>CM057453.1:680717500-681967500 GCA_016271365.2 Neoceratodus forsteri | reverse complement strand
TTTTTTTTGAATTGGTTTAAAATCAACCGAAGGGCGGTTGAGGAACCGTAATACCAGTTACGGGTTGTTTGAGCACTTACTGATTTCCAGGAATGCAAGTCAGTTTTGTGCACTGCCTATTTGAATGTGACTGTCATTTTATCGATAATTTGTTTAATTTACAATGTTCATGGTAACAGTGCACGAGTTTGACAAAGTGAGTGGTAATCACAGGACTGTGGCAATCTGAAAGGCCTCGTGCTCCTGCTGACGTGGAAATTGAAATGATGTCTAAAATGACATTTTTTTTAGTTAAAACATCTGTTTATAGTCAGGGATAATGTTGGTGAATATTTCTTTAGGTGTTTTGCCTGGCAAGTTGTACACAATTACTGTGCTGATGGACCAGCGGACACATATATTTAAATGCCGTCTATAATGACATTTTTTTTTTTTTAGGAAAATGGACACACTGTGTGTCAGTGGGGGATAGGGAGTTATTCCACTATATCTGCTGGGAAAATGAGCAACATAGGGACAATTTGCACTGTCATGGCCAGCGATCACTAGCAGCCGAGTCAGAAGCACTCACAGTAGGTTAAAGGTGGTTGAGAGTGTGAATGAGAAATGTGGGATTGCACTGTCAAGCAGCTACATGTAGTGACTTCTTGTTTTTCCCAAAACTTATCTGGTCACCCTGGTGCTGGGACTAGAGCTGTGATGTTGTGCTGCGATAACATGACGCTAACAGTCCCATAGTCACCAATGGGAGCCCAGGCTTTGTCTTTGCGATGGTATAATATGAAATTAACAATTATCAATAATAATTATTAATTTGCTATCATTAACATTGATAGTGTAATAGTAACAAACTTTCTTACTCATGACAAAGGACTCGCACCCTGCACAGGATGACAGGCAATAGCGTGTACCTCTGGCTGTTAGATATAGCAGGGCAGAAAAAGATGTTTTTTATAGTGATGTGAGAAAAAAACAACTGTGCAGTACATTAGCAGGTGAAAAATAAATGACAGTGTTAAACATTTAGTATATAAATACACATTTTCAAACCTACTACAGTGTATGGGAAATATCTAATACCTGATTGTAATGATAGCATGTAATGCTCATCTTGCAACAAATGTTTTAAATAGACATTACCACCTTTACTCACATACAGTCTCACTGTTATGTCCTCACACTGTGCCAAAAAGTTATTTCGTACAGCAACCACAGCATCATATAGTAAAGTATAAAAAACACAGTTTGACAGTATAGGTGCTCATTCAAAGTATGACACTGTGTGTCCATGAGCCATGCAGCATTGAATAATGTAGCAATGTGATGTCTGTGGCCCAATATTTAACACAGTTTCACTACTCAAGAACTCGTTTAATAGCACCCAACCCAATGTCACAGCATATGATGTAGTGGAATTTGCACCACTGCAAGTAGTCATAGTACTGAATTTTACATGTGGTGAGACAACTTCCATAGTGCTATATAGAAATATGCGATATTCATAGTGTGACATAAACAGTCCCATTATTCACTGTATTATTACTTTTATAGACATTCCCTCAGTTCATGATCACCTTTTAAAAATACACATATGTGATAGTGCACTGAACAGCATCACACTGGATTGTAGAGGTAAGTATGAGGCTGGCAAGGCTGAAGACAGACACACTGCACAGCTATTCAGTTTAACTGGGAAAAGGGGGTCATGAAGACTACAAGGCATATTTTGAACTTGTACATTGAGAAAAAAACAAAAAAATCATAATTGGACACTTTCTGCATTGCACACCATTTAGGTCACTACAATATCCTCCCACCATGTTGTGTTTTTTAGGGGGTTGGGTATCTGCACTCATCAACGCATTGCCACCCTTGCAAGGTCACAGCACAAATAAAGTAAATAATGTCAACAGTGATTCACCCCCCACAACAAACAAAAGAAAGTGGTACTGGCTCGGCAACGAAGGGGTGTTGCTCACACCGCAGACAATTGAACATTTGCAGTGAGTATGCCAACAGACAGTGCACTCCCCCTGTCACACAGTAAGACTGCAAGGTGTAGTTATCAACAGGAGCATTGATCACCACGAATGTTGACAACCATATGGTACTTGTCAAGCATGCAGATAATAGCAACAACAGATTTCACTTACGTGGTGGGCTGGCGCCGGCTTCCTGCTTCACCTCCACTTGTTCAAGAGCAGCAGCTTCCCTGGGCTCTATTAAAGCAAACAAGTAAAAAAATGATCACATCAATAGATGAAATATCAAGGTAAAAAGTGTTTTCTTAAAACATCAATTTCTAATACTACATCATTCATACAACTATCATATGAACACATATCTCTTTACAGAAACAGCTCTCTCTCCCAACTAGATGTATGTTGTTAACTCAGTATTACATGCATATAACAAGTCTTCTCATCTGCAAAAAGCCACACAAAGTTGAAATTATGACAGCATGTATATATCTTTTTCCAAGAAAAATGTCCATCCAATCCAGAACAGTTAATATAAGAAATTCATTTTTTTTCCTGGTGATTCCCCTAACACTGTTTCTTCAATTACGTTTTGTCCGAAAAGAAAACTCAGAAATATATTATTGGTAGTATGCAGTGCAGAACAAGCAGTGCCTGCCCATCAATCGCAATAGTTATAACATTGTCATAATGCATATTTGTTACACAGAAACATCCTAAAAACATTACATGTACCTTCAATTTACATACATGCATACCTAATTATATGACGATCTGTTCCTTAAACAGTTTTAAAATGTGAGTTATTATAATAAGAAGAACACAAACATAACGATAATGTTACTGTTCACTCAATGACCCTCTAGCTGAATATGGCAGCCGTTTATGTGTTATTAAACATATTACCCCTACAGGGCTATTAAAACACATTAACAAACATGTAGATACTCTATGCTATCCATTAATAACTATTGCAATAATAAAAAATGAAATATTGGCAGGAGATATAGAAATAGTAAGTGAATAAGATCTAGGGACATGTAGTAATTAGCAACAGATAATTAAGCAGCACACCATTGAATACCACTGAGACACCTACAACATTACAATTGGTTATCTATTACTCATTGTACATTAAACTCCACCACAAAAAGTAGCAGAGGAGAAACCCCCCCCCACAACACCACATGTACCGCTATGGACATACATCCATTCTCAGATTCATGAACAATAGTATCCCACTCACATGTGTAGTAATACCAGTTTGTTATGGTAGTACAGGATCTTCTGCCATGGTGCCACTGCACATTCACTAGACTTGGTTAACACCTTTTTGAGGTATTTTGGGTGGGATATTCAAAATGGTTGCACCATACGCAATAGGGTTGCGCATGCGCAAGAACGAAATTCTGCCATTCTGCAATATTCAGTAGAAGACAGTTGCGCCACTGAAAACAAGCTGAGCAACAGCGCAATGCAAATGAATGCATGCTCAAGTGGAGGGGAGGAACCATGCATGAACTCCAGAGCCCGATATTCAGCCGGGCTGTGCAGAGTTGTGTAGCCACAACCCCCAACCAAGCCTGCATGACTTGGAGGCAAAAAAAGGCCTAAGTGAGGCCACCACAGGGTGAGCTGCTGGATTGCAGGGTGAAACACAGCAGCTGCCTGTGTGCTGGCTAACCCAGTCCTGTGCCCCCCTGCAGCCCGATTGCAGGCACCCAAATGTAAATCCCTCCCACCCCCCAGTGGCCCGACTCGGGCATTGTATACTCCCCAACACCCGGCCAATCGCGGGCAGCAATGTGGCTCCCCCGAACGTATCCCTGGTGGTCCAGTGGACCGGAATGCCCGATCACGGGCAGTAAGTTAAATAACCCCCAAATGTATCCCTCATGGTCCAGTGGACCAAAATGCCCAATTGCAGGCAGTAAGTAAAATAACCCACCCCTCCTCCTGAACGTATCCCTGGTGGTCCAGTGGACCGAAATGCCTAATTGTGGGCAGTAAGTTTAATAACCCCCCTAAAGATAGCCCTGGTGGCTAGTGTCCCCCCACCCACCCACCCATGAAGCACCACTACCCCGCTCACCCCCTCACAGGCAGTGGGCAGCATCATCCCACCCACCTGCCGCCCGTCAACTGACTGCCCATTAGGGCCTGCACCCATTAGTGAAGACCAAGAGCCAATGGGTGTGCAGCCCTACTATCCATCACAGTCCAGATTTGTGAATCAATTCATTCATTCAAAAATCTGAACTGTCATATGCGGTATGGGCTACATGCCCGTGGCTGTACTCTACACCAATGGCTGTGCAGCCCTACCGAGCAGTCAGTCAGCGGAATGATGGGGTGGCGAGTGGAGTGGGATGCTGCCACCACCAGCTGCCAGGGGAGTGGAGAGGTGGGCTTAGCAGTGGGTGGGGTGGGTGGTACAGTACCCACCAGGGCTATGTTCAGGGTGGGTTATTAAACTTCTACCTGTGATCGACCTTCCGGTCCACTGGATCAGCAGGGATACGTTAGAGCCATGCTGCCATGATCGAGCTGTTAGAGGTGGAATCATACCCATGGTCCCGGCCCGAGTGAGGGGTGCTGCAGGGTATTCTACACTGTTTTGTCTACAATCGGGGTGCAGGGGGCATTGTTCCCCGATGGCTGCAGCCTGTCAGGGCACCAGGCGCGATTCCTCGGGGATCGGCAGACCTACATGGTAATGCCATGCAAATCGCGCCATAATCACATGCAAATGCCCCCACACTGCGACTTGCATGAATTATACTCCATTTGCATGTCACATTTTGAATATCAGAATTTTGCTCATGGCGCAATGGTACTTATGCCACCGCAAGTTGAATGCTCCACTCTGTGAACTTCCGGTGGCGCAAGTTCCACTGCACCATGCACAGTAACTGTGGCTGGGGGTGATATTCAAAGGTTGCTCTATAACATAACTCCTTTGAATGTCACCCTGGACATACATACTGCAACTATTTACCTAGCGCAATGGCTTGCTTCGTATGAATGGCACAATTTGAATATCCCACCCTTTGTGTCATGAGAAACCCTCGTTTCTTATTTGTAAACAGCATAACAAATTTGTGATAATAAAGTCTTACCATCGGAGTCAATCAAAATTACACTTTCGGTGTCTGACTGACCACCCTCCACAGCTTGACTCTGTGCTGGTACTACCTCGTGTGAAGCCGGGGGACACCTCCGTTGTTCTACCATGAAGCAAAAAAAAAAAAAATATGTAAGTGTTAGATGTGAATCACAGTACAGTTTTGAAAGACTTACAACAACAGTAAATCAGCCATGACATACATAACATTGCTTCTAATTATACAGACCACAAGCATTATGGTCACATATTATAATAACAATTCTATATTTCTGTGCAGGGCCCAGCACCATTATCTACATAGTCTGTAACTCATGGGGCATCAAACACTATTGATATGTACATTTATGCGTGTCTGTCTGTGTATTGAGCATTTCAGTCCACTGAACCACCAGGTATACGTTTGAGAGGAGTGGTGGGTTTATTACACTACTGCGTGATCGAGCCATTTCATTCCACTGGACCACCAGGGACACGTTCATGAGGAGGGATGGTTTATTACACAGTATTACAGACTTGTACAAGTTTTATACCACTACATCACAATAACTAAACAGTAACATATTGTTCTCTTCCAACATACCATAGTAGTAAGTGTGTATATGTATAAATGTGCTATTTTCTGGCATGGCTATCTTAGCAAGCTCTGGTTTGTGACTGAACAACAGCACAGTAAATAAATGGAAGAATTAGGTTACATGTTTTCATAGTACATCCATACATATAGTATTAAGTATTTTAAAAACGTTGTGAGAAATACAAGTTTCTGATTAGTAGCAAACATGTTATTAGCTGTATGTCAATCTTTGATTAACATATATGTAGAGACTAAGCACATACAAAACAATGTTCAACACTATTTACAAAATATTGGTATGATAATACTAATAAGGCACTCTGAGTGTTTATATTAATGGTCACTTAATCACTGTGTGGGGCATGTAGTACTAGGCTGTGCCTCATGCACTACACCAATAAACACTGATTTTACAACATTAACATAATCCTCCTCATGTCTTATTGCTTAATCATGCAGTATACAATTATTTTTACAAATTCTGAATACATGCACAACTATTATGAAAAGTTGTGCTGATTTACTCACGGTGAGTAAGGCTCCCCCACAGCTGGCTTGCCAGCAGCTCAAAAGCTTCGTGTCTGACGGTAGTACCATGCACGTATCATTGTCTGGTATCCCCTCACATTGTTTTCAAGCGTAGAAATGTTGAGCATAACGCTTCACTTCCTCTTTAGCTGTACAACAGTCTTGTTTTTACTTTTAAAGCTATGTACAAATAGCTATTTATACCCTCCACATGAATCAGTTTCGGTTTGTACTCCTCATCAAAATCTTTGGATTCCCTCTAGCCTGGACTGCCTCAAGCAGTGCACACACCTCTCGCAAGGTCCACTGCCTCATTATCTCAGTTTAGAATTGTTTACTTCTGAAATACAAACAGAAACAAATATCTACATTAGTATCATGTAACAATATCAATCATTTCTTAAACAAATTCCATATAATACTAATTAAATTAAAGAGCACATGTCCTTCAACATAGCAGAAACACACCTCAATAGCATTATGCAGGGCCTAGAAAGGATTCAGCCACCTCAACAGTAACAACAACTGCTGCTACACTATGGTGTCCCACCAGCATACAATCCAGTAGTCTCAGGGTGGGGCCTACTGCATCGAACATGACATTGGATACACCATCACATATCCATGTCTACTACACTGAACTGTTCACACACCATAGCAAAGTGATGTTGAACACAGATGAACCACACATTGCACAACTGCAGACACCTAGAAATATACTTAATAAATGTGAAGACAGCTAACAAACCGATTGAAAGTTAAATAGTATGATAATTCCATTGTACATTCATGGTAGCTATATACTATTTACTACCCATATCTGCTACATTCAAAATAACTCTATTTCCTGACATACCAGTAAAGAAACATATACATTGAACAGCACCACTGTGTTTTATTTTGTTGTACACATACCATACTGTAACAGCTACAATACTGTAAGACCACAGTAAATGCTACAGTCATTTAACATACTCAAACTAATACAATTATTAAAAGGTTCTCGAAATGCTGTAATCTTATTGGCTGTTAGGATTAACAGCCTTACTTAATCCATGTTATACTGACCGCGTATAGCCTGATCACCATGGTATATGGATTGCTCCTGTCAGCATTCCATCCTCTAGCACAGCTGAATTTGTGTAATGATGCATTCTGATTTTGAACCAGCATTCTTAAACTGCTGGTGTAAGAACTATTTTATTAAAAATCTCCCTCTAAATCAGGAAAACATTCATAACGGATACTTTTAACACTTTTCTTTTCGAAAACATTTTTATAATAGCAATAAGGCAGTCCCATGAGTTACATAAATAGTCAGTTAATCACCCCAGGCGCAATATGGCACTCAGCTGCACCTTGTGCCACATTACACCCCTAGGGGTAATTAACAGACAGTTAATCTAAACCCTGATCATACCTTATTGCTTAAATGTTGAGACATAACAACATCATACAATTGTGAACTGACAGCAGCAGAGTAAATTAGTATTGGTGTTTCCCCACTATCCTAATATAGCAAACCCATATATGTGGCATGTATGTGAGTGATGCATGCAGTTGATCTATTTTTTTACCACATTAATATGGTTCCGAAAAGAACCTTTGTGTATACTGTAATATTTCCTAAAACAGTCTGCCAATCTTTTTTTCTTTTATTTAGTTGTTTAACCAGGCATAGCACACTAAGCTGAAAGCCTTTTTACAGGAGCAACCTGGGAGCACAAGGAGGTTAAGTGACTTGCTCAGGGTCACACAGTATGCAAGTGGAAGCTGTGGGATTCAAACCCAGGTCAGGTCTGCTGAATGTCACCAAATTTGCAGCTCAGCGCCTTAGACCACTGCGCTATACTGCCTCCTCAATCTTAAAGTCAATCTTAAAGGACTTGGAGGATTCCATCTCGAAGGTCTCCCAGAAAATGGCAATTGCCAGCATGAGAGAAATGTACACCATCTGGCAGGAATAGCCAATCATTACAGTATTTTATTTCGGGGTGACGTATAGTATACATTCCATGCATGCATAGAAAAGCAGTTATCTGTACATTTACTTTTCTGCGGCTCTGTCAATCAGATACATATGATGTTCTGCTTGCCAGACTCTACAGCTCTGTAATATCTGAAAACATGATAATACAGGCAACATAGACATAATAGAAGCAAGGTCCAATTTTGCCTCTGCAACTAAATCTACCCAGCGTTTTGAGCCCAAAGCATTGCCTCCAAGATGTATTAGCAGTATGCCAGGAGGAGAGTGAGTTATCAAAAGTCTGTCCATGGTTGGCATAAGATGTTCCCATCTCATGCCACCACGACCAAACTATCTTACATAGCAAATGGGGAGCTGCAGGTCCCTCCCAAAATTACTATGAACTGCAAACTCAGCTGCTCGTCTTATGTAACTGCTTCCAACTATCCACAAAATCCTTTTGCTATTTTCTGCCATTCTAAGTTTTTAAACTCAGAACTGTATAGAGAGCTACAAAGAAAGTCAGTGTTAAGCCCTGCAGTGACCAGACAGCACTGAAAATCAAACTGATATTTTCCCTCCTTATTTCAAGCTAGCTTCAGTGGGTTCAGACAAAACACACAATCAAATAAAAACATTCCCTGCTGCTCTGGCTTCATTAACCAATCTAACTGATGCATTCAGTATTACTAGACCTATGTTCCTGCAAAAATCTGCAACCACTGACAATTTTGAAAATGCATCCTTTTCATAGGCAGTTTTAAACAATGACAACATCAGAAAAAACTCTGGTTCCATTTTCTCATAGAACTCCATGAGCACCTTCCTATCTACCTCCATTTGCAGCTGCATCTGTACAAGTTAGTACAAAAATGATTTCTCACTTTAAACTATTTTTTGTTAAGAATATAGCCTGCTAAACAATAACAAATAGCACTATGAGATTCAACATCAAAAAATGTTTTATTAGTAGTATTTACATGTTGTTATAAGTTTTTTTAATACTAGAAATAATCATTTGAAGATAGACTGTACTTACAGTTTCAAACTGCTCTCTCAGCAATATTGCAAATGGCTCCTGTTTACTTCTTCTTCAGTGTTGTCTGTCTCCTGATTGGTTCTCAGAAATGGCCTGACAAATCTTAATTGACATTGATGAACATAGCTGTCAGTCAAACAGACTGTTTTCTGATTCGATGAATGAATATTTTGGCACTCCCAAGTGTTACATTAATTTTTACTGTCGAATGTACAAGTACATTTAAGCTACACTCTTCGATAGTACTATAGTAGAATTTGTGAAAATTGTCGAGTTCTGACAGTACTTTTTACCATATTTGTCGAATGCACGAAAGTAAGATTTGCGGCACTTTCGAGATGCACGAATTATTTTCACAGTTTCATGCTCAGAAAGCAATTTTCCAAGACTGTCTATTTATTGCCACAATTTCAGATTTAATGGGAAAATAGCTTCTTTTCAATTATAAACACATTATGTGCTGCATAGCTGCTTTCAAACTCAGTACACTTACATATTTAATATTTACAACATTCCAGCGTGCATAACTAACTGTGCAACGCAGATCTGTGAAACAGTTGTTTGTTGTAATTTCACACCCAAATCTAAACATAGCTATTTTAAGACTCTCCTCATAACAGTGTCACTCTGATTGTTATTACATTGATGTACCATATAGTCATTTCTCCACATCAACTGACCCAAACGCATACATAACCAGAAACACAATTTTGTCAAGATGTGAAAATGCAATCTGTACTATTCATAAGGTTGAGTAGTTAAAAGCAAAATTGTAAATTCTCAACTGAAAAGTATGACAATACACAAACTTACAAGTGTACATGTGAACTGCACTGGCGTAAGCTTGTAAATCAGAAATGTTTCAGAATTCTCACACCAATTTTTGACATATTCATTTTAAGTCGTCTGCTCACTAAACACAGGCACTGTAATTTTGCAGACTGTGCCCCATACAGTTATTTCATCAATCAACTGCAACATTGCACAGTACATGTGCAGAAAAACATTTTTTCCATGTTGTTAAAAATAACAGCTCCAATAGTGATACACAGGAGTACCTAAAAACACAATGTTGATAATATGCCTATGATATTGAAATTTCATTAATATGCAATCATATTAGCAACTGTGGTAGGACGAGTCACACAACAGTAATAGTGGCATGTTCTCCCTCTAATTGTAAATATACTAATTGTTACAGATTTGGTAATGAACACTATCACTCTCAAGTTTTGGTCTACCATATAGTAAATTAGCATACTGACTATGCCATGACACGCTACATGGTAGAAAACACATTTTCATCCACATGTAAAAATTACACCTATCCTAATCATAAGTACATATGGGAAAAAATATTTTAAATGTGGACTAGAAATATGAGAATGCACAAACTTCTGATATTATATAGCAGTCTGCGCGAATGCACATTCATAAAAAACTATTGTTTAGTTATGTTTTTACCAAATTGTTAACATACTTACGTTTAATCCAATTCTATCCATACACTGTTATAAAGAGAATTTTACTGAAGCCTATTCTAAAACTTTTTTTCTCTCATACAGATTGCCTGATACTTCTGTAGATTGCTTACTGTCATGTCAACCATAATAGCAAAATATGCCAACTAAATACAGAAGTAGATGTGTCAGGCGGCTGTATAATAGTATCTACACTGTTGTATAAGGGCAACAAACAAAACAGTAAAGGCACACCAAAAAATGAACATCGACAGAGCTTTGCTGCAACAGTGACCCCTACATCCAAGTCACTGCACAACCAAACGAAATTCCTTAACAGAAAAGAAAAAATGTATACCATCACAAATGTTGTGTCGATCTCTGAGACGCAAATAAACTACATTTTGAGTAAACATCTAAGAAACACTCAAAACTACACTGGAAACTCAAAATAGTGATTTACAACTCAGAAAGAGAAAAGTATTCTCGATCGCTGAAAGTAAAGCTAAGATCAGAAGACTTATCAGCTGCTAGTTCTGGCACACCTACCAAAGAGCAGAAGTCACCTTTTCTGATGAATTTACATCTGAAAGTAACTTTTGTCAACAGAGCACTAGTTTGTACTACAACGATCGTGGCATAAGATGTGTCATGTGTGAACAATTCAGGAAACTTGTATATGCCTATTAAAAAAGGCTTCAACAGTATCCTTGTTTGACTGTTGACAACTTCTGTCATGTTTTCACAGGACAGTGGCTGCCCACACAACACTCAGAAGCATATTTCTGGGAAGAGTCTTATCATTACTTAACAAAAGAACAGGCGTTCAGTATTGATGAGTCCGGCATACTAAAAATGTCCCAGTATCTCTGATGACAATCAATTGATACTGATGATGACTGTGATCCAACCACTCTCTTTCAATAAGCGGCACTGCCTGACATGGTCATGTGATGATATACAACTGTAGGCAATCGTCATTTCAAAAACTAGAGCACTTTGTTAACCTATTTGTAATAACAGATCGCGAAGGCGTAAACTGTTTACAGAAATTGACCATTGTGAAGTCCGTCACATACTGGACTCATGGGTCACTCCTTGCATGTCTCGATACTGGTGTTTGTGATAGTATTTTTCACAACATGCGGATGCTTGCAGTGCATCAAACAGGCATGCGCTAAACTTTGTCTACAGAGTATACAGTACAGTGAGCTGTACATCAGTACGCTGTTTAAATGACTTCTTGCAGTCAGGTGACATGGGTGCCATCACTTTCTAAAAACTGCATTACTTCTGTACCAGAAACAACTAATTTTTCAGTGTAACACTTCTGTGAAAAATCTGTTTCAGTGTTGAGAAATGACATTCTCGAAACAGTGCAGGAGGAAATTGCTAAGTTTGAGGTTGCAAAGTCTCAGGTTTTGATTCTGTATGTGTCATGCAACCGTTTGTGCTACATGAAACAAACAGTCTGTCAACCAGAAACCTTGTCGCCCTTCGTGACATGGTTCGCCTCGTAGCATTCTTGCTGTTTAAATCTGACTTTCCTTCCCAGACACCATTGTGCTATGCAAACTGTTTTCAAAACTGAAGTTAACACTTGCCTGTAAGGTCAATGTCATCATGGAAGTTTATGTTAACCTATGAGATTTCAACATTGACTATGTTTGAGCGTATTCTAATTCAGACAATGAAACCATTCCAAATGATTCTACATCTGAACACAAAGCCACGACATTCCACAGAAAGAGCTTGTTAGATCTCTAAAGGGTTCTGTGATGTATCTACCACTCTCTACAGAAAATGTTCAAGCAACTCAACTAAATAGCTTGGTATTCTTGTAAATGGTGTTCTTACAAAGGCCAAGGTCATCTGGCAAGTTGTTGTCAATGTGCAAGGTAAAGTTTGCTCTTTATTTAAAGAGTAATTCCTTTTATATGGATCTTGACATAGACTGTGTTGGTCTCTCTGTGCAACATGATCTATTGAAAAAGTCGTAATCATTGAAGGTCAGTACACAGACATTGACAATGTGTATGAACAGTACACAATTCACCACTACATGGCAGAAATCCATTGGAACAACAGATCTCATCAAATGTTGCGTGGAAGGTGAGCCTGTCAGTATTTGGGGTAACACTAAACACGCTTTTCCCAGACCTTCCAAAAGGGTCAGTCGGACGCCTAGATGAAAGAGAAGGGTACAGGGTGCTGAGTACCTCACTGGCCATGTCCTCAGCAAAGATGGGTATTCAGATGTAACATACAGTATGTTCCATCTCTCTGGGAGAGTGACAGCATTCTGTCTGCGTCTATAATATCATCTGTCTAACAAGTCCTAGATGGAATAGCTGCTCAATTTCTAGAAATTAAAGCAGAAAGATGGCATTGTGCAAGGAATCTTGTTCCATACCAAGTCTTGGCACCAAAGAATGTTGTATCGCAGACACTCAGAAGTGATGACAATCTACGAGTATGGTGCAGCCTGGTTTGTCACACTTAGTTGTGCTTTATATGCCTGGGGCTCGAACTCATTGAACTGTTGAAGTGGGCAAATTTGATGTCAAGGCATCGCGCTGAACTGTTGAAATGTGTTCACTTGATCCTGTCTGCCGAACATTTTTACAAGCGGTTCCGCATTCCTTTCATCTTGTCGTGACAATCCTCCTCTAGGTATTGTGGAACATTGCTTTTGGAGGACAGGATCTCAACAGTGGCCCTCATATCCATATGTTATTGTGGTTCAAGGATGCACCGCGTGTTGGTGAACATGAAGTAAGAAGTGCTATCATTCATCAAAAATATATCACTTGTCACGTTTCGGACCATTATGACATCCCACTATGGAAGTTGGTGCAAAAGTTCCAGCTACATATTTATAAATATTGCCGGCAAGTAGTAAAGAACAAATCTGATTGGTACACACGATGTCGCTTTGATTTACAGGTGAGTTGTCGAATGTGGCTGTCCGAAGCCTTTTCAGCAATGCAACACCACTTTGAAGCAAATGTCAAGATGGTATACGAGTTGCAAAGATGAAAAAGGTGTACATCACTGACTACAACCCAACTCTTTTCCTCTTAATGTGTAAGCAAACATAGATGTTCGGTTGTGGCTGATAACCACTGGCCCTGGTTGGTGCGTCCGCTGTATATGCCAACTTATGAACAGACTAGCTCCAAGATCTTTGGGAAGATATTGTCACTTCAAGCAAAAGCCTGACATCTCAGCTGTGGTCATTGGGTTTGAAGACTCTTTCACACAGAGAATGTGGACTTATGGCCAGTGACGGTTAATGGGTACACATCTGTGCGGAAGTCTGGCGTACGTTTCCGGTAAAACTACAAAGAGAAACAGAAGCGTGTACGGATCTCATGCTGAAATTGAGGAGCCTGTCAATACACCTTCTTCGAAACATATCTTGAAGAATAACCTTGAAGACCTACTACCCACGTAGACACAACGACATAGATATTTATGTCTGTTTGGGGTGGCTAAGTGGTATTACTGGGCAGGTGCAGCACTGACTCAACCGCCACATTACAGGTCAATGGACTAGATGGCTGTCTCGTGAAGACACAAGCCGTGGCTTATGATCACTGCAAACTGTATCTAGGCATATCAGAGCACAGGGCAATACTTTGCTCTCGTATTCCTATTTAGCCCTGGAGGTGAGTCTGAATTAAAAGGTGACTCTGGACATTCAAGACCAGTTCAATCTCACTTAGAATTTCCAAACTGAGTACTCCCAGACATATATACAAAGACTAAAAGCTGAGAAAGAACAGCTTGAGAAGGTGAAACAACTTCAGGAAGACACTCCAGTTAGTTCACAAGACAACCTTGATCCAGAAGGACAAGGTGTTCTGGGTGACCCCGTCTAAATGCCCCAGTGTTAATGTCAGAAATTGAGACAGCCATGCAACATGGCACATACTCTGGTCAACCCAGCTGACTTAAGAAAGACTAAATTAGCCCGGAGCATACAGTTCACTCTCGGTAGTTGAGCTGTACTACATGACAAAACAATGACTGCACTCACTGCAAGCTACTACTAATGTTTGTTATGCGGTTTGGCACTGAAAATAGTTCTGATTGAAGCCATCACTGCAGAAGTACGGTGTTGTAGGCTCTTCAATGTCTGTTGTTGTAACTGTTCTACAGGACTAGCAGCATACAACATTGGTGGGTAACATTCACCATCTCTATGTTGCCAGTCTAACATGGGAGAACTGAGAGTATAAACTGTCATTTGAGTTGCATCTCAGTCTGTTCCATGTTCACAAAGATGCAGTTACTCATGGTTGTGAAATCAGTATGGCTCCAATGTCATGCTTGCCTGTATTCATCTACATCTACAGCAAATCTTAGGTACTGACGATGGAGTGCCATTTGGTGGCAAAAGTACTATAACATTCTGCAATCAAAATCAAATGATCTAGCATTATAAAATGGGCTATAAATTTCCCGTGTCGTGATTGGTTGAATGGCTTCAGAATTTGGGTCCTTACATGATGATGACAAGTTCACTACCACCTGTCCAGGAACCCTTTTGGCAACCAGGACACAGCACACCTTCATATCTCTGCCGTCAAGAATTTTTGAAAACATGCTTACTGTTTGTCACCCATGTTGATAATGTCAATTGTATCCATACTTGTCATAACTCTGAAAATGACATTTCTGTTCATTTTCATAACTTCAGCCCCCTCTTCACTAGGTAAACAACATCAACCTGACAAACATAATGCATTCTTGCCTCATCCATGTCGTATTTTTCTAAGTTTTCAAACTTTTTCTAATTTTCATGTAATCCCATGACCCACCGCCTCATCCCATTAAGCTGGCAGGCCAGCCAATCACCTACTGTGTTGGACACTTGCCATAACCACAGTTAGACAGGATTAAAATCAGTAACTAAGTGCCAATACAACAAGAGTCTATCCTACTTGTACAGTCACACCACATCATGCATCAGTACCAGGCAAGGCCTTACAAGGACTAAACAAACTAAAAAGGGAAAACGACAAAGCTTATAATAATGCTAAGCAAAGGACAACACTAGTTCTACCAGCCTGGAACAGGAACTCATTCTTTATCTTTACTGACAAAATGTTTTTTTTTCTTTTTTTCCTCAATTGGTTTATTTTTCCCTGCTGTAATTCATTTTTTGGAAAGAAGGGACCCATTTTACAAGTACACTAAGGCACTGCTGGTCTGTGGTTGTCATGGAATAAACAACACCCTTACTGGTCCTGAAAGCCCTCAGCACAAGTGACTCAGGCCTCACTAATGACCTGGTCAAGTGTTTATCCCATGACAAACACCTCCCCATCATTACTGCTTACTTACATATCAATTCACTGTTGTGCTTATATTACCTGTGTCTTGTGTGATGCTGTTTTCAGTAGCACTACCACCGGTTCCATCCTCCAGTGCTGTGGCACCACTACCGTGTTCCATCATTTTTTCATGGGAAAAAGATAAAAACATCTTTTATAATTCAACACTAAGGAGACAGACTGTGTCTGTTAGTCATCATCAAAAAACTGTGGCTTTACTTATAGTACTCAATCTATTTTTAACATTATGTGAAGAAAGACATTCCAGATAATGAAATATTCCCCACAACCTCAAGTTTTCACCACAATAACAATGTTTAAAACAATTAAGAAGGAGCAATCCACCACCACACAATCCCAGAAAGTACCATGCCCCTCAGGAACTGTGCACAGGGCATACTTGACTACTCCAGTCAACTACATCACAAAAGGTTCACTTTTATGTCTTTAGGGACAGCCACACAACACCTTGCATGCAGAATGTACTGGTCTGCCACCACAGTTGCACATGTTTGCAGTTTTGGGCTCAGTGGTTTGACCAACCCATCTACCCATTACATTCACAGGCAGCAATATCTTCCATGCTGTATCCTGTTAAACATTACCACATTCATGCAACCAGAGTATGCTCCCAAACTCATGTTGACAACTTTGCTGTTGCGGTGGTATCTCAAACAACTAAATTTAACTATTAACTTATCAGAGAAGAATTAGAAAGGAATATTAAAATTCATTCATAAAGGGATATTCATTGTTTGCTAAGAATAATACAAATATCAGTATTAACAAGCATTTGTCAATGCGAATGTTTGCTTGCTGGCATTGGCAGTGGTAGTGTAGAAGTTACAGAGCTGCGTAATAGGAATGGCAGTGAAGTATTGAACTGAAGCCAACCCCACCACCACTCTGCAGAGAGTGACAGGCATTGAGGTGTGCATTTGGGTGCGTCAGGCATAACGGCCATGCCATTTCACCACACCACCCTGCAGACACTGACAAGTGTCCACGGTGTTCCTTAGGGTCTTTGGCCCTTATCGCACCCATTTCATTAGGAAATATGGTGAGATGGGTGCGATATGGGAGAATGGGGTGAACTTTGGGGCCAAAGAATTCAGGCATACCTCGATGCCTCTCACGGCTGCAGGGTGTGGAATGGTATGAGCATTACAGGCAAGAATCCCAAGTCACACCCTGATGCCTGTCATTCTCTACAGGGCTGGGCATTATGGTTGGAAACCCTAATACCTCAGGCATTCATTGGTATTTTCACTCCAAATTTTCAACATGTTTTTGTGACCCCACCTCATGAACAGGGAATATCAGTTTGTTAACCGAGCTGCTTATGCACAGCGACTTCGGCATTTAGCATCACAGGTGCAAAACATTCCGAACAGGATGTAAAAAATGACAGCTGTACTGTTCATGGGGAGGTGTAAAAAATGGCAATGTTGCAAATCTGCAGTAAAAATATTAAAAAAATGGTGAAGTCACGAGCGTACATAGAAACTGTGCAACGCACACCCGTAATATAATTAGGTTGGGGATTTTTTACAGCAGATTGTCAACTCAGGCATTTTGATGCCTCCGATCATGAACAGTGTCACTGTGATTTTCTTTATCTGTGCGGAACAATGATTTCCCACAGCGACCACGCATCTCTGCGCTGAAAGTGTGAAAACACACTTCAGCCATGTTATGAAAAATGACAGCTGTACTGTTCATAAGGAAGTGTGGAAAAATGCCACTGGTGAAAATCTGGACTGAAAATACTACAAAGTCATGAACTTAGGAGGTGCGTGGAAACTCGCAATGCTCACTCATAACATAGTCATTTTATGGACTTTTATCACCAAATTTTCAACATAGCCATTTTGAGACCTCTGCTCATGAACAGTGTAACTGTGATTTTCTTAATCTATCCTAAACATTACTTTCACACACAACAGCACCATCGTACTACATGTCTGAAAACATTTTGGGCGACATATGAAAATGGCAGCTATACTGTTCATAAAGAAGTATAATAAAATGGCAATGTTGAAAATCTGGAGTGAAAATATTAAATTGCAAACTTACGAGCATGCATAGGAACTGCGCAATGCGCTCGTGAGAACAGTCATTTTTAGGAATTTTTCACCAAATTTTCAACATAGTCATTTTAAGACCTCTGCTCATGAACAGTGTCACTGTGATTTTCTTAATGTGTCCCATACATTGATTTTGCACATCGACTGCCATTATCGCTACCATGGAGGAAACACATTTTGGGCAAGATGTGAAAAATGACAGCTGTACTGCTCACAGGAGGTGTGGTAAAATGGCAATGTTGAAATCTGGGTGAAAATATTGAAAATTCATGAACTTCGGCGGTGTGTAGGAACTGTACAATGCACGCTTGTAAACAGTCATTTTTAGGAATGTTTTCACCAAATTTCATAAACATAGCCATTTTAAGACCTCTGCTCATGAACAGTGTCACTGTGATTTTCTTAATTTGTCCCATACATTGATTTTGCACCGACTACACCATTTGTGCTACATGGTGGAAACACATTTTGGGTGAGATGTGAAAATGACAGCTGTACTACTCATAAGAAGGTGTGGTAAAATGGCAATGTTGTAAATCTAGATGAAAAATATTGAAAATTGTGAACTTCTGTCTTTAGGAACACAGCTGCTGCCGTTCGTTAAACAGTAATTTTGAATTTTTTCACCAAATTTTCAACACAGCCATTTTAAGACCATTGCTCATGAACAGTGTCACTGTGATTTTCTTAATTTGTCCCGTACATTGATTTTGCACACCGACTTCGCCATTTTGTGCTACATGGTGAAACACATTTTGGTGAGATGTGAAAAATGACAGCTGTACTACTCATAAGAAGGTATGGTAAAATGGCAATATTAAAATCTGGAGTGAAAATATGAAAATTCACAAACTTTCTGACGTGCGTAGGAACACAACCTAGCGCGCCTGTGGTCAAACAGTAATTTTTGGAATTTTTTCACCAAATTTTCAACATAGCCATTTAAGACCTCAGCTCATGAACAGTGTCACTGTGATTTTCTTAATTTCTCCCGTACAATGATCTCGCACACCGACTGTGCCATTGTGCGTTACATGGGCGGAAAAACATTTTGGGTGAGGTGTGAAAAATGACAGCTGTACTACTCATAAGAAGGTGTGGTAAAATGGCAATGTTGAAAATCTGAAGTGAAAATAATGAAAATCTGTGAACTTACGAGCGTGCGTAGGTGCTGCGCAACACACGCTCGTAAAACAGTCATTTTTAGGAATTTTTTCAACAAATTTTCAACATAGCCATTTTAAGACCTCTGCTCATGAACAGTGTCACTGTGATTTTCTTAATTTGTCCTGTACATTGATTTTGCACACCGACTGCGCCATTGTGCGCTACATGGTCGGAAACACATTTTGGGGAGATGTGAAAAATGACAGCTGTACTACTCATAAGGAGGTGTGGTAAAATGGCAATGTTGAAAATCTGAAGTGAAAATAATGAAAATCTGTGAACTTACGAGCGTGCGTAGGTGCTGCGCAACACACGCTCGTAAAACAGTCATTTTTAGGAATTTTTTCAACAAATTTTCAACATAGCCATTTAAGACCTCTGCTCATGAACAGTGTCACTGTGATTTTCTTAATTTGTCCTGTACGATTGATTTAGCACACCGACTGCGCCATTGTGCGCTTCATTAAAGCGGAAACACATTAGGTGAGATGTGAAATGACAGCTGTACTACTCATAAGGAGGTGTGGTAAAATGGCAATGTTGAAAATCTGGAGTCAAAATATTGAACATTACGAACTTACGGGCCTGCATAGGAACTACGTAATGCACTTGTAAAACAGTCATTTTTTGGAATTTTTGTACCAAATTTTCAACATGGGGTTTTTGGGACCCCTTCTCATGAATGATATATCACTGTGATGGCATTATTCGGGCCCAAAGGGTGATTTTGCACAGTGACTGCGAAATCACCATGATTAACTCGCATCATGACAGTGACATCATTCATGAGAAGGAGTTCAAACATCCCATGTTGAAAATTTGCAAAATTCCAAAAATGCCTGAGATATGCAATAAAGTTGAAACCCCTATCTAGCCCATTATACAGCTTACGGCATTTCCTCAGTTCGCGGTCAGCTTTGAAGAGTGCAGGCGTGTTCCGGTCCACGAAAATCATCACACCAAGCTCCGGTGTAAGTATGGGGTGAGGGGGTGTGGGGAGGCAGGGTGCGCAGTGGGTGGAGTGCAGGTTGTGGGAGGGGCTGGGAGAAGTGCCGTGGGACCATTTTTATTTTGTAGGTAAAAAAAAAGATGGCGTGGGACATTTGCCACACTGGGTGGGCTCCCAGCATGGCACAAGGATGGCTGGGGGGTCCGTGGAGCTGACGAGTTGGACACCCCTGTCGACCATGATGATCAGTTGCCACGCTGGGGTGGGCTCCTGGCGTGGCACCCAGTCTCGGGGTGAGGACAGTGGAGCCGGCCGGAAGTTGGGCACCCCTGTCGGCTGTTCTGTGATTGCCACGCTGGGTACTGGGCACCCAGCGTGGCATGTAGAAGGCTTTGGGGGGGCGCGGCACAGGCTGATGGGGATTGGGCACCCCGTCGGCTATACATGTGGGGGAGGCAGCACGCAGTATGCATGCATTTCTGTGTATGTGTGGGGAGCTGCGCATGAGCAGGCGATATCTTATCGCTGCTCACTGGCTATAACTCCCCTTTCAACTGTGCCACTGCATTTGGAGCTTGTCATAGACAGCTTCAGCATGCATTGGCTTACAGAAGCGGTGCCTGCAACACAGTGACTGAATTGGAAGAGGGGGTGACACACCTCCGAAATCTCGGATGATGGCACTATGTTTCTTGCACATGCGTGCAAGCAAACATAAAAATCACACTTACCACTTCCACTTTCCACCACCAGCTGGTGATTCCTGGACTTCTTCAGACTGGAGGAGGTAACTGCCCCATCAAGAACCTCAATCACCTCTGGTTCACATCTTTACAGGTCATCCCACCTTTGTTTCAGTTGCTTCACAGTTCAGGAGTGGCCACCATTTGCAACTATGTTTGCTCCTATCTCTGCCCAGATTTCGTTCCGTCCTCCTACTGACAGCCTATCAGTGCCAGATAGACTTTCAGCATTTTTGGTCACTTCGATGACTAGAAGGCTGATGTCTGCCTGCCTCAATGGCTTGGGATGTTTCATTGTAGTTCCAGCTATTTGTGTTGCTGGTCCTTTTGCTGCTGCTGCTACTGCCACTGATCCTGAACAGTACTGTTACTACCGTCTGCCATTGTAATGACACTGAATGACAGGACAAAAATGTCTGTAACATTCTGCTGCACTGCCCTACAAAACTTTGCTTCTCACTCTTGCTTTGCTGTCTCTCTCCTTCCACTTTTACAGTCAAAGTGAAACCGTAGGAAAAACGTGCATAAACCTGGGAATTATTTTCTCATGTTTATTTGTATTTCCACAGTTTACAAAGACTGTGTATAGTAAAAGGCAAAATATTCTTCTGACACTTATAGTAGGTATCATGCCTGGTAAGAATGGAGGAAAACAATTTTGTGATTTTTAACAAACCTCACAATTTACATTCCAAACCATGTTATGAACTGTGGAAAAACTTTGTGCCACATTTATAGTGTTTGAACCTGGGAAAATAAAATGTCGAAATCTGCAGTTATTTTTGGTTCATCTTCTGTTGTTTACCATCCTTCCTTGCAGACCTGTAGCAAGATCCTTCAAAAACAACCATCTAAGACCTTTCACTAGGCCTCTTATGAACTTACTGGCATCCACTTCTATCTGCCAACATGGCTTACCCCCCTCCCTGTGCCAGGGAGGCAGGGCACCAACTGTAGTACAAGGATAGATGTGGTTCCGGGGCAAGCAGCCACATCGCTTCTAGAAACATAGAATTTGATGGCAGATAAGTACCGCTTGGCCCATCCTGTCTGCCCATTTCCCTACCTGATGGCTAAGCTGCAGATTCTAGTTAATCAACAGCTTACTTCCTCCCACCTCAACTAGAATTGCCTTATGCATGTCCCATTCCCCACTGTTCTTGACTCCACAACCTCCTCAGGAAGGCTGTTCCAGGCATCCACAACCCTCTGTGAAAAAATACTTTCTAACATTACCTCTGAGCCGTCCCCCCTCTATCTTCAAATTGTGCCCCCTTGTTCTTCCACATCTCTTCTTCTGAAATATACTACTCTCTTGTACTTTGTTAATTCCCTTGAGATACTTCAAAGTTTCTATCATGTCCCCCCCTCCTTTCCTCAAGGGTATACTATTAAGCTGCTTTAGTCTCTCCTCATATGTCTTCTGGTGCAGACCTTGTGCCATTTTAGTTACCCTCCTCTGAACAACCTCCACTCTGTCTATGTCTTTGCGGAGACGGGATCTCCAGAATCACACACAGTACTCCAGATGGGGTCTCACTAACTGTCTGTACAGAGGGATAACAACTTCCTGTTTTCTACTGTTGATGCCTCTCCCTTGGCATCCCAGTATCCCCAAGCCCTCCTTACTGCCTTCTCACATTGTTTGCCCACCTTTAGGTCATCTGATATAATTACTCCTAGGTCTCTTTCGATTTTTGTTGTTGTTATTAACTCACCCCACCCCATTGTGTACTCTTCCCCTGGGTTTTTGTTTCCAAGATGCATTACCTTGCATTTCTTTGCATTGAATCTGAGCTGCCACATATTTGACCATTCCTCCAACCTTGCCAAGTCCCTTTTTATTATTTCCACCCTACCTTGTGAATCAACCCTGTTGCAAATCTTTATGCCATCTGCAAAGAGACATATCTTTCCTTCTAGGTGCTCTCCAATGTCACTTATAAAGATATTAAAGAGGACCGGTCCCAGTACCGAACCCTGCGGTACCCTGCTAGTTACCCCCCTTTCTTCACTGTGGACTCCGTTTACTATTACCCTTTGCATCCTGTTGTTCAGCCAGTTTTTATCCAGGCTACCACCTTGGGACCCACTCCAAGGCTGGCTAACTTGTATATTAATCTTTTGTGTGAGACTGTGTCAAATGCCTTGCTAAAATCTAGGTAGGCCATATCCACAGCCCCTCTCTGGTCTACTACTTTGGTCACCCAGTCAAAGAAATCTATTAGGTTCATCTAACATGACCTTCCTGCTGTGAAACCATGCTGCCTTGGGTCCTGTGCCCCACTGGCCTCTAGGTACTCAACAGTTCTTTCCTTCATAAATGATTCCATCATTTTCTCTACCACTGAAGTCAAACTAACTGGTCTGTCATTTCCTGCCTCTGCCCTGCTCCCACTTTTGTGAAGTGGAATCACATTTACCCTTCTCCAGTCCTCAGGTACCACTCCATCCTCCCATGATTTCTTAAAGAAAGTAGTCAGTAGTATTACTAGTTCTACCCTTATTTCTTTTAGTATGCTTGGGTGAATCCTATCATGCCCCATTGCTTTGTCTACTCTCAGTTTCAAGAGTTCTTTCAAAACCCTTTCTTCTGTGAATGGACTGGTATCGACCCTTATTTAGAGTTTCTCCCTTGTTTGGTTGAGGTACCTCTCCCTCCTCATCTGTTGTGAATACTGAGCAGAAATATTTGTTCAGTATCCCTGTTTTCACTGTCACCCTCTTCCTACATTCCATCCCTTTATTAAGTCTCTGTATCTCTCCCTTGGTCTTTCTTGCTCACTAATGTACCTATAAAGTTTTATCCCCTTCTTAACAGAGTTGGCTATCTTTTCCTCAGATTGTGCTTTTGCTATTCTGACTGCCTTCCCTGCCTCCTAGAGCTTTAACTGATAAAGTTCTCTGTCCTGCTCCTTCTGTGTTTCCTTATATTTCCTGAATGCTATCCTTTCTCCTTAACCATTCCTGCCACCCTTTTGAGAACCATAGTGTTTTTTCCTTCATTTT
Source organism: Neoceratodus forsteri (assembly GCA_016271365.2). NCBI lineage: Eukaryota > Metazoa > Chordata > Ceratodontiformes > Ceratodontidae > Neoceratodus > Neoceratodus forsteri. The sequence continues at coordinate 681,943,527 of CM057453.1, read as the reverse complement.
GTTTTATTGATTTGCTTCACAAAAGGCTTGTTGCCTCTGCAATGGCTGTTTTGATTATTCCCATTGTTCCTCCACCCTCCTTCTTGCCCATTTGCTAGTGCTTTTCTGAGGCACTCTCTCATTTTCCCCAAAAGTCAGCCTTCCTAAAGTCCAATACTCTTGTTTTTGTATGACTTTACTCTATGGCTGTGTTTATTGTAAACACACATGTTTGGTGGTCACTTGTTCCCAGATGGCTACCCACTTCTAAATCTGAGATCCTTCTCCTTCCCCATTTGAGAGTACCAGGTCTAAGATTGCTTCCTCCTGAGTGGGTTCCAACACTAGCTGTCTGAGGCATGCCCCTGTAGGCATCAAGAATTACTCTGCTCTTGGATGTGCCTGCAGCAAAGGTACCCAGTTAACATCTGGTATATTCAGGTCCCCATCAACAATATCTCCCTTTTCTGTCATTTAAGGATGCCTTCTATCATTTCCTTGTCCTTTTCCTCCCCTGAGATGGTGGTCTGTACACAACCCCATGCTGATTGTGGTGCCATTTTCTGTCTTCAGGATAACCCATAGTGACTCATCAACTTCCTATTTACTCTTTAGTTCTGTTGCTTTAATCCCTTCCCTTATATAGAGCTACTCCTCCTCCTCTTTACCCACCCTGTCCTTCTGTAGACTGTGTATCCTGATATGTTGACATCCAACTCATGGTTCTCTGTGTACCATGTTTCAGTGACTGCTACAATATCCAGGCATCCCTCTTCCATCAAGGCCACTAGTTCATAGAGCTTGTTGCACAGACTGCGGTATTGGTACTCATCACCTTCCATTTATTTTTTGTGGCCTTACCCCTTTTAGCCCATCCCTGTCCTAAGCCTTTTTCTGCATTTATCCCTGTCCTGCTCCCTACTGACTTCTCTACCTTGGTGTTTACCTCTCTAACTACTGAGTTTTGTGGGGGGAGGCTGGGATTTCCCTGCTCCTTTTCAGTGCCTTCCCCTTTGGCTAGTTTAAATCCTTGCCAATGAAGCATTTAAACCTGTCACCTAGGATCCTGTTTCCACCCCTGGACAGATGCAGACCATTACGCCAGTATAAGCTTGCATCCCTCCAGGTGGCTCCCTAGTCCCCAGTGAAGCCAAAACCCTGAGCTCCACACCAGTTGTTCAACCATTCATTGAATCCCATGGTGCAGAATACCCTAGCATCATCCTTGCCATAGACAAGCAGCACTTCTGAGAAGGTTACCGTACATGCTACTTGTCCAAGGCCCTTCTCCAACTCCACAAACTCCTCTTGCACTGCTCTGATCCCATTCACAGCCAGATCATTTGTCCCTAGGTGGACAATGATATCCAGCTCCCTCCCTCATGCAGCTGCTCCCGTGATCCTGAGGATTCACTTCAGTGTCCCTCTGAGCGTGGTGCCAGGTAGGCGCTTGCCTCCCTATCCCTTTCTCCCCACTTCTACACCCCTAATGATTGAATCCCCCACCATGAGTTGTTTCCTTCCACTGTGGGGTCTCATGCCACCCTCCAGTGGGTCTCCTTTGTGGAGGTTCTCAGCATCCTCCTTGGTCTCCACTGCAGGTGCCTCCATAGAGGAACCACTCTTTGCCAGAACAGCATATGAATTGCAGAGAGGTACAACTGGAGGGATGCACCTCTGTTCCACCACCCTCTCCCTCCCTGAGCCCATCTTGGTCCAATCACTCCTCTTTCTTGGTAACCTTTGAGGTAACGATGGTGGCCCTGGTGGTCCCTCGGTGGGGGAAGAGGTTTCACTAATCCTAGCCAGTTCAGCCTGGAGACGGGCAAAATCCTCCCTCAGACCAGAGAGTTGTCTGCAAACAGGGCAGCATCGCAGCCTCCAGAATGTCTCCCAGAACACTGCTGCCCCACAGCCATTGCACTGCACCACTCCCATCTTTACTTATTTTGTGTCCCCTCTCTTGTTGCTTTGTATGCTTACTGTCTCCTCCCTCTATGTATTTTTACACTTACTTTCCTACTGCCTATGTGCTCTTACAACTCTCACCCTTCCTGTTCTGGGACAGGAACTACCTGTAGTCTTCCGTAGTCTCCTTCTTCCGTGCTTGGATTCATACCTCCAGCAGCGGGGGATAAAGAGTTATTTTTTTTAGGTTCCTTCAAGGTTGCTGAAACTACTGTGTCTCAGTGATCCTTTCCTTCCTACTGCCAAACAGGAAGTTCCTGTTGTCAGTCAAATTCAGTTGCTATAAAACTAGAACTGGCTTTGGGTGGGAGGGTGGAGGTGTGGGAAGGAGGGCAATTAGAAAAAGCTATAAAGTTCTAGACTGCTGTTATTTGCTGTGAATGCAAAGCTCTCTGTCAAAAGCAGCAGGAAGCTGTAACTGGAGACAGCTGCTTTTGTACTGCTAAGCTGCTAAGCCACACCCAATTAGATTCACCCTCTGCTCTATGTAAATTAAGCTGATATGCGCCTTTCCTCAGAGAAACACGCAGTGACTTTCTACTTTTGTTACTGAAATGAGACACCCTTCTAATAGAGTATCTGTTAGCTTGATCCAAACAGGTACTAACTCTTGCTGAGATAGAATTGATCAGTAAAAAGCTGTAAAGTTCTAGACTGCTGTTATTTGCTGTAAAGCAAAGCTCTTTGTCAAAAACAGCTGCTGTGGAGCCTGTCTTTGTGATAGGACCTCCTGAGTACACTGACACCTGTAGTCATTAAGGTGGCATTCAAGTGCTGGAGCTGGATGCCATCACTCCCTCCCTGGAGAATGAGTGAACTGCAGGACACTTGATCCTCCTCCTCCTCCACACCTCAACAAACCCAACAACTTTGACTTCAACAATGAGCAGTAGCACCATGTACAGTTTAACAGAACTAATTCAGTAAATGTCTAACTACATGGTGGTGGTTGACATACATCTACCACCAACATCAAAGATTACTCACATTTCAAGTTGTTGTGGTATCATCACGCCACATGCCACATCCATGTTACTCGCAACTATGTTTTAGTGTTGTGTGTGTTTGTAAAATAATTGTTTTTCTGTGTTCTTTTTACAGGCATATTACTATTGATGCAGCTGTGTGCTGATGCTGCCATGATGATCTACTGGGAGTCTTGCTTAGTGCATGTCCATCTGAAGCATGCAGGTAAGTATCGGTATTATGCAACTGTTTTTTGACAAGGTAGAGGTGTTTTATCCTAGTTTGCATCTTGGATTTTATAATATAGTCAGGTTGATGGGTGGGGCAGGGTGGTTTCTGGGCAAATGCATTTAGTGTTGTGTGTATTTGTAAAGCAATTGTTTTTCTGCATTCTCTCTCTTTACAGGCACAACAGTAATGATGCTGCTGAGTGCTGATGCTGCCATGATGTAATTTATTTTTATTTCTTACAAAACAACATTGAACTGCTCTTCCCTATGCTGCCCAGCTGTGCGTGTGCTACAACTGGTTTTGCTGCTGTGTGAAAGCACAACACAGGAAGAATTACCAGCCACTACTTCTACTGCTGGTCTGCCCACCTGTGTCTCTCACAACTGGTGTTGTTGCTATACCAAGAACAACAATAGGAAGAACTACTAGCCACTCTGTGGTTTCTGCTGATCCGCACACCTGTAAGCCTGCCTCAACTGGTGTTGCTGATGCACCAAAGAATGACACAAGGAAGAACTACTAGCTACTGTGCTGCTGCTGGTCCACACACTTGTGTTCATCACAACTGGTGTTTCTGCTACATCAAAGAACAACACAAGGAAGAACTATTTGCCACTCTGCTTCTACTGGTCTGCCCACCTATGTGTCCACCACAACTGCTGTTGCAGCTGCAGCAAAGAACAACACAAGGAAGAGGAACTACTAGCCACTCTGCTGCTGCTTCTAGTCTGGCCACCTGTGCATCCACCACAACAGGTGTTGTAGCTGCTGCCATGCACCACAGAACAACATAAGAAGTAACTACTAGCCAATCTGCTGCTGCTGGTCCACATGCCTGTGCTGCTGCCACAACTGGTGTTGTTGATGCACCAAAGAATGACACAAGGAAGAACTACTAGCTACTGTGCTGCTGCTGCTGGTCCACACACTTGTGTTCATCACAACTGGTGTTTCTGCTACATCAAAGAACAACACAAGGAAAAACTATTTGCCACTCTGCTTCTACTGGTCTGCCCACCCATGTGTCCACCACAACTGCTGTTGCAGCTGCAGCAAAGAACAACACAAGGAAGAGGAACTACTAGCCACTCTGCTGCTGCTTCTAGTCTGGCCACCTGTGCATCCACCACAACAGGTGTTGTAGCTGCTGCCATGCACCACAGAACAACACAAGAAGTAACTACTAGCCAATCTGCTGCTGCTGGTCCACATGCCTGTGCTGCTGCCACAACTGGTGTTGTTGATCCGCGAAAGAAAACACATGAAAGAACTACTAGCCACTCTGCTACTGCTGTGGGTACAACCACCTGTGACTCTGCCACAATCAGTGTTGGAGCTGCACCAGAGAATCCTCTGATAAAAATAGGAAGACCAACAAGCATTTGACTACCCTTCTTGCTTGTTCTGTATCTGTTATCTCCATTTCTGCTCTTCTCATTTGGCCAGTAATCAGCACTTGGTGTACAACCACAGATGGCATCTTGTGTGCCCCTAAAAAAATGTAACTCACCTTCTTGCTTGTTTGTATCAGTTACAGTATCTCCTTTTCTGTTGTTCTCCACTGGTCAAAAATCAGCTCTTACTTGCTGCTATAAGCCACAGTTGGCCCCTTATTCCCCCAACAACACACAGAGTTACACCACTTTCACTGTACTGTACACTAATTGGAAAAAAGAAAGCTGGAGTCAGTTCTGCAAAAATAGTTTCCACAATTCAATACAGCATTCTGCAATACATGCAGCAATATCACAGATAAGGGCAGAATTTCATAAAATTTTCAACCTTTTTCTGCAAACATTCACGGTTCACAGGAATTTCCCCAGTGGAATTTAAATTGTGCACAGCTCTAGAGCTGAGGTCCCATTGCCCCCTCTCTTTCTAGTGTGGAAATCACTGTCCGGCTTCATCTTTCAGCTTTAGATTTTTCCTTGCCAATATGAGCTGAGGTTCCACTGCTTTATCACTTTCTTGTGTGGAAGCCACTCTCTGGGTTCATCTTTTATATCGTGTGCTCTGGTCCATAAGAGGCTCACAGGTGCACATTGGGGAGTTCACCATTTAGGAGAAGGCCAATCCTCTCTTGTTTGCAATGCAATGTTAAAGTTTAACACGTTCAACCCTAGCTAATACACAGAGTCTAATTATCTATTTGATTTTCATTTTGGCCACTTACAAGGTGCACCTCTGTAAACATTAAGAAAATTAAGAAAATGCCAAGAAATGTAATAAAATCTCTGTGTATTAGCTGGGGTTGAGCTTACTAAACCTTCAATCTGATCTTTTCTCTCATTTTCTTGAATTACCCTCGCTAATGCATATATCTCTGTGCCCATGCACATGTGTGCTGCTGATACAGTGATATGTACCTATAGTGCCTCTTCTTCTAACTTCAGTTTAATGTCATATAATATAATAAATTTTCACTCAATGTTATAGAAACTCAATATGACCTTTGGCACCAGGTAGAGATTAGCCAGACTTCATCTACCTTCCATATCTTGGTTGGTATGCTGATAGAAGAAGTCTCCTCCTTCAGATACCTTGGAGTTTGGTTGGACCATCACCTTGACATCTCTGTGAATGTGTAGACACCATCCACCAGAGCTCAAACAAAACTTGGAGTGCTTTACTGGAATAAAGCATGGATTGCTCTTTCTGCACAAGAGAAATCTTTTGAAAATTATCCTCCCAATATTAGACTATGAAGACATTGATTATAGTACTGCTTCTAAGTCCATATTGGCCAGATTAGATCCCTTCTTTTACTCTATCTGTTGCTTTGTACTAATCTGTTTCCCTGGCACCCACTATTGTTCCCTTTATTCCTCTGTCTTCCTTCCCTCTCTTAAAATGAAGCATCTACAGTATCTCACTGTATTTCCTTTATTTCCAAATTCTAGCTTGGTCCCTCCTTACCCACTTTACTTCCTTCCTTTCATCCCCATCTGCCCTACATACCCCTTTCATAACTTTGACACTAGAGCCTTCATCCTTCCTTATATGCAGTCTTCTGCTGACCTAGCTGCTTTCTCCTTCTGGTTTCCTATGCTGTGGTCTTCCCATCCTCCTGCTATCTGTTCTTCCTCCTTCCTCTTGTCTCTCAAATCCCTATTTCATGACTTCTCTGCTCACTCTTTTATCTGCCCTGGCCTTGAGTGCTCTTTGATCTATTATTCTCACTCCCTGCAATCTTCCTTCTAGGCACCGTCTCTTCTGGGTTTTTGCACATGGTCTGTGCCAAACTAGTTCAATACTTATGTTACTTTGATGATACAAAATGTATATTTATGCTATCTATATAATTGCCTTGTCTATCAACTGTAATTAACTATTTTAAAGTTGTCCATGTTTTTTGTCTTATAAACTGCATATTGTAGTCATGTTGTACTGTACTCTGTTTCTCATACTCCTCAGACACATCTAGAAATGAGTTGTTGCCAGCTCAGTATGTCTTTCTTGTTAAACTTTTAAAAATACATGCATAACTAACTAACTAACTAACTAAACATGTAAGGTAGTGGTGCACCAGCACAGTCATTCTCAAGAATAACTGAGTGCCTGCAAATACTGGAATTGAGGTGGACACCAGTCCATTTACAGAGGAGAGCGTTCTAAAGGAACACACAAAACTGAAGATGGACAAGGCAATGGGACCAGATGGGATACACCCTAGAATATTAAAGGATTTAAGGGAGGTACAGGCAGCATCACTGACAACCCTGTTCAACAGGTCAATGGATATAGGGGTGGCTCAAGATGACTGGATAAGGGCTGATATAGCCCCTCTCCACCAGGAGGAGGCTGGAAATTATAGACCTGTCAGTCTGGCCTCAGTGATGGGGAAACATATGGAATCACTGCAAAAAGAAAGGATAGTGGAGCACCTTGAATCTAGCAGAACACAGGATCTGAGGCAGCATGGAATTACGTCAGGAAAGTCATGTCATCAAATCTGATAGAGCAGTGGATATGGCCTACCTTGACTTCAGCAAGGTGTTTGACACCATTCCACATAGGACATCTGAAGTATTACTTCTCAGAGAGGGTGGTGTAACCTTGGAATAGATTACCTCCCAAGGTGGTGGCTGCAAAGTCAGTATCAAGCTTTAAGCATAGGTGGGACAAGTATTGGGAACAAACACATGGCACTGGCAAGGGCTAGGCTGGATGTCTAGGAGGACAGAATACTGTTGCACAATAGGTCCTAGAATACCTCACTTGGGCAGACTCGATAGACCATAGGTGCCTTCTGCCATCATCTTCTATGTTTCTATAGGAGGTTTGTAAACAAGTTGGGCAGCCTGAGATTGGATCACAAGGTGGTAAACTGGGTTGGGAATTGGTTGAGGATAGAGTGCAGAGGGTGGTGGTAAACAGAGTTAAATCCGAGGAAGGAGGATGATCAGTGGGTGCCACATGGATCAGTTCTTGGAACAGCACTGTTTAATATCTTCATAGTGACATTACGTGGAGGGACTGGAAGGGAATGTATTCCTATGCCTCTATGAAGATGACACTAAGCTCTGCAATAGGGTAGACACTCCTGGAGGGTGAAAAAAATGAGGAAGGAGCCTAGCTAAACTGGAGGAATGTTCCAGAGTGTTGCAGCTAAGATTCAATGTAAAAGTGCAAAATCATGCAATTGGGGAGCAGGAACCTGGGGCAGGATTACATGATGGGTGGGGAGTTATTAACGCCACCAAACCAGAAAGAGATCTGAAGGTGATCATATCTAATGACCTCATGATGGCCAAACAATGTACCAAGGCTGTGGGGAGAGCCAGTGGGATGTTGGGGTACATAGGGAGAGGTATCACCAGCAGAAGAAAAGAGGTGGTGATGCCGCTGTACAAATCATTGGTGAGACCTCATTTGGAGTGCTGTGACCAGTTTTGGAGACTGCATCTCTGAAAGGACATAGACAGGGTAGAGGCAGTTCAAAGAAGGGCAACAACAATGGTACAGGGCGTGCACCAAAGGTCATATGAGGAGAGACTGGAGGAGCTCAATATGTATACCCTGGAGGAGAGGAGGGCAAGGAAAACATGATAGAGACCTTCAAGTACCTAAAATGAATAAATAAGGTACAGGAGGGCAGCATCTTTCAGAAAAGAAGATGCTGTAGAACAAGTGGGCATGACATGAGACTGAGGGGTAGACTAAGAGGCAATTGTGAAAGTACTTCTTCATGGAAAGGGTGGTGGAGGCATGAATAGCCTTCCAGCAGAGGTAGTGGAGCAAAATCAGTGAGGGAATTCAGAACTGCATAGGATAGACAAAGGGGACCCCTAGCAATTCAAAAGAGGTAAAACTAGAGATAAAGTAGGATCTCTGGCATTTTGAGTAGGTAAGAAAAAGGCTGATGGGATATGCCTATTGGTCTTTATCTGCCATCAAATTCTATGTTTCTATGCAAAGAACATTGTAGGTATATGGGAAGCACAATGGCCTGACTCAAATATGTCATTTTTTAAAGAGTGAGGGGAAAAGACTGTATATCATGATGGCAGAGTTGCAAAGGAGTCATAAACATTCTGCCCTTTAACATGTGATGATAGTGTCTTTTTAAGTGAGGTCTCTGTGTTCCTGATTTTGTATCCATTACTTTAAATAATAAAGATTTATGATTAGTTCTTTTAATAAAGATTTCACTTTTTCTGTTTGAGTTCACTGCTGTTTTGAGTGCAGCAGAGGTCATTGTGATGTGGTCATTGTTCAAGCTTCTCTCCTATTGATTAAGAGTTGTTTGTGACCATCTGAAAATGATGATAATAAAAGGGTCTCAGAAATGCAGAAGTGTCATGGGTTGTCTGCATTTTATTGCATATTTGGCAGTGTCAGTGACTAAGTATGTAACATGCTTGCCTCTGGGGTCAGAAGAGGGGATAATTGAGGGTTCTGTCACCACACTAGACACTTGAAGTGACACCCATAACTGATACTGTAGTGTAGTATGGGGGGCGTGCCTCACTGGTGAGGTGTCATCCCTTAGATGAGACAGAAAACAGAGGTCCCTTGTGCCCATCTCTGGTCACCGTCCATGTGAAAGTAAAAGATCCCATGGCACTTATTGAGGACAAGTAGGGGGATTGTTTTATTAAAGAAAATATTAACAGAATACATCAAAACTGAAATACAGACAAAAAAATCAAGTTTCTGAAATAGTAATACCAAAAACAGAGCAAAAATATTCCCCTGAAACAAACCATATAGAATATAATGAAAATGTAAGTCCCTCCCCTCCACAACAGCAGAGATTTCCAATTATATCCAACAAAAAAAGGATGACTACATAGCCACCTTTGCATAATACTATTTAGATTGGGAAGCAAAGAACATTTGTTCAGTATTTTATAAAGGGACTCAGGCCAAGGCCTAGATGCAGAGTCCCTGACCTCCTGAATTTTGATTTCTATCATAGCAATTAGCTTTTTGAAGGGGCTGCTTTTATTTTGAAAAGAGTTCTGATATCTAGATTGTCAAATTCCCAGTTTAAGACAGGCATATACCACATTCATGTTACTTTTATGAAAAAATGTCCACAGTTGTGATCTGTCACCCAATCTAAGTACTGCGTATGCCATTGTTGCAAACTCTGGAATCTGGCATCTAGAGGCCAAAGTTATCCAAAACCAACAAATATAACTACTTTGAAAAAACAGTTGCTATACACTTTCTTTCTGGAAAAAACATCCCTGTCTAATACAATACTATTCTTGCTTTTTATGCAACATTCAATTTTCCATGTGCACTAAGCCATGTGATATCCCACATTTTCTTTGGAATTTGTGCAGTCTGTTGTTCCTTAGAACAGCCTCAGTTATTCTATCAATATTACGAAAACTGGAGACAAAAATGCTCCATCTCTTTCTTATCTGTCTATTTATTTTATTTATTTCGCTTTTGTTTACTGGGTAAGTGCACTAGACAAAACCTGTCAATTTTCAGGCATGACCTAGGAAAGTACATTACAGGTAACAACAATAGACAGTGATCAGAATACGATGATTGAAAACAGTAGGGGAAAAGCGCATAATTGTACCATCAGGTAGGTACAATGTAGAGACATTAGTGCAAAATTTAATGCAGGTAGGGAGAAATAGATCAAGATTAACTGGCTGTGGCAGGAAAGCACAATTAATGGTACCTAAGATAAAACAAGAAATGAACTAGGCTTTTCACAACAGTAAAGACAAGCAATGATTTAGGTGAAAAATAGATAAGGTACTGTAGATTACAAATAAGTAAGCATGCCAGGTTCCTACTCATACAAAAATATCTCTTCTTACGCAGGTAAATGGATGGGTGTGGGAGACAGTGCATTGAAGAATGAGGAACAAGAAATAGGCAATATGCTTAGATGAAGCCATGAGTAAGATCATTTCTCAGAAGATCTGAGGTAACAAAGTAAATCTTTTTTGAAAATTGTATGGGATTTGAATACGCTGAGGTGGTAAGGCAAGGAATTCCAGGATTTAAGGGCGAAGTGAGTAAACTCCTGTTTGCCCATCTTGGTGTCTACCAGAGGTAACAAGTATAACAGTCTGCTCTAGATGCCATTGTTTAATTTTTCTAAAACAATCTTGAACATATCCAAATATCTGATTTATTTTCCCCGTTATACTTTTTAACTTGGCAGCTGACCAGTCAGTAAGCAAAACCTCACATTTCTGCTGAAATAGAAACATACCCAAGTCCTAATACCATGCAATAAAGGTTTAATATTAAAACTGAAAAAAAAACACAAAAAAAGGAAACCACTGGATTAATCATAGAGAGGCCACCCTCTTTCACCTCACTGTAAATATGTCCTCTTTTAACCAGTTTTAATCTTGTAACTTCTAGAAGTAAAAAAATGCAGTATGGAGTTTTGTTTCCAAGGAAACTAAGATCTATGGAAACAGGGATTTTTTAAATTTCCAATGATTTACTTCATCTCTTCTTCTTGGTTCTCTCTCTAGGTGCTGATATGATGTGGTGAGCACAGGGTATTTTCCTGTTTCTTTGTAATGAATCAACTACAAGGATTTAGCTCACTGTACATTACCCATCCAGGTTGCCATAACCCTGTTCTTTCCCCTAATTGCTGGTTCTATGGCACCTTTTTCCATGAGCAGGCATTTGGAATTAGCCGGACAAATCACATATATTATTTGTTTCAATTATATCTTATGGGTATTTTCCCTCCCTGCCTCCATCACTTCTACTCAAAAAATCTAGATTTTATTCCTCCCCCCTCAAGAAATATTATGGACTGTGTTTATTATTAAAATGATTTCTCTTTTGACAAATGTATGCTGTACATGTGTAGTCTAGCCAGTATAATAGCGGTTATAACAGGTGTTCTAATTGGAATTAAATATGAAAATGTTTACATAAAGTCTTAAAATAGGATGTTAAAATCATTTTCTGCACTCTTTGTATGCTTTTGATGCATTCGTTTTTTTCATTTTTTTGTTATATAGGTCTCTGTACAGTTAGTTGTGAATGTTTTCTGCTTTGCAGATTGTTTTAAAAAGTTTTCTCCTTGTATAACAAGATTTGAGTTACTGCAAAATTATTTGCATTAATTTATTACATTGATCACATGATATGGGGGGGGTGAGATACTGACAGCAACAAAAATGGAAAGGGACCTGGGGGTAATCATATCAGATGACCTAAAAGTGAGCAAGCAATGTGAGAGGGCAGTAAGTAGGGCTGGTGGGATACTGGGATGCATAGGGAGAGGCATCACCAGTAGAAAACAAGAAGTTGTTATCCCTCTGTACAGACAGCTGGTGAGACCCCATCTGGAATACTGCATGCAGTTCTGGAGACCCAATCTCTGCAAAGACATAGACAGGATGGAAGCAGTCCAGAGGAGGACAACTAAATGGTGCAGGGTCTGCACCAGAAGACTATCAAGAGAGACTTAAGGATCTTAATATGTATAGCCTCGGGGGCATGATAGAAACCTTCAAATACCTCAAGGGAATCAACAAAGTCCAAGAAGGTAGCATCTTTCAGAAAAAGAGGTGTGCAAGAACAAGGGGGCACAATTTGAAGCTAGAGGGGGGACAGCTCAGAGTTAATGTGAGGATGTATTTTTTCATGGAGAGGGTTGTGGAAGCATGGAACAGCCTTTCTGAGGAGGTTGTGGAGTCAAAAACAGTGGTGGAATTCAAGAATGCATGGGACAGACATAAGGCAATTCTAGGAGGTGGAAGTTGGAAGAAGTAGGCTGTTGGTTAGCTAGGATCTGCAGCTTATCCATTAGGTATGGAAATGGGCAGACTGGGTGGGCCAAGCAGTCCTCATCTGCCGTCAAATTCTCTGTTTCTATGTCATCTTGTTGGGGGCTATTAAAGCAGAGCATTCATTTTCAGAAATTACCTTAGGAAGACCTAACAGTTGAAGTGCAGGGGTTTCTGGTGTTGACAACAGTTTTTGGCTACTTTGTTGGTGAAATAAATGGTATTTCTTTTTACTTGCAAACCTTTGCCATTCATCTTATTTGTTGGTGTGTGCTACTGCTGTTCTAACCTGAAGTCAGAACAGGCTTGCAGCCTTCATTGTGGCACACCCCTGGAACTGATTGCAGTGCTGGTCTCCTTTTTTACTTGAGTGACCATTGAAGGTGCTGAGGATGTTGAAGAAACTTCTAGGCATATTGAGAGAGGATTCTGGTGATGTGGGGGGTTGGTTAGAAAAAGTGCGGCTTGCAGAAATCGTTTCTTTTCTGGAAGTAGAACTAGATTTCTGTGCAGTGTTAACATAAAAGACCTGCTCTGCCCAGTCCATATCGTTCCCCACTGTTGTGGGGCACCCAAGGGCAAGCACAATAGGAATGACCCTCCTCATTACATGAATCACATTTCACAGTATTCGGGCAGGCAGTACTGTTATGACCCAGTTCAGTGCACAAACTGGATTTATAATCATAAGCACTAGTTAAGTAAGTTTTTGAACTGCATCAGTAGCACATTTTTGGTTGGACAATGTAAAACAACACCCCTCTGTCCCAGCCCAAGTAAAAGTTATTGGACAAGTGTTGGATTCCTGAATTTCCATATTGCAACCATACTTGAATCCTCCATCCCCCAGTCCAAATGTTTTTAGAATCCATGATAGGGTCAGGTGTCTTTATCACAGTTCATCTTTGCTTCATATGAGCATGTGAACTTACAAATACACGAAACTGCCAGCAGATACAGGCCAGATGGTCTACCAAGCACTTCAAGCTAGCACTTCATTACACTGCAGCTGCCCCTCCCTTTCATCCCCCTCTAATGGTGACCCTCCCCTCACCTTGTCCCATCCCCTTTTAAAACTGCCCACTGTCTTACAGGATACCACCTCCTCGGGTAGCGCATTCCACACAGACACCACCCTTTCTGTGAAAAGTGCCTCCTCATTCTCTACTGAATCTTCCCTCCTTCAGTCTCAGACCATGCCCCTAATGTCCCTCCCTCCCTCCCCTGATCTTAAAAATCCCTCAGTACCAGTCTTGTTTATACCCTTCATATATTAAAGATCTCAATCATATCCCATCCCTACTCTCCACCGAGGAGTACATGTTAAGCTCCCTCATCCTCCTCTCGTAGGGTTTGCATTCCAATTCCAGGATCATCTTTGTTGCTCTGAGCTGGACTCCGCCCTCAGTAATCTAGCATCTTTCTTTAAGTATGGGTGCCAGTACTGCATGCAGTACTCCAGGTGCGCCCTCACCAAAGACCTGTACAGAGGCAGGATCACCTTCCCCCTCCTGGAGGTGAATCCCTTAGCAATACCCCCCAGCATCTTATTGGCTTTAGCTGCTGCTTTACTGCATTGTGCTGAGTGCTTCATTTACCCTGTTATCATCACCCTAAGATCTTTCTCTTCCTCTTTAGTGGCTATCTGAACCCCTCCCAGCTGATACCCCCTCTTTGGGTTCCTTGCTGCATGTTCCAGATCTTGCATGTGTTAGCATTGATTCTCAGCTGCCACATGTCTGACCAGTACTCAGGTTTAGCCAGATCATCCTGCAGCCCCTGCCATACTACCATGTCATCTACCACCGCACCGATCTTCATCATCTGCAAAAGGCTATTCTTGCTCTTAATTCCATGCAAGATGTCTGCGATGAAAATGCCAAACAACACCAGGCCCAGTACCGAGCCCTGCAGTACCCCCTCATTACAGCCCCTTGAGATGAAGTTCCCTCCACCTCTACCCTCTGCTGTCTCCTTTGTAGCCAGTTCTTGATCCAATTCACCATCTTTGTTGCTCCCTCCTGGTATGCCAACTTGCTTATCAGTCTCTCATATGGCACTGAATCAGATGCTTTGCTAAAAGCCAGATACAGAACATCCACAGCATTGCCCTTGTCAAGTGCCCTAGTCAACCAGTCATAGTAGTCAACCAGGTTGATCTGGCAGGATCTGCAGAGACAAACCCATTTGCTTTCCATCCTGGAGTCCATTACCTTCTAGAAAGGATACCAACCTCTCCTTAAGGTTAGTCTCCATTAACTTTCCCACAATAGATGTTAGGCTTACCAGTCTATAGTTGTCTGGTTCATCCTTAGGTCTGTTCTTGTGAAGGGTACCACATGAGACCTCTTCCAATCCTAGGGTATGCACCTGTTTCCAGAGAGGTATTGAACAAGTCTGTCAATGGTTAAGCCAGGACCTCCACCAGTTCCTTCAGTACCGAGGGATGTACATCATCTGGTCCTGGTGCCTTATCCACCGTCAGTGCCCTTAAACCTTCCAGTACCCTGCCAGCTGTGATTTTCCCATCTGTCACCCCTCTCCCCCTCATGCTTACCCTCCCTAACCCCTTAGGCAGTGACCCATCCTTCTTCTTAGTAAATACAGAAGTATCCATTCAGCACTCCTGCCTATTTGCCCTTTCTCTGTCCATCCTCCTTCCTAATCCTTACTATTTGATCTATGCAAATCCTTCTATTTCTTAGGTACCTGAAGAAGTCATTTTCCTCATCCTTGATGCCCAGTGCTAGCTTAAGCTTTCTGGAAGCCTTGGCTGTCCTGATTGCTCTGGTCACCTCTATTGATTTATTCAGGTACTCCTCTCTATCCCCCTCCACCTGGATCTCTTGAATCTCCTGAAGGCTGCCCTTTTTACCCTCACCTTTTCCTTCACCTCCCCACTTAGCCAACTTTATTTTCTTGGACCTAGCTTTTTGTTTTGTGTCTTGGTACAGGATCTAGTGGCCTCTGCAAGCCCAGCTTGATCACTTCCCATTCCTGTTTAACATCCATGTGTTGGATTCTGGTTAGGTGCCCAGCCACTATTTCCCCATCCTCCCAAAGTCAGCTCACCTAAAGTCCAACACCCTAGTACCTGTTCCCACAGCCTCCTTACCCATGCTGAGTTAGAACCACACTGTTTTATGGTCACTCCCTGCCAGTGGATACTCCACTCCCAGCTGTCAGACAAATTCCCCATTAGACAGCATGAGGTCCAGCATGTTGCTCAACCTGGTTGGCTTGCTTACCATCTGTACCAAGAAACTGTCCTGGAAAGCCTCGAGGAGGACCTGCTCCCTTGTATTCGAGGTGGGTGGGATGCTCCAATCTACCCCGGCAGATAGAAGTCCCCCACAATTACGGTAAGCTTCCTCTGTGTAAAACACAAATAAAAGGTGAACAACGGGTATCAGATCTGAAGGAACAGGCACACCAAACTGAAATTAGGTTCAGTCATTTTATTTTTCTTGTTTCAAAAAAGTATTTTATATCGGTACCCATATAAAAACTATCTTCATCACAAAAATCCAAATACAATACATCAACATATATGAATATATTCCAGTGGTAAAAAATACATTAAAAAAGAGCTACCCTAGTACCCATAAGCAAGCCAGCCACCTCTAAGAAATCCCAGCACTTCAGCTTACATTTTCCTCAGGAGGTGGGGTTTTGAACACATATTCTTTACTTTACATACACCAAAGTGCACGTGAAAGTGAGTTAACGTTAAGCTAGTTATTCAGTCTCAATTAATTACTTAAAGTGCAAAATACCTGTTTCCATGGAAATCTACAATGGTTCAATCAAATAAATATATGTGTAACAAAGTAGCAATATATCACATGACTATTAGTCCATATACTTGATGGAATAAATAAGAGGATAAACAGCAATAACGGTTTTAGTGTTAATAGTTTGATGCCCTTCTTGTTATTTCTAAGTATATAGTGTGGTATGTGGACAGCTGGTTCTAATTTCAATATGATATTTTTTTCTGCAATATAAAATACGTAAGGGAGTGTCTGTCAGGAGGAAATACTGTCTTACTGAAATTGACACATCAAATCCCCCAAGGATAAGTTCAAAGGACAGGATGTAGCTTAAATTGCAGATATCTGAAATGCAATTACTTTATTAAGTTTTCTTTGAAGCCCAGGAAATCAAATATCCATTCATGAGATCCTCAGGGAAATCCTTTGATTTGCACTAGGTGTCATGGAGGAAGGAGAATATGCATGTGTGGGATGTCTCCCAAGATAGCCAGTAAAATACATCAAAGAGACTTTGATGACTGGGTGAAACTGGTCCCAGACTAAATTAGAAAGTCTAATATGCATTTTCTTGGGGTTATCCAGTGAATTACATCAAAGAGACTTTGATGTCTATGTGAAACAGACCACAGACCGGTTTTGGCAAGTCACATTTATGTCACCTATTATTTTTTTAAATATCTTAATAGGACATCTTGTGTTATAAAATATACATTTTAATACACCAAGGTGGAGTTAGGTGACCTCAGAGAGAAGGCCATCTCAAGACTGCTTCTAAATATACTGAGCAGACCTTACACAGAGACATTATGTTCTGACTGAGAAAAGAGGAACAACAAAGCACGGAAAGATTAAGAAGTAAGGAGACCATAGATAAGACCAGTCTGAGTGCATGTGTTATAGAAATTTGCACTTTTAAACATGTTTTGTTTTTAAAACTGTATGTGTTGGGATATCTTGTTCTATATTTTACTGTTTTCCTATTTTACCAATTTTAAAGTAAAGATATATATTTTAAAACAGAAACTGCCTGGTGTGCCTTGAAACTTATTTCTTTTATAAGTGAAGCTTAGATGATTATAGATGACACTGTGCAGGAGCTTATTGTGGTACCAAACTGGGAAACAGATAAGAGTTCTCTAGGTCTTGCATAGAGTTCTAAGGGTTCACTTTGAAATACCTGGTTAGGTACCCTTAGGCAAAGATGTCTTCCCCCCCCAAGACAGACTTATCTGAGTGTGACCATTGGGTACGATAACAATAGGTTATCAGTTTGAATCCCTCTAGAACTTGGGACAAAGGTGACTTGAACCCACAAAACAGACAAGAGGGTTACCTTGTTCTGTTCACTGTTCACAATTCTGTGCTCAGAGATAGGCATTTTGGGAGTAGAGGGCTGACCTGCTGAGTGGGTTTGTGACATATAGAACATGCTTCATCTACAATATCTATTTTATGCACTGAATTCCCAATTACTGCAAACTCTCATTTAAATCCAATATGTTACTATATATTACTATATGTATAGCACCAATCAGTTCTTATTTTAATTGTCTAATATTTTAGATATTTATATAATGATCACAAATTTTAACAAACTCACTAATGTTGCATACAATAAAGGGATCAAAGTTCTACTTCATAGCAGTATTGAATATCAGTCACAATTAATCTTCTTAACCAAGAAGTTCAAGACATGAAGTTTTTCTATATTGTAATTCATCACCACCCTGATTTCAATGTTGTCCTCACTATCTTTTCTTCTTTTCAGAGCTTTTCAGCTCTTCACTAGAAACCTTAAAGTCAATTCATGAGGTGCCAGAAATCCCATCTGCAGTACTTGCTTTTTCCTGCAGTGTAACATAAAAGGAGCCTTTAACAAACTGTTCACCATTTATCACACAATTTTTGCAGTCAAATTTATACACGATTACTGTGACAAAATGATTTAAACTTATGAACTTTACATCTTACTTTCTCCTTTACCTAATATATCTATTAAAAAATCTCAGCATAAATTTAAACATTGAAGTTTGAATAAAATTATTTAAAAGGAACATTTCATCATCTTTATATGCACATATTCACTTTATATACACACAATGCATCTAATCAGCACAAATTATTTACTACTGTGATCCATCATAAGTATGGCTTTAAGTCTAATACATCATTCAGATCCTTAGGTTTAAGGCTTTCCAGTCACCAAATCCATGCTGTTTCTAGTGCTAATAATTTGTTATTGAATGGTACATGTTTTAATTTTCCATTACTAGAGCATTCTAGTCTAACAAACCTTACCCTTAGGGTTCCATTATGGTTATTTAAAAAAATGCATCCTCACTGGACTGTTGAAATTCACATTAACTATATTTCTAGTGTGTTCTTGTATGCAGAATGGCTTAGAAGAGAGTTGCTGTCTATGGAGGAGCTAGGTACTGAGGTATGCAGGTTTGAGACCCACCCAAGGGTTTTTTCTGAGGTAGAAGACTAGGTTTACTGGCAAAGGCACCTAGCTTCACCTGAGCTCTTTTTTTTTCTAGGTTGCATGTAAGGACAAAGCAAAGAACCTTACCAGAGCAAGGAAAAGGATTAAGGCTTCTTTTGGCTAGGCAGATTTACTGTGTGTTATTATTTTCTTTTCTGTTCACAGAGATTGTTACTGTCTGTTGTTAACATTTTATTGCTTTATTTTTCTCTGATTCAAATTCTTGTTGCTGGGTATACCTTCTGCTGCATAATTACAGGGTGTGCCTACAGGTGTGTGTTTACAGGTTACTGCTGTAATCTTCTGATTCAAATTGTCTTTTGCAAGTTATATCTTCTGTTACTGCTTTATTTTTCTCTGTAGCAAAGTGTTTCTTATAGGGTATATCTTCTGTGAAATTATTACAGGTGGTGTTTACATTTTCATGATGTTATATCATTAGGCTAAGCAAAATTACTGTTTGCCGCTATTTTATTTTTTTTGCTGAAAGGTTTTTGGCTAGGCAGATTTACTGTGTGTTATTATTTTCTTGTGTACTCACAGACATCGTTACTGTTTGTTCCTAACATTGTATTGCTTTATTTTTTTCTGATTCAAATTGTTGTTGCTGGGTATACCTTCTGCTGCATTATTACAGGGTGTGCCTACAGGTGTGTGCTTACAGGTTACTGCTATAATCTTCTTTTATAGTACAAAGTTTATTAGAAGTTTAACACATAACACATCATCACATAATGCAGAAAATATTGATGTATGCTTTCAGCAAAATCATAAGCATGAACCTAGTTCTCCTCCCCCCCCCTCCCCAAATCCAATATATTGAGAAAGAAAAAGGAGAGAAATAGAAGACCACTTCCCAAAGAAAACCTCTCCTACTGTATCTCACCACCCCCTTCCCCCCGGTTTGCTTCTCTGGAATAGTGACTCATTTATACCCTTACCCTCGGGGATCCACTACATTAATTTGTCTGGACAGAATAAAGAGTTAGTAGTGGGGCCCAGATTTTGTTAAACTTACTCATTTTATTCAGCAAACTAGCTATCATTTTTTCCACTCTAAGATTGGCCAGAAGCTCCTTCAACCATTCAGCATATGGTATTTCTTCAAAATCTTTCCAATGTCTTAGTACTAATTTCTTAACTGACATAGATATTAATGCCATGTGATATTTGCGTATAGTTATTGGGATTTCAGAATAGTCTCCTAAGAGGCAAATTCTTGCTAAAAACAGATCATTGAGCCCTAGCAGGGGATCTGCTTTTTGTTTAATTTGCATCCATCGGGAGGCTACCTAAGGACAGAGCCAAAAATGTGCAATAAGTTGCCCTCCCCATGAGCACACCTTGTACAGCTGGCAGAAGAAGCAATACCAAGTTTAGCCATTTTTTGGGGAGTATAATATAAATCATGTAAAATTTGGAACTGCATGAGCGGAGCCTATCCTGTGCAATAAATTTATGACACCCTTGCCAAAGTATCTCCCAATTAATGGGTATCTCAGGAAGGAGCTCCGCCCAATAATCTGATGGTCCAAAGGGTCTGGGGTAGATCCAATTGTATAGAGCATTGAAAATCTTCAATATGGCATGTGGGAGGCCTGCCATTTGAGCTAGATTCACACCCAAAAATGAGGGCTCTTGGGAGGCTGGGTCTTCATCCTATGACCTTCACAAGGATAATCGCAACTGAAAGATTTTAAAAATATTAGAGCCGGGGCAACTTGTCTAAAATTTCTGGTGATGAGAACCATTCCTTTGGCCTCATTCCAAAAGTATGCAAGCTTGACCTCCTTAGCCTGTGGGAGCCATTTTGAGAGAGAAACCTCCCTCTATTTTAATATTGGGGTTACCTATCAACAGTTGCTCCAGATCTACACAGTGGTTGTATTTTATAAAACTACAAAATTGAGAGTGTACCCTCACAGATGTTGCAATAGGTGTCGAGCAAACCTGTTTTGGGAGGCTCTTGGGTTTCACGAAAAGTAGTGCCAAAGGAGAGAGGTTATAATATCGGATTAGGGCTAATTCTATTTTTATCCAGAGGGGTTTGTACCCATGGGGCGCTTCTAGATAATTTATTTTAAGCCACCTCAGGTATTTACTTGCATAGCTGGCCCAATAGTAAAGGCCTACCTGCGGCATCACGAAGGCCACCTTTAAGTTTTGGGGCCGCTAACGCATGAACGCCAAAGCGGGAAATTCCCGCCCAAATAAAATTAGCAAAAATGCTTTGCACCTTCTTGAACCACGACTGAGGTAGCCATATGTTGAAGAGACTCAGTGGATAATACAGCTGAGGGAAGACATTCATTTTAATGAGGTTGATTCTACCCCAGACAGTCAATGGGAGAAAGGACCACCTATTTAAATCTTGGGCAATGACTTGCAATAATGAATCCAGGTTGTTCTTTTGCAGTTGTGCGACACTTCTTGTGAGGGCAATGCCTAGATACTTCATTGATTTCTTTTCCCAGAACAGACCCAGTGCACTAACTTCATGCTTCATCAATCTCTGATTCAGAGGGAAAACCACAGTCATTTCCATGTTCAATTTATAATTGGAAAACCTGCTATTCTCTTTGATAACTTCCAATAAATGCGAAATAGATTTTCAGGGGTGAGAAATTTGAAGTAAAAGATCATCGGCGTAGGCCGAGATTTTAACTTCAGTACCCTGTATGATGATACCTTGGATCTTAGGGCTAGCAGTCAGTCTTCAAATGAGTGGCTCTAGGTATAAATTGAAAAGCAGTGGAGATAAGGGACAACCTTGTCTGGAGCCCGAACCCAAAGGAAATAGTTCGGAGACACACCCATTGCATAGAACCCTGGCAGTGGGGGCCTTGTAAAGCATTTGTATCCAGCTCTGAAACTTTGGGGGGAAACCAAAAGCATGTAATGCCCTGAAAAGGAAATTCTAGTTTACTCTATTGAATGCCTTCTTGGCATCCAGGGACACCAAGGCAGCTGGATATTCTGCATCCCTGGATGCTGAGAAGACATTGGCCAGGGTACGTAAATGGTCACTGGCCGATCTCCCCTTCATGAAGCCCACTTGTTCCACTCCTATTAAATCAGGAAGGACCACATTGAGATGGTCTGCTAACAGTTTACTCAGAATTTTAACATCTTGATGAAGTAAAGATATAGGCCTATTATTGGCCATATATACAGGAGCCTTTCCAGGTTTTGGCAGTAGAGTTATCAAGGCCTCGAATAGTGTATCATCTGTACTATTGCCTGCAAGAATCTGCTGGAACAGTGAGAGAAGCAAGGGGCAAGTTGCTTTGCAAACTTTTATAAAAATTAGCGAAAACCCATCTGGTCCGGGAGTTTATCTAGGGGAGGCCATCTATGGCTTTTAGGATCTCCGCTTCAGTTATAGGGTACATAATGCCACGTGTTATATTTCTGAGAGAGAGGCAGATGAGATTCAGCTAAACAGAGATCCACATCTTTAAGTGGAGGGAGGTCAACCATCAAGGTTATACAACAGTTGGAAGAATTTTTGGAACTCTGCAGTAATTTCTTTCTGGGCATTTACCAGTACCCCATCGGAAGACCAGATTGAGAAATAAATCTAGCAGATTCTTGTTGCTTAACTCAAGTAGCTAGAAGGTGACCTGCCTTTTCCCTTTGGTCTATGTAGGTAGCATTTGATTTCAAGATCAGAATTCTGCCCTCTCCCTCAGAAGGTCTGAGTAGGAATCCTTTAATTTTATAAGTTCCAACTGAGTTTGTTCTGAGGTATGAGGACATCTTCTTTTCTGTAGTTCTAATCTGATTGAGGAGTTGCATTAATTGCTGTTCACTCATTTTTTCCTCTCTAGCGCAACCCTGATTAACACTCCTCTCAGATAGGCCTTTAAGGCACTCCATTCCATATTGGTTTCCGTGGTGTTGAGATTAGCAGATATAAATTGTGAGATGTGACTACTAATATATTTCACCGTATTTGGGTCCTTTAAAATTTGGTTATTAATTTTCCAGCACCCTTCTATTTTTGAAACAGTGGCTAGAGAGAGCTGACAAGTAGCCGAGTGGTCCGATGGGGTCCAGGCTGTATAGTCGATTCTATAACCCCTGAGAATAGCTGCTGAGAAATCATGATATAATCAATTCTGGAGGACGTTTTATGAACTGGAGAAGTGAATGTATAGCATCTATCTGAGGAGTGTAGAGTACGCCACACATCACATAGTCCTACCCTGTCCCACATGTCTCTTAACGCCCTTTGGGCTGGTGAGAGGCCTTTGAATTTATTACCTGTATGGTCTATATTGGGGTCAAACACTAGGTTTAAGTCTCCACCCATAATCATAGGTGCTGCTAAAAAGGGGGCTAAAATATTGATTAACTCCGTGTAAAAACCGGGGGAGTCAGTATTCGGCCCGTATATACTACCCAATAATACTTCCATAGTACACATTTTCCCTTGAACTAATATATATCTCCCACAGATATCTCTGATAATCTTAGTTGGTGAAAATGGGACATTACGCTTTATCAAAATCATCACCCCGCAACTTTGTGTAGTGCCCTCAGCTGCAAACACTTACCCTATTTGCTGCCTTCTCATTTTAAATTCTTCTGAAATCAATAGGTGGGACTCTTGGATAAAAGTGATATCCGATCTTAACAACTGTAAATGCTTTCGAACTTGGTATTGCTTAACTTTCCGCCTAATTCTTTTAACATTCCATGTGGAAAAAACTAAGTTACTGATCGTGGGCTGGACATACATAGCTGTGAGCATTTCTGGGCATTTTTCAGCAGATCCTAGTCCCATCTTGGCATTAGTAGGTAGACCCGAGCAAACCCAGCCCTTCCCCAAACCTCCTCCCTCTCCCTCCCCGAAACTCAACTGCCCAGGGTAGGAATATTCCAGTATTTGTGTTAGGTTATTCTCCTGCCCTCCATCCCACCCTCATAGCTATGATCTATGGTCAACAGTGCACCTTACTAAGTCTGCCCTCCCCAGCCCTCCTGATCCAACCACTACCCCATCCACACCTTCAACCATTTGTACCATATGTAACTAAGGTGGCATCGAGGAATATGAGTCGAGCTGCTCATTGGCCCCAATTTTATTAATAGGCCATCCTCCTACTACATCTACTCTAAATTGCTATCTTGGTAATCTAATTCTTCAGTCTTTATTAACACCTATGCCTCTAGATCCACTAAAACACTAATGGGTAACCCTATCCCTTTTTCTACACTTCTTCAACCATGTAGCACTTTACAGAATTTTAGAGTAGCCCTGTCTCATCATCAGCGCCCCGGGCTTAATTGCTCTGAATAAGAAAGGAAAGCAGAGACAGGAGGAAACTAGCAAGCTCCCATAAACATACAAATCCTCAAAAAGCACAACATTGGAGAGTCTGCCCCCATATGAACACCTAACATAAAGAAGACATCTTTCTCATTGCAAAGCTTTTAGCCATCATTCTCTTGGCCCCTTTTCTAAGATCGATGCCCCTTTTAGCATTACCTTTTCCAAGATAGTGCCTCAAAATCTAAGAACAAACTCAGGGGCCCATTAGATCTTATACCCTGAGTTCATTGTTTTACAACGCTATACTTAGAAGAAAGAAAGAAAGAAAGAAAGAAAGAAAGAAAGAAAGAAAGAAAGAAAGAAAGAAAGAAAGAAAGAAAGAAAGAAAGAAAGAAAAAAAAAAAAAAAAACCCTTCCCTCTGGGTAATGTTCTGGGACATTGGCTATTCGCCATTATCAGTGCCAGAGTCGAAGTTCATTTGGGCATTAATTATCTGCATGTCTCTCTGTCATTCTGCAGTCTCGCTCCCAGCTACAGCTACTTTGCAGCCAATGTTGGCAAAGCGGTTTAATTTTCTGTCAGTCTTGGCGTTCCAAACATTGCTGGGTTTCGAGAACCCTCTAGCGGAGACCATCTTTAAAACATACCAGGCATTGAAGCTACATCTCTGTAAGGCAAATTCTGCTCACAGGCATCTCCAGGGCATAAAGATGCAAAACAAGGTATGCTTCCCCACACATAGAAGGGACGAGGCTACAAACAGATCGCGGACCACTCAAAACTTTGCATTTTGCACTAATCCACTTTCAAGGGTTAGGACATCTCATTGGGAGTCCCCTAAAGAAATCTGCTAACAAGGGGAAAACTAAAATTTTATCTGATGGCCATCCAAACTGTTTACTTTGCATGCTGGATAATGCTTATGTTCCTTGCTGCCAGCATGTAGTAGAACGACTTCAAATTTATATTAGAATCAACTTTGATATCTCTTCACTCCTCTCAGCAACTGGTACCCTCTTATATTGTTTTTTCATTCATCTTTGAATAGATTAGCAAAGGCAGCCTTGAGTCCTTTAGCGGCAGCATCTGGGTCTTCGTAGGACATCCATGTTCCGGATATCATTACCCCTAATTTTGCGGGGTATCCCATCCAGAATTTCACACTGGCTGCAATTAGCTTGGATACTAGTGGGTGGAACAAAGCCCTTTTTTGCCTGACGGATGCTGGTAGGTCTTGCGCCACCCTGATTTTAGTGCCTTCCCATTACACTTCATGCAGATCTCTGACTTTAATAAAGAAGTGTTGTCATTCTAAATAATTTAAAAATTTGAAAATTAAGGGCGAGGGTTGCTTCCGCTGGTGGCTTTGGACAAAGTGCCCGCTCTATAGTGTATTGCTGTCCAAAGGCAATGGACCAATATTTTCCACCAGTTTTGTATGAATAATACCACATCAGCTGCTTCTTAGCTTCCGGAAGACCTATGAGGACCGCATTATTTCTACGACTGCGGCCTCTAGGTCTTCGATCTTATCCTCCATTCGTGTTAGCTTTTGATGGATGGCTGCAATCTCAGGTTCCACTTTCTAATTCTTTTTTCAACTGAGCAGATTCAGGCTTCACTATCTGTCTGTCTGCCGATGCAAATCTTCCAGCGTTTGCATTATGCTTTTAATTTCGGACTTTATCTCACTGATGCTATCTTTAAGCGGGGCAAATTCTCGCAGAAACTGCTACAAAGTAAGGGTTGCTGTTCCTCCTCCATAGCTTCAGAGGCTAATCCTTCTTTCTCACTGCTTGAGACCCTGGATTTTTGAGGCCTTTTCAGGCATTGCTGGTGGGGTATGTTTAGACGCATTTCTTCTCATAGTTGCCTCCATATGTATACTCAACCCTACTCTCTTGTTCTGGCACCTTCCTTGATGTCACAGAGGATGGTTTAGACTTCAGAGTACTATTAGTTGTAAAATAAGAGATTAATTGGTTGGGAGGCTGGAGCTGCACCTGAGAGCTGTTATCTGGTGGACTGCATCACATGACTCCACTGCTATAATCTTCCTATTCAAATTGTCTTTTGCAAGTTATATCTTCTGTTACTGCTTTGTTTTCTCTGTAGCAAAGTGCTTCTTACAGGGTATATCTTCTGTGAAATTATTACAGGTGGTACTTTACAGGCTTTACAGTTGTATATATCATTAGGCAGATTTTTAGGGCTACTGCATTTTTTGCTGGCTGATTGTTTCTGCTCTTACCTCCTTGTTTCTTTTGTCAGTGGTTCTCCTTTTCAGCAGGGGATGGCCCAGCTACCCACCCCATCCTTAACCACCCCACGCTACATCTTTTTATACAGTAGCACAGTAGCAAAGCAGGAAGGGCAGATCAGAGGGTATCCACAAAGTGACCTCATTTAGAAGGGCACAAGTAATTTAACTTGTTTTTAACAAGTTATACAAAAACAAACAAAATACAAAATCAAACTTTTCCTTTCATTTTCCTCCTTCTAATTACTCTGAATGGGTTATAAACCCAACATCTTATCTGGATTGGATATTATTAACTGCAGTACTCGGTACACTTTTCAAAAGGGCAGTTAAACAGGATTTAGGACACTGTCCTACCTGATGGGCCATTGGAGATCTAAGGGCTCAGCTCCAAGCAGCATGAGCAGAGACTGCACACCTCAAATTGCATATTCCAGAGGAAATATATTATAAGAACTGCCCACCATTTCCCCAACATCCAACAGAAACACCTCAACCACAGAGGGTAGTTGGTCCAGGAGGTTGGCAGGTGGTTAGGAGGGGCAAATTGGGTGCCCCATCACTTGATGTTCTCCAACATATCACCTCCACAAACCATGTAAAACACTACAAACAGGTATCTGCCTCTATCTACAAAATTAAACAAAGGGGCAGAGGGCACTGCAGAGCATGACACTGCAGCACAGGATCTAGCATAAGAAAACTCACCCAAAACAGGAACCAAAACAAAAAATGCAAAAAGGAAATCTGAAACACTTCTGATCATAGGAGACTCCATGATTCAGGGAGTTGATACCTATCTCCAGCCAGGGGAAATGGTCAGATGTCTCCCAGGTACATCAGCATGAAAAACATCAATGTCCAGGTACACATAGGAACTAACAATCTCACCAGCTGGTCAGTTGTGGAGACCAAGGAACACCTGGCCAGGCTGGTGACAAACTATCATCCATTTCATCTGGCATCTCCTTCTCTGAGATCCTGCCAGTCTGGGGGGCAGATGGACTGAAGGTCAGAGAGGGAGATAGAGAGCTAAACATTCATTTATTTATTTGCTTGTTGTTAACTGGGTAAGTACACTAGAAAGAAAGGCTATTTTCAGGGACAACCTGGGAGAGTACAGAAACAATAATACAAAACGTCAAAAGAACAAACATGAATACTAAACTTTTTACATGAGGTTATATGCAAATAACAATGGAAATTTCAACAAAGGATTTATAATGAGGCATAATGGAGCAGACAACAATGAATACATCAATAAGGTTACAAAAGGCAATACATCAGGTGATTTAAGGCAATGCAGACATTTGTAAGAGATAACATAAAGTGCTAAGGAGTGAATACCGGTAGGCAGAAATAGATGAAGAGGCGCTAGAGAGAGAGAGGTAAGAGGAGTAGGGAAGTGGTGCCTCCAATATTATGGTCCATGTGAGATATGGGGTTTGAGGAGAGGGCAGAGATTAAGATGATGTTGGGGAGGGAATGGGAGAAATAGAGGATGAGGGAGCAATTGATAGGAGAGACTGAGAGGAAGTGCACCAGGAAGGGTAGACCACTGATCCATGACAACAGAGGGGGTGGTGGCACAGGGCTAGTGCTGGAAAAAGGACATAAATTTGTAGGTAACAGGCAACAGTTTTGGGAGAGAAAGTTCTTTAAATTTGATGGACTGCATCTGACTAAGGAGAGTCAGTGCATTGGAGAATATTTAAACTAGCTAATGGGAGAGGGTGCAGCACCCGATGCATCGAATGGAAGAACACCTCCCCTCAGCTTGTGATCAAACAGGAGTTCAACATGTTTGTAGTTTATTTGCATCACCAGAGTAAGGAAAGGTCCTGCTCCCCTACTGATGCACAGGAAACACCAGACCTAGCCTAACAACTAACACACCAAAATCTGGCCAATGGAAAATTTTGTACACAAATGCTCACAGTCTGGGAAACAAGATTTCAGACCTGTGGTTAATAATGACAGAGGCTAAACTGTACATAATAGCCATTAGCGAGACATGGTTCACCAGTAACCACACTTGGGAGACTTCAGTGCCCGGATATGTACTGTTCAGAAGAGACCAAGGTGCAAAAAGGGTGGTGGTGGAGTGGCTCTTTATGTCAATGAAAATATCAAAGCAACAGAATTCAGAATACACATAAGGAGCCAGAAGAACTGTGGGTCACCCTGGAAACCGGAAATGGGACAGCCATATGAACTGAGGATGTCTACAGGCCTCCAGACCAGGGGAAGGACATAGACACATTACTGTTAGAAGATATACAAAACATGACAGCTAAAGGGGAAGTTCTGATAATGGGAGAATCCAACATGTCAGATACAGGTTGGTCAATACCAGCAGGAACATCTGCCAGGACTAGACACATGGTGGATTCCCTGCAAGGGGAGGGCCTCAAACAGCTGGTACAACAACCCACAAGAGACAGGGCTATCCTAGATCTAGTACTGACTACTGGGGAAAGGATCACAGATCTCCAGGTAGAATGTCACCTGGGAGCCAGTGACCATCACATGGTATGGTTCAATTTGGCCACTAGAACTAAATCATCCCATTCCAAGGCAAAAATATGGGACTTCAGAGGAGCTGGCTTTGATAAGATATCAACAATTTCATTGAATGCAGTAGATGCCATATGGCATCAGAACCATCCGTTACAGAACCTGATCCAAAATGGCCACCAGGACTCAATGAGTTAAGCTAGCCTGGCAAGAGAAGAAATACAGGTGAGGAGGCAAAGTGGGCAAGCATTAAGAATGCAATACTTGAAGCAACATCCCATTGTGTTAGAGAAAAGGAAGTGCAAAGAAGAAGAAACCACTTTGGTTCTCAAAAACAGTAGCAGAAATGGTCAGAGCCAAAAGGCTGGCCTTCAGGAAATATAAGGAAATGCAGCAGGATGAAGATAGAGAGGCATACCAAACTTCCCTAAGGGAAGCAGGGAAGGAGTAAGGCAGGCAAAGGCCCAAACCGAGGAAACACTAGCATGATCAGTAAAAGAAGGTGACAAGACTTTATATAGATACATTAGTAAAAGGAGAAAAATCTATAGGGTATTACTAAGATTAAAAGGATAAGGGGCATGTGAGGAGGAGGACAATGTAAAAGCATCTATCCTAAATAGATATGTCTGCTCAGTATTTACTGAGGAGAAGGTAGAACAGGGCCCACAGCTCAGAACCATGGACACGGGGAAGGGGGAGGGGAAGGGAGGAAGGTGTGCACTAGTCTCTTCACAAAAGAAAGGGTCCTACAAGAGCTCGATAAGCTCAGGGTGAACAAGGCAATGGGACCTGATGGCATACATCCCAGGGTACTAAAGCAGCTAAGGGTGGAACTAGCAAAGCCATTATCAGAACTGTTCAGTGATTCTCTGAGCTCAGGAGAGGTCCCAGAAGACTGGAGAAGGCTCATTTGATCCCGTTCCACAAGAGTGGTAGCAGGAGGAGGCAGAGAACTACAGACCAATCAGTCTCACCTCAGTAGTGGACAAGATTATGTTGGCACTCCTTAAGGAAAGGATAGTGCAACACCTGGAATCCATAGGAGCACAGGATCCAAGACAGCATGGGTTTACAACAGAGAGGTCCTGTCAGACTAATCTCATAGATTTCATTGACTGGGTAACCAGAGTTGTGGACCAAGGGGGAGCACTTAATGTCACCTACCTTGACTTCAGCAAAGCTTTCGATACTGTTTCACATAGAAGGTTGATTAATAAGCTGGGTAGACTCAGGGTGGGTCAGAAGTTGGTCAGCTGGGTGGCAAACCTGTTGACAGGCAGAAAACAGAGTGGTGGTAAATGGTATATAGTCAGAAGTGATGCAAGTCACAAGTGGGGTACCTCAGGGATCAGTCCTAGGGCCAGTCCTCTTCAATATCTTAATCAGTGAAATTGCAGATGGACTGGAGGGTAAGGTGTGTCTGTTTACAGGTGACACCAAGATCTGTGACAAAGTATATGATCCAAATGGGGTGGGCAGAATGAGAAGAGATCTGGATAAACTGGCAAAATGGTCAGAAGAGTGGCAACTGGGGTTTAACACAAAGAAGTGCAAGATCATGCACATTGGGAAGAGAAACCCTGAAGCCACCTATAGGTTGGGAGGGGAGTTGCTGGAAGTCACAAGGGAAGAAAGAGACTTGGGCATCATCATCACAGATGACCTGAAATCATCAAAGCAAACCACTAAAGCAGTAGGTAGGCTAGGGGATGTTGGGGTGTATTAGTAGAGGTATCACAAGTCTTAAGAGGGAGGTAATAATCCTCTTTACAAGACACTGGTTAGGCCCCATCTGGAGTACTGCGTGCAGTACTGGAGGCCACACCTTCACAAGGACATTATCCAAATTGAGGCAGTCCAGAGAAGGGCAACCAAAATGGTGCAGGGACTGCATCAGAAAACATATGAGGACAGATTAACAGAGCTCAATATGATAGCCTAGAGCAAAGGAGGGAGAGAGGTGATATGATTGAAACATTCAAACACCTGAAGAGCATTAACAAGGTGAAAGAGTCTAACATGTTTCGATATAAGAAAATAGCAGGACAAGAGAACACAGCATGAGATTAAAGGAGGCTGATTAAGGATGTAATGAGATTTCTTTTCACAGAAAGGGTTGTGGATGCATGGAACAGCTTACCTCAGGAAGTGGGGGATATGAATACAGTGTAGGGCTTCAGACAGGCAGGGAGCACTACAGATAAGTATGAATAGATAGGTCATTGACAGAGCAAAAGTTGATGGCACATTCATAAGGTAGAAAAAGAAATGGGCAGACTGGAAGGGTCTTGTGGTCTTTATCTGCAGTCAACTTCTATGTTTCTCTGTTTCTATGCATTTTTTTAAGGGACACTTCGAGGAGCAATAACCTCACAGTTATGGTGTTACCCCTCCCACTGACCCTCTTTAACTGCTCTGCTAATTCCCTGTCAGGTCCTCTGCTGATAGAGACAGTGGCATATATACCACCCCCATCCTAAGCGTCCTGTTTCTTTAGTCCTGGAATTGCATCTATAATACCTTTGTTCTGTCCTCCTCCCCCTACTCTCCTCCCTGGCACATCTTATCCTCTCCCTCATATAAATTGCCACCCCTCCGATCCCTTTTTCTCTATCCCTGCAGTATAGCCTGTACCCCAGGATCACCAGGTCCCAGTCCTTGCACTGGGTGGCCCATGTTTCAGTGATGGCAGCTATGTCCACCTCCTTGTCTGCCATGAGAGCCTGCAACTCGACCATTTTACTCCCCAGGCTCCTTACATTCAAGGAGACTACACTCCAATATGTGCCCTTCCAACCCTTCCCCTTCTGAACACTATTATTCCCAATACTATATTAACACTCCCCTGTTCCATCTCTACTGGTATTGGGGGGTAAGGCCTTTTGTCTCCCTGATCTGGAGACCTACAGGTAGTTTGATTGCCACCCCTTGCCTTCCCCCAGTCCTAGTTTAAATTCTCTCTTGTTGATATGTATTTCCCCAGTCTCTGCTTCAATACCCCTGAGCCCTCCTTTCCTAAGTGTAATCTGTCCAGGGCATACAGGGTGCTGCCTTCCCAAGTTCTACCCCATGCCCCCACCAGTCCATACCCTTTGGTCTGACACCAGGCCCCCAGTCAAGCATTAAACTCTTCTGTTCTCAGTTTCCTCACAGCACTTGCTCTGGATGCCATTGATGCTAATACCTTCATTCTAGAAAAGTGCTGTCACAGTTTTAATTTCACATTTAGTCAAGGGAATTGCAAGAAATGGTGCCCATAAAAGTGTATCCTTCAACTGTGAATGTTTAGCCCAGAACCTTTCAAGGTTTGCCACCATTTTAAAACTCACATCAAAATCAATGTCACCTTGCATATGAATCAAAGCATACAGCGTCACTGCAAAAAATCTCATGCTACCTTTTAAAAGTGTCCTGGCAACATTCTGTTAGGGAACTTATCCAATCCTCCTGTGTATTTAAATGTGACTTCATTATGGCACTTAGTCAGTTCCAGGTATCCCTTGAAGAGGTCTGAATAAGTCTTTCCTGCCTTCAAATTCCTGAGTGTTTTGTTAATCATTATGTTCCCTCCAGCTTTTGTTACTGGTGGAAACCATGTTAGGACCACCTGTACATTCCCCACTACTAGTAGAAGGTTGCTCTTATAACTGGCTAAAGTCATCAGGGTCTGTCTGTAGTACCTGGTTCTCAGAAAGTACAATGTCTGAAGTGTCAACAATTTGCACAGGGGCTGCAGTATCCTGTATCTGAAAGCTAGGCAAGTCTGAGTCTGCAGCAGAATCTGGATCTTTTGAGGTAGCAACATGCACGGCAGATAAACTAGAAGCATGCTTAGGGGAGCTCAAGGTACACACCGGGAGAGGACCATCATAGCAGAGGATTGGCCAGCTGAGTTAGATTGAAACTACTGTGGCTCAGAAGCAAATTCTAAACATGAGGGCAAACTAATATCAATTGGTTATGAGACTTGCACATCTTTCTGTGTCACCCCAATTAGCTGTAGAAGCAAAAACCCCAAAACAGTTCCTATGGATCTAATCCTTGGCACCCCGCTCTGGTGAACTTAGACCTATGTTTCTTACATTTAGGGAGGACAGTGTGAAATTTGGTAGGATGGGGGGGCATAGTAACTGGAGACAACAGAGGCAGGGACTGTTCCAGTGGCAAGGCAAGCTCGTTAGAAAGAGATATGAGCTGATCCCACTCAGCAGTAGAGACAGGCAGTGGAATAGTGGAAGTACTAGGCTGAGAGATATCAGGGTGAGCTAAAGAAACCAAAATAAGCTCACCTGTGGGGGGTGGAGGGGTGGTAGGTACCAAACTCTCCCAGGACACAAAGAGTGGGGCATTCTGAGTAGGCTCAGAGGCAGGTGCAGGGGCAGCCTCTTGAACTTGAGAAACCAAGTCATCCTGAGACAAACAACTACCTCTATCGTGGGATGACTAGTGGGACTTAACATATGAGTGGTCCTGCACCCACAAAGGTTGCAACAGCATTTGTTAGTACAATCTTTTGCCAAATGACCAAAAACAAGACAGTGGCTGCACTGAGTACTGTCACAAGCATTACTGAAATGGGACCAGGAGCCACACTTAAAACAAGAGTTTGGTTGGCCTTGGTACACCAGCATCCCCTGGTTCCTACCCAAGTAAAAGGTGCAGGGGAGATGCATGACTCCCATATCATTCTGCAAAAGTTTAACACTTTTTCCAACACCCAGCCCATAGCTGCTCAGAGTCTATGATAGGAATTGGCTTACCCAAAACCTAATAATGGGCCCATAACCAGCACAGAATGTCTGCAATGTTAGCACCCTCATTCCAAAAGAGTACAGTAGATGTTTGTACAGAGGGGTGGGTGAGAGGAACAAGCAGAAATGGTAACCAAAGTGGGGGGTCCTTGAGGGCATTGTAATGGGTCCAAAATGTATCCAGTCTCAAGATCAGTTTAGAACTAATGCCATAACTCGAGTCACCAGCATGAATTAGAGCATAAATCTCTAACTATTGAAACCTGCAGGAATCCTTTAACAACATTCAGACTATATGCACCCTGTCTGGAGGGAGTTGCAAACTACCCTTGTAGATGAGGTGACCCTCATTCCTATGTGGTACTGGATCACCTTTAGAATGCAGTAGGTCAGCATACTGTCTTGGTCTTTACAGGATAACATGATTAGATTGGTGCAAAGGGGCAACAGGAGACTCAACCAAACCATGTATAATGGTGATCGGGGAAGTCAGGGGATGACCACCCTCAGGAAAGACAGCAGCAGGCAGAGTCAGGGCCAATAATGCAGCAGGATGGGGGTTGCACCATGGTCATCATTGAGGTCATTAGCAGTTGCCCACTGGAATGAGCAGTAGGTTCAGAGGATAGAGCAGGCAGTTCAGCAGACACCAACTCCATGGCTATGTCCTCCTGCAGTGGGGAATGTCACTCCACTTCAGCCTGTGAGGGAGGAGCAAAAGACCAATCCATTGGATCTGAGACCACTGTGTGAGTGACAAGGTCCATGGTCTCAGCTTGGTACCATTGTACCATGGAATCAGCAATATCAGGTATCCAAGAACCATCATCTGTCTGCAGCCAACCTGCATCCAGCAGGGCTCATTCTGGTGACCTGGGCTCATTAGGCAGAGGACATGCAATAGTTGAGTCTTTCAGGGGTAGTCACAACTCAAGCATTTTGCAGGCTGAGGAAGAAGATGCAACAGTTGTGGCTTAAGTAGGATCATTTAACCACTAGTGGTATTTCAGCTGTCAGTACATCAGAAACAACAGTTGGCACTAACCTTTGTAAATCAGCAAGTTCTTGTGCATAGCGGATCTCCTTCAGTCACTTCACTACCAGTCTAGCATTACTTGTAAAGCACTTTGGGATACAATGTGTATGAAAAGCACTACATTAATGCTGATTCCTATTCTTCTTCTTCTTCCTCCTCTGCCACAATCTGATCAGGCAACAGTTTTTTCCTTTCCTCCAAGCAGGCATGCAAAGACTATTTAGTCACAGCAAAATCTGCAGTTGGAATAACTGTGGCAGAACACGCTTCATCAGCACCAAATTCGGTATTTGAAATCAATCCAGTGGAGTCCAGCAACAAAGGAACCTCTTGAGCAGAAGTGGCTGGGGTGGAGGTAAAGGTTAAGTCTAGATGCTACTCTCTCAGCAGGCACCTCAGCCTTCTGTCCCACAGCAGACACCTTGGCAAGATGGTGAAGGGGTCCCCCTTCTGGAAAGAGTGGGGGAATTTTTTATTATAACTTCAAAAGCAAACAATTGTACAATACATGTTAAATTCTCATGAAAATAAACATACAAAGCCAAACATAAGAGCATGAAGAAAGTGTTACATCATACACCCTACCTACCCTCCCACTACTTTAAAAGTAGGGGAAATTGTTTTGTTCTCTTTTTTTCTCAAACCACCTAAGCTTTATAAATTTGGAAAATAACAGAAGGAAAAAAAATTAGGTATTAATGCATACCTCCCCTTAACCCTGACTAATGTCCAAACACACACACATAAATTGGTGATGAGTATAGAAATAAATGATACACAAGGGCACAAAAAAAATTAATTATTGAAATTATACCTCAATCACAAAAAAAAACACAAATTAAAATGAGAAAGTTCCCTTTTTCATCCCTCCTCAAAGAGGAACATGGAGATAAATTTCACTTGACTGCATCCCCGCCATACCAGTGGAAGCAGAAGAATGGACAGGCATATTTACACCCTCTGTTTTCATATTTACACCCTCTGTTTTCAAGGCACAACAGGATTCTTCTTTTGTGGTCAAGTGGGTTGCATTGGCCCTACTTGATCCAACTAATGGATCTCCCCCGTGCTTGGAACACCTGTGCATGAACAACACATTTCTCTTAACGTTTTAATTTCATAATTGTGTTCTCAACCAAGCAAAATAGTTGTTCTTCAAATATCTTTTGTTGTTGAAGAGAGAGCCTACATCTGACATTCCAAATATAATATGTAAAACATACTAAAAGCTACCACATTGTATTCTTGTCAGGTTTTGTCCATTGATAATGAAGAATACCTAATAACAGAATCTCTGGTGTAAGACAAGAAAAAGGGGAAGATGGCCATTTCTGTCTAGTTACAGCCCATAGATTTCTAATGTAGGGACACTCCCAAATAAATGGTACATTGTTTCAACTTGTGTTGTGCAACAAGATATAGGGCAAAAGCATTCTTCTAGTCCTTTATGTTTCAAATTACCCTTAACATTCAATCTCTCATGCACCAATAACCATGTTACATCCCACATTTGTGGGAGAATGCGTGGGGAGATAAGGATTTTACCTATGCTATCAAGTTCATGTAGCTGTAGCAGTGTCAGTGGCTCAGCAAGTAGCACAATTGCCTCTGAGGTTGGGAGATCAGAAGGCTGTGGGTTCTAGCCCCACAACCAAACAGGAAAGGGATCTTGGGGTTATCATCTCTGATGACCTCAAGGTAGGGAAACAGTGTGACAAGGCAGCAGGTAAAGCAAATAGGATGCTGGGATGTATAGGCAGGGGCATCACCAGCAGGAAAAGGGAGGTCATCATTCCGCTATACAAGACACTAGTGAGGCCCCACCTGGAGTACAGTGTACAGTTCTGGAGACCATACCTACTTAAGGACATAGACAGGTAGAGAAGGTTCAGAGGAGGGCAACAAAGATGGTGCATGGATTGCATCACAAGTCCTATGAAGACAGGTTGAAGGAACTGAACATGTACTCCCTGGAGGAGAGGAGGGAGAGAGGGGATATGATAGAGACATGCAAGTATCTCACAGGGAGGAACAGGGTGCAGGAATACACTATTTTTAAGCAAAAAAGATGTACCAGGACTAGAGGACATGGGATGAAGTTGGAGGGAGGACAATTCAGAGGCAACTTGAGGAAGAATTTCTTTGCATAACGGGTGGTGGACAAGTGGAACACCCTGCCAGAGGAAGTGGTGGGGGCTGAAACAATCATGGGATTTAAGAATGCATGGGATAGACATAAAGGAATTCTGGAGGTCAGGGGTAAGGGGCAACAGACTTCTAAGAAAACATAAACTGAACTTACAAGCTCAAATGGGCAAACTGGGTGGGCCATAGGCCCTTATCTGCTGACACTGTCTATGTATCTATGTACTTGGGTTAATATCCCAATACTGACACTGCAGTGCAGCATGAGGGGGGTGCTGCACTTCTGAGGTGCTGTCTTTCAGATGAGACATTAAACCGAGGTCCCATCTGCCTGGTCTGGTGGTGGTTTAGGTGGATGTTAAAGATCCCATGGCACTTCTCGAAAAGAGTAGGGGAAC
Organism: Neoceratodus forsteri; assembly: GCA_016271365.2. Lineage (NCBI taxonomy): Eukaryota > Metazoa > Chordata > Ceratodontiformes > Ceratodontidae > Neoceratodus > Neoceratodus forsteri. The sequence goes on along the minus strand of CM057453.1, from coordinate 681,906,497 downwards.
ATTTATTAGGCAAGACAATTGATGTACAATCCACACAATAAATCAAAAACATCACAATAAAGAACTCAAGTATGACAGAAACGAAGAAAAAAAAAATACAAAATATGAAATGAAAACAGAAAAAGAAGATTTACCAAACAAAACCTCCAAAATGGAAGCACTGTCATTGAACATCAATCCCAAAATTAGTAATCCATGGCAAATTTTTCCATTGAGCCAGGGGAACTGTCTTTTTTTCCATAACATAAATAAAATGCATATCTTTTGTTATTTTATGTGCCAGTTCAACATGGCTAGTTTCTTTTTGCTGCAACATAAAAAAGTGGCATGCCATCCAGATGTTCCAGTTTATAACAGTAAATAAAAGACATGAAGTGTTCAAATCCCAGTGAGTCCAAGGCCCAGGAAGGTAACCATATATTAAATTCTGGTAGGTAACCAACTGTAATGGACACATCCCCCAAAATCGAGATAGAAATACCTAAAAATGCTTAATAAAAGAACAATCAAAAAACAGATGAACCATAGATTCTTGCAAATTAATACAAGCAGGACGACTATATATACACTCCTGCATGGACTTATGCTTCTGATTTGCTTAAACATTCAGATGTTCATGACAAGATAGCCAATGAACATCCCACATACGAGCCGGGATTCGGACATTCTGAACCAAACTCTGAAGCAAACTGAGATACCGGGTGGGACATTTTTTCAATGGGGTTTGTACAGCACATAAGTCCAGCAAAAGAGTGTTATACAAAGTTTTATGAGTCAAAGTAATAATCATGCATGGTGTAACACGGCATTGCTTCAGTCAAGAAAAAAAAAATCTTCAATATACAATGAGGTCCCTGGAGTTTTCTTAATCAGACAAGGACTCTGGTGTTCCCATGGGTGGGACCAGAGACTACATGCTGCCAGTAGCTAAGGCTCCCACCCCCATCTGCCTATTGACCAATAAGGGCCTAACATTATCCATCAAAAAATGCTACTAAAAAACAACAAACAGTTAACCATTTTTAAGCCACCTGACTTTATAGGCAAATAGGTGATGTTTCTTTTTATGAGGTTTGAATGGCTGCCCCACAAGGCTTGGAAGAAAACCCCCAAAAATGAGGTTTCTGGCTGTCTTGGGATCAGAAACACTGAACTGAGATATAAAAAAAAAAACTGAAGTAAAAACGTTTTAATTAAGAGCACTCTCTTTTTTCCAAAATTTCCAATTATTCCAGAGAGCCACTCGTTGCCTCCCTTGGACTAGTTTTTCTTCCCAATTAAACACATCCATGTCAGGAGTACCATAAGAAATACCCAAAATTGTAAATGGCTGCTGTGAGACGGCAATGCCATTGATGTGTCTAAAATGAGGCATGTCAGTACCCAAAGCAGAACCAGCACATTTATCTAAATTGAGAGTCACTCCAGAGAGAGTCCCATAATCGGTGACAAGACCCAATGCCTGAGTGACAGAAGTCTCATCAGCTAGCAGTAAAGTCATGTCATCCGCATATGTGATAGCGGAAAAGGGAACCGTCAAACAGCCATCCGAAATAGGATGAATCTGCCAAAAAGGCATTTATTTTCCATAACAGAGGAACAAGAAAAAAAACATACAGTAAAGGACTGAAGGGGCGTCCTTGACACATGCCCCTACTTTTCAGAACCAGTGCCCCCATCCACCCATTAACATTGGAAACCACTGTAGCCGTTCGTTATAAGGATTGGATACCAAACAAAACAGTGTCTGATACTCCATAATAATATAAAACTGCCCAGAGAAACTCATGGTTGATCGAGTCAAATGCTTTGCATTTGTCAAGGGACACAACCAGTCCGGACAGGGGGTGATGAAAATTGTGTTCCATCACTTCACAAAGTAAGATCAAATGATCTGCAATCTTTCTATTAGGAACAGATCAAGACTGTTCAAGACAAGTTCAGCCAATGGCAAGTCTTTTGGTCAACATTTTTGCATATATTTTAAAATCTGTGTTCAACATACAGTTCTGGAGGTTCAATTTATCATTAGCTTTATAAAGAAAAATCAAATTCCCCTTAGTAAAATCCAAAGGGATATTTCCAGCATGGAGAAAACTAGTGAACAGTAGTACCAATTCATCAGAGGAAAACGTCTGTAATAAGTTTATAGACTTCACTAGAAAGGGCATCAGGGCCTGGTGTAGTATTGGCTTTTAAAGACTGAATGGCTTGTTGGACCTCCTGTGGTGTAATATCTAGGTTCATAGAATGAGTAATATGGTCCAGAACAGAAGGAAGAGTGACATCAGACAAATAGGATGAAAACTGAGAGGCAGCAGCAAGCATAGAAACCAGTTTGGTGGAATATTCGCCCACTACATGTAGAACACCCTTTTTAGTCTGAAATAATTCACTTGCTAGCCCAGACAGCTTAACAGTTTCCTTTTTCCAAATTCTATAATCATGTTGTTGAAAGGAGCAAACCACATCAGCATTCCCCCTAAGCCCCAAATTTATGTTGGAAATACAGTTGCCTTGAATTTTGCTCATGGAAGGCTTTCATACTCATCCGAAACTGTAAAATCTGAGCACTCAAATCCTGTGTCATCGTGTGGGCTAAAGTCAATAAATTGTGCAGTTGTTTCTTTGTTGCAAATAAAATAAATATCTATGACCGGAACCACAGTGACTATGTTGCTGACATAACTTTCTCAAACCCTGATTAGTATCATCCCACCAATGCCTGACATCAAAATAGCAAATTGCCACAGATTTGCGTGCCAAAAAATAAGCTTGTGACTCAGCATTAAAAGTCTCCTCAGACAACAAGGAAGCATTAAATTCCCATGACCCTGGTCCTCGGGAAAGGGTAGCAGGATGCCCAGTACTAACAACTACCATATTATGGTCTGATAATTCTACCAGCCATAGCTGTACATCTCGAATAAGCAGGAATTGTGAAAGAAAAATAAAATCAATTTGTGTAGCTAAGTGTCCTTTCTGAAAAGTAGGAGAGTTAAGATTAGTCTTAACATAGAAACCATCCTTCAGCCATGCAAGTCGAAGCAATTGAGATAATAAAAGCAAGTCACAAAACAATAATTTGATCATTTTACAACAACTACTTTTATCTTTTAGTCTTAGTCCACCGTTAAAATAACCTGCAAATATCACCAATTTAGAGGTGTGCAAGTAGGGTTGGATAAGCCTCAAGAGTTTAGTCCATAAAGCCTTAGTCTGGGGAGCATAATAGTTAATCAGTCGAAAGTAACAGTGAGAGATGATAACATCCAGTACTAACAGTCTGCCAGGAAAATATCATAGAGTTTAATCACCTGAAAATCAGGTAAACAAATCATGATTCCCACCCCAGGACACATCTCCTGGCCAATAGACCAGAATGAAGATCCAAACAACCAATCCCTTTGAGCCTAGCAGATCTCATGAGTCATATGCAGGTGAACATCTGGTAAGAAAAATAAACCTTCCCCACAGTCATGTAAAAGAGAAAATACCCACTGTCTCCTTTCCACCCTCTTGACACTATTGGTATTGAGAGTGTAACGAAGTAGGCGGTCACCCATGAGAAGGGCAATATATTGGACAAAAATTAAAGCAACTACCCAGACCTCAAGGTTTCTCTTTGCCTGATGCCTTTCATTTTTGTGGTCCCATCCCCCCTTGGGGCTTTTCGGAATCTGTGGCACCTGCAGTGTGTGAGGAAGCCACCAAGGAGGAATCAGTATCTCCATCAGAGCCCACGAGCTCCTCAGTAATGGATCTCATACCTGTTGTGAATTGGAAGATCATCCGTCTAATGGATTTGGTGGGGGGGGGGAGTCTGTCGGGTACGTGTAGAATGCCGTAGGTTCTCCCTAGCAGGCCTTACAGGAGGGGGCATGTCAAAAGGGCAAGATATTGCTGGCACTACCAGAATTAAAATAGGAGGTGCAGCAGAAGCCTCATCTAGCATGGCAGGAGCCTCTAGAACCACAGTGGGGGGGTTCTCTTCTGGGCATAAGGGGGGTCAGGCAACAGTCTATTTTTAATTTTTAGCTTTTGAGCTAAAATGATCAGTTTAAGCTGTTCTTCGCCAGTATTTTCCACCCTGTTGTGTGTAGCCCAGGTATAATTTTGGAAATTGTGACCAGCTTCATCACACAAGTTACACTTAGTTTCATTCAGACAAGAAGATCCCACATGCCTCAAGTCCCCACAGGTAGTACATTTTAGCCTGTCACATGCATTGCTAATATGGGAAGTATCACCTCAACGATAACAAGCTTTCAGCTATCCAAATAAAACAAAACCTCACGATCACGACCAAGAAAAAAGGAAATAGGAAGGTGCATGAAACCAGTATCAGATGAATGCAATAAAAACTTCACCTTCCATTCCAGTGCAAATGTTCTCTGAATCAAAGATAGTGTCAGGGCCATCCAAAACGCTTTTTCAGCCAATATTCCACATCTGCTTTTTGTACCGACTTGTAGGCTGGTTTTGTCAGAGGAATCACTAAGAAGGGAGCCCAAAGGGCAATATGCCTCAATTTATTATATTGTGACCAAAATCTGTCCAGACATTTAGAAGTTTTGAAGCTCACATCAAATACCGTTTCACCCGAAACATGAATTAGAGCATAAATCTCATGCGAAAAGAACTTTTAAAAAATCTTTCATCAAAGTTCTAGCCACATAAAAATGATCAAGAGGGCCAGGCAAGCCACCAATATAAGAAAGACACATGACATTGTGCCTTTTCTCTGGCAACATAGGCTGTTTAAAGAGAGATGCAAAGGGTTTTCTTGGAACCTCAGTCCTAGCATTCAGAGGAGCCTCACATGGACCAGCCATACCCCTATCAGGATTCAGGGGAGTTGAAAACCCCAAGATAGGGTTTTGTGTCCATTCTAATTCTTAGACAGCTGTAAAGGGTCACATCGCCGAACACTCTTATCAGTAGGTTTCACATAGCAGCTTGGTAAAGCGGGAAAGTCAGTAGCAACAAGCATGCGAATTGGGGAGGTTCCAGACCTCCCTTCCCCTGTCATGGTAGTGCATTCCCACCCTGCTCCTTCAGGGCCTGTTCTACCGACCAGTCAGAGACTGCAGTATCAGAGCATTTATCAGTTTCTGAAAGCAGGGCAGGGGCAGGAGGCATAGAAGAAATAAGAGTACCCACAGGTAAGCCATCAGTAGCAGCAATCGTATCTACTGAAGTGGAACCATTCATGTTCTGGATTCCAGAATCTATGACAGGCAGTTGTTAGTCTCGGACTTCTGTGCAAGGCTGCAGGGGAATGACAAACCCAGGTTTGTATGCAGAGGTCTGCTGCGAAATCTGTTTTTCCAACTTCATTTTGCAGACCTGAGACTGGTTTTCTTTCTGCTCAAGCAATTTCCGAAGAGCAACAGTTTCTCCAGGTTCAGTACTAGAACCATGCAGAATCTCCTCCATGTCAGACAGGGAGTCTGAATCCTTCTCTGAAATGTCACAGTCAGAACCTTTAGGAAACATAGCCTGATAAGTATCAGAAAATGCAGTTCCAGTATTTTCAGCCAGCTGTTGATCTAGAGTGTCAACTTCCATAGCGCCTGCAGTATTAACCATGGTATTCACCATAACAGCCTTTTGCAACGGTGAGACAGAGGGTGAGGTTAGGCCCGGCCCCCTGTCTCAGCAGCTCCATCATCCTCTCCAGCTGTCACTGAAATGGTCATCTTGGGAGATAGCCAGCAATTCCCCTAGTGGTGAGTAGGGGAATTTCCCCGGCACCCTGGCCAAATTACCCCACTTTCATTAAATACCACCAACAGCTTAATCTGGTTCAAAGTCAGTTGTCATTCATCTGTATCCCCCTCTGCTGTGTCATGCCTGAAAATAGGCAGAATTTGTCTAGTGCAGTTACCCGGTCAACAAAAGCTAAATAAATAAATAAATGTTTTGATCTGGACTCAAACGCAGCTTTTTCCTTGAAAAAAATGGCCCATAATCTGTTTGTATAAATCTTGTCTGGGTAATGAGAAGATTTGATCTTTAGTGAGAAGCCTCAATTTAATTTTACCAAAACAGTTAAAAAAGGAAGGAGATAGTTCTCCCAGGGACCTTTGTTTTGGGATCTGCTTATCCAAGGGCCATATCTGTATAATGGATTCAAGTCTATCCCGTACTCATGGAATTCAAATATTTTCTTATTTCTATATTAAAGAATCGGTCTGATATTACATATGACAAACATGGAAAAAAGAAAGGTATAGGATTTACCATTTTAGGCCACCTTGAGATTTGTTCCTGTACAAAATACTGTACCCTGTTTAATAGGATTTAGTCTGCTCCCCCAAATACAAGAAAAAAAAAACAGCTATAGACAGTGGTTTCCAGTTATTTTGGCAGGGCAAAAACTGCACTAATATGAAGAAACAAGGACAAAAGAAATGTCTTGACCATATAAACTCTTTTTAATTTGGCCATCCTCCATCTGTTCCATGCCATTACTTCAGTCTGAGCTTTCTTAATAACCATTTGCCAGTTCAGGAGAGCTAGGTCTCCTTTTCCAAATAATAGGCCCAAAATTGAGCATGGTTCCATCATAACCAGGATATCAATTATACGTTCCATACTGCCAGGCTTATCTCCTATCAGAATACATTTACTTACCTCATAATTAATTGAGTAACTTGTAGTATCAGAAAAATCTTTTAAAATTCTGCTTGTCTGGTTGCAAGATTCTAGGTCTGCCATCATTAAACAGAGGTCATCAGCATAAGCTATAGTTCTGACCTCTGGTTCAGTTTTAGAAAAGGAGAGCCTTATGATCAGTGGAGAGTTATTAAATTTGTGCAGAGGGGGCCTATAGATAGGACATACAACAGGGGGCTTAAAGGGCACACCTGTCAACTCCTCTATCAACTTTACTTTCTCACCCCAACCATCCATTGCAATATGGTATTGTTACTGCACCCTCATAGCATGCTCTGACTGAAGCTATAAACCTCCTTGGAATATAATATATAATATGTTGTCAAAAATTCCCACATACTGTCATGGGGGACCCCATTAAAGACATTGGCTTGATCAATACTAAGAAGAAATCCAGACAGTTCACCCTCTTGACCCCATTCCATGATTTCCCTCAATAAAATCAGGTGATCTATCATTGATCTACCTGGGACTGCACACATCTGGGATGGGTGAATAACATCCATTGCTGCGAGGACCAACCTATACTTGATATCTTGGTGAAAATTTTAAAATCTGCATTCAGCAGGGTTATTGGTCTCCCACTGGTCAATAAACTTTTAACCCCTGATTTATACATTAAAACTACCAAACCTTGGGTCATACTTATAGGTATGCGATGTGCATACAGCATATTGTTAAATAAAAGAACCAATTCTTCCAATAGTGAGCTTGCCAGTTGTTTATATAATTCATATGGCAGGCCATCTTGTCTGGGTGCTGACCCTGTCTTCAGGTTTATAAGAAATTTTAAAACTTCCTGCTGGGTAATAGGCTGGGTCAGTGTCTGTTTTATAGAAGCTGAAAATTGTGGAAGACCACAATCTCTAAGCCAAGTTTTAATACTACACGGGGGGGCAACTTAAAACCACTTTTCAATATAATTATTTATTTCAGTCAAAATTTCAGTTTTCTGAGTAACTGAAGAGCCATCAGGCAACATCATATGATTGATGTACTTAGACTGCTGTTGTTTACGACAGAAGTCAAAGGGATTAACAAAATCCTGTCATCCCTGCATTCTGAACTTTTGCTCAGTTTCCAGAGATTTGAGCCTGTTATATTGAATATCTGCCATTCTAGTACTTAACTTATTAATTTCTACAGTATAATCTCTCAAATGTTCTTCCTGAAGTGATAATAAATCATGCAACTGTATCCTATATAAGCTATACTGATCTGTCCTGAGTTTACCATTTAAACGTCCCATTTTTTTTAAATTAATCTTGGGTATCCTTTTTGGTGTCCTCCCACCAATCTTGTGGGGAGTCATAAAGAAAATAAACTGATTTATTGAAGTCTAGCATATACTGAAACCTCTGTTGAACTACTGGGTTGAGGAGAAGGCTGAGATTCATCCTCCAATACCCTGGGCCCCTCCCCATTTTTGCAAAATTTGACAAAGTCAGACTTAGCATGGTGTAGTCAGAGAATAGAACAGGAATCACCATAGCTTGTTTTATTGCCAAACTCTCTGAAATACAGAAATACTCAATTCTGGTGGCAGTTGTACCTCAAAATTTTTTTTTTGTGGGGTACTGCCCACAAGGGCAAATGCATCAACTAGTCCTGCTTGACTGATTAGGTTGTTTAAACAAGTGGTATAGAAAAAAAAAACTTGTTCATCTGTAGATCCCTATCAATTGTAAATCTACTACAATTAAAATCACCCCCTAGCACAACAAACCGAAAGGTAAAAAGGAAAGGGTGAATGTTCTGGAATAACTCTATCCTTAAAGCCTCAGTTTGTGGGACATAAACATTTATGAAGTGAAATTCCATATTATGAATATTAACATCTAGTAGCAAAAAGCCTCCCTGGGACTATGTTGACCATGTATACCAATTTAGCTGAGGGGTTAATGACACAAATACCCACTCACTGCAGATGTCCTCCCCCATGGACCAATGAGTCTGACCCCATACCCATGCTACTCTAGCATCATGCATTTCCTTAGCTGAACGAAGCCTCATATCCTGCAAGAATATGATATGCATATTAGTGTCAAATTGTGCAAAAGTTAATATATGTTTCCTTTCTGATGTAATACTGTTGGCATTTAAAGAAGCCACAGTTGAATCATACAGGGGCGTTCTCATTTCTTAGTTTGGTAGAAGGCAGTTTTCTAGATTTTTTCAGCCATGCTCTAGTACCCATTCATTTCTTTTTTCACTTTCCTTTCAGGTTCTATATCCAAACAGCCATTGGGCTGGGAGGAGTGTATAGAGGCAGAGTCTGATTCAGACTCCAAATCAGTCTCCCCTTCTTGTAAGACAGAATACAGTGGCGTGAAAAAGTATTTGCCCCCTTCCTGATTTTCTCTATTATTGCATATTTGTCACACTGGATGTTTTCAGGTCTTTAGACAAAATATAATATTAGATAAAGGGAACCTGAGTGGACAAATAACACTTTTTTTTTTTACTTATTTCATTTATTTAATGAAAAAGTTAACCAACACCAACTGGCACTGTGTGAAAAAGTAATGCCCCCTAGTTAAATCAGCCCAATTAAAGGGATAATTAGAGTCAGCTGATTGAAAAAGCCAGGCTTGATTACAGCCAGCCCTGCTCAATATAAACCTCACTTATTTTGGCCCTTACCATCAGAGTCACATTGCCAGCACAAAGATTAAACAAGCACATCATGCCATGATCAAAGGAAGTTCCTGAAAGATCAGAAAAACATTTTGTTGCCCTCTATCAGTCTGGAAAGGGTTACAAAGCTATTTCTAAGGCTCTGGGACTCCATCAAACCACAGTGAGAGCCATAATCTCCAAATGGAGAACACTTGGAACAGTAGTGACCCTTCCCAGGAGTGGGCGGCCTGCCAAAAATTACTCCAAGGGCGCAGTGTAAAATCATCCAAGAAGTCTCAAAGGATCCTAAAACAACATCCAAGAACTGCAGGCTTCTCTTGCCTCAGCTAAGGTCAGTGTTCATGACTCCACAATCAGAAAGAGACTGGGCAAAATGGGCTTCATGTGAGAGTAGCAAAGTGAAAACCACTGCTAACCAAGAAGAACATAAATGCTCGTCTCTCATTTGCCAAGAAGCACCTGGATGATCCACAAGCCTTTTGGGAAAATGTTCTATGGACAGATGAGTCAAAGTGGAACTTTTTGGACAACATGGATCCCATAATGTCTCGCGAAAGCAAACACAGCATTCCACAGTAAGAACACCATACCAACAGTCAAACATGGTGGTGGTGGTGTGATGGTGTGGGATGCTTTGCTGCCTAAGGACCTGGATGACTTGCCATAATTAAAGGAACCATGAATTCTGCTCTGTACCAGAAAATTCTTAAGGAGAATGTCCAGTCATCCTTCCATCAGCTGAAGCTGAAGCGTAGTTAGGTCATGCAGCAAGACAATGATCCAAAACACAAAAAGCAAGTCCACATCAGAATGGCTAAAAAGAAGTAAAATTAAAGTTTTAGTGGCCTAGTCAAAGTCCAGACTTAAACCCAATAGAGATGCTGTGGCAGGACCTGAAACGAGCAGTTCATGCTCGAAAACCTACCAAATGTTACTGAATTAAAGCAGTTCTGCGAGGAAGAGTGGGTTAAAATTCCTCCACAGCGATGTGAAAGACTGATATTGAATTATAGGAAGTGTTTGGTTGCAGTCATTGCAGCTAAATGTGGCGTAACCAGTTATTAAGTGTAAGGGGGCAATTACTTTTTCACACAGTGCCAATTGGTGTTGGTTAACTTTTTTTCATTAAATAAGTGAAATAAAAAAAAAAGAAGTGTTATTTGTTCACTCAGGTTCCCTTTATCTAATATTACATTCTGTCTAAAGACCTGAAAACATCAGTGTGACAAATATGCAATAATAGAGAAAATCAGGAAGGGGGTAAATACTTTTTCACGCCACTGTATTTGTTCTGAACAGAAACAGTAGGTACTGGAATGTTCTGTTTATGCAGCCCTTGTTTTTGAAGTCCTGCTCTTTTCTTGGGTGCCTAAAAGGATTCTTCAACAGGGAGTATAGGAGGTGGTGTGGATGTCATGCCTGTAGCTTGTACTTCCTGTATGTATTCCTGTGGCTGAGGAGCCTATGAATCAACCCTTGAGGTACCCAGTCTTGGGGTATCTGAACCAGAATGTACACCTGGGGGTGTAATAATCACTATGGAAGGGGTCACAACTGGCCCCTGGATTGTTCTAGGCCATGGGGTTTCTGCCCTTGTAGTTTTTCTGGCCTTGTTAATATAAAAATCCTTAATGCCATAATCGGCATCATCCGTGTTGTGAGCCACCCATGGACAGCCAGTGAAGGAGTGTCCTTCATCACAAAGGTTACATTTTGTATGCTGAAGCAATGAAACACAGAATGTCCCACTTCCCCACACTGTGCACACTTTACTACTTCACAAGAGTGACTGAAGTGTCGAGAGGATCCACACTTGTAGCAGTGCCTTGGTTGGCCTAGTTAAAATATGAACCCTTTATCCCTTCCCAGATAAAAGCAATTCAGGAGGTGCTATATCCCAGTGTCATTCTGAAACAGGTTTACTTTGAACCACCAGCCCGCATTCCAGAAACCCTCCTCATCCAATATGGGCTCCGGGTTTCGATGTGTTTTTTGTCTTTTTTCCATCCAGTATTCAATATTTGTAACATTCACCCCTTTGTTTCAGAATAGCACAGTCACCGCCTTAAAAGTCTGCTTAGTTAGGGGAATGGCTTGGAAATGAGTCCAAAGTGGATTTGTTTCTAACTATGTGTATTTTATTTAAAATTTGTCCCAATATCTTGGGTTATAAAGCTCATGTCATATGTAGTCTTCCCAGGTCTATGTAATAAGACATACAACTTCGCTTGAAAAAAAGCCAAAAGATTGACATAACAAGATTTTGAAAATGTAAAATCAATGGTATTTCCTCAGAGTTGCCCAGAAATTGAAGGTGAACAGCTTTCTGCCTTTTGGCTAGCTGTATCGCTTTTTAAACAGGCTAGCATAGGTAGGTGCTGCAACAGGTGCAGTTGCTAAGGCTGATGGGGTTCCAGACTGTCCTGTCCTATTATTCTCTGTCTAAGAGCTACAGGAGAGTACATTAAGCTCTGTTTGGGCATCAAAAAATTCATCAGCAGGGGATTTAAGGGGAGAGAAAGAGATATTACCTTCTGAATCCTCAGCCAGTATGTTCTGGTTCTGAACGGCCTCACCCTCGTCAAAGCTCGAGGAGTCTGCTTTGTCGGAAACAAGAAATGGTTCTGCTCCTTTCTCTTGCTGTCCCATATCAGTGCCTGGGAGTGGGATGTCTGGGTCAGGAATCCAAGCTCCTTGTTTGGTCAGTACCTATCCTGAGCCCTGAAGCACCTGTTCTGGTGACCAGGATTCTGTTCCCTCGAGCGGTCTAGACAATTTGCTTGCTTTCAGGTTTTGAATGTGCTCATCCAGTAGGCTGGGTTTGTCTTGGGCTGTCCCAGTGAGTTGATAGCATCTCTTTTACATTTTTTTTTCATCTTCTAGTTTGTTTTGGGTGGTTTGTTATCGCTGTTCCACTTCCAGTATCAGTTGTTGAAGCCTTTTCCTTTTTTCAAGAAGCTGGTACTGTAGCTACTGTTCTATGGTTTCATCATCTACATCCATGCTGTCTATATCCAATGGTAGACTGGCAGTCCCAGCCACTCTGTCTGTAACCTTTGTATCTCCAACTGCTGCACTTGGCGAGGTGATATGCTGGCCACCCATTGGGTGCTTTCCAGATGCCTTCTTTGCAGCTGTTGCTGCATTTCTCAGAAAGCCTCCATCACCATCATCCTCCAGAAGTACACTGGAGTTCTTCATACTGAACACTGGAAGCCGAGCCCCCTGCAGACAAGTAGGGGAATTTCCCGTGTCATGGCCAGCACCCCCCCCTTTCAATTGAACAGATCCATGCAACCCATCTCCAGGATTCACATGGAAACAGTATACTATTATGTGGGTGCCACAATTACGGCTCTACAACCAGTTCACTTGTCATATAGACAAACTGGATTATGCGGTGTCCAGCAGGGAAGGCGCTGTCTGGATGTTGTGCCCCCAGCCTCATACACCTTGGAAATGGAGGTGATTATATTTAGGTACAGGGGTGAGGTGGGTGCAGCCCCCACAAACAGGCAGAATGTGCCCCAGGGTATCTGGCATACTGGGGGTCAGGCAGCACCATTGTCAGGCTTGATGTGCACTGTCAGTATTGTTGTTGTGTCCTAATGATGGCCACAGTGTTTCCTGTCAATGCAACACAGGTGAACTCCTGCAAACAAGCTATAATAGCTTAGTGTGCTTTTCCTGGTCAAAAATGACAAGAAAAATAAAATCTGAAGCCCTCACATTAATAGCTGTTAAACTGTCATGTACAGCCTTATTACCATAGTGCATGAATTCTTTTGAAGAAATAGAAGCATTCTATACACTGGCACTGCTGAATGACTGTAAAGATGCATTCTGACATTTTGCATTCTTGGGCAGATTGTGGATGGGCTACTTTATTAAAAATCTCGATCTCAATGAGGGAAAAGTTCAAAAGGAACACTTTTAACACAAAAAAATTATAATAGCAATAAGGCACTCCCAAGGGTTAGATAAAGAGTCAGCCAATCACCCATTATGGACAATCTGACATTCAGATACACCTTGTGCCACATTACACCCATAGAAAGTGATTAAAAGACTGTTAATTTAACCCTTGGTGTGATGATGATCCACTGAAAATGATGACAAATGATTTATCATCATTTTTGATCTTTAGGCCATATAAATAACTGTCTACACTGTAGAAATAGGGAATATTGTATGGAAATGTTCAGGAATAAGCTTTTTATTCATATAAAAAAAGGTTATATAAAAAAATATAAGGTCCATGAAAACCTATGGACCAATGGAGTCTTGAAACAGAGAAGTGCACTTTATACCCCAGGAGCTGAAATAGAATAATGTAAAACAGCTTTTTATTCACTCTGGAATGTTGCCAATAATGTTACTTAGCAATAAGAGGCACAGTGCTGAGTGCTTGGCTGGCTTTATTGGCATGATGCCAGAGCGAGTAAAAAGCTATTATCCTGAACACCTATGATATACCTTATTTATATGATGGGACTACTGTTCGATGTCCAAACCCCTGTGTGGTTTTAATCCTGTTTTTAATGTACATTATGTTAAATGTTTTACAAAAGAGTTGCTGTGGTTACAGCCAGTTGATGATGTGCCATTTATATAAGACCCATATTTTGTTGTCTGTGAGAGAGTTTGCTAGATGTGTGTAACTGTCATGGTTTAAAAGGGTGAAGCAGCACAAGTGAAGGCACAGTGGTGATAAAGGAGAATAAGCAAGTTACAAGGAAGAATAACATGTCATTTCCTTGGCGGGGGATAAGAGGGCAGAATAACCACATTTATTCAACCCTGATGTTCATCCTTCACATGATATACTGTAAATAGATTCATTTATATGGATGACATACTATTACTTCTCCCTTCTAAGAGCAGAACAGGTAGAGCACACAGTTCATTCTTCTAATACTAGACCTGGGGGGAATCTTAGCAAACTAAATCTCTTGAATGCATCTTCCATAAATCAGAACACCCTCTTGGTTGTGTTCTATAGGAATCAGCCTGTCTTGATGTCTTTGCAAGACTTCACCTGTTGCACTACAACAATAGTGAGCATATCAAAAGAATGGGCTGGTTACCTCCTCAACTCGTCCAGCAATGTATTTAAACCACCATGTTGTTAGAGATACCTTTCAATAATCTTTGAGCTGTTCACATGCAAAGTCAGCCAACACAGAAACAGTAATCTAGAATCCTTTTTATCTAAGCCCATAAACAGTAAGTCTCATAAATAAATCACCAGCAGTTTCTTGAATATTGCAAAAACTTCAACATATTCTGTTCTACAATAACTCCAGAGTTTTGAAACAATTATAGTTATGCAGTAAACAAAAACAAACAAAAAAACATTTTGGCGTTGTTTTTGCTGGTTCCAAAAGAATTCTTCCAGTATTGACAACCGGAAATTTAAAGTGCACTGTTCCTGTGTACAACCATTAGAATGGGCTAACAAAGCTTTAATCTCACATATACTGCACATCAGACATTCCAAGCATCAAAGAGACTCAGTGAAGTGCAAAGTGCTGGGAAAGAACAGAATGATTTTAGCTGCAAGCTAGCTGGCACAGACCTATGCATGTTACTGAGTCTTTGATGCTCGAAAACCTAAGTGCAATATACTGTGTGTGAGCCTAAAGCTTCTAGGCCCATTACAAAATACAGGAAAGAATTAATTTGTAACAAGCAAAACAACATACAAAAGTTTTCACTGCATAATACTGAAGACATTTAAAGCATTCTAAAGTAGGAATACAAATCTTCAATTTTTGCAAAAATCTGGAGTTATTGTAGAGCAAAATATGTTGATTGTTTTGTGCAATATTTAAGAGACTGCTGCAGATTTATTTATGAGACTATTTATGGGTTTTGCTAAAAAATATTCTCAGTTACAATGTCTGTGTTGGGGACTTATTTGCATCTGGATAGCTCAAAATTTATTAAAAGGTATCTAACAATGTGGTGGTTTAAATACACAGTTGAAAATTGATTATCAACTACCTTGGTGCTGGCTGCTCGGCAGTGCAAGTGGAGGATGTGACCTGCCTGTTTTTTTGTTGTTGTTTCACATTGGGAGCAAGTGCACTAGGCAGTTGGACCTGAGAGCTGAAAGTCTACTGTTGTTGTGACTAGTGAGCATATAGCATGGTACAGGAGGTGAACTGCACTCCACATGGGGTCTAGCTCACATGTTTGGGGCATTCTAGTGGATCCAATCCTTACACCCATCTATTGCCATATCCTTTCTTTTGAAAATTGGAAAAGGGCCCATAGCACCAATCAGCACCTAATTTTCCATGGAGTCCCTCAGACTGAATTGAAGCAGCAGCAAGAACATCTGGTTTAACAGGCTCTTTGCAATTAACCTAGTATGCACAGCTAGGATATCTGGAGCACCAAAAGGTAACCTTTCAGGTAGACTCCACCACATGAAGTTCATGTTGTAATAATTTTTTTATGTTGCGTTTTGCTCCCCTTCTGTCACCTTTGCCTAACTTTGGGCCCCTTGACTGGTTACCACAACCCTGACTGCCACTCCTGCCACCATCCAGCCAGTGGGGATTCACACGGTGTGAGTCCCGAGAGTACCAGGGGCTCTCATGCTCTGTAGCAGAGAGATATAATTTTTCTTTGTTTTTTCCCTTTCTGTCCCTCAGACATCCTAGCACAGGCTGTGCTTACCAACACACAGATCCTCACACACTGTAGTGACACCATGCAGGGAGACAAGCTGCCTTGGCAAAGGATGCCAGGACAAAGGAACCTGGATGCCACCCTCTACTGGCTGGGAGCACCACACGACCAACTCCCGAGTTTGTTGCCAAACCTGAGTCACCAACTTGGGATCTGTAGCACTTCCACTGAACCATCAGGTGGTGCGGAGTTGCAATAACTGTTATGCAAATTTTACATCAATCATACATGAAGTATTTTGATCTTTGGCTGCACTTTGCAGGCAACACCTCAGGAACAATTGTAGATTGTTTGACTTGCAAATACAGCTTTTAGAAGAAACATTATTCCAACAGTGATTTCTTTTTCTTTCTGTCGAAAACCATCCAGTAATAGGAAGAAACAGTTATACAATTTAGATGTGTGCAGGTCTCTAAAGATGAACTGCATCTCTTATTAACTCAGTATTTCTGACAGTCATGCAAAGAAGAGTCAGAAGGTTTCTACGGCAACCTTTGGCTTGATATTGTAGGTCAAAACATGCACAGCAAAGGTTTATGTGGCTGTAAATCTGATCACATCACATCCATGGGTTCATTCTTTTCCAGATGAACGTAGGCATTGGATCATATAGTTTGGCCATCACTGTCTCTGTGAATTATACCCCTTAATGTCCTTTTCATTCATAATCTGATCTAATTTATTTTGAAATCCCTTAGTGTTTTACTACCCATCACTTCCTGTGGGAATGCATTCCATGATGCCACCACCCTTTCAATAAACCAACATATTTTTTCTGTTTTGAAATATCCTTCTCAGCTGATGCTTATTCTCACATACATGTAACCTTTTATCCCTGATACAGAGGTTTAGACGTGCCATCTGCCTAGAATCATTGCATGCCTTAAACACCAACATTTAGTCACCTCTCATCCTTCTCCTCTGCAGCTTATAGAGGTCTAGTTCCTTAATTATCTTATCAGTAACATTTTCCTCATGACTTCTATCATGCTCGTCACCCTCTTCTGCATCCCTTCCGGTCTCACAACATCCATCTACATTATGTAGACCTAAACTGTGCACAGCAGTTCATGTGCAGCCTCATCAATGACCAGAACAAGGACGAAACAACACTTCTATCTCAAGAGACATAATTTCTCCAGATGCATCATAGCACTGTGTTGCATTTTCTAACACACTTTATCACACTGCGACTCCTGATCAGGGTACTGGAGAAAGAATTATGAGGTCTCTTTCAGTTTTGGATGTGCGTAGAATATTACCATTTAAGGAGTAATTTGCTCCTGTATTATTGTACCCAAAATGTATGACCATACATTTCTACATGCTAAAACATGCCCTAAATGCACCACCATACATTTCATTCATATGAAATTCAATCTTATTAAAGATTGGGTGGGGGAAAATCTGTCAGAGATTATTGTGGTTACAGAAACCTGGTTGAATCATATAATTAGTGATGCATTAGTGGAACTAGAGCATTATCAAATGTTTCAAAAATACATGAGTAAGAAGGGAGGAGGAATATTAATTTACAATAACTCTGAGTTAGAAATTTCAAAGGTTGATAGTAAAAAAATGGAGGGAGGCTTGCAAATGCTCCATATCGTTACTAAGTTACCACACACAAACCCCTCTTGGTTGTGGATGTTTATAAGTCACCTAGAGTGAATAATGAAGTCTTTAATTCACTGCAAGGTTTTTGTATGAAATTTAGGTATCCACATGAACTGTTCTTAATTGGTGATTTTAATGTACATTGAAGCAAATTGACCCCACAAATAGTTTAATTGATCTACAGGAAAGCCTGGGTCTAATACAATTAATTCATGAGCAAACCAGGCTAAATACAAAAAATGCAGAAAACTCTGCCACTTTGGATCTTATTTTCAATAACTGCCCGATGCCTTATAAAGAGCAGGTCCTCATGGGAAGCCTTTTCTGACCATCAAGCCATTTATGCCACTCGTAAAATTGTTAAGGTACAAAAAGAGCCCTCACTTACTTATTGGAGAAGCTTTAAAGGTTTTGATTATGGTAGGTTTATGTTGGAAGTGGAGAACATGTGATGGGACAGACTGGAGTTAATCCAGGATGTCTCAGAGGCATGGTCCTACTTCCACCAGAAGTTCTTGAATATTTGTGATTCTCATGCTCCTACGAAACAAAGAAAAACTAAGATTACTAATGCTGCATGGTATGATGCAGCTTTACACAGACTTAAAATTGAGAAGAATAAGAAGTGGCAAAAGGCAGAGAAAACAGGCTTAGACGAAGACTGGAACTCTTACAGGCAAGCACATAATCGATATACAAATGAAATCAGGAAGGCTAAACAAAGCTACTTAAAAACAAAGTTACATACAAATGGCACACAAAACCCGATTGTTTTGTAACACTATAACAAATTTGATGGGCAAAAGTAATTGTCAAATATATATAAAATAGCCATAGATGGACACTCGGAACCAGTGAGCAATGATTGTGCAAATGTTTTCAATAAATATTTTAATGATATAGGGCTCAGACACTAGGACCAAATTTGACCCATGCATGTACTATAGGGCCTCAGTAAAGCAGGGTATACAGGAATTGATAGGCAAAAGTATTCAAATTCTGTAGTATACAGGAAAGGATGTTAGGAAAAGAATTGTTACGTATAGATATTACAAAAACAAAGGGTCTAGATAACATTCCTCCAGGTTATTAACATATGCAAACCCTTGTATAGCCTATCCCATGACACATATTCAATCATTCCCATCTAACAGGGAATTCCTGAGAAATTGAAAGTGGCAAAGTTGTGCCTATTCACAAAAGGGCTCAAAATGGAAAAAGGTAATTATCGCCCATTACCCTGCTTTCTCGGTATCCAAAATTATGGAAAGATGGTTCGGTCAACTAAAGAAATACCTGGAGGATGGGGATTTGCTAAAAAATACCAGTCAGGGTTTCAATCTATGCATAGTACCCAGAGTGCATTAGTGAAGGTTGTGGGGATATCCAAAAACAGCCTGGACTGGAGAAGATCAGTGGGAGCCATATTTATTGATCTATTGAAGGCTTTTGACACCTTAAACCATGGTCTTCTCCTGTCCAGGCTCTGGAAGATGAGGGTTCAGAGGGTAGAACAGAGCTGGTTCAATTCATATTTAATGGGTCGAAAGCAGATGGTGGAACTATGCCCTTACAAATCATCTACACATTTAACTAAGCCAGGGTGCCCAGGACTCAATATTGGGCCCCCTTCTTTACATCCATTTTGGGGACTCAGAAAAAAGTATCATATTTATGCTGATGATTATCTGATTTCGTTGAAGATAATACAATGGAATACATTACTGATAAATTGCAAATAACATTTTCCAGTTTCAAACTTCTTTGGTGTCTTCTAAGTTAATATTAAATGTAAAAAAAAAAACAGGTGGTGCTCTTTTAGGGCAGCCCTGGGATGCATCAGTTATTTGGAGATTAAAACCCTGAGTGGGGAGCAGGTTCAACAAGTCACACATTATAAGTATTTAGGGGGTTTAGCTAGATCACAGGCTCAGGTGCGACATCCATTTGGACAAACTGGTGGCTGTTGTAAGCAGAAAACTGGGCATTTTGTACAAATTGAAATGTTCTACAACTGTCACGGTACATCGCAAGTTCGTGGATGCTTTAATTCTGCCAGTTCTGGATTATGGCGATCTGCTGTATGCGGGGGCCTTGGGGATGGAGATGGCAAGGTTAGATGTTATGTATAATAGGCTTGCCTGCTTCATCCTTGATGCCCCCAGGAGAACACATCATTGTGAAATGTACAGGCCCCTGAATTGGTTGAGCCTGGATGAAAGAAGGCACTGGCATTTAGCAGTATTTATGGTAAAGATCAGAGGCTGAAATTACCCAGTTATTTATTAGGTGATTTTGGGGCTAGGGAACTGAGCAAGGGATTAAGATCTTCTCTGGGTTACAAATTTATTATTCCTAAGTGTAACCTGGGAATTGCTAGGTCCTCACTTTTCAGTAAGGGCCCAATATTATGGAATATACTACTCCTACACTTGAGAAGTTTACATGCACCAATCCACTTAGGACCTATAAAACAATGGTTTCTTAATTTAACCAACATGCAGAGACCATGCTGTCTAAAATAGAGAACAGAAGGTCATATTTTATATACTGATATTCAACAGATCAAATGGCTTTGAGCTAATTTATGCCTTGATGTATTTTTACAATGTGGTACTCTATTATGTGTATACATGCAATCAGGGACTTGGTTTTTTTATGACTCTTATTTGCTTTGGAGTTACTATGTAATGCTGTAATTTACCATGCCCCGTTGTCTGTATATTCTGACCTGTCAAATATGTGTGGAACATGAAAAGAGTAACCAAGGGACCTCCTTGAAAATGAGTTATGCTCAACTGAGTTTTAACCCCGTTCATATTTTTATATGAATAAACATGTTTATTACCACTTACTACTACTAATACTACATGCTAAAACATACCTTAGATGTACCACCATGCATTTATACATGCTAAAACATACCCTAGGTGTACCACCATATATTTCTACATAATAAAACATACACTAGATGTACCACCATGCATTTCTACATATTAAAACATACCCTAGGTGTACCACCATGCATTTCTACATGCTAAAACATACCTTAGATGTACCACCATACATTTCTACATGTTAAAACATACCCTAGGTGTACCACCATACATTTCTACATGCTAAAACATCCCCAGGTGTACTGCCATACATTTCTACATGCTAGAACATACCCTAGTTGTACCACCATATATTTCTACATGCTAAAATGTACCCTAGATGTACCACCATACATTTCTACATGCTAAAACATACCCTAGATGTATCACCATACATTTGCACATGCTAAAACATACTGTAGATGTACCACCATACATTTCTACATGCT
This sequence comes from Neoceratodus forsteri, assembly GCA_016271365.2. Taxonomy (NCBI): domain Eukaryota; kingdom Metazoa; phylum Chordata; order Ceratodontiformes; family Ceratodontidae; genus Neoceratodus; species Neoceratodus forsteri. Next base: position 681,885,535 of record CM057453.1, on the reverse strand, counting down.
AAAACATACCCTAGATGTACCACCATACATTTCTACATGCTAAAATACACCCTAGATGTACCACCATATATTTTTATATGCTGAAACACACCCTAGATGCACCACCATACATTTCTACATGTTAAAACACACCCTAGATGTACCACCATACATTTCTACATGCGAAATCATACCCTAGATGTACCACCATACATGTCTACTTGCTAAAACATATCCTTGATATACCACCATACATTTCTACATGCTAAAACATAGCCTAGATGTCCACCATACATTTCTATGCTAAAACATACACTAGATGTACCATATGTTTCTACATGTTAAAACACATCTTTGCTGATTCCATCAGTCCATCACCCTGTGCAGTTCCATATACATGCATCTGCATGAGTTTATGCCTTCTTCCAAATCCACAATATGCCAAAGTTTTTGAATCATCCGACAATTTAGCCAACCTACCACCATTTTTATATTGCACATCAATGGTGTGCTAGTAATAAACTGTTTGCTCAAGAGCATATCCTTTTAGTAACCCCAATCATAACGCATACCATTCCATAAGGAATCATTTATCCAAACTATTTGTCTTCAGCTATCAAGACAACAGCTAATCCATCTGATTATGCTGTGATCCACTCCTATACAGTATGTACTAATTCACAGATCAATTCATTTTGAGAAACAGTATCAAAAGCTTCAATTTAGTTTACATAGATCACATATATGGCTTTTCCCCTCCTCAGTTGCCTTGCTAACTGCCTCAAAGAACAAGATTTGATTTGTCAAACAAGATCTGTTAGTGGTGAACCCATGCTATATCTGATACAATTTGATTTTTTATTTGAGGAAGTTAATTAATTCCTCCCTAATATTACCCTCCAGCATTTTTTCCAAACTACAAATGTCAAACTGACTAGTCTATATTTTGCATGTATACTCCTTCTTACCTTTTTATAGACAGGGACCACTAATGCATCCCTGCAATTTTTGGTACCTTCCTCAAGGCTGTACTGATCAATGCTGTTATTGGTTCTACATTCTTGAGCCAGCTCCTTTAGTATTTTTGGATGTAGTTCATCAGATCTTTCAAATTTGTTTGGTTTTGAGCCTAGTAGGTTTTTCAGCACATTGTTTACAATCACCACTGTTTGCCATTACTCCCTATTTCCATGAGATTACATATGTCTAATTTACTGCGCAAACAAAATTGTTTAATGAATCTGTCATGGCTTGTTTGCTGTTGATTATCATGTCATAGTCAGCTAATGGTCCTGCTGCCCCCATGACAGGATTCTTTGTTCCACATACTTTAAAAAGTCCTTGTGGTTATTATTTGCATTTTCAGCTATAGACCCAGATATTCAAGCTGCACCTGAAGAATATGCAAGTGGATGCTCTGCAGAACTGAGATGTGCCAGAGCACAAAACTGTGATATTTAGAAAATACGCGGGAGAGGTGTGTGAGTGCAAAACAGGCTGAATATAGCAATGATGTGCATAGTGCAACCAGACATGTGTCTGCACATCCAGAAATGCACCAGTGCAACTGGGCAGGACTGAACATAGCAAAAGGAGCAACCTGGCCTGTGAAACAGGAACAATGTGGAAGGATGTGCAATGGCACATGAGAGGTACAACAGCCACAGTAGGGAGGGTAACAACCAAGACCAAAGGGGTAACTGAAGGCACTGACAGAGTGCATACTGACCCACACCCAGACCCCATGGACATAGGATGTGACACCACGCATATACCACCAACATAGGAGATGAAGGGGTGCACTGTGAATGGCACAGAGGAGGGCAGGGACAGAACACACCAGCACTAGAGGACCAAAGGACAGCATGGACCAGCCATGCACTGTGACAACAGTGCAGAGGAACCAAACAGGGTAGTCCTGGTAGCCACAGTACAGGTACAGTGGAGCAGAGGTGGACTGGCACACAGATGGCCGGTTGCATGCCGCACATGTTCACATGCCCACAGCAGCAGAGGGACCAGGAACACAGCAGAGGCATGCACAGCACTGTAACTGGGGCTATGTGCAAGTGACAACATGAGCATCAATGATGGACAACCCCTAGGTGCCACTGGGGACAGCACATCAAACAGAGTGTGGTACAATAAGGTGGGGATGGTGCATGTGTGTGCCAAGGCACTGACAACAATATGCAGAGTTATGGAAGGGTTGGTTGGTCAACCATGCACAACATTATGTGACAGAAACAACTGTAATGTGATTAACACACATACACACACACACACACACACACACACAGAGCAAGAAAGATATTTAATCACGAAACATAACAATAAGACATGCAAAAAACAGCCACTATCAGTCAGCATAATAGTATAAAAATAGAACACTGTGGGGATGGGGAAGGTGGGACAGGGAATGCAGGGGGAGAACTACTCATAATGGGGAATGGGTTGTGGGTCAGGGAATACTGGGGCTATGTACAGGTGGACATGTCCATGGTAGCCAATTGGCCCTGGTCTTGCACCACCAGTCCCTCCAACACTTGGTGCAGCTCCCTGACCTCATTGAATAGCAGACCCATTACTGACATCAGCCTCCATGACACTCGAAGCTGGGCCCCCCTGCCTCCAGTAGATCGATGTGACCAGCCTCTGAAGATGCAGCATCCCACCACCAACCAACACAGCAGGGCACTGTCCACCACCTGCATGTGCTTGACGTCCTATGATGGGGAAACAGAGAACAGGATCTCAGTGCCACAGCCCACACAGGCATTGGCCTCCCCACCCTGGCCCACTAAATAAAACAGATGCAACACATGTCTCACACCTACCTACCACATGTTCAGGAACATATGCCAGTGTCTCTACAACCAATGCCTGTGACCGCTGTTCAGCCCCTTCCATGGCCTGCCACTGTGCATCCCGACCTGCAATGGAAACACAATGGGAGAGTACTGTGAGCACAGTACATGACCAAACACCCCCCCCATGGTGTCAGAATGCAGCACGGCTCAGTATGCTGTGTGTCTGTCTGAGGTGCACACCATAATGTGGGGCCACAGTGCCATGGCAATGGCACAGTGGCACAATGGTCACACAGATGCAATGCGGCATGCATGTTTCAGACAACCCAGCTCTGCAATCTGTGCACAGACTATCACATGGGCAGGGAACATGACCTGCCACACCCCCAAACTACCCCAGGGCACATGGTTAGGAGCAAGCACATAGCACATACATACCTGGGTGTGGAACTGCACCCTGTGGGCCTGGTCCAGTAGTGTCCGGAGCCTGTCAGGATCCCTCCTCCTCAGGTCACCATAATGGTGCCTGCACTGCTCCCCATCCTGGGCAAGCTTGTCCTCCTCCCCAGCATCCTGGCAACACATGCCTCACACCTGGGATCATGCCATCTGGAGCTCCTGAGCCCCAAACAACTGTCTCTCCACAGGGGCAGCAAGTGCCATGAGGTTTGCCAGCTCCACCTCTGACCAGTTGAGAGACCTGGGCCTCCCTCCAGCCGCACATGCCATGCTGTCAACAAAGGGTCTAGCAGTGTGTGGCACTGTACAGCATGCATAATAAGCAATGTGTTGCCAGGGCACACCTGTTATTCAATAGGCCCACCATGCAGTCCATCACGCACCACGTATATGCACAATAGGTATGTGCTATTGCAACACACTCATATCACCACACATGCATGTACCGATTGGCATGGCGGAGACTGAGGTCATGACACTGCAGACTTACGCATGCATATGTGTGTAAGTACCATATTGGTGATGGCACTGCCACACTTGCTGCAATGCACATTGTGCAATGCTCCATACATGCACCGTGTTGGCCAATGGCAGCATGGGGATGCTTGATACACCATACCCCACCTCGCATGACAGCTGCAGTAATGAGCATTGCACATGTGCAGATAATATGACGATTGGTGATGCTCTGAGCATCTCAGATGTATGGCACAAGTTGAGATGGGCCAGAAGGAATTCTGCAATATTCAGCTAGGATGTGCTAATCACTTCATTAAGCAATTCATGAGCATGCCAACTAATTAACAGCTCATTACTTGATGCTCCAGGCCTCATTTGCGTGGGATGAGCCATAAAAGCACCACACCACACCACAGTTCATTGACAGGAACTGGAGCCTTGAAAGTAGGCTTGTTTACATTCCTGTTACTACAGCCTTGTATGTACTGCATTTTATGTGACATTACACATCTACAGGGAATGCTGCCCATGTGCTCATGCTTTCGCCATTCATGTCCACAGCTGTCAGAATGTCTGATAGTGAGACAGAATGGAGAAACCAAACATCGTAGGCCGAACTTCACTAGGGATGAGAGTTGTATCCTAGTGGAAACCTACTTAGAGAGGGAGTAGCTGCTCTCAGGGGCCAAAGGGACACAGCAGGAGAGGGCAAAGGGCTGGGAGGATGTTGCAACATATGTTAACGCCCATGGGTGCTTTAGCCACACTCCACAGCACTGCATGAAAAAAATGAATACCAACAGATGGAGGGCAAAGGAGAAGGTGGCTGCCATTCGGGCATCCATGTCAAGCACTGGTGGGGGCCCCTCACAGTACTGATCCTCACACCCACAGAGGAGCTGCTCATGCCCACCCTCAACCGAGCATTCATTGTGGGTGTCCTGGGGGTCCAGACTGGGGCAGCCCATCAGAGCACTGTGAGTGTGCGTGTTGTATCACCTGTTGGGGCAGTGTGTTATGCCACAGGTGTGTCTGGTACACACACAGGGCCTGTACTGTGTCCACAGTGCACCACGTTGCATCTGCAACTGCACATCCACACAGTGGGACTACCTGCCTCTGTGTGTTCTGCTGTAGTTCAACAGTTCCATGGTGAAGGACACAGGGTGGTGTGGCACAGCAACACAGGCAGACAGTCGCCATGCATGGCCTTGGGGGGCACCATGTTGTTTGTGGTGCCACATGGCCGACCACACCCATGCACCATATGGCCGCTGTGTGCAGATGTGCAACAGTGGGGCTGAGGGTACCATGGCAGGGGCATAGGGGGATGAACTGGCCTCAGCCTGTGCATTGTGGCCTCGTGCCATGCATCACCATGTGAGCACACCCTTGTACGCATGTGTGACTCACACCACCAGTGCATTGGGAGTACACAGGCCACAATGGTAGTCCCATGCATGCAACCCATCATATGCCCAACTGTGGTCCACATGCACACATCCACCCATGTAGCTGTCTACCTGCTATACATCCGTGTGTCACTAACCATGTTTATTTTCTGTTTTCCTGCTCCATCACACCTCAGGGGGGCCTCATCATCTGGGGTAGGTCCCAGCTTACAGCCAGAGGATGATGCAATGCCATCCATGTCCTCTGGTGCCATAGCAGGCATATATGGCTGTCACCTTGAGCAAGATCTGTTGGGCATTTTGGGGTTGGCTACTGATGACCCCTTGTCCTGCATTCTTATGTAGGGGGAGTTCACCATGCTTGCACCAGCCTTGGTGGAGGAGAATGATGATACTGATGATGATTTAACCCTCATTGAGGGGGGTCACAGGTGGCCCATGGCTTCCCACCATGTGGTACAGACGAGGTGGCAACAGGCACCACTGGTGGTCCTGTGCCCATATGCACACTCTCTGTGCACTCCCCAGCCACATGCTGCTTCAACGACTGGTGGTGGACATGGACAGGGCACTGCTGTGGGGTATAGGACTGCCAGCACAGTCTGGCAGGGTGCTGCATGTCGCAACAGCTGGCAGGAGTCACTGTCCAGCCCACCCTTGGGCCTGCCATGCAGGCCCAGGCCCCATCCCCACCCTTACAGTGGCCTCCTGTGTGGTGTTCCAGGATGGGGGACATGGCACAGCATGGTGGGACACACCCTGCCTGTCAGCGTCCAGCCCCATATTCACCATATGCTGACAGGCTTGAGGAACACACCAGTCTCCTGTGGGAAACTGTGGAGGTCCAGGCAATGCTCAGGAAGGAGCTTCATGGACTGCGTGTGCAGTTTGGGTGACTGGTGGAGTAAGAGGCTATGGGATGTGCCCAGCTGCTTGGAGAGTTATGCCAACTATGTGAGGCCATGACCGCATCACTGAATCAGATTGCAGAGAACATTGCAGTGGGCTTTGCATCCCTGGCATCTTGTGGTTACAGTCAGTTCAATCGCACACTGTACAGTAACACGAGCACCCCAAGGGGACTGTGTGACAGCATTCGGGCTGATGCCACCTCCCACTAGTGCAATCCCTGACAACCGAAGATCTGGGCTGTTTTCCATGAGGGGTACATGCATGAGAACCCAATCACAGTCTCAGGGGTCAACCCCTGCCAGGAGGTGTTGATACCTCCTGTGGCTGGTGAGCTGCTTGTGGCTTTCTCCCAGTCATTGTGTGGCCACCCACATGGCAATGGCAGCTGTACTGGCACATGATGAGTCCTGCCAGGTGTGGTTGACAGGTTACTGTACCCTGTTGTCATTGTTTACCACGTAGCTTATCGGCTGTGGCCAGGTATGAATGATGTGGCACACTTGCACCCTTGTGTCACCTCTGCCTGTGCTGCCTGTGTGTTGTACAGGCCATGTTTGGGAGCAGTGGTGTTGAACTCTGTGGCATGGGCATGATGAATGCAGCACTGTGTCTGGCATGTATGAGTGCTGGCACATACCCTCTGATACATGCCATGCTCTGCAATGCCATGGTGCCTCTACCCTTCCTTGGTGGCACTGTTGTGGTTGCATATGCATGGTTGTGTGTGCTCTGTGGTGCAGTCTGCAACTATTGTGCAATGTGTGCCTGTGTGTGTGTGTGTGTGTGTGTGTGTGTGTGTGTGTGTGTGTGTCAGTGCACAACACGTTACTCCTGTGTTAATAGTGTTGCCCAAAACGCTCCTCCACACTGGTGTTCTGGTGCCTCCTGGCTCCTGCTGCCAGCCTTGGGTCCCTCCTCTCCATGTGTAGCTATCCACCCCCTTCCTGGGGCTCCTCCTCATTTGAACTGTCACCCTCCTCCACCTGGATAGGTATTCCATGGTCAATGGCCATGCTGTGTAGCATGCAACAGGCCAGGAATATGCCACAGGCTTTGCCAAGGCTGTATTGTAGGGCACCACCTGACCTGTCTAGGCAATGGAAATGCATCTTAAGCATGCCAAACACACACTCAATAATGTTGCATGTTGCAGTGCGTGCCTCATTGTATCTTCCCTCAGCCCCACCACTGGGCCGCCTTATAGGGGTGAGAAGACATGGTCAGAGGGGGTATGCACAGTCACCTGTGGGGGGCAGACTCATGTGTTAGTTGCACTCCAGTGTGTGCATGGCTTGTTCCAACCCACACTACACCTGACTGTCTATGCTGCCACTACCTGTCCACCTGGGAGCCATTCCTCCACCCTACATATGCAGGCCCTGTCCCTCCATTGTGGGACCCTGTGTCTGTGTTCAGTCTGTGGCCTGGCTGGCCCCGGCCTTCCCAACACCTCCCTAGGCCTGTGGGCCCACTTCCTGCTGCTGTTGTGGGCAACATGCCTCTGTCCTGTCCATCCATTGTGTCCATCAATCACCGGTAAGATGGTGGTGCCTGAGGGTGTCTGATGCTACTTGCAGTGCAGCATGTGGATGCTGTGCTGTGCCACTGCCATGCTTGCCCTATGGCCCTGCATGCCAGTATCTCTGTATCTGTGTATATGTGCTCGATACTCATTTGTGTTCCACAGATCTGCATGGCCTTTGGCCATTGCACTGTCCCTGCCACGCCTACAGTCCCCCATGCACTGCCAGTGGCTGTGTGTTCTGCCACAGTGTTCATGGTGTTGTCATGGCCTCCTGCACAACTCACCCAGTAGGTGCTCTGTGGGGATGGCCCCACCCTCAAATCTGCTGCACAGGATTGACTGGTACCATATGAATGCATTGTGTGTATGCCCAGGGTGCATGGTGCAGACATTGATGATGTGCCCTGTGGCATTGCACACCACCTGGCAATTGATGGAATGGAATAGAGTGGAACCCCTTCCTGTTCATGTATGCCAAACCTTCTGGGTCAGGTGGTGTGTGGATGGTCACATGGGTGCAGTCAATGGCCCCTAACATGCCTGGCATACATGCCACCCTGTGGAAATCCTGCATGTTTTCTGTATGCTCTGCCTGTGTGCTTGGGAATGTGATTAACTCTGAAGCATGTGGCAGCAGAGCATTGAGGAACTGTGTGAGGAGGCAGGACGTGGCTGACTGTGTGATTCCAGTGATGTCACCCATTGGTCTCTGGAAGGTGCAAGTGGTGAGCAGGCACATTGCTGCCATCAACTTGGTCTCCACCAACATGGTATGATCCCTTCTGGTGGGTGCCTGCAGTACATCATGGAACAGCTCATACAGCTGCCTCAGAATGGCCTTGTTGAGTCTATACTGGCCCACTATCTCAATGTCACTGTACTGTTCGAAGGTGACACGGGCACGGTACTGTCTCTGGGCATACTGCCTAAAGGTCCTTCCACATCCACATTGCTGTTCCACCCACTCCTCCTAACATCCCTCATTACCTCACCTCAGCCAAGAGAAACACTACCCCATCCATGTTGCTCCTGTTCCTTCTGCTGGCTGCCTGTAGGTCACTTGCAGTTAGGCCACTTCCTTTCATGCTTAACTTTGTGCTGCACATCTTGGGAGTTGCTTTGCAGATGCACCACCTTTCTGGGCTGAATATGGGGATGTACAGAACATTCATGGAAATGTCCCCTCCAGATGCGCCACATATGTTTTATTTGCATTGTGGCACATCCGGATTTGCGCTGCACATCCCTTCCTTCTGAATATGGTCCAGGGGGTATATTTCTAGGTTGTGCATGGCGAATCTCCTTTGAATATGTAGGCTCTAACATTTCCATCTCACTCTTAACTTTCTTAATCTCAGTTTTTCCAATCCTTTTGATTTGTCTTAAAATTTGAGCAAGCTAATTCTGAATCTTCGGCATTGGTGACTCTTTATAATCTTTTTTTTTGGCATTTCCTTTTTATTCTCATAGCCAACCATTCCTGGATCCTTCCCCAACAATTATATTTATGTATTCATGGGCTATGTTTGAGCTCTCAGTCTGTGATGTCCTTTTTAAGTAGTGACCATATATGTTCTGTGTGACTTTTTCAGATAAAGTTTTTAATACATGGTAGAAGTATGTGTCTTTCCTGGAGATATGCTTTCAGAGTTACTCCTATCAACATTGAAACCTGAACTTTATATGTAGACAATAGAGTTCAATATTTGGTTACTTCCTACCAGTTGACATTTATGTAAACACTTGTTATGCTTTTAAAATCAGAAGGATTAACTGGGAGCAGTGGTTTTGTTATAGCCAGGTATTCTACCCATATGTTTCTTCTCCCTATAACATTTTCCAATAGGTCTTCATGTAGTTGGCCACCTAGACATAGGGATGGCCTCACTGTGGTCCTACATTACTTGATAATACCCCATATGATTTATCTTGTATTAATGGACTTCAGTATTAACTTAATCTAATATGAATGACACTACTTTATGTATAATTGAGGGATGTTTTGCCTACTGTGTATAACAGTATCGCTATGCTGGCACTGTCCATAATAAATAAAAATGAAACATACATTTTAAAAAGGCATGTGTCCTTATATCTGAAATCTTTTCTCCTGCCCCATTTTGTGAGATCAATTTCTCATTTCTCTAAAATAAGCCAGCCTGAAATGCATGCATTTTAGACCACTCTTTTTTTCCTTATTGTGTCTGTCTTAATACTAAATCAGACAATATTGTGGTAATTGTTTTCTGGTGGGTTTCTAACAATGCAATCATTAGTTGCATTTGAAAGGCTGCAAATGGCTATGTTTAAGATTTTACTCACCATTTTACCTTCACTGACATGTTGGTTAAGACCATTTTTGTTTATAGTGTCAACAAACAGCCTTTCTTCTCTGCTTTTGGCCCCTTTCTTGTCCAATTAATACCACATCAGTTTATTTTGCCCAATATTACCATAGCCCCCATTACTTGTTGTCCTAATTTTATTTTACCTTCGTGTCCTATCAGTACAGGGTAAATGAAGTTACCTATTATTATCATAGTACCTGATAATTGTTGTTATAGTGCTATTTATCAATGTCTCATCCCTCTTATTATCCTGATCTGGTGGTCTATAACAAATACCACAAATAAGTTTTCTCCTCAATCACCATTTAAACCAAGCAATAAAATGTCAAGGGTGGCACTGTCCAGGTCAACTATCTTTTCAACCCATTACTTATATTGATACAGGTTTCTACCCCTACTCCCTCTTTGCCTTTTGTGTCTTCCTGTGTTAGTTATAACCATCTACAGTCTTTCAGCAAGGATCATTCTCCGACCCCAATGTTTCTGTCACATCCATTATCTTTATGTTTTCTGACCATTCAACCAGGGCTATGTTTGTGTCTTTGGCAAAATAAGTACCTGCAGAAGACTGAGACTCAAATTTGTGCAAAGTAGGTACTTGGTCATCCTTGCACACTTTTGCAAAACACCACAGATTGAACACTTAGAGTTCCACAAAATAAGTTTTTACCACAAGGCTCTGCAGGCAGCAGTTAAGACAAACAGATAATAAAATTAGAATACTATTCCCTCCCTCCAAATGAACATGATTACCCCATCATTTTTGAACTTCATAATAATGTCCTCTCCAAAAAATAAAGCATTAGAGCTTAAAAAACAGCAGTCCTTGTGCCTTCTGACTACTACTGAAAGTGATAAGCACTGGACAATGGTCTCAGTGGGAATCTGTGGAGACTTGCCACCAGAAGTTGTAGGAGAAGGAATTGTAGTAATTGGCACTTGTTGGATAGGTGATAAATAGAAGTAATAGTTAAATCTGATCCTGGTAAGTTGTGTTTGAGAAAAGTTAAGAGTTCAAGCTGCTCTGGACCTAGCCATGTGTGTTATATTGAGACAATATCTCAATTTGCATTGAAACATCTTTCAGAGGTTAATGATGCTGGAGGGAGGCCAAGTAAATACAAAGCCACTCCAGTCAGTGGAGGCAAAATGTCTTACCTGTCTCACAATAATTGGATTAAATCAATATTTTTGCTCCACCACAGCTCTGCTAGATAAGTCTGCAACATGTACTCTGATAGCACATCTTAGTCTTCCCTCAAAATGTCTAATCAGTGCCTGCATTCAAATCTAAAAGCTCTTAAATTCCCTTGGTTTCTAAGAATCATCACTGTTCAAATCTTCAATGTCCTCATGCTAACTGCTAGAACTGGTACCTTAAGAAGACATTGAAAAACAGAATAGTATGACCAGGAGGTTACATATCCACAGTCTTGTCAGTTTTGTCAAGCTGTCTTTGCTGTTCCAGCATATTAGTATGACCAGGAGGTTATGTATCCACATTCCTGCCAGTTTCCTCAAGCTGTCGTTTCTGGCCCAGTATAAGAGTACACAACAGATTTATGTTTTACATGGTCTATGCATCCTGGAAGAATGAACACATCTTTATATCTGGGATCCAGTAGTGTTACCATGCTGCTTTGTGTCACACAGACAGCCCATCTGTGGGCTTCCCAAGCTGCTCCTGTGGCCTTGGCTCTCTCCGAGCAGGCCACAGCTAACAGACCACCTGACTGACCCCCGGACAGATTCAGACAGCCCATCTGTGGGCTTCCCAAGCTGCTGCTGTGGCCTTGGCTCTCTCCGAGCAGGCCACAGCTAACAGACCACCCGACTGACCCCCGGACAGATTCAGACAGCCCATCTGTGGGCTTCCCAAGCTGCTCCTGTGGCCTTGGCTCTCTCCGAGCAGGCCACAGCTAACAGACCACCCGACTGACCCCCAGACAGATTCAGACAGCCCATCTGTGGGCTTCCCAGCTGCTCTTGTGGCCTTGGCTCTCCAAGCAGGCCACAGCTAACAGACCACCCGACTGACTCGGGACGGATTCAGACAGCCCATCTGTGGGCTTCCAAGCTTGCTCCTGTGGCCTTGGCTCTCTCCGAGCAGGCCACAGCTAACAGACCACCCGACTGACCCCGGAAGATTCAGGTACGCACGGACCTCCGAACTCGTGGTTTTGAATGCCACTGTTTTGAATGGATGCCCAGTGGAGGAACCAAGCACTGATTGGCAGCTTTACTCCTTGGCTGATTTTCCAATGCCTGGCGCTTCCTGATCTCAGGGAAATCTCTTTCTGTGCTGTGTTCTGGACTGAATTTTTGTTAATGTAATCTACATATGTTATGCATCAATTGGTCTTACTTTACCTGCCAGCTTAGCTAGTCTATTACAAGCCACTAGTCTAGCCTCTCAGTGTTACTTAGTGCTGGACAGACTGTATTGTATAGTAGCCGATGTTTGACTGCTTGACCTAGCTACTGAGCAAGACTGCTGCAGTTTTCCATTCCTGCCCTACTGACAAACCCTGCTCCTTCCCCACACTGGTCACTCTGCTAATTATTAATTTCTTTTGCTCCACTTGTAATGCTGTTTCTCTAAACACCTTGCTTTCTTCTCTGCCTTACCTACAAACCCTTTCCTTACACCCCCCTGCTGCTGCTGTCCTCCTCAGACGTCCCGGTGCCAAAGCACAGACCCCCCCATTAACTCCTCTTCTAGCTCCAATAATTTGCCTGCATTTACCACCTCTTACCTCATGCTTTGTCTTTCACCATTGCCTGCCCCCACTGAGCTTGCTATTGTACTCTAGCTGTATTTAATCCTCTGTGTTTCCCTCCTTGTTCCACAGACAGCCCATCTGTGGGCTTCCCAGCTGCTCCTGTGGCCTTGGCTTCTCCGAGCAGGCCACAGCTAACAGACTACCCGACTGACCCCCAGACAGATTCAGGTACGCACCAGACCTCCGAAACTCGTGGTTTTGAATGCCACTGTTTTGACTGGATGCCCAGTGGAGGAACCAGGCACTGACTGGCAGCTGTACTCCTTGGCTGATTTTCCAACGCCTGGTGCTTCCTGGTCTCAGGGAAATCTCTTTCTGTGCTTTGTTCTGGACTGAATTTTTTCACCCACCCCCTCCTCACAGTATTAAATAGACCCTTACTCCACCCCTTCCTCAGCCTAGCAGCAGATTGGTCACTCCACTGCTGCACATTTTCATGCTATTGGCCTCCCTGTCTTCAATACCTGACTTGACCCACTTTCTTACCGCCCCTTTTTAAAGCAGTTCCACCCACAGGATCCCACATTTCCTCTCAACCTTTCTCCAGCACTCCATCTAACTCCTCTCAATTACTGCTCTACCTGCCCTATTGTTAGGGACCTCCACCCTAATTCGACTATATACCCTTTCAACTATAAACCAGCTTGCAGTTAGCAGGCCAGCAACACCAAACAAACTACCTTGGGGTGCAACCACCTACTACTACTCGTCACTACCTCTTTTGGCATTGCTGGTACCATACACGTCCTTTTGTTCTGCAAATTTTGGACTCCCCGCTGTTCTGTCTAACCCTTTATGTGAATCCACTTTATTAACCCTCACTCTCCTTCTCTCCCTCAGCCGAGAAACTGTCACCCAGGCTCCCAGCTCCTAAGCTGCGGGATTCCCAGCTACCGGGTGGTCGGCGCCCCTCTAGCCGATGCTTGAGACCGCAGACACGGACCCAAGGCCCTACAAGGTACGGCAACTGCCGACTTTTTTGACCGCCCCCTCCCCCACCTCCGCTGATTATTAAATACAGTAGCTCCTGCCAAAATATTGATCCCCGTCCCTGGCGCAGTGCCCACCAATAGAGACTTAGCATGACCCCCTCTTCTTTATCCAGCCTGGGATCCAACTCTCAGGGCCTCACCTTACTAAAATGCATAGGCTCTCCTGGCTGTGCCTTCACCACTAAATATCTTTAATGCTATCAAATTTGGGTCGACCTGGATCGGAAAGCTACTGATAAGCTGCATTAATCCAGCAACCCCACTGGCCCTGGGCTAATTGAGTGGCTCCTTTTGAGGTACCATCATGTCGGGCCCATATGGCTCCTTTACTGCCCTTCTTCTGCTGATACCAGCTGCCCAGCATTGGACACCTGAACTACCATCATGTTTGGTCTACAACGGCACCTTGTACTGTATACCACATGGCAACTTATCCTTTAATTGCCTCCATGATTCCAAGTACCAATACCTCGAACCCTGCTCTTGGACCACACATACCAGTAGTACTTATAACACTCCCCCACCACAAGGTCCACCTCCCACCATGCAGACTTCTATCTCCTCCCCGCCTATTGTGGTAGGGGTACTAGTTCTTGCTACAACAGATCAGCTCTTCTATGGTGGCTACTTTCCAGTCCCTAAAAACATCAGATCTACTAGACGGGAGAAAGGCAGGAATTACAAGCTTATAATTAGTGCTCTTAGAAAAATCCTACTTATCCTCCTGCTTTGTTCAGGCAACGTAGAACTCAACCCTGGCCCCCAGAGCTATTGCTTTGCCAGCAGAACTAGCAAATTTAAAAGGAATAAGCTTCTTGCATATTAACATGTAGCCTCCTTAAAAGATAACCTTAATACAAACCTGGGTAAATCATACCTCTCCTGACATACTTGTGATTTCGAAACTTGGCTTAGACCCAGCACCACTGATAGAGAAGTAAACATACCCAACTATGCCTTGTTCAGAGCTGATAGGCATGCCAGAGGAGGAGGGTAGCTATCTACGTTAAAGACAAATTTTCTGCCTCCTGCTTATCCTCGGCATCTGTCGCAGCCAATTTGAATGCTCTAATTTTCAAAGTGGAAATTACACAGACTACTGCACTCTGCGTATAGGATGCTACAGACCACCGTCTGCTGGCCTACAGCTTGTGTCATATCTAAGTGACAAGTTGAGACAGGGGCTGCCAGAAACTATTATTTTAGGAGACCTCAACTTTGACTGGTTCTCTAACACAGCTGCCCCCCTTGCATCCTTCTGTGATGAACATGGGCTGACGCAACTTATTACTGAACCAACACGCCCAAACGTGAAGAACCCCAGTGAAAGTACACTTTTGGATGTGCTAATGGTGAGCAAACCTCATCTCTTCTCCCATGCTGATGTCTTCTTCTCAGACGCCAGCGACCATTGTTTTATTGCGGGAGTAAGATCCACCAACAACCCAGCACCCATCAGCAAGTTCTCTATGAAGAGATCCAGGCGCAACTTCAATGAACATGCCTACCTAAACGAGCTTAAGTACTCCCCTGAGTGTCAAGATTTCTACCTGGCCAAAACGATTATGTCAGCTTACAATAACTTCCACAACATTCTATCAAGGGCCCTTAATAAGTATGCTCCCCTTATTAAAGTTGAAACTAGGACCAAAACCTGTAAATGGTTCACCCTCAGATCAAGTCCTTGCTTCAGAAAGAGATAAGCTCTGGAAAAGCACGCAGACTGAACACTGCAGAGGATTGGAACCAGTTCAGGAGACTATGAAATTTATGTACCAAAACAATCAGAGAATCGAAGACCACCTTCTTCAAATCCAAACTCGACTCTGCCACAAAGAGCCCAATCAAGCTCTGGAACACAATCAGTGATCTGCTAGGCCACTCCCCAGGAAATTCATTCCCGACCAAGATTACCTCTGGCAACTTGACTATAACCGAAAAGATGGATATACTTGACGCATTCAATAACCACTTTGCTACTGCAGGCATGGCATTTGATAACTCCCCTGCAAACATACTTCGCTCCCAGACTGCCAGCCAACTGCCTGAAACTCCGATAGCTTTGCTGCCTTTCTCACTTCAACCTGCCACACTGAAAGAGGTAGAGGACCTCTTGCTTCAGTTGGATACTAGAAAAAGTGCTGGGGCCGACTCCCTTGACCCTTACTTCCAAAAATTGCCTACCACATACTAGCGATACCCGTCACCCACCTTTTTAACTTATCCCTGTCTCAGGGCACCTACCACCTATATGGAAGACAGCACATGTCATACCACTGTTCAAATCAGGTGACCGTGGCGATCTCAATAACTACAGGCCAATTTCCTCCTTCCGGTCCTGTCCAAGCTCCTAGAAAAATTGTAAATGCACAGCTGAGGACTCACCTTGAGTCTAGGGAACTGCTAAATCCTATGCAGTCTGGATTCAGAGCTAAACATAGCACTATCTCAGCCCTCGCCAAAGTTACTAACGACTGGCAGCGCAATCTTGAGAGCAAAAACTTTATTTGTGCCATTTTCCTTGATCTAAGCAAGGCTTTCGACACCGTCGACCATAGTCTGCTCCTCTCCGCCCTTCAAACCATAGGTGTGGACCCCTCCTCTCTGCGTTGGTTCACTGACTATCTTACAGGGCGCCTTCAACAAGTTAAAGCGAAGGAGGCCTGTCCCCTTAAAACTCTGCAAGAGGGTACCTCAAGGTTCTATATTAGGGCCCTTACTTTTTACAATCTACATTAATAACATCGACTACTGTATAAAGAAGCCAACATCCATCTGTTTGCAGATGATACAGTTTCTCACGTGAGTCGCCCAACACCTGAAGTTGCCTGCAATGACCTACAGTCAGAATTCAACCTTTTGCAAAGCCAACTCCTCCAAAAAGCTGCTCCTTAATGCCAAAAACTAAAGCGATGGTACTTCTCTCCTTTTATCCGTACAGCTAACCCTGTGTCCAGTGGGACAGTTCCCAAATTACCACAGTTCTAGGTGAAAAACTAGAATTTGTTACAAAATTCAAGTATCTGGGAGTTTGATAGACCAAAGACTCTCCTTCATTGAACATATCGAGGACTTGCTAAAACGACTTCGGCAAAGGCTTGGACTGTTTTTTAGAATCAGCTAATTTCTCACCAGAGATGCCAAGAAACAACTGGTCCAATCCATTTTCCTATCATTGGTTGATTACGCTGACTTCCTCTACAGCCAATGCCCCAACTCTTACATGGCTAAACTGGACACACTCTACCATCGAGCACTGAGGTTTATAACGGACTCCCCTTTGACACACATCACTGCACCCTATATGCGGCAGTGGGATGGACATCACTAAAGTTCAGGCGCCACAGAAACGCCGCCTCTGGACCTATAGAGCCATCTCTAATAAGCTGCCTTACTATATCTCCTGCTGTCTTCCCTGAGTATAATTGAGAAATACGCTAAGAAGTTACTCAGCTATTACACCTTAAAGTACCCAGCAAAATCCCGCAGGCAGCCATAAGCTCGTGCTACCTACCTTATGGAACGATCTACAAAAACCCTCAAATTAAGCACTCTAATTGGTATAAATGCTTTCAAGATGCTTTATTTCTGTACAATCAGAGAAGTATGTAACTGCTTCACCCACTCAGACCCAGTACTGTATATAGCCACGCCTAGACCCAATTTTAAGTACTGACCCCCCCAGCTTGCTCCTCACCAGCCTAATTGTTCTCTCTCTTATCCCCCTGTCTTATCAACACTAGGCCCATCCATCCCCTTATTCTTCCTTTCCCAACCTCGGATAGGAGCTCACTACCCTGGGTTGTGACATCCTACCATGCTCTGTACTTTATAGCATTCAATCCCGGGGCTCACACATACTCCTTTTCTCCATCCACCTTCTCTACATCCAGCTTTACCAACTCCTTTCTGTGCACCGTGCCCTCCTAGCCTTTCTCCCCCTACTTCCCTCCCTCTCTTCTCTACCTTCACCTCTACCTGGTGTATATTTTTATTTTCATTTTTTTCTTCCGTTACTTCCTCCTGCAACCTTAGATAACCTGCTTTATCTTCCTATAGACACTTCTATGTATGTAAATACCATGTAATCTGTACAATATCTGTATAATTCTATGTACATATGAACTTTTTCTTCCTCTCTGTAAAGAGTATTATCTGTATTGCCTTGTAAATACCTGTGTTGACCTGTATATACAATTGTTCATGCTCCACCCAGGTCCATCTTGCAAATGAGCTTCTGCTCAACGATGAACGCCTGGTTAAATAAAGACTTGATTGATTGATTGATTGATTGACATATCTATTTATGTCAAACCTGTCTGCAAATTGTGCAAGAAACACCTCTCTACTTCTTTTATGAGCAGTGCATCTGGCTCCTTCTGAGATGACTCAGATTAACTAGTGATGTCACTACCTCCACCACTGTTATTATCACAGTCATCATCAGCATCACCATCAGTGCTACCATGGTAACCACCATCATCAACTTTGCATTGCTTGTTTGCAGCAGAGGTTTTAATAATGGTGTGTGGCATTCAGGTAAACTCTCCATGGGAAGGGCCACACTAAGGATTGTTGGTTCTGCATTGGTATCTTTGGTGGCCTGTTTATATGGTCACAGAAGTGGAACAAGCATTTGTAGAATGTACCACATGCACACTTGACACTAATTCCACAGGGCCCATCCTTCAATTCCATAGTTTGGAACATTGTTTGGCAAGTCATAGATACATAGATACATAGACAGTGTCGGCAGATAAGGGCCTATGGCCCACCCAGTCTGCCCATTTGAGCTTGTAAGTTCAGTTTGTTTTCCTAGAAGTCTGTTGCCCCTTACCCCTGCCCTCCAGAATTCCTTTATGTCTATCCCATGCATTCTTAAATCCGTGATTGTTTCAGCCCCCACCACTTCTTCGGGCAGGGTGTTCCACTTGTCCACCACCTGTTCTGTGAAGAAATTTTCTCATGTTTCCTCTGAATCGTCCTCCCTCCAACTTCATCCCATGCCCTCTAGTCCTGGTACATCTTTTTTGCTTAAAAATAGTGTTTTCCTGCACCCTGTTCCTCCCTGTAAGATACTTGTATGTCTCTATCATATCCTTCTCTCCCTCCTCTCCTCCAGGGAGTACATGTTCAGTTCCTTCAACCTGTCTTCATAGGACTTGTGATGCAATCCATGCACCATCTTTGTTGCCCTCCTCTGAAACTTCTCTACCCTGTCTATGTCCTTACATAGGTATGGTCTCCAGAACTGTACACTGTACTCCAGGTGGGGCCTCACTAGTGTCTTGTATAGCGGAATTATGACCTCCTTTTCCTGCTGGTGATGCCCCTGCCTATGCATCCCAGCATCCTATTTGCGTTACCTGCTGCCTTGTCACACTGTTTCCTACCTTGAGGTCATCAGAGATGACAACCCCAAGATCCCTTTCCTGCTTGGTGCATGCTATATCCTCACCCCCAACTGATATATTGTGCCAGGGTTTTGTGCCCCATATGCATTATCTTGCACTGCTTTGCATTGAATTTCAACTGCCAAACCCTGACCATTCTTCAAGTTTCTGCAGGGCGCTTCTCATTCTGTCTACACCCTCTGTGTCTACTCTGTTACAGAGCTTTGTGTCATCAGCGAACAGTGAAATTCTGCCTTCTAGGTCCCAGCAATGTCACTGATGAAGATGTTGAATAGGACCGGTCCCAGCACTGATCCCTGTGGTACCCCACTGGTCACTCTTCCCTCTGTGGAGTGACAGCCATTTACCACCACCCTCTGTGTCCTGCCACCCAGCCAGTTACCTACCCACCACACTACTGTCCTGCCCACACCCATATTTCCCGAATAACTTCTCACCATATAAAAGACAAAGTTCCACTGAGCGGAAATATTTTTAATTAAGAAGTGCTAGCCAGTTCACTGACACAGTGGTAGTACTACTACTGCTTATGACATCAGAATAGATATGGGGGAAGTCAGCAAACTTCGCTCCATGAATTAATTCACAAATTTCGGCAATTCATGAAGCACAATTTGTGAAATTTGTGAATTCGCAGAGTGCAGATTGACCACAAAGTGCCATGTTTTGCTGTGAAGTGTGGAATTTTGTGGGTAAAAATCCATACTTCACAGCAAAATTCCACATTTAGTGGCAAAAACTTCAAGGTTTGGGTGAAGCTGAAGTTCCTTATGTCAGGAAGGCTTCATAAAGCTCTGCAAAATGTGAATTTTTGCCACTTCGCCGAACTGTGCCAAAGAAGTTTTACTTCACCACATCTCTAGACACTGGCAACTTAGGTTCAGAAGTGAGCCTGGATTGTAAAGAGCCATCCAGGAGGAGGAAGATGAGTATTGTGCATCCTAGATGACAGTCTCCTCCTCCAGGGAGTGAGGAGCATTTGCTGTGCTACAACACTGCCACCTGGGTGACAACAGGTGACAGTACAGCAGAGCCACGATTGGTGGATGGGCACTTCCTGGCCAGGATGTCTGCACACTTGCATGCTGATAACCACTTGGCCTTAGCCCACAGAGTACCCAGCAGAGGGAACTGGAAAACGAAACACCTCCTCACCTGCAAACAGCATGACACTGCCTCTCCTTTGCAGGCTCCATACCACTCACTGGGCTCCCAAATGCAGCCCAGCTCTAACACCTCCTGGGTTTGGGGAACCAGGGAGGCTCCACCATGGGGGGGGGGATCCATGGGGCACCAACTGATTCAGAAGGTAGGTCTTGGGGACAGTGGGCGATGGGGATGGAAGAGGAGGGTGGCTGATGTCAGTCAGGCAGGATGGCAGAAAGTGCAGTAAATTCAAAAAAAGAAAAGAAATGCTGAGTAACATTGTGCTTCTTCTGGTAATGACAAACAATTTCACTGCATTGTGGGAGCGATGGATATATGTACGTAGTGATGGCTCACACAGTAGCAAGTATTTCTTTAACTTTGCATGAATATCAAGCACATGACCTAGATTTTAGTATATGTTAAAACAAGGTACATGACAGGAACATCATTCATAGCCTTTAGTACTGTATGCTACTGCTGCTACCTGTCATAAAGATACACACTCACTTGGTGCACAGCTATGGAGTGGACTGCTTTTTTGGGCCAGCTAAGAGGTAAAGACAGCAACCTTCTGAAAACATCCTGTAAGGTGTTTATGCTGACAGCGACTGATAGTATTTGACTGGACATTTAAGCATTTTTTATGGTTTACAACTGATTCTGTTTGTTACATTAAGAACTTTGTGTGTCTTTATGAAGTGCAGTTTTACCCTTTTACCTCTCGTGCTGAGAAGATATGCTACATGTGTTTCAGCCTTAGAAATGTCTCTAGTCTAGCTAAGAGGTAAAGACAGAAACCCCCTGCAAACACCCTATAAGGTGTTTACCCATCAACACTTTACATAGGGTCCCCGCCCACCCCGGCAACCCTCCCAACCAAGGTCATCCCTACATTTATAGGTCACCAGGTCATGTAACTCCCCTACAACTTTTGTCTATCAGTCTACTTTCCACCTACAGGTTATACTGACTGTCCACTAAGAGTCAGTATTGTGCATACCTCTTCCTGAATTTCGTTGCTACTGAACCTCAATCTGCCTTCACTTCCTCTATATTCTTACTGTTCATAATCTTCACTGGCAGCCTCTCATGCCTTCTCCTGGTGCTACTGTACCTGGATTCAAACCTTGCACCTTCTGCACCCAAAGCAGACACCTTTCCTCCACTCCACTGGGTCTGCCCTATACTACCTACTCTTTCTAACACTATAATGACACCACCCTCATTCTCCTCTATAAGTGGATTGCTTTGTTTTCTTTTTCTGGTTGGTAGATTTCCTCCTATACTAGGCCCATGCCATACCCTCCAGCCAAGTATACCCATGGCTGAGCCCATACCTGCCAATGAATATGTAACACACAGCACTGCTAGCCACCCCCTGTGTTGTATATCCTGTTCCCCCTAACAGTCTGCACTCCCCTCTCCCCACTCCTTCTCATTGCCTCCACTGTTCTCTCCCTGTCTGTACCTATAACTGCCACTACACCCCAATGCTCATCCAACCGAACGTTCAGTTCTGCCAACCTTTTCAGGTCATCCCTGCTTCATCACACCCTCCTCCTACTCCTGCTATCCAGTAATGTACATTCCAACCCTGACCTACCTGGGTCCCACCCCCCCCCCAAGCTAAGAAACAGAATGGCCTAATTATTGTCTCAATTAATATCCATAGCCTGTTGAAAAAAATGACCCCAATCCAGGTCTGGATTGACCAACATTTCCTGATATCCTGGCCCTGACTGAAACCTGACTGTCTCAAGGTACCCCAGGCTCTGCAGTGTCTAGCAATGGGTATTCACTCCTCAGAGTTGATAGGCATAGTAAAAAAAAGGGGGGGCTGTGCCATTTACATAAAGAACCCCCTGCAAGCCCTCCCTCCCTCCAACAATTCTGCCTCTCACCCGTGGTGCACAGGTGTTGGCTGTCAAAATACTCCTAGGTACTCAGGGGTAAAGTATAAGCCTTGTGGTCACCTATATTCCCCCACAGAACCAGAAACCAGCCTTTGACAAGGTGCTAAGCACCTTTCATCACTCCCAAACAAGCTGGAACTCATCCTAACAGGTGACTTCAATGTTGACTGGCTTGCCCGGTCATCCACTGCCTTCAAGGACTCAGCTGCCACCTTGAACCTTGTCCAAATGGTCCAGACCCCTGCTTGACTAAATGACAAAACAGGTACCTCTACCCTTCTAGACCTCATTTTCACCAGCCGACCAAAACATATCTCTCAGGTTACTGTCCACCCTAACACCCTTATCGACCACTCCCCTGTTACTTGTCTATGGTCAAATAAGTCCCCTTCCTCCCCACCTACCCTACCTCAGGTGCTTAAAAAAAGATTCTCAACCCAAACTCAAGGCCTTTTCTGGGCCTCGACTGGTCCCCATTTCAATGCTACCAATGTGGATGACACCTCTGTCCTACTTTATCAACACCTTCAACTCTGCTTATGATGCTTTTGCCCCTCTGAAAAAGCAATACATTAAAAACTGAACCAATGCCTGGGTATCCCTAGTTCTGCTTGATATGGTGTGCCACTGAGACAACCTCTGGTTTAGGGCACTAGACTCTAACACCCAGGATAGGTAACTCTACTGAGAAGCCAGAAACAAATGTACATGGGCTATCTGGCAAGCTAAAACCCACTATCACCAAGCCCTCTTGGCTACCTGCAGCTCAGGTCAGGATTTCTGGTGCAAAATTAAGGAAATCACCAGGAAGGTGGATCCCCTACCCCTCCAGCTTACTGTTGGAGGAGAATTAGTCCATGATCCCTAACCATTGTGAACACTCTTAATAAGGCATTCTCTGATCTTAGCAGGGGTATTGCCCCTAACTCTTTGACCCCCAACCTCAACCCATGCTCCTGCAGAATTGAATGCCTCCTCCCTTTCCTTCTGCATACTATCTCCCCCAGCTCAACACGAAGATATATCTCCAGCTTCATAAATGAATCTTGACACAGTGATGACACCCTTGATCTAAAACTCCTAAGACTCACACTGGATAAAGGTTCTCCACCCCCTGACTAAAATCTTTAATTTATGCCTCTGCCTTGGACAATTCTCCTCAACTTGGGAAATGCACAGTTATCACACCTTTGCTCAAGGGTGGTGACTGCACAGCTCCCAATAACTACAGCCCTATCTCTATTCTGCCTCCAAAGTGCTGGAAAAAGTTGTCTCTGATCAACTTATGGATTATCTCACCAATCTTAACCACTTTTCCCCTGTCCAACATGGTTTCTGCCGAGGACACAGCACCACTACTGCACTCCTCGAGTACACATTTTTTTTTTTAAATTCAAATTTATCAAGATTGCACATAAATGTGCCAGGCATGGTATCCATACATATACAGAAATAGAAAGTCACAATCCATCCATGTCTGGCCCCCTCCCCACTCCTTCCCTAACCCACTCCCACCTCTCTTTAGCTTGGCATCCGAAATCTGAAAATACCTAGTACTAACCTGGTATCTTGAGAGACAATGATTAACTGGAGATTAAACACTGGTATTACTGATAAGCAAGGCTATGGTGAGAATCCTTGGTGAATACCTAAATACTGACCCCAGGGACATGCTAGTTTGGAGCATATATAAGATATGGAAATTTTCCCAAATTTTTTGTATCTAGGCAAAGACCCCCACAGACTGGCTTTGATTTGCTCTGTATGAAGATGGAATAGGGGTTCCTTCAGCCATTCAAGATATGTGATAATATTCCCATCCATCCAGTGGCATAGCACCCATTTTTCAGGGTTAATGTTATTGGGGCCATATGGTACCTTTGATTCAATACTGGTATCTGGGAGAAGTCACCTATCAGACATATTTTGGGGTGAACAAGTCTTCAGTGTCCAGTAAGGGGTCCACCCTAGACTTGATCAGATCCCAAAAGTCCTTAATTGCTGGACAATCCCAGAAAATATGTCTGAGGGTACCCACTGGTGTCAACATCTATTGCATAAAGCATCCATGTCCAGATGGTCTCCCATTTTTCTGACAAATCAGGAAACTGAGCAGACTGTACTCGGGAGGTCCCACAATGGGCATCGAGTGATCTTTCCCGAAGTGAAGTATACACCAAAGAAAGAGCATGGGGTTTGCCACAGAAAGTGACCATGGAGCCAAACCAGTCACATGTGTCCAAGTGCTCCTTCAGATCTAGTAGGGAATGAATCAGTAGGTGTCGTAGCTGAAAAAGTTAAAACATCTGAGACTTACCCAACTTAAAATGGGTTAGAATAGTCCCACATTACATACATGCCCCCCTGGACAAAGATCCTTTTCTCTGGAATCATTTAATTGAGGTAGCCATAATGCAGAGATACATTTATCCCCTAATTTAAGAGTTGGGTTCCCTACCACAGGCTGAGTGGGGTATTTGGTGTTCTTATACCATAAAAATACAAACAACTGTGTATGTATCCTAATAGAGGAGATAATAGGAGATGTTGCAAGGGTATCAGGCAGGGCCTTTACAGAGAGATGTAGCATTGCTTCTGGAAAATATTGGCACTAGAAATCAGCTCTCTGTAAAGTCAACCACGTTGAGACATAGGGATAGGAGGCAATTTCTTCCTGGGGATGAGCCATCTCAGATACTTGACTGCTTGGCTTGCCTAATAATACATTTCAAAATGTGGGAGATCCACCCTCCACCTGTTTTGGATGCATCAGGCTTTGTATAAGCATGCCTGGGGTGCTTCCTGGGCCAGATAAAGAAGGAATGATAGCATGCACCTTTTTGATCCATACCAGGGGTATCCAAGAATTTAACATACTGAGATGATAAAAGAGCCTGGGTAAGACATTCATTTTAATTATCTTGATACGCTCCCAAAGCAATATCGGAAGAGATTCCCACCTACTGAGATCCTGTTGGATGGTGAGAAGAAGGGGATCTAAATTAAGCTTTCTCATCTGAATCTCACTTCTAGCTAATAGTGAACCCAAGCACCTGAGGGTTTGGGGGCTCCACTGAACACCCAAAGGCTTGGTTTCTCTCCTAGTAAGCTTGTAATTCAAAGAAAAAAACTTAGTTTTTCCCAAGTAAACTTTCTAATTGGATACAGCTTGAAACTCTGCAATGATGGAAAAGACTACCGGAAAGGAGTACTCAGAGTGTACCAGATGGAGAAGAACATCATCAGCATAAGCCAAGAGCTTGAATTCCTGCACTAGTACACGACTTTCATACACCAGGCCCTCGACAGTGGTCAAATGGTAGGATCTGTCTATATAGACCTTACCAAAGCATTTGATACTGTCAATCACTCCCTGCTGCTCCACACACTCCCATCTGTGGGAATTGCCTCTGAGGTAGTGTCCTGGTTTGCCAGCTATTTGACGAGCTGTTCCCAATGAGTTAGAGTCAGCTTCACCCTCTCCTCCTGCTGCCCCATTAGATCTGGTGTCCCCCAAGGATCTATACTTGGCCCTCCTCTTTAGCCTTTTCCTAAACCCCTCCCTGTCTTGCCCTTGTAAAATGCTCCTCTGTGTGGATGATGCCATTATTTTTGACAGTTATCCCAACCCCACTGCACTCTAAACCTTGCTCCAAGAGTGCTTCCACACCATTGAATCCTGGTTTGTGGCCCATAAATTAATTTCAACTGTAGTAAGACCAAATCCATGGTCTTTGCTCACCATTAATCCCGTCTGAATTCTCCTAGTCATCTGTAACTCCACCAATGTCCCCATTGAGCAGGTCTCATCTTTCAAGAATCTGTGATTAACCTGATACCCACTCTCCTTTCATACTCACATCCAAGGTCTCCTGTCTGCACTCAATAGCAGGATTGACTGCTATACTGGCACAAACACTTCCTCTCCCAGAGGCTCTCCACCTGGCAGTATCATCATTTGTTCTCTCTCTCTCTCTCTAGTTGACTACAGCCTAGTGATCTATGGTTCAGCTTACCCAACATCCCTCTCTTAGATCAAGACTACCCTGAACAAGGCATGTAGGCTGGTCATGGGCACGATAGACTGACTCACATCTGCAATTTATGTAAGTCTGCAGGTTGGTTAAATCTTGAATCCAGACTTAAATACACTATCTGCATCCTTGCTAAGAAAATCTCCATCAGAACTACCCTCCTGGACTTGACTCCTGGTCTCAATTGCCCACCCTGCCTGAATCTTCAGAATGCCTCTAGACCCTCCCTCCTTGTTCTATGCTGCAGAACCTCACAGTGTCAAAGAGCCTTTTTATACAGGGCTCCTAAGTTGCTTAACAATCATCAGCCATCCATCTCCCATTTACCCACCTTAGGCCCTTTCAAATCAGCCCTCAAACACTATCTCCTTGATAATCCACCTGTGACTGTTTCTGGCCCTTACTACCCAGATCTCTGCATCTGGCCTGTAGCTCCTTCATCTATGTGTCCTACTCCTTGACTCACTAGTCTGTTATATTTCATCAGTTATCTGCTCATCAGCTTTAATGATGGGCTACACTCACCCCAAGATACTCCTCTCATACAATTGCTCTTGCAGTACAAGTACAGCCCACTAGGCCTGCTTAATTGCCTTGCATAACCTGTGTTTACTTGTTTATAATTCAACTGTATAACTAGGGTCCTCTTGGCCTGCTTATCAATCTGTATTGCTTATGTGTAACTCTGTAAAACCTGTTTGCATTTTGTTTTGACTGTGTAATGTTTGCCATCTATGTACTTATAAAAATGTTGTCCTCACTTGTATCTGTGATGAGAAACCTTGGCAAAAGAGTGTTTGACTCAAAGGTTATATTCCGATAATTTTAATAAATAAATAAATACCTTCAGATCATACGAGTATATCAAGACATCTTGCATTAATTGGATGAACTGCAGAATGTCTTCCACACTGTGCTTCCCCTCCATAATGGACACATTAAGTATGGCACTTCCTCCATTGCTGTACCTCTGTGAGTCTGTCTGCTTCAACATAGCTCCTTCAGGCTCCTGGTGGCGAAGGCAGGACAGGAATGGTGATGCCTGATTTGGACACAACCACACTGGAGATCAGACTCAGAAAACTGTGGCTTGTATTATTGCTTCAGATATCATTCCATCAATCAATCAAATCAATCAAATCTGTATTTATCCAGGTGAATCACCATTGCACAAGCTCATTTACAAGATGGACCTGCACCACACAGGTGGAAGCAAAACAAATGATTACAACTGTAAAATTTTACATGCACGCATAGAAAAAAGGTTACATAGCTAAGATACATGTTCATTAGCAGTCATATATATACACATATGCATAGTAACATAGCTGACGGCCAAAGAATGGGTGAGAAGGATATGTGGAAAAGGAGCAATTATAATTACACTTAAAGGTAGGAGTTTGGACAAGGAAAGATATAGTGCAGGAATCCCAAGAGTGCCCTGCCTGGTGCAGTGGATGGGAGGGTAAATGTGAGGTCATGGACCAAGGAAGGGGAGAAGATCTGAGTGGACAACATTAAATGGAGATGGAAGGTGGGTGTATATAGGGAGTCAACAGTAGGCAGTTGGCAATCAACTAAGGGCAGTGGAAACAGCTGCAAACTACAGAGACAGCTTTGGTGTACAGAGACTTGAACACAGCAAGACTGACTGGGGTTCTTAATTTTAAGGATTTCTAGAGCTTAGTCCAAAGTGAGGGCAGTCCGAAGCTTATGGCCGACCTCCCAAACCATGTGCTGGCCCTGGCACTTTCAAGGTGATCAAAGAGTTACTTCTCAACGAGTAATTACCTATCAAGTTTAATGGCAAGCTATCGGCAATGTATTGTGGAGTTTATTGGTAATGGCTCTATCACTCTTCAAGGTATGGCATTCTTGTTCCTACTTGTGCTGCAGAGAGGTCCATCCCACTGCTACACACAGGGAGCAGTGATGGGTGGAGAAGGGAAGGGCAGTAATGAATCTCAATGCTCTGTGATATAGAGTATCTAGCTTGCCAAGATGAGAGGCAAGATGAGAGATCATTAGGGAAATGTAGTAGTAGTAAAAGAGTTTATTCTGTATTTCCAGACATGGCTAGCCCAGTTGAACCGTGGCTCATTTATAATTTGAGGTCCGAAATGCAAAAGGGAACAGTTTCACATTTTAAGATGCTAGTCACAAACATGCAAATAGTACTGAAATAATACAATAACAGCACAGTAAAATACATTATATAAACTATTCACAACAAATTTTTGGCAGCTCAGCACTATTTACAAATCCATGTCTTTATGCATCTTCAGGATATAGTACCATATAATATCTCAAATGGCCTGGTAAGTTGTTCCATAATTTGGGGCCCATGTGAAGGAAACTAGAATTATCCTTTACAGTTTTCATAGCTGGTACAGTGAATTCAATAGCTTATGCAGTATGTAAGCCTTTTTTCACATTTCTTACCTTTACCAAAACTAGTAAATAGTCAGGCACTTTTTTAAGGTAGCACTTGTAAAACAGATGGATCATGTGAAGATTTCAATGCTCAGTTAACACAATCCAATTTAAGGCTGTATAGGGGGCAAAATGGTGCATGTCCCATGGGGCATCCAGGATGTACCATGCAAACCTGTTATAAACTATGTCCAGTCTGTGTAGCACACCCCTGGATGCCCCACCATACATCACAACCCCATAATCAAAAAGGAGAATCACCATTGAATTCAGAATTTGTAACCTAGCTTCTAATGGTATACAGTTTTTATGTTCTCATCTTATGTTGAAAT
Organism: Neoceratodus forsteri; assembly: GCA_016271365.2. Classification (NCBI taxonomy): domain Eukaryota; kingdom Metazoa; phylum Chordata; order Ceratodontiformes; family Ceratodontidae; genus Neoceratodus; species Neoceratodus forsteri. Next base: position 681,856,581 of record CM057453.1, on the reverse strand, counting down.
GTATATAACACCTTTCTGACTCTTTCAGAAATATCAGCACTGGGTGCATACTGACTTGTATATAGAGGACAACAGGATGAGAAAACATAAAGCATGATGGAATGTTGTATTTAGGCTTTCCGTTATGCAAGAGTCTTTAGAAGCCAACAACTTCTACCATGGAGAATGCCTGATGATCAAAGGCCCATATCTTCCCAAGGAGTTGTGCGGTGATTACAGAACATAGATGATTATTTGACAGTTTAGCATGAGCATGAAATGAGTGGCATTGTGATTTGTTTTGTGACTAACATTCTACCGCTTCTGATGGAGTGGATTGGTTCTGGACGATAGTACTAATACAATGCTGCTACTAAAGGATTCATCAGTCGGGTGCTGCCATCGTGGTGAAATTACTTGAATAGAACATCTTATCCCACTTCCCATACCTGATTATCCAAGCTGGCATTCAGTCTGATTCTGATCTAATTAAGACATGGGCCTCACTGTTAGGAGGATGTCCTATTCACATTTTATACACTCAGGTGGAATAATTTTTCCAAAGTTTGGGTGGACTAATCCAATTGATCTTTTTACTACATTGATTACAATATACTTTTAGTGGATTTGTTGTGTAATCAGTGAAATACTATTCCCACAGAGTAGAGGATCTCTTTGCCTTTTTAGTGAAAATGGCCTGGGCTGGTACTTGTGGAGCATTTGGGTGTCATCTATGAAAGCATTGTTTTTGGAGCATTTGGAATGACATTTATGGTACCTGCACCCAATGGGGCATTGGATGAGAAACTGGGGCTTAGGTTTAATGAGTGGAAATATGTGACATTTTACACAGGAACAAGGATTCCTGGTCACTTTTACACTCTATCAGATATGCCAGTGGGCATTACATCAGAGGAAAATGATTTGGGGGTAATTTTAAAAGGTATGTTGAAGCCAGGCAAGAAATGTGTTGCAGGAGTTAAAAGAAAATGCAATATTGGGATGCATGAGGGGGTGAAAGGATTAGGTCAATAGAGGGTATCTTTCTACTGCACAAGGTCTTGGTGAGATCACAAATAAAGTACCGTATCCAATTCTGGTTTGCACAGTATAGAAAGGACTTCCTCCAGTTGATTAATTCTCTGGGCTTCACACAGGTTATTTCCTCCTCGACCCATATAGATGGTTATTCATTGGACTTGGTTTTCCTCCTGGGGATGGAGATATCTGACTTGTTGGTGGAACCAGTTGGGTTGTCTGACCATCACACCATTGGGTTCAGTTTCCTGGCCCCCCCAGTAGGCCGGCCCCTAAGGAGATGGTCCGTTATCGCCCTTTGAGGGGTGTTACCCCGGAGGGCCTGATGGCGGTGCTGGACCTATCGAGTCTACCTAGTAAATGCATGGATCCCAGGGACCTGGTACTTGCCTATAATAAGGCAGTAGTAGGGGCCCTGAATTTCTTTGCTCCTGTTCGTGTTCATCCCTTCACTCTTAGCCCCAGGTCTCCTTGGTTTGACAAGACCTTGAGGGAGTTGAGGAGAGTGGGACGAAGGCTTGAGAGGTGTTGGCGGAAGTCAGGTCTGGAGTGTGATAGGCTTAGTTTGATGGACAATTATCAGGTCTATCAATCAGCAATTACCCATAAGAAGGCAGAATTCCTGTCCAGGGAAATTGCTGCTGCGCAGAATCGACCAGCCTAGCTCTTCTAGACTGTGGAGAGATTGTGTAATCCAATCTTAAGTGTGTTTTCACAGGAACGGTGTGAGAGTTTGCTTGATTCTTCACAGATAAGGTTGCCACAATCATGTCCGATCTCCTCTTAACTGTCTCAAATAGGAGATGTGGTGGTCGACAGGAGATGTCGTACTCCCAATTTGTGTGGTCTGACTTCAACCTACGCACAATCAATGACATTGTGATGGTCGTCCAGTCGCTGCGACCGACCAACTGTAGTTTGGACCCGGGCCCCACACGCCTTTTAGTAGGATGTGTGGATACATTTGGCCCAGTCCTTGCCAAGATAGTCTGGTTGTCTTTGGAGAGGGGGATCTTTCCTGATCCCCTGAAGGAAGCTGTGGTTCAGCCCCTTCTTAAGAAGCCTTTCTTGGACCCGGACTGTCTGGCTAACTATTGGGAGGCAGTATAGTGCAGTGGTTTATGGCTGTGAGCTGCAAATCTGGTGGTATCCAGCAGACCAGGCCTGCGTTTGAATCCCACAGCTTCCACTTGCATACTGGGTGACCCTGAGCAAGTCACTTAACTTCCCTGTGCTCCCAGGTCACTCCTGTAAAAAATCTTTCTGCTTAGTGTGCTATGCCTGGTTAAAAGAACTAAAAAAAAAAAAAACTTCAGGCCTGTCTCTAACCTACCCTTTGTGAGTAAGATTATTGAGAAGGTGGTTGCATCGTAGCTGGATGATCATTTGACCAGCCACAATGTCTATAATTCTCTCCAGTCCAGATTTAGGAAAAGACATAGTACTGAGACGGCCCTTGTTCGGGTACTAAATTACCTCCTAATAGCAAGAGATCGAAAGACCTGTTCCATCTTGGTCCTTCTAGATCTCTCTGTGGCATTTGATACCATTGACCATGGAGTGCTGCTGGAGCACCTGTGGTTTATCTGTGGACTGTCCAGTTTGGTCCTCAGTTTGTTTTGATCATTCCTTGAGGGTAGGACTCAGAGGGTGGTGTCTGGGATTTTTTCCTCAGCATCACCCCCCCTATTCTCTGGGATGTTGCAGGGTTCCATTTTGGCACCCATGTTGTTTGCAGTGTATATCTTGCCATTGGGAGCGATTATTAGGTGGTACAGCTTGAGTTTTCACTGTTATACAGATGATACTCAGCTGTACGTGTCCTTTGTGCCCGGCCAGGGTGATGCTGTCTAGGTCTTTAACAACTGTCTCACGAGATCCAGGATTGGATGACTGTGAGTTGGTTGCTGCTAAACCCTGAAAAAACTGAGGTGTTGGTTTGGACCCAGGTCATTGGGAGGTGGGTTTGCTGACAGGATCACCTTTGGGTCTTTGGCTTGGGGGTGCCCAGTTAGCTACATCAGACCAGGTGCGGAACCTGGGCATCATACCTGACTACTGCCTGACCCTTAAATCTCAGGTGTCAGCTCTTGTCAAACCTCTTTTACCATCTGAGGAATATTGCCCGGCTAAAGCACCTGGTTCCTTCTGATGATCTTTCAATGTTGGTCCATGCCTTCATTACCTCCTGCCTTGACTACTGCAATGCCCTTTACCTAGGGCTACTGGGGTTGATGTCCGCCACTTGCAGCTAGTGCAGAATGCATGGCCAGGCTTTGACTGGTACCTAGGACCAGCCATATAACGCTTCTTGTCCTCTGCAGGCTGCACTGGCTGCCAGTAGAGTGCTGGATCACCTCCAAGGTCAATTTACTGACCTATAAGGCCCTACATGACCAGGGACCAGCTGCCTGCAAGATCTTCTTCATCCCTACTGTCCCCCCATGCTCTCCAATCCACTGATGAAGTTGCTAGGAATTCCAGGGTCCCGTTTGAAATATCAGGGGCCGGTCATTTAGTTTTATGGCCCCAACCCTGTGGAATTCTCTACCTCATCAGGTGCGAGACTGCCTGACTGTCGAAAGTTTTAAAGCAGCCTTGAAAACTTATTTATTTAGCCTAGCCTACCCTGATTTTTAAGAATGTTACATTGATTGATTTTATTATATTTTTTTATTTTATGTATTTGAATTATTTATTGTGCAAGTGCCTTGGTTTTGGAAAGGTGCTTTTTTAAAAATAAAGTATGATTTGATTTGATTTGAAGAGACTGGGAGGTCCAGATCAGGACCTCCAAACTAATTAGCAGCTTAGGGTCAAAGCTAAGAGGAAAGATTGACCATTTTTATTTATCTATATTGTTTTACTAGGTAAGCAATAGAGAGGATCATACAAAGCATGTTTACAGATGTGCTCTCGGAAGGAATAAGGGTAGAGAGAAAGGAAGGAGAATTAAGATGAACATTGGTAGCAGTAAAGTAAAACAATAATAATAGCATAGTAATATGTACAGTCAAGAATAAATAGCATCTTAGCAGAGACCACCAATCTAGGAGAGCCAAGAATTAGGCTAGCCATCTGTTCGGTGGCTTCCTCACCCCACCTCTAACCAGGCTCAGGCACTAGTGCCTTCATCTTGTCTGGGTTCAGTTTTAGCCAGCTTGATAACATCCAGTCCTGAATCTCAGCCAGGCACAAAATGAGCAGCTTGACTGTGTCTGGCATCCCAGAAGCAAAAGACAGATTCAAATGGGTATCATTGGCACAGCATTGAAAATCCAGATTGTTCTGCCTAATGATCCCTCCTAGGGTTAGCATGTACACTGTGAACAATATGGGTGAGAGGCTCAATCCCTGAGGCACATCACAGAGCAGGGGCTTTAAGACTGAAGACACATCTCCTATCACCACCCTCTGCATTCTGTCTCTGGATGAAGGACTTAAACCAGCAGATAACAGTGCTGGAAAGTCCACAGTGATCCCTGAGGTGATCCAGCAGCAACACATGGTCCACGATGTCCAAAGCTGATGAGAAATCAAGAAAACTAGAACTGACCATTCTCCTCTCTCTCACCCTGAAGGCCATTATGTACCCTGACCATCATGGTCTCAGTGCTGTGTCTTGACCTAAACCTGGATTGGAGAGGTTCTAACCACTCATCTCTATCTCCTGCCCAAAGAAGGTCAATATGCACCCTGACCAACATGGTCTCAGTGCTGTGCCATGACCTAAACCCAGACTGGAGAGGTTCATTGATGTCAAAGGCTGTGAGGTATTCCCCAAGCTGAGCACCATCATCTTCCCAATAACCTTCCCCAGAAAGGGGAGGTTAGGGACTGCACTATAATTCACCAAGCAGTCTGGGTCTACAGTTGATTTCTTTAGGAGATGCCTAACCGGTGCATTTTTCAGAGTGCTTGGAGATGTCCCCTCCAAAAGGGAGCACCAGACTAGCCTGATGAATGATGGACCCAAAATCCACACATACTTAACCAAAAGGTATGTTTGGTCTGGATCCAGCTCACAAAAGGTAGGCCACCACTCCGAGATCATCCCAAAGACCTCTTCCACCAATACTAGCATAAACTCTTCCCTGACTAGAGAAGAACCACAGTTCACTACCTGCTTGCCCATGCTAGCTTGTGACAACACAGTTGGGGCAATCCTGTACTGAATCAAGGACACTCTGTAAGATAAAAAACAAGCAAACTGTTCACAATGAGCTTATCAATTTGTTATCACCAGTTGCAAACAGATGAAGTAGACTGTCTAGAGCTCGGAAAGAGCTGAGCTGGTCATTTTTTCCCTGCCACAATTTCCCTGGACTGAAATGCTGCCTTCTTACAAGAAATTGTCCTCTGATACTCACCACAGTGAGTCCTCAAAGCCAGTCTGTCCTCAGCAGTCCCTGACTTCCTCCAACAATGCTTCAACTCTGACCATTAGATTCTCAACTCCTTGAGTTCCCAGTTGAAACACAGGGATCTCAATGCAAAGTCCTGGGTTGTATACAGACTGATGCAACTGCATTGAAAGCCAGGGTAATGGCCCAATTAGAGTTCACCGCCACCTGCTCTGATTCAGTCCCACAAGCAGCAATCACCTCAAGAGATCCACCACACCTGGAGTCCTCCTGGAGTATTGAGTCCTTAGTTTAGTAGATACCTACTCTAAAATCACAAGGAGATTCTTAACTCACTGCACATATCTGAGGATCTGAAGGGTAGTGGTGATAAGTGACACTGCAAGACAATTTATTTTTCTATTACAGTTGTAGAAACTGGGACATGCTACAGTATTTACAACATGTATTTTCAAGGCCTTTCGGAAGACTGGTCCCATAGTGAATTTACATACCTCCTGCACTGTACTACAAAAGTTGCTGATACATCTCTTGCAAAGAACAAACACATTTTTAATGATACTTTAAAGGAATTATGAAATTGTTTCTAAGTTGTCAAAGTCCTCTCAAAGAAGACATCTATGGAACAGAATATTTGGAATCTGGTTAAAAACAATGTCATGCTTCCTCTTGAAATTCTACTTTTATTTTGCTGTTTTGTAAACTTTGTGTAGCTCAATTAATCATGTTATCAGCCATATTTATTTTCATATCTGTAGCTTATTGTCATACCTCTCAACTGTTACATTATAACATATGTCACACATGTTACCTCTCAGTCACCCTCTGTCCCACATGGAGAAGATGATATTCTATATTTCCCACTGAGATGAAATTCACAATAATCTATGATGTTTAGTTATAATCAAGCTATATAAAAATTAATGCCTTGATGCTGTATGTACTGTGTTCAAAGTGTGCAGTATTATGTGTGCTAATATGCCATACATTTCACCCATTTGTCATGCATCCTGTAACACATTTGGATGATAAAATGTTGAGAGGTATGCACGTCAACATCCTTGTCTGATGTGCAACAGACCTTTTATTGGGGATTATGGGGGCACTATAACAAAAATGCAGAACTTTATCCTGAATAAGTCGACTCTTCGCTTTGTTTCATCCTTTTTTCTAAGGGCTATACTTTCATGTCTCATCTGCAATAATTAAACCTATCTCCTGCATTCCTAGCACCCTTTGATATATCAAACTTTATTAGGTTGGGTCTTTTTAGCTTGCAGTACATACATATGAAGATTTTCTGTTGGGCACTAAAAGTATTTTGAGACACTAAAGCCTAAATTATTAATCAAAGAACAGGAGCTTTTGGAATTTTTTTTACATTTGTTTAAAGTAGTTTACTTTAATTTCTGAGTCAGACATTGGGAAATGTTTGTGCAAATGTTTGCTTAGGCAGAACCTGACAAAAGCAAAATGTTCAAAGGTCTGAAACTTCTAACCCAGATCAGTATTTGTTCTTGAAAATTATGCAAACAAGTTGGGAAGCCATCTACTGTTATAGATTTACTACCAATGCTCAGAAAACAAGTATATACAGTACTAAGATTTAGCACTTTTGACTCCTTCTCAAATGAAGAGAGGTTATAGTCATATATTTTATTTATATTCTTTTCATTTTTTAAAAAGTGTCTGGTTAACGAGTTTTCCCAGTAAAAACACATAAAGTGTGCACAATGCAAATCAACAAATGTATCTGAATTGTTACACAGAAACACAGACTGTTAATTTCCACATTTTCTCCATTGGGAATTATACCACACAGTGAAACTTACACTAACTACATGAAGTAGCATAAGAATGATACAGGTGTGATTGTTATGAATTTATGAAAGTCATAGGAGAAAAAGTATGTATTGGTCCCTAGTGCAGCAGTACTAGACTCCCAACTCTCTGTCAGGGGTCAGCCTGAAATGAATGTGCTTCTCCTTCTACTTTTACCATGAGATGCAAGCAAGCTCCTTGAAGTGAATGAATATCTCTATCTCTGCAAAATGCAAAGAAAAATGTCAAACACATGATACACAGGCCCAGATATTCAAACTGCACCGGGCTGTGGTGCAAGCTTGGGCGTAGCGCAACTTGGCTGCACAAGGGTGTGGACTGAGCTATATTCAACGGAGCTGCACCATGGCACAGCACCATTGAATATTGCACCCTGGCCACCCACAGTGTGCATGGTGCAGTGGCACTGCGCCAGCGCAAGTGGCCAGAGTGGAGCAGGGGAATGCACTAGCACAAGTTCCATTGCGCTATGTGCAGCAACTGCGATATTCGAAAGTGCACATGCAAATGGAGCCATAATGTATGCAAGGCACAAATGGGGCCATTTGCATGTCATTATGGCCCCATTTGCATGCAGGTGCGCTAATCCCCGGTGACTTGAGCCTGGCACCCTGCCAAGCAGCAGCCATCGGTGACCAACGCCCCCTGCAGCCGGCAATGTGCTCCACAGCCCAATCGTGGCCTGCAGTAAGATAGGAAAATCAGAAATCCCTGGTGGTCCAGTGGACCTGCCCACTTGATCGCGGGCTAAGTCCAATAAATAATATCCCCATCCCTTGGTGGTCCAGTGGACCTCCCACCCCACCCACCCACTGGGATCCATTCACATATCTGGAATGTAGTACGGTATGGGCTGCATGCCCATTGACTCACACTGTGACCAATGGGTTTACAGCCCTACTGACGCTGTCAGTCAGCAGGCAGCGGGCGGCAGGCAGGTGAGGTGCTGCTGCCCACCACTGACTGGGGAGTGGGGCAGTGGGATTCAGTGGGGTGGGGTGGGGTCCACTGGACCACCAGGGATATTGGGGAGATATTATTTATTAACTTAGCCTGCGATCGGGCAGACAGGTCAACTGGACCACCAGGGATATTGAGGATATTATTTATTTACTTAGCCCGTGATCGGGCATGGGGGGTGCCACCACAGAGGTGCAGCCGGAGCTCTGGTGGCCACCCACAGGTGGCAGCTGCCATATTGCACCCTGCAATGCGGCAGCTCACCTGCAGGTTGCCATCTGTTGTTCCTTTTTTTTGAATCAGCTTTGTGCTGGCACAGGTGGGGGTTGTGCATGCATGGCTCTACACATCCCTGGCTGAATATCGGGCTGTGCAGGGTATGCATGTTCATACTCACCTGCGGCTTGCACGTACTGACAAGCTCCACGGCATCAGGATTTAATGCCCATACACTTTTCCCATTTGAATATTATGCTGGCTATCAATAAATATCTGGTCCACAGTAAACAAATTCTGGTCAGAACCAATACAGCTGTGGAGAGCTTTTAGCAGCAGCATGAGCATTGCAAAGAATAAAGAAACATAGAAATGTAGACTTCGATGGCAGATAGGGACCTCTTGACCCACCCAGTCTGCCCATTTTCCTACCTATTGGATAAGTCATAGATCCTAGTTAACCAACAGCCTACTTCCTTCTACCCCCCACTAGTATTGCCTTATGTCTGTCCCATGCATTCTTGAATTCCCCCACTGTTTTTGACCCCACAGCCTCTTCAGGAAGGTCATTCAATGCATCCATCACCCTCTCCATGAAAAAATACTTCTTCATGTTGCCCCTGAGCTGCCCCCCTCTATCTTTAAACTGTGCCCCTTTTGTTCTTGCACACCTCCTTTTCTGAAAGGTGCTACCCTTTTGAACTTTGTTGATGCCCTTGAGGTACTTGAAAGTTTCTATCATGTTCCCCCTCTCCCTCCTTTCTTCAAGGTTATACATATTAAGCTCCTTTAGTCTTTCTTCATATGGCTTCTGGTGCAGATCCTGAACCATTTTACTTGCCCTCCTCTGGACTGCCTCTATCCTGTCTATGTCCTTGCGAAGATGGAGTCTCCAGAATACACACAGTACTCCAGATGGGGCCTCACCAACTGTCTGTACAGAGGGATAACAACTTCCTGTTTTCTACTGGTGATAACTCCCCCAAGCATCACAATAGAAAAATATGTGGTGCTCTTGCTGCACCAAAGTCAGCTGTAACTAATACTGCAGTGATTACAGTACTGCACATGTGTGATACTCGCACATGCACAGTTTGCCCCTGAACCAGCTGTGTGCAACATGGCAGTGCTGACATGACTATGTATGCATGATACTCACACATGCACAGGGTGTTTGTGTCACAAATCCCCCACCCATGACTTAACCAGCATGCATCTCACACATGGCTGCCACATACCCTTCTCTGTGTTTTCCCTGTACCCTTTTCTGTGCCTACACCCAGCTTTCTCAGCTGCCACAGTCCTTTCTCTGTGTTTGCCTCTCACCTTTTCCTGTGCACACACCTAGCCCTCTCAGCAAAAGTGGCATGGCCTGGACTCCAGGATAGTTGAAGCCCAGTCATCCATCCCCTGCATCAAGCCTAGTGTCCCTTAGAACATGAAATTACTATGCTACAGTGTGGGTTGGACAAGATGGGCCTAGTGTCATTAAAACATTAAATTACTGTGTTATAGTGAGGGGCAGGACAAGATGGACCTCGAGTCCCTGACAACATTAAATTACTATGTTACAGTGAGGAGTTGGACAAGATGGACCATGAGCCCTTACAACATTAAATTACTAATTTAGGGAGATCACGTGACGAGAGTGCTGAGTAGATGCTCCTCCGCTAAGCTCCTGCCTTCCGAATACAAATCGTTATTTAATATCATTAAATTTCATCTAATTCCTCTGCTCAAGAGTTTTCTTGTTCTCTGAACAGTGTGTGCTTCTGTACTGGGTTCCTGTGTTAAATGAAGGCTACATGAAGAAAGCCCTCAGAAACATACCCCTGCCACCCTGAGGAGGCCTCTAAGAAATCCCGAGCCTCGAGTGGCCCAGACAACCTGAATCTGGCGTGTCAGGTTGGGGACCAAGAACGCCTAACACTTAATAGATTTTAGAGGAATTCAAACCATTCCGGAGGAGATGAAAGATATGGCAATCGACCTGAAGTCCCTCTCCAGAAAGATAGAGAAGTCTCCACAATAGTATCAGACAACACTGCCCGAATATTTTCGATCGAGAGAAACCTGGAAAGCATGGATCCTGGAGCTCTACTAACAAAACAGAGGTTGTCTAGATTAGAAGCAAAACTCAGGGATCTGGAAGACCGTAGTAGGAGAAATAATGTGGTAATCCTCGGGATCCCTGAGGAAGAAGGCCAGAGTACCGTTGTCTTTATTCAGAAGTTGGTAGAAAAAGTCACTGGCCCCTCTCCTTGGGCCTAAACTACATAATAGAGCAGGCCACCGATCTTTGCTCCAAAACCCCACCCGATGCACCTCCTCGTCCCATCATTTGCCGCTTTTCAATTATCTGGAAAGGCAGCATTTTTTATGAAAGTCAAGGCCTACAAGAAGTCAGATGGGAGAAGGTGAAGCTGAGAATTGCTCAAGATATCCCTGGTTTGGTTCGATTGAAATGGAAAGTCTTCCACCTGATTGTATCCAAGATTATAGCGGCTGGATTAAAGTTCAGGATGGGGTACCCAGCAAAATTACAAGTCTCTGTAAATGGCTCATGGCTTAATTTCGAGGATCCTGATGTTGCATTACTAAACCTTAAGTCAGCATTGCCAGACCTGTTTCCCGCGACCTGAAAGGGCCTCATGATCTTCGGGGCTCACTGCAACTTCAGAACGAACTGTTGTTCGGATCTTTGTGTGGACAGTGTTCTTTCCAGAGACGGATTTCACTTGACTTATGCTTCCTAATAGAACTGATCTACTAGTAGAGGCCCAACCTTTCTTTTAGCAGGCCTCTGGCCTGTTAATGAGAATAGTGTTACAGGGAGAGTCCTAGGGGGCTTCTGTGGGGTTTGTTTTGGACTGCATCAGATATAACATCACTTACTCAGTATCCAGGGGAAACACACAGGGCTAGGTCTTGGGTTATACCTTCTGTTTAGTCCTTGGAGGATAGGAACTCGGATTTTCGAGTGATTACGGGCTTTCAGGGCGCCCTTGACTGGTGGGCTGGATCAGGTTATGTCCACAAGAGGGCACTGCTCACCCGTTTAATCCAATTCTGGTCATCCAGCTTTGAGAGGGATTGCTTTTGTTATTAAGTCATGCTGGTTTTGCAGGGGGGGCTTCTCAGAGCTAGGGGTACACAACCCTTAGGTAGTTTCTCCCACGGGTTTCCCATCTCTGGAGTTTATGTCACTTCTCATCCGGTTTTGTGTTTTCAGGTTTTTATCTCGATGATGGGCTCACCCCTACATGTTATTTTTCGCTCTGGTTCTGGTTCAAGAAATAGTTCCCTGCTGGGACCAGGCTTTTTTTTCATCTCCATCTCAAGACTCGAGTGACATTTTTTCACACTCACATTTATGGCATCTAGTTCTAGTTCTCTCTCTCTTGTTCATTAGTGGATTCACCAGCAGATGTTTGTAGGCCCTGGAAGCCTGAGACCGCTTGTTGACTCTATGTCCTCAGTAATGCAGCCTATTGACTGTTTTGTATTTTGAATTATAAGGGTGAGCACTTGCAGGGGATACATTTGGAGGGTGGGAGGGGGAGGATAAGATCCATTGCTGTGCTAAGCATTGCTTGTGACAGTGTGGGGGTTGGGAGGGAGGGTGCGTGCTCTTGTTGGGGGGTGGGGGTGTACTAGGGGTTTTGAATTGGGGCTTTCTGCGGGGGCTAGGGTGGTGGGAGGACCTTACAGCAGCAATGGGGGAGAGATTAAGGGTTTCACACACCCTGAGTGCAAGGCTGATTCTAGTACCCTTAGAATCCTTAAGTAGATGGCTAAGGAAGTGACTTTTGCAACATGGAATGTCAAGGGGATCAGGAAAAAATCTAAACAATACCAGGTTCTCAAACACTTAAGTCTTTTACATACCCAGGTTACTTTCCTACAGGAATCGCACTTACTAGAAACAGAAGCCTCACAAGTGAGGAGGCAACAGGTGGGGACAGTGTATGAGGCGCAAGGCTCCTCAAACAGCTGTGGGGTTATGATCATCATTAACAGGGGCATACCATTCATCCCAACTCATACTATTAGGGATCCCGAGGGTAGGTTCGTTTTAGTTATAGGTACTCTCTGGTCAATACCTCTGCTACTGTGCAGTATATATGGTCCCAACGCTGATGATCCTGTGTACTTCATGAGACTTACAAATTCAATCCTGCCTTTCCTTCCCATTGGATTGTCCTGGGGGGGCGACTTTAACCAAGTTGCAGATTCCAATCTTGACAGGTCAGGAGGTGTATCGGGGGGGATCTCCCCAGGTCTGAGGGCCTTTAGAGAATTAGTGGATCAATGCTGGCTCTGTGATGTCTGCGTGTTTTAAATCCTGATTCAAGGAGTTCACATTCAGGTCTTTGGTACATGGTTCACAGTCCGCATTGACTACATATTCATTTCTCAGACTCTTCTGCCCGGGGTTAAGTCCTCATCGATACAACCTGGCCCTGTCTCCGATCACTCTCTGGTGCTGTGTGATCTCACAATCCATGATGTGTCAAGGAGAGAAACACGATGGAAGCTCAATGACCAATTGCTTAAAGATTCTAATTATTGCAATACCATAAGGGAGCACATTGAGGCCTTTTTTCTGTCCAACCCTTTAAATAATGCAAAGCCAGATATTATATGGGGGGTCTTCAAGGCTTACATGAGAGGAGTTCTCATCAGCCTCTCGGTGGCTAGGAAAAGAGTTAGGGAGAGAGAATTAATGTCCTTGTTATCCTAAATTTGGGCTCTGGAATCCAATGATTCCGTTAACTCCTCGGAAGAGGACAAGTTGAGGCTCCTAGGGCTGAGAGATAAGTATTTAGAACTACTTCAAGAAAAGGTGGAGTTAGCTATCATACATACTAAAGCTAGTTATACTGACCAAGGCTAAAAAGTCGGGCGCCTTCTGGCACTTTGCATCAAACAACAAGAATCAGTAAGATTTATCCCTTCAATTAGGGCTTATGATGATGGATCCCTGAAAATATCTCCCACAGAGATAGTTCAAGAGTTCGCAGTATACTATAAATCACTTTATGGGGACATGGATCTCCCTCCCAGCTCAGAAAGCATGGAAAAGTACCTGACAGACTCACATCTACCCTCCCTTCCAACACATTACATAGCCTCTCTGGTCTCTCCCATAACTCAGGGGGAAATCTCTGAGGTTATTAGTGGTTTACCCTTGGATAAAACTCCTGGCCCTGATGGATTTTCCTCCCTTTTCTATAAAACATTTTGGGATCTTCTATTGCCAATACTTAATACTTTATTCCAGCACATCTTATCTGGGTCAGAAGTTGATCGCCATCTTTTTGAAGCTTTGATAGTGCTCCTCCCTAAGCCAGATAATGACCCTGAGCTTGTCCAGAGCTACAAGCCTATATCTCTCCTAAATCAGGATATCAAGATCCTCTCAAAGATTTTAGCTAACAGGTTATCCGTGGTGCTACCTTAGTTAATAGGTATGAATCATGTAGGTTTCATGAAGGGACGCTCTTCAGCGGATCACCTGCGTACGTTATCCCATGCCTTCTCGACCTTCAGAGACGCTGACTTCCCTGCAGGCTTGGTCTCTTTGGATGCCAAGAAGGCATTCGACTGGGTGAATTGGAGTTTTCTCTTCAAGGTTTTGAGTGCCTTTAACTTTCCCCAGGTATTTATCTCCTGGGTTGCTGCACTATGTAGATCCCCTATAGCAAGAATCTCAGCTAATAGGGCCTTCTCAGACTATTTCTCACTTCATTCAGGCATCAGGCAGGGTTGCCCCCTGTCGCCTCTCTTATTTAACCTATATCTGGAACCCCTCATCCAAAACATTCTCCAAAACATCTCTATACAAGGTATCAGAGTTGGGCATCATGAGATTAAACTCACAGCGTACACAGATGATTTGCTGATATATCTCTCCCATCCAGTTTCTTCAATACCACCCCTATTGAACGAAATAGCTAGGTTCAGTGCATTATCCAACTACAAGTTGAATGTAAGTCCTTATTTTCCCCACTAAATCACAAGGTATTTAAGGATGATATTTGCCCCTTAGGTTTAGGTTGGTCTCCTAGAGTAATTAAATATCTGGGTATAAAGCTATCCCATAACCCTTCGAAGTGGGTCAAAGATAATCTGGATTCTCTCTCACAGGTCATTATGCATGACCTCAATAGATGGTCTAAACTTCCTATATCATTATGGGGTAGGATTAACATCATTAAGATGAATGTATTTCCTAGAATTTATTACCCCTTATCTCTTCTCAACTCTTTTATCCCCACACGCTGGTTTAAGAAATTACACAGTATATTTACCAGATTCATCTGGGCAGAAAAGTATCCTCGGTTGGCTTATCATAAACTAGCTGCCCCAAAATCTGTGGGAGGGCTGAGGATTCCCTATATGGCACTATATTACTGGGACAGTCATCTGGCATATTGTCTGAGATGGATCTCCCCAGGCCCTGAAGCGGTACAACCAGTGTGGCTTAAGATTGAGTTAGACGCAATTAAATCTAAATGCCTGGATCCATCAAACCTATTTTATCTTAAGTTGTCTTATGTAAAGATGGTTAACTGTACCACAATAAGTACCTCTTTAAAAGTATATACACAGTTATCAAGAAAATACAAAATCCACACATGCTCCCACAATGCAAACATCATGGGCTGCATATGCAAATCACCACAGAATGTTATGCTGGTCCAACTTTAAGCAGAATTGCATGGTGCCGAAGGCCTCTCACACAGTTTGCAAAGGGTGCTAACAGAAGACATAGACACGTGTTTCGTCCTACCAGGACTCATCAGTATGCCTCGTCTGTTTGACACCCCAGGGGAACAGTTATGTTTATTTCTTCATTACTCCCCTCAGACTGACTTAGCTCAGCCCATTTGGAACTCCCATCTTTCACTCTTAGTGGAAAGTGGATTCCTTCAAACTGACTGCCTCAACTAGGCGATGGAAAACTGCTTTCCCTGGTAGACAGGGAAGGGCACTGGTTGTCCTCACATGGAATTATTGACAAGTTCCACAGTGCAGGCTCAGCTCATTTTAAAGTTATGCAGTTAAGACACCTTCTCATTGTAGCCCTGGGGAGTTCTCCCCCCTCCCAGAAGGTATCAACTCTGATTCCTGAATTCTCCCAATTGTCCGGTTCTGACATAATATCCAAGCTATACAAGGTGCTGTACTATAGAAGTATGGGGACACCTTTGGACCTACTAGTTTCTGGAATTCCTCCTCCCTCAATACCAGTTGGAGTGGCAATCCCTATGGAGATCCTGTCATAAATATGTTTCCCAAGATAGGCTGCATCTCATGCAATACCACATTCTATATAACATGTATTGTACCCCTATCAAATTAAAAAAAATGGTGCTTCTCGAATTCTAGTACATGTACTAAGTGCCTGCAAGAAGAGGGTACTCTCTTGCACATGTTCTGGTCCTGTCCCAAAGTTTCTTCCTTATGGAATACAATTAAGATGTTTCTTGATCCCCTACTGGGCCTACAGGAGTACTTCATTCTGGAGGTATGTCTTCTAGGGGACATGTCCCTGGTTAACACTAGAATTAGGAAATATCACATCTCTATGGTTGCACTCTCTATTAAGAAACTTATACTACGTCATTGGAAGGAAAAATTGGTTCCTTCCTTCCAGGAATGGTTATATGAAATCACTGCCAACCTTCAAACAGAGAAGGCAATTGCAAGCCTTCATAACAGACTAGAGAGATATATAGCAAGATATGGGACCCCCTTCATTCTTTACTCTTGTTACCTCACTGAACTTATATCACACTCTGGTTTTACCCATACGTACCATTGATCCATGCACTGCACGTTAGGGTGACCAAATTTTGTTGTTGCTGTAAGGGGAGATGGGGTGGGAGAGGTGGACTGGGCAGTTTTTACTGTTCTAGAATTATGTCTCATCATCTTGACCTGATGTAACTGCCCATTATATTGGAAATGTATTAATAAAGTTTAAATTGTAAAAAAAAAAAAAAATACTAATTTACAGTGAGGGGCTGGGCATGATGGACCTGGTGTCACATGCAACATTAAATTACTATGTTACAGTGAGGGCTGGACAAGATGGACCTCAAGTCCCTAACAACATAGACATTACTATGTTACAGAGAGGGGTTAGACATGATGGACCTAGAGTCTTTTACAGCATTAAATTACTACTATATATTACAGTAAGGGGCTGGATATGATGGACCTAGTTTCCCTTAAAGCAATGAATTGTTATATATTACAATGAGGGGTTGAACATGATGGGCCTAGAGTCCTTTACAACATTAAATTACTATATAAAAGACAAAGAACCTCTGTGCGCAAACACTGAGGCAAGGGTTACCCTGAAGGGCATTTGGCTGGGAAGCCAAGTTTCAAGAAAATACAAAATCACACATGCTCCCAAAATGCAAAGCATCATGGGCTGCATATGCAAATCACCACATGGGTTCACCACAATATATCCAAGGCACACTGCCTTAAGGGTAGCTGGTCCATTTCACTGGGGTGTCAAACAGACGAGGCATACTGATGAGTCCTGGTAGGACGAAACACGTGTCTATGTCTTCTGTCAGCACCCTTTGCAAACTGTGTGACAGGCCTTTCGGCACCATGCAATTCTGCTTAAAGTTGGACCAGCATAACATTCTGTGGTGATTTTGCATATGCAGCCCATGTCTTTACGTGTGGAAACATGTGTATTTTCTTGAAACCTTCCAAGCTCAAAACAACCTCAACACTTCTCGGCTATTCTTAAATTCTTTATCTTTAAATAGTTTTTATTTAATGGGTTCACCACAATATATCCAAGGCACACTGCCTTAAGGGTAGCTGGTCCATTCCACTGGGGTGTTAAACAGATGAAGCATACTGATGAGTCCTGGTAGGACGAAACACGTGTCTATGTCTTCTGTCAGCACCCTTTGCAAACTGTGTGAGAGGCCTTTCGGCACCATGCAATTCTGCTTAAAGTTGGACCAGCATAACATTCTGTGGTGATTTGCATATGCAGCCCATGATGCTTTGCAATGTGGGAGCATGTGTGATTAAATTACTATGTTTCATTGATGGGTTGGACATTTGGACCTCGAGTCCCTTACAACATTAAATTATTTTATTACAGTGAGGGGCTGGACATGATGGGACTAGAGTCCTTTACAGCATTAACCTAATATGTTATGGTGAGGGGCTGGACATGATAGACCTTGAGTCCCTGACAACATTAAATTACTGTGTTACAGTGAGGGGTTGGGAAAGATGGATTTTGAGTCCCTTACAACATTAAAGTACTAATTTACAGTGAGGGGCTGGGCATGATGGACCTGGTGTCACATACAACATTAAATTACTATGTTACAGTGGGGGCCAGACAAGATGGACCTCGAGTCCCTAACAACATAAAAATTACTATGTTACAGAGAGGGGTTGGACATGATGGACCTAGAGTCCTTTACAACATTAAATTACTACAGTCTATTACAGTAAAGGGCTGGATATGATGGACCTAGTTTCTCTAAAAACAATGAATTGCTATATTACAATGAGGGGTTGGACATGATGGGCTTAGAGTCCTTTAACATTAAATTAATATGTTACATTGATGGGTTGGACATGATGGACCTCGAGTTCCTTACAACATTAAATTATTATATTACAGTGAGGGCTGGACATGATGGACCTAGAGTCCTTACAATATTAAATTACTATGTTATAGTGAGGGATTGGACATGATGGACCTAGAATCCTTTACAACATTAAATTAATATGTTACAATGAGAGGTTGGACATGATGGACCTCGAGTCCCTTTCAACATTAAATTACTATATAACAGTGAGGGGTTGGACATGATGGGACTAGAGTCCTTTACAACATTAACCTAATATGTTACAGTGAGGGGTTGGACATCATAGACCTTGAGTCCCTTAGAAACATTAAATTACTATGTTACAGTGAGGGGTTGGATTTGTTGCACCTAGAGTCCTTTACAATATTAAAGTAATATGTTACAGTGAGGAGTTGAACGTGATAGATCTTGAGACCCTTACAACATTAAATTACTATGTTACAGTGCAGTGTTGGACATTATGGACCCAGTGTCACCAACAGCATGAAATTACCATGTTGCAGTGAGGGGTTGGACATGGTGTACCCGAGTCCCTAACAACCTTAAATTACTATGTTGCAGTGAGAGTTTGGACAAAATAAACCTCAAGTCCCTGACAATATTAAACTACTGTGTTGCAGTGAGGGTTGCACATGATGGACCTCAAGTCCTTACAACATTAAATTACTATATATTACAGTAAGGGCTGGACATGATGGACCAGAGTCCCATATAACATTAAATTACTGTGTTACAGTGAGGGGTTGGACATGATGGACCCAGTGTCCTTACAACATTAAATTACTATGTTATTGTAAGTGGTTGAACATGATGGACACAGAGTCTCTTACAACATTAAATTACTATCTTACAGTGAGGGGTTGAACATGATAGACCACAGTCCCTTACAACATTAAATTACTAAGTTATAGTGAGGGGTTGGACATGATAGACCCAAAGTCCCTTACAACATTAAATTACTATGCTACAGTGAGGGTTGGAAATGATGGATCCAGAGTCCATTGCAACATTAAATTACTATGTTTCAGTAAGGGTCAGACATGATGGACCCAGAGTCCCTTACAACATTAAATTGCTAGCAACAGTGAGGGTTGGACATGTTGGACCTTGAGTCATTTACAAGCTTTTCTATGACCTCTGCATGCATGCAGGGGCAGTGAAGGGATTGTTGTGCCCTCAATATAAAGACTGATATAGCTACAGCTGTGAATCTTCCTCTTTTTTAGCCTCACATACTGTGAAGCTTTATCAAACAGGAATAAAACATGTTAATGTGAAGGTGGACATTGGACAGCAAAATAAAATGAGCGAGGTAACAAAGTAAAAAAAATGTAAAAACACAATGTCTTTATGGGTTTGAACAGGGAAATTCACTAAAGGACATGCAGCTAAAATAAAATGTCAACTTTTATGTATCTAACAAAAGAAGGCTGAAGATTAACTATCAAGTTAATCAAGGGATAAGACTCAAATGTGTTGCAAAGTAATCTGAGAGCAGGCAGCAGTGGAATGCAGGACAGCTTGCAGACTGAGAAGTGCTGTTAAAAGAAAACCATCTTTTCATTGTTTATAGAAGTTAACTAGCTGTTTCAAAGCTATTTATCTTATATGCCCTTAAAATGATGGGTGCTTACTCCAAGACACTAGCTGTCAGGTCTCTTAAAGAATACATGACTAGAGGGAGAAGCTGGAAAAATAGTATAGCATATGGTTACGGTTTATTGTGGATGAAAACAATGGTTTCCAAATCCTATTATAGGACAGTTCAAAGGTCAAAAAGTTGTTGTACTATTGTTCTGGCGTCAAACGATAGTACAACAACTTCTTAACCTTCACTGTTGCCCGGCTGAAACATTGGCTTTTCAAAAGTACTGTACAGCATGGCGCGCTTGGTAACAGCAATTGAGCACGAGCTTTTCAGATAGTTTGGACATGGACTGCCATAGTCAGCACTCTGTTTCCAAACTATCAGTTTGTCACAGTTTTTTTTTAAATAAACCAGTGGTCCCTCCATACAAAGCTAAGCTAGATGACAGTGAACAATGGTACCTTCAGGGTCTGCAGCAGAGCAGAACTGCAGCGAGAACCATGAGAAAATGGCAGTGTCTGGACAAGGTACAGAAACTAACAAATCCTTGTGAAATTAATGTGGCACAGTTTGTGGGGAACCATATACTATACAAAATAACAGATAGGGAACTGTGCATGTCAAGGCTGTGTTTCCATCTCGGGTGTTTGATGACATCATAGGGACCTCTCGAGCTTCACTCTCGAGGTCTATGATGTCATCAAAACCCTCGATGGGACCACAGCCTTGTTGTGAACAGTTCCCTATCCATTATTCTATATGTTGTAACTGGTCTAC
This sequence comes from Neoceratodus forsteri, assembly GCA_016271365.2. Taxonomy (NCBI): domain Eukaryota; kingdom Metazoa; phylum Chordata; order Ceratodontiformes; family Ceratodontidae; genus Neoceratodus; species Neoceratodus forsteri. The sequence goes on along the minus strand of CM057453.1, from coordinate 681,836,167 downwards.
TCAACAGAGAGATGGAGTATTTCATTCAACTGGGGTAGTGATTTGCAGTTGTGGAAGAATACACTGAAAACTCCAAGAATGTGTGCTTCAGTATCTCATTTTTCCAGCTGCAGTAAGATGGCTGCAGGCTCCACCCACAGCCGTAAAAATGTAGAACTTAAATTAGGACTACAGTTTTAAAATGGAAATACATTAACTTAATTTAACCCAGTAAGGAATTTATGTAACTTGAAAAAGATGACTGTTGTAGTATTCAAAGGACAGAACACTGGAATGGTTTGCACAGCACAAACTGGCTTTCCACTTTAGGAAAGAAAATGATAACACCATAGTGAACTACAGTGCTATACTGGAAGGACTGTGTTACCACACGTCAGCATGCCTGGGCTGACAGGATAATGGAAGTGTGCCGCAGCAATTAATGATGGGAGGAGCCATGAATACAAGGCACAAAGTGATATGGGAAACTCATGAACAAGTGCAATGTGGAAATTAGTGTGAATCAAAATAAGGATTGCAAAATGCATGGCTTACTCATACACAAACAACAACAATGTTAAAATGACACAGATGGAAGCAGGAAAAGAGGACTGTAGAATGTAAGGAAGAAACACACCATGACATTCCTCATCATGTTGCTGAATATATTGGGGACGGATGAGGAGAATGCACTACAGGCCACAGTGCTGTGCAACCAGCCCTTATGACCCCAATCAGGTATTCTGTCCTCACTACAGCCTCTTTGCGCTGTCAGAGGAGAAAATTGTTGTCACATACCAGCTGGACAGCAACAGTTTCATGCAACTCTCAGACCTCTAGAGGAATGAGCTGCAAAGCATCTCATGCCAAATATTGTCAGTGACACTAGAGGTAACACCAATCAAGCAATCCCTCTTTCCTGGTTTTTGATTTGGATATTAATTGACTCTGTATATTGTATTAATATTTTAGCAAGTATTTATATTTTTATTTTCTACATAAATAGTTTAGAGTGTGATGTGTTTGTACAGTGAATTGATACAATGTGAATTGCACATAACAAATACAATTATTATTATTATTCACTGGCAGCATCCAGATACTGACTGGTGACATCACTGTGTGCACAGTTGCAGCAATAGACATGGTCAGATATTTTCCAATATTTTGTGATATTTGAAAACAGACTCTCTGGTGGCCCTACAGTGATACTGCAGGCAGGCAGGGAATTTCAGCAGATATCACATACATTTTGGGAAACATCTGTCCATATCAATTACTCCAACTGCACTGTCCCACTTCTTGAATGCATTGTGCTAAAATGCTGGTGTTTATGTCACATCCCAACATCTAAAGAGCACACTGTTGCAGCCATGCACTAATTTTATCAATATGCCGATTTCCCATATATGCTGGGTGCAATAGATTGCACCCAAGTTACCATCAAAGCATTATCTGGAGAGAAGATGGTGTGTTTGTAAACCACAAGGGCTAGTATTTCCTTAATGTCCAAGTTGGGTGTGATAACGCTGGCAGGATCACAAATGTATTGGTATGTTATCCAGGTGGGACACATGACACATTCATCTGGCATAACTTCTCCTTCTGTCACATGTTTGAACACAGCCAGATACAAAGTAGATGGCTGGCTGTCAAGTACATAGCATTGTTACACTGTATTAATTCCCACCCCAAAAATACTGATGTGACATAAAATATAACAATACTGTGTGTAATGACATAACCAACAGCATACAGTGGATATCTCCTATGGCCATGGCTCATGTCTGCATTGCTACAGCTGCATGTCCTGCTAAAGAGTAAAACAGTGACTCCCACAGAGCAAAATATAAACATCACAGAGCATACTTTTGTAATGCTAAATGTGTATTATGCATTTCCATTTCTTGGACTGGTCTGGTAAGGCCCTACAGTATACCCCAAGTAAAGTCTTCAAGATATTCCATGCCTGTTATATGCTACAAAACAGAGCAATATGCCACAGAATGCCATTGCACCACAGAATGCCATTGCAGTACCTTCTAGGCAACAATGGTCAGACCCACGAGACTGTAAATGCCATGACACCCTACAAGGAGCAAAACTTAATGCAGAGAGAACAGAATGGCACAAGTCAAGGCACATAAGGATGGGGTTGATTAAGTACAACTGTAAGGAATGACAGAGAGTAACCACATTGCAAACCAGTTGTTATGCCACAAACTGTATTGTAATAATACAGACAAAACAAAATACAGTATGATGAGAAAAAAAGCAAGAATTTCCCAGCAAAACAGTTGGAAACATAAAAAGGGACACAGAATAGGGAAGACACAGTATGAGTATTGTAACTGGTGGTGTCATGCATCACACCACAACAGTGATGATGTTACAGGCCTCTCCTGCCACTCTTGCCTCCAGAACCATTCCTACCATGTATATGCCACCATGGTCCAGTTTCAAAGTAAGACATGGACTCAGAACTGGGTGGACCAAGATGGCAGACATGTTAGCCAGCTGAGGGACAGCTCTCTAAACTGGGGAGTACTCTTCTTAAATTTATCACACATTGGGCTTGATTCTCAAAGAGCCCTCAGATTGATGCAAGCTGCTGCCAAAAGCAGCTTATGTCAAAATCTGGTGCACCAGGGACCCTGCAAGCATTTCTGTATTGGGAAGGGTCCTAGTGGCAAAGCCCCATGGCTTGCGGCAATCCTGGCTGTGCACCGAACAGACAGCCCATTCCGAGGGTGTGCAGCAAGCTGTGGGGCAGCTGTGTGCTGCTCTAGCTTGTCCCTGCTGGTTAGTGGCCCCCCACCCCAATCCCTGATGACCCTTAAAATGTGTTACTTAAAGAGCCTCTGGTGGTCTAGTGGACACCCCCCTGGTCCCTGATGTCCCTAATATAAATTATCCAGTTCTAATTCCCTGGTGATGGCACCTCCCCCAAGCCTGATCACCCATTAGAGTAAAACATAATTTCTGGTCTAGTGGATCACCACACTGGCTGGCAGTGTCCCACCGCTCTGCTTTCCACCATCCTCAAACTGAGATGGTGACTGGCATAACCACCGCTCCACCACCACGGTCAGCCACTGACTGAGCTCTCAATGAGTGCTTTACTGTATTTAGTGCATGCCCATTGATTCGCTGTCAATCAATGGGCATGTACAGAATACAGTACTGCACTCATTGAGAGCTCAGTCGATGGTTGGCCATGGTGGTGAGAGGTGGGATCTGCTACTAACCAGCTTGGTTTGGGGATGGGGCAGTGGGGTGATGGGACACTGCCAGCCGGGGTGGGAGTCCACTAGACCACCAATGATGTTTTACTTCTTAACAGGTGATCGTGGTTTGGGGGGAGGTGCTACATCACCAGGGAATTAGAAATGGATAATTTATAGTAGGGACATCGGGGGCCTGGGAGGAGGGTCCACTAGATCACTAGGGAATTTTTAAATAACATATATTCGGGGACATCAGGGATCGAGGAGGCCACTAGATCATAGAGGATTTTTAAAATAACATACTGTATTTTTGGGGACATCGGGATCAGGGAGGGGCCACTAGATCACCAGAGGATTATTTTAAATAACATATATTCTGGGACTTGGGGAGGGGATGCTAGATCACTAGAGCTATGTAATTTCTGATAATGGGGGCTTGGGGCTTGGAAGGGGACTGGCACATTGCTGCAGAGTGTTACACTCTGCCAGAGGATATGTCTAAGTACCTTTGACAGCCCTGGCTGGTCTAACAGTACTTAAAAATTCTCCTCTGGGAGAGTTTTGTGAATCTCACTTTTGAGAATATGGCAGCCCTAATCTGCCGCAGAAGCCCTGGCGCTATGCCGACCCCATTTTGTGTCGCATGGATTGCACAAGTCCCCTTTGGTGAATGCAGCCTGTCTTTGATTGAGGCTGCTTTTGTGAATAGCTCAGGGGGCATGTTTTGATGAAAGGTGCCACTTGCTCCATTTATATTTGATGCAGGTACCTTACATCAATCTCAGGGCTTTGAAAATCGAGCCCCTTGTCTCTACAGTTCTCTGGAGGTACCTTCTCTCTTATCTTCTTTAATGTTACAACGCATGAAGGTCTGAGCCTCATGCGAAAGTAAGCCTGTTTTTCCCCTTCTGTTATGGCAAAAAAATATCAGAGAGTTCAAGAAGCTGAGGATTTTATAAAAACTGAAAGGAGACCCACTCAAAGAACCCTACCAGACTGCTGCAATGTAAGAACTACTGGAAGGATGGCCCTGTTAGTATCCACTTCTAAAGCCTTTGATGAAGAATCCCTTACCATATCAGCAATTGAACATTCAGATCTGTGCGATGCCATAACCACTGTGCACTGGCTCCTCAAAAGTAAAGGACACATCAAACATGGACACTTTAATGGCATCTGCATAAAAGCAACATCCTTCTAGTAATAATAATAAGATATCCACCTCCAGTCAACATTTTTCTCTCACTGGTAATACGCTGAGTGAATCAGTTGACTCACTGTTTCTAACACCAACACATTTATTTATTTATTTAAAATTTAATAACCAGGAAAGGCATGCTGAGCCAAAGTTAATTTCCAGGTGCGACCCGGGGACGGGGGTACAGAAACAACAGAGGGGTACATAATACAAATACAGTGTAATACAGTATACATACAGGCTATTTACATTTTGGTTATATATATATATATATATATCTATATACAATTAATAATAGCTAAACAGAGTAAAAGCAGGGAAGAGAAAAACAATACATTAGGAGGTTGGGCAGGTACAGGAAGTAGTAGGAGTAGGTTTAAGTAAATGCTTAAGGGTGGGAAAGGAGGGGTGAGATGGGTATGAGTATGGGGGATGTTGTTCCAGAGGAGGTAAGTCTATAACAGAAAGCTAGTTTAGGTCAAAGGTGAGGACTTGTGGGAGGGCAAAGAAGTGGGCACCATTTGTATGTGAGTTGTGGGGAGGGAGGGCAGGATTTAGGAGAAATGCGAGGTATGATGGAATAGTCCCAAACCAGTATTTAGAGATGAAGGTGCTACATTGGGACGAGGCTCATGACAGGATGGAGGGATGGAGGAGTAGAGGTCGCAGTGGTGAGTCAGGTGGGGAAGTTTGAGGTGAAATGACAGAAGGCATGGATAAGGACATCTAGTTTGGTTAGGGAGGTGGTTGGATCAGCACTGAAAACTACATCTACATAATCAAAACAGGAGGATCCATTTGACCACAATGTCACGCCTAACTGGAAGGGAAAGACTAGCCTTGTGGCAGTAGAGTAATCCTAATTAAGGAGGCAATTTAAAGTGAAGTGCACCAAAGTGGAAAGAGAAGTCTAGAGGGATCAAGCCATACTCTGAGGTATTTGTAAGCAGTGACATTGTCAAGAGGAGTATTGGCACCATAGGAGAAGGAGGGTAGGAGGAAGACCTGGTGAGTTTGTTTGTAGCCACAGGTCATGGCAACAGTTTTTTGTGTTCAGTTTGAGGCAGTTAACGTTGAACCAGGTTACCCCTCTGAGAAATCTTGCTGAAGGGAGTTTGCACAGCGAGGGCAGAGGAACCAGATAGAAAGAGGATAGTGTCATCCTCATACATGTGGACCTTGGCATGGGCACAGACAGAAGGGAGGTCATTGATAAACAGGGAAAAGAGAACAGGTCCAAGGATTGAATCTTGAGGTAAGCCAGCGAGAATGGGGATGGTGGGGGAAAGGAGATTGCTGATTTTTACTGCCTGGGACTGGCCAGCTAGGTAACAGCTGAACCAGGAAACAGAGGCTGGGGAAAGGCCAGAGTCACTTAGCTTATTTAGAAGCAGGGGGTGAGAGACTGAATCAAAGGCCTTTGCAAGGTCAATGAAAATGACCGAGTTGATCTGCTCTTGATCCATAGCAGAGTGAACAGAATTTGTAAACTGAAGAAAAGAGGAAGAGGAAGTGGTAGAGTGGAATTTTCTAAACCCTGATTGGATGGGGGAAGAGATTGTTTGAGGCAAGAAGAAAATTGTTTAACCTTGACAGGACTAGGGATTCTTGGACCTTGGCGGGCGAGGGGAGAAGTGACATTGGGTGGTAGTTGCCAGGGACAGTGGGATCACTGCATTTGAAAAGGGGAGGACTGTAGCAGACTTCCAGGCTGAGGGAACAGTAATGGAGGAGTGAGAGATTGAGGAGGTGGGTTGGGGGTGTCAAAATAGATGGTGCAGAAATTTTGAGGAGTCTTGGGTGCAGACCATCAGGGCTGGATTTTGTGGGGTTGAGAGAGACAAGAGCTGTAAGGACTTCTGAAGGGGATATTGGTGGTAATTGAAAGCCAGGGAGCTGTGTGTGGGAGGGATAGAGAGAGGGAAGGAGGGGGTCATGGGAAAGGGCACAGGTTGTGAAGAACTTGCTCAGGGCTTCAGCAACTAAGACAAGGTCAGAAACTAGTGAATCTGCCATGCAGAGAATAGGTGTAGGATATTTGCTGGAAGGATGTAGAAGTGATCGGAGGTCCTTCCAGAAGGAGGATGGAGTGTTATTGGTCATATGGTAATGAAGCGAAGCAAGATGGTGATCATGCTGGGCTACTGTCTGCAAGCTCATTAGTCAGAAAGCGAAAACTCTATTTTAATCCTCCCTTAAATCTAGAAGGAAAGCTATATTTGGCTGTGTCATTTTTGTGGTCACACTTTTCTGACCCAAGAATCCAAAATGCTTAAATTTCCAAGCTTTTTAAATTTAGGTATTAGGCTTGGGGCTTTTTTCCATATGTAATTTTGGTGTTTCTTTCCCTGTTTGTGCTTCAGTCCCGGGACCCCAGCAGACACATATGTGCGTGCGTGGAGGCGCACACATGCTGGGTACCGGCTCGGCCCCTTCTGCCCCACACCTGACATTCACTGCCACCCCTCCTCACCCACGCTACCCACTGGACCTCCACTCAGTGAGAGCAGAACTATGAGGGGCATGCAACCACACCCAGGAGGAGAAAGCTGCTGTAGGCAACTCAATCCCGCTATGACCCTCCCTCTGTGCTGGCTTCTGGCGACCCGAGGCTGTTCCCAAACCCAGGTTGCTGGAGTAGCATAGGTAAGGCATCCAGTGCCTCAGCCCTCAGTGCCACTGGGCTGGCTTAGGCTTAGGGCTTTTAAGTTTTAGCAGAGTTGGGCTAAGTGAGGTAACCTTTGGAGGAAAATGTTTTATTTTTTAGTAAAGCTATCATCGGTCACTATTCCTATCTTACCTGGTGCTGGAACCGCTGAATCTAGGAATCTTCAGTGTTTTGGTGATGACCAATTTTGCCACAACAACTGTCTCTCGACGACCATGGAGAACCCTGACTTGGGTTGCCGGCTGCCTCTTCAACATCAATGAGAGGGGTTAATGCTCCACGGTCAATCTGTGCTTGACTACTCTCTTGGATGGACTGTATTCCTGGCAGGGCATTGATGCCAGGAATGTGGTGTCCATACTATGCCTCCTAGGTCATACAGGAAGACAGTGTAGGGAGGAATCTGTGCTCGCCTGACCACAGCCTGTCTTTGTTGTTTCCAGGCTGTTTTTTCTTTGGAACTCTTGGGGCGTTACCCCAGCTCTGCGGGGATATTATGTAACCGCCGTGTGGAAGTTGCCTTTATTATTGGAGGAGCTGTTCTGCCCTGTGGAGGAGGAAGCAAGGTCAATTTACCCTGGATGTGCTGGTAAGAGAGTCACTGGTCCTGTGCTACTATAATGGGTGAGCTGGTAATTTTACCTCTTCACTGATTCTGTCCTTCTGTGGGACACTATCACAGGAGACTGTGAGAGAGAGACCCTGACTCTATTCTGTGGTGTCTCCCCTCATCTGTGCTCCCATCAGTGGGACTTGGGTTCCTAAAAACATCTGTCTAGCTGTAAATAAGCTTTGGGCCTGGAACTAAAAGCTCTTGTCGCTTCAATGACTGTCTCTGCATGTTTTTTTCTGCCCTGCTCTGGGCATGCCATTTGGGCTTTGTATTTATGGATTGTTGCCATTGAGATAGCTCTTTATACTGTTAAGTGAAAAGTCTGTTTTCCTTTACTGCCTTGGGTGGGGTGGTTTGGTGGGGGAACATAGATTCTAGTTATTTATTAGTATATGTGGTTGTGTGAATGTTTTAGGTCTTGTTTATGTATTAGTGCTGTGTATGTTTTGATTGGTGTGTGACTGATAGTATTTTCCATGCATAAATAGTGTGCCAAGTGGTCTATAGCAGGCTTTAGGTGGTCAATCTGGGATGTGTAAGGGTCAAGGGTGGGTCAGAATCACCTATGAAGCACCTCAGTTACTTGGCGTTTGCCTTTTCACTGGCCTCCCAGTATCAGCTACTGACAGCTTGTTGTTGCAGGAGGCCAGAATAGGACGGTACCACGCCGGGCCGTGGTGGCAGGGCACCAAGGCATGTCCAAAGAGAGTAGGATAGATATGGTTAGGCGAGGAGGCACCCTGGGGTTAGATGGGACCTTGAAAGAGCCAGACATGTTTGGTCCCCCATCCTCACGGGTCCCACCAGGCCGAGTGGGCAGGTAGCTAGTGGGGCTGCAATGCCTGCCAGTCCCCTTAGGCTAGTGCTCTGCAATGCAAGCTTGATCAGAAATAAGACTGCAATTGTAGCAGACACATCATGGAGACATGGGTTAATGATGATGCAGGGCCAGTTTTGGAGACTGCTTTCCCACCTGGGTACTCTGTAGTGCATTGCCCCAAGGTGGAGCGCAGGGGCGGTGGAATGACCATCTGTTTTAGATCCAACTTGGGCTTCACTGTGCACTCATTGAGAACTACAGGGACCGAATGTATCGCCGTTAAATGGGGACCAGGTGCAGACTGGGGATTCTCCTGCTACCATCCTCTCTGGGGCAGCAGGAGATTTTTCTGCAGGAAGTGATGGACTTTATCACCAGTGAGGTGTTGGAGGCCCCCAGATGCTTAATACTGGGGACTTCAATGCCTGGGCTGACAACAAATCCTCTGGGCTTGGCACCAATCTTCTCCCAGATGATGTCTTCTGGGTCTTACACAGGAGGTTACTTCCATGACCCATCATGGCGGCCACATGTTGGACCTGATGTTCTCATTGGGGCTTGATGTCTGTAACCTCAAGACAGATCATGTGAGTTGGTCTTATCATTGCAATGTGAAGTTCTCATTCAGGGCCCCATCAAGAGCCCCTCTCCCTGTGGGATGGTCAGCTACCGCCCTTTGAAGGGACTGTCCACAGAGGGTTTTGGTAGTGGCCCATGTACAGCTGGTTCAAAATGCTGCCTCCAGACAACAGACTGGACTTTCTAAGTTCAGTCATGTCACCGCAGTGTTGCACAAATTGCAATGGCTGCCAGTTTGGTGGTGGACCCTCTTTAAGGTGGGCTTACTCACCTTTAAGGCCCTATGCAAACTAGGCCCCTGCTATCTCTCTGACCACCTTACTCTTTCCACTCCTGTCCATTCCTTTCATTCCTCCTCTAGGGATCTCCTTGTGGTTCCCAGGATGAAGTTAAAAACTGACAGTGACAGGGTGTTTAGTGTCACTGGTCCCATCCTGTGGAACTCGTTACATCCAACTGTCAGGCAGGCCCCTTCAGCCAAGGTTTTTAAGACCTGCCTAAAGACCCACCTGTATGCTTTAGCATTCCCAGATATTGACTTTTAAATTGTACCATCAGTTGACAAAACTTGCTTGTATCTAGCCTGCTGTTCTATTTTGCTATTTTAATTTTATTTTATAACAACATACTGTATAGTTTATTGTTATTCTGTTTTCTTGTGTGTTTAAATCTTTGTATTGTTTTATTTATTCACTTTATACCTGTCTCTGTATGACACTTAGAGCCTTCAGGATAGGGTACCCAAGAAATAAAGTTGACTTTCTTGCCTTATTGGAGGATTGCAAATGGGAATTGAAAAATTTGATTTAGCCTGCCAAATCTGTTTTGTACAAGCATTATGAAGGGCACGGTAGGTCTGCAGGTCAGCCAGGTCACCTGATATTTTAAAGCGCTGCCAAGAGATGTCACAGGATTTGCACAAGGCCAAGATTTCTGAGGAGCTCCAGGGATAGTGGCATCATTTTACTCTGACTGATTTTGTGGGGGCGTGAACATTCCATACTTTTAGTAAAGTTGATGTGAAGTGGAAAAGGGCTGCTCCAACTGAGGTGGAGGAGAGGACTGGCTACCAGTTAGCCATGGCCAGGTCTTGGAGTAATCCACTTGTATCAAGACTTTCTGGGGGATGAAACTGGATGTATCTGTGGGGATTAGGTGGAGGAAGTATCTTTCTGATGCAAAAAGTGGGGCAGTGGTCACTGAGCGCACATACCATTTTGTAAAGGCTGGGAAATTCAGAAGGTGCCATAAAACAAAATAACAAACATGGGGATTCACTTTGCCTCTACTAAAACACCCTCAGCACTGTTTAAAAATAAATGTTATGGCTGGTTAGCTTCAGGAGTGCATTCTCAGTGGAAGCCTCAGGTTACTATAGCAACAGACCCAAGCACAGTCGTAAACTTGCCAAACACTCTGGTACTGAGCTGAGCAATATTGGGAGACAGCAGGAAACAGCAAAACTGCATTTTAGCAGAAAATTCAGCAGGGTCTTTTCTAAATCTCTAAAGTGACAATTCTGCTGTGCCTGAATTAATAACACCCTGAATCTATTATAACTGCACTGCCTTTAAGTGCACTAAGCACAGATACAGAAAATAACAAAATCCAGGAGAGAGTCAGTAAATCCAAGCTTTCCAGATCTTCAGAACACCCATCCTGAGCACCTTAAATGAATCTCCTTCCCATCAAAAACTAATGGATACCAGAAAGTCTGGAAATAAAGGCAATATAACTAATATAGAAGATAGGAGCTGTGCTATCTAGTGTAGCTCACAGCCCACAGGTGGTTAAAGGCAACAGATAATGCTGTGCCACCAGTAAGAAATAGAAGAAGAATGCAGGATAATACTGTACAAGGTACATAAAAGCTTAAAGTAGAATAGATGAAGAACAGAGCTTGACAGGACAACATAAAATTAGGAAGCATTCCTGAAGGAACAGACGGTGGCACCCCTTGAATATTTTGAAACACTTCTAACTGAAGTGCTAGGAAGAGCATATCCTGAGAATAATGTTGAGTTGGACAAAATGCAGGGAAGTGCAAAAAAAAAAAACAACTACTATGAAAACCATCAAAAATTCATTTTTGTTAAGTTGCATCACTTCTGGGACAGAGGATCCCTGCTAAGGAAGGCAAGACAAGAAAGATGCATGTGGGCTAGAGGCATATCTTTCCAAGTCTTCCCAGATTTCTCTCCTGAAGTCTTAGGGAGAAGGAAAGACACTGCCTCAGCAATGCTATGCTAAATCAGCACAACATTAAATATACAATGATTCCATCAGCTAAATTAAAGGTTGTTTTGCAAGGAAGAACAAGGATCTTTCCATCACCCATGGAAGCAGAAAAAGTAATTAGATCAGTACTAATCAATGATCCTGGAGTCCCCTCAATATCTAGGGACACAGAGAATGCTGAAGGCCCACGCTCAATGGAAAAAGCCACAGAAGATCCTCTAGAGCTAAGGTCTAGCCCTTGAAGTACTGTTAGAAGTCACAGCAATAAAGAGCATGTTACACAATATTGTACAGTGCTAATACTCCTGATGCTCAGTGGAAGGAAAAGGGATATCTATATATATATATATATATATATATATATATATATATATATACACAAAGCATAGGTACCTAAATAAAAATAGCTAGTGAAGCGATCTATATTTATGGTAAGAGCTCCATAGGCTAAGAGGGGAAAAGTATATTAAGCCCACTAGTTTGGGATACAGGTGTGAGGTGTTTTGCCCTGCCAACCTGGTTTTCCATTTTTGCTGTTTTGTTTTCATCAGGGGAGAGGTCAGGGAAGAGGGGCATACATTTTATTTTCTTTCCTTAAGTTATGTTTACTTTAGGTCCTAGCCATTAGACCTTAGGGGAGGAAGGAGTATAGTATACTCCTGGGGAGGGGAGGGAGGAGGGAGGAATAAGGATAAATTAAAAGCAAACACTCCAATGCCTCCCTCAGACACCCTTAAAAGGAACAAAACCATGTCTTTAAATGCTCTACAATCTGCATTCTCTGGACTAGCTTGTTCAAAATGTTATGAAATGGCAAACTTGTCAAACATAAATAGTATATCCTGGAAGATCAAGGAAGCTAGAGACCTGATAAAGATAAGAAAAATTATCTCGGTTTTGTAAAGAAAGTCCATAGACATACTGATGTTGCTGGAACTGATTTTCAGAAAAGACTTTAAATATCTTAAGAATTTATCTCAAGCAAATGGAATACATGTAGCATACAATACCAATGCCAGGTGAACTGCTATTCTAATTATGAATAGCATTACATTTGTAATGTCTAACTATTTCTGTGACCCCAATAGTAGATATGCTGTAACTACTATGAAATGTAACAATCAGATTTTACTCTGGCTTCTATATACCAAATGAAGATAATCCTAGCATCTTTGCAAAATTCTTTTTAGACTTAACGCTATTTACAGGGCCATACTTAGTAACTGGGGATTTTGATTTAACACTCAACCTCCTTAACAGAAGCCCAGGCTCAGTGGAAAGAAAGCATAACTCAGTGTCTTGTATCTTAAATATGGCGAATGACTTACGTTCAGTTGATCCATTTTGGCAATACTATCTAATTCAAGAAATGTGCTGCTTTTACTCAGTTCCCACCAACTCAATTTCTAGAATAGACCTTTGTCCAGCCTAAAAAAATAAACTACAAAACAAAGATATTAAGTATGGTACCATAAACATATCAGATCATGCTCCTCTAACCATTGCTTTACAAAACGAAAAGGCTCACCTCAAGCATAGGAAATGGAGGCTTAACTCTAAGCTCTAAATCTTTATTAACCTAATGAAAAAAGAAATCAAAAACGTCTTCATTAATAATGCTAACCAAGAAACTTCAATAGAAATCATTGCTCTAAAGGCATATTGATTGGGAGTCTGTATTTCATACTTAACATATAAAAACAAAAACTGATTTACTTACCCTTAACTAGCTAGAATCAGATTTAGTGGCAGCAGAACAAAAATTAATTGTATTGGCAGCACAAGAGGAATTAATGCAAAGTTCTACTCCTAAGAGATAAGCTAAATTAAATACTGGAAACAAGAGTTAGAAATGCTATGATGAGGGCCCGGGTGAAATATTATTTCCTAGGCAACAGACCTGATCATTCACTAGCCTACCAATACAATGTGAAAAAACAAGCAGCACCATTTATATGATTCAGGGTAAGCAAGGTAAGTGCCATAGTGAACTGAGAACTAACAGTGGGTGGGATATTTGGACTGTGCTGGGCAGGGGTGCAAGCTTGGGCGCAGCACAACTGGGCTGCACCAGGACATGGACCAGGTGATATTCAATGGTGCTGCGCCATGGCTCAGCACCACTGAATATGGCACTGATGGTGACGCACTGCGCGCATGGCACAGTGGTACTGCACCAGCGCAAGTGGCAGAAGGGGAGCAGGAGATGCGCCAGCGCAAGTGCAGTTGTGCTAGGGTGGTATCAACTGTGATATTTAGCACTGGGCATGCACTGAGGCCATTATGCATGCAGGCCTAAATGGGCCATTTGCATGTTGTTATGGCCCCATTTGCATGCGGTGCACTGATCCCGTGACTTGCGCCTGGTGCCCTGCTAGCTGCAATCAGGGACCAACACACTGCAGTCCCGTGAAGGACCCCACTCCCATACATGTTCATTCACATATCAGGGCTGCATAGAGCAGTATGGTCTGCATGCCCATTGGCCCACACAGTGGACCAATAGGCGCAGGCCCTACTGTATGCTGTCAGTAAGCAGGTGGCTGGGTGGCATGTGGGTGGGTGCTGCCACCCGCTGACTTGGGGTGCTGGGTGGTGGGGGCCTCAGTGCGTGGGTGGGAAGGGGGCACCACTAGACCACCAGGGTGTCTTTTGGTGATTCCGCCCACGATCTGGCGCTGGGTGGGTTCCACTGGACCACCAAGGATTTTATTTACTGATGCCTGTGATCAGGTGATGGGGACCAGTCCACTGGACCACAAGGGATTTTTAATACAGATGCCCATGATCGGGAGATGGACAGCAGTCCACTGGACCATCAGGGATGTACTGTTCCTATGCCCACAAACAGGTGAGGGGCACAATGCTCCCTGGGCAAGGGACATGTGGTCTGTGTTCTGGTGGTGGGTGGCAACCCACAGCTGGTGGCTGCCGTGGCGCACCCTGCAATATGGCAGCTACCTGTGGGTGGCCAGCACTTGTTCCTGGTTTTACCAGGCACAACTCAGTGCCCCTCTGAGCAGTGCAAGGTGGTGTTGTGCCAGCATAAGTGCCACAAATCCCAGGATGAATATCAGGATGTGCTGCATATGCATGGGCATGCCACCTCGCACTAGCTGCATACATTACTGATGCGCCCGACACATCAGGGTTAGCGAAAGTGCAACTTCGTCCCGCTGAATATCGGCTATAGGGCACATTAATAGAGTTGAGCATGGCACAAACCCTGTTGCACCATAACAACCCATTTGAATATTCCACCCAATATATTTTCTTAAATTATTTAAGAAACCCTACCAGCAGAACACAATAGCAATAAAGCATTACAGCATTTCTACTTACTTTACATTTAGGTAAATTAAATAAAGAAGAAAGGGAATCCTTCAAAAATATTTTACACTTCAAGAAATTACAGATACTATATCTGACCTCCTAATAACACATCTCCAGGTCCTGATGGATTTGGAGCAGAATTTTATAAAACATTTAAGGAAGATATTTTACCATTTTCCATTACCTTTTTAACTCCATATTAGTATCAGACTTGTTTCCTTCCATTAACAAAGCAATAATAACTCTATTATTAAAAGCAGATAAATCACCTGAGAAGTGCACTTCATGCAGACCAGTATCTCTGCTGAACATGAATTATAAAATATCTGCTAAAATATTGGCTACTAGACTAGCAAAAGGGATACCCACAATTATCCATCAGGATCAAACTGGTTTTATAGGTAGAAGGAAATTAACAGATAATATAAGACGGACATTAGATCTACTGGCGGCAGTTAAATAAAAAACACTCAACATTAATATACTTGGATGCTGAAAAGGCATTTGATAGAGTGAACTGGAATTTCTTTATAACTGTAATGGAAAACATGGCTTTTGGCCCGAATTTCTGCAGAATAATCGTACTAATATATATAATGCATCTATAGCCATAATAAGTACTAATGACCAACTCTTTTGACCCATTAAACTCCAAAGGGGAACAAGACAGGGCTACCCACTCTCCACTGTCCTCTTTGCTACTTTCATGGAACCCTGTGCACAGAGTGTTAGGCAAAGCTCTGAAATAGAAGGCCTGAAAGTAAATATCAAACATCACGTCATCTCACTTTATGCTGATGATGTTCTAATTTACCTGAACAATATCACAATCTTTTCCTACCTTCTTACCTTAATAGCAAACTTCTAGACACATTTGGGGTATAAATGAATTTGGGTAAAACTGAAGTACTCCTATTACATAAGGAATCAGAGATCAGAAAACACTCTGCTCCAGTAAAATATATTTCAGTTAAGAGAAGTATTAAATACCTAGGGGCAACTCTACTTAAGGATGAAGAAAACACTCTTCCAAGAAAATTATGAAGCTCTATTGGAAAAAATATATAGAAATTTTGAAAAGTGTGTTCACCTCTCACTAATGCATACAGGCCGAGTATACATCATCAAAATGAATGTCCTGCCAAGGCTTCTGTTTCTTTTTCAAGCCCTTCCTATATGGATACCTAAAAATGTATTCCAGAATTTGGAATACAAACTTAGAAAATTCATATGGCAAAATAAGAAACCAGGGATTTTGCTACAAAAATATGTCCCAATGGGTTTGGCCTATCCAATATGCAGTCACACTATCTAGCAGCCCAACTAGAGCACATAACTTACTGGTTTGAATTCAATAAACCTCCTTCATGGCTAGAAATTGAACAGCAAAGAGCATGTATATATGACCTAAAAGGGATTTTGGGGTTTGATCTAGCTGCTAATAGTTGTTTTAATTCATGCCTATCCTCTACTAAGCTTTCAGTTAAAATCTGAAAGATTCTCTTTCAACCCTGATTGGCAGTTTAATCTCTCACCCTACACATTGATAAAATATCTGAATGGAATCCCAAACATTAGGAACAGTTCATAAGAATATGGGAGAAAAGGAATTACTCAATTACAGCACTTTTATAAGGAAGATGCATTTCTTGAGTTTCAAGATTTGAAAATCAATACAACCTGCAGACAGGCCTCCTTCTAGCATATCTCCAAGTCAGAGATTTTCTAAGGAAAAGAAAATAGGCAGCTTGAGCCCTTTATCATTTTCTCCAATAGAGGATATATTTATAAATAAAGAAACAAGCCAAAAACTTATCAGAAGGTATACGAGATACTGAATATATAAACATATCTATTAACAAATGTAAAGCAGCCTTGGCGATAGATATAGGAGCCCTGTAAGTGAGCAGAACATGCTAGAAATTCTTAGTAGGACTAGGTCAGTATAAAAAATAATAAATTAAAACAGATCCAATTTAACATTCTTCATAGAAAATATTACACCCCTGCCAAACTACCTACTGTAAATTGAAGAAGAAAATTCTTAATAATTGCCCAAGATGTGACAGTGCGATGGGAACAAATAAGCAAATGTTTTTTTCCTGTCCTCGTCTATAGGAATACTGGAACAACTTCAGGACAATAGCAGAATTAGTAGTATTATTAGATGTCCCCATCAATATTGGCACTCCATTTTTTGGAAGCCCTTTTTTAACATCTGAAGAATGGACAACTGAGAACAAAGCTGTCATAAACAGCTTTCATAAATGCAACGAAGCTGATTCTGCAGCACAGGAATGATAAAAATCCCTTACATATTAAAGAACTAATGCAACCAAAGTAGACAGACAAGAAAATGATTCAAATTTCGAAAAGTGGCAAGTTGTAACTTTTTATTTCTGAAGTATCTGTCTGTCTTTTGCTCATTGGAACATTTCTGTGTGATAATATTGTGCTGGATGGGTGGAGCAGTTCTCATTCTGGCAGCTGACATATCTATCTCAATCCCCTAACTACATCATCAGCATTGTGATCTCACTGACTATGGCATCACAGGTGACTGACCTGGCAGCTACTGAGTAGCTGTTCCTATGGAGCAGTGATTTCTCAGTTAGTGAGGTCACAGTGCTGATGATATAGGGTGGGGGGAGGATAGAGCTAGATATGTCAGCTGCCAGGCAGAGTGCTGTTCCACACATCACACCTACAACATCAGGTAAACAATCTTCTAAGTAATGAAAGGGAAAAAAGAAAAAATACCTCAGATATAAAAGGGAATGGTTGTCTACTTTTAAAAACTAATATAATTTTTAGGCAGTACACTAGTATCTCTTTAATAATTGGTTAAACCTAATGGTGGAGGGTGCTAACCTAGAAAGAATATGCTATAACATATATGATAAAAAGCAACTGTTCCTAGAAATATGGGAACCTTTTTTAAAATATTTAGATAAGAAAAACTCCCTTGAACTAAAAATAAAACAAAACAATAATCATAGGATACAGGATAGAATACCAGATAAATTAGTATGTAGAATCAAAGGTTAGGCATGAAGATACATAGGGTGGAATATAATGCTTGACATTATGATCCCTTAACAGCTCACATAGGGAATTTTATGCCACTATCTGATAAAAAAAAATAGGGACCCAGCGGTGGTGAGGGGTGGGGTTATGGATAGAATGGAAGGATGGTAGAGGTGGGGAAGAGGAAACTGTGGGTGCTGGTACACTTGGATACCAACTACAGTATCTGGAACCAGCCTATCGAGGCAGAGAAGTTCAACTTTTGAAGTCTGGGGACAGACTGAAAGCACTCACCTCCCTGGACTTTTCTGAGGTCCTCCTTTTGGGTAGGAAGAATTTGATGAATAGAGTAAGGAAAGAGATTTAGGAGTTTAACTGGTGATTGCATGGGCGGTGTCAGCAGGAAGGATTCTGTTTTGTGTTGGAGTGGGAGAAGCTTCTGGGACAGGAGGCTCTAGAAGGGTGATCGCCTTCACCTAACAAGAGAGGGAACTAGTGTGTTGGTGAAGAAGTCTGATGTCTACATTGGTGGACAATTTAACTGACTGTGAGGGAGGTGGAGACTCTGGGAATCACTGAAAAGGGAGAATATTTAGAGAACCTAGCTAGGGCTCAGCTAGAACTAGGGGCTGCAAACATTGGTGAGGGAAGCAAAAATGTAGCAGTTCATAATAGGCTAAGAGAAGATGTCAAGGAGGAAGGGCTCACTAAGCTGGCAAAAACAGGAAAAACAGAAAGTACGGAGATTAAGGGAGATGAGAGAGAATCTGTAAAAGTGGGAAGATGGAAGTGGTCTGTAAATAGGGGCCTGAAATAAACAAATGGTGTGGAGTAGGTTACCACATCACAAAAATACATGGATAATGACTGGGACAGTGATCCAGGCTACCATGTTCAAGTAGGATAGGGAAGATCAGAAGGAGGTAGCCCGCAACATCAGAATGCACTGAGGCAGTGGAGGATGGGTCCATCAAGGCAGAAAATGGGAAGAAGAGAACTGGTGTGGGTTCAGTTCATGGTACAAATACTGCTGCACAATGGTGTGGGCTATGAACTACCGGGACGGGGGTCAAGGTTGATAAAGAAATAGGAGCAGAAATTGAGAAGGGGGTCACAAAGTGGGAGGTTGTGATAGTGGGGGATATCAACCTGCCAGATATTGATTTGGACATTTCAGTAGCTACGAGCACCAGAAGTCATGCCATTGCAGGATTTCCAACCAGTACAGTTGGTCAAAGAATGCACAAGGCCAGCTGCCATTCTCAGTGTGGTGCTCACCAACTTGGAAATGGTAGGTTGAGTAAGGGCTGGGAAACCACTGAGGTTCAGTTACCATGACACCATATGGTTTGACCTGGACTCGGTACTAGTATGTACTTGTCAAAGGCTGAAGTTCTGGATTTCAGAAGAAGACTTTAGCAGATGAGGAATTAGTCTGGGATTGTTGGTTTGAGTGCACAGTATCAGGGAATGGAAAGAACATGGGGAGAAATTAAAGGCCATTCCTGAAGCAACAAAGTCATGCTTGAGGATGGTTCCAAGAGAAACATACAAGAGACCAATCTGGTCATCTAAGAAGGTCAGGAGGCAGACAGAGTCAAAATGAAGCCTTCAAGCTGGCCCTGTGGCACTGAGGGTTGAGGCCTACTGGACCACCAGGGATGTGAACGGGAGGGGGGGAGCCACATTGATGCCTGCGATCAGGCTGGTGGGGGAAGGAGTACACTATGCCCGCGATCGGGCTGGGGGGGCACTGGGACTGAGTTGTGGGCCAGCCACAGGTGGCAGCTGCTGTTTTGCGCCCTGCAATACAGCAGCTCACCTGTGGGTGGCCTTCGACTTAAGCCTTTTTTTTGGCTCAAGGTCCTGCAGGCTCAGGTTGGGGGTTGTGCCTGCACAACTCTGCACAGCCCGGCTGAATATCGGGCTGTGCAGTTTATGCATGGTTCCTCCCCCTCCTGTTGAGCATGCATTCATTTGCATTGCACTGTTGCTCAGCCTGTTTTCAGTGGCGCAACTGCCTCCTGCTGAATATCGCAGAATGGCGAATGTAGGACTTGAGCATCAAGAACCCCTGTTGCGCATGGCTAACCCTTTTGAATATCTGGCCCGCTGTATCAAAATGCCTTTTATCACATATTTTTGTTAAACATTTACAATCTATTTAAAATATTATTTTAATAACCATAAGTCAGAGGAGTCCTTACCATACTGAATGACAATTCAAAAAGAGAGAGAACAGAGGGTCAGCCTACCTCAATAGAGACTGGCAGTGACCAATAGAAACGTTTCACATTAACATGTAACAGCATGTGGCCAATCAAGCATCAGTCTTATCCCACCAAAATAAAAAGAATGTTTAATAAACAAAAGGCATTAGCAAACAATTCTATAGACACTACAAGAAGTACTAAGTTGATTGGTCACTTGAAGCACCAGGAAACCAATGATATGAGTCCACACTACATGTTGCTAGATGAGACAGCATTTTATTTTACTATCACAGCTTCAGCTCATGCAAACAGTAGTAATTTGCTTCACAACTGTTCATAGAGAAACACATTTTAGAGACTGCTGCTGGTATCAGAATATTACTTTATATTCAGAATGGCAGAAAGCTCCAGAGTCAGTGCTTGGATTGTGGGGAGCAGTCTGGTCTGAAGGGCAGCTGCATTTAGTAGGGCGAGTTCTTTTGTCAATAACTTTCAGCTACCAAACTGTGATGTGTTGTGGTTTGTCAAGGGTGGCATGTGATGGGAGCAGCTCATGCCAACTATGTGCCAGTTACTGGAGACACACCCTGCACCAGATGTACTCTTCATCCACCTCAGAGGTAATAATTTGGGCCACAAAAAGGGGAATAGATTTAATTGAGGCTACACAGTAAGATTTGCAGTCTCTTATTGAGATGTTACCTGCTTGTAAGATTCTGTATTCAGTTATTACAGAGTGGATGATCTGGAGAGGTGAGGAATACTGTCCTGGATGGACTCAAAAGATCACGGCATAAGATCAACATCCAAATAACTGGATTCCTTCATGTTATGAAATGCACACTATACGTCACCCCCAAATTCGACATTTTAAACATTGGTTATATCTAAAAGATGGTGTGCATCTCTCAAATGCTGGCAATACTGTTTTCCTTGGGGACCTTCAAGATGACATTCTTGCACTTCTCTGAATGTGTACCTCTATATATCTGCAGTGCCTACTATGAAAGATAAACAAACGGCTCTTTAAAGAGCCACACTAATTGGTCAAAAAATAGACAAGCTGTACACTCACAACACAAACTAAAACACATGCTATTTTATCTGATGGAATGGTGTGTCTGTTGCTATCATTGTGGTCCTATATTAGAGACAAATACGTGGAGACCATGTGATGCAGCGCTCAGAGTAACAGCTCCCCATAATCGTTCCCTCTACTCGGTGGCTATTTTCAGTCTTTATCTACTCAAATATTTAATTTTTGATTTCTTTCTGGTCTGGACAGCATCCTTCATCAATCGAGTGGCAATAGAGGGGCAAGAATGGAAGCAGAGATGAGTCTCGCCCTCCCAAAACACATGCCGCCCGTGACACCAGAGAAACCCAGTAAGCAATCCAAGGCCCAGCTGGGCGCTGGCAGCAAAGCATCTATTTCTACCACCACTACTACGCAAGTTATGGAAGTGACCCAACTTACACCTGAATGATTTCTTTAAGAATTTAACCCATACAGGGAAGATCTAAAAAACCTAAATGCAGAAGTCAAACAAATGGATACCACACTCAATGACTTTTCTAAGAGGATGGCAGACAACAAATCTCACCTAATTTCCTTGCAGAAGTGAGCAGAATCCATTCAATCTGAGATAGTGGACAATAGACACAGGATTAAAAAGTTAGAGGCCAAAATAGAAGATCTGTTGGGGGGGGCAGTCACAGAAACAACATTGTGATAAGATGTCTCCCAGAAAAAGAAGAAGGAACCAACACTGTTCTTTTTGTCCAAAAGCTCATACAGAAATTAGCTGGGCATTCCTCTTTTGGCTCAGCCTACACCATCAACCGAGCCCATCGAGCTCTTAGACCGATGCCTGCACTGGGGTCAGCACCATGCCCTCTACTCCTCAAATTCTTAAACTATCAAGAAAAGTAATATTTTCTGGACAAAGCAAGAGATTTTTAAGACATCTTATGTGAGGGAACAAAAATTAGAATCACACAAGATTTGCCAATGGCAGTTAGACAAAGGAGAACCCTGTTCCACCCTATTGTATCCAAAACTAATTGCAGCAGTATAAAATTCAGAATGTGATACCCTGCCCGACTGCAGGTCCTGGTAGCTGACTCGTGGACTACCTTTGAAGAGATTGAACTGGCGCAGACTAAGCTACAAGCAGCTTTTCCAGACCTGTTTCACCCTCATTGAGTTAAAGTTAGAGAGAGGCATGGTGAGCATGTTACCAGACATAACTTCAAGAGGTTTTAGTCACTGCCCGATTTTTGACCAGGGGAAAATCTATTAATGTCTGAGTGGCCTACGTGGGCATCTGATTGAGGCTTTGCCAGTATTTCTGACTTCAGCAGTTGTCCAGATATTGCTGTTTTCCCAGATAACATGATCATTTTTAAGTTAATCCTTAACTTTGATGCCTGGACTCATGGCAGTTTAGACTGTTATTGGGACATGGTGCATTTTTTTCTTTTTCTGATGTTGATATTTTACTTCAACTTGTACAACAGCTTATAGTTTCTCATGTGGGACATTTATTTTAATCTCCTAAATTTGAGCAGCTCTTCCAAACTATAGGGGGAAAGGACTAAATTCCCTATTTTTTCTTTTTAAGGTGCTGGTGATGTATCCTTTTTACCACTAGATGACCCTTGTGCTTCAGACATCATTGAGTTATAATATAGAGCTATGCTTCAACAAGGAGAGTTCAACACTAGACATTTCCTTTCTTTTATACTTTCCTTTGCCAGTTAGACTTGCAAAACTCCCAAAGGAAGTGCATGGGAAATGCAAGGATATTGGGGATTGTTTTTCTTGTTACTTTTGTTTCTTATAGTCTTGTAGGAAATACTGGCAATGGGTTTTAACCCCTCAAGACTGTTGGACATATAAGACATATATGCAAACTTTTATTTTACTTGTTTAATTTGATTTTATCGCAATGTACTTTCTGGGGCATTGGTTGGGTGGAGGGAGGACTGTAGTGGGGGAGCATAATTGTAAGTTCTGCAGATTGTTATCAGTGCAGCAAGGGGAGGTGGGTGGGTTGGGTTATCATGGTTTCACATAATAATTCTTTGGCTCCAGGTATTGATACAGGAAGCTATGGGAAGGGGGAAGGGAGAGAGAGGATTGTGGGGAGGTAAGCACAGCAAGGGTTTCTATTAGAGATATCAAAGGTTGCTGGTATTTCATTATTCTGGAATGTTTCAGGACTGACTTGAACTGGGATAATGGCTAGTAAGGCATGTTTTGCAACATGGAATGTGAAAGGGATGAGACAGAAACTCAAGCAGTACAAGGTGCTGAAACACTTAAATATCTTGTCTACCGATATCTTCTTTATTCAGGAATCCCATCTTTTAGACTCCGAAGCACTCCAGCTTAGGAAACAACAAGTGGGCAAGATATTTTTAGCCGAGGGCTCTACTAACAGTTGTGGCACTATGATATTAATTAACAGAAATATCCCCTTTTCTCCTACCAATCTAATAAAGGATCCTGAGGGGAGATATGTATTGGTACAGGGCACAATGTTTTCTAAAAGAAATTGGTTGGGAGTATTTATGGCCCTAATCAGGATAAACCTGGATTCTTCATGCAACTTCTCTTAGCTTAACCCCCTTTTTATCAATCCCAATGATCCTGGGTGGGGATCTCAACCTTGTTTTTGACCCGAATCTAAATCGATCTGGTTACCACCGGAAGGGTCTTTCTCCTGCTCAAGGAGCATTACGTGAACTAATGGATCAGGTTGAGCTATGCAATATCTGGCAGGTTCTCCACCCGACAGATAAAGAGTACACTTATACCTACCCGGTTCACGGTATCTCTTCCCACATAGACTACCTACTTTGCTCTCACTCATTTATCTCCGGAATCCTGGAATCGTCCATCCAACCCGGCCCTCCCTTGGACCACTCCTTGGTCATCTGTTATATATCTTTGCTATCAATGCCTAGAGGGAGATCTTGATGGAAATTTAACGATCAGTAGCTGAAGGACCCAGATGCAGCTCAGACAATTCAGGAAGATATAGAACAATACACCTTAACTAATCATGGTTCCACGGAATGGCCAGATAGTGAATGGTGTGCCCTCAAGGCTTATCTCAGAGGGATTTTGATAGAGTTAGCATCTAAAAGAAAGAGAATTAGAGAACAAAAAGCCCTACAACTATTGTCCCAAATTAGGACCTTGGGAACAAACTTTATCTCCACACTCTCTGGATTCCCTTCACCAGGAGTTGATCAGACTGAGAGCAAAATGCTTAGAGCTATTGAGGGAGAAGGCAGAATTTGTGTTACTCAAAACCAAAGCTTCCTCTTCAGATCAGGGGAGAGAAGGCAGGACGCCTATTGGTCCTTTGGATAAAGCAACAGGAATCTTCTTGTTTCATAGCCTTGATATGCTCTCAGTCTGACAGCTCTATGAAAACATCTCCTGAAGACAATATTTTGGAATTTACTAGTTATTATAAATCTTTATGTGGACAAATGTCCGATCGCCCCACTGAACAAGTATTAGATGGGTATGTTAAAGATACTAACTTGCCATGTCTTTCGAATGAACAGCAGAACTCATTATTACACCCAATTACAGTAATGGAGTTAGAGGATGTAATTAAAAATCTTCGCAGAAATAAAACCCCTGGGCCAGATGGTTACACAGCCAACTTTTACCAAAAATTTAGTAAACAACTCATTCCTCTCCTCCTCCCCCATCAATATATATCTTTGGGTTGAGTAGATTCCACCTTATTTGAAGCACTGATTGTTTTGTTACCCAAACTGGGTAAGGCTCCTGAATTGATTTTGAATTATCACCCAATTTCCTTTCTTAAACAAGATCTAAAAATACTAACCAAGTTAATAGCTAACTGCCTTAATTTGGTACTCCTGGACATCATTGGGCCGGTGCAAGTGGGATTCATGAAGGGTAGATCTTCTGCAGATCACCTACGTGCCCTGTCTCATATATTCTCGGTGTTCAGGGATGCCCCATTTCCTGCAGCTCTGGTTTCCCTGGATGCCGAGAGCCTTTGACAGGGTGCACTGGCATTACCTCTTCAGGACTCTCAAAGCTTTTGGTTTTCCATTACGATTCCAGCAATGGATTCATTCCCTGTACCAATCTCCCTCAGCTTGTATAACTGCTAATGGTCAGTTCTCAAACTCTTTCACACAGCACTCAGGAACAAGGCAAGGCTGCCCCCTCTCCCCATTACTTTTCAATATTTATTTAGAACCACTGATCCGTAGACTGGTTAACTGTTAACTAATTCAGGGCATCCCTATCCAATCCCACGAAGTAAAGGTCTCGGAGTACACAGATGACCTGCTTCCCCAGTTATCCCATCCATCTTTTTCCATCCTCCCAATGTTAGAAATTATTGAGGAATTTAGTCTTTTGGCAAATTATAAACTGAATGCTGGTAAGACCATAGTTTTCCCCTTAACCACAAAATATTTAAATCAGACATAACAGCACTAAGACTTCAACTGAAACAGGATTCCATAAGATATCTAGGTATAGAACTTACAAAAAATCTGGGTAAATGTTTAAAACTCAATTTGGACTTTTGTTGCTTACAATTAGCCAGGACTTAAGTCAATGGGCCTCTCTCCTAATTTCCATTTGGGGCAGGATTAATTTTTTGAAAATGAATGTTTTCCCACAAATTTTTTACCCACTTAGTTTATTAAATATGTGGCTCCCCCTGTCCTGGTTTAAAAAAGTACATAGCATTTTCAATAAATGTATATGGTCCAATAAAACACCTAGACTGGCTTTTCATAAATTAGCTGCTTCTAAGTTGAGAGGTGGATTACAAATACCTCATTTCGGCCTCTATTTTTGGGTGAGTCATGCCAATAAATATCTTAGATGGCTTTTACCTGCACCCCGGGCTTATTCCCCAATGTGGCTGACAATTGAGTTAGCTCAGATTCTTTCCTTGGGCCTTTCACCGGCTACACTTCTATATATAAGGGAAAAGGCCCTGCCTACTAATTTAAGAAATACCCCAATTGCTACTTCACTTAAGATCAATTCTCAGCTTTGTAGCTTTCTTAAATATAAACACATTGTCGACTTATCACAATCTATATGGGGTAACCCTAATTTCAAGATAGACAGTAAAGTACTATCCTCTCCCTGGCTACCACACTTAGGGGAGGGTCTGCTTGTAAGTTTGGTTACAGAACAGGGAGCATGGTTATCCACAATAGACATTTTACATAAATTCCATATTCCCAATGCACAGATCTTTAAAGTGTTTTGACTTAAACAACTCCTTAAAAAAGTGCTGGGAAACACCCCTTCAGTACAGACTCGACACCCCTTCCTTAAAGAATTAACCCCACTAGGAGGTCTTTCACAGGTGGTTTCCAAGATCTATGGTATCCTTTTCAATTGAATTTACCCGGGTTATTTTGGCTCTACAACTTATTGGGCTACCTTTTTTCGAGATAGTAGGATAGAATGACTTACATTATGGCACAACTTCTCACAGATTCATAACCCAGGACAAACTCTGGCTTATGCAGATATATATATACTGCACAACTCATATTATTCCCCACAAAAATTAGCCAAATTGGGTTTAACACCCTCCTCCCATTGCAACCACTGTCACCAAGAAGATGGTACTCTATAACATATCTCTTGGACTTGCCATAAAGTATCCCCCCTATGGGTTAAGATCAAGCAGAATGCAGATCCCCTTTTAGGATTAGAAGAGCTGTTCACTCCTATAATCTGTTTGCTGGGCGACTACTTGGAAATCTCAGTCCTTAGACATAAACATCACATAACACTCATGTCTATGTTGGTTATAAAATTGGTGTTGAGACACTGGGTAGATCAGGAAGAACTCTCTTATGAGAAGAGGATTACCGAACTTTTAGCCAACCTTAAAACAGAGAAACTGATAGTAAGTCTGACCAATAGACTAGACAAATTTAAAGAAATCTGGGCCCTCTTTTATACCCTTTATTCTATGTAATCAATAAGGTTTGATCTCTCTAAGATAGACATATTATCACAATTTCTGGTGCTGTGCAGGGAAAAGAAGGGAGGGGTAGGAGGGGAGGGTCATGGGAGAGTGACTATTGGGGGAAGGGGTGGGGAGAGAACAGTTATTATCATGTTTTACTACAATTATCATTGTATCATAAATGTGACTGTTCTCTGTATGTTAAAACTTTTTAATAAAGATTGAATTGAAAAAAAAGACAAATACATTTAGTGTGGGGGGGGGTGGCTAGAGCCAGGGAATGTGACATAACTTTCATGCTATGACCCAGATTTCAATAATATATGTGTGTTCTGTTAGTGACATCATACAGGGGATGTTAAGGGGGGCCAAGTGCTGTGTCAATGATATAAAATAACACCTATAGAATACTAGACGGGCAACTATGCACAACTAGTGTGTTCTGCCACAGAGTGGTTCTGATTCCCTCTGCTCTCAACAGCGACACTCGACAGGTACATGGTATCAGAACCCCAGAGTGGCAGAGCAAACTGATTATGCATAAAGTTGCTCATCCTGTATTTTTGATAGTGTATACAGTACCATTATTTGAATCATATGCATTATGTTTTTTTTATGGACATTCCAGAATGCTGCTGTGCCACAGAAAGGCACAGTCACATTACATGGCATTTGAACTGTGGCAAAACAGCATTTTGAAAAAGATGAATTTCTATATAGAACAATGCTGTACTATGCACTATATAATAGTACTCTAGTTGTGCTTTCTGCCAAACCAGTAATATACCAATATAAAAGTCGTTTCTTCTCTGTTATTCTCCCCCTGGAACAAACAAGCTGATATATGCATGGGGTGACACTGTCACACAATGCATTTGCAGAAGTTGCAACAGGGGAATACTCACATAATTATTAGAAATAAGATTAACCTTTCACATAATTCAATCAAACAGTCATGAACCATTATCTTAATACTTAGTTTATCATACCACATGTGGGTATATGTCTGTGTGAGGGGTGAGAGTCTGTTCTGTATGTGTGAGTGTGTATTCATGTGTGGGATGAGGAGGGGGGAGTATTGTGTCATGGTGTATGTAATATGTCATGAGGGCAAAAAGTAGTGGAGTGGTCAGGGGGGCCAGTATTGTGTCATAATATCTGCTGAGGGCAAAGGTGCTGCAGTTGCAGGTAGTGGGGGCTTGAGGTCACAGGACTTACTAGATCTGCAAACTTAGAGGATGATCTGTAGTGCCTATTCTATAAATTATCAATGTTACGATCTTCATCAACATTTGTATTTACTGTCCACTTTGAAAGATATAATATTGATTATGGCATCTTTCTCTTCATCTATTCCACAGAAAACAGAAAAAAAAGAAAGCACACGTTGCTTAAACACTGGACTGACAGTGATGTGCTAGCCCTCATTCAGGCAGTTGAGGAATATGGTAATCCTGCCATTGTGATGAGGGCGACCAACCTCTCCTATCTAGAACTTGGCAAAGGAAAAAAAAAATGGCACTGTTATGTCTGGATAAAAAAATGGTAAATACATATACAATGTCTACTAAATAACTGTCTCTTGATTACCTGGTTGGCATAATTAAGAACATGTAAACCACAGTAGGACACCGCGGAAACACATGCCACCCAGGCTGTCAGTCCAAAAAACTTTATTTCCTTTTGTTAACCAAGGAAAGCAAGTGAGACATTGCATGATTGCTATATCCCACTTGGCTGTGTGAGAATACCAGAATTTACCCAATTCTGGTTCACTTTCTCACTCTGCCTACACTAAGTCAGAAAACCACACCATGTGTGTAAATCCTAGAGCAGCCACAACGCTTTCATGTTATATTGCTTAACTGCACTATATTAAGCATCGACAGTATGTGTGTAATGAGTTGCATTTTTCTACATTAATGCAATTGTACTAAACATCTTGGGCTGGATATTCATATTGTGCCAGGCAGGGCGCAAGCCCAGGCACAGTGCAACTGGCTGCACCAGGGCATGGACCAGGCAATATTCAATGGTGCTGCGCATGGCACAGCACCGTTGAATATGGCACTTATGGTGCACACACTGCTCACAGCGCAGTGGCACTGCACTAGCGCAAGTGGCAGAATGGGAGCAAGGGGATGTGCTAGTGCAAGTGCAGTTGTGCTAAGCGCATCAATCATGATATTCAG
Source organism: Neoceratodus forsteri (assembly GCA_016271365.2). Lineage (NCBI taxonomy): Eukaryota > Metazoa > Chordata > Ceratodontiformes > Ceratodontidae > Neoceratodus > Neoceratodus forsteri. Next base: position 681,807,073 of record CM057453.1, on the reverse strand, counting down.
CACTGGGCATGCAAATGATGCCATTGCGCATGCAAGGCACAAATGGGGCCATTTGCAGGTCATTATGGACCCATTTGCATGCGGTGCATCGATCCCCGGCGACTTGCATCTGGCGCCCTGCCTAGCTGCAGCCATTGGGGACCAATGCCCTGCAATCCCATGGCGGTCCCCTGCTCCCGTACACCTGATCACGGGCATAAGTAATGTTAAAGTCCCTGGTGGTCCAGTGGAAACCCCCCATCGCCCGATAGTGGGCATAAGTAAAATAAAGCACCTGGTGGTCCAGTGGAACCCCCATTGCTCGATCATGGGCATATGTGAAATAAATTACCTGGTGGTCCAGTGGCATAAGTAAAAGAAGGGTGTGCCCTTCGTTACTGTGCCAGTTAGCATTTCCAGTTGTAGCCTCGTTATCGTTCACGTCCACCGTTCCCATCTACGCCACTGTGTGCGTTATGGTTTCTGCTTTTGTTTACGCTTGCATTTCTGTTTCTGTTTCATTTGGCGTTATTGTTGCTGTTACCATTACCATTTGCATTTGCAATTGCGTACCATGACCGGCGCGTAATTCGTTTATGCTTTCTGTACATGCTTGCATTTGCATTTCTTTTTCCATTGGCGTTATTGTTGCTGTTACTGTTACCATTTGCATTTACAATTGTGCTTCCGTGACCGTGCGCCTTACTGTTTGTGTTTCTGTATGCACTTGCATTTACATTTCGTTACTGTTTCCTTTGGCATTATTCTTGCTGTTACTGTTACCATTTGCATTTACAATTGCGGTACTGTGTCCATGCACGTTACGGTTCATGCTTTCCATATGTGCTTGCGTTCCATTTCTGTCTCCTTTGCCATTATTGTTGCTGTTACAATTAGCATTTGCGCTTCCAATTGCGTATACTGTGAATGTGCATGTTACCAGTAGCGTTCAGATGCACTTCCATTTGCGTCTCCGTTTCCATCACTGTTCGCTTTAGCGTCACTTTGCACTTGCATTTCTATTTCTGTCTGTGTTACCATTTACATTTGCATCACCATGTGTGTAACCATTTGTGCTTGCATTTGCATTGCACTTACTGTTACTATGTCACACAAAATCTCGTGGTGAGAGCACGGGGCCCAAAGGTCCCTGCGCTCCCGCCAACTTTCTACTTTTCTATTCTTTCTTAAAAAGTAAGGAAGTTCTATGCAAAAAAAAAACTTTGTTAATGCATCAGTTAGGGTACTTCCACAGTGAAAAAAGTGAGGAAATTTGATTTTAGGGTTCCCACCCCTTGCACCACACCCCCAGCCTGCACCCACCAACAGGCATCGGGGTGTGGGTTGGGGTCATTGGCCCCAACTCTCACCCCATTCTCCCACACTACACCACCTCAGCTTGTTTACACATGGGATGGGGTGAGAGTTAGGTCCATGACCCCAACGCACACCCCGATGCCTGTTGGTGGGGTGGGCTGGGTGGGTGCTTGGAGTGGAACCCTAAAATTGAATTTTCTCACTTTCTTCACTGTAGAAGAACCCTAAGTGATGCATTAACAAGGTTTTTATGTATAGAATATATATATATGTTTATATATATATGTGTTACAAAAAATAATGTTTCTTTTTTTTTTCCACAGGTTGGTCATGCCTTGAGGAGGAAAGGAATAGAGCACACTCCCAAACAAGTGTAGGAGGAAGTGGAAGCTGACCCGGCAAAAATTTTAAAAGAGCAAGGCTGCCGGGGAGGTCCACAGGAGGAATATGGACTGGTACAAGGTGGCCCACAACATGTGGGTCGTGGCAGGGAAGCCAGAATTTGGTGATCGCCACCACGGACGTATGTATACTTTTCAATATGATGAATCCTAGATGAGTAGAAGCTAACAAATGTAGAATACTGTACGGGCAACCATGCACAGCCATTGTGGTCTGGCACAGAGGGGCTCTGATTCCTTCTTACCTCAAGGGTAAAGCTTGACAGGCCCATGAGTATCAGAATCCTATGTAGCAAACACACTGGTTGAGCATGTCATTGCTCATCCATATTTTTCTAGTGTAGTATTGTGTGAAATATGTGTTTATGAGTTCTTTGCTTTCAAAATAAAACTGACTCATGCAGTCTCTAGAGGTTCTAAAATGCTGTTCTACCACAGTAGGGTAGAATCACATTCCATGACCTTGAAATGAGGCACAACTGTATTTTGAAAGGGATGGTATTCTATGCAAAACAACAGTCAATTCTATACTACATAGAGAATAATGTCTCATAACAGTGGTTAACCACACTGTAATCACCTCAAGCAGTTGCCAGGACAACCAAATAAACCTTGACAATATTGCTGGAGAGGCTTACAGTTGTCAAGACAATAGTGAAAGGTGATTACATCTGTGGTTGACCACCGCTACTCAGGCATTGTATTTTGTATTGAAAAACTAACCATTGTGGAGAAATAAATACATGCTGCAATGAACTTACTGATAATACAGATCCAGATACTCCCTTGCTGCTAGTATTTTTCAAATGTATGATAAATAAACAATGTAAAAACTGTTGAAAAATTCAAGTCGCAGCATTCAACTCGTCTCAACAGTGCTAGACAATAAAATTGTTAATAGAATAATATTGTGTGATGATTAGTATTATATCTCACACACTGTAATAGTTATCCATGCAAGGTAGATAGAATCATATCATCTAATAACACATACAGGATAAGTGAGTTTGATTATTAAAAAATAAACAGAGGAAAGAGTAAGTATACAAAACAACAGTTAAGGGGCCACAAATAAGACATGATGGGAGTGGTGCTGTGCAGTGGCTGTGGAGTGGCATTCTTCTGGGAGATGGTCTGGAGGATGTGGTGTTATCCCATCTATAGACACCTCTCTGGGCTGAGAGAGGAGGTTGCTCATCTCCAGGCTGAGTTGGCCAAGATCCGGGGGACCTCCTTTCCCATCCAGGGACCACCAGGGCTACTGCTGCTGCCTCAGAGGTTGCTAAGAAAAAGGAACAGTTTTACCACAGTGGGCTCAGGGACGGTGAGGGTGGTGGAACAGAGGCACATTCCTCCAGTTGTACCTCTCCATAATTCGTATGCCATTCTGGCAGAGTGTGGTTCCTCTATGGAGGCACCCACAGTGGAGACCAAGGAGGATGCTGGAAACCTCCACAAAGGAGACCCACAGGAGGGTGGCATGGCACCCCACATGGGAAGGAAATATCTCCTGGTGGGGGACTTCAATGTTAGGAGGGTAGAACTGGGGGAGGGAGGGGAGAGGGAGGTAAATTGCCTGCCTGGTGCCATGGCTTGGAGGGACAGGGAGAGAATCCTCAGGATCGCGGGAGCAGCTGCACAGGCAAGGGTGCTGGATGTCATTGTCCACCCAGGGACAAATGACCTGGCTGGGAAAGGGATCAGAGCAGTGCAGGAGGAGTTTGTGGAGTTATGGAGGGGCCTTAGACAAGTAGCAGGCATGGTAACCTTCTCGGATGTGCTGCTTGTTTATGGCATGGGTGAGTCTAGGGTGCTCTGCATTATGAGATTAAATCAGTGGTTGAAAAACTGGTGCAGAGCTCAGGGTTTTGACTTCAATGGGGACTGGGGATCCACCTGGAGGGATGCAGGCCTATACTGGTATGATGGTCTTCATCTGTCCAGGAGGGGAACCAGAATCCTAGGTGATAGCTTTAAATGCTTCATTGGCAAGCATTTAAACTAGCCAAGGGGGGAGGCACTGAAAAGGAGAAGGGAAATCCTAGCTCCCCAACAAACATCAGGGTAGTTAGTGAGGTAAAAACCAAGATAGAGATGTCAAAAGGGAGAAGGGCAGGGGTAAATGGAGAAAAGACAAAGGCAGTAAGGGCAGGAATGGGGCAAAAAGGGGTAAGGCCATCAATAAATGGAGGGTAATGAGTACCAATGCCCATAGTCTAGGTAACAAGCTCCCTGAATGGTGGCCTTGATGAAAGAGGGATGCCTGGATATTGTGGCAGTCACAGAAACATTGTACACAGAGAACCATGACTGGGATGTCAGCATACCAGGGTACACAATCTACAGGAGGGACAGGGAGGGTAAAAGAGGAGGAGTAGTAGCTCTCTATGTAAGGGAATAGATCAAAGCAACATAACTAAAAGGTAAACAGGGAGGAGAGAAGGCACTGTGGGTCACCCTGGAGACTGGAAACGGCACCACAATCCGCATTCAGATTGTATACAGACCCCCATCTCAGGGAGGAAATGGACAATGAAATAATAGAAAGCATCCTTAGGATGGCAGAGAAAGGGGAGATGTTGCTGATGGGGACCTGAATATGCCTGATGTTAGCTGGAGCACCTTTGCTGCAGCCACATCCAAGAGCAGGGCCATCCTCGATGCCCTACGGGGGCATGCCTCAGACAGCTAGTGTTGGAATCCACTCGGAAGGGAGCAACCTTAGACCTTGTACTCTCAAATGGGGACAGAGAGAGGATCTCAGATCTAGAAGTGGGTAGCCATCTGTGAACAAGTGACCACCAAACAGTGTGGCTCACAATAAACTCAGCTGTGGAGTCAAGCCATATAAAAGTGAAGGTATTGGACTTCAGGAGGGCTGATTTTGTCAAAATGGGAGAGTGCCTCAGAAAAGCACTAGCAAACAGTCAAGAAGGAGGGGTGGAGCAACAATGGGGAAACATCAAGACTGCCATCACAGGTGCAACATCACTCAGTTGCACACTTCTGTGAGCAGTTCAGTGCAGATCAGCATTTGTGTAACCTGCACAGGTCTGTCAGTGATCTGATGATTTTTTTTAAGTGACTACTTTTCCATTTGCAAATTATACTGTAAAGCCACTAGAGGGCAACAACACATGAAGGTTGCAATCCTCTACCCACTGCTCTCCCCTAACTCTTCTAATCCTGAGTCATTCATACCTAAAGCAAATTATCAACGTCCTAACATTCAGTGGTGTGACATGAATCTGTAAGCCTGTACAAAGCCTCTACTACCCTACCAAGAATGGTTTCCATCTCCTCCTATTCTCACCCTACCTGGCTCTTACCCTTATCCCAGTCTCCCCCTGTACACCTATTGCCACTTCTCTCTCCCCTTCCCTTCCAGATACCTCCTTCATTCTGTCAATCACCCCTACAGCTCCCCTCGTAAGCAGACCCCACTTTCCCTACTACCCTCCAGCATCTGTTTTCACTTCCTAGTCACATTGCCTTTCTTCATTTCCTTATCTTCTTCTCTCCTCCCCTCCCTCCCTCTTCCCCTCCCTCACATATTTCCTACTCCAATTACAAAAGTCTTAAACTTCACTATTTCATCCTTGCCCTCCTCTTTCTTTCATTAGGGAACATCCACCCCAACCCTGGCCCTATTTCTTCTCCTACCCTGGCTCTGTAACCCAATAACATGTCTCCAAACCCCACACCCACTACAATCCACCCTAACGGGTTCAAGCTCCTCCACATGAACATGTGCAGCCTGTTACCTAAAATTGACCTCCTACGAACTCTTATGATTTCACACACCCCTGATATCCTAATTATTACCGAGACATGGCTAAAAAAAAACACCCCTGACAGTGCCATTGCTATCCCTGGGTATTCCATTTCCATACGATCGATCGGGTCATGGAGGGGGAGTGGCCATGTATATCCTGTCATCACTGCAGTTTACTACCACCCTACCTACCTCCATCCCAGCTACCTATGAAGCCCTTGTCAAAAGCATTACCCTTCCTTTCTCTCTCAGTCCCAATCTTTGTGGATAGCATCTATTGCTGCCCAAGCATTCAACCCTCAGTCATGACTGAACTCTTAACAAATATCACCTCCCGCTCGCAATCTAGTGAACTTTTCATAATGGGTGACATGAATCTAAATTGGTTGTCTCCCAAGTTAAACAAGCTATGCAATGATGTCACTGCTCTAAACCTCACTCAGCTTATGCTTGAGCCCACACACCCTCATCCCAAAACACAAAACCACACCCTGCCTGACGGGGCACTCACAACCCATCCACACCATGTCATTAAATCTGGCCTCCTCCCTGATGTCCTTAGTGACCACAACCCCATTTTCATTGTAATGTAAGGTTCATCGCCCAAACCTCCACCTAAATTCATACAGCTTCAGTGCTTTAAATCTAAACCTTACGCCAATCAGCTCTGCACTTGCTTCAACAACTGGGCCTCCTCTCCACTGCTATTTCTGTTGACCAAGCACTTGACTATTTTAAGGAGAAATTCATTGCCACCCTGGAATGCCTTTGCTCCTTTCAGATGGACCAGACCAGAGTCCATGGGCTTCACCTCCCTGGATCACCTCCAAACTACTGGCCTGCTTCAGGAAGCATGATTGGGCTGGGAGAAAACACAAATCTACTAAACATGCAAATAGCCGCCAAGTACAGAATGCTATGCAATTCATGTACTAAAGCTACTAGATTGGCTAAGTCTGATTATTTCAACTCCTCATTCCTGACTAACACTACTTCCATCTAAATTCTGGAGGGTAGTTCATGCCCTATTCTTGACCCCTCTCACCTCACCTTCCAGTTCTCAAAATAAATAACTCCTAGTTTATTACCCTGGTTTTGTAGCCAAGGAATTGAATGCCTACTACACCTCATGCGCCCTCATCTCTTATAAATTCCCTCTCCCCATTGACACCTACTAACTTCAGCCCTTCGACTCAGCCAGTGCCTACCCCCCATTTTCCTTTTCTACTATCTCTTCTGATGAAGCTCTTAATGCTCCCCTATCCCTCAACCCCTCTAAAGGCTCCTCACCAGATGAGCGCTGTCCTAAACTTTTCTACCTTTCTGCTCCTGCAATTGCTTATCCTATCTCCCTAATCTTTAACCTGTCCTTTATTTCTGCCCAAGTACCCTCATCCTGGAAACATGCTGTAGTCCTTCCTCTCCCCAAGGGTGGTGACACATCCACTCCTGGCAACTATCGCCCCATTTCCCTCCTTCCTACTCTTGCCAAACTTCAAGAACATTTAGTTATCTCTCAACTATCACCCTTCTTCTCTGATTCCTTCTTCTTCACCTCCTTCCAATCTGTTTTTTGGAAGAACCACTCAACAACCACCTCCCTCCTCAGGCTTACTGACTCGATTCGTTCAGGGATGAACAATGGCCTGATCACCTCGGCCATCTTTGTTGACCTAGCCAAAGCTTAGTACACTGATTCCCATCCCCTGCTTCTTGATTCATTCTTCTCAGCTGGTCTTGCTCCATCAGCCACCAACTGGTTTAAATCCTACCTCACTGGCAGGACCCAGTTGGTGGGAATCCTTGATTCCATTTCCCCTCCACTACCCATCAACTCTGGTGTCCCTCAGGGCTCAGTGCTTGGTCCACTACTCTTCTTCATTTTCTTTAATGATCTTCCCACAGCCTGCTCATCCTCTTCTATCCACATGTATGCTGACGATACTGTTTTGTACAGTTCTGGCAAAAGCCCTGCTGCTGTGCAAACCAGCTTACAGCATGACTTCAACAAAGTTCAGCTCTGGTTTGCTTCTCATCAGCTTTTTCTAAATGCCAAGAAGACAGTCTCAATGACCTTTGGCACCAGGCAGAGACTCTCTAGGCTCCCAGCCCTACCCACCTTCCACACCCTTGATGGGACCATCTTGGAGGACACCTCCTCATTTAGATATCTGGGAGTTTGGCTGGACCAGCACCTCAACCTCTCTGTGCATATCGATGCTATCCTGAAAAAACTGCTCCCCAAGCTTGGTGCTCTGTACAGGAATTGTGGTTGCATCCCGCTGACTGCGAGGCACGAAATTGTCCAAAAGATGATACTCCCCATCTTTGACTACTGTGACGTAGTCTATGGTGCTGCTCCCAAATCTTCCCTGACCAAGTTGGATACTGTCTTTAACTCCTTCTGTCACTTTTCTATTGACTCCCCTTCCCACTCCCACCAGTGTGAACTCTATCGCTCTCTAACCTACATCCCACTATCTCACAGATGCATCTCTCACTGTGCCAAACTAACCTCCAAATTCTGGTTCAGTGGGCTCCCTTCCTGTCTCTCATCTTCTCTCTCTCTCTCCTCTCCACCTCCACCCACCCACTCTCTCAGATCAAATGACGCCCGCACCTTGACAGTCCCTCACCATTCCACCCTCATCGGTCAGACTGGTTTCACCCATCATTTCCATAAAATCTGGAATTCCTTCCCCCCGAAATATGACACTTCTCCTCCAACTACTCCCTTACCTCTGCCCTACCCAATTTCCTTTCCCTCAGTTGTTCCTGCTTTAATCCACCTTAATACCTATCCCCAGTTTCTGCCTTCCTACCATGACCCCCCCGGCAAGGTTCTCAACATCCTGAAGGGGGAAATCAGGAAATGGCTACTCCTGCTCCTCATATTCAGTTCTTGCCTCTCCCCTGTCTCTTCTCCACCTGCTCTTCTGGGTCACCAGTGTGCTCAACCTAACCCCATTCTTTTTATTCCAACAGCACTTGCGTACTACCTCAAGCCTGCTCCTGGTACACTCATGCACTATAAATGGTTGTATCGCATTATTACTGTTTTGTACTTTCATATGTTCTTTGTATGATTTTGAAGATGTATTGTAATTTACCCAATGTTCCACTACTGTTTATTGTACAATACCTTGTGTTCCAAGTGTTGCACAATCCTACAATGTTGTATTGTTTGTACTACCCACATACTACTGTAACTGATCATCCTTCACAACCCTATGTAACCCCTCCCCCCAGGTCGCACTGTGAGATGAGCAACTTGTTGTTCAGTGTGCCCTCCTAGTGAAACAGTTCAATAAATAAAAAAAAATAATAAATTCTAAAAATTCAGTCAGACCCTTCTTTCCTGAGTTTGGGGATTATATACTGTGCAAAATGTGCCTTTGTGGAGCCTCGCAATATCAGCTCTATAAACAGTCATTCACATCCGGTTGTAGAGTTAAAAGATACATCTTGCACAGCAACTTCTAAGTATTCTTTAGTAAAAACCATTGATCCCTCACCCTTCTTTTTCCCTGTTCTATCCTTCCTTGTCAGCTTGTATCCTACAATATGGCACATATTATCATGTATAGTTGGTTTCAGCCATGTTTCTGTTAAACTAAAAATATCAGGCTTATATAATTAAGCAATACTGTATGACAGGGTATATGTCGTGCTGGGATAGCATCGTGCCTAGGGTGGTTGGGCATGAGGCCGCAGGCTGAGTGTGTCCAATAACCCAGAAGTGAAGTTATCCCAGCACAACACACACCCTGGAGTACATTATTGCTATTATACAAAGGCTAGTTTATATTTTTTTTTTTAAAAGATTAAAAAAAGCAATTTTTAATTGATTTTCACTTCATTTATAATTGTGGAGGTTTATGATGGAAACAGGTAGTTCCGTTTTGGCCAGTAGGTGGTGATGGTTGTGAGTGGCTGTGTGTCTGCAAACACTTCTTTGTTGGTGTTGTAAGTCTTCCCCCCAAAAAAACTTCCATTTTTTTTATTTGTGTTATTTCTCATAGTTCTCTTCCCTGTCTATCATGTCTATGGAATTTACTTTTATTGGTCTCACTGCTTGCCCTTGGACTAGGTGACTTGTATCACATGAAGCTGCTGTGGATGGAACAAGACTTCCAATTTTGGCAATTGGGTTGGATAAGTGGCTGTATCTTGTGAGGGAAAACATAAATGGTAAGTCTGATTACTTTACTTAGGACAAGAGAGGTGTGGAGGATATGTCACTTGTGACAAGAAATTTAATTTGTATTACCTTTTCTCCCCACAGACAAGCGATGTCAGTGAACCATGTGACTGGCAGTTACATCTTGGCGGTTCAATGAAACCACTCAGTTCATGGTAGAACAATGCTGTCATGAAAATTAAGTTTTTGTGAGGAAGAAAAAAAAATACACTAAGCGGAGTTTGCAAAATTGCCAGGCGTTCAAGCTCAGGTACGCGTTGAACCCTTTGTGGAGCTGGCAGTAGCACTTTGAGTTTTTTTTAATTGTGGTTTGACTGTCTGGTGATTGGTGTCTTTCCCTTAGTTGATGTTTAAAACAGGAGTGTACAGAACAAGTCACATTAAACTGTTCTGTCAATGAGTTGGTGTAGCATTGTTTTTTACAGTTGGCACTTCACTGGCAACTAATACTGCACTGTTTTTCAAAGAGCAATGTTTGTAAAATATTTTTGTATCTCAGTTGAAATGTATCTGAAGTCCAGTCATAATGCAATGCAAAACTGAGTTTTAACTCTTAAGAAACAGTTTATGCAGGGCTTTATACTGGATTGACAAACTCTTATGCAACTGAGTCATAAATGCTAAAGCAACTCATTGGAGGAACAGTTTAATGTGAATTGTACTGTAGGTGGGCATTTTTTCTTATATGGTGCATTTCTTTCAACAGTAAGGGGGGACTGAAGATGGAGGTGCTGTCATTCTCATTAAGCACTCGGCCAATCAGTATATCTGGAAACAAAAAGTACTGTGATATCTTTCCTTTCCTTTCCTGAGGTTCTGTTGCTGTCAGACCTTCATACATTGATGTTATACTGGGATAACATCACTGGTGAAAATTAGGCACTGACCAATCAGGTCAGGAAATTTTCTTGCCATTGTATAATGAAAGATAAACCTCAATTTCTGACTTCTTGTGCAAGAAACTTTATGTGTTTAAGTGTGCAAATCTAATACCCTTTAATTTCCAATTTTGTGTATACAGAGTTGGTTCCTTAATGGGGGGAACCAGGGTTGATCTCAATGTCCCCAGACATTAATAGAAGCAACCACTTGAAAGAAGGTATGGTAAGGATAACAGTTACAAGGTCATAACAATATAACTTCATTTTTTGGGAAAATAGTCTATGCCCCAAATCTAATACAGCATGTTTAGAAATACATCCATACAGGACTGGGTGTTTAATAAGAGATAAGAGGACTGTGATAGTATGTTAGAGAAAAAAAAATCTTCCTCATACCCACCATGTCCTTCTATCTCATGGTGACTAGGCACAGCAATACAATAAAAACTAATATCCAACATAAATAACCCAGTAAACAAACACAATGACAATTGTGTGAACGTTCCCATATTAAACCGTAGGCTAAACAATAATTCAGTCTTAAAAATTCAGCCAATATAAATACCAATTTCATAACTATAAAGTAAAAAAAAATACCTTTTCAAATATATGTCCCTTACACAATGAAAACAGCTAGATCTGAAGGAGTTGAAATAAGATTTAAGCTGGTGATTTTTCTGTGCATTGTACTTTGTGAATAGTCAAGAATATCTAATAATGGAAGTAGAATAAAATACCAAAAACAGATAAATGGCAGCTACAAACTCTTACCACCTGTACTTTGTTTTCTCCCAGAGTGGCGCTCACATCCACTCCATGCTCGCACTTGCAGGTGGTGCGGGCTTTAAATTCAACAAAAAATGCCCCTTTGGGTTTGTGTCTCAGTAGCCAGCTCCCCTGAGCCCTCACCCTCACTCATCAGGAAGATATTGCAGACTGAGCAAAAGTTCAAGTTCTGTTGTTTAAGCTGGAGCAGTGCTGGTACAGCTCAGGAAGAAAACTCAGGTTGCCTTATTCTTCACTGAGCATCTCGAGAAGCTTGCAAAATGGGACCGCTCAGACACGGGCTACACAGGTGGGCAATGTGCAGAGTGTCTCATGACTCCCTTGATTATTACCCCTAGATCTTTTTTCTGCTCTGAAGTGGACACCTGCACACCCCTAGCCAGTTGCTGGGCCTGGGTTCCTAGCTCCAGATACATTACCTTGCACTTCTTGGCATTAAATACCAACTGCCAGATGCCTGACCAGTTCTTGAGCCTAGCCAGGTCCTCCCTGACCTCTTGTCTCCCCTCCTATGTTGGCTTTCTCACAGAGCTTAGTGTCATCTGCAAATAGGTAGATTTTACTTTTGACCCCATCCACTATGTCACCAATAAAGTTGTTAACTCATTACCTCCTGGAAACACCTGTAGGTGGTGGCTAAATTATTCCCTTTGTCTCCGACTATGACATCAGTCAGCAGACAAAGACTTCCTGTGTGCCCTGGACACTTCTCAGGTCATCTGCAGTATTCCTCTGTGTTACTTGTGAACCAAAATTGATTAGAATAGCATAGCACCATTAGAAAGGTAATTTTGTGCTGAACAACTTTGCCACTGATACTTTGCATGTATCACATATACTTTAGGAGTTATTCACATTTGTTTATGGGATGGTATGTGTGGCTGACATTTGTCCCTCAAGACTCACCTAAGCATTTTGAATAAAATGGGAAAAAACACATGTTTTGTATTAGAAAAATTGCTTTTAGTATAAAATTACTTTTGTACCTACATCTAATATATGGATGCTTAATTTGGTGTTCATTTGTTAACATATTTTCCTATCAAAACTGGTTTATGTTGACTTTTTATCGTAAAACACTTTTTGCTATTTTGACTAATGTATAAAAAAACTGTTTATAATTAATTGCATAGCACCAATAGAAAGGTAAGTTTATGCTGAACAACTTTGATGCTCATACTTTGTGTGTAGCACTTATGGTTCATGAGGTATTTGCATTTGTTTGTGGCATGTTGATTTTGGCTTGATTTTGCTTAGAAAGGCCCAGGATGCACTGTTAAGAGTGTACAGAACACAAGTGGTGGAACTCTCAAAGAGCTCCTGTAGAGTGAATGAGTTAAACAACACCAGTCCAAGTACTGAGCCCTGTGGGACCCCACTGGTTACTGGTCTAGGCTTCGATAGTTCCCCCTACTATCACCCTGTGGTTTCTATCTTGCAGACAGTTCTTGACCCACCCCATCAGCTTCCCCAACACCCAAGTTCCTCAGTTTGCTGAGCATCCTCCCATGTGGCAGATTTGAAGGCCTTGCTGAAGTCCAGCTACAAGACGTCTACCACCTCTCCACTGTGCAACGACCCTGTGATCCAATCGAAAAAGTCTATCATGTTGGTCTGGCAGGATCCCACCAAGATAAACCAATGCTGCCTTTCATCCTGAAGACCATTTTCCTCAAGAAAGTTAACTAGTCTGTCCTTTAGAATGGTCTCCATTAATTTGCTCACACTGGAGTTTTAGGCTGACAAGTCTGTAATTACCATGTTCATCTCTGGGACCACTGTTATGGAGGCACCAAATATGCCATTCTCCAGTCCAGAGGCATGCCCTCTGTGTCCAGTGAGGTGTTAAACACGTCTGTTAAGGGGCCAGCCATGACCTCCTCCAATTCCCTCAGGACTCTCGGGTGTATGCTGTCTGGTCCAGGAGCCTTGTTCTCCTGAAGGTCTCTCAGGCCCTTCAAAACCTTGTCCTACTGGAATTTTTCCATCTGTTTCAACCTCCCTCCCTTTATAACCCATATTTTCTCCTGTGCCATAGGTCTAACCTTTTTCCTAGTGAAAACCAAGCTGAAGTACTCATTCAGTGATCCCCCCTGAATAATGCTACTTTCCTCCCATCCTCCTCCTCCCCCCTCTTAATCCTAACAGTCCCATCCTTGCAGCTTCTTCTCTCCCTTACATATCTATTAAAAGTCCTTTTCCTCTTCCATAATCCCCTACACCAGCTTTAGTTCTTTCATGGCCTTAGCAGCCCAGACTACTTGGCCTGCCTCTCTGGATTTCACAGAATAATCCTCCTGTCTTCCTCTCTCATAGTTCATTTGTACTTACAAAAGGCTGCTTTTCTCCTCACTTTCACTGCCACCTCATTGTTGAACCGGCTTGGTCTTTTGGACCTGGATTTCTTACTTTGGGTCTTTGTACATGTGTTAGTGGCCTCAATCAGACCTAACTTAATAATGTACCATTTCTGCTCTGCTTCCTTCGCTGGACTGATTTTGACAAGGTGCCCTACTAGGATTTCTCCCACCCTAACAAAGTCTGCCCTCCTGAAGTCCACCACCTTCATCTTAGTCCCAGCTGTTTTCTTGCCCATATTGAGGTAAAACCACACTGTGCAGTGGTGTCTGCCTGCAAGGTGTTCCTCCACTTCTATTTCCTCCATGTGTTTTCCATCTGACAGCACTAGGCCTAGTATTGTGCCATCCCTGGTCGGCTCTCTGACTCCCTGTACCAGGAACCAGTCCTGGAAGGACTGCAGGAGGACCTGTTCTCTGAAGCAGGAGGTAGCTGGGTTCTTCAGTCAACTTGGGATAGGTTGAAGTCACCTGTTATGACTATGTTTCCCCTACTATTTGGCTTCTTAATCTGCACCCCCAGCTTTCTGTCCAACTCCTTGTGCTGTGAAGGTGACCTGTACACTACCCCCATTCAGACCTTTCTCTCCTTGGTGTTTTGTAGCTGTACCCACAAGGCCTCAATCCTACCCTCATCTTCCTCTTCCTTGGTACATATGATTCCTTCCCTTATGAATAAAGCTACACATCCCCCTCTCCCCTTTTCTCTGTCCTTATGGTAGATTCTATACCCAGGGATCATGAGGTCCCAGTCATGGTTTTGGGTGTTCCACATCTCTGTGGTGCCCACTATGTTCACCTCTCCCTCAGCCATCAGAGTCTGAAGATCTGCTATCTTGCTTTCCAGACTTCTTGCATTCAAGGACACCATGTTCCAGCATGACCCCCTGGACCCTATTGCCTCCTACCTTCCCTCTACAACCCTCCCCCTCCCATTTTCCCTTTCCCTTCCCCCCTCTTCTTGTCCCTTCCTTCCATCTGATGACTTTCTGGGGGGAGAACAAAAATCATGAAGAGCCCAAAACCAGCAGAAGGTGTGTTATGACCATGGGTGAAAGAAAAAGTGTTTGAGCCAGTTGAAAAAAGTCTTGTTACTGTTACTGAAAACAAACTGTTAATGAAGTGGCAAGGGCCTTATAGAGTGGTTAGATGTACTGGTACAGTTAACTATGAGACTGAGACCCCTGACAGGAAAAATCCTACCAAGACATGCCATGCTAACCTCCTGAAGGAATGGGTTGAATAAACACCTAAGGCTGTTTTGTTAGAATTACCAGAAACTGATAAAGAAGATATTGATACAGTTTATGACAGATTGGAACAGACTGTGACTTCTGGTGCTTTAAAGATGAACAGTTCCTTAACTGTAGAACAAACCACAGAAAATCTGAAATGTGATAAAGACATTTCAAAGTACTTTTTTTCAACTTTATTTTTATTAGTTTCAACAAGCAGTAGACTTGATCAATACCTTGTGATAGACAAGCCAGTAAAGTACAAAATTACTATAAGGACCAAAGCCCCTTAATCAAAGGAATTATAATGCATCCATTACATTTTGATATGACACTTGGGGGAAACCATTACTTAAAACTACAGATACATCCTAAAACAAGTCCTGTACATAGAGCCCATGAGCAGAATGAATAATTTCAAAAGTTGTCTCAACCAATCAGCATTTTTATATGAAGTTATGCTTCCAGAGGATTAAGAGGCATCATACTATAACTCTAAAATTACAATACCACTGGGAATTATAGAAGCAGCATAATAAAACTAACTAAGAACATATAAAAAGATCTATTTGCCTCCCTTCAAGACTAAGAACAGACAAGACCTACAGTAACTACCCCAGCCCTACTACATAGCTAGTGTAATAGGGAATTAAACTATGTTATCAACAGGGCAGATCGATGAGTGAACAGCTCCAAAACAATAGGAAAAACAGCTTAGATATCAACATTCAACAAGGTAACTAAGCCTACAGAATGAGGTGAAAGTACTAAAATGAAAGCCAAAATCCCCTAGCTTATAAAAGAGAACCAGACATCACCCTGTATAATCGAGTGTCCACTGAAACACAGTCCAGTTCAGGAGAGTCATATTCAGTTGGAGTACTCCATTGGTTCATTTGCAGCCTGGAAACCCATTTGCCAGCCTCAGTAGGGTCAGAAAAATCCCAGACCGTCCAATCAGAAATGATCCTCAGCCACAATGGATAAATCATAGTATGAATCACTGATGCATCTCTAAGTTGCTTACATCAAATTTTTTATGTCATTGCCAAGTGGCATAGCTGATATTTGGGAACAGGTAGACATTTCTGTCATCCTGCATAATAGGACCCTGTTTCCTGGCCAAAAAGAGAGTGCAATCTTGAGTGCCAACTACATCTGTGACCAGAAGTAAGGTACGTGGTTCAGACCCTTCATCTCTGTGGCCCCGTGGAGTGATGTGATAAGCCTTCTGTACTGTAAAATCAAAAGACTGACCCGATGGTAGGATTCTTTCAGCTAACCACTCTCGAAGAAACATGAGGGGATGATTTCCCTCAGTTCCCTCCAGCAGTCCCAGATTGCAAATATGAGTTGATCAAACTTGATTCTCAAATGTCTCTAAGTGGACCTTCAAGTGAGTAGTTTCCTTAACTACCAGACTCATGGCTGCTGAAGGAGCTGTAGAAGTACATTCAACCTCATGCATTTCTGTTTGGACAGCTTCTACCGCCATCTTAATGATGGTCTAATGTGAATTAAAGCCATCAACCTTGGCACTCAAGTCCATAATGGAGGAGATTAATCTCTGCAGTTTTAGTCCCAAGGAAGTTAGGGTTTCCTCCTGATCTTACCCAGCCATAGCATCTGCGTCAGACCTCGAGGTGGCTGGAACATTTTTGCCTTTGCCTCCATCCATGATTACCCTGCCCTATTGAGGATTGCCCATGACATTCACCAGATGTTCAGCTACTAACAGAGGGTAAAACTGTCACTGTAGAATATAAGAAATTATAGATGTAAAGTAATTTCTCAGTTCTGGAGATGGAGCTGCAAAGTTTTGCTTCCTCTGAGCTTGGACTCCACAGCACCCCCCCCCATGTCAAAGTACTTTTTCCACAGTGCCAGGCCAAGCAAAAGGGGTTGAGCATGTAAGTGACAGGGAATGCTCATCATATTAGACCAAAGACATGCAGATTACCAGAGTGGTTAAGACCAGATGTGGTTAAGGAAATACAAAATATAAAAGAGATGGTTATCATTGAAGAATCAAGAAGTGCTAGGTAATCACCAATGGTGATTCTAGATAAAAAAGAAGGAGGTGTAGGAATCTGCCTTAATTTTAGGAAACTTAATCAAATGTCTGAATTTGGTAGCTATCCTATGCACAGGATAGATGATTTGGTGAACAGATTGGGAAGTGCGAAGTACATCAGTCCCCAATCTCGCCAAGGGTTACTGTTAAATTCTCCTAGCTAAAGAATCCAGAGACAAAACTGCATTTCCTACTCCTATTGGATTCTATCAGTTCACCGCCAAGCCATTTGGTTTATATGGCACACCTGCCACATTCCAGTGGTACATAAATGTAATTTTAGCCCCTTACAATGGTTATTGTGCTACTTACCTGTATGATGTAGTTTACAGTCCAGACTGGAAAAACCACCTGGCACACTTACGAGCAGTTATCCAATCTATCAAAAATGCAGGTCAGACCACTAATCCTACCAGGTGTACATTAGGCATGCAGGAAACCAGATACTTAGGTTATATTTTGGGAAATGGTGAAATAAAGCTAGAGATTGCAAAGACAGAAACTGTAGGTAACAGTCCTGTTCCTGTAAGTTGTTGCTTCACCCGGGTCACCCCTGAAAAAGGGACCTCCGGGGCCCAGTGGGCCTACCCGGTCATCAAAATTCAATAAATAAATAAATAAAACAAGGAAACATGTCAGGTCATTTTTAGGGCTGGCTGGCTACTACCAATGATTCATTCCCAGCACTGCCTAGTTAGCTGCTCCCCTCACTAAACTTATGAAGAAATGGGGCCTGAATAATGTGAAATGTACCTCAGAGTGTGATGAGGCTTTTCGGTCCATCAACACTGCATTATGTTCCGCTCTTCTTTTAAGAAGCCTAGACTTTGAGAAACAATTTCTGTTACAGACAGATGCATCAGAGGTAGGCCTAGCTGTTGTCCTGAGTCAGACTATAGATTGGAAGGAGCATCCCATTCTGAATATTAGTAGGAAATTACATGACAGAGAGAAGTGGTACTTCACTATTGGGAAGGAATATCATGGTGCAAAATGAGCCATGGAGTTCCTTAAGATTCTTTTGCTAGGAGCTGACTTTGTGCTTATAACAGATCATAATCTTCTCTGTTGACTTACTCAAATGAAGGATAACCATTCTAGAATCACAAGGTGGTACCTACCACTATAATGCAAAGTGATGCACAAATATGGAAAAGAGAATGTCAATGCAGATTTTCTGTCAAAATCTGGATTAGGAACTGAGAATTCAGAAGGTTTAAAAAATGCATGTGTTTAAATTGAACAGTTTGCTGTAAATTGCGGTATAGAAAATGGATACTGAATATGCAGAAAACTGTAAATGATGTAAGGTAATGTTAAAAACAGAACTTAAAGAAGATTTTGTAAACCTATTTAACAAAAAAATACAACAGATTCCTACTTGGGAGGGGGCATGTGATAGGGTTGGATAAGACCCTGTCCCATTTGTTATGCATAGAGAGAGATAAAAGCAAGGATCTAGTCTGTCCTCTCCTTTTTTGCCACTTGTTTGTCTTTGCCTGTCTGATTAAGCAATTACATCTTTTTCCTGGGCCCCCCAAGGATCTGGCTAATCTGAAAGGTTCTACATGCCCCTCCTGCTATCTTGCTTTCCTCACTTGCTGTTTCTATTTATTCTTTCTCTCCCTTGCTTCTCTGTGGTTATAAAAATATATGTGGATCTTTATGTGAAACTGAGTTCCTTGATTTGCAAATGTATAAAGTTATATTGCTTGAAATGTATTGCAGAAGGCTATGTGAGGATTATTAGAAAAGGCTAAAATCTGCAACACTGGAAGTTGACCTGGAAAAACCTTTTGACCCCCTCAAGCTTCCTAATAGAATTACCAACAGGATACAGCCTCAGACATATTAACTGTTCTAGTTCATTATACCTGTTGAGCATGGATGTATTCTAGCCAGGAAAGAAATTGAAAAACTTGATACATTTTATGGAAAACAAGATTTAGGGCTAAAAAATCTGCCAGGCAAAGAGATCTTATGGAAAAAAAACAGCAATGTTTTATTTTTCCAGTTGGAGACTTAGCAGTTAAGATATTGTCTTAGAAGGACTTTTGCTTGGACTGCCTGTGTTAAAAGCCATTCAGTATAAATGTTATTATTTTTATTGTATTGATTTTTATAATACTAAAGTTCTACTTGGGAATTTTTATAACTGCTCCTGGGTTTGTTTATGCTTCCTGACCTTACCTCTATGACACTTACACACCCTCCCCTTGTATGCATCACTTGCAGTGTATTCTCGGTATCAAGGAAACCATTTTACAATATAATATTCAGAAACCAATCAGCTTATATTTAATTCATTTTCTATATTCATGTTACCCTATTCTTTATTACTGAGTACTTTTGAAAGTAAACGTACAGTCATGTATCATCCTTATGCCTCCCCCACCCAACTAAAGTCACAGCAATAAAGTAACTTAGTAATTTACAATTGGAAGGGACACTACTTCCATTAAATTAATCTCCTCTACCCCAACCCCCATAAGCAGGACCTAATATGGAAAATATGCTGTGTAAACATGTTCTAATTTAGTGGGATTTCCTTCCCATCTCATTACCCCAGATCCTCTTATTTCCATGGTAAGCAGAAATATTTAGAAGGTTACCTTGAAGGCTTGTACTCTTGTCATATCCACTGCCTCCCATGGTAAGTTTTTCCATTGATACACTGTTCTCTGAGAGAAGAGGTGCCTCCTAATGTTAACCTCAATTTTACCACCTGTGAGCTTTAAGGCTTGTCCCAATGTCCTACTGGAGTACACTAGATCAAACATTAGAGCAAATGTTTCTCTGTTAGACCTTATCAATACTATTCAGAATACCAAAGATATAGAAAATGCCTCAACTTAGCCTTTGTTTTCCATTTTTATGATAATTTTGTAGGCCCTAAATTGCACCGTTTGACTACCCATAATGTCCTTTTCATTTTTTTTTTATAATTTGAACTTTATTAATACATTTCCTTTATAAAGGGCAGTTACAGCAAATCAGGGCATAATGTAGCACATGAACAGTGATAACTGCCCAGACCACCCTCCACCCCTTACAGCAGCAACAAACAAAATCGCCTAACATGCAGTGCATGGTTCTGTTGGAAGTATGGGTAGTACCAAGGTGTGATATAAACCTCAGTGAGAGAACAAAAGTAAGGAGTGGAGGGGATCCCATATCTTACCATATGCTGCTAGTCTATTATGAAGACTTGCAATTGCCCTCTCTGTTCGAAGATTAGCAATGATTTCATGTAACCATTCCTGAAAGGAAGGAGCAGATTGGTCCTTCCAATGATGTAGAATGAGTTTCTTAACTGAGAGCGCAACCATAGAAATATGGTATTTCCTGATTCTAACACTAACCAGGGACATGTTCCCTAGAAGACACACCTCCAGAGTAAAATGCTCCTGTAGGCCCAGTAGGGGATCAAGAAACATCTTAATTGAATTCCATAAGGAGGAAACTTTGGGACAGGACCAAAACATATGCAGGAGAGTACCCTCTTCTTGTAAGCACTTAGTACATGTACTAGAGTTCGAGAAGCCCCACTTTTTTAATTTAATAGGGGTACAATACATGTTATGTAAAATGTGTTATTGAATGAGACGCAATCTATCTTGGGAAACATACTTATGACAGGATCTCGATAGGGATTGCCAGTCCAACTGGTATTGGGGGAGGAGTGAATTCCAGAAACTAGTAGGTCCGAAGGTGTCCCCATATTTTTTATAGTACAATACCCTGTATAGCTTAGATACTATGCCTGAAGATCCAGACAATAGGGAGGTTTCAGGAATCAGGGCTGACACCTTCTGGGAGGGAGGAGAATTCCCCAGAATTACAGTGAGAAGGTGTCTTAACTGCATGACTTTAAAGTGAGATGAGACTGGAATGAGGAACTTGTCAATAATTCCATGTGGGGACAACCAGTGCCCTTCCCCGTCTACCTGGGAAAGCAGTTTTCCATCGCCTAATTGAGGCAACCAATTGCAAGGAATCCACTCTCCATTAAAAGTAAAAGATGGGGAATTCCAAATAGACTGAGCTAAATCAGTCTGGGGGGAATAGTGAAGAAATAAACATAACTGTGTGTAAACTCTTAAAAAGAAACCTATTGTGGTGCAGTCAGCCATCTTTACATGGGACAGTTTGAGGTAAAATAAGTTTAAGGGATCCAGGCGTTTAGTTTTAATTGCATCTAACTCAATCTTAAGCCATACTGGTTGTGCCATTTCAGGGCCTGGGGATATCCATCTCAGACATTTTGCTAGATGACTGGTCCAGTAGTATAATGCCATATGGGGACTCCTCAACCCCCCTCAGGTTTTGGCGCAGCTAGTTTGTGATAAGTCAAATGGGGATATTTATCTGCCCAGATAAATCTGGTAAATATACTGTGCAGTTTCTTGAACCAGCGTATGGGAATAAAAGAATTGAGAAGGGATAAAGGGTGGTAAATTCTAGGAAATACATTCATCTTAACAATGTTGATCCTGCCCCATAATGATATTGGAAGTTTAGACCATTTGTCAAGGTCGTGAATAATAACCTGTGAGACAGAATCCAGATTATCTTTAACACACACTAAGGGGTTATGGGATAGCTTTATGCCCAAATATTTGATTGCTCTAGGAGTCCAACCTAAACCTAGGGGCAAATTTCATCCTTAAATACCTTGTGATTTAATTTGAAAAATAAGGATTTACTAGCATTCAGCTTGTAGTTGGATAGCACACTAAACCTGGCTATTTCATTCAGTAAGGGTGGTATTGAAGAAACCGGATGGGAGAGATGTATCAGCAGATCATCTGCATACGCAGTGAGTTTAATCTCATGGTGCCCAACTCTGATACCTTGTATAGAAATATTCTGGAGAATGTTTTGAATGAGGGGTTCCAGGTATAAGTTAAACAAGAAAGGCGATAGGGGGCAACCCTGCCTAGTACCTGAATGAAGTGAGAAGTAATTAGAGAAGGCCCCATTAGCTGAGATTCTTGCTGTAGGGGATTTATATAATGCGGCCACCCAGGAAATGAATACCGGAGGAAATTTAAAGGCACTCAACACCTTGAAGAGAAAACTCCAATTCACCCGGTCAAACGCCTTCTCGGCATCCAAAGAGACCAAGCCTGCAGGGAAGTCAGCATCTCTGGCAGCCAAGAAGACGTGGGATAATGTACGCAAATGTTCTGCTGAAGAGCGTCCCTTCATGAAGCCTACCTGATTCATACCTATTAACTCGGGGAGCACCATGGATAACCTTTTAGCTAAAATCTTTGAGAGGATCTTGATATCCTGATTTAGGAGGGATATAGGCCTGTAGCGCTGAACGAGCTCAGGGTCCTTGTCTGGCTTGGGGAGAAGCACTATCAAGGCTTCAAAGAGATGGCAATCAATCTCTGTCCTGGATAGGATGTTCTGAAATAAGCTATTAAGTATTGGCAATAGAAGTTCTTGAAATGTTTTATAGAAAAGGGAAGAAAATCCATCAGGCCCAGGAGTTTTATCCGAGGGTAAACCACTGATAACCCCGGCAATTTCCTCCTGAGTTATAGGAGAGACCAGAGAGTCTATGTAATGTACTGGGAGGGAGATAATGTTCTTTTCATGCTAGGTACCCCTGAACTGCACCAGTACTGCAGGCGAGGCCTGATCAGGGCATAGTACAGTAGAAGCATTACATTCCCTGCTCTGACAGTAGCAGCTGAACAAAGCTTGTCATTCTTTAGCAAGTTTAGCCTACTGCTTATTATTACCCCAGATCATTTTGCTCATCCACTGCAGCAGGAGGCACCCTACAATGTTTATATGTCCCACATTTGTTTTCCTCCCCTAAGTGAAGCACCTTACATTGTTACATTGAATCTAAGACTATTGGAGTCCAACCAGTCACCCTGCCTGTGCATGTCCTCCTGAAATTTGTCCCCATCCTCAAACCAGTTCACTATGCTGGCCAGCTCTGTAACATCTGTAAACTTATGCAGTCTGCTGAAGACTCCAGCTTATACTGTAGGTCATGCCATCCTGGGTTGTGCCTAAAAATAGGCATTGTACATGTCTAGCACACCTGCCCAGTGAACAAATACTAAATAAATAGATCACTGATGAAAATATTGAACAGCAGTGATCAGAACCATGATCTTTGTATGCCACTGAGTTCCTCGCTCTACTTAGAATAGTGACCATTAACTTCATACCCTTTTCTTCCAACCCCCAGCCAGTAAGACATCTACTTTGTGTATAAATAACATGAAAATCTATTTAGAGATCAAGGAGATTTTGAAAACTAACTTGCCTAATCAACTGCTACTACTGCATGGCCCTGTCCCCATACATCCCTACATTGATTAGGATGGCTTGGCACCATATATACCTTGATCAATCCAAGTTGAGTAGGGATATGAACCCTGGCCTCAGTCAAGTCATCTTAATTCTTCTCCCTTGATGGACTGTAGGACTTTGCACAGCACTAATGTCAGGCTGACTGGCTTGTAGTTGATTGGTTCCAAACGTGTCCCATTCTTGAAGATGTGGACCATGTGGACCACACTGGCCACCTTCCAGTCATCAAGCATCACACATGTCTTGACAGATTCATGACAGATTACTGCAAGAACACCAGAATAATCTGAGAGATAATATTATTTTCCACAGCAGCACACTGTGATGTCACAATTACAGATTTCTGACTTTGGTGGGGGAGAGGTAGATAAGCAGGAGGATGAGATAAAGTCTTGGGGACAAAGAAAGAAGTTTTCAGGCAAATAACCTCCATAATAAAGAAAGAGGCAAACACAGAGAAAATATTTGAAACATATGGTGAACAATGTCTGAATATTATAATTTTTCAAAGTTTTCCTACATTCTGGGAAAATGCTTTGAGCTGCCGCACCACTACTTCAGACAGTGTCTGCAGGCTCATACTAATGAGATCTCACCCTCTGTTCATTAGCACAGAGTTGACACAAGCAACCCCCCTTGGTTGTGCCAGAGGGCTAGCTACAGGCCCTATTACATATGTCTTTTGTTTGCAGAAGCAAGCTGGGTACAGCACTCTTTGAATGTTAAGCCATTAATGAGGATGGCAAACAACAGAGCATCTGGATATATATTCATATAGAACATTTGTTTTAAGATGTCACTGTACATGCCACGGCAAAAAAGTTAAACTTTATTGCTAATGTCTTGACTTTTTTATGCTAGTGCCAATATTCATGACAACCATTCCCTAACTTAAAATATTTGACAGTCCTGTCCAGGCAGATCCTCCTTTCATCACTTGACTTCCACACAAAAAAAGGCTTGTAGAGCAGACAGCCTTTCAAGTCTGTTGTATTGGAAATTGCCAGGGAGACTGACAAGTAATTATAAAAAACATAATCTGTTCTTGCTACAAGTCTGCACTGTTTCTTCAATGCATTCTGCAGCATAGTTAACAAAAAGGAATCCAGAAGGGCTCAGATAATAGACAGACAATGATCATCTACAGTACTACTATAAACCATGCCCATGTTTTGAAACACTGGATAATCTGAAACTTTTATCAGTCCTTGTAGCCTTTAACAATCATTTTAATTTGTTTAAAAGAAGATCAGGAAGACAGACTGGACTGCAGCACTTTCTTTTTAGAATAAGTATGGTGTTATGCAGAGACTCCTAAGGCCTGATTAGGGAGTTACCGAGTACTGGACAGCAATTAGGTATGTGTTTGTAGCCTGGCAGGGCTCATGTGCCCACAACAAAAAAAAAGACTACTGTACTTTTAAATTAGAAGACTACAGAGGATGGCCTGCTTTTTTTCCAGTGGCTACTCTTGTTTTAAGAATAATCTGTCTGCATAGTACAGCAGATTGCCCAGAGGCCTACATCTAGGGCAGTGAGCAGTAAGTGGATGTCACTTGACAGCCTGCCATTGCCCAGACACTGCTAGTTTACACTTTTGTGGCATCCTATCAAAAATAAAACAAACACTAACAATATATAGTATATTTTTTTCTTCTAGTCTTCATGCTCCCAACTTTCTGGGGTTCCTCTTGTAGCATTGTGTATGTTGTACTAAGGTGTGCTAGTGTAGTGTGACCTGGTCAGTGGCTGGCAAGTTGGGATCAGCTGGCAGCCTTCTGATGCCTGGCCACTGGTTGTTGGCACATTAGTGGCATCCTATCCAAAAAAAAAAAATACAAACACAACTTTTTTTTCTTCCAATGCTTTATTTTTTTTACGCTCTTTATGCTCCCAACATCCTGGGGTTCCTTGTGTAGCACTGTGTGTGTACTCCCGAGCTGCACTAATGTAGTCTGATCTGGGCAGGGGGCAGTACGTGGGGGCAGCTGGAAGCTTGTCAGTGCCTAGCCACTGCTATTTGGAACTTTTTCGGCATCAACACAATCATAACAAAAAAAGCTAAAAAAAAAGGTATTTTATATTTGATATCTGCTACGTGCTTTATTCAATGCATCAGGAAAGAGAGAAAGGAGATGGGCATGGTAGGATCATCCAGAAGCATCTATAAAAAGCAAAGTTGGGTTTACTAAGAGCTCATCATCCATGCTTGAACAGTCCATAAAGTATCACACATAGGAAACACTCACTCAGACAGAAAGGGGTGCCCTTGATGAAACTCACACAAAGAGTTGAAGTGCTTGGGTATAGTGTTCTGGTCCAAAACTGTGGACTTTGTGAACTTTATTTTCCAACTCATTTGGGACATTTCCAAACCTGTGCTTCATGTAGTTGCACAGGCAGTACACAGGCAACAAAGTGATTTGGAGAAGCCTGGGGACAGAGACACCAATTTGAGAATGTAACTCAAGCAGGTGGAATTCAAGCATGCATGGGACAGTCATAAGGCAATTCTAGGGGGTGGGGTGGGGGTAGTAAGAAGTAGGCTGTTGGTTAACTAGGATCTGCAGCTTATCCATTATGTAGGGAAATTGGCAGACTGAGCGGGCCAAGCGGTCCTTCTCTGCCATCAAATTCTATGTTTCTATGTAACTCATAAAAGTGATAGCAGCAGCAGCAGTTCTGACAGGAGGAAGGTCATTAAACAGATATGACTTGGACTTGGGGTAGGAGCACATAAGAGATGAAAAATGCAGATGATGGTTCACAAAGAAACAACAGAAATGGGCCCCAAAATAATAAGGAAAAAGGACCTCATCTAAAAAAGCAGAAAAGGTACAGAAAAGACAGGTGGCACAGGGGGGCACTTAGCAGAGGTAGAAGAACCCTTCCCTGAATCCAGTAAACTGGTGGAGGGGGGAGGGGATTTGAAAAAAAAAGGCCATGGTTGTCAGCCCGATAAGCCAACAGCAGAGAACGCCACCAAGAAAGATAAAACCACAAATGCAGTGGTGTGGGATTCCTTTTGACTGCACAAAGAATCATTTACACATGTAGTGTGCTTTGTATGTAAGAACAAACTGTGTTAGGGTAAGGAGAAAACAAGACTGGAAACAACTACCATGAAAAGTCTTTTGCCGAAGTTAAGTCGACAGATCTCATTATTGGAAAGGGGGGCCAATGCATAGCATCATCAATAGCAGTACTATTAGGCAGTGAAGATGATGATGATAGTGAAGATGATGATGATGAATGAGCCAAGAGAGAAGAATATTGAGGGTAGAGAGGAAGAAGAAGAAAGTCGTTCAAGTGGCAGCTCTCACTCAAGTCTAACACCATTGTTTTGTAGTGTTCTATGTGATAATAGTGACCGCTGAAAGGCTATCCTTATTATTGCAACCTGCATTATCGCTAAAAACATTTTCGTCAGTATGCAGTAAAAGGCGACCGGGAAACTGTGCATGCATGCATGGGAGCTGCACCGCCCTGCACCCCTCTAACTAAAGATTCTGAACTCCAGGGGGTGCATGTCAGGAAAGGGGGCATAGCCCGGTATAAAAAAAAATTAATTCCCGCAACTGTGGGATGCAGCAAAAGTGTACCCACCCCCTATTCTGAACCCAGGACCTGCTCCATCAGAGCCAACCACCCTACCCACCACACCACATGGTTGGCATGGTTGAAGCAGACACTCTACAGGGTTACAACCCTGTTCCCTATCCCTCAACATCCTGTCACCCACCCTCCCTTCCTGTCTCCCACCCTTCCCTCAACGACACAACATTCGCCATCTTCCTATCATCACCCACGATGACAGTGCCGTCATATGGACCCTCCATTTTGACAGTTGCTATCATCATGTTATACTATTTTGTAGTCCATTGACTCCCACACCCCTGACAGGAAACAAAATCTGCATCCACTTCAGCCTCCAGGAGTGGTAAAAGCAGGAAACAGCTTCCAGGTTCATCTAGTAAAGACACTCAACTGTCTCTGGAAGGGAACCAACATACCCAAGACCAAAAAGTTAACAAAAGCAATTGTGGAAATGCTAGTCACTGACTTGTTGCCATTCTCCTTTGTGAGCAATACAGACTGTATATTGCTAATGCAAGTTGCAGTACCAGGGTACCAACTGTTGCTGCTGCTCCTGCACTCTCAAAAGGACATCCATTGATAGCAAACCACTGTGGGAACAATTGTCTGACAATGGCGTGGTGAGAAAGCACAGCAAGTCACTTACCTGAGAAACCAACAAACAAAATGGCACTGGACTTTATGAATGAGAATATGACACTAGCAGAAGCGGATGAACCTCTATTGAACTGGTGCAAAAAAGAAGGGGAAAAAAACAACAAATTGCACTCTTTGACAGAAGTAGCTCTTGAGCACCTCAGTTTTCCACCTACAAGTACAGAATCATAAAGAATTTTCAGTGCTGCAAGTAATATAGTCTCCAACAAGTGAACATGCATTTCAACACAAACTGTAGAGATGCTCATTTGTTAAAAGTGAACCTGACCCTTTTTCAGAAGACCTACTTGCAAAGGTTTATAGATGATTAATTTTCTACATTTCCAACTGCATTAAAAACAGAGAATTATAAGGTGGATGGGGAGGACTTTCATGTCCATTAGTCTATAATATGGGAAGATAGAAGCCTACACACACTGTGACTGTGGCAGGCTGCACTACTGTCCTGTGTCTTCATATGGCAATGTTTTATGTACCTTCATAGGCCTAATAATAGTTGGGGGAATGTTGGCCATGTAAACAGAGTGTACACACTATACAACACTTATACACGGCATAACAGAAAACCTTGTCTATGTTTTACACTGTCCCATTGGACACAATTTTTCATTGAAGGCAGGGGTTGGCTCTGACCTTTGACCCCACACACATCCGAGGGACAAAAGGATTTGCTACTGTTGATTATCTAAAGTCTGAGCTACCCACTGTAGTACTCTAGTAGCATTAACAACTGTTGTTCTAATGGCAGGTTTCTGCTACAGCATATATTTTAACTTTTATTCCTTGGGAAGGGAAACTGGATCTGTGGTGACATCATTTCCATTGTGGCAAATAGGATTAGGATACAGCACTTTTTTTTTAAGGTAGAGCCTGGCATGGAGTGTTGGGCTGTGTTTTTAGCAGTATTTTGCCACAGAGAGACTATCATAGGCAAAAGGGAGCCTCGTGGAGGTAGAGGCATTGCAGGCCAGAGTTGACTCTGACCTTTGACCCCCCACACAGTGAGGGGCAAAAGCACTTGCTGCTGCAGATTATCTGCAGTTTGAACTGATCATTTTAGCACTCTAGTAGCATTAAAACCTGTTGTTTTAATGGTGGGTTTCTGCTACAGCATAAATTTGAACTTTTATTCCTCAGAGAAGGAACTGTGTTAATGCAATTTCTGGTCCAGCTAACATAAAGCTGCTAGCCTCAGTGAATGGAGGAAAGCACTGAGCAGAAGTGTTGTTGGCAGAGGCAAACAGCATCAGCCAGGGAAGGCAGGGGAAAAAAGCCAGAAACTTAACGTTAAGTTTCCATTACATATCATAAGTAGAGGCTCTTACTTCAGACTCAGCTCTGGAAACAGCTGTGTGTGATTGCAAGACAGTTTTTAAACTACTGTGAAGTCTAAAACACAGATTCACTAGATTCACCTAATTCAAACTCTCTGTACAGAGCAATTGAACTCAGTACTCTAATTCTTTTTTCAAAGATATAAAGGTACGCTTCAGTTACAACACTTAGAATAGTCCCTTTGTAATTAGAATTCTATTATTAACATACTGTAAGCTGATACAGGTTGTATACAGGTCAGAAAATTGTCATTGATATTAGATACTAAAATTTATTAGAATAGCAGTCAGCACAGCATTTTTGGCATATATAGCAGAGAGTTTAAAATTGTGCTGATTTATATCTGGTGGGATACACAGACTGTGTTCTCCCCTCCCCACCCCCACTGTTTATAAAAGATCATACTAGACTACTATTCTAAATAACCACAGTTGTTAACAATATTTGATAGTATTATGGTTTAGCAAGGCAGAACTGGAAAAATTAAAATAATAGGAAGTCAGCATGGATCTTACAAAATAAATTTTGCAACTATTAATCAAGGACGGTTCACTTCTACAGTGTATAAATGATATGATATATGCAATAAAGCCAATGGGCTCAAACCAGAATGACTCTGTATGCAACAGATATATTGCTTACTATGAAATGGCAAAATAAATTCAACTTTTAAAAACAGAAATTGCCAGTATTTCTGAAATAAACTAGATCAAATCCTTTGTTACAAGTATCCAAAATGACAACATGGTAGATGGCAGGAATCTCAATAGAAAAAAAGAGGGAGAGAGAGAGAGCACCAAAATACTTCTCAAGAAGCAGGTACTAAAAGAACAAATAATGTTGGCATAACAGATAAAGGACCAGATGAAGATAAATGATCTCAGATGGAATATCATAAACGTTTTTAAAAAATAAAAAAAGAGCGATGGCACCTAGAAATGAGATTCCTTTTCTGAACAAATTTAGCATATTTTCAGGAGAAGATAAAAAGTCTTTATAAGATTGTGTAATAGGTCTTCCTCAACCAAACAGAAAAGTTTTAGTGATGGGAAATTCAATCATTAAACACTGTGACTCTGTTATTTGCAGCACAGATAAGTACAATAGAACAGTGTGATGTTTCTCATGAGCAAGGGTAAGAGACATAAAAAAAACCTTCAGGTGTTGTTAAAGGACAAACCTGGCATAGCTGCTATTTGTGTGGGAATAAATAACATGGGCTATGACCATGAAAAAGATATATGTGAAGAAATAATAGAAGCAGGAAGAGAAATAAAAGCAACTGAAGAAAAAAACATAATCTTAGGGATCCTGCCACTCTACAAATGTCACCCAGAAAAGAGATAATACCCAAATCAGACTAAATGCTAGGTTACAAAATATGTATTGATCAGAAGGTCTTATATATATGCATACCCAGACAGAATTTCATGGGGAAAAAAATTGTTACCTAAGGATGGTCTACACTTAAACAAATTAGGAGCAGATAGATTGGGTCATCTTCTCTACAACACTGTACTGAATGCCAATTTAAACTGATTAGGACTGGGGGATAGAAGCAATGTAAAAATGATAAAGCAAAGGAACATAAAGATAGACTCAGATTCATGCTGAGTAATGCAAGAATCTTAAATAAAACCAAGATGAGTGAACTACAGTATCTGGCTACAACATCACCTACTCCTGACTTGATAATTATTGAAACATGGTGGAGTAATGAAAATACCTTGGGTAAAACATTGAAGGGTTCAACCTATTTAGATTGGACCATCAGTTTAAGAAGGTGGGGGGCACTAACTGTATATGCATCTAATCAGTTAAAATTAAGAAATATATCTGACATGATCAAGATATTTCCTACTGAGACTAAAACTGTCTACAGTACTTAAAGGTTATCACTTCAACTCAAAAGGTAAAATTATAGGATTACATTTTAGACCCCCAAATGCCAAATCAGACACAACATATGGCATAATTAAAGAAATAGGGAAAGCCATTGAATTTGAAAATGTCTTATTCTTAGAAGACCTTACTTTTGGGGACCTTGAGTGGGATAGTATGATTGGTAACTCAAAACTCAGCAAAGAATTTGCTAAAGGCTATAAAAAAATTAGCATGGTACAGCACATCAAAGAAAATACTAGGGACAAAAGAATTTTAGACAATATTCTGACCAGAGGGCATAACCATACAAAATGATAAAACAGTTGTCTCACTTAGTGGAAGTGATCACAAATCTATTATGTTTCATCTTGGTTGAAATGCAAACTAGATCAATGGTTGTACAGAGGTCTATTCATATATAAGATAAAACATTGAGGGATATTACATGATTTTAATAAAATAGATTGGGATGATGAATTTAGGGACTCAAATGTGAATGGTATATGGACCAAAATAAAAACTGGTCAACTCAGTTTGTGAAAAGCATGATAAGAAGATCAAAAAATATAATACAGAAATGAGGAATAAAGCCATGGTGGCTCAAAAAGGGTATTCTTATACTAATAAACAGAAAAAAAGGTAGTATTGTCAGTAAAAGATAAAGAGGCTGTACAAGATTGTGTAATAGATCTTCCTTAACTAAATAGAAAAGTTTTACTGGTGGGAAATTCAATCATTAGACACATGACTCTGTTATTTGCAACACAGATAAGTGCAATATAATAGTGTCAAGTTTCCTGGGAACAAGGGTAAGGGACATAAAAAAACAGCCTTCAGGTGTTGTTAAAGGACAAACCTGGTGTAGCTGTTATTCATGTGGGAACAAATAATATTGGATATGACCATGAGAAAAGATATATAGGAAGAAATAATAGAAGTAGGAAGAGAAATGAAAGGAACTGGAGCATAAGCCATAATCGCAGGGATCCTGCCACTATGTAAATGTAACCTAGAAACAAAAATAATACCCTAATCAGACTAAATGCTAGGTTACAAAATATATGTAGATCAGAAGGTCTTATACATATGGACACCTGGCCAAAATTTTATGAAAACAAGTTTTATAGTCTAAGGATGGTCTACACTTAAACAAGTTAGGAGCAGATAGAGTGGGTCATCATCTCTCTAAGACAATACCAAAGGTTAATTTAAACTGATTAGGACTGAGGAAGGGAAATAATGTAAAAATGATAACAAAGCAAAGGAACATAAAGGTAGAATCAGATGCATGCTGAGTAATGCAAGAAGCTTAAATAAAACCAAGATGAGTGAACTACAGTATCTGGCTACAAAATCACCTACTCCTGACTTGATATTGATTACTGAAACATTATGGAGTAGTGAAGATACCATGCATAAAAAATTGAAGGGTTTGACCTCTTTAGGTTGGACCACCAGTTCAAGAGGGGGGGGGGGAGATGCAGAAGACTAGCTGTATATGCATCCAGTCAGTGCTGAAGCCTGTAAAAAGTTTAACATGGTACAGCACATCAAAGAAACCACTAGGGATAAAAACATTTTAGAAATTATTCTGACCACATGAGACATAACCATACAAAACTTTAAAACAGATGTTCCTCTTGGTAGAAGTGATCACAAATCTATTATGCTTGACATTGGTCGGAATGCAAAAAAGATCAAGGGTTGCAAAGAGGTGTGTTTATATAAAACAGCAAACATTGAGGGGCTATTACATGATTTTATTAAAATTGATTGGGATGATGAATGTAGGGACTCTAGTGTCAATATAATTTAGACATAAAGAAAAACTGTGGTCAACTCAGTATATGAAAAGCACATTAAGAAGATCTTAAAATACAGTACATGAGGAATAAAGCCACAGTGGCTCAACAAGGTATTCTTAGGCTTATAAAACAGTAAAAAGGCAGTTCTGACAGAAGAAAATAAAGAGGCTGTACAAGATTGTGTAATAGATCTTCCTCAACCAAACCAAAATGTTTTAGAGGTGGGAGATTCAATCATTTGACACTGTGACTCTGTTTTTCGCAACACAGATAAGTGTAATAGAACAGAGTCATATTTCCCGGGAACAAGGATAAGAGACATAGAAAACAGCCTTCAGGTGTTGTTAAAGGGCAAACCTGGTGTAGCTGCTATTCATGTGGGAATAAATAATGTGGGATATGACCATAAAAAAACATATATAGTAAGAAATAATAGAAGTAGGAAGAGAAATGAAAGCAACTGGAGCAAAAGCCATAATCTGGGGGGTCCTGCCACTATACAAATGTCACCCAGAAAAAAATAATACCCTAATCAGACTAAATACTAGGTTACAAAATAGGTGTAGCTCAGAAAGTCTTATGTATATGTATATGGATACCTGGAAAGAATTTTATGAAAAAATGTTTTATAGGCTAAGAATGGTCTACACTTCAACAAATTAGAAGCAGATAAATTGGATAATCTTCTCTATAACACAATACTGAAGGCCAATATAAACTGATTAGGACTGGGAGAGGGAGAAAATGTAAAAATGATAAAGCAAAGGAACATAAAGATAGACTGAGATGCATGCTGAGTAACGCGTGAATCTTAAATAAAACCAAGATGAGTGAACTACAATATCTGGACCCGGTACCGTTATTACCTCCCCAGGACCCGGTGGTGGTTCCCCTGGTACAGCCCAGGCCAGATCCCCTGAGCACAGTGGTTCCTCCGCAGCCTCTGGGATTACAACCAGCCATCCAGCCACAAGGGAGCAACCCAGGGCAGCACGAAGACAGCGGGCCACAAGGAACGGACAGGACCACAGGTAATATACCCAGTTCCATGGGTGAAAGCATAAAGGAATATATAAGCCAAATTATTTTGGCACTCGGGACAGGGGTTTGGGGCAGATGGAGTCAGCGCTGGTGGAAATTAGGTCAGATAAAGAGGTGCCGAAGGAAGGAGATAAAAGGATGGAGAGTGAGGGAAAAGGAACAAGGGAACTAGGAACTCCAGGAATGAGGGTAGGGGAACATGTCACACTGGCCACAAAAGAGAAAATATGGAAGGGGGAGTATGTGGATATTTTTGCCTTAGTGAGCTGAGAAGCAGCAGCAAAATACGATGAAACAGAGAATATAGGAAAGAGTGAAATGGCAGCAGTCGTAGTTTTGTTGGGGAAGAAAGAGGAGGATAAATTTACAAAAGGGAAGACTTGGGATGGATGGTTTGTAGGTTTTGCCACTTACTCGGCGATAGAGAAGAAGCCAGAGCTGGGCATCCCACTCATCTCATACTCAATGATAATATGGTGGGCGAAGGCAAAGGGAGGGGTGGGATGGATATACTACAACTAATTATTTTGACAAAGAATGGTGATGTATGGGATATAAGATGG
Organism: Neoceratodus forsteri; assembly: GCA_016271365.2. NCBI lineage: Eukaryota > Metazoa > Chordata > Ceratodontiformes > Ceratodontidae > Neoceratodus > Neoceratodus forsteri. Next base: position 681,772,843 of record CM057453.1, on the reverse strand, counting down.
GACACAAAACAATTAGATTTATGGATGGATTACATAACCGATCAGTCCACACCAGAAGGGGAGATGGATAAGAAGGGGGCAATACCACAGAGATGTTGCTGGGGTTACAATAGGGCCTTTTGTTCCTGGCCACAATGCCGCTTTCGACACACATGCTCAAAATGTGGGGGGGGGGACATGCCCAGCAAGCAGATGCAGAATGACATGGGCCCAAGGAGCCCAAGGGTCAGGGGCACAAGGAACAGGTCAACAGTTTTTTCAGGAGGGGCAAGGGTATAGGGGACAGGCATGGAATAGAGGGAGAAGAGGCAGAGGGCATACAGGTGGGGGCAGTCAGACTTATTGAACGGCAAGGCCAGTGGATGAACAAGGTGGGGGTTTCTGGGACAGAGGAAGGGAAGGGAAGAGGGCAGGGGAGCAATTTAAAGATGCAATAACTCCCATCAGGATAGATGCATGGGAAGATTGGTTGGAGAGGTACCCAAATAGAAAGATGGCAGAGATGATCAAAACAGGTTTTCAGACAGGTTTTTCATTACAGTGTGGGGGCCCGAGGCAAGCAAGAGAGGTGAGCAATCTGGGTTCAATAAAAGCGAAGGAAGAAATCTTAAGACGGAAAATAGATAAGGAAAAGGCAGCTGGTAGGATAGAAGGGCCATTTGACATCCCCCCAATGCAGAATATGAGAATTTCTCCATTGGGTTTGGTCCCCAAAAAACAACAGGGAGATTACAGGGTGATTCACCACTTGTCATTTCTGGAAGGGGACTCAGTGAATGATTTTATCAGTGAGGAGCATAGCAAAGTGACATATGCCACATTAGAAGAAGCAGTCCAGATCATGAGAGCAACGGTGGATTCTTGGATGGCAAAAATGGACATAGAGTCTGCTTTCAAATTGCTTCTGGTTAGGAGAGAGGACTGGGATATTTTGGGTTTTAAAATTGGGGGGCAATATTATTTTGACAAAGCAATGCCTATGGGATGTTCCATAGCCTGTGATATATTTGAAGCATTCAGCACCTGCTTACAGTGAATATTTCAGGAAAAAACTGGTTACAAGATGGTCATTCACTATTTGGATGATTTCCTTTTAATAGGCAGAGGGAAGGAGGAGACGGAAAAAATGCTGTCCAGTTTCCAGGGTCTGTACAGAGCAGTGGGGGTTCCTCTGGCACTGGAAAAAATAGAAGGTCCCAGTAAGGTTTTAGAATTCTTCGGTATTGAAATAGATGCCCCGAGGGAGGTTTCTAGGTTACCAGACAAAAAAGTGTCTAAGTTGAAGGAGGTGATTCAAGTACATACAAGTAGAAGGAGAGTACAGCTCAAGCAGGTACAATAGGTCTTGGGACACCTGAAATTTGCATGCAGGGCAATTGGCCCAGGGAGAGTATTTACAAAATGACTAGCAAGGGCCACAGTGGGAGTAACCAGACCACAACACTGAGTAGATGTGTAAAAAGGAGTTAAGGAAGACTTTAGGGTGTGGGAGGAGTTCCTTAGTAGCTATAATGGGTGCTTCTTTTGGCAGGAGGTCTGGGTTTATAACACAGACCTCGACCTCTACACAGACGCAGCGGGGGGCCTAGACATGGGGGGCTATTTGAGGGGAAGATAGTTCATAGAACTGTGGCCTACAGAATGGGTGAGGGACAGGAAAGTAAAGGACATAACACTGTTGGAGATCATGCCTATTTGGGCCTGCACCCTGGTGTGAGGGAAAGAGCTGTGGAATCAGCAGGTGACATTCTGGTGCGACAACAAGGCAGTGGTGGAGGTTTTAAACAACAGAGGAGCCAGGTCAGAAATGGTCATTCAGCTCCTATGACAGTTGGTGTTAAGGGCCTTAAAATTTAATATGTCATTCAGAGCCAAACACATAGAAGGGGTACATAATACCCTGGCTGACAGCCTTTCCCATCTGAAGCTGGATCATTTCCAGAGGCTGGCACCAACAGCAGAGGAGCAAAAAAGACCCATACCAATGAACATATGGGACATTGGCAAGAGGGAACAGAACTGTTGTTTTACAGCTCATGGGCACCAAGGACTCTAAGGGCCTACAAGGGGGCCTGGTGGGTGTTCCAGACATTCAGGGCAACACACCACATGGAGGTAAGTAGGCCACTTACAGAAGAACAGGGAAGTTTACAGTGGAGCAATTGGAGAAAGGCACAGCCCACACAATGATGGGAGTCTATTTAGCAGGGATTAGTTTGGTCTGCAGCCTGAAGAGATGGAAAGACCCAATGAGGTCAACGTTGATTAGAAGAATGATGCAAGGATGGGGAGGATAAAACAAAGAGTTACAGATAATAGATGACCAATAGGGGAACAGTGGCTTGCGAGACTAAAAGGGGTATTACTGGGAATCTGCAGATCGAAAGACGAGGCCCAGCTATTCCATACGATCTATCTGATGATGTTTGCTGGGGCCATGAGAGTGAGTGAGGCAGTGGGTCATGGCAGAAAGGACAAAGAAGGGGGGTTGGAATGGAGGACATAAGCTGGGGGACGAATGAGATACAAATCATGATCAAGAAATCAAAGATGGATCATGGTGGGCAGGGTTGTACGGTAACCCTGAACGTGCAGGTAGATGGCACAGTGTGCCCAGTGAAGGCTTTATGGGCTTACACTGCAGAGCATGGGGGTAGGACAGGGAGGTTATTTGTGCATGGAGATGGTAAAAAGGTCACAAGTTATCAGGTCATGGCCATGCTCAAGAAGGGCATGTAATTCCTGGGGGAGGACCCATGCAACTACTCATCTCACTCTCTATAAATAGGGGCTGCTTCACAGTGGGCAGCAGCAGGTGAAACAGTGACTGATATGTTGGTGAAGGGGTGCTGGTGGTCTGCCAGTTACAAGAGATACATTCAAGCACTGCAGTATGGAGACTAACGTATCACCTGTTTTTTCTTTTGCAGACACGGAGCCACAAGGGGGAGGGAGGGGGCATAGAGCTGGGGATATAGAATGGAGCAATGAACAGATATAAGACATTTATTTTACTTAAATCCTATAGGAAGAGGGGGGATAATGGAAGTATGGATCTGTAGCCACTCCTATATTTACTGGGTGGAAAAAAGAGCTGAGAAAATGACTGGGGGAAGACAGCTTTACCAGGATGTGAGGTAATGTAGGTTGGTGTGGCGTGGCATCAGAGGGATGAGATGGGCGCAACTGCTTCCTACCCTGAAAGAGATGAATGAGCAGCGACCAGTTCCAGCCTTAATTATTTTATATTTAGGGGGCAACGACATGGGGGAAGCCATGGGTGGACACATACATGCAGATTAAGAGGGACATGGAGAAAATACAGCAGTGGTGGCCAGGGGTGTGCCTTGCATGGTTGGATATGATCCCAAGAAGGGTATGGAGGTACGAACACAGTCATAGAGCCATAGATAGGGCTAGAAAAAAATGAATAGAAGGATAGGAATGCTAATAAGGAATATGGTGGGGCATGTAATACTGTGAGGGGTGGAAGAGTGGGTAGATGATTTCTACAGGTCAGATGGAATGCACCTATCAGGTCTAGCCATAGATATGTTTAATACAGAAACCATGGGTTTTATAGAAGTGTGGAGGCGGCAAGCAGGGAAATAAAGTAGGACAAAAAGAGGGGAGAAAACAGTGAAGGTCCCCAAAAGGTGCAGGAATAACACCCTAAATTGAGGGGATGCCAGTCATCCAATGCAAGCTGGAGACTGGCTAATGGGAAAAAAAGGGGGAGGTGAGGGGGGAAATAAAAAGGAATAGGATGAAAAGAAGAAGCTGAAGGAGGAGAAAAAGCAGTCTTGGTTATCATCGTTATCTAGCAGAAAAAGAGAAGAAGGCACCCAGGTTTTCACCTGAGGGAGTGAGAAGAGGAAGAAAAAGGGATGATCAAAGATTGATATATGGATGCAATACAAAATACAATTGTGAAAGAGACAATGAGAAATGATGATGAGATGGAAAATTGGAATTGTAATATATAATAAATTAATTGCCAGTCTGAGCACAACAACATGCAATGGTCTCTGTCTTTTGTGGGGAAAAAGGGGGATTCCAGGACAATGGAGTTTGCCCCTTCAGGGGCAGACCAAGTTGTTCTGGTGCACCCCTTCCCTTTATCTGAGGATGGTGTGCTCGGACTGGGAAGGGAGGAAGGGGAGGGGAGGGACAGGGAGACAGAACAATAGGCAGGCAATAGGAAGAGAAGGGGTTAAAAGGGGTACATAATGGTCAGCACAGGGTGGCTCCAGCAACTTTTGCTGAGGTTTTATCCTCCCACCCACCCTTAAACTATAGAGCATGAGGGAAGACAGTCGAAAGGGACTGTATGCTGGTCTGTCAAAGGTGGATGACAGAGGGGTCCAGGTGGATGGATAATGAACTGCCAAAAGTGGATGGCAGAGATGAGGGGGAAAAGGGGGGGGAGGAGGGGAGAGGGGAAATAAAAAAGAATAGGATGAAAAGAAGAAGAAGCTGAAGAAGAAAAAGCGGTCTTGGTTATCACCATTACCTCGCAGAAAAAGAGAAGAAGGCACCCAGGTTTTCACCTGGGGGAGCGAGAAGAGGAAGAAAGAGGGATGATCAGAGATTGATAAATGGATGCAATAAAAAATAGAGTTGTAAAAAAGGCAATGAGAAATGATGATGAGATGGACAATTGGAATTGTAATATATAATAAATTAATTGCCAGTCTGAGCATAACAACATACAATGGTCTCTGTCTTTTGTGGGGGGAAAAGGGGGGAATCCAGGACAAAGCCACAGTGGCTCAACAAGGGTATTCTTATGCTTATAAAACAGAAAAAAGGCAGCATTATCAGAGAAAACAAAGAGGCTGTACAAGATTGTGTAATGGATCTTCCTCAACCAAACCAAAATATTTTAGTGGTGGGAGATTCAGTATTAGACACTGTGACTCCATTATTTGCAACGCAGATAAGTGCCATAGAACAGTGTCATATTTCATAGGAACAAGGGTAAGGGACATAAAAAATAGCCTTTAGGTGTTGTTAAAGGACAAACCTGGTGTAGCTGCTATTCATGTGGGAATAAATAATGTGGGATGTAACCACAAAAAAAAACAAACATATATAGTAAGAAATTATAGAAGTAGGAAGAGAAATGAAAGCAACTGGAGCAAAAGCCATAATCTCAGGGATTCTGCCACTATACAAATCTCACTCAGAAAAAAAAAAAATAATCAGACTAAACACTAGGTTGTAAAATGGGTTTAGATCAGAAGGTCTTTTGTACAGTATATGCATACCTGGAAAGTTTGATATGCTAAGGATGGTCTGCACTTCAACAAATTTGAAGAAGATAGATTGGATCATCTTCTCTATAACACAATAATGAAGACCAATTTAAACTGATAAGAACTGGGAAAGGGAAAAAATGTAAAATGATAACAAAGCAAAGGAACATAAAGATAGACTCAAATGCATGCTGAGTAATGTAAGAATCTTAAGTAAAACCAAGAAGAGTGAACTACAGTATCTGGCTACAACATCACCTACTCCTGACTTGATATTTATTACCAAAACATTGTGAAGTAATCAAGATACCTTGCATAAAAATATCGAAGAGTTCAACTTCTTTAGATTCGACCATCAGTATAAGAAGGTGGGGGGGGGGTGACTAGATGTATATGTATCCAATCAGTGGTGAAGCCTGTAAAAAGTTTAACATGGTACAGCACATCAAATAAACCACTAGGAATAAAAGCATTTTAGACATTATTCTGACCACAGAAGGCATAATCATACAAAACTGTAAAACAGATGTCCCACTTGGCAGAAGTGATCACAAATCTATTATGTTTGATCTTGGTTGGAATGCAAAAAAGATCAAGGGTTGTAGAGATGTCTATTTATATAAAACAGCAAACATTGAGGGGATATTACACAATTTTAATAAAATAGATTGGGTGATGAATTTAGGGACTAGAGTGTCAATGGAATGTGGATGAACATAAAAGCTGTGGTCAACTCAGTCTGTGAAAAGCACATTAAGAAGATCAAAAAATTTAATACATGAGGAATAAAGCCACAGTGGCTCAACAAAGGTATTCTTAAACTAATAAAACAGAAAAAGGCAGTATTCTAAATTCATGGAAATAAGGTCTATGACTGATTGCTCTCAATATAAGGAAATATTAAAAAAAGTAAGAACTCAATAAAAAAATCCAACATGAAAATCAGACTAGAGACTACCTCCACAAAAAACAATTCTAATCAGCTATATAGTTATGTAAGTTCCTTAAAAAACATCTGCTAGTAATCTCACCCCAATAAATTGGAATGGAACCCTAAAGAGATGGCAGACATTTTCAATTTTTATTTTTGTTCAGTGTATAACAAAACAAACTTCGCCCATACATATGGCAGTAGACACATTGACAACAATACAAAAATCCCTGGCATAACTAAGGACCCATATCAATAAAATTAATACATTTAAACAGAAAAGCTCAACCGGACCAGATGATATTTCAGCACATATACTTCAAATCTTAAAGCATAGTATTGCATACCTGCTTAAACTGCTATATGATACTTCCTCAGAACAAGAGGTTCTGCTGAATGATTGGAGAACTGCTTCCATTATGCCCATTCACAAGAAGGGGAACAAAGATGACTTTAAAAATTATCAACCTATAAGTCTCACCTCAATCCTGAGAAAGACACTGTAATACATTTTAAAGGATGACATACAAAATCAACTTGTTAATAAAGACAAATTTGATAAAGATCAACGTGGGTTCATGGCTGGGAGATCTTGCATGACAAATTTATTATGCTTCTGTGAAGCTGTATCCAAAAATCTAGAGGGACATATACCTGTGAACTGTGCCTATCTGGATTTTGCTAAAGCATTTGATATTGTGCATCACTGGGCAATTCTTGACAAAATAGAGAACATGAGTCTAAATGGTAACATAGTAAATTGAGTTCAGTCATGGTTAACAAGTAGAACGCAACAAGTTTCAGTACAAGGTTACCTCTCAAACATGGGTAATGTTATGAGTGGCATCCTTCAAGGATCTGTACTAAGTCCACTATTATTTCAAATATTTATTTCTGAAATGTTGGACTGTGTAACAAGTTGGGCCATTAAATCACATGAATGGCATATAATTGGCATGACTGTTGAAACGGCTAGTGATATACAGGTCATACAATCTGATTTAGATCATATCGTCAGATGGGCAATGAGGTGGGTATGCATTTTAACATAGAAATATGCTGGGTCATGCATTTCAGAAATCAGTCAATAACATAATCACATCTTTGGGAATGTACCATTAAAACTATTGGAGAATGAAAGGAACTTGGGTGTCACTAATAACAAAATTTTAAAATTCAACATGCAGAGCACATCAGCTGTTGCAGCTTTAGTAGAGTCCTTTGGACAATCAGAAGAAATTTTTGTAGCAGACAAAAAGAAGTACTTATGCCAGTATACAGAGCCTATGTTTGGCCAAAACTAGACTTTGACAGCCATCTATGGTGTCCTTATTTGAAAAAAGGATATCTGAGAGACAGAGAAAGTACAAAAACAGGCAACTAAAATGGTATATGCTGAACAAAATAATACATATGCAGATCACTTAAAAAATCTAAACCCCATGTCTTTGGAAAAACAGCAGCTTAGAGCAGATCTGGTGTTATTATATGACATCTGCTACAACCCTTATCTATTTTGCAAATTAGGTTTTGAATACACAAGTGCTGAGTTGAGAATTAGAGGACGCCTGCTAAAACTGGAAAAAAAAAAGGTTCAGTACTAACAATAGGAAATATTTTTACATCATGTGTGCAGTTAACCCATTGAACAGATTACCCATGGACATAGTTCTGAGCAATGATAAAACTGTATTTAAAAAGAAACTTGATAAGTGTATATTAAAAGGAGCAAATCTGAAATATTATGAATAATATACAGGAGCGTAAATGAGAGAAAAAAGCCTATCGTGCTTCTTCTCTCACTAAGTTATGAACTTTAGTACTTTGGTATGGTTTTGGAACCAGTAGCTTACATACATCATGGGATGCTGCAGTGCTGTCTTATGTCCTCAGATTACAATGTGTTGAGGTAATTATTTAAGCAACTTGGACCATGTAACCATTGTGTACAACACTTGTCCAGGCATAGCAAGAAGCCTTGTTCATGTTTGATACTGTCTCAAAAACACGGTTTTAGAACCAGTAGACTTCAATTTGGGACACTGCATTATCCTACTGTACTGGATGCTTCATTCTCACTATACAATATACTGTTTGATGTTATTCTATTCTCCAATGGCTTTCAACGGCTGATCCAGCATGAACTAGTTTGTCAATAAGAGAAATTTGGTGAACCTTGTCTGCTTCAATGGCCCTTGTTCCCAAGATCAAACTTTGGGAGTTTCATATAGCCCAAGTTGTGATCCTTGGTCATTGTTTGTCTGTTAAGTCTGGATAGCTCACAGAACTCCATCCTGTTATTGTATATCCCCACATATTTGTAGGTCTCTATTATGTCCTGTCACTCACTTCTCTCCGTTACAGAGTACATGCTAAGGTTTGTAACATCTCTTTGAGTTTCCACTCTGATGCCTGTTTATCATGTTAGTCACCCTTCACTGTATTTTGTTTCTCCTTATATGTTCTTAGACGAGGGTTCCAGAACTATATATAGTACCCCAGATGCAGCCCAACCAGTGGCCTTTATAGTGCCAGAAATTCCATCTCATGTTTTTTCATTTGTTTCAAGAAAACACATTGTGTAATATGGATAGCCCAGTCTATTGCAAAAATGCTTTAAAAAATGTTGCTAGCAACTTGTCTTCTTTCATAGGGTGGCATGCACTACTAGATTTGGAGGTTGACCATGCCCAGTGTTAGCTTCCAGTTTCAACAACTGTAAGACCCACATGACAGGCTATGAACAGTTCTAAACATTATGCCCATCTGGCATGCTGCAGCATTTTATTTTGCAGATTGAATGAGATGCACTGCTGGCACAGCAGCCCCCAGTATAGACTCCCTTTGGCTCCAAAAATTATGCCCATCTTGTATATTTCAGAATATTTGTGCAGAATGGATGAGATAACATTAGAAACAGAAAACAATATGGTGCATTGTTAAGAATTCCAGACATTGGCTAAATGCGCATTAAGGGGTGAGCTGCCCACACACCACACATCTATTGATGCATAGGTAACCCTATGAAAATGCTACATACCAGGGTCCAGGACTCAAGGGCATTCATGGATGGGAGGCATGTTACCCACTGATCTCATGGGTCATGAAGCTATGTGCACAGCTGGTCTGGCAGTCTCTCTGACTGGGATGTGCCCACACTCTGTGCCATTCAAGATGGCATGAGGTGCCGGAAACGGGGTGCAGGATTTGGAAGAAGGGACCCTGCCGTATCTTTTGTAAACCACCCAGAATACACCTGCTGGCTGTGGTGGATCAAGTACTCCCCACCATGCGCCCCAGCCCTGTGGGCAGGGGAGCACTAGGTAGCCATTTAGGCACTCACCATCTTTTGAAACTGGTCACTGTGTTTGAGGCAGTATAGCGCAGTGGTCTAAGGCACTGAGCTGCAAATTTAGTGACATCCAGCAGACCAGACCTGGGTTTGAATCCCACAGCTTCCACTTACATACTGTGTGACCCTGAGCAAGTCCTTAACCTCCTTGTGCTCCCAGGTCACTCCTGTAAAAAGCTTTCAGCTTAGTGTGCTATACCTGGTTAAACAACTGTGCTTTCCACAATCCCTTGTTTGTGCTGAGCAGAGAATCCATTTTGTGACACAGGATGGGCATCCAACTGAGCGACGCCTGTGTTCACTGATCTGTCCAATGCAGCTGTACACAAGGGAGGTGGGACCACAAACAGTACACGGCAGTGGCTGGCAATTGTGCATGCTGGCCACTATGTGCCTGTCCACAGGTGTGTGGTTATCAAGAGGCTACATGAATCATGTGTTAGCATTGATGACAGCCCCATTATGCCCATATGTTTAGTGCAATATATATTTGGTGAATAGGTAAAAAGACAGTAGACACAGCAGTCCACAGAGGAAGCTGCCAGCAGTTAAACCTTATGCTCATCTGGTGTGATGCAGGTAGGAAGTGAGCAAAATAGAGATTTCTCCGCTTATGCTGAACTTTGCTTGGCCCAGAGAAACAACTGCAAAATTCCACAATTCATAAAGATTTTTACAAGGTGAAGATGTTCCTACAGAAAGCACGTAACCTTCGGGAGATAGTCAGAGTCCACAACATGGGGAAACAGTAATTTATGGATTTTGTTTCTTATGTTTTAACAGGGAAAGAGGGGGATTAAAGATCGACTTACAATTTAGCCATCACACGGTACAGTGTTCTGGGACTTCCCACATAGTTCCTCAGTGTCTCCTCAGATGCAGCTAGGCTCTCAGACTATACAGTTTTTCCAGCATAAAAGTGATACAAAAATGTTGCAAAAATCACACAAAACAACCACAAGTTGAACTTAGTTGCTGGAGGAACTTATTTTTGAACAGACTTTATGCTATTTTTGTGGAGTGATTTTTGGAGCTTTAATTTTTGTGGGGTTGAAATTTTGAAAGAGAAAGAGCCTGGAGGTGTGACTGTTTAGCTGATTTTACAATGCAGCAGACTACTTCTCTTCATAGTGCATTTTGTCTATTATTTTAAATATAATTGTGATTATTTTTGTAAAAAATTTAAATATTGTTACACACATTTTTGTTTAATAGTGCACTTGTGTATGGTAGGCACTGTATTATGCTTCTGTCATATTATGTTCATAAGGCGTAGCCATTGTTCAACAACATGCACAGTAGACAAGCACAGCATGGTATGACACATAGTGTGTGTTTCCGCATAATGTAGCACTTCTCATGGTAGCCCCTAACAGCTAACACTGCAGCATGGAGAAAATCCCTATACTTGTTTAAATCACAGATTTAAGTCTGTCTTAAAATTTTCTGACTGCATATGGGCATTTCATATTTGCTACTGTCCCAGCTGCATAGCTAGAATCTGCATACTTGTTTAAAATCAGATTCAAGACTCCCAAAGCTTTCTGGCACCATATATGAGTGTAATGCCCTGTTAGGCATATACTGTGTAATGCTGATCAGTTTTGTAGCCAGCAGCTCAGAGGGGATCCTCATACCTGTTTAAATACCAAGTAAAAAGTCACAAACATTTTATTTATTTATTTATTGAAATGTTTCACGAAGGCACACTGAGTGACAAGTCACTCATCTCTCGGTGTGACCTGGGGGTGGGGGGTTAGGAAGAGGTACAATAGGAATGAGACATTAAACATTCAATTACAAGATTAACATTAACATACAGTTGCAAGGCAGGTGTTACAAATAAGCGTTATAACAGTGTTGTACATAATATGTAGAAAAGTGGACAATAAAAGTGCTGGTTAATAAGTACACAAGTGCTTACATGAAAGAAAAGGGGAAGGGAGGGAGGGGCAAGGTGGAGGGAGGGGAGGGGAAGAGTCGTGTCCTTGGAGACCCCTCAGGATGTGAGGAACCATGCAAGGGAACTGGGGAGACCAGAGATAAGGGGATAAGACAGTGTCCCAGACAGACCCCTTTAGGATGGCGGGGGAAAGGAGTAGATGAGCGATACAAGATCCTTGGGGTTATGAGAGGGACCCATGGAGAGCATTTGGGGTCCTTTGCATTCTGTGAGAGAATCAAGGGAGGCCAGTAAGGGGGAGGAATTTGGGGGAAGGGGAGGAGAGCTAGAAATTTGGGGAGTGGGTGTGCACAGGGTAAAATGAAGGTGGTGGTAGAGAAGTAGGGTCTGTACAGGGCTTAGAGGAGAGAATTAGGGAGAGACCTGGCAGAAGCATCTAGGTGCCAGGTAATTTTTGAGGGCAGAGCTGATGGAGTAGGCGGAGGATGAGTGTAGAATTTGAGGGGGGAGAGAGTTCCAAATATTTGGGACTCCATATACAGGCATGGATTTATGACTCCACATACAGGCATTTAGCCCTGTCCCAGATGCATAGAGGGTATCTCTGTACCTGTTTAAAAAACTATGTTTACAGCCTCATCCTCACTCGAAAAATCATGTGGCATGGTTGGTGAAAAGCTTGTGCCTACTAACTGTAGCCTGTTTCTTTTCATTATTTCCAACTCTAGGCTTAGATTCAGGGCCCAATCGCCAAAGGCCCATCACACACTTCTATACTAGCAGACATGCGAGGACATCCTTGCATCCACAGCCCTGGCAGCTGGCACCTCTGCACTTGATCCAAAGATATGCCTGTGACTACATTGGCAGCTGGAATGGGGGAAGGCTAGAGGGTGAATGTGAACATGCATTGCATTCCAAACACAATTTCTGTGGTGTGGTTTGAAGTGCCAGAGGTGGGGGCAGTCACTACATCTGACACATCTTAATCATCTGTGCCTATCCTGCCCACAACCCCAAACCCTTGAAGCCTTCATGGCAGGCTTGGGGCATCAACAGCAGCAGCTGGAGTGTTTTCTTCAAAGTCGCAAATACTTGTGGGTGTACAGTACTCTTTTAGGACTGCTGTATCCTATCATTTCCTACACACTGCATGAGGCAAGAAGCCACTGGTGGACCAGCACAGCATCTGATTAGATGACTGTCATCTGGACAGCTCGGCCCACACCTGACCTCGCTGCCTCAATGCACAGCTCTGTGCTTGAAGCACAGCAGATAGGAGCTCTGGATGCCATCTGATGTGGACTGGCATTAGGGTGCACAGAACCATGGCCAAGAATGCTCAGTTCGAGCATATTGTGGCCAACTACTGTATGTGGACTGAGCCCTTGTCATTTTTCTGTCTCTTTAAAAACTCCCAGAACAGCTTGTGGGAAAATAATAGATCAGCACAAGTCTTGGGAACATTTTCCTGTAAGATGTTATATTTTACATGCAACGTGATGTTTCAAACTATCTTTTATCTGTGAAATATGTTTAGAAGTAACACAACAAGCAATTTTGTTTCCCATGATGAGTGGTCTTTGTACACAGTAAAGTTTTCACAAATTTCATGCGAACTTAAGTGAAGTTCTACAAATCAAGAAAATGGTCACAGCAAAATTTCATAGGTGGAAAACAAATTCTGCACATCTCTAATACAGAGCTTCAGCATATTGCTGGCTTGATTAAGCTATGTGATGGATTAATATCAATGGGTGTGAAAAGTCTGAGTGGCATAAACAAGAAGGTGTGTCAAGAGTGTGCAGCAGTACTGAGGAAAGAGACACAGTATTCTGCAGTGAAGTACATGGGTTTTAAGCAGTGGACTGCTAGTGACAACAAAAACTAGAAATGATTGAATGCTCCATTCACACTTCCAGATACACACAGATTTCATGATTTTGGACTGAAACAGACAATATGGATATCATGGGCTCTGCATCAGGGGAAGCCAGATTTTTATTTCAGGAGTGTAGATCCAGGGTATCCAGTGACTCTGGGGTTCCATGTCATTCGTTCACCATAGCAAGGAATGTTATTGACCTTTCTTGAAGCAATTCTTAGTCAGATTCGCTGCAGGTGTATCATCAATGCTGAGCTCAGTCATGACCTGGAGACTGCATCTGAGGGAGACAGATCTTTTCAGAGCTCTTTGCAACAGTGACAGATTTGATTTAAAAAAAAAACTGGAGACAAATAATTGTTATAAATTGTGCAGCTACATTGTATTGTAGGTGCAATTTATGATTCCTACCTTTGATGTGTGGCTAGATGTATTTACATGGAGAAGATTTTTTTACAAAGTGCTTTTACCAGTTTTGGGAGAGGGAAGAGATTTTCATTTTGGCCTGTTGTTGAATAACCTTCTGAAGCAGAAGCACTTGTAAAGTAATGAAATGGAAATGAAATTTCTACATGCACCTTTTTCTTTTTTCTAACTGCTGCTGATGTATTGTTTATTATTATAATCTCCAAAGCAGAGACTGGGAACAAGGTCTCCTTTTCTGTGGTTCCATGGCAACAGAAATATCCACAGAAGTTGGGACAGCTGGGAAATTGCTACAAGTTTCACCTGCTTTAAGCCAGACTCATAACTTGGAAAATAACTGGGTATGATACCTGTCATTCTTATGCCCAGCAGTGCACAACCAAAATCACATAATAGCATGGATCTGTGGTGCTATCCCAAACAAATAGCTGTTTTTTAATTATCAGCCAGCAGTAAACATTTTAACTGGTATGACACCACAGTAAGTGAACTAATATGTTGTGGCTGTGATGTGATTACCCTGTTTAATTGCAGGGATTGTAGTTTAACAGCAAACCCCTAGGCATTGGTAGCTGCAATGGTACAAACTCAAACCACAAGTTTTAAAACATTGCATTTTAGTTAGTTTTATCAGAGATACTGTGCCTGTATGAAAACAGGATGAATTTGTTATAGTCTAGACAGAATCAAGGCAGGAAATACATTGAAGAAAAAGCAATACATGTACAGAAACAAAGAAACATAGACTTTGATGGCAGATAATGACCACTTGGCTCACCTAGTCTGCCCATTTCCCTACCTACAGGATAAGCTGCAGATCCTAGTTAACCAACAGCCTATTTTTTCCTACCCACCCCCCACAAGAATTGCCTTATGTCTGTCCAGTCTGTCTGTACAGTATGAAAGAAGGATGATGGATAAAATAGAAGTGACAGTACAAAGAAACAAAACAAGAAGAAATGAGGGCAGAACCATACAAAGAAACATGCAGAAGAAAATGGCACAAACAGAAAAAATAGAAACAGGTTGTACAGACAGAATAGAAAATGCATACAGAAAAGAGCCAGAAAGAAACAACTGAGAAAATGACAAAACACAGAGACTGGGAGGGAAGGATACTAAAGGTAGAACTGCATGTGCACTTGTATACATGCGTTTGTGTTGGGGGATGTTAAAATGAAATACCTATCCAAACAAAAATACTACACAAAGATAATCTAATGCTATGCAAAACTCATTCCATTTAACAGTCACTGCTAAAATAATTTTGGAGTAAAATTACATTGCTAGACAGGAAGCTGGTTCAGATTGGTGCTACCCAGTTTTGTATAGGGCCGTGGGTAGTTCTCATCCCTAAGAAATCACATGCTGTACTTTTGGATGATTTTGACCCATTTCAATTTTGAATCTGTTGAGCACATTACTGGGGAAGGTTGTGGCCAATCAGATTAAGGTAAATTTGGATACTTCCAATGTACTTTGTCCACAACAGCATGGATTCCTTAGGGATCATGGAACAGGCACTGCCTTGGTCAGGTTCACAAACACCATCCTAAGGGACTTTGAAGATGGCCTTATGACTGGGGTGGTGTTTGTGGACCTGACCAAGGCATTTGATTTGATTGAACATGATTTGATTTCTTTTAAGTTAGATGCTATCGGTTTATCAAATAATGATGTTTCTTGGGGTAATGATTATTTATTGAACCACAGACAGTATGTTAATATTGGATCTTTGGATTATCAGGTTCCCCCCATACATTGTGGTGTACCCCAGGGGTCCATTATGGGCCCCTTGCTATGTAAACTACCTTCACAATGTAAGACCAGTAATACAATTGGATGATTTGATTATTCTTTCTCAAGCTAGTTCACTATTTGATTTATCAGTTACTGTTGAACATGACTTTTGGGATGTTTGTTTGTGGTTTCTGAATAATTCTATGATTTTGAATTCTAAAAAAAAAATCAATGTTATTTGGTACATCTATTCTGCAATGTTGAAAGATAGCCCAAGTTTGTTGCTTCAGGATTTGGAGGGTGCTGCGATAGAACAAATGACTCAATTTAAATATTTCAGTTTATTACTTGACTCTGGGCTAACATATTCTAACTAGATTAAACATGTTAGTAATGTTATCAATTAGAAATTGGGTGTTCTCTATAAATTTAGTTATTTTTTTCATTGGAAACCAGAAAATCAATTATTGTGGGTTCATTGCTTCCACATTACGATTACATAACATATCTTTATTTAAATTTGTGTTGTAAAGAGTTTAATGTGTTGTCTGTTTCATACAATAATATATGTCAATGTATTTTTTCTGCTCCATATCAAACTCATCAATGTGATCTTTATTTACAGTTAGGATGGTTGTCTCCGAGAGCTAGGATTGATTATTTTTTTGGTTGGTTTATAAATCTATTTTTTCTTTGGGTTCATTTCCTTTAATTGATTTGGTTTCAGTTCATATAGTGCTTTTCAAACTTAGATCTGCTAATGGTATACTATTGAATTCAATTCCTCATAAAAAGTTATGATTTATATTCCTTTTCTATACAGCACCTCATTTTGGAATGCTTTGATTGCGTCTCTCATCTACAGCAACACATTCCTGTTTTAAATGTATTTTAAGCAATTTTATTATAAAATAATGTGTAAATGTGTTAATAATTTTATATTATATGTGTTGATTAAAGTTTTGTGGTTTGTTATAAGTTTATAATTTGTTACTTGTCTCTGGTTTGGACTTAAAAAAGCACTTGTTCAGTGTCCCAACCAGGTTAACAAATAAATAAATATATCACTGGGCATAGCTGCAGTCTTGCAGTGGCACATACCCATAATGCTGTCATATGACAAGTAGATGGTTTTCTAAAATCACTGTCCACTGGTTAAGGATGGATACCAATGTTTCCATGTCCTGTAATGCACATACATATCCATACAGTGGTGCCTGCCTGTGGCACTGTCCTACAGTAGTAATCACATTTTTAAAGCAACATCTAGCAGGGAGTATCTAGGTGATAGCCTGAAGGCACAGGCCATCATTTGAATTCAAACATTTTGACCAAATGTGCCTTAACTCAGTTGGCCATAGACACCAATGTAACCTAAACAGCATGTACCTGAGCTTGGGCCTTCAGTTTTGAAATCTGATGACTCTGGCTAGTCACAGGTTCTGGATGATATCCATAATTCTGTGTCCAATAATGCACTGCCACATCCACACAGCAGTGTACACCTAAGATGCTGACCTGTGGTGAGCAGACACTTTTCCAAAATCACTGCTAATTTGTGGCTCAGAATAGCACCTGTGGTTCTGTGTCTTGGGGCACATGGATGCATACATACAGTTGAGACTTCCTATGTCACCATCTTGTGGCAAGCAGGCATACCACTGAAAGGGTACAACCAGCAACTGACTGACCAACTAACTTGGTGCATAGCTAGCCACTGTGTGCACAGTACCCATCCCCTTAATTCAACATTCCACAGCACAGACTAAAAATGGAGACTTCCCAGTCTAACCAAACTAAGTCAACAGTGGTGGAAATACATTTTTACTGACACGTGATTTGTCTCTTCCTCCTCCCTCCACAAAGGAAAAAAACCCTTCATGAACAGTACTAGAAAATGCTTACTTCTTTTTAAAATTTGTTATACTTTTGTACTACCTTATTACTTGACCTGCCTTGAACAGCTGTTGCTCCTCCCCAGCCATCACCTGCTGTCCCCAGAATTTATAGCCTACCACCTCAATGCCCCATGGTTTACCCCCTGTGAATGAACCCCCCACATTTCTGAAACCCAAGAGGAGTTTAACTCGGGTGTTGTGGCTGATAGCCTAATGAGCAGTGCAGCGCCAGCAAGGAAACACAGTGTTACACTGCTGCAGCTAAGGGTTTTTATGTTTTTTCTTGTTCCTCTCCTCCAGACACCTTGGGCCAGATATTCAAACTGCACCAGGCTGTGGCACAAGCCTGGGCGCAGTGCAGCTTGGCTGCGCAGGGGTGTGGACTGGGCGATATTCAACGGAGCTGCGCCATGGCTCAGCATCATTGAATATCACACCCTGGCCACCTGCAGTGCGCATGGCGCAGTGGCACTGCATCAGCGCAAGTGGCCAGAGTGGAGCAGGGGGATGCACTAGAGCAAGTTCCATTGCACTAGGTGCAACAACCATGATATTCAAAAGAGGACATGCAAATGGGGCCATAATGTATGCAGGGCACAAATAGGGCCATTTGCATGTCATTATGGCCCCATTTGCATGCAGGTGCGCTGATCCCCGATGACTTGCACCTGGCACTTTGCCAAGCAGCAGCCGTCAGGGACTGATGCCCCCTGCAGCACAGTAAAGTGCCCCACAGCCCGATTGCAGGCATTAGTAATATAAATAAAGAATCCCATATCCCTGGTGGTCCAGTGGACTGCTGTCAGCCCGATCGCGGGCTTCAGTAAAAAAAAAATGATTCATATATCCCTGGTGGTCCAGTGGACTGCTGTCAGCCCGATCGTGGACATATGTAAAATAAATGAATCCTATATCCCTGGTGGTCCAGTGGACCGCTGTCTGCAATGCGGGATTAAGTAAAAAGAAAGACTCTATATCCCTCCAGTGGACCCCTCCCACCCGCCCACTGATCCCCACGCCCCTCCCCCCAGTCAGCGGCGGGCGGCAGCACCCCACCCGCCTGCCACCCCGCTGCCTGCCGACTGACACCGTAGGTAGGGCTGTATGCCCATTGGTCCACAGTGTGAGCCAATGGGCATGCAGCCCATACCGTACTACACATTCCAGATATGTGAATGGATCCACTGGACCACCAGGGATATAGGAGTCTTTCTTTTTTTACTTAATCCCATGATCGGGCAGGCAGCGGTCCACTGGACCACCAGGGATATAGGATTCAGTTTTTTTATTACTTAAGCCTGTGATTGGGCAGACAGCAGTCCACTGGACCACCAGGGATATAGGATTCTCTGTTATTTTACTAATGCCCACGATCGGGCTGACAGTGGTCCACTGGACCACCAGGGATATGGGATTCTATATTTTAATAACAATGCCCGTGATCAGGCATGGGGGGATGCGCCACCACGGAGGTGCAGCTGGAGCTCGGGTGGCCACCCACAGGTGGCAGCTGCCGTGTTGCACCCTG
Source organism: Neoceratodus forsteri (assembly GCA_016271365.2). NCBI lineage: Eukaryota > Metazoa > Chordata > Ceratodontiformes > Ceratodontidae > Neoceratodus > Neoceratodus forsteri. The sequence goes on along the minus strand of CM057453.1, from coordinate 681,753,922 downwards.
CAATATGGCAGCTCTCCTGTGGGTGTCGGGCCATTGCTCCTTTTTTTTTGAATCAACTTTGTGCGGTGCAGGTAGGGGTTGTGCATGCATGGCTCAGCACATCCTGGGCTGACTATCTGGATGTGCAGAGTATGCATGGGCATGCCCCCCCACCTGCGCATGCATACATTACTGATGCACTCCGGCGCATCAGGATTTGTGCCAGGCACAATTCCTGTTTGAATATTGCACCGGGGCACAACCCTTTTGAATATCTGGGCCCTTGTGTGTAAGGATTGAGCATGTGGGTACATCCTAGTCTGAGGACACCCACCCTTCCATCACATCTTCAGCCTGCACAGCTACCCATTGGCACCCAGGTATTGGTAGCACAGTGGAGCACATGGACCCCCTCCTGATCATTGATGGTGATGCATGTAAAATACATTTAGATGTGTAAGCACATTTATTAATGCACTGCTGCACTTTGTACCTTGCCATGGAATCTGACCAAATGAATCCATGGAAGTTCAATGTTTCTTCTGTGGAAGTTAAGTCTACAGTGCAGAGGAGAACAGGGGGGACTTGTCTGGGAGTTAGGAACTCACATCCAAAATTCAAAATCCAGGTTCCTCCGGTTGCAATTAGTTGTCACTATGCTGAAGTAAAAACAAAAAGTTTTATATCATAGAATGTTTTTTCTCTTTTAGGGCCCTATGCACAAAGGCACTGTGGCCATTATGTGGTGCATAACCCAGATAAGCAGTGCTATACACACCCATACCAAAGTGAGGCTGACCAGATGCTAAATGTACAATAAGCATATGCACTATGCGCAGGAGCCAGATGTCTGAGTGAGCTCTGTCCCATGGCCCACAGGTAAAGGGGGCATGTACACGTATGCAGCCATGAGACGTATATGCACAGCAGATTGCACGGCAGTGAATGGCTGTGTAGCACAGTGCAGCACACACCAGGTACTACTCAGCCTGAAGGCAGCTGTAAATGCAGTTACACATCCTCCCCCCAGATTAAAGACAGGACAGGAGCAGGCAGTTTCAAAACTTTGCTGAGGACATGGATACAGAAATACAGGCAGGGAAGGGCAAACTGGAACTCAACATAAAGAAAATGGAAAACTAAAACAAATGGTCAACAAAAGTCTTGGTATCAATGGCCTGAAGAATGCCCACAAAGGCCACTGAATGTGCAAACAATCCATGCCCCAGTGTGGTGTCCAGATGGGTAAAATAACATCCTGCACATCTTGTGCCATGTGATGTCCATGCATACTGGCCCATATGTCCATCACACACCTCTGTGGTCCACCAGTTGCTCCTTTATGGTGATGCCTATCACTACTGCTCCATAGTTGATCAGCATGATGACTCTCTGACCCACCATCAGTGGCCTCCTGGGTGGCTCAGGGTCAATGTCCACCTCCTTCAGTCTGTACCGGACAAGGCATAGGGTGGTGAGGGGCCCCGTCATATCCTGTAGGGGAGGAATGGCAGTAATAAGTGGCACAGATGGGTGTCATGCATGCCCCATGCACCTACTAATCCCTCCTCCTCCATGAACCTCTACAAATCGCCATCACCCTTGCACCCAAAATTCCCCCATGCACCACCACCCCATTCCCCATGCAGTGGCCACAGACTGGGAGGTACTCACCATAGAGGGCTCCACAATGAACCATGTTGTCCCAAATTCATCCATGCAGTATGCCTTTCCACCTGATCAAATCCCCCTGGAAGCTGCATTGCCATGGCAAGCACCCTCTGCCCTCTGGCTCCTGGTAAATGGCACACTTGGAGTCAGATCACTGAGATGGTGCAGGATCTCTCTGGGGCATCCCTGCAATGGCTAAAATGACAAGGGACATGCATCAGGTCAGGTACATATCAATGCCTAGCCAATTTACAAAAAGGCGACATCTGAGGGACACCACCCTAAACTTACCCATGATGGGACAGTCACTATTCAGTGGCTATCATCATTTCCATCATACCATACGTGACCTTCAATACCAAGAGCATAGTGGAGCATCTTTCATGCCTGTCAAGCAGCTATACTGTCCATACACTATACACAGTGATCTGTCTTCAGACAGGGTGTTGTGTACATGCACAGGGCATAGAGGAGCACCCCAGCATGCCCAGTGCTACCTCTCTCTCTCTCTCCCTCTGCTCAGGTGCTGAAAGGGATACACACACAGGGAAGGGCCATCCAGTGGCATGCTGGAAGGGCCAAGGTGAGGGGGTATACCATAAAACGGTGACCACTCACAGGCCATGGACACTAAGGATGTGCCCTTCACTGCTAATGCACACCCTGCTGTTGGGAGTGGATGGTACCATGGAGAAGGAGGGTCACGTAGCCCCAAAGACATGTATGTTCAGGACTCCTTTGACACTCAAGGTCATGCATGATGCTCACTGTCACAAATGGTTCTGCCTCAACCATGGCACCATCAGCAAGCTGTGTGACTTGATTGGGGACAGGATATGAACCTCCACTCAGAGGTAAAGGACCATGTCCACAGAAACCAAGGTGATGTATGCCTTACCTGCTATGCCATGGCTCCTTTCAGTGGGTTGCAAGTGACAAGATGGGTAAACTAGTCCTTGGTGTCCCATGCCCTACCACTGGTGACGCAGTGCTGCAGGCACATGCTGAGAGATACATCCATTTCCCCACTGATTGACTGGACACGTGGGCAGTGAAGGAGGGATCCTACAAGTGTTATGGGTTTCTGAAGGTTCAGGGAGGCATGGACTGCACTAATGTGCTGATCCAGGCACCTCATTTAAATGAGGAGGACTACAGAAACAGGAAGGGATTTCATAGTATGGATATCCAGGTGGTCATGGATGCAGAGGACATTGTGATAAATGTCAGTGCCAAATAACCTGGCACCATGCATAATGCCTTCATATTCCAGCAGTTGCAGCTAAGTACACTACTGGCTGTGGATGGAGGCAGGTCAGGGTTGCTGCTAATGTATCACACAGGCCAAGTGAGCTCAGGGCATGCCATGATTTGCACCAGACTGTAATGGCATACTTCCTTCATGAATCCCTTACAGGTGACAGTGGTAACCCCCTGAGCCCTTACCTGATGAAACCATTCTTAGTTGCAGCAGGTGGACAGAGCAGGGGTGCATTGATGCCCACAGGAGGGAAAGGAATGTGGTGGAGAATAACTTTGGAAAACTGAAGATGTAGTTTCAGATGTCTGGATAGGACAGGTGACAGGATGTTGTTTGCACCGTGGTGGGTGTGCCGTGTCTTTTCCTTGTGCTGCATGTTGTACAAAATTGCCACAAGGAAAAGACTGCCATTATCTGAGAACCTGCCTATGAATAAAGAACTTCAGGGCCAGTGGGAGGCCAACCAGGATGCAGATGTGGGCATGCAGCCATGGGCAACACTGTGCGGGTAGGAAGCTTGGCATGGGCCAGTCTGTTCCAGACCAGACCTGTGTGTGGGGGGATTCAACAGTGCATGTGCAGGAACCATGTTGCAAAGTGATAAGTGGTAGTGCTGACTGCCTGTGTCTGTGGTACACCCATTCATGCATGTTCATGGGGGGGGGGGCTTGCAGGCATGGTGGCCCTGCCACTGAGTGGCGGATCATGTGCTGTGGGTTTTGGTGGATGCTTTTCCACCTCACCCAGGGGATGGCTATGCCATCCTTCCCTTGCAGGGCCTGCCCTGCTCATCATGGGTGATGGGGAGCCCAGGGATGTGTGCCTTGTGGGAAACTCAGGAACATCCCCCTGTGCTTCAGCGGGCTGTGGCTGGCATGGGGCAGTGATGGCAAGGCAGGCAATTCAGATGGAGGTCCACCACCTCTACTGGCCTGTGTTCCAAAGTGCCTTAGCATGCCCTCAAACAGGTCCTCAACCCTCCTGAACTCCATGCAGAATCCCTACACCACCACCATCAGGACACCCAGCTGGGCATTGTTTTCCTGCTGACCTGTAGCCTGTCCTGCTTCAGCCACCTCAACACAGAAGTTCCTACTAAGTAGGCATACAGTGGTGCCTGTCCTGCTTCAGCCACCTCACCTCAGAGAAAGTACCTATTGAGTAGGCATGCAATGATATCTGTACTGCTTCAGCCACCTCACCTCAGAGAAGTACCTACTGAGTAGGCATGCAGTGGTGCCTATCCTGCTTCATCCATCTCACCTCAGAGAGTATCTACTGAGTAGGCATGCAGCAGTGCTGCACCTCATGTACAGGCTGGTCCTGTTTGAGGGACCTTTGTCACTACTACCTAGGCCAGGGTTATTGTTTGCCTAGTGCTGTGCCAGAGTTGCTGGGTGCCCCACCACTGGGTGCTGCCGGCTGGGTGGCAGGCTGGTTGAGGAGCTGTCAGTGTGTGTGTGTGTGTGGTGTTGGGTGTCTGTGGTGCATGCCCCTGTCCTTCCATGTCTGTGCCCTCCCTGATATGGCTGGTGCAAGGGCTCTGGGACCATGGATCAGGGGAGAGTGGGTGCTCTGTGGGTATCTGTGACTGGAAGCCCTGTGATCTGGCTGTCCTGCCCCTTCATGATGCTGTCATCCTGCTTCTGCTGCTGGTCATCCCCTGTGCTGGCAGTGGTGGCATCTGTGGAGGGAAAAATGTGGTTAGCAGATGGCAAAGTGCCTGTGGCAGTCAATGCAATGTAGCATTGGGTTACTAACCATCACTCATTGGCAGTGTACTGTCATGGTCAGCATTGTACAGTGGGTCGCCATGTAGACGTTGGCCACCACAATCTTGTCACCCTCCTCCTCCTGTGACAACACAGGCAGGTCCAGTGCAAGGATGGGGGGCACGCCATGTTGTCACTGTCACCCTAGTGTGCACTGTACCACATGTGTAAGGCTGGGGTCACTCACTTGACATCATGCCCAGTCCACCCTCCTTGCCATCCACTTTAACTTTGCTGATGGTGTCCGCCAGCATTTTCTCCACTGGTGTGAGCTCAAATGGGGATGGTGGGTCCCCTCCAGTGACATTACTGGACCACTACCCACCTGCCAACTTCTTCCTGACTGTAGAGGTGGGCGAAATTAGCAAATTCTGAATTCTCAGAAGTTCTGTGAAATTCCACAAATGTTCATGAAATTGTATGAAATTTTTCAGACTTTTCTGAAATTCTTTAATTGGCTACATCTTGGTCTGTGTTAAAGATAGGCATTTGCAATTTGGCATGCATATGGTCTGGGACAGACCATAAACATGTATCCAAGCTTCATGAGATGCAGATGAAGATTTAGGAAGTTATGTGGGCTCAAAATCTAGCAATTTAATATTCATGTGAACATTTCTGAAAATATTTCTATGCTTAGAACTTAGCCACCTTTGGAGCAAGATAACTGAACACTTAGAGGCATAATTTCTTGGAAGATTCATAGAAATTGCAAAATAGAGACTGTAAAGTTTACTTGTGGCTAGCCTTCTGACACAATTTCCAGGGGCTGTCTTCTGAATCCTGGTCGTCAGTATGGCAGCATGATGTTCTGATGCTGCACCCTTGTGGTTACCTTAAAGCCTTATATTTATGGCCAATGAACCTAACAGCATTGGTGATATTCTGTTCTCTGTCTTTAAACTTATAGGGGTTTAAAATTCAGCAGTTTATGTCATTGCAAAATGTAATTTTAAAATGTCTGAAAAGTTCAGAGGCTTATACCTCAGTCACCTTTAAAGCTAGAGAACTGAATCTTAGTACATATATGTATGGGTATGAATGATGTCACTATACCAAATGTGGTGCAATTTGCACAAACACTTTTAGTTTTCACAGCTGTTAACTGTAATTTTTAAATTTCTGAATGTGTGGAGGCTTATAACTCAGTAATATTTAAAGATAGAGTTCTGAACCTTAGTACATATCTGTATGGGCACGGGGACAGTCACAGTTCCACATTTGGTGCAATTTGGACAAACACTTTTAAAATTATATGGAAATAACTGAAATAGCAATTTTGGCAAGATCTTTTGAAATTTTCATGGAAATTTTGTAAAATTTCACTGACGCGAAATCACCATTTCACCAGAATTCTGCTGGTGGAAGAAAAAATTCACCCATCTCTACCTGACTGTCATCCTCAGGTCTCGCCATTTATGCTTAATTGCTTTAATGGACCTGGACATGGCTCCTGTTGCACTGACTGTGGTCTGGACAGCCTTCCAGATGTGAGCCTTGCTGGCCAGCAGCACTCAGTGTTTCCTGTTTGTAGACAGTGGTATACTTGTTGCATATCTCTGAGACAGCCATTCTCACCTGCTCGGCTATGAAGTTACCTGCATGACAGTGCCTAGCAAGCCAATATGGATGTTACCACCAGTGTGTGGGTGTTTTGGTTTGGTGAGGGGGGGCCCTGCAGTGCTCATCCAGCACCCTCTTTGTTTGTGGGGCCAGGCTGTCCAGAGTGCCACTGCAGAGGTTGGGGGTGCCATTTCTGGGTCACTGTGTCCCCACCTGCTCCTTCATTTCACCACATGGGCCCATTCCTGGGACACTTTGCCTGCCTCAGTGCAATAGCTTGTTCCTGCCCTACTTTCTAGTCACTGCAAATTTCCACAACCACCTCTGTCAGTCTCTGCACTGCCGGTGTTCAACATGCTTGCTTAGGTGGCATGCACTCCAGTCCATGGTTGTCCAAGGGGTGTTCCCAGCTTGTCATGGCCCACATATTTCTCCCTCTGCACCACAATGTATGCAGTTATACAGCTGGTGCATCAACTAGTGGCTACCTCCCATACCACTGTGTGTGACATGGTGGGCTACATGTTTTTAGACTGCGTAGTTGTACACCAGCTTTACCCAGCTCATCCATGTGTAACAGACCCATTAGTGCAGAGGGCTGTTAGTGTGCTAGTTCCTTAATAGCAAATTAGTTGGAAGTACTGTGCTGCCTTCATGTTCTGTGCTAGTGACAGCATGAGAGGTTGTGACCTTTCAATTTGCCTGAGATTATTCTGCAAAGTGACTTTATCCATACTTCATGGATATTCTCAAACTTCTGATGGAGACTGGTCCACTTTTTAAAACATTTTATGGAGAACTTTGCAAACTAGATGTGCCAGTAAATTTCATGTGAACTTTGCACAAATTGACTGGTATGTGTAAAAGGTGTGTAGTGCTGAGCCAGAGGTATCTGCTGACAAGGTGGAAGGGGGGTAGCAAGCTGATGCAGATGCTGCAGCTGAGGATGAGACAGGTGAGAATGAGGTGCAGGCAGTCGAGGAGGAGGATGAGGGTGTAGCAGCAAAACCGAGGCTGCAGCTGAGTATTACATGCCACAGTGGCATCTGAGAACTGGAGACAGCATCTGAGGATGACATGGCAGTTGAGGAGGAGGAGGATGCCACAGCTGAGGATAAGACAGCATGCAGCTGAGAATGCAGCTTCTGAGGATTACCTAGCAGCTGAGGATGAGACTGCATGCAGCTGAGAATGCAGCTTCTGAGGATTACCTAGCAGCTGAGTATGAGACAGCATGCAGCTGAGAACGCAGCTTCTGAGGATTACCTAGCAGCTGGGGACGATGCGGCTGCTGAGGCTGAGGCAGCAGGTGAGGAGGTGGCAGCTGGGAATGAGATGACAGCTGAGGATAAAATGGCAGTTAAAGATGTATCCATTGAGGATGAGACAGCAGGTGTGGAGTCAACAGCTGAGGATGAGGTAGCAGCTGATGAAGGGATGGCATAGAATATGGGGAAGTGTCAGCAGTTGTGTCAGTTGTGGTAGCTGCAGACAAGTGAAAAGAAGGGCAAAACCTTAATGCACAGTTGTTCTAAGGAACCTCAATATGTTCTGTCATGGTCAATTGAGTGATAAGTCCAGTCACTGTACCAGCAAAATTAAAAAAGGCTGTTGTATCTATCTATTGCAGCTGGATGGGCATGCTGAGATTTATGGCATCACAGTACCCATGAGGACAATAACTCCATCAACAGGGTACCCAGGAGGAGGTGGCAGCAGTTGCATTGGTGGTGGTGGCTGGAGACCTGTGAAATGGAGGGCAAAACATTTACACACAGCTGTCCAAATACACATCACTATGGTCTGTCATGGTTGGCTGAGTGAGTGACAAGTCCAGTCACTGTACCTGCAAAAACAAAATAAAGGTATTGCATACTTACCATTCCAGCTGGATGGTTATGGCATGATGTATGGAATGACAATGTCTTGGAAACAAGGACTCCATCAATAGGGCACCAGGATCAGGAGGACAAAGTGGCAGCAGCTGTGAAAGGTGGTGGCAGTTGAAGACATGTGAAAGGAAGGAAGGTTAAAAAGGAGAAATTCCGTGTCCGTTGGTGGCTCTCGAGCACCCAACCTATACCAGGACAATCCCAAATTAAAATCATGAGCTCTCCCCATACCTGTAGCGTTCGGCCCAAATAAAAGTAATATGACAGTTTCCGATTTATGCGATCAGGCTGGCCCACGTTCATTCGAGGCTCTCAAAATAAGTTTGGATCTCACGGATGCAGATTATTTCAAGTGGTTACAGCTTAATAAGGCTCTAAATCAGATACTATGATGATCTCATTAGCGGACATGAGAAGTGTATTGATTCCATTTGGAGGCAGCGAGGCAACCACATGCATTTCAAGGTTCACGGTCTCCTCCAGGAATGGGATCACAGGCTCCCTTCCAGTGTGGGTTTCTATTGGGTGAGAGTTCTAAATATAGCGACTCCCGGAGTTTTGGAAAACACTTTGGTTGAGCATACAGATATATCAAACAAGATGAAGGCTTAGACTGATACATTTCAATATATTGCATCATTTATATTTAACCCTTCTCGCCTATTTAGAAGAGGCGCATTAGCTCACCTTGTTGTTGGAGGTGCAAAAAAGAAGAGGGAACTCTATATCACTTGTTATGGGTATGCCCAATGATTCGTACTCTCTGGAGGACTATAAGCAATATGCTAGACCCTATCCTTGGCTCAGGAAAAATGGACACTCCAGAGTTTGTCTACTGCTTGCTTTCCCTACGTCAGCTCCTGAAGCATGGCGGGCACGTGTTGCTCTGGCCCGGGGTTATAAAGTTGTTAATTCTTCGACATTGGGCGTCGGACACTCGCGCCCACCCTTGTGGAGTGGTCATAGGAGTGCACGCAAGCACTGCAGCTGAAAAAGCACATTGCTTCTGGCGCGATAAGCGAACATTATATCTCGCTTTGGGGCTCTTGGAACACTTCTTGATGTCCTGGAAGCCGTAATACTAAGTGGTTCTGACTGTGGTAGCATAAACCTCTTTAACTATTTTTACTTGTTTTGATGATTTACACTTAGGGATAGGGAAGGGGAGAGGGTAGTGGCAGTGGGATTTACTTTTTTTTTTTCATTGTTTGTTATTGTTGTTCCATCAGAATGTGCTAGATTTACAGAATTATTCTCATTGATAAGTGAATGTGCACGTTCAGTAATTCATGTTATAGTAACGTATGTGTGTTACCTCATCGTAATGGTAAAAAGTAATAAAATTTTAATTACAAAAAAAAAAAAAGGAGAAATTCCTTCATACTGTATTCACCTTTATTTTCTTCTCTGTTAGTTACAATGTTGTCAGTGGAGAATAAATACATATGTGTAATATGCTCACCCACCAGGGCAGTGGTACAGCTCAAGGCTGTAACCTTGGTATACATCTTTGGGGATATAAACATTCCAGATATAGCAGCTACTTAGTTTGCTGTTGTAAAGTATGGAACTGTTCTCAGAACTACCATATCCTTATGCATTATAAGATAAGATTCCTTATGCAAAAGAGTCTGTAGTTTACTGATTCTCCTGGCAAAACGGAAAACAATTCCATCCATGAAACATGCCTTGTAAGCCAGAATGTCCGATGGCACTAATGAAAGAGGTTCAAAGGGTGCCCTGACTAATGTGAGTAACATTAAACTTAGAATCCAGGGAGAGACCAGGAACCTGAAGGATGATCATTGCCTGCTGACTGCTCAAAGAAAAAATAGCAACATCCATGGAGGTACCCCAGAAAATCCACCCAGATAGATTCAGCACCACACTATAGCAGATGCTTGCCCCAGCAGGCTGCTCAGTACTTAACTTTGCCCACTTTCACTTGCAAAGCTACTAAGATCTGTGGATTCATATCTATGGTGGACCTAATTCCCTAATAGCGGTGCAAGACGTGACACCATTCCACACTCTGTTAAAGGTTACTAAGGGTTAATCTTACCCAGACGCTTAGGGTGTCCACCACTTTTTTGGAGAATCCCTGCTTCAAAAGTGTCCTTCTCAAGCTGCCAACTGCATTAATTCAGGATTTTAATGCCCAATTTAACCCTAACCAAGAAGGCCCTCATGCAGTGGAAACCTAAATGGGCCCTAGGGATGTCAGATTCACTAGCTCTGAAACCCATTGTCTTCTTGGACATTAATGAGTCATCAGAGGGACAAACTACCTCTTGATTTCCTGATCTCTTGTAATGCTCTGGACAATTGCAAAGCAGAAGAAACCAATACACTCCGTTAAAGTCCCACAGCTGCATCAGGACCTCCATTGCCTTTGCTAGGAGGCACTGATACTGAATGAAGAACCTTGACAACTGCAAAGCAAACAGATAGATCTGAGGATGACTGAATCTTCTGCATAAGGTGATCAAACATATCTGGATTCAGGGACCACTCAGCAGCTGGATGCCTTCGCAGCTTAGAGAATCAGTTTGCATTTTCATTTCCCCAGCTAACTGATTGCCATGGGGAACAACAGGTTGTCATCTGCCCACTGAAGAGTTCCAGGCACTTCTGTGACCATGGTTGTGCTTTCTTTCCTTCTTGTATATATGGAATTTTGGAATTGGAAATTGTTTTACCAAGAAAGGCACACTAAGCTGAAGCTTGTTTACGGGTGTGACCTGGGAGCACAAGGAAGTTAAGTGACTTGCTCAGAGTCACACAGTATGCAAGCGGGGGCCGTGGGATTCAAACCCAGGTCTCCAGGTTTGCAGCTCAGAGCCTTAAACCACTGCACTATGAATGCCACAGGATGGTGACAACCACACTCACTTAACACTGCCTTAGACCACATTCGGTAAAGAAAATCTAGGAGGGTTAGATAGACTGTTGTCACTTCTAACACATTTATCTGATGATCCTGGTACCAAGGACTCAAAGCTCCCTAAACTGGGTTCTGTACCGGGACCACTCTCATCCGTCATACTGGAGTTGTGGTCAAATCAGCTCTGCAGTGCCCTCAAGTAGAATCCTCTCACAAAGATCCTAGGGTTCTCTCACCACACAAGTGACTGGAGCACTATCTAGAACAACAGCTTCATAGATTATAGTCTTCCTCAGCCGCATACGAAACCTGACCCATAGCACCAGCTCTCTTGTTAACAGACACAATATGTGGAGCAACTGTGGACAGAGAAGACTGACTGAGATCTCAGCCACTGACTTTCCTGGACTGGGTTCTCTTTCTATCCACTGAAAAGGAGACATTCTGCTTGTCTGTCTGAAATACCACCCTGGGGGCTTGAACCTTTGCAACAGTGTCAGGTAACTCTTCTCCCTGCTGCTCATTCATCTACGCATCCCAAGGACTTCTACAGTCCTTGTCAAGGATCTCTCTGATGTCTGCAACATCAGAAATCTGAAGATGAGATCATTCAGGAAGGGGGGAGGCAATGTCTCAGTTGTGCCACCAATACAATTAGAAATCTAGCGAACAAACTCAGCACAGCTGCTAGTCTAAGGGAAAGCCCGGTACTGCAGTAGTGCTACCCCTTAATCACAATCCTATGATTTTCTGGTGTGACTGGTTGATGAAAAAGTGGGAATAGGCATCCTTCAGGATGCCAGAAAATTCCCCAGCTGGACTGTAATGGCTCCATCTGAATGCTGAGCATGTGATAAAATTACCTCACTGCTTTCAATCTAGAATAGCTACAGTGCAAGTCCAGGCTAAAATCCTAGCCCCTCCTCATGGAATGAGCTGGGGAGATAACTGCTATTTGGAACAGGTGGTCCAAGCCTGGTTTACAACCTATTGCTTCACTAGACTGGATACTGAAGGAAACAATGCCTCATAAGGACAGTCAAGAGATCTATGGTGTAACCCAGAGCCACAAATAAAACACTCCACAGTATTCCTCAATGAAAACAGGGCACAGAGATGGGCTCACATATTTCACTGTGAGATTCACCTTTCTTTCCTGCTCCTGCATTGCACCTGCAGTCATGGATACCTCATTTACTATTGCCCTTGACATTAAATGGGTTCCTTTGATTCTCTGGTTACCACATTTTTTAAAGAAGAAAAAAAAATATGCTAAAATCTGCTTGACCAACTTGACCCACCCAAAAAAAACCACCTCACAGATATTGGGCTGAGTGATTGTCACTGCCTAGAGATGGACAACTGTCCTCTGTTGTCCTGGATGTCTGTCATAATACTGTCCAGCTCTTGGCTGGAGCATAATTTCCCAAAGGCATCCAGAGATAACACCAGTCAATCTGCAAGGCTGCCCCGAGATGCAAAACTGCATGAGCCATCATCTGCAGAATGTACAGCTGGGGCCTCCTGCAAAAGTGGGGGCCATTGATATGAGCTGAAAAAGTTTTGACCCCACTGAATCCCATGGGTCAGAACAACCTAAGGCAGTCACACAGAAGCACAATGATGTGGAGATAATGCAGGACGCAACACTGTTTAAAGGTTGATGCTAGTCAAAATTAAAACCCTGTCTTCACAACATGCCTTAAACTCTGGTGCACAAGCTAAGTATCAATACATATGCTGATATGTACATATATTTCCAATATCCAGCATTATAAAACACAGCCCATAGGTTTCAATGGATGAAGCAGAGCAGACTCGCTCCAATGACATCATCATGTTGTCACATCGTCACCATTTGTAAAGCGAGCAGCGTCTCAACATTGAAGGTACTTGGCAGTTTACTGCAATACTGCTCCCCTGCAGTCCTATATTTAAAGTTCAGACTATCTGACTGGCTAACCTTGTAATTCTGCTGAACGACTCTCAGACCTGTTGATGTTAGCTCCAAATCACCTCCAGAGAAGAATGAACTCACTGGGACTGATGAAATAGTTCTTAAGTGCCAAACAATGCTAGATTACTGCACGTCAGCACTGAAGCTGAAAACTAGCACTCCTCTCAGCAGCTGTTGGGCATTGTACACTAAACAGTGCTAAATCTCTGCAAGTTTGCACTGGAGCTGAAACAGTAGCACTCCTCTCTTTGGCTGAAGGGATCCCCATATAATGATGTCAGTGTGCATGACATCAGTGGGCACCTCCCACCCATGTGAAGAGTCTTTTGCTCCGGACAACCCACGTCACACAGAGCTCATGAAGAGGGTTGTGCTTAAACTGAAAGGGCTGGCTGAATGCCAGCAAATGGGAGAGAGGATGGAGAAAATTGGTGTGAATGAACCGCTGCCAAAATGGATCATATGTGTTCTACAGCTCCAGAGATGCCACATTATAAAGGCATTGCAAGGCAAAAGACTTGCCAAATGCCAGTGAAGGAAGACAGGTGGAGATGGCTGATGTGAAGGGACTGCTACAGAAAAATGGGCCACATCAGTCCCATTGGTCCAGAGATGCTGCACAATTGGTGAGTGCTCTCCCTTCATGCTGCTACTGGTGAAAGTCTAACCCTAAAACACATACACCAATGCTGATCTAGAGCACATAGAGGAAACTGCTTCATACACAACACCAGTACTGAGCAGGGGCATTGTGTCAGGTCTCTGTCCCTCACAATAAAATTGATCCTGGCACCAGACAGAGGACAGACCATCACCACTGCACTGGGAATGCTAGAGGGCAGGGAAGAAGGCAAAAGAACAGACAAACAATACGACCCAGCCTTACTGTCTCATTAGGTCCCACTAAAAACAAACCTAGTTTGTACTTACCTGAGGCACCAGGCTAGGTGGAAAAACTATGACTCAGTAGACCGTCATTGTCAAAATCATATCCTAGGCAAGTGGCCCTATTCAGGCACTGTAGATGCTAGAATGAGGGATATTTAGCAGTTTAGTCAATTTGTAAGCTGGAGATTAACAGGCATGATTTCTGAACTTAAGGGTGGCCCTTGTAAACACAAAGCCCCATTCTGCTGAAGAGTTGCCCAATCCAGAGGGGTAAACAAACCCAAAAATATTCAGTAGAAATGGCCACTCTTCCCATAACCTCTACTTTATGTATCCTACCTCTTCAATGGTACAGCTGAAACTAAGTAACTGCGGCTTTGGAATATTCATGTTACCAGGGTTCTGTACTAAGGTTATAGCCTGGAACTGTACCATTACCCCAGTGGAGGAGAACATATCCATGTGTGATTATTCCCCATTGACAACGAGGAGTGATACAGAAATAATATACCCATCTGTACTAAGGATCTCATTATGTTCTGTCATGGTCAGTTGAGAACAGTCACTGTACCTGCAGAACTTAAAAAAGAATGTTGCATACTTCCTGTTATAGCTGGATGGTCCTGCCATGACATATGACATGGCAGTACCAATGTGGACAAGGATGAGCAGGGCACCAGGGTGGAAGAGCAGGAGATGGCAGCCTGTCGGCTGAGTTAGTGGAACAATCTGAATGATGTAATAAGTAGCTATAACATCAGTCCTCCCAGCTTATGGATGTATGCATGATTGGTCCTCTCAAAGACTTGGCATGGGAAGAACATTCTTTATCTTTGTGGATCCCTCCTCCCTCTCTCTCTCCCTCTCTCTTTCTCTCAGGGTTTAACCCTTATACCATCTATCCAGTGTTGCTGCCATCAAGGTCAACTCTATATCAAGAGGGCAGACCTCTGTGCTCTGATAACCCCTTTGTCTACTATCCACCACCTTCTAGCCTACAAACTAGGCAGGCACACTTTACTTTCTCGGAGACACTTTAACATGCATACCTTATCCAGGTACCTTTCCCTCAGGGATGCAGTCACACACGAACCAGTTACTCCAATCTTTTTAATAAAATTCTAACTTATTAATAAACACTGACTAGCTAGATATAACAGTAGTAAACAGGTATGTACAATGTTTACATGTAGTGCATACAGACCGTAACCATGATATGATATAGAAAACAAAGCTTGCACACTTGTTCATGCAAACCCTTGGCTATCCTCCCAACAGTTAAAGTTGTTACTAACCTTTCTATATACAGTACACTCTGTTACCTCCCTATTGGGTCAGTTCACCATATGTAGAACGGCGCAAGTCAAAACTGTGCAACAGAGACAGTGTGGGCGGGAATAGCGACAGTATGCAAAATCACTAAATGGTCTATGTGCAATTGTGCACGCTGTCTCTTTTCCCTCACAGAGGATAAGTCCTTTGCTGGGAGAAGTGTTCACCAAGCAGCTGCCATGGCTCACTAGGATGAGCCACAGGCAGCAATGGAGGTGGTGAGTCTGCGGACTGGGTATCGAATCCCAGTACCAGATGCATGGAATTTTTCTTTATTTTGTACTTGGTGTAATTTAAATATACATCCAGAGTTGATTGTTTTACTTGGGGGGTGCGGGGCAAGATATCATGCTATATTGACAGGGTGGTATATTGCTGCGGCATTATGTTGTGTGACATTATGACCCTCTGACGTTATCTCAATCCTTTCTTCAGACCCATGGTCTAACCTCCTCCTTGAAACTGTTCATAGAGAACCCCAGTGAAGATGACAGAACCTACTGTGTCAGTCCATTTTAACCTGTCTCTTTCTAGAGGGCAGCAGCATTTCAAATCCTTGAACTCACTTCTTCTGTACCAGTATTTATCAGATTAGTTGAAATTGGTGATAGACCCAATACTTGGATTCACCATCCACCCCCATATTCTTGTATCAAGGGCTGCTGGACAACCCACTGCATCTTGAAGGTCATTTAATACAATAAGAGTCAGCCATGACCTGCCTATCTTTTCCCAAATGAATCAGGGCCAGTTATTCACGTGAAATGCCTTTTTCTTGTCAGGATTGTCTCATACAACAGGCCTTTCATGCATACCTCTCAACTGTCCCTGATTTTCAGGGATGTCCCTGATTTTGCCTCGAAATTTTACTCTGTCCCTCCTAAAAATTGTGTTTCTGTGACTAAACAGTGGGGGTTGTAAGCACAAAATAATGTCAAACATTAAAGTTGCAGACTTGTTCTTCCTTAGAAAATGCATTTTGCACTAAGCCCTTTAGTCTACCAGCTTCCTGAACGGATAACACTAATTTTGAAAATGTGTCTCTGATTTTGGTCCTTTGCCCCTGATTTTTTTTAAGCCTTGTCCCTGATTTACGAGGCAGGAGGTTGAGATATGCTTTCATGCCTTTTCTGGTCTTGCTGCTGGTCAAATTTCAAATACACTGACCAGGATTTTATACAACAGCAAATAATTTAGATGCCTTATACAGAAAATAATTCAGTTATCACACTTCCCCCTCTTGGTTTCTATGAAGCTGCATATTCATGAGGCCTACACATATCTACTGCAGGCTGGCTGTCAGTCCCTTCTATTTTCTCATGTTGGCATAACTATCCATCTACATTAGCATTTTGCACCCCACTGTGATGCTGTATGTTAAAGTCATAGAACTGCATGCTAATACTCCAGTGAAACCACTTGACATTGTGCCCACTCATCCTACTCAGCCATAGCTGGGAGTTGTGGTCCGTGACCATTTAAATGAACTGCCATAAAAGTAATGGCAGAATGTCTTGGTTGCCCCCACAATGGCCAGAGACTCTTATCAATAGTGGAATAATTGTTTTTTGTCAGGTACAGTTTCTGACTGAGAAAAGCAACTGGTCATTCTATTCCATCACTGGACATTTGTGAGAGAACCACCCACAGTCCATGCTCACTTGTATCTGTCTGTGCAATGCACTTCAAATCACAGTCAGAGGTCACTGGCAGTGACATCTGGCACAATTAGTTTCAGTCACTGGAAGGATGTTTTACAGTGCTCCATCCACTGGATTTTTCTGGTGGCTGCTCAGCTGTGCTGTCCGTCAAGGGGCTGCACTGGTACCACAGCTTTGGAAAACATGTGATAATACCCCACAGTTCCTAGGAATGTACCTAGCTGCTTCTTAGTTTTGGGGTGACCCAGTTATGGTTGCTGTCTACTCATTTTTTTGACTGAATGAATCGGGTTTCTAGGTCCAGATTCAGTTCTCCAGTTTTTACCACCACAAATTTGGTTAACGTAGTGGACCAAGCAGCATTTCTGAGATCCTCCATCAACTTTGCTGTACCAGTTGCTTCTCTCCTGACTGTAAGTATGTCTGACTTTTCAGTATGCTTGCTTTCTTGCAATGTGGACTAATCAAAATATGCTTCTAAGCGCAATGTGCTGGAAAGACTTTATTGGGCTGCTGTCTGCCCAGTAGTTACCTCCAGCTTCACACTAGCAAACTGCAACATTATGGAGGGGAATCATAAAATAAACCCATGGACACCAAGACAGTCAACTGCTAGAACTTCCACTTGTCCTGTTCTGGACTGGACTGTCTGGACAATAAGTTTTCAGGATTCTTCACAGTTTTATTTGGAGGTAGTATTTTTTAGCCATTTTGAATGCTCTCATACTTATAAAACAGATTCTATCAAATTATTCATTGTGTTGCCTGCATGTTACAGTAGGTTACAAACAAGTTGTGATGTGATAAAGACCTTTATTTGTTAAATCAGTCAATTTGGGAGGCGTAAAGTATGGCTATTAGAACCATTAACACTAAATTAACTTATTCATTCACACTCTGCATTTTAAATATGTTTTTTTTTACTTCTGTGATAGGAAAGTTTTTATACCTTCATGTGTTCTCTTTTCCAGTAAGGATCTGTTTTATAATATTCTAACATGTGTATAGTAGGTAGACCTATTTTCCCTAAATCAAAAATCAAATATTTTATTGCCTTTGTAGCTGCATTAAAACCCTCTCTCCTCAACACCTCTTGCTGATGGTTTTATTACTACCTGACTTTCTGTTTACACCATTCCTGCCCATTCAGAGATGAATAGCAGGGAATGGGGTGACTGATGGCATGCAATGTCTTAGAAATAAGCACATAGAGAGACTGATGAGCAAAGGAACAAAATCTAGATCTGAGGGCATCACATTAATAATTCCTTTACCAAAACTTGGTCAAAGCATATCAGAATACATGACTGAAATGGGAAAAAAGTGAGCATTTAACAGTGTGAGAATTATTTCCTATTGTTTTTAAAGACTTCTCTGACATTATACATGACTTTGGAGGAGGAGTAATTGGGAAATCTACAGATAGTGACTCATCTTAAAATGGTGGCTGTGATTTGTAATTAAATCTCATTTGCCATTACTGCTGTAGTCACTTTTTATGAGAACAGAAATATGTACACAGGGTGGCGGTGAAGCCCTAAACTACCCACTCCAGACCCACCTGACATTAATCTACATTGAAATTAAAACTAAAAATATTTAAATCTGAATCAAGCCACCCAAAAATAATCATCACGGGGAAATCTGGCAAAATCTCCCATGAAGCAATCTCAGCAGACATTCTGAATAAATCAAGTGAATCGGAGTCTAGAATCTATATAAGTATTGGCAACCCCAGGACCAGTCTCATATTGCCACTATCCTAACAGTTTCAGGCCTGATGTGTCTCCTCCCACATGAAGTCCCAGGTATGTCACCTTGGTCATCCCTAGCTGGTACTGTCTGGTTTTATAATGAGTCCTGCACTTCGAGGGCTGGTCACGATTTCACTTGCATAGAGGAGTTACTCATCCCATGTGTGGCTCTATATCCCTATATCATCCATACAGTATAGGCTAGGGCATTGTGCCCTAATCGATTCAGGACCCTATTTACTATCCTCTAGAAAGTGGTGGGTGAATTCTTCCTGCCAAAAGGTATCACTGTAAATTCTAACAAACCAAATGGGTTGACAAATGATGACTTCTCACAAGCTTCCTTAGATAGCCGCACCTTCTAGTATCACTTTGTCAGATCTATTATAGTAAGATATCTAGCCCCTTCTAACCTGTCCAGTTTCTTGTCCATCCAGGACATGGGGTGTGCAAAATGAACTGTGACATCATTCAGCCACCTGTAATCTACAAATAACTTTGTAGTTTTATCTTTCCTTGGAATCAGCAGCACTGTGGGTACTCAATGGCTGTTGGATGGAAGTATCACTCCCAGCTCAGCATCTGTTTCTCCATAATTCTTTTTACTGCTTCAAACACCTGATATGGCCTTTCCTTTATGGGGATTTCTGTAGTTGTTTTCACTTTATGCTCTGTTACATAAGTATACCCAAGAATAGCAGTAAATGAAGAACCAATGTTTTTAAGCACTTCCCTCATCTTGGCTGCTCACCTGGGTGTGAGTCCTCAGAAATTGTCACAGTGCTTCTGGAATAATCTCCATTACTGCCTCCTATTAGAAACTCTGTGATGTAATTCATGTAATTCACCTGGTGTATAACCACATATGGTGCCTGCCATGCTGCCTGCAGCTTGTTCTGCCTCACTGGTATGAGCACCAGTACCTTCTGCCCTGTGGTGAATGATTAGCGTTCTAGCCCCTTATCATACCAGGTCTTCTGCTTTTTATTGTACTGCTGCTAAGTGCTTCTGAGAAAGACTCATGAATTCCTTAAGCCAGTCCTAGAAGTTCAGGATGTAGTCCATAACAGACCCTCTCTGGGTGGTAGTAGTGCCTTTCCATCCCTCTCTAACTAAATCTAGGGGTCATCTGACCCACCTAGTAGACTCGAGCTTTTAGGGTGAAAATCCCAAAGATTTCTGTGGGACTTCCAGGTATGCAAACAGCAGGTATGGCAAGAATTTGTCTCAGTCCCTCTCGTGCTCTTCTATGAAAGTCCTCAGCATGGTCTTTTATGTTCCATAAGACTTTTGAACCAATCCATTAGTTTTTTTGGTGGTCCAGGGCAGTATTTAATGGATCCACCACAGGTTGCTTCCACAGCTCTGTTATCAGTTCAGACATAAAGATAGTACCCTGATCCATCAAAATCTCACTGAAAAATCCAGCACTGCTGAAAATCCCAAGCAGCTCATCTGCTATCTTTTCTGCATAACACTGCCACAGCTTCAGGTTATTGAGTGGCGTACTTCACTACCAAAAGGTAGCTTGTTTCCCTCAAGTCTGGCATGGCCAGTGGGTTCTCAATGTCTATGGTGACCCAATGAAAGGAATCCCTGATAATGGGAAGGGAAATCAGGTGTGACTTTGCTCAATCTCCCTTCTTTCCCATAAGCTGACACTTTGGGTATGAGCGACAGCACTCAGTCACATCTTTGTAAAATGTAGGCCAGTAAATAATGTTGGCACAAGTGCCTCCTTTTACGTTTAACACCATGATGACAGTGAATATTATGTATAGTATGTCTGGCAGAGCTGCTCAGTACTCTTGAGGGACTACCATCTGCCCACAGACATTCAACTCCTTAGGTACATCCTTAGGAATCCAATTCCTATATAAAATCTCTCATTACAGAACTCTTCCTGCTGCGTCTCCCTAGCTGAGTCACTGCTGCTCTTGACTGCCATTCATCTAAGTGCAGCTAGTGATGGATCAGCAAGTTGAAGCTTGTGCGACTCCTCTTATGAAATTCTAACCTGCTTTGTCTTCCTTACAGCTGGCTTTAACTTCTGCTTGTCAGCTAAGTCTCTCTCTACTGACTCCTGTGACAGTGAACTGCTGCACCCTACTGAGCCCACTGGCACAACCTCTTCTCCTGCCTTGATGGCAAAAGTAAATTTCTCTGGCTGCTATGACTCCCTTAGCTGACACACTTTGATACAGGTATAAGGTTATGGACAGAGATGGGCCTTGTCTCCCCCCATGCATATTTTACCTGTCTACCCCTGCCATTTGCAGTTGTCAAGCTTGGCTACGAATCACAGTGCAGATTGTATCTGGCTCACCTTTCTCATCCTAGTCATTCCCTAGCAGAATGTCTGCAGGCAACTCATAATCAACCACTGCTTCCTCTCCCTCAGCCCCTCTTCAGGTGTACTCAAGCTATCAGTCCCATGACCCAGGGATGAGGACCAAATTTATCTTAGGCACTCTTGCCATGGAGGGTCTAATCTGGCTGTACCTGCTCGGCTGAACATCTGTGACATTAACCCCAGTGTCCTACAATCCTTTTTGTAAGTGAGCTGTTTACCCAGACTGATCTCAAGTGCTTTTCAATTTTCTCTGTGAAAGCACTTGAGATATAGCTACCACATGCAGTTCTTCTGTGGGGATGTTGCTCTCACCCTCCTCAGCAAGAGTGAGGTTGACAGTGTTTGATCCTGTAGCAGAATGGTGGCCTTCTCTATTTTGTGGCATCATCCCTTTTGCCTGAGAATAACTATAAGACAAATGCCCAGGCTTCTGCCATATGTAATACTTTCTAATCCTTTCCATTCCTAACTAAGGCCTTGTCCACACTACACCGCTCTGACCTGGTAGCGGTTATAAACCGTTATGGCTGGTGAGAGTGGTACAGTGTGTCCACCTCTGCGGCAGTGTCAGTACAGGACCAGTACCGCTGGTCCACACTATGGGTGCTGGGTGACCATTATGGTGGCACCCAATCACAATGCGCTTCAGCTGCACTCACGAGGTACTGCTGAGGACCACTCTCATGTGTCCACACTACAACCCGTGTGAATTTTAGCGGAGGAGCCAGTTCATAACCATTGTTGAAACCACCTCAAGAGTGTTTTGACAATGGTTATGGAATACCTCCTGTAATGTTACAGGTGTGACGCAAAACCACTGCAGTAATGGTTGGACCCCTGTAACATTACAGAGGTGTGGATCCAGTGTAGTGTGGACAGGGCCTATAGGGTTCAAGCATGGAAACACTTGCTATGTCTTCCCAGTGAGCAATGGAGTCAAATAAGTGGACTCATATTACATACACAATTTCTCAGATGAATTAAGAAAATCAATATCCATATCTGCTGTGAGTTTTGCAAATAATTTAGACCAGTTTTGAGCCTTGGGTACCCCCATTTCACTATTACTCCACCGTGTTGCCATCTGTAATTCGTGGTCTCTCATTTCAAGCTGGTGTTTACATTCTTTCTGCTTTTCATCTCCGCCATCATTGGTTGCTCCTTAATGGCGCTAGTTCCAGCTTCCTTTCTTTTGCCTTTCTACAATGTGCGAGCAAGATCTAATTCATCTTGAAAGGCTGTTTCAGATTTCTTTTCACAGCCACTGGGGTTGCCCAGGGCATTTTGATCGGCTGTTTCTACAGCCTAAATCTGCTCAGACCTTGTAACACCCTAATGCACTATGCCTCTCTTCACATACAGTGCACCCCTTCCCCACCCCATGGTAAATCTGAGAAGTTAACATGTCTTTCTGCCAGAACTAGATACTCTCTTACTATTATCTCCATGGAAAAGGGGTTCTCTAAGATTTCATATTACAGCTGTAGTGAGAATAAGCTGAACCACCAGATTCCAGGGTGTAATCCCATAGTTTGGTCCTAGCTATAAAATGCCTGCAGTGGCTACTCTTATATAGAGTGCATTGCCTAAACTGGCTCATTTAAAGCAAAGTGCTTCCACATGGGTAATTCACAGGTGATCAAAGGGAGTATACTAGAGGATACAACACATCCCCCGAACTCTAAATTTCCCAAACTAGCAAGCTCTACCCTTGTTTTAGTTGTAAAGTTCAAATTACATTTCTGATGAGGGGCACAACTTGTTTATGACAAGTAGCCAACAGAGTCCAGTGCAAAACCCCCCATTTGTAAATCTGAGAAGTTAACATTTCTTTCTCTCTAAATTGGCTATTTAAGCAATAAATCACAATAGGGTGTTGGTGATGCTGGGTTTACCCATGCCTGGCATGGTTCAGTCATGAGGCAGAGGCCGAGTGACTAAACCTCGCCATGGTAACCTAGCATCACCAACACCCTGGAGTGGGTTATTGCTATTATAAAATGTTGTCCTTTTTTTTAGGTTTAAAAAAACAAACAAAAAAATGTTCTTTTTATTGTATTTTGAATTTTTATTTAGTTTATTCTTGCGCAATAAAAAATAGTTCTTGGTTGCTGCCTACTGCCATGCTTGTAACGTTGTTCCATAGAGATGGAAACAGCTTGTGAAATGCCATGTGGTGCAGGAGCAATGGGTATTAAATGTCAGTGCTTTGGGGTTTTCCGCTGAGGTGGAAGTGATGGCAAAGCCGATATCAGAAAGAAGGGTAATTACCGGCGTCTGTAAAAAACAGTTTTATTCAGTGCTGATTTTGGCTGTCTTCTGTACGGAACACTGAAGAGCATCAAAGGTCACAGGTTTAGCGCTGGAACGGTTGCAAATTTGAACTGTGGTGTCGTCAGGGCTGATATATCGGAATCGTTGCTGTGTCTTTTTTTTTTAGTGATATTCAGTATTTGTAAATCGAACTGCGAGGTAAACATGGCCTGGGGTAATGGAAAATGAAGCTTATACTGGTAAGGACTTGGAAGGGTACTGTAGGTTTGCAAGGGAGTTGTCACTAATGAAAGACTGTTTAAAAATGAAATAAATGATTTTGTGGTTAGAAAATAGTGCTTGGACAGTGTTCATGACTTTTACAGCTTGCACTGTTTTTATGAGGTTGTTTGTGTTTGCCGTTTGGATGAAAGGTTCGTTTATGCCAGGCAGTCTTAAGGGTTTCGGTTGGTAGGTTTAGCGAGGAAAATAAGATGGCGGCTCAGAGAGATTTTTCAATTTTTTTATGGAGTTACTGAGATGCGTGGTTGGCACATTTTGCATTGGTAATGCAGAATTTTTCAGCGCTGCAAAGGTGCCAGTCAACCAATCCAGTGTCTTGTTTTTAAAGCCTATTGTATAATTTCTAATTCTGTCTTCATGAAAAAGGGGTTCTCTTAGTCTTCGTATTACAGCTGTAGTGTGAATAAGCCAAACCATCAGACACCAAGGTGGAACCCCATAGTTTGGTCCTAACTGTGAAATTGCTGCTGTGGTTACTCTTATGTAGAATGCATCACCTAAATTGGCTCCTTTGAAGTAGAACACTTCCACCTAGTTTATTCAGAGGTGATCAAAGGGATCATGTTACAGGAATACCAAACACCTCCCAAACTGTAAAACAATTCCAAAACTAGCACTCTCTACCCTTGTTTTAGTCACAAAGTTCAAATCACATTCTGAAGAAGGGTGCTACTGGTTTAGTGTCAAGTAACAAGCAGAGTTCAGTGCACCCATATGGTAATTCTGAGAAGTACTGCTGCTGGAGCTCTGGCACCTTCACCACACTGAATTTACAGAGCATTTCTAAACATAAACTTTTTCTTAAGCCTGGATAGAAAAATAAAGACATGGAAATAGGGGAAGGTAGATGGAGTTGTGTATGCTTTCTACTGTACACACCTGTTAATGCATTTTAAATTTTGCTACTGAACCCATAGGTGCTGAACATCCTGGGTGCACTCCACTCTGTGCAAGTCTCACACTCTGTCCTCACACACTGCTACCAGATATGATGGTCAGAGCCCCCTGCAGTTTTCAGTGGTCACCTTCTCATTTTTAGGCTTTTCTCCATAGACTAGACTATCTGGACCAGAACTGCCACTGAAATGATCCTCTCTTTAGCAAGAGTGCAGACCCAGGTGCTTTAAGAACCCCTTTGTCTGCCTCCTTCTACCCCTCAGACTCCCCATAGTGAGGGTCTGTGCACTAGGTAGGCACAATTTTCTCTCTTGGAGATGCTTTACCCTGCACACCTAATCCAGGTAACTTTCCCCTCAGGGATGCAGTCACTCACACAACAGTTACTCCAGCCCTTATAACAATATCTAATTTGTCGGCCCGGTGGCGCTGAGGGTTGAGGCGCTGGACGCCACACCTTGCACCACGCTGGTGATCTGGGTTCAGGAACGGACTCGGGTCGCCGGGGGGTCGGCAGAGGAAAGGAGGATCGAGCGTCCCCACAGATGCTCTCCTCCTTCGGGGAGGGATACCAGGGGTGTTTAATGCACCCGATGCCTGGGAAAGCCGATGGAAGCACCAACTCTCGGGGCAATGGCAGCTTCCATTGGGGGAGCTGGGGAGGAGGATGCCAGCTGGCACTTGGCAGGCACGTGTAAACACGTTCCGCCCGAGCCGGCATCTTCAGTGGGATGGAGGGGAGGGAGGGAGAGAAAAACGGAAAAAAACCCACGGCATTCCGGATGACGGCCACTCCAGCCACCCAGTCTGCAATCACGGGCAGACCCCGCTGTGCAAGGTGCTCCATGGAGGAAAGAGGCAGGTAGGAGTCACCAGAGAGGCACTCTAGGGGCAGACTCAGTGAGGGACTGGAAGGCATTGAGCTAGCCCGGAAGGAGAGGATTGGCAAGGGCGACCAGGAGGGGATAAAAAGAGAGATTTAAAAAAAAATATCTAATTTATTAATAAACACTGGTGAGCTAGATATAACAGTAGTAAATAACTATATACAATATTTGCATGTAATCCATACAGACAATAAGCATAGCAGAATTAATGAAACTAAAGCTTCAACACTTGTGCAGGTAAACACTTAGCTATCCTCCTAACAGTTACAGTATTTACTAACCTCTCTATGCACACTTCACTGTTAACTCAGGCCTTTCTTCAGACCCACAGCCTGGCCCACTACTTGGAATGGTTCACACAGAAATCCTGTTAAAAGAAGACAGAAAGCTTCTGTGTCAGTCCCTTTTTACACCCCCTGTCTCCCTCCATCTCTCTGTCTATCTCTGTGTGTGTCTGTCTGTGTGTCTGTCAGTCTTTCTCTTTCTATCTCTCTCTCTTCAGAGATGCAGCAGTTTCAGATCTGTGACCTCACTTCCTTTGTACCAGAGTTTATCTGATTGACTGAAGCTGATTTCAGACCCATCTCTGACATTCTGCCTCTGCCTCAATATTATGGTGCCAAGGATTGCTGCAAAAGGCAGATTCTTTGCCTCTTGGACAGGTGTGCCTTTACACAATGAAGATTGTGACTGGATGCTTTCCACAGAGAGACTAAGTGGCATTATTTTCACGTGTTGTGCCTGAGGATGGCAGGTCACTGCATAACAGGGAGTGACTGCCTTGGAATGTTAGCAATTCCTGACTTACATACATGTAGTAACAGACATTGCTGCTTGATGGAGAAAATAGCAGTGATGGGTAACTGCATTTTATTTTAAATAATATATCAGAGAAACAGACAATTTGCCTCAAGGACAGCTGTATTACAATGGGAAGAAAGTCCATACCAAACCATTCCCACCAGGCTTAGATGAGACCACCAATGTGGGCTAAATAGAATGAGAAACTGTTAGAAATGAGAGCGACTACACAATGTAAACAAAAGTTTGAAATAACAGCACTGCACACTGCAGGGCAACACACTCACTTTTTAACACCATATCATGCTTAATCACACCTGTTAAGGTTTAAGCAATAATCCATGACAGAGTGTGGAATATGCTGGGATTTACCCACGCCTGGTGTGATTTGGTCAAGAGGCCACAGGCTAAGTGACTAAACCACACCAGAAGTGAGCAAATACCAGCATAACCCACATCCTGGAGTGGTTTATTGTGATTATGCAATGGGCAGGAAGTGAAAGATAAAATTTTTTTTTTTAGTTTGAAAAAATATATACTTTTATTGATTTTAAGGTGTGGTACCTTTCTCTAAATTGAATAGTCCTCTGTTGCTAGACAGAATAAGTGTGTAGTCGATGTACTGCCAAGCTCTGATCCAGCTGGTCCAGCATCTCACACACACACACACACACACACACACACACACACAGTATTTGTTTTTTAAGACAGACCTGTGAGTCATGCGTTACTTATTTATTTATTTGTTTATTGATTTTGGTTTTTTACAGAGACAGCCTGCAACTAACAAGTTGCTGTTTTGTAAGGGTATGAGACAGCTTCATGCGAGCATACTGGCATCATTCAGCATGTGGTTCCAGAGTGAATGTGGGTTTTACAGTTGGGAGGAACTAGGGGTTTGAGTAAGGTAAGCCTGATACTAGAAAGATTTGTTATCAGCGGCATCCTCAGGCAACATCCTTGTGTTTGTTTTCTAAGGGGAGGAATCACTTGCAGTAGAAGTGATAGAGGTGGAGCAAATGGTTTCAGCAGCTGTGATGCTTTTAGGAATGTGGCAGTGGAGCTGAGCCGATAGTTAAAACCAGTTGGCAGGTGAGCTGGGTGGAAGTGGCTATGGGAGAAAGACTTCAAAAACACTGATTTGGCTGTCATGTGGATTTTCTGAGTGTTTCTACAACTTATTGTACATTAGTTTCACTGTTGCATCTCAAGTTGCCAGTTTAGCGGGATGTAACATGATGGATTTTGTTTTTGAATTTTCGAGGGTCGTAGTAATTTTACAAAGCTTCTCCTTGGTAAAGCGGCCAACTGACATTTTTTGTGTGGGTTATGTGAGGATTTACCATGCTAGAAAGGTGCCAGTCAGCCAATTAGATTCTTTAATTTGAAAGTGCATTGTATAATTAAGCAATAAGGCACGACAGGCTGTGGTATATCATGGGATATCGTCACGCCTCGGGTGGTTGGGCATGAGGCTGCAGGCCGAGTGTGTCCAACCACCCGAGAAGTGATGATATCCCATGATATACCACACTCTGGAGTGACTTATTGCTATTATGAACTGAGTCTGAAGTTTTATAAATAAAAACAATAAAACAAACAGGTTTTAAAACATTTTATGAATGAGCTTTTGTGTGGTGTAGGAGTACATTTTGAAAAAATAGTTCTCAGACTGTAGAAACAAAGGGCTGGTGGTGCGGAACTTTTGAAGCCGTGATGATGTGGCCGATATCATCACGGCTTCAAGCTTCTTAGCCAATCAGATTCTCTCTTTTATGATCCTCAGTTCATAATGAGGATTATACCCCAGGCTGTATATACCTCTAATGAGAGACCAAGAGAATTAAAACAGAAATGAATGACACAATGCAGCAAAACAAAATGATGAACAATCTCACTGCAGGAAGATGCTAGCTCACTAAAGCAATATACTCCTACTGTAGTCCAGAATAGATTGACAATGTACTGTCACCCCAATATCAACAGAAAGTCTTTTATGAGTTATTTGTTGGGAGAGAGAAAGAGTGCATGTTAACTGTAAGTGACCTAGAAAACATACACTGTGGATAGAAACAGAGAAATGTAATGGCGAAAAAGTCTTAGGCATGACATTTTGAAAGTCCTGCTACAAAGGGAAGGACCAAATTTGGGTGCACCTGCAACAGTATAAATGTGGCAAAATGTATGCGTGTATTTTCAAATGTGTTGCTACATTTATGACAGTTGACTCTGCTTTATGGCTAAATAATGATACATGTGTAAGCCCCTTACCATGATTTGCTTCCTGCTGAACCCCACATTCTCACTGTGCCAGGCCCAAGTCCTTGGTGCCCTGAATCTCCATCTGGCCTCAGTAATACATTTACTTTAGAAAGCAGAAGGAGGAGCAAAGCTGCAGAACTGCCGTGCTGTTGCATGAATGTGCGAGCTGGTGGTCTGTGTATGAGCAATAGCTTGCATCAGTTTTCTTGCCACTATTGCAGTAGAGCAAAAGCTTCTCTCATGCTCCTGGACCCCAAAATCAGTCAGTCAGGGTTTGGAGAAATGGAGGAGGCACCAGGGAAGCCAGAAAAGTATTTATTTTAAGAGCTCCAATGAGCGCTATACAGTGGGGTTATAAATATTTATGAGGGCTTATGAATATTAATGAGTGTGTCTGCTGCTTGGGGACTAAAATTATCAGCAGCAGTAACAGGCAGGAAATTGTTTTAAAATGTTAAACTTGGTTGTCAGACTAAAGGGCAGAGGAGCTACTGTTAGATATTGGGGAAATAAATGTTAAAAATATTTAGTGTGGCTGCAAAAGGCATGAAATGTTGGGGACTCCATATAAACTGTTGGGACTATGTATTCAGCAGCCATCATAGTAATCCATTAACCCCTCAGCCAGCCAATCAGAACACAGAATTCTGCAGAGGGCTTTTGGACTGCAAAGGACTTTTGGGAAGGAAAGGCAAGGACATTTCTTGGTGCCCAAATGAGGACTCAATTGGGTGTCAATTGAGCCAAATAAATATTAATTTGTTCAGTTGGACATCTGCTGCAGTCAATCACGAAAAGGGGATGAAAAAAGGATTTAAGGGGCTGTTTGCCTGCCAAAGGGGGAGTCTGGAGAGATCAGCCAGACATTGTGGACAGGAGACAGACTGATGTGGGCTTGCTAGCTCTGGAGGCCTGCCTGTTTTCCCAAAGGCCTTGTCTGGCTCCTGGACTGGACAAGCTGCACAGCTCCTGGAGAAACAATCAGTCCCTGGGAAAAGAACTGAAGTGTGTGAGAGGTTCCCAGGGTGTGATATGGACCTGCAGCTGCTAGTGGAGTTTTGTGTTTTACAGCCTGCAAATTGGAGTGACTGCTATTCGGTAGCCTGGAAAGAGAAACTGCCAGCCCAAAAGAGAGAATGTGGAGTATTCATCCTGAGAGCAGAGACTTCAAGGTCATAGCTGTCAATCCACTAGTGTCTGCAGCTGAAAAAATAAAGGGACTAGTAACCTGTATTTTCACTCTGTGTGGATGTGCCTTTGAGACTGTTTTTGCTGCAACCCAGAGAACTATATTCACTGGGTCTACAGACTTAGCCAAATCCCAGTTCCTGTGATGTTTCAGAAAACAACTGTGTGCCAGATGACTAGTCTGGGGACCATTCAACCTGTCCCATCCTAAGTCCGAAGAGGAGACCACCAGAGAGAAAGACTTCGAGAGGTCTGCCAGGTGAACACCACATACAAAGGCCCCGGAGAGCTGAAGGCTGGAAAGGCCTGATGGTTGAAGATAAGCCTTCTTCATTTTGTCACCTAACTATTGCTGTGGTGCTCCACCAACCACAGATACAAGCATGCTACCATGGAAGCAAGTGTCTGCCACCCCTGTTGAATCAAACTGTGAGTACCCTGGGACTGTGGTTCAGGGGAGTCTATTTAACTAGCTAGCTAGTCTGAAAAAGAGGGTTAAGTCCTGGGCAGGACTGCACCATGGTTAAAGCTATTTTGCATTTGTTTAAAGTTATTTGGGCCCCAATGAAAAATCTTCAGCATCTTCCACATGGTGGTGTGGTACCCACCCAATGGACTTTACTGACATTTTGGGCAGCTGCCACTGGGAAACCAGGTGCACCCATAGGTGGGAGGTGGGGATTATGAGGGGTGAAAGTGTTCCAACAGTGTTTAATGTGCTATTTTTTCTCCCTTTCTCCCATCCAACCAAATCAAATACTGTCAATTGTAAATGTTATATTCTAGTATTGTGACTCATTGCAAAGAGAGGGAACTGTTGTTGTGTGGGAAAGGTACTATGGGGCAGTCATTTTATTTTCCTGGGGGTGGTAACCTGCAATTTATCCACAGGTATCCCCTATCACTACCCCAGGTGGAGGCACCATGCACATTTATTGTTCAAGTACGTGCCTGTCAGAGAACCTAGGCCGGCACCCTTGAGGTGTGTCCAAGGAAGACCCGAGGGCCCCAGAAACAGCCGAGGTGAGTCCAAGGGACTGTTACACATGCATCAAATATTGATGTACAGTATGTATGACAATAGGACTCCCAATGTGCCTCAAGTTATGGCAGATGTGCATATTCATAGATTCATCGAATTTGACAGCAGAAAAAAATGTATCAGCCCATCCCGTCTGTCCATCCACAGAAACACAGAAACATAGAGGTTGACAGCAGATAAGGCTGCAAGGCCCATCCAGTCTGCCCATTTCTTTTTCTACCTTATAAATGTGCCATCGGCCTTTGCTCTGTCAGTGGCCTATCTAGTCATACTCATCTGTATTGCTCCCTTATGCCTATCCCATTCCTGTTTGAAGCCCTGCACTGTATTCATATCCACCACTTCCTGAGGTAGGCCATTCCATGCATCCACCACTCTTTCTGTGAAAAAGAATTTCCTCACATTTCCCCTTAATCGGCCTCCCTCTAATCTCATGCTGTGTCCTCTTGTCCTGCTGTTTTTCTTATATTTAAACATGTTAGACACTTTCACCTTGTTAATGCCCTTAAGGTGTTTGAATGATTCGATCATATCACCTCTCTTCCTCCTTTGCTCAAGGGTATACATATTGAGCTCCATTAATCTGTCCTCATATGTCTTCTGATGCAGTCCCTGCACTATTTTGGTTGCCTTTCTCTGGACATCCAGCCTAACAGCTTTACACCCTTTTAAGTGCCCTAACTTTTGGTCTCAAGTTTCAGGCAGCATGATTATGCCACAAGTCCCCAGTGCATGGCTAAAAATCCAGCCGTCATAGTTCATCTAGTCTGCTCATTTTCCTGCCTGAGCTGTAACAACCTACCCTTGGTCATGCCTAACTTCAGTTGTCATAACCTACCACTCTCACACTTGTCTGGGTCCCTCTTCATGTCCCTGACCTCTCCACGGAGTCTACCATGGAACACACTTTACTGTCATCTGCAATTAGGCAAATCTTTCCTTTGATCCCTTCCCATGTTACTGACTATTTTATTATTTATTTATAATTTTTGACAGTGAAAGGCACACTGAGCTGTGATAGCTCAATCATTTCTAGGTGGGGTGTAGATTCATAGATTTTTTATTTGTTACAGTTTTATTTAATTATTACTGAAGGCGAAGAGTCGGCCATCACACCAGGATAACTTTCAGAAGATGATAGTGTTTTTTGTTTGTTTTGTTTTAAAAAAAGGCTCTGTGTCAGATATTAGAATCTGGAGGCCTTTAACACTTCTGAGTACTGACATAAAAATTAAAGAAACATTTTAAGTAAACGGCAATCTGCAGCTGCATCTTTAGTTATTCATATGTTGCAAAGATGCCATACCAAACAGGAAAATCAAGGGCAACCTAATTTTGCTGAGGGAAATTTTTGACATCAGCTAGAGGAGGGCTGCTGAAGGGCCTTTCTTGGCATTAGTTATGAAGAAGGCTTTCAACAGAGTCTAGTATGACTTTGTGTATTATTTGTTACAGCAGTATGGGATTCCAAGAAAGTTCATAGACTGGATTAAAAAATTATACCTGCCTGCAACTTTGGTCCCCTTGGTAAATGGGAACCTACAGTAGGTGGAGTATGTAAGCTACCAAGAGGGGTTAAGCAGGGATGCCTGCTTACTCCTATTTTGTACACCTTTTGTATTGATTCTGTATTATAGAAATTAGAGGTTGCACAGATAATAGCCCCACTTCAGGCTGAGAGGCCCCTGTTAGCAGTAAAACTTTAGCTTATGCTGACAACACATGCTTACTTATAAATGCTAGATCTGGACAACAGGCAATAGAGTCCTTTGCTCAGTTTGGATCTATTTCTGATTCTCTTCTAAATTTAGGCAAAAATACAGGTTTTTTTGGGGGGACAGGATAATGTTCCAGATAGTCAGGTTGTGGCAGGAGTTCACTGTTTGACTGAACCTGTTAAACTACTAGGTACATGGATTGAGCAGGAAAATATGACTGAATACAATTAGAAAAAGAAGATAGATTCGGCAGAAGCTATGGTTACAAGATGGTGCTCTTGGCTTCATTCTAAGTTAAAAATAGTTTTCCTAATTAAAACTGTTTTAGTTCCCATTTTCTTATATTTAAGTTTAGTTTTTCCCCCTCTGGTTTGCTTACAGACAAAGTTGTATATATTTTTAAACTTTTATGGGGGAGCAGACTACCCAGTCAAACAGGGGCACACTTATAGGGACATTACAGAGGGAGAACTGGCCATGATAAATCCCATAGCATTTTTTAATATGCCTTTTTCACCTATAATTTAAGACCCATAATTTTAGGTCTAGCTTCAGCAGGCCTAATTTTATTATCATGTGAATATTCTACATTACTGAGCATGTGGAAAGAAGGGAGGCTCAAGAATGCGAACGGGTGGGGGAGAACAGAATCTCTTTATGTACTTGAGTGTTTCTTAAGTTAAAAGTTTGGAAAATATCCGTAATGTCAGTTCAAACAAATACGGGATAAAAATTGTGTCTCTGAGTAGAAAGTAATAATTTCTTTATAAACCCAGTGTTTTTTCAATGGTGTGGTATTGCAGATAAAGTAATGATTAAGCAATTAACTGATGCCTGAGCATCAATAAAATGTGGGATATGATTTGTATGTGTGCTCATGAAAGGCTAAATCTTAATGGCAATGTTAAATACAAACAGATGTCAGAAAGATATTGGGCCAGATTCACAATAGGCTGCAAATGCCGCAAGTCCCAGGTACAACAAACATACGGCGCACAGGGCTTGCAGCATTCTCCCGGCCTGCAGTCGTGATTCTTAATCCCATGCATCAATTACTGCGAGACAAACCAGCTTTTTCTGGTATAGCTTGTGGCAATATCAGGTACTCTTTTTATAGGACTTGCTCCATATGTTTGGTGCAAGTTGACTGCAATTCTTAACCTGCTCCTGCCAAAATACCATTTCTTACGCCTCTCCCAAGATGCACCCCGTACCCAACAGGCCTGCACCACTAATGCCACCCTGTACCTAACCTAACCTACCTCAGTTTGCTATCCCCTGCATCCTAACCCCTTTTGCACTTACTTATTCTGTTCCCCTGCCCTCTGCATCAGTACATTTTTGCCTAAATACCCTCACGAGGTATATCCTCTCTACCATTGCTCCCCCTGCCTCACCCACTACTTGCCTGGCTCCTATCTCTGAAACTTACCCTACTCCAAATATGAATAACCTCTTTTTTCCTATCCCAGCATCTAAACCCATGGCACTTATTTGTTTTGTTTCTCATATTTCCCTTGTCTGTAGAAAATTGTTTTTCCTCCGGGTCACAACTGCTGTATGTCTATTTATTTCTTTGAATTTGTGACCATGTATCTCTGAGTTATCCTTTGTATTTTGCAACAATATGGTTTTACTGTACTGCCAATATACCTCATCCCAATGCTATAACTGTAAATATATGTCCTGTAACCTGCTCTCAATACCTTATATCTTATTTATGCTGCATAACCTGCTGTAGAATACCACTGTGTATACCTCGCTGTATCTACTTTCTGTTGTATTTTCTGTAATGTTACCCTATTGTATTCTTTGAAATGTTACTCTATAACCTCCCGGGTCATGCCTGAAAAAATAGTCATCTCTATGGCTAGCGCACCTACCTGGTAAACAAAAATGAAATAAATAAATAAATAAATAAACAAATAAATAAATAAATAAAATGGGAAAAGTGTAAGTAAATGTACCCGATCTTTCTGAGTGGCACAGTGTGTGACAAGTTGTTGGCACAACTGCACCAGCAGACAGGTTTTACACAGGGCTTGATACAAGCTCTGCATCACCCTTTGTGAGTCTGGACCATTGTGTTAGATCAGGATGTACAAGTCAAGCAGAAAGTAGGATATAACTATTTTTTAATGTAGTTATATTAAAACATTTTGAACATTTTTGGCAACTAGATGGAGCATACATGATTTACAGCATGTCAACTATGAAACTCTTATTTTAGGGAAAAGAGATCCACCCTGGAATACCAGCACTTTATATGCATTATTTGCTTGTATTAAACAATGGATCTGGCAGTGCTACTGTCAGTTTGTGTTACAACAAATGGATACTCTGATATTAAATCTTGTAATATGTATAGAAAAGGAGCTTCTGGGTGTTAGAATATCAGAGTACAGTCATTTGCCAAACCCAATGTTTGCTAAACTACGGTCACAATTCAAGCTTTAAAAGGAAGTAAGTACCTAGAAGTGTAGTTTTCTTTCTTGTGTATCAGAATTTGTTGAGAAAGTAGTTGTTTTGTTTGTTTTTCTTTGATGTAGTATATTTGATATGGATATTATGTTTCTGATATAATTCTAATAAAAAAATCCTCTTTTCTTGGTAAGGGGCACTGCTGACCATTTTGCTGACCATCAAGACGTCGGAGCCTGGAGGAAGAGAGAAAGATGGTAGGCTAGCAGAAGGGTTGCTCTCCATCCTTGCAAAGTCTTTAT
Source organism: Neoceratodus forsteri (assembly GCA_016271365.2). Classification (NCBI taxonomy): domain Eukaryota; kingdom Metazoa; phylum Chordata; order Ceratodontiformes; family Ceratodontidae; genus Neoceratodus; species Neoceratodus forsteri. The sequence continues at coordinate 681,718,881 of CM057453.1, read as the reverse complement.
TGGAGGTTTAACAGAGTTCTGTTATTGAAACTGTAACACTGGTCAGTAAAGAGAAGTTGGAATCCTGTGCCAATGCCAACTGAGTTACAGGCTGTCGGGGATCTCTGCCTGCTCTCCTCAGTGGCTGTCTCCCTCTCTCACTGTCTCCTCAGTGAGCACTGACCCAGTGATCCACCACAGAGTCTTTACATTATCTGTTTATTATCAGTGGAATGTGGGCAGTGTGGATGAAGGACATTTTCATCGGCAATGGGAAGCATGATGGTGTCTCTCTCCTACCTCCACACTTGCTCACTGGTGCAGTGGTTGCAATTTTAGTGGCTGGCAGTTAAATGGATGTCATGCATGGCAACCTGCTAAGGGATGAGGAGGACAAGTATGTGTGCCAAAATGACACATGTATACTGCTTGACAGTAGCTTAAAGCCAAGGGGGGTGAGGGGTGGGCTCAGACTGACAGACTGGCTAAGTGGAAATAAAAAAACCCAAAAGACACAGAAATTCAGCACAAGGCAGCATTCCTAAGCAACAACAGGAGTAAAAAAACATAGGGCCCTAGTAACCCTTAAATGACAGTCCTATTTGGAGAGACATCATTATGAAATGGGGACTCTAATGGGTTACAAGAACTGAGGCAGCATGGATTCATGTGGGGAGGTCATGTCAAATGAATCTGATAGTTTTCTTTGACTGGATAACCAATGAATTAGATCAGGGTGGAGTGGTGGACATGGCCTACCTAGATTTCTGTAAGGCTTTTGATGCCGTTCCACATAGGAGGCTAGTAAGCAAGTTGGGTAGCTTAGAGGGGCCCAAAGTTGGTAAAATGAGTAAGCCAACCCTCAGTCAGAAGCCTACTCTTATCTCACTACATATCTCTTATGCAGCTAAGTAACCTCTCTGCTCTCAAGTCATCAATTACTGAGTGCTCCAAGAGGAAGTTACACTAGCTATGCCTCAAATCCCTCTAACAACTCTTGAAGCACCTTATACTGCTGCTCCTGCTTATATTAGGGAACACTCATCCAAACCCTGGCCCCCTATGTAGTGGATTTGATGGCAACTATAGAATGGGGATGCTAACCTTATAGTACAAACATCTGCAGCCTACTAAAAAAACTTAATGCCCCTACTGCCTGGGTCATGGTACACAAACTTGACATCCTGTCAGTTGTTGAAACGTGGCTGTCACCTACCACTCCTGACTCAGCCATTGCCCTACCAGGCTACTCAGTGTTTAGGTAAGACAGGCTATCAAGAAAAAGTGGTGGATGTGCCATCTACTTGAAAGAGTCTCTCATGGGGCATACATTGTCCCTTCCCCACCCTGGTGTAGATATATATGGAGCACACAACAGGGCCCTCACTGTTGGATCTGTTTATATTTCTCCTAACCTAACAGGTCAAGGCCTGAACACCCTCTTGAACTGCATCAACAGCTTAAAGGCATCTAAACAGGCACCAGCCATGCTAAATGTTGATGGTACTATAAACCTCGACCACGCTAAAATTGCCAAAACTTTCAATTCATCTTTCACTGATCTCAGCCAAGTGTTTACCCTAATTTCTATGATCCACCTGATAAAACTATTTCCACCACCAAGCACAACAGGGCACAGATGCATCTGTGGTTTTATTTTAAAGTAATTTCTGAAAGAAAGGCAAAGAAATACCTTCTTAAAGTTCTCAGAGGACTTAGATAGAGTGGTGATTCCCTTGACTTAAAACTGCTTGCTCTCACCCTAGATGAAGTCCTATCCCCCAACTATCATCCTCAACCACTCCTTCATGCTCTCCAATTCCCTCTGATCTGATCAGCTCTGGTGACACCGGTTCATAAAGTGGAGATAGATCCTAGCTGGTAATTATAGCCTATATCCATACTGCCCCTCTGTCCAAAGTGCTTGAGAAAATTGTTGCTGACCAGCTCATTGAATATATGGCAAAATATGGTCTGCAATGTGTCCAACAACATAGCTTCCATAAAGGACACAGTATCACTACTGCTGTCTTGGAATTTATAGGTTTCATCCACCATACACTTGATCAAGGCAACTCATCAGCATCACCTTTATTGACCTGTCAAAAGCATTCAACACAGTCAATCACCCTCTGCTGATTGACCAACTTGCTTCTTGAATATCCCATAATGCTGTATGATGGCTTGACAACTACCTATCCAACTGCATGCAACAAGTGAGGATAGAGAACACGTCTCTACTAAGCAGGCAGTCTGGTCAAGTATTCCTCAAGGTCCGATTTTGTGACCTATGTTGGTCAGCATTTTCCTCAACAATTTCCTGCCTCTTGCTCCAATTCTGTACTCCTTTACACAGATGATGCAGTTATTTTCTCAAAATGCTGATCCTAATGACCTAGCTTCCAAATGCAGAGCAGTTTTCCAAAGCAGAAGCTTGGTTCATCTCACAGAAGCTGATGCTTAACTACAAAAACAAAAGTTATGTTATTCCACAGAAGCCACAACAAACATAAAATAAAACAATTGATAATTAAGAATTGCTCAGGTGTAGCTGTTGAACAGACACAGACTTTAGATATATAGTGTCAGTGGCTCAGTAGGTAGCACACTCACCACTGAGGCTGGGAGATCAGAGGACTGTGGGTTCAGTTTCACATCTGACACTTGGGTTAATATCAATCAATCAAATTCTTTATTTATCCAGGCAAACACCACTGAGCAAACTCATTTACAAGATGGACCTGCATTACACAAGTCAAGTAACAATGCATTTATATACAGACAAATAGACAGTAGATGCAAAAGTACAACAGTACAATAGACAGGATAAGTAAAAATACATTTGGGTTCAGGTAAAAGACAGTCAGTAAGGGTATACATAACAATAGGGTAGCAAGTCAGTAAAATGTATACCAGATACATCAACATACATGGTTTAGTATTCTCGTAAGGTAAAGGCATTATAGTCCAGCTAAGAGATTAGTTGAAGTGGATGCTACAAGCAAAGTGGCATACAGTACATAGTCAGTTTAAAAGACCCAGGCATATCAAGGGGAGACAAGTGTTGGGAGAAGTGGGCAGCCAGTGGGGAGGGGTCTAGAACTGGGATAATACTAGGAGGCGAAGGAATGAGATGCTGTGGGTATACAAGGAATAGGTGGGTGAGGGAGGGAGATTTAGGGTGGTAGATAAGTAGATGGCTCAGGGACAAGTTATGCACTGATACAAGAAGGAAGGAGGGTGGGAAAGCAGGGAGGATGTGGAAGGGGTGTAAGTAAGCTAGAATCATTGGAAGCAGTTGCAGGCTTCTGTAATGTATTTTGAGTATAAGGTCTTAAACACAGTGAGACTAACAGGAGTCCTCAGTTTCTCTGATTTCTGTGCATTCCAGAGTGAAGGTAGAATGAATACTATGGCAGTTCTCCCAAAATGCGTTAGGGCTTTGGGCACTTTCAGAGAAATAAGTGAACAGCTTCTTAGGGCATAGGTTCCAGGCATATTGAGAGTCAGGCAATCAACAATGTACTGTGAAGTTTGCCAGTGATAGCTCTGTATGTCAGAGAGCCACATTTTATTTGTCTGTAGTGTAGGGGGTCCAACCTATGGCGCATATAAAAGAGCAGTGATGGGTGGAGAAGGAGACCAGTGATGAAGCGGGGTTCTGTGGTAAAGTATGTCCAATTTACAGAGGTATGAAGTAGCATTAGCTGTATATAAAGTCGCGTAATCAATTAGGAAAGGAACATAGACTGAACTAGCTGTCTCTTGGCCTCTGTAGTTAGTAGGCGGTTTAACTGAAGAAGAGACCTAGTCTCTGCCTCAGTTTTTAACAAATCCTCAGGTGGTCTGCAAAGGAGAGTTTGAAGTCTAGCCAGATCCTGAGGTATTTGAATTTCTGCACAAATTCCAGGGTTTCTCCTAAGAGGGTGGTGATGGGGGGTTGAGCAGGGTAGGCTGCATGGTTAATAGGTGAAAATAGCATCACCTTTGTCTTTTTGGCATTAAGTAGCAATTTTTTTCCTAAGGAGCTTGTATTGAAGTATGTTGAAGTCAGCTTGCAGGTCACTACAGGCAGTTTCAGGAGTTGTATGGTTTGGGTAGATCACTGTATCATCTGTGAACAGATAAAGTTTTGCCTGATTGATGCCTGAGTCTATATTGTTGATATAGATAGCAAATAGGAGTGGCCCCAGGATGGATCCCTGTGGGACACCTCTTTTCAACAGATTTGAGGGAGAGTTCACCTTCGGCCTTGACCTGTTGGTGCCTATCAGAAAGGTAGTTGTGGAACCAACGCAAGGGGGTAGAATCTAGACCAATAGTTTTTAATGAAGAAAGAAGGAGGCTATGGTTGACAGTGTCGAAGGCCTTACTTAGGTCTAGAAAAATGGCGCAGACAAATCGTTTGTTCTCTAGCTCATGCTGCCAGTCATTTGTCACCTTGGCCAGGGCCGTGATTGTGCTATGTTCAGTTCTGAAACCAGATTGCATTGGGTTTAGCAGGTTAGTATAATCTATGAAAGATTTCAGTTGGGCATTCATGATTTTTTCCAGAAGTTTTGATAGTACCGGGAGAAGGGAGATGGGCTTGTAGTTGTTTAGATCACAGGGGTCTCCGGATTTAAACAACAGAATAACATGTGCAGTCTTCCACAGTTTGGGGAGGGTCCCTTGAGAAAGGGACAAGTTAAATAGATGCGTAATAGGTACAGCCAAGACACGATAAGCAATTTTTAGGTAGTATAGATCGAAGGTGTCAGCGCCAGCACTTTTTCTGGTGTCCAACTGGAGGAGGAGATCTTCGACCTCTTTTAGTGAGGCAGGAGAGAATGAAAAGACTGCATCTGAGGGACTAGATTCTGAAGGTTGTGTGGTAAGCTGGGAGCGTAGGTTACATGATAAGTTATCAAAGCTAGCCCTGCAGTAGCAAAGTGATTGTTGAAGGCTTGTAGTATCTCTTTATTGTTGTTGATAGTTACAATGTCAGAAATAATTTTTGAGAGGAGAGTGTTTCCTGTGGTATTACCAGAAGTTATTTTATTGTGGACCAAAACTTGGTAGGGCAGTTGGAGGCAATGTGAGTTCAGAGCGATAGAAGTTGGACTTGGTTTCCTGCATTAGCTTTGTACAGTGGTTTCTGGCTGTTCTGAAAAAATGTCAGTCTTCAGCTTTGTGGGATTTGCGTGCTAGCTTCCAGATCATGTCTCTTTTCAATAGTGCTGCCTTGATGTCTGTTGTAAACCAATGGCACTTTCTAGCCTTTATGTGGGTTTTGACTAAGGGTGCGTTGGTGTTAAGAGTGCTGGATACAATTTAGTGGAAAATGGCATATGCTGTTTCTACTGATTTGGCTAAATAAAAGGTTTGCCAAAGCAGGGAGGCTTTCAGGTCATTGATATATGCAAGTGGGTCAAAATTCCATTTTGATCTTTTGGTAGAGAACTTTGCTGAGGCTGTTGGTTTAGGGACTGCTATTATGCCAGCAATAAAACAATGGTCAGTAACATCAGCAGAAAAGATCCCAGCATGGGAGAAGAAATGGAGTTTGCTTACTAGAAGTACATCTAATAGTGTACTTTTGTATGTTTTTCTTATTGATAGTGAGGTTCGTTAGTAAGTAGAGTGAGCCCATGATACTCACAGAAGGATTTAAGTGGAAGAGATGCACTTGACAGCCGGTCATAGTTAAGGTCCCTAGTATAATAGTTTCCATTGTGTCAGTACTCATAGTAGATGATAGGTGGGACAGGAGCTGTGACCCTGAGGACGGGAGTCTATAACATCCTATGACACGGAGGGCCATAGATGTAGATATTTCAATTTTTAAGGACAGGCATTCAAAGGCATTGGCAATTGATGTAGTGTCAAGGGTAGTGACCGTAAACTTGTCCTTAACATAGATGGCTACACCACCGCGTCTGGTTAGTCTATCAGCTCTGAATAACCTATAGTTGGGGATATTGACCTCTTTGTCTGGCATGGATGGACGAAGCCAGGATTCAGATATGACAAGTACATCCATATCCATATGGATAGCCCAAGCCTGTATTGAGGTGAGTTTCTTTAAGAGACTAACATTAACATGCATAAAGCTTATACCTTTATACTTCATGACTTTGGATGGTGAAGGAATTGCTTGTATAGGACCAGGGTTAAGTTTAACATTACCTGAGCATAGCAAGAGGAGGAGTACAACTTTCCTCAGGGCAACAAGTGGTAATTTGGAAGAACTAAGCCTTCTTTGGCTAGTGGAAGTATTGGGGTAGGAATGCAAGGACCTATTCTTTGTACTGTTCAGTCCTAGTGATACACATGCTAAGACCCTAGCCATATGACACCAGTAGATGCAGGTACTGGGCTGAGTAAGTAACATTCCTTGGGTAGGTAACAAGATGCCAGCAGATGTCCAAGAGGAGACTCAGCTGAAGTTGGGTACAACAACTTGTGGGCATAGCATGAGTTGTATACGGACTCCATGAGCTGACATTCTTGTGGTAGGGGATACGACTCCTCTTTGGGGTAAATTCCATCTGGCATGTACCCTAATAAGGGTAGGGTGCATAAGGTGGTAAATAGGTGAAGCCAGATTGCAAGTTCCATGGTTAAAGTCTGGGGTCAGAACGAGAAACAGTTGTAAGGGCTTAATCTGGCAAGGTATCACCAGTGAGCTACAGCCATGGGGTCTGAAAAGGATATAGATGCGATACCACCAGAAGGGTGCAAGGAGATGATTCTATGGCACAGCGACTACAGATAGTTACAGAAGTCATAAACCTGATCTAAGAAGTATCACCAGCTAAGGCTACACACCACAGGGTCAGCAAGGGATATAAGCACTGAAACCACTTGTAGGGGCAAGGAGAATTTACTATGACACAGCGACTAGGGACAGTAATAAGAAGTCACAAATCTGATCTAAGACTAGTGGTAGGGGAGACTGCAGTGGGCTAGTTAGGATGGGACACTTGAACCTGGAGCAGCAGCCCAAAATGTATATGTCTGTGGGCGTCCTAGGGAGGCGGGGAGGATAGATTTGTAGGAAAGCCAATGGCAGGGGAGGGCAGGGCAAGGAGGTCTATATAATGGTCAGGGAGGGGCATGGGTGGGTGGGTGGGAGTAGCATTTGTGGCTTTGCCATACCTCTCTGGGTCTGGAGTCCTAGCAAGTGCTCTCGGGCAGTGGTTTTGGGAGGGCTGACCACCCGGTGGCCACGGTTCTTGTGGTGGATGAGCTGGGAGCCCTGGAGGGTTCTCGGCTGAAGGGGAAGAGAAAGCGAAGCCAATTAGTACTGGTCCCAGACAATGGTCGAGCTACCCAGTGACACAACTAATTTACAAATGAAAGGAGTCAATTTCCTTGGTGCCCTGAAGTCTGGGCGGTAGTTAGAGAGGCAAAGGAAAGGGCTGTTTCACTTAATCAATCTAGCAAGAGCAGTTTGCAAGTATTACAGCTTTTTGCAGGCAGTTTACAGGCAGATTCTGACAAAATAGGCATAAATTAGCAAGCATAAGTAAAAAAAAGCACCTTTTTAGCTCAGGAAACAGAGAAAAGATAAGAAGTGGTGAAGGACCAATCAGAGCAAGCCTGTAGAAGTCGCTCGCACTCCGATTGGTTTATGGCTTTCCCATACCTTTCTGGTTCATGAGTCTGAGCAAGTGGTCTCGGGCGGCGGCTTCAAGGCACCGACCCGCCTGGTGCCTTGGTTCTTGCAGCAGATGAGTTAGGAGCCCTGGAGGGTTCTCTGCTCTCTGAGTCTGGAGTCTGGCGACTGGTCTCGGGTGGCTGGCTTTGGGAGCACCGACACCCAGTGGCCTCGGTTCTTGCAGCAGATGGCTGGGAGCCCTAGAGGGTTCTCTGCGGAAGTAGTAGGAGAAAATTAGCATGGTCAGCTTTATGAAGGGGGAGAGGAGGAAGTGGTGAGGCAAGGGGTTGTTAGAAATGTAGTTCTGAGGGGCAGGACCGCACTTTAGGAGGTGTTCTTCAGCTTTAAATTTGTGTAGGACAAGATGGCCAATGGGAGGAGGTGCACAGAAGGGGGAGTGGTTTAGGTGTATTTAAAAACTTGTGGAGGAGGGTGAAAAAATCACACAGAGAAACACACAAAGGAGAGAATAGGAAGATTAAGGGATCTAGCTAGGCCAAAACAAAGCAAACAAGCAGTACTTTACTCTCTTTTTTTTTCCTACCAGAATGAGCAAATACAGGCTAGTAACAGTCCTTAAACAAACAAAAAATCAGCAGTAGGATCCTGGTTTTCAGTTTAGCAGTAATTGATATTATGTGCACACACAAGTAGCGAGGGCTAGGCAGCACAGACTACAAAATTTGTGCATAGGCATGCAATTAGTCCTGGGAAAGCAGCCACGCTGGATTCAGAGCTAGCCACTCAGGGAGTTCACCAAGATGGTGAGCAGCCAATGGGGGCACTGCAGTCAGATGGCACCAGGAATTTGGAAAAACAATCCAGTACTGACACTGTAGTGCATCATGAGAGGGATGCTGCACTTCTGAGGTGCTGACTTTCAGATGAGATGTTAAACCGAGGTCCCATCTGCCTGGATTGGTGATAGTTCAGATGGATGTTAAAGATCACAATGGCACTTATCGAAAGAGTAGGGGAATTTCCACAGTGTCCTAGCCAAATTTCCCTCATTCGCTAAAAATACCACCAACAGCTTAATATGGTTCAAGATCAGTTGACATTCTTCTGTATCCCCCTCCCCGGGCTGTGCTTGAAAACAGGCAGGATTTGTCTAGTGCACTTACCCGGTCAACAAAAACTACATAAATAAATAAATACCTTGGTGTGACACTGGACAGTACACTCTCCTTTGCCAGTCATGTTGACAATGTTACCAAGTTGGTTAACATTCACATCGGCCTCCTCCACAGACATAAACACTGCTTAACATCTGAAGTGCTCAACCTTGCTAGCCATAGCTTAGTTGTGTCTGCCATTGATTATGGGTTGATAATCTATGGTGCCACTACTGACACTGCCCTTTGGTGACTAGAACTTGCTATGAACAAGGCCTGCTACCTACTAACAGGGGCTGTGCATCGCACCCACACCTGTGACCTCTATGAACATGCAAACTGGCTTTAACTTCTTGGTCATATCACTTATGAATCCTGCCTATTAGCTAAGAAGGTCAGTCTTGGTCTCTTGCCTCCAGAGTCCCAGCAACTCCTCAGTCCCTATTGTGGGACCTATCATACAAAAGCTTAAGTAAATCTGACCTTCGGTCCCCTGTAGTCATACTTCTCAAGCTCATAAATCTTTTGCAATTAGAGCACCCAAGTCTTTTAACTCCCTGCCTTCTGAGATAACTAATGCTGCCACATTGGTATCCTTTAAGCGGAAGCTTTGCCACTTCCTGGTATCCAGCGCCTCCTGTAATAGCTTCACCTAAATCCCTTCAGCGTGTTAAGGGCACTGAGTTTACAGCTAGAGATACCCAATGCCCTTCATGTCTGCCTCACCTCAGTGCCAGCTTACCTGCAGCTTCCTATAAGGTGGCTAGTTACAGCACTTTCCCATAGCATCCACAAATCTCACCTGCCTAGCCCACTTCCAACCCTCTCCTTCTGTGTCTGTCCCCTTAGCCTTCCCCTCCTATCCTCTACCCCATCACCTCTCCTTTCTAACCTCCTTTTATCCCCTCTATCACTTTAACAATCACACTTCCACACTCCTCTTATCTTCTGCCAACTCTACTGCCTTTTTAACTCTCACCTCTGCTGTATCTCCCAGTATGGGCACCCCTTGAACCTCTCTTATTCCCAACAATGTCTTCCTCTGTGCCCTCTAAATCCCACATTTTGCCCAGTTGTCCTCCTGCTGACAAGGCCCCCAGCTGCTTCTATCCCACTGCTCTTATTTTCTTTAAGTTAGGAATTGTATTTGTAAAATAGTTATCCTGTATTGTTTGTTTTGTGTTCTTGTACAGTGATGTGGAACCTATGTAAAAGAGCCTTTGCTCAAAAGTGTAATCTGAAATTTAAATAGATAAATAAATAAATTGTTTAGGGATAGGCAGCAGAGGGGGTGGTATATGGACTTCATACCAAGAAAAGGAGGATGACCAGCGGGCACCTTGAGGATCGGTGCTTTGACCAGCCCTCTTCAAGGTCTTTATATATGACATTGCAGAGGAGCTGGAAGGGAAGAGTCAACCTCTTTGTGGATGACACCAAAATCTGCAATAGGGTGACACTCTGGAGTAGGGGTGGAAAGGATGAGCAGAGACATGAGAAAACTCGGGGAGGGTTACAGGTGTTTTTTTATAGTTTAACCAGAAGTAGCACACTAAGCTGAAAGCTTTTTTACAGGTGCGACCTGGGAGCACAGGGAAGTTAAGTGACTTGCTCAGGGTCACACAGTATGCAAGTGGAAGCTGTGGGATTCAAACCCAGATCTGGTCTGCTGGATGTCACCAGCTTTGCAGCCCAGAGCCTTAAACCACTGCGCTATACTTGGTTATGGGTATGGCATCTGTGTTACAACATGAAAAAGTGCAAAATAATGCACTTGGGGCACAGAATCCCAGAGAAGAGTACAAAATAAGAGTAGTACTGGTGACCACCAAGCAGGAAATAAACCTGGTAGTAATAATTTTGGATGACCTAATGGTAGCCAGGCAGTGAGACAAGGCAGTTGGGAAGGTTAGTGGGATCCTGAGGTGCATATGGAGAAGTAGCACCAGCAGAAAGAGGGAGGTTATATTGCTGCTGTATAGATTGCTAGTAAAGCTCCATCTAGAGTACCGTGTGCAGTTCTAGAGGCCTCATCTCTGGAAGGACATAAACAGAGAGAGGCGGTCCAGAGGAGGGCAACTAAAATGGTGCAGGGTCTTCATCAGAAGCTCTATAAGGAAGTCATAAGAACCACAAAATATGTACACCCTGGAAGAGAGGAGGGATGAGGATATCATAAGAATCATAGGTATCGACAAGTGAGAAGAAACAAGGGCCCATAAAGAGGCTTGCCCTTTACACAAAGGGATAGGCTGAAATTCCTACTTTTTTAAAATGATTGTCTAATATTGTCTTGAATACATTCATTGAACTACTGCTGATAACATCAAGTGGTAGCCCATTCCAGATAGTAACAACCCTTTAGATATACCATCCTGTTTTCTTTTTTGTCACACTAGTCTCACCTTTAAGCTGTAGGTCATGAGCCCTTGTACTGTAATGTTGCTCCCTCATTTCAAAACCAAGTCAGTCCCAAAGATCATCATTAGAAAATAACTTGAATAGCAAACAGAGATCACCTCTAAGCCTTCTGTTCTCATGTGAGTACAGGTCTAAATCAACCAACCTGTCCTCATAGCACAGATGCTGAATACTGGAGACCACCTTGGTCACCTTTCTCTCAGCCCTTCCATGATCCCAATCTTGGATCTAGTAATCGGGGACCAAAACTGGGAGCAGTACTCCATCTGCAGCCTCACCAAGGGGCAAAAAAGGGCATAAGCAGAGACCTTTAAATATCTCACAGGGTAAATAAGGTATGGGAGGAAAATATGTTTCAGAACAAAAGGTGCTCAACTACTAGAGAGTACAATAAGAAAAGGGGGCAGAGTAGATTCAGGAGAGATGTAGAAAGTACTTCTTCACAGAAAAAGTGGTGGATTCCTGGAACAGTCTTCCAGTGGAGATGGTGGGGAGAAAACAGTGGTGAGATTCAAGAATGCATGGGCTAGGCATAAGGGAATCTTAGGGAAAGGAAAGGGGTGAGGAATGTGCTGGAGATCAAGTAGGATCTCAGGTGATACTACAGACAGGGAAAAATGGGCAGACTAGGTGGGCCAAGTGATCATTATCTGCCAGCAAATTCTATGTTTCCATGGGAAAACTTTTTTTTAAAATTGGTTCACAGATTGGGCTGGACTACCTCAGATCCAGTTTGGGTTCAATGTATTGGATTGGCCAATACCCGATCAATCAAAATCTCTGACCCAACCTGCTACATACCCCTACCCAGAGGTTTCCCTCTCTGAGGCCTCTATGACAAAAGGGGTAGAACTAGGCCCCAAACAAAACTAATATGACTTCCCACGCTATGCCTTTGTTTCTGACTATATTATAGTGTCACAGTAGTGCTTCTATAGTTAGGGTTCAGTAGGGACTTTAATGTTAAATCTCATATTTTGCACTTTAATAACTTCACAACTACACAATGGATTTGCACAAAATCTGGCATGTGCAGTTTTGTGTGTCATATCTCTTGACATGCAAAATTTCATTTCAGTTGGGTTTGTAGATTCCAAACTGCGCATAAGGATAAAAAATTAAAAATCGCTGTTTGGGGTGATTTTTTATGTTGCTTGTACGCATGTGCAAGAAACATAGTGCCATCATCCGAGTTTTCAGAGGTGTGTCAGCCCGTCTTCCAATGCAGTCAGTGTGTTTGCAGGCAGGCCCCAGTTCCTCAATCACTGCTGCAGCTGTCTATGACAAGCTGAAAATACAGTGGCATACAGTTGAAAGGGAGAGCTCAGCTTGAGTGAGCAGAGCTCTCCCCCCACACACATCTGTGGCACACACACACTGTTGTGCTCATGCACCTTCCCCTCAGCCACAGTGTGCTTGGCCGACAGGGGTGCCCAATCCTCCGTCGGCTCCACACCCCCCAAAGCATCCAGGTGCCACGCTGAGGCCCACCCCAGCATGGCAAAATTATGTTATGGCCGACAGGGTGCCCAATCCCCCATCGGCTCCACTGTCTCCCCCTTGCTGTTGCCGATAGGGTGCCCAATCCCCGTCAGCTCCACTGTCTCTTCCCTCTGCCCTAAGCATCCAGGTGCCAGGCTGGAGCCCACCCCAGTGTGGCAAACTGTGTTATAACCGCAGGTGCCCAATCCCCGTTGACTCCAGCCCCTTGGACAGCCTTTCAGCTGCCAGCTGGGAACCCACTCCAGCGTGGCAAACATCCATCATCGTCTCCAAATAAAAAAAACTGTAAATAGAAAAACTGTCCTTGGAGCTTCTCCCTGCCCCACTCCACAACCAGCACCCACCACTGCGCACCCTGCCTCCCCACACCTCACTCACCCCATACTTACCTCCGGAGCTCAGATGCGACGATCTTGACAGACCGGGAACACTTCTGCACTCTTCAAAGCCGACCACGAACTGAATAAATGCTGGTAAGCTGTATAATGGAATAGATAGGTTTTTTTTCAACTTTATTGCATATCTCAAGCATTTTTTGGAATTTTTGCACCAAATTTTCAACATGGGGGGTTTTGGGACTCCTTCTCATGAATGCTGTCACTGTCATGGCGTTACTCAGGCCCAAGGGTGATTTTGCAGCCACTGCATGAAATCACCTTTCCAGAATGATTAAAGAAACGACACTGCCAGTGTTCATAAGGTGGGCTCTCAAAAAGCCTATTTTGAAAATTTGGTTGAAAAATTCCAAAAAATGACTGTTTTACGAGCGTATGTTGCGCAGTTCCTATGCACACTCGTAAGTTTGCGAATTTTCAATATTTTCACTCCAGATTTTCAACATTGCCATTTTACCACACCTCCTTATGAGCAGCACAGCTGTCATTTTTCACATCCTGCCCAAAATGTGTTTCCGCCCATGTAGCGCACAATGGTGCTGTCGGTGTGCGAAATCAATGTATGGGACACATTAAGAAAATCACAGTGACATCGTTCATGAGCAGAGGTCTTAAAATGGCTATGTTGAAAGTTTGGTGAAAAAATTCCTAAAATGACTGTTTTACAAGCGTGCATTACGCAGTTCCTACGCACGCTCGTAAGTTCATGAATTTTCAATATTTGCACTCCAATGACTTCCAAATTCCTAAACAGCACATAGAAGCAAGCAACATTTGGCATTGACAAATGCTTGTTGTCATTGTGCTGAGCCCAGATGGTTTGGAATTTTGGTCTGACACTTTTAAGGTAGAAAGGGCTTGCCACTCAGAAGTGTCCTTTGCTGGTTTGGTGAAAAAGTATTAATTTGTCCCAAAGATACTTAACTTTAAAGTTTTGAGTTCTGAGCTTGCTCAGTACAGTTTTGGATAGCTTCCTGGAATGACAAAAGAATGTGGTCTAATGAAAGGGTCATTTTTGTGAGGTCAATTCTTTTCATAATAAAAAATCCATTTTCATTTTCTGCCATCTTGTTTTCTTTTGTTTCAAAAACAATTCTCCAAATTCACAAAATGACATCTTGCATAGATACCAAAATACGTATCTTGCTCATCAAGACTCCATTAGGTGGATTCTGCACTTGTCTGCCAGAAAAATGACCCTGACACTTTTTTTATTATTATTTTAAATCCTTTTAGTGACTCACTACTATCCTGTTTCATGAGTCCTTTTCATTCAAAGAAAAGGATCAATTTATTATTATTAAATTTCAGATAAATACCTTTGAGCCAATGGCTCTTTTACAAAGGTTCCACGTCAGTATACAATGAATAGAAGTATAGTTTGTGTGAGATTAGAAGGCAAGCAGTCTGAATACAAATTCATTACAGGGTATACATGGTCTAAAGCTACAGGTGATATAAATAACAGTTAGAACAACATAACTAGACATACATTTAAGAATGATGAGTCACAGCAAATAATATTTACATGAATTAAAGCTGCCAGAAGGGCATTGTCATAGGGAAAGGTATAGTGGAAAAACTGAGTTGCTGCCTATTGTGCCAGGTAGCTTAGGAAAGTGGAAGAGAGAGTGGGTGTAGAGGGGTAACTGGGAGGGAGGTAGAAAGAGAGGTGGGTGGGAGGCAAGGATCGGGAAACAAGTCACAGGTTATAGTTTTAGTGAGATGGGATCCTTTATCATGTGAACAAAAAAAGACTCACTATAAAGGATCCATGTCATGAAAAAGGATTCAGGAAAAAACTAAGTCTGAAATCCTTTTTCATGAGTAGAGATCCTTTTTTGAGAGAATGAAAAAAAGAGGATGAAAAAGGATTTATTAGCATGAAAAAGGAATCGGGAAACAAAGTTCAAAATTCTTTTTCATGCCAAGGGATCCTTTTTAATTTAAATGTAAAAGGGTTACAAAAACAGGATCCCTTGGCATTAAAAATGATTTGGGACTTAATTTTTTCTGATTCCTTTTTTGTGTCAATAAATCCTTTTTTGTTTAATAGGGCACAGGATTTCTTGACTCAAAAAAATATTTCTTGGCTATGTTCCTGTCAGTTTACTTGCTTTTCCCTGGTTTCCAGTGGTACTCCCCACCCACTGATTGTGTCCCACTCCCTGTTAAGATGTTATATGTATCTCCGTGTCTAGTGGCACCCCACCCGTCTGATTTCCATATACATATATCTTTGTATATTTTCCTTGCTGTCCAGTAGTACCCACAACCTTCCTATGCCCAACCCTGTTAATGTCTGTTTTCTCCCTGGTGTCTAGTGGCATTCCCACCATTCAATGTCCATTGTCTTGTTGTTTTACCCTTGCTGTAGTATCTAGTGGTGCTGCCTCACCCTCCCATGTCCCAAGCATCCTAAAATTAAGAAAACAGTTCCTCTGTGATTCAGTTTTTTTCAAACTGTAAAAAAAAAGAAATCCACTGGTGATGCTCACCCACCACCCCATCTAACCTCCCACTGTGCACCCACCATGCCACACACCCCTAGACCCCCCCACACACCCTCACTCACCTGAACTGGTCCCACTGTGAGAATCCACTCTTTGATTGAAGACATGTCTTGCAGCTGGAACTGGCAAATGCTGTATGAGAAACAAGGTAAGTGCAATCAAAATTCCCATGGGAATAGATTGAACCATAGTTACCTTATTTCTCACACAGCAGTCACTGGTTCCAGCAACAAGATGTGTCTTTGTTTGGAAAGTGGATCGTCACATGGGATCATTCAAGTGATTAGTAATGATTAGGAAGTCTAGGGGTGTGAGGTCAGTGCACAGTGGGAGGTCTGGTGGAGGGCAGGTGAGCATTACTGGTGACTTTGTTTACAGATAAAAAACATTGAGCAACCATTTTCTTATTATCAGGAAGCAATGCACCTTTGAGAGTGGGGGGTTACTATTAGTCACCAGGGCAATGTGAACTATAAATGAAAACAGCCTTCCAAGGGTGGCGGCCACCACTAGACACCAGTGATCAACTTTAGTTTTACAGGATTGGGTATGGAAAAGTGGGGAGTACCACTGGACACCAGGGAAAATATATTACTAAATATACATGGAAATCGGAGGGTGGGTGGTGCCACCAGACACCAGGGATACATATAAAAGCATCTACCCATATAATATATTTATGGGGACTTTTCTTTACAGATGTAAAAAACATTGAGGACACTTCTGTTATTTGCATGATGTAAAGGACATCAGAGCAGAGTGGGTAGATGCAGTTGCCACTATACACCACTGATGGACCCTCTTTATATATATATATATATATCTGCTATACAAAAAACTTCTTTAATGCATCAGTTAGGGTTCTTCTACAGTGAAAAAAGTGAGGAAATTTGATTTTAGGGTTTCCACCCCTTGCACCCCCCCCCCAGCCTGACCCCACCAACAGGCATCGGGGTGTGCATTGCGGTCATCAGCCTTAACTCTCACCCCATTCTCCTACATTTCACCACCTCAGTTTGTTTACACATGAGATGAGGAGTTAGGTTTGACAACCCCAAAGTACACTCCAGTACCTGTTGGTGGGGGCGGTCTGGTGGCGAGGTGCAAGGGTGGGAACCCTAAAATAGAATTTCCTTGCTTTTATGGCTG
Organism: Neoceratodus forsteri; assembly: GCA_016271365.2. Lineage (NCBI taxonomy): Eukaryota > Metazoa > Chordata > Ceratodontiformes > Ceratodontidae > Neoceratodus > Neoceratodus forsteri. The sequence goes on along the minus strand of CM057453.1, from coordinate 681,702,164 downwards.
TAGAAGAACCCTAACTGATGCATTCATGAAATTTTTTGCATAGAATTTCCCTACTTTTTAAGAAAGAATAGAAAAGTAGAAAGTTTTGCAAGTTGGTGGGAGTACGGGGCCTGCCAACTTATAAGCACCAGGACACATTACACACCCAAAGACTAAAAAGTACATTCACAACAGCAAGGTCAGCCACCAAACAAATGTTAATCTAGTAGAACAATACACAAAATGTAAACTGCACCACACAATATCTCCGCAAAAAATATATTGTCTGACACATAAAAACATCTATTAACATCTACAGGACATGCCATCAACTCCCTCCAAATTTCAAGTAAAAAGACCAAACCGTGTCCAAGATAGGACATGCAAAAATTTGAAATTTTCATTCATCAGAGTGGCACAGTTCCACACCTATTGACATAAACTGTGGCACACCATATCTCCACAAAAAAAAAAATTTCCGACATGGAAATACTGTCATTTACATCAACAGCACAAGCCGTCAAACCCTCCAAATTTCAAGTGAAAAGACCAAACCGTGTCTGAGAGATAACATTTTAACGTAAGAGATTTTCATTCGTCAGACTGGTACAGTTCCACACCTGTTGACATTTTATACACACAACTACTGAAAACTACATCCATGACACTTAGGCTAGGTATCCTATCAATTTCAAGCCACAACCACAAGTAAAACACTGTTCGCAACATGTAAAGTGTACCATGCAATATCTCGGCAAAAAAAATTTCTCCAGCTTATAAGCACCATAATTCACATCTACAGGACATGACGTAAACACCCTCCAAATTACAAGTAAAAAGACCAAACCGTTTCTGAGATATTCTTTGTTAAAGACTGGTAAAATGTCCTTATCTATTCCATTACAAAAAATCTGGCCATCTTGTCCCTATCTCGTGATCAAAGATGGTGATCAAAGAATCTCATGATCAAAGAATTTGCAGGCTCATGATCAAAGAATTTGCAGGCTCAAGAACAAAGAATAAAAACGTTTGTAATTTAACAAATTAAAAAATTGCGGTAAACCACCACCATGGTTTGACAGAACGAATCCTCCTGAGCAAAACCCACTCTCATTTGACTTCCTAGGGCACCCTGGGCTGAGAAAATTCATTTTAAATCCGGCCATCTCATCCTACCCTCACAATGCATGATCACGATCAAACAATCTCACAATCAAAGAATTTTCAGGCTCAATCAAAGAATTTGTATGGTCATGACCAAAGAATAAAAGTAGTGTCATTTACAAAATATACACAATTACAGTAAACCACCACCATGGTTTGTCAGAGCGGAAGCCCCTGAGTAAAACCCACCCTCATTTGTTTTCCTAGGACACCCTGAGATGAGAAAATAGATTTTTCATCTGGCCATCTCATCCCTCACTCCTGATGCATGATCACAATCAAAGAATCTGGTGGTGAAATAATTTGCAGGCTCGTGATCAAAGAAATTCCTCGCTCTTGAACAAAGAGTGAAGGACGAGATGGCCAGATTTCAAAAAGGTTTTTCTAGCCCAGTGGTGCTCTACAAAGCAATATAAGTATGGGTTTGGCTCAGGGGGCCTCATTCTGCCCCCTCTGAATAAAAAAAAACATTAGTTTTCATTATCCCTGGTAGTCTAGCAGCCCTCACTCCATCATAATAGTGTCCATATATATTTATAAAATGGGTAGGGAAATTGCAACATCACATGACTGTGCATATATCACAGCACGACTGCACACCTGCACTTTTACACCCTTCCAAAACAATTTTAACATTTTATAAGAAAGATAAACCACTCTGAGGTGTGCGGTCATGCTCTGATATACGCACGCCCTGGGTAGTTGATGAACTCAGCCTGCGGCCTCGTTCATAACAACCAACCAAGGCGTGCGATATCACAGCATGACCGCAACACCTCAGAGTGGTTTATCTAATATATATATATATATATATATATATATATATATATATATGTACAATGTATACATATATAGTTAGAGTTGATAGGGTTTCTGTCATGCCCTTGATAGTATGGAAATATCAAGCTAGGGTATAAAATCATATTACACACCCAGATTCAGAACATAGTCACACGTGGCTAGCATACAAGAATCCTTTAACCATAACATTTTAGTTATTACACACACCAGCAGAGTCAGCACTTTGAAGCCAACTCATCTCCTTAATGCTCAGTAGAACACATTAGTCAGTTATATGAAATCACAACAGTACTGCAGACATCCTATTCTTGCCAATTCTACTGATTGTTAGGGACATGAGTTGGCTTAAAAGTGCTGACCCTTATGAGTGTGTGTAATATAAGCTGTTGTAAGTGTTGCAGTTAAAGTTCTGTATGTTAGCCAAGTGCGTAACTGTGCTGTGAGACTGAGTGTGCTATTATGATTCTACACACTTACATGATATTTCCATACTATCAAGGGCATGACAGAAATTCTAACTGGTGCACTAACAAAGTTGTTTGCATTATATGTATATATTATGGTAGCACGGTAGTGCTACCATAGTTAGGGTTGAGGAGCCATTTCTATGTTAAACCCCAAAACTTTGCACCTTAATAACTTTGCAACCATTTGACGGATTTGCCTGAAATTTGGAATACTTAATCAAGAACCATAGGCCTTGGAATCTGCCAAGTTTTGTACCAGTTGGATAGATGGCTGTGGAGTTATTAAGCATGATCTGCACGTGCGTTTACGCTTTTTCTGGAATTCTACGGTCTCGCCTACAGGTCATATAGTTTGCATGACCAGCCCAAAATCTTCAGGGAACGTGTGGCCAGGGTCCCCAATGTGCCTTTCAAAGATTTCATGAAAAAATATTAAACAGTTCAAAAGTTATTCAAAAAACAATTTCCCATTATAAGTCAATGGGAAAAGTTAACAAAAAGTTTGACAGTGTCGCTAATGCACTTTTTACTGTCGCAAATGGCCCTGTTACTGTCGCAAATCTGCCATCTTGTTTTCAGTTAGTGATCAGAAAAATGCTTGGCATTTAAAATTGAGACCCTCTAGCAACCTAATTCTTTTTGTATTCACCTAGTCGGGCCCTGAGGATGCTAGCCATGTCTTTATTTTGGGGTAAAACACCCCAGAAATATGTTTTTCAGATTTCTGGAAAAAGTACTTTTCGAAAAAGTAGTGTGCACTCACTTATAGTGTTAAAATTTTTTGCGAAAGCTTTCGCAAATTGCGACACTATGCCCAAAATAACAGTAATTCTTTGGCACTCCGCTGCAAAAGAACGGTTGGGAGTTTGGGGCTGAAATTTGGAGGTAACACAGATGACATCTCACAGATATGCCTTTCAGTGTTGTATTGAAAAAATATTACATGGCGGCAAAGTTACAGCACTCCAAATTTGACAGTTTTTCCCATAGGATAACATTACGGCGCCCGATGCATTGCAGGAATCCTTTGGCACCCTGCTGCAAAATAACAGTTTAGTCTTTTTTCCTGAAATTTGGAGGGAAGACAGCCAACAGCCCACAGATGTGCTTTTCAGTGGTTTGGTGAAAAAATATTACAGGGAGGCAAAGTTATGGCACTCCGAACATCTCTTTTTTCCCATAGGATAACATTACGGCGTTCGCCACGCCTTTCAGGGCCCGTATCTCGGAAACGGTGCGAGACACAGACTTTTCGTTGGAAAAACACTTAGCCCCCTAATGGGGCCTAAGTATAAAATTAACCAGGACAGTTGTAAATCATACGACTTTTAAATTTTTTTTCTACATCGTACGGTTCCTGAGATATAACCTACTCATTATTATGCATACATTATTTGTACTCACTGTCTTTCTCTATGCAGGTTTTGGGGAAAACCAGTCTGTGCGCTTACATTACTGTTACTGTTGCCCTTTCCACTTGCGGTTCCATACCCATTTCACTTACCGTTGATGTCTGTGCCACCATGTGCGTTATCCTTTGCATTTTCATTTGCGCTTGCGTTTCTGTTATTTTTTGCCATTTGTGTCTACAGTACTGTTTCTCTTTCTGTTTCACTTTGTGTCACCATGCCCATTGACATTTCTGTTTGCAGGCACCATGTTACTATGTGACAACACATCACGTGGCAGACCGTTCCCATCTATGCCACCGTGTGCGTTACCCTTTCTGTTCTCATTCACGCTTGTGTTACCATGTGCGCCACTGTTAGCACTTCTGTTTGCGTTGCTGTTCCTGTTACTATGCCACAAGACATTATGTGGGGGAGTGCAGGGCCCAAAGGGCACCGCTCCAGCCTCCACATATGTGGGGAGGCGGGCCCCGGGCCCCGCGCTCCCACCGCTGCATTACATTCACTATTTCTCATTATCATTCTCAAAAAGAAGGGAAATTAGAGGCAAAAAACTCCATTTAATGCATTAGTTAGGGTTGTTCCACAGCGACAAAAGTGAGGAAATTCGCTGTTAGGGTTGAAAACCCTAACTCCGAATTCACCCCCCCACCACACACACACACACACACACACACACACACACACACACATTCAAGTATGGGGGAGGACCAAGTCAACACAACCAATGACAGACATCCAGCAGCAGGTGACAGAAATAACAAACAATTGTCTAAATGTACTATAGACATCCCCACCCACCTGACCAGGTACTGCATGCTCAGTGGAGATCAACAGCAAAACTGAGGCCATGTACACCAAATGTACACATCCCTGATTGCAGCTGCACACAACATACCACACTTAGTAGTTGCATGACCTTACCTAACGATGCCCCACACCACACCACAACTGGTACTGTGCTGTTAGTCAATATAAATGCTAAAGGTGCATGATCACAGTTGTAGAAAGGTTTCAACACTAGTGAGTATACATTAATTAAGAGAAGTACATAAATTAACTACAAGACACTAGCATGCTCAAGATAAAAGTAGTGTTACATTTAGTATGTCATTTTCATAGTAGTACATTTACTGCAACTGTTTACTGAAGATAGAGAGGCTGATGTAAATGTATGGAAAACATTGCCTGTTCAATGCTGTAAAATTCGTACTGCCAGTATCAGATGCATTCTTACTGATGAAGCTGTACTGCTAATGTACATACATAGACCTTCAGTGTGTTTCAATATTAAAGATGCAGTAAGTATTCTTTGTAAGAAACAGTGTAATTGCATGGATCAGGCCAAGCAACTTCTAAATATCATAGGACTACGGAGCCAACAATGATGTGCCTGTTTCGGAGATGTCTATAGGATAGATTTTCCTGTAGGCACTTACTCAGTATGTTGTACCTGATAAAGACAATCTCATTGCATCTGTGATGACTAACTTATTCAAATAGTGATACATTTACTATTGTTGCAATGAGTGATCTATGCTACTTATGGACACAGCATAATTTTTTTAACAGTTGTTTCATACTCAGGCTGTATACATAGTGTTTGGGTTTGCCACACTTCTGTCACTGATGCTATCAAAGTGATAACTATGTCAATTGTGGTACAACAGCAATCAAGTAGGTATAGTGTAGATATAAACAGAATGTCTTTTAGTATTGATTTAACTCACAATGGGATAAGTGTACTAGGATGGCAAGGGTTATTCTCATCACTGACTCTGTCAGTTATAATCACACGAAGGTTCGATGACTGTAATGATCAAGTTACACTGTTCATCTTCATGAGTTCATATTCACAGCCATTCTCCAGTAAGTAGACAGAGTATGGTGTAACTGGGTGTGACACTGTGTTGCAAAACTCCTGCAGTGCCTAGCAGAGGGAGAGTATCTAGTCATAAAGACAATTAGCAATAAGGCATGACCAACGGTTATGTTAAATGGTCTGTTAATCACCATGTAGGGTTTTAATGTTGAATGAGGCATAGCCGAAAGTGCCACATGTAGCTAGACAGTGATAAACTGACCATTAACGTAATACCTGGGAGTGGCTTATTGCTATCATAATAAACTGTTTTTAAACAACATTAAAGCATGTTCATCATATGGTTAGGCTCTACATGTATGTTAATAAAACTAAACATAAGGCTGTTACAATGTTTACAGTCAATTAGAAAGCTGCATTCTCAAACCCTTGTTATAATCAGAGATATTACACCTGTACAATTCCTTGGTTTTGCTCAACTCTGTTGCTCAGGTGGCCCATCACATGTGGTATCTTCTGTAGTGGGGCATCGGTAGGTAAGGCCATGCAGTTGCTAAGTAGTAGTAGTCGTAGTAGTAGTTAGTAGTTACTAATGTGGTACGTTGTTTACATCTGCAATCAGGGATGTGTACGCTTTGGTGTACATGGCCTCAGTTTTGCTGTTGATCTCCACTGAGCATGCAGTACCTGGTCAGGTGGGTGGGGATGTCTCTAGTACATTTAGACAATTGTTTGTTATTTCTGTCACCTGCTGCTGGATGTCTGTCATTGGTTGTGTTGACTTGGTCCTCCCCATACTTGCATGTGTGTGTCTGTGTGTGTGTGTGGTGCTGTGGGGTGAATTGAGTTAGAGTTTTCAACCCTAACAGCGAATTTCCTCACTTTTGTCACTGTGGAACAACCCTAACTAATGCATTAAATGGAGTTTTTGCCTCTAATATGTATTTATATATATATATATATATATATATATATATATATATATATAAAATACAAATCACATGCCCCCACAATGCAAAGCACCATGGGCTGCATATGCAAATCACCACAGAATGTTATGCTGGTCCAACTTTAAGCAGAATTGCATGGTGCCGAAAGGCCTCTCACACAGTTTGCAAAGGGTGCTAACAGAAGACATAGACACGTGTTTCGTCCTACCAGGACTCATCAGTATGCCTCGTCTGTTTGACACCCCAGTGGAATGGACCAGCTACCCCTAAGGCAGTGTGCCTGGGATATATTGTGGTGAACCCATTAAAATAAAAAAACATTTAAAAGACAAAGAACCTCCGTGCACAAACACTGAGGCAAGGGTTACCCTAAAGGGCACCTGGCTGGGAAGCCAAGTTTCAAGAAAATACAAAATCACACATGCCCCACAATGCAAAGCACCATGGGCTGCATATGCAAATCACCACAGAATGTTATGCTGGTCCAACTTTAAGCAGAATTGCATGGTGCCGAAAGGCCCTCTCACACAGTTTGCAAAGGGTGCTAACAGAAGACATAGACACGTGTTTACGTCCTACAGGACTCATCAGTATACCTCGTCTGTTTTGACACCCCAGTGGAATGGACCAGCTACCCCTAAGGCAGTGTGCCTGGGATATATTGTGGTGAACCCATTAAAATAAAAACCATTTAAAGACAAAGAACCTCCGTGCACAAACACTGAGGCAAGGGTTACCCCAAGGGCACCTGGTTGGAATATATATATATATATATATATATATATATATATATATATATATATATATATATATATATGTATATATATAGATACATACACACACACATATATATATATATATATACATACATACACTATATATATATATATATATATACACAGTTTATACTGGCATGGTAATGCCATTATAGTTAGGTGGTTAGGGTAAAAGGGAACTTCTATGTTAACCTGAATAAGTGAATGTAAATAGCTTTTGAACTGTCTGAAAGATTTGCATGATATTTGGCATATTTAATGTCTAGTCATAGGTCTCTTGACCTGCCAAAGTTTGTGAGAATCTGTTGTGTGATTTCCAAGAGATAGAGTGTTGAAAAAACAAAAACGGTCATGTTTTTTGACATTTCTTTGTCCACCTGTATCTCAGAAATGGCTTTAGGCTGTGGTCTGAGATTTTCAGGGTAGAAAGCTTTTGCCTCACAGATGTACCTTTTGAAGGTTTACTGAAAAAATATTAATCTGTTCAAAAGTTATTAAACTTTAAACATTCCCATGATAGACTGTGTGGAAAAATTTATGATGTGAATGCGAAAGCAGGTAAACAGCCCCAAAAACAGTTTCTTTCCACTTTATAGCAAGAAATGGTTAGGACTTTTGGGCTGGAATTTGCAGAGTGACATGCCCTAGCCCCACAGATGTGCCCTTTGCTGGTTTGGTGAAGAAATGGACACCGGTTTCATAGTTACAGCACTTTGAAGTCTTGAATTTTCCCATAGGATGACAAGAAAACTTTTTATGTTAAATGCAAATTTGTGAATGTTAATAACTCTGGAATCATTCAAACAGATTAGCATGTAATTTGCATGTACAATATCTAGAGGCAGGTCTCCTGAGCTACCAAATGTCACTGCAATCTGTTGTGTGGTTTCTGAGCTACAGTGTGTCAAAACAGAAAATCTGTTTTTTACATTGCTTTGTCCACCTGGATCTCAGAAATGGATTTAGGATGCAGTCTGTGACTTTCAGGGTAGAAAGCCTTTACCTCACAGATGAACCTTTTAAAGGTTTGGTGAAGAAATATTAATCAGTTCAAAAGTTATTAAACTTTGAAGTTTCCCATTATAGCCTAAGGGAAAAAATATATGATCTGAAAGTGAAAGCAGGTAAACAGCCCCCCAAAACAGTTTCTTTGTCACTTCATAGCAAGAAAATGGTTAGGACTTTAGCAGAAATCTGCAGGGTGGCAAGCCCTTTCCCTACAGATGTGTCCATTGCTGATTTGGTGGAGAAATGGATACTGGTTCTATAGTTACAGCACTCCAAATTTGCACCTTTTCCCGTAGGATAACTGTAGCAGGCACAGCACTTTTAGGTGGCTATATTTTGAAACTGGTTTGAGACACAGATTTTTTTCGCTAAGTATAGCTTAGTGCGTCTTTAGGTGAAGAATTCATGAAGGTGGCAAGGCCATAAATACAACTGCAAAGGAATTTTTCCAACGCTCCTATGGTTCTTGAGATGGTGCAACAACTTTGCAGCACAAGGGTTACCTAGAATGGCTGTAGCCATGCTCTATATCTCTATACTTATGGGTACATGGGCCCAGTGCTCCATCACTTGGATCCCATTATGCAATAATGGGAGCACAAACCCTACATTATGCAGTAGTGGAAGTGCAGGGAAGATGTGATATCATTAAAATATCAGTACACTTATTTATAGATGGGAGCTTAGGGCCTTCTGGGCCCAGTGATCTATATAAAAATCAGAGACAATTCAAAAATGTATGCATGATGGAGCACAGGGCCCACATATCAGTAACATTACACTTTCTCAAAAGAAGGAAATTCATTGCAAAAACTTTGTTAATTCATCAGTTAAGGTTGTCAGTACAGCAACAAAAGTTTGGAAATTCGATGTTAGGGTTATTAATCACCTCCACCTCTATCCCTACTCTCCACACACCAACAGGTGCTGGAGTATGCCTTGGGATTATTGGGCCTAACTCTCACACCAGTGTCCTCTACTGTACCACTCCAGATTCCTTACAAATGGAATGGGGTGAGAGTTAGGCTGGCAACCCCAAGGCACACCCTGATGCTAATGAAATATATATATATATATATATATATATATATATGTGTGTATATATATATATATATATATATATATATATATATATACACATATATATCTATATATGAAATTATATTATATAGAACAGGGTCTTGCCAACTTCAGTGCATAACTTTTGCTATCTATTTATATTTTGACACCAGATTTACATTGTGTCTTTTGACACCCCACCACATGAACAATGTCAGTGGAATTACCTATTCCATACAAAGGCGAAGTCACAGTCTGCTGGCAAAATAATGTTTTTGACAGGATTTACACATTTTACCAGTCTTGTTCATGAGGATGGGTTATAAGAAGGTTTATTAACAATTTGGGGTCAAAATATGTTACAATGGTGAAGTTAGGTGCATCATTTGAAATTACACTCGCTTGCTCAAAACTTTTGCTCTTTACAATATTTTCTTCCCAGACTTCAAACATAGCCATTTCTTTACACCATCTCAAAGAAGGTAACAGCTGTCATTTCTGAAACCTTTACCAAAATGTGTTTTCATGCTCCTGTGTGGTACAAAGTTGCGATGATGTGGAATCACTTTTGGGAAGAGATTTGGAAATTTTCACTACTTGCTAAATGAGGTAGGGTAAGTAAGAAGGATATGCAGGCAGCTTGCTTGCTGTTGCAATACAAATGGAAGCACAGGCCCCAGAGGGCCCTGTGCCTGCTCAACACATGGATACACATCTACAGGGAGGATGGGAGCACAGGGCCTGGAGGGCACTATGCTCCCACAGGAAAATAAGGATACAATTGCACTGTCTAAAAAATATTTCTGGATGGGAGCTTAGGACCCAAGGGCCATACACTGTCACGGCCAAATAATGATATGATTATACTAACTCAAAAAGTAGGAAATAAATTACAAAAACTTTGTGAATACACTAGTTAGGGTTAAAGTGACAAAGTAAGAAATGTGGTGTTATGGTTTCAACCTAACACCCCTCAAGCAACACTGCAGGTGTGGGGTCTGCCTTGGGGTTCTCAAGCCTAATGCTCACCCCATTTCATTCATAAAGAAGGTCACATGTGTACCATGTATAACAATGAGATGAACATTAGGCTTGAGAACCCCAAGGCACACCCCACACCTGCTGTGCTGCATGGGGTGTAAGGGTCGGAAACCCTAACGCCACATTTCCCTACTATTGTTGCTGTAATCATAACTAGTGTAATATCAACATTTTTCACAATTGTATATATCTATCTGTTTATATCTATATTTATATATTCATTGCAAAAAAACTATGTTAATGCAGACATTAGGGTTGTAAAACTCAAAGCACAAAGACAAAAATGAAAATGTTAGGGATTTGGGTCTCGAGATGTGCAAATCAGTGGTGGGGTCTTACTTGGGGCCATCAAACCTAATGCCAACCCCATTCCCCAAGCCTGTAGCCTACTGTCCAAAGCACAAGACACAGCTCCAAATGAGTGCCTCATAGTGATACTGTATGGCCAACATAATCTGTCAGAGCTTTCTTCATGCAGGGCCCTGCATCGATGTAGTTTCTTGAAAAGAATTTCAATTCCTTTTGTGAGATTGGTTGTATCCTCATTTGCAAAGGTCCTTTCAGGATTAATACAATACTGAGACAATCTTGACCCAGTGCATGGACTCAACAGGCCCTGGCACAATGTTGATACCTAGTGGGTGCGGTTCCCCGACCCACCACAGGGTGTGGTGTCTGTGCCAACACACAGCTCCATCCCTGCCCAGGCCAGGGCTGGTGCTGCATGCTGCTGTACCTTTCCCATCAGCCTTGTCACAGTAAACTGGTTCACTGAGTTCACAACTTAACTCAGTTCACTGGCATGGTAAGGCAGCTCATTCCCCAGTGGTGCAACAGATATCCCTGCAAACAGCATTACTTCACAATTTTTTAGATTTTTTAATATTTTGACCCTCAACTTTCAACATAGTGTTTTTATGATCCCACCTAATAAACCCTGTAGGTGAACATTTTCAAATCCATGCTGAAACGCCATTCCACACCACAGGTGTAAAAACATATTTTAGACAGGATCTGAGAAATGAAAGATGTACTGTTCATGAGGTGGTGTGAAAAAATGACTATGTTGAACATTTGGAGTCAAAATACTGAAAATTATCAAAGTTATATGCATGCGTAGAAAAGTTTCAATGAACGAGCATAAGTCAGACATTTTTAGGAATATTTGCTTCAAATATGTAACATGTCCTTTTTTTGAACCCACCTCATGAACACTGGTGGTGAAATTTTGTTATTCTGTCCTAAAAGGTGATTTCGTGCAAGGACTGTGAAATCACCTTCTGGATCTGATTAACAAAATGACAGTGACAGTGTTCATGAGGTGGGATCCCAAAAAGGCCATGTTGAAAATTTGGTAAAGAAATTCCCCAAAATCACAAAGATATCAACATATGTTCAAAATGCCATTCAAGTACATTATATGGCACTTATTTGTATTCCTCAGTTTGTGGCTCAGCTTTAAAGAGTGCAGTGGTGTCTCAGTTCACAGAAGATTGCATCATATGACCTCCAGTGGCAAGTATAAGGTAATGGAGATGGGGTGGGGTGGTGGGTGCTCAGTGGGAGGGTAGGGCTGAGGGGGACTGTGATGATGACAAGGGACTGTTTTCTTTTTTCAGAAAAACCAAAAACAAAGACATTGTGGGACAGTTTTTTCTTTTCAGGGAAGGATTAAATACATCAAACTATTTCTGGACACTGGGGATGGGCTCCCGGTGTCCACAGTGCTGGAGGGTTGTACATGCCAATATGGAGATTGGGACCCTGATGTCAGCACTTTTACTAAAACAACTGGTTGGGAGGGTGGGGGACATTTGACAACGGGGGTGGGCATCCTGGTGCTGAATCATATAAAAAAGGAATGATAAAGAAACAATAATAAAGAATAAGAAATGAATAAATTAAAGAGTAAATACACTGCCACTGGGGATTGGGGCCCCAGTGTGTAGATACAGTTCAAGGCGCAGTCAGGATGGTGGGGCTACAATGACAGTTGCCCTGTTCTAACAAAGCTGTCATGAGACAGCCAGGTTTGCACTATAGAACACAGTTATAGTTTGTTAAATGATACCTGTGTTGTATAGTCCAACTCAACTGTTAACCAACAATTACATTATACTGCAATAAGGTTTGCCATATGGTGCAGCTGTCATTGTTAAATGACAGCTGTGTCATATAGTACACCAGCTCCTAACCAACAAATACATTACACAGCAGTAAGCATTATTCCACAGTTTGCGGTTCAGCTTGAAGAGTGCAGTTGTGACCCATGCACAGAAGATGACAGCATACAAGCTCTGGAGGTAAATATAGGGTAAGGGGGTGTGTGGGGTGGAGGGCACTCAGTGGGAGGGTCAGGATGGGGGAGGGGAAATGGCAGCAATGACAAGACCATTTTCTTTTTTCAGGTTGAAATAAAAATTAAAAAAAGACATCAGGGATGGTTTTCTTTTAGCAGGTATACATATAAAATTAATCTATTTCAGGGCACTGGGGTAGGTTCCCCAGTGTCCCACTGTGCTAGGAGAACAGGGTGAATTAGATAAAACAACAGGCTGTGGGGGACAGGGGCATCTGACACTGGGAAGGGCTTCCTGGTGTTGTAAAATTAGTAAATAAATAAATAAATACACTGCCACTGAGGTTTGGGGCCCCAGTGTGCAGATCAAGATTGAAGCACAGCACAGTCAGGATGGTGGGGCTAGAATGACAGTAGCTTTATCCCTGACCTACAAGTTATGACAGCAGCAGGGGTTGCACTATACCACACAGCTGTCATTTATTATGTTTGCTTGCACACATGTGCAAGAAACATAGTGCCATCATCCAAGTTTTTGGAGGTGTGGCAGCCCTCTTCAATTCAGTCAGTGTGTTTGCAGAGTGCGGCGCATGATTTCTTCAATGCCTGCTGGAGCTGTCCATGACAGCACAAAATGCAGTGGAGTACAGTTGAAAGGGGGAGCTACGCTTCAGTGAGCAGCGATAAGGTATCACCTGCTCATGCGTGCTCCCCCTACACACACACATGCACACACACACACACACACACACACAGGCACACATACTGCTTGCTCGCCCCCCCCACACACACACTGTGTAGCTGACAGGGGTGCCTAATCCCCCATTGGCTATGCTGCGCCCCCCCAAGCAGAGTTACATATGCCATGCTGGGTGCCCACCCCAGCATGGCTGCACATTGTATAGCTGAAGGGGAAGCCCAATCCCCCATCAGCTCCACTGTCCCCCCAATACAGGGTGCCACACTGGAAGCCCACCCCAGATTGGCAAAAGATGCTATTGCCGACGGGGGTGCCAAATCCCCCATCAGCTCCACACCCCCCATCCTCACCAGCCATCCTTGTGCCACACTGGGAGCCCACCCCAGCGTGGCAAACGTCCCACGTCGTCATGTAAAAAGGAAAAAAACCCTGAAACTTAAAATGGTCCCTCGCAGACTCTGCCCCACCGCACTCCACCCACCCACTGTGCACACTGTCTCCCACCCCTCCCTCACCCTATACTTACCTCTGGACTCCAGCACAATGATCTTTGGGGACCGGGAACACGTCTGCACTCTTCAAAGCCGACCGCGAACTGAGGAAATGCCGGTAAGCTGTATAATGTAATAAATAGGGTTTTTTCAACTTTGCTGCATATCTCAGCCATTTTTTGGAATTTTTGCACCAAATTTTCAACATGGGGTTTTTGGGACCCCTTCTCATGAATGCTGTCATTGCCATGGCATTCATCGAGCCCAAAGGGTGATTTCACAGTCACTGCATGAAATCACCTTTTGGGACTGGGTAATGAAATTACACTGCCATTGTTCATAAGGTGGGCTCTCAAAAAGCCTATGTTGAAAATTTGGTGGAAAAATTCCTAAAAATGACTGTTTTACAAGTGTGCATTGCTCAGTTCCTACGCACGCTCATAAGTTCGCAAATTTTCAACATTTTCACTCCAGATTTTCAACATTGCCATTTTACCACACCTCCTTATGAGCAGTACAGCTGTCATTTTTCACATCTTGCCCAAAACGTGTTTCTGCCCATGTAGCGCACAATGGCACATTCGGTGTGCGAAATCAATGTATGGGACACATTAAGAAAATCCCAGTGACACTGTTAATGAGCAGAGGTCTTAAAATGGCTATGTTGAAAATTTGGTGAAAAAATTCTTAAAAATGACTGTTTTACGAGCGCGTGTTGCGCAGTTTCTATGCACGCTCATAAGTTTGTGAATTTTAAATATTTTCACTCCAGATTTTCCACATTGCCATTTAGTTACACTTCCTTATGAACAATACAGCTGCCATTTTTCACATGTCTTTCCAAATGTTTTTCCGCACATGTAGTGCACAATGGTGCAGTCGGTGTGCGAAAGCAATGTTTGGGACAGATTAAGGAAATCACAGTTACACTGTTCATAAGCAGAGTTCTTAAAATGGCTATGTTGAAAATTTGGAGACAAAAGTCCATAAAATTACTGTGTTATGAGTGAGCATTGTGCAGTTGCCATGCACCCTCATAAGTGCATGACTTTGTAATATTTTCAGTCCAGATTTTCACCAGTGGCATTTTTCCACACTTCCTTATGAACAGTACAGCTGTCATTTTTCACAACATGGCCGAAATGTGTTTTCACACTTTCAGTGCAGAGATGCGTGGTCGCTGTGGGAAATCATTGTTCGGGACAGATAAAGAAAATCACAGTGACACTGTTCATGATCGGAGGTCCCAAAATGCCTTTGTTGACAATCTGCTGTAAAAATTCCACAACCTAATTACATTACGGGTGTGTGTTGCACAGTTTCTATGCATGCTCGTGACTTCACCATATTTTAATATTTTGACTGTAGATTTGCAACATTGCCATTTTTTACACCTCCTCGTGAACAGTATAGCTGTCATTTTTCACATCCTGTTCTGAATGTGTTTTTGCATCTGTGGTGCTAAATGCTGTAGAAGCTGTGCATAAGCAGCTTTCAACTAACAAACTGATATTGCTGCTGTTCATGAGGTGGGGGTCACAAAAAAACCATGTTGAAAATTTGGAGTGAAAATACCAATGAATGCCTGAGGTGTTAGGGTTTCCAACCATAACACCCCACCCTGTAGAGAATGACAGGCATCATGGGTGTGACTTAGGATTCTTGCCTGTAATGCTCATACCATTCCACATCCTGCAGCCAGTGAGAGGCATCGAGGTACATGCCTTGTACTCCTTGGCCCAAAGTTCACCCCATTCTCCTTTGCCGCATCCATCTCACCTATTTCCTGATGGAATGGGGTGCTATAAGGGCCAAAGATCCCAAGGCACACTGTGACACTTGTCAGTGTCTGCAGGTAGGTGTGGTGAAATGGCATGGCCGTTATGCCTGATGACCCAAAGGCACACCCCAATGCCTGTCACTCTGCAGGGTGGTGGTGGGTTGGCTTCAGTTCAATACTTCACTGCCATTTCTATTATGCAGCTCTGTAACTTTTACGCTACCAATGCCAATGCCAGCCAGCAAACATTAGGCATTGAGAAATGCTTGTTAAAGACAGCTGTGTCATGTAGTGTAAACTGCTGCTTTCACAAAAATTCAGTTATGAATAGAACATTGATTTTTTGAACTGCATGATCAGAAACAGAATATTTTTATTAACAATTTTAAACACTGCTTAACAGTTGGACCTAAAACCACAAAGCACACATCTTGAATGCATCTTTATCAAACCTGAAAGTTTCAGGTATCAAAGCCTCCATTTTTTTTAATTATCAGATGGCAAAGAAAAGTCTTAACATTTTCAAAATCAGATACTTTTATGGTTTTTGCTCCTCTGTAACTTTGTTCCTATTGGACCAATCTACATGAAATTTACAGGATCAAGAGACCCTGGCACAAAGGCTATACTCTCTAAATTCCATGTAAATCAGTTGAATGGGGGCAAAGTTATTAAGGTATGAAAATCCAAGTTTAACATTGATGTGCTTACTCAACCTCAATACACAGGCACTAATGTGCCTGTATTATTTTATATATATATATATATATATATATATATATACACATATATATATATACATATGATATATACATATATATATATATATATATATATATACAAATAACAAATATCATTGGATAAACACAAACTGATCATTAATTGTTGTTTTTACTAAAACTGCACAGTTCATAACTATCTTGTTATCAAACTGTTGTTAGCATTTGGAATTATTTAAAAATATCAATAATAATTTTAATAATTACTAGGTACAGCCAGTATAAGAAAAATATTATTTTATTAAACATGTATAAACAAATATTAATAATGCATTTATCTTGACAGAGTAATACACAAACTATACATTTGAAACAGGGACATGACAAAGATCCATATACAAGCACAGAGGTAGGAAAACTAATGGCAACCCAGCACTTTGCCTCTCAGAATAGGCTTCATCAGGAGTAATTTGTTAAAGTGTAGGAGTCTTTGAATACTGTAAACTGCACAATTTGCTCCTGCAAATATAATATATATCTAATGCAAACAATTATCTGTTGAACAGCCTACATCAAAAAAATTGTGAACTCCAATAAATCATTCAATAAAGATATATACTGCATTTAAAACAAACTGCTAACAGGCAATAGTACTAGCAGTGCACCAATTGTGCTGAATAAGAGGGTAAATCATGATCAGTTCTTAACTAACCTGCCCTAATCTACCTAGCAGCAGCCTAATGAAATAACAAAACAACTCTTACATTTGTATAAAATGTTTCACTTTTGAAACACAAAAACCGACAACAGGGAATAGGTTTCTTCAAAATAATGCAGTTAGTAGGTCCTATTCTACCTAGCAACACCCTAACTAATGTAAAATAAAAAATATTTTTCAATTTAAAATAATGTTTTCAACTTTTATAGTGCAATAACTCGCTGCAGAGCATGGGTTTCTTGATAATTAATGCACATTATGGGTGCATTGAAAGTTACTCAGCTCTTGGCCTCATGTCTTCTGATTCACCCACAGTAATTCTCTGGAAATACAAGCCCTGTTATGGGGCAATGCTTACATATATTATGTATATGTATTATAGGAGTGTGATAGTGTCCCTATAGTTATGGTTGAATAGGCTGTTCAATGTTAAACTCCAATTTTTGCACCTTAATAACTTTGCCATTGTTTGACAACACAACACAAAAGTTGACATGTACAGTCAGCCTATCACAGTCTCAAGACTTGAAAAGTTTTGTGTTGGCATCTTGTACAATGTTTGTGATATGGAGTGCGAAAAAATGAAAAAAAAAACTATACTTAACATTGTTTATTTTTTGCTCTTACCTACAGCCTAGAAAGTGTGGAATTTTTTTCAGGAAATGTTCAGGTTTGAAGGAGCCTGTGCCAAGCATGTGCCTTTTGAAGGTTTGGTGAAAAAAATATTATACAGTTTTAGAGTTATAACAATTTTTGAGTTAACTGTTGGTTCAACTGGAAAAGAAAAAAAAACTATTGTGACTACTTATTTTCATGCTTTACCTCTTGTGCCAAAAATAAAATATCAGTCATCGTGGCCATCATTTTTTCCTCTTTTTAAATTCACAAATATATAAAATGCATAAGCATTGTCTGTTTTTAAAAAAAACAATCACACAGACCTAGGTAAACAGGACCCATTTCACTAGATTCTACTTTTTTTTTTTAAATACCAGAAATACCTCTTCTTTGCACCCAAAATCCAGGGTGCCCAGCTTAGTGAGAGGAGCCATTTGCCAACATTCTCTGTATGAGAACAGCAGGACATTCTTGAGCTCTGCAGCTGCAGCAGAAAGTCATGCTGCAGGCTGTAGTCACAGCACTGAGCCACTGATCACCTGTTCTCCCTATCTGTCTCTCTCTCCTTGTCTTTATGTCTGTCTGTCTGTCTGTCTGTCTGTCTGTCTATCTATCTATCTATTTCTTTAATTATAATATTTGTTAAATGGACCATGATGTACATCCCTGGTACCACTTCTTTCTCCACCCTCCCTCCCTTCCAGGTTGCCCAACTCCCCCTTCCCAATGTATAATAAAATTAAATTCTGAGTGGACCAGAGTGCCCATTGCATACACCACTTGTCTTAACCCCCATGTCATTTGCCCCATTTCCATATTGTAGGTGGTGGCACCAGGATTCCTAATCCCAGTGTCACTGACACTGGGGTGCCCATCCTAGCATCATAATGTCTATGTCATGTCCCTGTAAAAGAAAAAGGTCCCTTGCTGTTTTTCCTTGCAGAAGAAAATGGTCCCTTGCCAACCTAACCTCCCCACCTGGATTTCCACTCAGCACCACCCCCCCACCCCTATCACACCCCACACCCTCACTCACCTGAACATATCCCATCATGAAGATCCACCTCCTATTGAAGACATGTCTTACTGCTGGAACCGGTGACTGCTATATGGGAAACTAAGGTAAGTGCAGTTCAATGTATTTCAGTAATTTTTTAACTTTGATGCATAACCTTTTCATTTTGCATATTTTGATGCCAAATTTTCAACATGGCCTTTTGGGACCCCACCGCATGAGAAATAGTGGTGGAATTATACAGATTTTGTTTTGCAAAGAATAGATATAGATTTTAGGGGCACAGTCATGCCTCTATAGTTAGGGTTCACCTCCATTTCTATGTTTTTTTCTCTATTTATGGCTCTGCCTTACCTTGAACTCTCTCCTGATGGACACTCAGCTTGAAGCCTGATCCCACCCATCTGAAGTCCTCTACCTGACTCCTCTGGAGGTGGCTTCTCCTTTCACTACCTGGCTACCCAACCCCCAGCTCTGATTCCCCAAGGTGGAACCACAATTACTCCTATCTGGCACTCTATCCACAATCTAGAAGAGCAGCCTAGGCAGGGAGGAGAACAGAGGAGCGAGCGGAGAGACCTGACATTGGGTGTGGCCCAGCCCCTGGACCATTCTTTGCCTATCAGGAGGCAGGGATTTTACTTACTTTTCCCCATTGCTGTGGCATGCAATGGATGTCAGTGAGGACCGCCTACAGTCATCCTGCCAATGCCAGCCCTCTACACACCATGCTACTGGACAAAATGCCCTAGCCTCCACCAGGAGCTGCCATGGGGCACAGTACACCCTGGATCCCACCCAGGAAAGAGATCAGTCCTCCAGATGCTCAAGCTTCTCCTTCCCTGCTGACCCCGATGGCCCTGGCTCATTCCTGAACCCGGGTTGCTGGTGTGGTGAGAGGTGTGCTGTCCAGTGCCTCAACTCTCAGTGCCACCTCCACTTCTATGTTAAACTGAACATTTTACACTTTAATAACTCAACTGTTCAAGCTATTCACATGACATTTGGCATGTGCATCAGAGAATCAATGATCTGTTAAAGCAGCAAGAAGGTCCTTTGAGTGTATCATGGGTGAATGTGGGTTGCAGGATTCTTCTCATCTACTGTCCATACAGGGATGGGAAAGTTTTCCTGCAGGAAGTTGCAGACTTCATGGTCGACACAGTGTTGGAATTCTCCAAGTGGCTGGTCCTAAGGGATTTCAATGCCTGGGTTGATGAATGACTCTATCTTTTTGGTCAGAACTTCCTCCAACTGATGAATTTGTTGGGCTTCACACAGGCCCTCCTTGAAAATGAGCTTGCTCAATGGAGTTTCTCCTGGCTAAAGAAAGATTAATTGATTGATTAGTTTCCACTGCAACCCATATTCAGGGTCACTCCTGGGACCTGGTGTTCCTTCTAGGGATGGAGGCTGCTGACCTGGTGGTGGAACTGGTCAGGTGGTATGACCATTACTTGGTAAGGTTCAGTTTCATGGCTCCCTTTATGAGATCTGAACTTTTGGAGATGGTCTGGTACCACCCTTTAAGGGTGCTATCCCAGAGGATCTGATGTTGGTACTAGACCTATAAGTAGGCCATTGAAATGCTTGGATCCAAGAGATTTGGTATTGCACTATAATAGTACGGTGTCAGAGGTCCTGGATTTTGTAGCACCTGTCCAAGTTCACCCTCTCTCTCTCTCTCTCTGCCCCTAGTCCCTTTGGTTTGATTAGACCTTGAGGGAGTTGAGGAGAATCGGGCAAAAGTTGGAACGTTATTGTTGGAAATCTGGCCTGGAGGAGGACAGACTTAGATTGATGGCCCATTATTTGGACTGTCAATCAGAAATCTCCCATAAGAAGGCAGAGTTCCTGTCCAGGGAGATTGCTGCAGCAAGGAATCAACCAGCTCAACTCTTTGGACAGTCAACAGACTGTTCAATCCAGCCTGTCTTCAGGGCTGAGGAGCCTTTCACAATTAAAGTGTGATGAGTTTGCTCAATTCTTTGCAGATAAGGTGTCCTCCATCAGATCAGTGATCCTCTTAACTTGTTCAGATCAGTATGGCAGAGGTTGGCAAGAGGGCACAGGCACAGTTTGTCTGGATGAACTTCAACCAGCCAGCGATCATGGATATTGTGAAGATTGTTCTGGGTATGCGACTGACTTGCTGTAGTTTGGATCCTGATCAGACCCACCTCTTTGTGGGCTGTGTGGATGTCATCTGACTGATCCTTGCTCAGATTGTCTGGTGTTCATTGGAAAAGGGTCTGTTTGAGGCCCCTGAAGGAAGTAGTGGTGACACCCTTTGAAGAAATCCTTCCTTGACCCAGACTGTCCAGCGAACTACAGATCTGTCTCTAACCTGCCCTTTTGGGTAAGGTAATTGAGAAGGTAGTTGTGTTGCAGCTCAAGAACTTTCTTATCACCCACAAAGTCTATGATCCTCTTCAGTCCAGTTTCAGGAAGAGGCATAGTATCGAGGCTGCTCTTGTTCGAGTAATGAGTCTCCTGATAGCAAGAGATTGGAGGAGCCATTTGATCTTGGTCCTCCTCGATCTCTCTGCAGCATTTGACACCATGGATCATGGGGTGCTTGGAATGCCTGTGACTACTCTGTGGACTGTCGGAAACAGTCCACAGGTGGTTTCCTCTTTCCTCAGAAGCAGGATGCAGAGGGTGGTTTGGGGGATTTTTTTCCTCTGCCCCATTTTCCTGCCTTGTGGGGTGCCGCAGTGTTCCATGTTGTCCCCATTGTTGTTCATGGTGTACATGCCACCATTAGGAGACATTATAAGGTGGTATGGGCTGAGTTTTCACTGCTATGCAGATGATACTCAGCTGTACATATCATTGTGCCTGAACAGAATGATTCAGTTTCAGTCTTCAACAACTGTCTCACAGAGATTCAGGACTGGATGACTGCTAACTGGTTGAGACTGAATCCTGATAAGACTGAGGTGCTGGTGGTGGACCCAGGACATCAGGTTGAGAGGTTGACTCCTGGTCATTCATCTGGCCTTGTGCTAGGGGCAGCCAATTGAGACCCTCTTACCAGGTGCAGAATCTGGGTATTGTACTTGATGGCAAGCTGACTGTAAAAGCTCAGGTATTAGCATTCATTAAGTATTTTTTACCATCTGAAGACTATCACTTGGTTAAAGCACCGGTTCTGCCTAAGGACATTCAGTACATTGGTCCAAGACTTTGTGTCCTCTCACCTTGACTGCTGTAATGCTCTATACCTAGGGCTACCGGGGGTGAACCTCCATCACCTGCAGCTGGTGCAGAATGTGGCAGCCAGGTTGTTGACAGGTTTGTCAAGATCTGGCCATGTCACGTCTGTGCTTCGTGAACTGCACTGGCTGCCTGTGTGAAGGAGGATCACCTTCAAGATCACATTGTTGACTTACAAGGCCCTACACGGACAGGGACTGGGTTACTTGCAAGACCTCCTTTGACCCTACTGACCCCTCTATCCACTCTGCTCCACCAACGAGGGATTGCTAGAGGTTCACAGGGTCCATCTCCGGGCCTAGGGTGCTAGGGAATTTTAATTTGTAGCCCCAACCCTATGGAACTCTCTACCTCATTGGGTTAGATAGTGCCTGTCCACTGAGACTTTTAAGTCCTCTTTGAAGACTTATTTATTTAGTTTAGTCTTCAGGAACAATATTAAGTTGGTTGTGTCTTGGCTGCCTATTTTAAATCATGATGTATTTTATATGGTAAAGTTTTATATTAATTATTTATTCTGTGTTTTTTATTGTACTCGCACTTTGGTATTTGAAAAGCACGTTATAAATAAAGTTTGATTTGATTTGAAGTTTTGCTCTGGTTGGATGTGCAGGTGCAGAGATAAAGAGTATAGAAAAATGTGTAAATTACCATTTTTTGTCAAATTCTTTGTCACCATGTTACGCAAACACTGTGTAGAATTTTGATTTGAAATAGTTACGGTATGTAGGTCTTGTGTCACACTAGTGCCTTTTGAAGGTCTGGTGAAAAAATGTTAATCCATTCAACATTTATTAAACATCAAAGTTTTCCATTATTTCCTATGGGAAAAGTTTGATGTTCACCTCGAAAAAGGATTCTTTATCGCAAATGCGGAATCCTTTGCTGCAAATGCAGAATCTTTTTCCGTGCCGTGGCCATCTTGTTTTCAGTTAGCTGTGACAACAAACTTAAATTACAAAAAAATAGAGGGTTTTAGGAAACATCAAGCAGTTGTGTTTAACAAATCGGGGCATGAAGAATCTGAATCTGGGGTTAGGTTTTTGTTTAGTTAGTTAAAAATGTGCTACTTTTAGCCGTGGAATTCCTTTTTCACAAACCACAGAAAACTTTTACAGTGAAACAGGATCTTTTTCTGCAGTTTGCAAAAAGGAATTTTCTTTTTCTGCAATTTGTGAAAAGTAAGCATGGAAAAGGATCCTTTTCAGCAATTTACAAAAAAAAATACATTTTATGTAGCTGTTTCTTTGTCACTTAATAGCAAAGAAATGGTTTGGAATGTTGGACTGAAATTTTCAGGGTACAAAAGGCTGGGTCCACAGAGCTGCCTTTTGTTGGTTGGGTGAAAATATATTACTTTGGTTTGGAGTTCTGCAGATTAAAATTTTGCTTGATTTCCCATAGGATAGCATTGTAATGGGAGGTTTGCAGATTTATTTATTTTTCAACAATGCTGTTAAGAAATGGTTTGCAATTTTTCTTCTGAAATTTTCAGGGTACAAGGGACTTGTGCCATGATTGTGGAGGGGTTGTGGGATAACAGATGGATCAGACACGTAACTTCAGGTTCAACACACAATCTCTGTGTGATGTTTGTTCAAAATACAGGAAATAAGCTTCTGAAATGTCATATTCCTTCTTCAGTACATCAATTTACAGCAACTGACTATGTATGTCCTTTCTCTGCACATAGCCAGCACCTACTGATACTGATCTCTGATCTAACCACTTTTCATTGAAAACCCTTCATCCCTATGTGGGCCCCATTTCTTAGGTAGTGGGGCCTCAAATAAAAAAAAAACAAGCTAAAAACAAAGAACCTCAGTGCAGAAGCACTGAAAAAAGGATTACCCCAAAGGGCATTGGCAATAAGTCAAGTTTCAAAGAAATACAACATCATACATACTTCCATAATGCAAAGCATCATGGGATATATGCAGATCACTATGAAATTTCAGACTTGTTCAGTTTACAGCAATTTACATGCATTTTAAATAGCACAACTATCTTAATTTCTATAATAGTCACATAGTACGTTTTACCTTTATCAAAACAGCTAGTGCCATGGTATTTTCAATGTTTGCTGGTTTCATAAACATAAGGTATAGCCATCAAGGTATTTTATGACATAGTGCTATTACTTACTAAATCCAACAATGATAAGCACAACCTGTTTTACATACATTTGGAGGGCACCACAAAAACCTCCTGTACAAGTACCTGAGAGGAAAAGGAAAATTAAAGAGGACACTATAGTTTAGTTAAGAAAGGAAGGGGTGCCCATAGGTGGCCAGACTTATGCACTAGAAATTGTAAAGAATAGATTAGGCTAAGAAATAGATTTGCAACAGATTTTAGAAAAGATCAGTCCTCGAGTGGCAGGAGCTCCCTGTCACACCTATGTGCCTTTTGTGGTTTTGTGAAACTATATTAATTTGCTGTCTAGTTACACAGCTTTCAAATTATGCTATATTTTGTATAGGATATGATTGCAATGTGAGGTGTTTTTGGCACTGTACTCTGCAGGACTGGAGTGCAGGTCCCTTAATAAGGATATCACTACTCTATCTGAAAATGATGCATGGATGGGAGCACGGGGTCCAGAGGGCCCTGCGCTCCACCAGGGAAATAAGAATATATTTACAATATCTCTAAACTTATGGATGGATGGGAGTGCAGGGCCCAGAGAGCCCTGCACTTCCACAAGTTAATAATGCTATCATTATACTTTCTCAAAAAGTAAGGAAACTCTTTGCAAAAAAACATCATTAATGCATCAGTTAGGGTTACTGCAACAAACATTTCAAAATGTGGTGTTAGGGTTTCCAACTTTAACACCCCATGCCTCGCTCACCCTGTAAGCACCAACAGGTATTGGGGGTGTGCCTTGGGGTTGTCAGCCCTAATATTCACCTCATTCTCCTATACTGTACCCATCTCATCTTATTTACTCATGTAATGGGGTGAGCATTAAGGCTGACAACCCCCGGGCACACCCCTGACACCTGTTGGTGAGTGCTGGGTGAGGGTGGTGTGTGGTGTTAGGGTTTTGTTTGCTTTTGTTGCTGTAACCCTAATTGAAGCATTAACAAACTTCTTTGCAAATATATATATATATAGATAGATAGATAGATAGATAGATAGATAGATAGATAGATATAGATATACAGTAGAGACAGATAAAGCTAGAGATAGACTGCCCAAACCTTTGGTAAACAATATTATAAGTAAGGTTTTTGTCATTAGATGAGAAAGAACTACAATAATTTTGCTAGTAGGATTAAAGATACAACATCAGAGAGGCAAAAACACCAATGGAGAGAAGTTGCAAATAGGTAATAAAAAGAAACATCTGAGTGAGATATTATTCCATTGGCTAAGTAAGTTTTCCTATTATACTACTTGACAAACTGCTAGGGCTTTAAGAAGGTACAGTCAAACCCCATTTATCTGACCCCAAATTCCAAACCTCCCTATCTAATGAACTCTCATTGTGTCCCCCAACTGTAGTGCTTGCAGCTGTTTACAAGTGATTATGTTTAATTATATTCTTAATTGAATTCACAACTGCCAGCAATTACTGTGGTATAATAACAGAGACCTGAGCAAAAGTAAGCAGGAGGTGGGCAGGAACAGAGTACTGTACTGCATCTCTGGGGGGGAAAAAAAATCAGTGCATACTTAATATGGGCTCCCAGTCATCTGACCTCCCATTTATCCAAACTGATTGGATGTCCCCCAAGCAGTTTGTATAAATGAGGTTGGACTGTAAAAAATAAAGCTGTGCAATAAACAAAGAAAATTGGGGAGTAATTAAGAAGTTTTTAGTATCCATATCAATACAGTATCATTAATTAGGCAAATATGGATTCAGGCATAATCATACTGGAAAACGGTGAACTGGGGTCAAAATGTATAGCTTGTGAGAAATTTAGTTTGAAATCAGTACAGAATTTCACTGCATTTACACATTGGGAATATAAAGAAATTAGAGAACCAAACTGAAAGTAATAAAACTTGAAATGGAATTGGTAACACTAAAACAGCAGACTATGTTTAATAAAGTTGGGAAAGCTCAATTGTAGACCAAGAGTCACAAATTAAGCTAAATAATAACATATCAAATAAAAATGGATAGAGAGTCAGGCGATGATGAGGGAATGGACTGTCAAAAAAAATGGAAAAAAGGCAGAAGGGTAATAGGATTCACCATTCCAACATCTTACCCTTTTCAATCTTTAATACAGATAACTGATATTGAAACAGTAACCCTGAAAAGCAAATGGATGGCCCACAATTGAATGAACCTTATTTACAACTGGAAGATCAAAACATAGCTGATCAAGATGAGCAAAGTGAAACAGAAACAAGAATGCCTGGTATTATTGAAGAGTCAGTAAATAAAACAAATCAAATATATGTGTTGGGGTACAATGGTAAAATATACTAACACATATATTGCCAGAGATAATAAGGAAAATATGACAACTAGCTATTTCTCAGGGGCCAAAATCAGAGATGTCCAGATCATGTTAAACATATAGTAAAAGAAAGGCACAACATAGCAAAGTTTGTTCTGCACCTAGGAACAAACAATATAAACAACCAAAAAGAGACAGAAGTGATAAAGGAATTTAACAGTATATAGTGCTCACTATAGAAAAGTTGTCCAGTACTGAGGTACACTGCTCAGTGCAGTGCTATACCACTTGGTATACCACTCAGCATGGCACCCTGCCGCTTGGTGCATTACACCATAGTCATTATTCAGTGCGGTATATTTGCTTCATGATGCAGTTCTTTCATAATCTACCTGGTGGCAACTGCAACACATTTTAGCCACAAAGTGACTAAGTTTTTCTTGTTCCCCTGTTTATTCAGGTGCACCACCAGGTGGCTTGGATTTTCTGAAGGATCCCTATCTCAGCATAGTACAGTAACTTTGACAGGGGCAGCTGAATCTTGCATCTTGACTAGGGTACCCCTGATTAAAGGGACACTGTCTGTAAAGAAATGGTGCTGAAATGCTTGTTATGTCTTTTCTTTTTTTTTACAATTTCTCATCTATAAACATAGCATTTGAAATTATTAAGTGAAATAAACCTTTGTTTTACAAAAGTCAAATGTTGTCAGTTTTATTTTTATCTCTTGTGATAAAAAATCTCCATCTGACCAAGGTGCAATAGCCATGTCTGAATGGACTTCATTCATTGAAATTGTGAGGGTGGTGAGCACATTGCTGTGCTCATAACAGTCATTGGCCTTCACAAGTGGGATTGCGGATGATCTGCTGGCAGCAGGTGGTCAGCCTCATGAAACAGTGCTAACTTTTCTGCTGTCAGTCTTGACATACTATACTGTACGGAAGTCTCAGCTTGAAGGGACAGCGAAGTTTTGTTAAAATTAAAAACTGTCCAATTAAACACACAAATAAATAATCTAAGTAGTACTGGTACAGGCTGACTAAAAAATTTAGACTGGCATGGAATCTCCAGAGGTAATGAAGCAGCAGGTCTAATCCTAACCGCAGGCACTTAGAAAATTATCTTTGTGATTTGGTAATTTAGGGGAATACATTAGCAGCTGTATATGGTAGTAATTATGAAAGTAAACAGAGGGTTGCTCGTCCTGACTGCAGCTCCTTCAAGTAACTGTAATACGTTAGCTGAATTAGCCTAGTGAAATAAAATGTAAATTCTCTGGCTAGCTGCACATTATTCTATTTTGTTAGCAACTTTTTTTACCTCAGTGTAGTTCCTATTTATAAGTACTTGAACTGTTCAGCTAATTAGGGCTAGTTTGAGAGTGTCTCAGTTGATTACATACAGTAATTACAGCGATGCAGTCCACTCCATCCTCATCCCCATCCACACAACTAAATAGAAAACACAACTGAATTTTTCTCTAACCCTGATGCATTCATGTTATAGAATGTAATACCAGCGTAGGTGACTGCATCAGTAGGCACTGAGCTATTAAGCTGGCCACTGAATTTCATGTCCAGACAGGGCTGTCAGCTGTATGTTGGGGGCACGGTTGGTGGGGGGTGGGCGACAGTCTGTTGGAAGCTGGCCCCTCACTCATTCCGATCTATCACAACTAAACTCTTATTTCTGGTTTTGTAATACCTCTAAAAGGTGTAAGTGGGCATTTTGTACTATACTGCAAAAATCTGCCAAATCAGTGCAAAGGTTACTGACCTATGGTCACCATAGCTCAGTCACCTTTGCACCGATTTGGAAGATGTTTGCAGTATAGTACACAACACCCAATTACAGCTTATAGAGGCTCCATTTTGTAGTAGTTGGCTCCCAGAGATTCCACCTTATCTACTTGCTACCTTTGTATTTTGTTAAATACAATCTATCAACATTTTGACATCTTTTGAACACCATGTGAAGAAACTTAAATAGAGATTAATGGAATAAACAAAAAAAATAATTAAGATGAATACCATATTTTTTTATCTTCCCATAATAAGCAATATCCAAAAACCTGTCTCAGCTATCCCCTTCTAGTATTACAGCAGTTGTGCACCATGAAATCAGACCTACAGTATTCTGTGCGGTTTGTGATGTATGACACAAATTGTGAAATACTGCACTCAGAATAGAAGGTATAACATAATTAAAACACTCTATTTTCTAACAGACAGACAATCCTATCAGGTGCATCTGTAAACTCACAAAGTCCTTAACTGACAAGAGGATGATGCATACAATGGCTTGCGTACAGTAATGCTGTGTTTGTTACCATTCTGATGCATTCCAGAAAGTTGTCCAATTTTCTTTTAGAGTATGACATGTATTACTAAATAAAAGTTTGTATGCAGTTAACTACATTACACCCGACCCCATACCATAAACATCTTGTTATCATTGAGCTCATTAACTGAAGTATTAATAGGTGATGGCATACGATTAGAGTCTCATATTGCTTGTCTGTTATTATGCCCAAAAATGAACTCATCATTGAACCTGTGTCTGTTTCTTTTCTTTTCTTTATAGTTCTTCTATTTTGTTAACAAAAATGCTTGATTATGTCATACAATATTATTTAGAGCATCATCTACAGTACATCCAGAAATCCTTATTTCAGCAATAGATGCAAATGAACAAGGTGTCAGGAAGTACTGTAGTAGGTGAAGAAAAAAGCTTGAATTCAGCAATTGACCATAGTCAATAAAGTTTTCCTTATTGGAACAACATGCTTGTATAATTTGTGTCAATAAAATAATTGTACTATTCCTACATTAATACTAATAATACTACTTTATTTATTATGCACCTTTCACGTATCAAGGTGCAGTACAATACAATACAACAGTAAGACATAGTAAAAACAGAATCAGCATCATAAAATATATAGATCAGCAGTCATCACTACCATATGCCTTGACCAAGAGAAAAGATTTTAGGGCCTGTTTAAAGCTCCCCATGGTTGTGAACTCCCTAATCTGATGGGGTAGAGAATTCCAGAGGGACGGGGGCAGAGAACATAAAAGCACGGGCCCCAGCAGATTTTAAAGTCACCCTCGGAATCTCTAGCAACCCCTCTTCGGCTGAGCAGAGCGGTCTCACAGGGTGGTAAGGAATCAGGAGCTCTTTCAGGTAGTCAGGGCCCAGTTCATGTAGGGCTTTATAAGTCAGTAATCTGACTTTGAAGGTGATCCACCGCTGTACTGGCAGCCAGTGCAGTTCCCGCAGCACCGGTGTGATATGGGAAGATCTAGTTGTCCCCATCAACAACTGGACTGCATAATTCTACACCAGCTGCAGGTGGTGGATATCAACCCCCAGAAGTCCAAAGTAAAGTGAGTTGCAGTAATCTAAATGCGAGGTTGCAAAGGCATGGATTAGTGTAGGCAGATCACCAGACGGAAGAAGGTGCTTCATCCTTGTGATGTTTCTCAGGTCGTAGAAAGATGACTTAACAACAGCTAACACCTGAGTCTGAAGTGTCAACCCCACATCCAACATCACCCCTAGGTCTCGCACCTGTTAAGAGACCTGAAGTTCTAGCACCTCAAGAAACAATCCTAAGGGGAGCCTGCCTCAAGTCCCCTATCCGGATCAGGATCCAAAACCATCACCTCCGTCTTCCCAGAATTCAACTTCAACCAACTGGACCTCATCAATCCTGGATTTCCTTGAGGCAGTTATTAAATACTGAGACTGCTCCTTCCTGGTCGGGGGAAAAAAACAGGTATAGCTGCGTGTCATCGGCATAGCAATGAAACCTCAGCCCATACTGTTTCACAATGTCTCCGAGGGGAAACATGTACACCACAAACAACATGGGGGACAATACTGAGCCCTGAGGAACCCCACAAGACAGAGAGATAGGATCAGAGGAAAAAACCCTGAAACTACTCTCCGAGTTCTTCTGGTGAGGTAAGAAGTAAACCATCTGTGGACCAAACCAGAAAGACCACAGATACCACAGATACATCTCAGGCGCTCAAGCAAGACCCCATGGTCAATGGTGTCAAAAGCTGATGACTGATCTAAAAGTACCAAATGGACCATTTTCTCTGGTCTCTCACCACCAGGAGATCATTGAGCACCTGAACCAACGCAGTCTCGGTACTATGCCTCTTTTAAAAACCTGATTGGAAGGTTCGTAGATGCTATGGATGGTCAAAAGGTCTCCAGTTGGGCGCCACTACTTTCTTGATCAACTTCCCCACAAAGGGAGATTTGAGATAGGCCTGTAGTTTGCATGAGAGTCTGGGTCCAGAGAAGCTTTCTTCAACAAAGGTGTCACCATCGCCTCTTTCAAGGAACAAAATATTCACCCGAGTTGAGGAACACCAAACTATCTGTGCAGAACCAGGCCAATAGAATCACCACAACCCATAATCAGGTATGTGGGGCCCAGATCTAAACTACAGCTGTAGGGTGCATCCCTTGGACAATCCACATAACATCCATGATTTCTGGGTGGTCGAAGGTACTCCAGAAAAGCGGAGGGACAGTGACAAAGCCCTAATCTCTAGCAACTCACATAGAATGTGTCAAGTGGATCTCCGACCTAATGTCAGCCACCTTATCAGCAAATAAGCGAGCAAGCTCATTGCACTGTAATTGAGAAAAGACTTTTCAGAGCTGTAGACAGGCTGGGTTGCATAACCTGTCCACCGATCTGAAAAGCTGAGCTGGTCGATTCTGAGTGGCAGAAATTTCCCCAGACAGGAACTCTGCCTTCTTACGAGAGTTTTCTGACTGATATAACTGATAATGTTCTAACAGTCTAAGATGGTCAACATATAAACCAGACTTCCACCAACAATGTTCTAACCTCCATCCTAGTAACCAACTCCCTCAAGACTCCATCAAACCAAGGGCCGAGGTCAAAGGAGAGATGACACACACATACTGGAGCAATAGAAGCCAGGGCTGAGGTAATGGCATTATAAGCCGAAACCAAGGCCGCTGGAATCCCTGCAATGCACAGGAAATTGTGATAGGTCAAGCACCACAGCAAGGCCATCGGAAGTAATATTCCATAAAGGATGGTACATGACCATCTCCACAGGGATCAGCCTACAAGAGGGGCGGGTGCCAAAATTGAATCTCACAGTGTAGTGTTCAGACCAACTGACTGGTTCCACCCCCATGTCAGAGGCCTCGATCCCCAGGAGGAAGACCAGATCAAAAGAATGACCACACTTATGAGAAGCAGTGGTAACCACCTGTGTCAGACCCAGTGAATTCATCAACTGGAGGAAGTGTTGTCCAAATTAGAGAGTTCATCATCGATCCAGGCATTAAAGTCACCCAGGACCATCAACCTGGGCAACTCATATGCCATATTGATGATGAAGTCTGCCACTTCCTTAAGAAATTGCTTCTCATCTCCGGGTGGATGGTAGATGAGAGCAATTCAATAGCCCACACCTGGTACTACAGCACATTCAAATGAACTGGCCTCCTCAATTGGAACACTGATGAGTTCCAATTTGGTCTTGAAACAGACCGCAACCCCCCCCCCACGGTCCAACCTCGGGCAGTGTATCACCATATACCCGGCTGGAATTGTGGCCTTAAGTATTGGGCCCACATTATCATCCAGCCAGGTTTCAGTGATACAAGCCAGATCTGTTGACCCAACAAGATCGGAAATCACTGTGGTCTTGTTCCAGACAGAACTGGCATTGCACAACAACGCCCGGGTTGGACAGAACTCTTGGGCTGCCCTGACTTCCTGCACATCACCAAAGATGGCGCCCTTGGTTATGGGGACCAAACAAGGTGGCCCATGCTCCAAGCTCCATTTCACCACAGGGCATCTTCTGGCTTAACCAATCTAATGAGAGTGTCCCGCTCTTCCAGCCTCCACTATTCATGCCCCCACCCTCCCCCTTCTACGGGCAATACCCAAGGCCCGACAACATTGATAGGTGGAAAAAACCAAGAGAGGGGCCAAAAAGGGTGGAGGGCATGAAGAACTGAGGCTGAATATCACACAACCGGGGGTGTAACAGACTGAAACATATCCCAGGCCTGCAACCTAACCCTACATTCTAAGTCTAACTAAACAATCTAAAAACAGTAATATAATACCCCTACAATTTCAGCCTATCTTAAATTTCACCTCCACTCCCAACTAAATAATCTATACCTACTACAAATGGTAACAAATAACTGAATTAAGTAACTTAAAATATAAAACCTATCCTTCTACCACAACCTATATTCAGCCCACAGGTCCTCTCACTACCTGGGGGACAAAATATATATATAAAAAAAGACAGTTGTAAAGCACCCAGGCCTCTCACTTCCTGGTGCTACTATCAGAAACAAACTATAAAAAACATAAAAATAATCTGAAAGATCACCCTCCAGAGAGATCTCTCACAAATATCAATGGGGGATGATTTTACAGATATTTAATAAACAAATGAATTCACATCAAATGCAAAAAATAATAAACCAAACAAACCTAAATTAAATATAAGGAAATAAGTTGATAAACCACCCTCCAGATAAATCTCTCACAATTATCAGTATGAGGGTGGAATTAAAGAATTTTACTGAGCTCTCTCACTGCTCAACTAATTTCCATAACTATGAAATAATAAAACTTAATGACAGGAGAAATTCAGGCTGACAATACACAGAAGTTAAAAAGAACTTGCTGTCCAGAAGAATTTGTGTAGCATTAGATGTCCAACACACAACTTTCAGTAAGTCAATCACAAAGTTCATAATACAATTCAAATATCCAACAGGGTCAAGAACTCAGCAAATCCCAGTCTTCAATCTCAGATTTCCAAAACAAAAGATCCTCCAATGGCCATCTGGTTTCTTCAGCTACTTACAAGGGAGAATATCTCAAAGAGTCAATGGCACTTCACTACAACTATCGGCCATGCCAGCCCTCTGGTTGACCACCCCACAAATCTTGGAAAGGGAACACAGAATCGATCCTCCAACCGACCCCTCCCCAACCCTGTGAGTGCCAAAAAAAACGAGATCCCTGAAGAAGCCCAGAATTGAATATTAAACAGGTCATGGTTGATCAAACAGAGCTAGAATGACCACCACAAATGAAGTTCAAGAGTCATCAAAGAAATACAAAATCATTCTGTCCAAACATATTCTCACGAAGACAACAGATCGCAATTAATCCTTGTGCAACAGGCTCAAAACATTCGAGGATAATCCAAAATCGAAAATCCACAGATCTCACACAGGCGATATGATGCAATGTGATGGACAGCACTATTAGGCCTGGGGCTGAAGATCTCAACAGCCACCCCCTGACCAAAATCGTCAAAGCCCCACAAAATACGAGGTAACTAACGGAAATGGGCTGACCTGGGGAGTTCAAAGAACAATCCAATCCCAATAGGCGTATCAGTTCACACATAGTACACCCAGTATTCCCCCAAAGCAGGGGCTGAAAGCATCCACTGCTGCTTCCCCAAACTTGCTTCAAATCTGAGAGGCTCACACAATGCTCCAAGAACTTAAAACAGAACACCGGAGCTACATCTTAGGTCGTGGGTCACATCGGGCATTTAACCGCACAATTAAAATCACGAAAATAAAACATCAAATACTTGAACACAGTTAGTGAGCAAAACGGCAGACAATGCTACCAAAGAAACGAATACAACAGAGAGCAGACGGATAGCCCAGCCTGGCTACTGCCATCTTGACAAAGGGAGCAAGACAGCTGTAACTAGCTTGGAGCTTTATGGAAGTTTTGTCCTGAACCATTTGACTGATGACAACAACTGACATCAAACTTTGCCAATAGATCCCACAGTCCATTTTAACAGTGTGCACAGTGTGCCATTGATAGAGGACAAACTAAATTTGGTCTGTCATTGAGGACAAATATAACTACAGTTGGGTATAATATGAGAATACATACTTTCAACATTATGTTTAGGGGTAGGCAGACAGGCACTGTGCACTTCATAACCATCTTAGATCTGGCTGACTCAACTCATATCCAGAATTCTCAGGGTTTAAATAGATTGTTTAAAGACTGCTCTGTTGGCAGAAGAAATTATTTACAATTCAGGTTATACCATTCCTGTCCATATTCAAGTTTACTTTCCTTTTAATGACATTACAATATTATCAAAATGCTTGAAACTTATCTTTATTTCACTAGTAATTCATCTTATATCACTACCCCACTTGCAGTTTTTTCCACATTCTCTTCACGTCACATGCTCACATTGATAAGGTCACTGCAGTACATTGCATTTTGGGTGTTAAATTGTTAAGCCAGTGACTTTGAAAAAATCAGATTTTTATTCCTATTCGCTCATCAACCATTATTTATTGTGCACTCCTCAACCATAATTTATTGTGCATTAAAACAAAGTCACTCAAGGATCTTAAAAAAAATTGCAGCATTTCAATATTAAAGTCAGCCACTATATCCCTCAAATATCCATGCCACGTATTTATGGAAGCTGCAAAGTTAGATTTCTGGAGGGGTCAAATTTTAAGAACTCTGCCACTCTACCACACCACCAGTTGTGTCAGCATCTGTTTAGAGTGAGAGGATAACATCCATTTACAGTTAATAACTGTCCTTGTGTAAGGTGGCATATTCTCCAAAATAATTAAAAAGTGCTTAGTGCAAGCCAGAATACAATGGCCCAGATATTCAAACTGCACCCAAAATGTGCGCAACTGCAGGAGCAAGCACAAATCAATTGCACATATGCGCAACAGACGCGATATTCAAACATGGAGCAGAACAAATTGCGCAAGCAGCCAACATCTGAATATCGCACAAACTGCGCCATAGCGCAACCAGGAAGGAGAAGTTGAGCAGAAAGGTTGCGCTATAGCGCAACCAGGGCAGCCCAGCTGAGCAGTCCAGAGGTGCCATAGCACAAGCAGAGCCCCCCGCAGAGCAATGGAACTGCACATCCAGGGAGGCAGGCTGGGGCCCACCA
Organism: Neoceratodus forsteri; assembly: GCA_016271365.2. Taxonomy (NCBI): domain Eukaryota; kingdom Metazoa; phylum Chordata; order Ceratodontiformes; family Ceratodontidae; genus Neoceratodus; species Neoceratodus forsteri. The sequence goes on along the minus strand of CM057453.1, from coordinate 681,666,700 downwards.
CAGCCATGCCACACATGGGCACAGGAACACACTGCAGAACCAACAAGACACCTGCACACCCCAAGCACAGCATCACTGGGGGTGGGACGGATGATCCACTGGCCCCTGGGGACAAGCCAACAAAGCACAGCAGGGCCATGATGCCCCAGCACAACCACTGGCAGGCTGAGACTGCCACACACAGGGGGATGACAACCACAGTGCACATCAGCCCCCCGTACGCACAGCACACCCTGCACCGTGACCCCAAGACACCAGCCATGTGCAGTGACTGGCACTGCAGGAAACACCATGCATCCCACCTGGCACACATCAACCCTGTGTAGCAGAGAAGCATACAAGCGGACCCACCCTGTGCACCCAGCAGTGGGTGGCAGCAGATGGCAAGACCAACAGAAAGACACTGCCATACTGGAGACACCTCCCCATGCACACACACACACACACACACACACCCAGGACCATACCACCCCAGATGGCATGCACACCACTGCAACTGAGCAACCATAGCCAGCTGCAAATCAGAGACCACCACACTATTCATAACAAAATATATATATTCATAGAAACAATAAAATACAACAACAAGAACAAGAACAACTATATACAGTTATGTACAAGACAAGGGGTGGGGTACAAGGTAGGGGTGGGTAAGGGTAGGTGAACAACTGGGAGAGGAAAGGCAGGGTGGGAGGGATTGTTGAAGTGGGAAGGAAAGCACAATCATGGCCTGGCAGGCTGGTCTGCTGCTGCCTGCTGTCGCTGTCCCCTCCACCGTCTCCGGATCCCATGGCGGTACATGTCATTCAGGATCCCATGTGTTGCTGGAGACACGTGTGATCCGATGAAGGCAGCGCTCCATCCTTCTTAGGATGCTGAGACCTAGGAAGGAACACAGTCAATGGCTGTGACTGTTCAAAACCCTGAACACCACCCATCCTGCAAGGCATAAAGCCTAGTGCCCCGCACCTGTGATGTATGCACCCACCCACTGTGACCATGCACATGACATGCCCAACCAGGCAGCACCAGCTATGTGCACCACTGCACACACACACTGGCCATGTACATCACCAGCACAAACAAGGCTGTCAAGTGACGTGGCAACGTGGTGCGATGCCAGTCCCACAGCCATGTGCCCAGTGCATGCATGGACCACCAGTGACACATACACAGACGTGCTGTGACACTGGACAGTGATGAATGTCACCTGTGTCATGCATGGTTGTGTTGTGCATGGCTGGTGGTCATGCCCCCAGCATGCAATAGCATCCATGAGTAATGATACTCACACTCCTCAAGCATCTGTGGCTGCTGCTGCTGCTGCTGCTGCTGGAGGCACCACCCACAGCACCACCGCCCGGCACGGGGCCCTGGCATGCCCTCCTCACCCCATGCCTGCATCCTCTCCGCCTGTCCTGTGGGAGACAAATGTTGAGAAAAACATCAGTGTGACTCCAAAGCAGACTGCCCCTGCCCCAGTGAGGTGCCTGCCCACACAGCCAGACCCATGCATCTCACCTGCACACACTGGCACAGCCAACCATGGCAGAGCCATCACCTATGCACAGCCACCAAAACACACTCACACCCCTACAGAGAATACAGGTGCATAGATGGTACACCCACCTGGCCTAGGCACCACGCCCTCCTGGCACGTGACCGTAGCCACCAAGAAGCTGAGGGATCCTCCCGCGGAGGTCACCGTACCGTGTCGGCACTGCTCAGCTGACCGCACCACCCAGTGACCCCCACCAGGTCACTGGCCACTTGCTGCCAGACCTGGGTCCTAGCAATGGTGAGGGGCACCTCACCATACAGTGCCCCATAGTGGGGCTCCACCAGGGCCACCAAGTTGGCCACTTCCACGGGGCTCCATTGCACTGCCCTCCTGCGTGCCATGCTACCAACTTTACAGCAGGCAATATGGTGCCCCGCTGTGCCGTAACCCCACGTGGAGATGTTGTGCAATAGACCACCATAGGTTCCAATTGTGCGGTTCAAACAGCACCGTCAGTTCACATAGCACTGTCACCAGACAGCGCAATAGGGCCGTACACATGGCAGCCGAACAGCGCCAGGGGGCAAAGGTCGGACACCAGGTCATGGGCAATGACGCAAGGCCACGCACATCGCCATCTGACGTATATGCATCCTGCGCGACCGACCACCTGTGTACCAGTGCCACAGTGGACTATTGCGCAGTAGTGCCACAGCGCCATATAGTGCCCAGTGCTGTAGCGCCACTGGCACAATGGTGGCCATGGCCTGAATTGCCGATCGCGCACAGCACGTCAGCAGCGGCAGATGCCTGCGTAAGCTATCTGGGCATGCGCAATGCAGTGTACCACACAGTCACAGATCTGCGCCATTGGCTCAGCCGACTCAACCGTATTGCACAAAGCGCAACTGCGCGATATTCAGCCGACACATGCAAATCATCTGATCAGCCATTCAAAGGCGCAGTGGCGTGATTTGCATCTCATTATAGTTGCTCCACTCCTAATTTGCATGCATTGCGCTATAAATGTGTGATGGCTGGCGCCTGGCCAGATCGGGTACTGCAGGTGAGAGGTGAGTTGCATGCTGTGTGATGTTCCGGACAATGGTCATGGGAAAATGCTGTAGACTGCACAGTGACAGGTGTCCACTTCCCCCATACAGATCACCATGACGAGCAGAGACAAGGTGAGGGTGAGGATGGTGGGCATAGGGAGGCCCAACTTTACCCCAGCAGAGACAGAGGCCCTCTTCCAGGCCTACCTGGAGGAGGCCACTACTGAGTGGGTGAGGCGGGCACCCCTCAGTCCCGTGCAGCTGCATGGGAGGGTAGCTCAGGCCGTGAACCTGCAGGAAGCCACCAGCGCTCCGTGCAGGAATGCAAGAAAGAAGATGGGGACAGACCGCAGGAGGTTGAAGGAGAAGGTGGCAGCCTTCAGGGCGGCACGTGCTGGCACTGGCGGGGGCCAGCCAGCAGGGTTGGAGCTGACCCTGGCTGAGGAGAGACTGGCTGCATCAATGCAGTGGAGTGCTATTGAGGGCATACCAGGAGGTGGATTCCAGACAGGTGAAAGCCCATCACTGCACGGTATGACATGGTGGTGGTGTTGGGGGGGGAGGTTGTTCACATGCACTCACATGTACTCTCTTTCTGTTACAGATCCTGTTCGTCTTCAGGAGACAGTGGTGGTGGTGGGTCCAGGCAGTGATGATGACCTGCTGGACATGGAGGATGGTCCATCCACCTCTGTCACCAGCCAGCATGCACTGCAGCAGCATGCATGCTGGGCGGCCAACTCTGGTGTCAGTGATTCGGGTGTGGGGGTGCACAGCCTGTGTCTCAGCAGTCTGGCATGCAAGCATGCCAGCATGCTGTGACTGTGGCTGTAGCACGTACCTGCACCATTGATGATGCAAGGACTGCAATGGGCAGTGATGTGTGTGTCCCATGACGGACACACAGCAGGCCAGCACGTGCCCCTGGGCCTTTCTGGTTCCAACTTGTGTACCAGCATGTTGGCACAGTTCCAGGCTGTGCCTGTCAGCACCGGTGGGGCAGCACCGGTGGCTGTGCAGGTGTCTGGCACTGTTGCAGCCACAGCGGTGGAACGAGTGGACCCTGGGGCACAGCGGTTGGAGGGGCAGCAGCAGCAGTCACCCACCAGGTCTGGGGGTACAGTGTCAAGCAGTGGCACATGTCCGCCGCCTCTGATCCGCCCATTCCTGGTCCTGGCGAACAGCGCCACCCTCAAGGGGTGTTGTGCATCAGGACCTTCCACACCCTGGGGGACAGGATGCCGTTGGGGCACAGTACCCATTGGACGAGCACACCCGCCTGCTGCAGGAATCAGTACAGCAGCAGAGGTGGGTTGCAATGTCCGTGGAGGCACTGTCTGTGGCTGTGGAGTGGCACAGCAGGGAGTGTGCTCTGGACCGTGCAGAGCTGGTTCATATGTGGACGGATGTGACTGCCGCCATTGACAGGCTGACCCAGGCAGTGGTCTCTGTCGTGGACGCATTGGGCACACAGTCAGGTGCCCATGTACTGCACACCCCCACACAGTTCACTCTCCACTCCCCATTCCCGGCGTCGTGCGACCGAGGCCTCTCGACGCCGGGTTCTGCTGTGGGCATCCCGAGCACCCCTGGTGCAGGTTTGTTCGGCATGCTGCAGACCCCTGTGCGGGCAAGGTCGCGTTCACACAGTGGGACCCCTGGTGGTCCAACAGTGCCACCCCATGTGGCCCCTGCTCAGCCTGCCAGGGCTGTTGGGTCATGGCGGGGCCACCCACATCGTGGTGGCCGTGGGACAGTGCTATGTGACTGACCTGTCTCCCAGTGCGGGCCCTGTCTGGTGCTGCCCTGTGTGCAATGTGTGTCATGGTGGGCAGTGCACTGCTGGGTGCTCTGCTCAACACGTCAACACACTGACCACCTGCACACCCTCCCAACTGCTGTCCACAGGTGCGTGTGCATGATGATGCCTGCATTGTACTGTACACCAGGTGCAAGGGTGCCCAGCATCTGCACACGTACTTGGACAGTACAGGTGGTGGGGTGGTCGGTGGTTCTGTGTGTTAGCAATGTCGGTTCTGCTGCTGTGCATCTGCCCATGTACGCTCTGTGCCTGGTGTGTGTGTGTCCATATGAGTGTTCACCCCTCCCTGATGGTATGTTTCTATGCCTGGACCCTTCCACTCCCCTGGCCATCATGCACCCCTGGTGTGTTACCCTGTGTGCCTGTGGTTTGCGCATGGACAGTGTTGGTTGCACATGTCCCCTTGACTTACCTGTGTTCTGCATAGTGCTCCTCTGTGACGGTGTCCTGGTGCAGCTGGGCCTGCCGGATCAGTCGGGGGTCCCGCCGTCCTAGGGGGAGCTGCTCATCACCATCAACACTGGCGCCACTGGCGTCCCAATCACAGTCCCCCTCTTCAACCTGTAGGGCTATCCCACAGTCTTTGGCCATGTTGTGCAGGATGCAACTGGCCAGGAATATCCCACAGGCCTTTTGGGGGCTGTACTGTAGGGCACCGCCGGAGGTGTCTAGGCATCGGAAGCATGCCTTGAGCATCCCAAACACCCGCTCTATGATGTTGCGTGTGGAGCATGTGCCTCATTATAGCGTTGCTGCGATGGGGTCATGGGGCGCTGGTACGGTGTGAGCAGCCAGGGACAGAGTGGGTATCCGCTGTCACCTGTGTGGAGATAGTGGAGATCAGTATCATGTTCAGGTCCATATTGCCCATATCCCTGTGTGCCACTACCATGTCACCTGTGGCATTCCCACCCTTGCCCCGAGTTTGCATTCCATACATGCGTACTCACCCACTAGATGGCCTGTGGGGATGTCCCCACTCTCGAATCGATGGCACAATGCAGACTGATACCATATGAAGGCATCATGTGCTCCACCAGGGTGTGTGGCACAGACATTGATTATGCGCCCAGTGGCATCACACACCACCTGGAAGTTGACACTGGAGAAGCCTTTTCTGTTCCTATATGCAGCCCCATTGGGGCCAGGTGGCGTCGAATGGCCACATGGGTGCAGTCTATATGGCCTAGCATGCCAGGCATACGTGCACCCTGTAGAACTCCTGCATGTTGCTGTATGCCCGCCGTGATAGGGAAATGGATGCTCCACAGCATGTCAGTCGCGACTGTAGCCAGTGCCTGTGGTGTCCCTGTCAGCCTCTGGAAGGTGCCCGTGGCAAGCAGGCACATGCAGGCTGTCACCTTGGTCTCCACTGACAGAGCGTGACTCCGTTGTGAGGTGCCTGCATCACATCACTGCACAGCTCACAGAGCCGCCTCAGTATTGCCCTGTTCAGGTGGTACCGCCCATGATCTCTACATCTGTGTACAGCTCACTAGCTGATGCGGGCGCGGTACTGCCTGTTGAGGGCATCACCGCTGACAGGCCTTCCACGGCCTCGTCCCCCTGCAGCTTGCATTCTCACCCCTCATTATAGCTTCCCAGTGAGAGCTGGCACTGTCCATCTCCCTGGCTCCTGACCCCCGGCTGGTGTTGCTGTGTTACCCCGCTGTCCTCACTGCTACTTCCACTGCACGGCACCCCCGCTGGCCTCTACAGCCTATGGCCCACGCTTGCCTTGCCTGCCTAGCCTGTCACTGTCTGTCTGTCTGTCTCTCCTCTCTCTCTCTACCCCACTTGGCATCCTTATGGCGTTCATGCGCTGCTTCCTTGAAACCTTTTATTTTTGGCTCATTTCCGCTAGTGCGCAATTTCCGGTTGTTCCGCTGTTGCGCATTGCGCAAGTCTTTGAATATCGCATTGCGCTCTTTATGCATGGATCCACCCCCTTCAGTTGCGCATGCCTTCATTTGCATTGCGCTGTTGCTCAGCATGTTTTCGGTGGCAAAACTGCCTCCTGCTGAATATCTCAAAATGGCGCACTTTTGGACTTACGCATGCGCAACCCTGTTGCGAATGGTGCAACCCTTTTGAATATCCCACCCAATAACTACAAACTTCATACTATACTAGTATGTTTTGTAAATCACACTCCATGGGGGCTCTGTGGGAGGTTCATAAGAAGCTCAAAATAATGTGTGAATAACTAAAGTCCAGAGCTCTTGCAGCTTGGACAGAGACCACGGGAACAACTCTGACAAGGGCTTGAATTCTTGAACTGCCAGACCTAAATAAAATTAAAGCAAACTCTAGTCCACTGACAATGCTCCAGACCAAAAACAGTGTCCAGAGCTGGCAAGGTGAAGGAGGTGAGAGGCTACACTATTGCTGCACATTGCAGCTCACTACACTCACCCTCCAGCTCACACATAGGGATAACTAGAAATACAATGGTTCTAATTTGTTACTGTCAAACTGAAAGATGCAAACTTGAGACAGAAAATAAATTATACTGTGACATAAGATACCCAATGGTGGGAATCCAAGCATGATTATCTAGTTGGTGGAGCTATGAAGATGCTAAAGTGCAAAATAGAATTACATGTGTTTGTATTTACAGCTTTACATTGTCATGACAACTATATACATCTTCAACAGATCGACTGTTTTCACAACTCACTGTGACCTTGACCAAGTCATAATTTTGACCTCCCTGCTTGTCAGCCCATCCCAGCTTTAAAATTTGACATAAAAAAATGACACTGTTTTGCAGTCAGTTAAGGAATAACTAGGCTCCTTACTGAACTGTGCTGTGTAAGCTAAAGATAACTTTGATACACAATGTTTTTTTTTCCATTAGTTATTGTTTAAGGATCTGAAGAAAAGCTCACTCTGTCCATAACTCCCCCCCCCCACCTGACAAACTGCACTAGATATCTGAAAAGGACATCTGCTGCAATCCATCTAAGTTTGGTTATCTTTAGTTAGGATCCTCAAAAAATAACTAAGATAAAAACATACTATCTTACCATCGTCATTCTTCGTTTAAAGTAGCATGAGTCAGTAAGGGGGTATAGCTACTCCTTTACTGAGCCAGAAACATCCCTGCTAGCTTTTTTATGCCAGCCATGCTGTTTTCCATTTGGACTAACTTGTATTTATTTGCACTGTATTTTTACTGTTGTTTTGTTTTTGCATATATGATGTAGTGTGTAATCTCTTATCTATACTTTCCCTGTGTTGCATTTGGAAATAAATAAATAAATAAATAAGCAAGCAAGCAAGCATGGACTGCTGTTTTAATTTAAATACTTGTATACCATTTCCTGTTCAGGTGAATGAATGAATGGATTTATTTGCATGCATATACTCTCTATGTGTTCGATTAGCATTATTGTAGTGCATCAAGTAAGAGTCTTGCAGTTTTGTTTTGAGTTGCATGGTCCACTGTAAAGTTAGTTACCTGTACAGTATAGTTTTGTAAATTTCTTGAACTTGCTGAATAAATACCAGAAGCTTAACAACTTAGCATCCAAGTAGTATTTTGGTTGCCATGTGTGCTGCTACTAATATGTGAATGGCATCCTCATATTAAGTGTTCCTTTACTATATGTCATGGTTGTTAGACCCACGCATAAAGGGAGGGAGAGAGAGAGAGCACACAGTGGGAAATTGGAAGTGACTGGAACTGCTTTACTTACATCACACCGTCAGCTCTAAATTGAGTCAAGTGTGATGCGTTAAGGCTTTGCTCATTGTTTCAATAAGTGATTCAAGGTGCTGAGTGGCCAGACTGGGGTATGGGATGTGGAGCAAAAAGTGAGTGAGCTGCCAGCAGCTTTACCATTCAGCATACTGCCTTTTTTATGCAATCAGCTTTGTGGTTCAAGGTGCTGAGTGGCCAGACTGGGGATGAGGGCTGGAGCATACTGCCTTTTTTATTCAATCAGCTTTTCTACATGTTTTGTGCATATTTCTTTGCCTTTTTTCCTACCTCCACTTCACTCACTCACTTCCTCATACTCTGTCAGATGGATTGTAAACAATTGTATTTATTTATTTCAACTTTGGCAAATAATAAAATATCAGGTGGGTGTCATGAAGGCTTAAATAATGTGCTGGTGGAATATTCACCTGCAATTTATTTAAGCTTGTGTAGTACTTGAAGGTTTCTAGGAAAACATTTTCAGTACAGGAGAGAGACAAGAACAAGAGGACATGACATGAGACTGGGGAGGAGAGTGAGTGGGAACATAAGGAAGCTTCTCATCATGAAAAGGGTGGTGGATGCCTGGAATAGACTACAGGCTGCCACATGACATGGCAAGGGCAAGCACAGAGGGGGATTCAACAGGCATGGGATATGCATAAAGGAACACAAGATAGTGGTGAGGTCTAAAATGAAAATCACACAGGGTCACCAGCAGCAAATATAGGCAGGGAATTAAATTATCTTTTTTAACTGGGGAACAAACCACACCACCCCTCTCCATTACAGGAGGAGGGGTTGTGTCAGCATCCCTAACACCTTCAGACACTGTTGGGAAGCATACTGCCTCCGTACTATAGAATAGTACATATAACAAATATATATGTGAAATTTGTCCCCTCTGCATTTTCACTAAGGGGCTGACATGCTAAAATTTATATACTGTGTTAAGAAGCTGCCAATTCCTTTCTATTGCTGTTAAAATAAAAAAAAAGGAATTACAGACTCCAGAAATCCACACTTCTCCAATCACCTCTTAACCTTGTTTATCCTGTGTTAAGATTTAGAAGTATAAATTATTACAGTGGAATAGTGGGGGGTGTTTTTTTTTTCTCTGCCCCTGATTCAGTGCAACTCACAACATGCATTGGATGCAGATACCACAATGGAATTACTGTGTTGTATATTTATTAACCAGTGGCAGATTATTTAGAATAATTAACAGATACAAGGTAGGAGAAAGAAAGTAATCAATTAATAAACACTGCCACATAAAACACATATTCACTGGTGATACTGTAGCTTAGTTAACACAGAACATCAGAGCTTTCTGGAGACTAGAGGGTTAAAGCTAAACTCTGATACCACTGTCTTAGGCAGGCAGGCTGACACTTTGTGTTCTCCTTCTGAGATGTCATGTCTGCTTCTTATTTCATAGGTTTGTAATTATTTGTGCTTTTCCATAGTAACAGAATACTATCAAAACAGGTTACACTTAATGGCATCAAGCCTCATATTCTGTACAATCAAAGCTAGTGCAAGCATCACAATTTACAATACTGAGAACATAACAGAATCACAATGGAATAATGAGGACAGTGTTTTCTGTTCCCCTGATTTGGTGCAGTAACAGAAAAAAAAAAACAGCAGTTTGAAATAGCTGCTTGAGTAACCAAAAGCAACAATGTATTATTTTTTTGCAACATTGTTGAAAGAGTCATAGAAAAACTTTGAGCACTTTGATTTATGCTTAGTATACATGTACAATGCTACAATGTTATAAAAGAGTACTGTAAAGTAACAACATTTTAACACATTGTTTCGTCTGATTGCCCAAACAGGGATTTGGAACCCTGCATCCTCGCTGTAGTTCAGATAATGGAGTAAATGAGGGGCACAATAAAAACCGCATTAATTATCTTTGACATTTAATAATTTTCTATAGTCTTTCTCATTTTGTAGCAGTTTTTGACCTCTTTACAATACCTATAAACTGACATTACATTAATTAATTACTGAATTACTGAACTGAGGCAGCTTCTGTTGACAGATTTTAAGCAGATAAGTTAAAATATACAAATGTCTGGTGCAAGGTCTCATTTGCTATTGCATAATTCTGTTATGTGCTCAGTACTGTGGATAGAAAATTCTGATGATTGCACTGGCTTTGATTGTACAGTATGTGATGTTTGATGTAATTAAGTGTAACCTGTTTTGACAGTATTCTGTTAGTATGGAAAGGCACAAATAAATACAAGACTACTACTGCTACTACATGAAATAAGAAGCAGGCATGACATCTCAGAAGGAGAACAAAAGTGGTAGCCTACATGGCTAAGACAGTGGTCACAGAGTGCAGCTTCTAACCCTCTACAGGTTAGTTAATGATTCTATGAGGTGGATTCTGTAAGGCTGGAATTGGCCCTCTCCTGGTGCTGACAGATGTCCTCTACAGCACGTACAGTAGAGGATTCATGAAATGACTGTCTATAAAATTTACAGATACAGTACATTTTAAATTACTCCAGAGCATGATATTTTTTCCTACATCCTCCACAGTACCTTTTTATATTTTATGTTTAAATCTGACAGGGAGCCGTGGAAAATGTCGCTTAAAAACAAGTTGTTCTTGAGTAGTTTGAATTTTATGTTCACCTTACTTAAAACCTAATCTGTATGTGCTTCACTGGGCATCTGTCAGCAGTGGGAGATGGGGGGAATTCCTGTTTCATACCAAAAGTTCCCTATATTTATATTTATTTAGAATAATTAACAGATACAAGGCAAAAGAAAGATCTGTTTGTACCACATTTCTGCTAGAATGTTTCCTAATGTGACACACTTACAATTCCACTTTTTCATATATTGTAAGTGTCAAATCAATTCATTTAATGAATTATCAGATGCAAGAGCTGAACTGCCCATTGTGCTTAAATAATCAGATGCCATGTACTGTAACTGTTTTAACCAATCAGTTATGCCATGGGGTCATTTCATTCAATGCATGATGAGATGAGACTATTTCTGTGCACTTCATTGTCTCCCCTATAAATTCAAGCACACAGCAACCTACAAATAAAAGTTCCTTTAGTCCCCCACACTTGCTTGACAGGGTTGTGTATTTTAAAAAACATCATCATGCCACTATTACATTTAGAGTGCAGCTTTAGATTTTCTGACTAGCTTAGCAACAGTTTTGTGAAGGCAGACATCCTTGTTTCCCCTGATGTAACAGAGGCTATTTGTGATAGAAGAAAATAAAATGAAATCAAAACAACCTGTCTGCTGCTGGTCCACTTTATGAAAAGGGACACTCAACCACCACCTCCCAGCCCACCTGTCTTCCATCTTTATTTCATACTGGGTCTCTAATTCCATTCAATAATCAGGGAAATAAAGGATGTTCTGGCACAGCTTTGGAGGTACTGAATGAACTAAAAGAGTAAAAGACACAAAGGCAGACCAGTTCATTTCAGCATTTATTTATTATTCCAGACAGAGAAAACTGTTGTAATAGGGAAAGGGGTAGCAGGAGACCCATTATAATGTGCATCAGCAGCATGCCTTTGGCATTACTGAATTTATTCTGCATGGGTTCAGTTGACAAGCTGGAAGTGAAAATGTCTGACTCTTTTAGACACTGTCCAGATAAGAAACCTGTCTTATTTTTGTTCTGGTCAATGCAACCAATATTCTGCATAAAATGATAGTGACTTAAAACCTTCTTTTAAATGTTATCATCTGTTTGCCTGTAGTTACCCCACAGATCATTTTGCTGGTGTTGTGCTTCTTTGTAGTTCTGATGACAAGTGCATAGGAATGTACTAAATAAGAATTAAAAAAATGTGAGGTTTTTTTTTGGTATCCAACCCACTGCTTCACAACAGAACAAAAAGGTACCACCGTCTCAAGGTCCCAGAGTCAACAAGTGGCAAACCTCCAACACATCATACACTGTAACAAAAAAACTGTCTGTATTCTTTTAAATGCCCTCTGTAATGATACCCATTGTAAACTGAGGCAAACAAAACAAGAACCACTAAACCAAAAGTTTTTTTTTATTATTTCATTGACAATTTAAGTATCAGATAAAAAGGGATGGAGCTCACGTAAAACCTAAGCTGTATGTGCTTCATTGGGCAACTGTCAGCATTGGGAGATGGGGATTCCCATTTCAAATTTGCAATGGGTATCATTACAGAGGAAATTTAAATAATATAATTTTTTTTTACAGTGTATGATGGGCTTGGAGGTTTGCCACTTGTTGCTCCGGGACCCTGAGAGGTGGTTCTTATTTGGGCTATTGTGAAGCAGTGGGGTTGGATGCCAAAAAAAGCACACTTTTGTTTTAATCTTACAGTATGTACTGTAGGTAGTACATTCCTATGAACTTGTCATCAGAACTACAACTAAGCACAATGCCAGTGCAATGATCTTTTGGGGTAACTACTGGCACAACATTTTTTACCCACATTCAATTTTGCTGTTTGTGTGCTCTGATATACTATTCTGCAATATAAACCCTGTATGCTTTGTGTTGATCTTGAAATACACTATTGTGTTAATATATTGCAGCACTGTTTACTCTTGCTGTAACACGAGTTCTGGAGCTCTAGCAAGTTGTTAAATCTAGGTAGAGGAACTGTAGTCTTTGTGAGGTTCCCTCCAAAACTACAACTCAGCACATCGTAAGTTTTAAGTACTTCAAGTCACAGAGTTGGCTCTTAGATTATAACCAAGCCACATTTGTTGGGTGAATATTAAATTCTGAAAGCAAGAAGGCTTTTGCTTTATTTCTTTAGTTAATTTGATCACAGTAACCCCAGGAATACACTTCCGGGTCATTCGGGGTGTATATAAATGAGCTCTGCAGTGAGCAACACCTTTCTTGCAATTTTACTGTTTGTGTGCTCTGGTATACTATTCTGCAATATAAACCTTGTATGCTTTGTGTTGATCGTGAAATACACTATTGTGTTAATATATTGTAGCACTGTTTACTCTTGCTGTAACATGAGTTCTGGAGCCCTAGCAAGTTGTTAAAGCTAGGTAGAGGAGCTGTAGCCTTTATGAGGTTCCCTCCAGAACTACAGCTCAGCACTTTGCAAGTTTTAAATACTTGGAGTCACAGAGTTGGCTCTTAGATTATAACCAAGCCACATCTGTGGGGCGAATTTTAAACTCTGAAAGCAAGACAGCTTTCATTTTATTTCTTTTGTTATTTTGATCATAGTATCCCTGAAATACACTTCCGGGTCATTGGGGGGGATATAAATGAGCCCTGCAGCGAGCAGGGTGAGCATGTGGTGATGCATGTGAAGACACACTCAAAGACATGCATGTCTGCACGTGTTATGTGGAGAGAAGGATAATAAGGAAAATAACAATTGTCTAAGGTAATTGACAAGAGAATGGGATACTGTGTAAAAGGGTTTTGCATAATGGAAACAGTGATATTTTTGATAGATGGAAGACAGTTCACAATGTGTTCACAATGTTACATGTACATGTTTGATTTAAACATTCAGAGCAGCTCACTATATATATGTTTAAAGTGTACTAAAAATAAAGAATTGGAAGAGGAAATTTCTTTATTTAATGGTAGATTAAGAGTATTAGAGTTAAGCCAGAAGGAACCCACCAAAAGGTTGCAGTTAACTCTCATTCCTGACAAAAGTCAGGTTATATATACAGAAACTAGGGAATTTAATGGTAATCTGATGGTACCTCAATGTAAAAGGCCCAGACCACAAATTGAAACACCAGAAAGGATGATGAGTGGTTTACTGTTCAATACATTAAACCTGCTAATAAAGGAAAGAAGGAAGGCAGGAAATGTTCAAATATCTTTGAGTAGTTTTGATCCTCTTATTGACCTGAATGTAACACCAAACATGTTTGAGGATATAGTAATAACTGGTTTAAGTACAGCATGTAATGTAGGCAGGCTACAGGGACTGTGGATGATGTGTTAACTAATTTGAATATTGCACCCATAAAGGGAAATGTACATATCACTGGGGATATTGAAACATCTGAGGGAATACTTGTGACCAGTTTTCATACTGATAGTAGACCTAAAACAATTCTTTGCCCAAAGGTAAATGCGAGTGGGATACAGGGACACCAAAATCTACTGAGTTTTTCTGATAAAATTGCTAGTGTTATGAATGAAATAAACAATATAGAGGATGACGTGGAGACTAACAGTACAAAATGTATCCTTGTGCTAGTGACTCTATGATTTCAAAACTTGATAGACAAATATGTGATAAACATAAGGCCAATTGTACAGTATCCTGTTTTCGTGGTGCAAAGCTGTAAAATATTGCTAAAATGATAAGACAAATTTTGAAAAATAGTACTGAAGATCCATTGGTAATTGTTCATGCGGGCACTAATAATATCAGATACCAAAATGTCCAGCAGATTAAAGAAGCATTTGTAGGACTAACAAATATTCTAGCCGATGCTGGTTCCAAGATTGTAATCTTGGAAATATTACCCTCACCAAGAACTGACCGTTATATGGAAGCTAAGATTAAATTAATAAATAACTGGTTAAGGGGTTGGTGTCTGAGACAAAATATTAAGTACATGATGCACTGGAAACAGTTTAATAATAATTGGCAATATTATGCCAGAGATGGTTTTCATCTCGATAAAAAGGGATCTGAATTACTGGGTAACAAAATCAATGCAGAAATTGATTATTGTTTAAACTTATAAAGGGGGGTGGGTCATATGAGAAAGGTGTAATGGCTACAATACCTCCAGCCAATCCTCTAGTTAATATGAGTACAGATCCTAATACTGCATCCCCCTTTATGCATCTTGAACATGATCAGAAAGTACCACACTCAAAATTAAAATTCTTGTTACTAAATGCTAGAAGTTTAACAAATAAAATGAATGAGCTACAGTTTGTATTAAATACCAAAAATATAGATATATGTGGGGTGACTGAAACTTGGTTCACTGATGTTCAGTGGGGCCAAGATATTGAAGGATATACCTTATTTAAAAAAATCGAACTTACTCAAGAGGAGGCAGAGTGGCAGTATATGTAAAAAATGGTATAGTTTGTCAGGAAGTGAGTGTTGATATGCACACCCCAAGTGGTATTGATATTATATGGGAAACTAGCAATCGAGCAAACTTGTATATTGGTAGGACTTTGTTACCATCCCCATTTATAGACACTAATAGCAATCCTTATTTCTTGGATTATTTAGAAAAAAGTAATTGCCTTGATAATATTATATTAATGGCAGATTTTAATTATCCAGGAATCAAATGGGACACTTTGGAAGGTTCATGTCATCAGGAAATAAAATTCCTAAAAACAATTGTTTATTTGGGATTAGAACAACAAGTTCAGGATCCAACCCATAAGGACAATATCCTTGACTTAATATTTGCCAACATTAATGAACAGGTTGAAATCCCAAATATTATTGAACCCTTGGGAGATAGTGATCACTGTATGGTGTTATGGACAATTAATTATTATAGAATGGTAACAAAGGGTGTAACAAAAATGAGGAATTTCTCACAAGGTAATTACAAGGAAATAAGGTCCTACCTTACGAATTGGAACAGGTAGCAAGAGTTAAAAGATATTAAAGTACAGCAAATTTGGAGCAGAATCAAAGAAAAACTGAAGTATTGCCTTAATGAATGGGTACCTATGCATACAAAATATAAAAATAATAGAAGACTTCCTCTATGGTTTTCATTAAAGATTAGAAGACTTATAAGGGCAAAGAAAAAAGCCTTAGCACATATAAAAAACTAAGGACAGAGATTAACTGGAAAAGGTTTAAATAAAAGGCTAATAAAACTAAAATAGCAATAAGAAATGCAAAGAAAGCAATGGAAAAGTTCTTTAATTAATTATGACTTTGATGTACCAAATGAACCGGTTATGAGTAATATAGTTAATGGTGGACCAAATATAATAGTAAGTGAAACAATTGAACCAAGTAAGATTATTAATTTTGAGGGCAATAATCAAGATAAAGGTACTGTCCCTGATAGAAGTAAATACACCACAAAAAAATTTACATTGTCCAAAGAACCCTTGGTCAGAGACATACTCATAATTGGGGACTCAATTCTAAAAGGAATAGATATATATGTATGTTCGAATAGAAACGAACATACCACAGTTAGCTCCTTGTCTGCAGCAAAGGTACAGGATATAGCCAGTTTGATGGATGGTTTCTTTGAAAACACAAATACCCCTTTGGTTCTATTACATGTGGGGGCCAACGATGTGGGAAAAACACATTGGAACTGTATGTGAACACATTTTAAGACTATTGTTGATATAGTTAAAAGAAAAGGAAGTGAAATCATTATATCAGGGATTATCCCCATGCAGGGTAAACAAATATTCAAAAACAACCAAATAAAAACAATTAACAGTAACATCAGAAATTTTTGTCTACAAGAAGAAGTTGGGTACATGGATAACGGAAAGACGTTTGTTAGAACAACTCTTTTTAGAAATGATGGTATCCATTTAAGTTATGCTGGGCATGGGTAATGGGAAAAAATTCAAGAGGTGACAAACTTTCATTTAAACTGGTTCGGGGGGGCAATAGTAAATAAACGTAGTTTGATTACTTCACTTCCTGTAAATAGTGTGGGATGGAATGCTATCCTAATAAATGCCCGTAGTCTGCAGAATAAACATGATGAACTAAGAGTAATTTTGCACAAAAACAATGTGCATATCGCCCTTATAACAGAAACATGGTGGGATAGTAAGGATTCTTGGGGGAAAGAAATTGAGGGTTATAAACTCTATTCCCATTGTAGGAAATAAAGAAAAGGAGGGGGTGTATCTATATATATACATAAAGATATTGTTTCGGAAGAAATTAAATGTGACATAGGACCAATTGAACTTTTATGGGTGTATTTATCACCTAAAAATGGGCTAAAGATTATGTTGGGCCTTCTCTATAGGCCCCCATCTATGTCCCGTGAAGACGATGAGTTCTTATTGGGTGTCCTTAGTAATTTGGACTACTCAAAAAGGATTCTGCTGACTGGCGATTTTAACTTACCTAACATTGATTGGACTAAAGGTATTGGCTTTTCCCCTCTGGAAAGACAATATATAGATGTAATGGATCAAGGGGGATTAGAGCAACTAGTCCCTGAGAGTACCAGGGGTATTAATATCCTTGATTTAATATTTACGAATATGGGGGAAGTAGTCAATTCAGTGAATGTAAGTTCCCCTTTAGGAAACAGTGATCACAACACTGTATTATTTAACATCAAGGAAATGGATTCTAGTAAACCTTTGGGAACTACTACTAAATTTAATTTTGGGAAAGCTGACTACCATAAGATGAAAATGGAATTGGGTAAATGGGATTGGAGACAGGAATTTGTCAACAAACCTGTACAGTATGCATGGGATTCCCTTAGATCAAAAATTGACCAATTAACTACTGATTTTGTTCCCACTATCATTAAATACCAGACGAATAAAGCTATCAAACCTGTTTGGTGTACTACTGAAATAAAAAAAATTAATAAATAAAAAAATAGGCTTTATAAAAAGTTGAAAGTCTTAAAGAATGATAAACTAATTGCTGAATACAAGGAAATTCAGAAACAAGTTAAAATAGCTATAAAAAAGCTAAAGCCTTATATGAAACAAATCTAGCAGAGTTCATGATAATAAAAAAGCTTTCTTTTCATACATTAATAATCAGAAGAAGACCCCTAATAGTATAGGTCCCTTTCTCACTGATGAGGGACATCCAGCGACTAATCAACAAATAGCAAATATTCAGAATAATTATTTTTGTTGTCCAAGTAGACCCTTTGAACCTGGGACAATAATTTTGAATCCAGAAAATATTTATAAAGGAATAATTGGTTTAAACATTAACAAATCCCTGGCCCTGATGACATGCATCCCAGAATATTGAGGAATTGGCGGATATGTTGGTATATCCTATAACATTATATCTTTCAACAATCAATAAATTCTGGTTTTGTTATCCGGGATTGAAATTGGCTAATGTAGTGCCTATTTTAAAAAGGATCAAGTACAGACCCAGGTAATTTTAGGCCCATTAGTTTAACCTCAATATTAGGGAAACTTCTGGAGAAAATAATCAAAGATATTCTGGTGGAAC
The DNA here is from genome assembly GCA_016271365.2 of Neoceratodus forsteri. Classification (NCBI taxonomy): domain Eukaryota; kingdom Metazoa; phylum Chordata; order Ceratodontiformes; family Ceratodontidae; genus Neoceratodus; species Neoceratodus forsteri. Next base: position 681,648,447 of record CM057453.1, on the reverse strand, counting down.
ATATGGAGAAACAAGACCTGGTAGATCCACTCCAGCATGGTTTTGTATGGAACAGATCATGTCAAACAAATTTGTTATCCTTCTATGATAAGGTGAATAGAGATGGATGTTGGGAACCCTGTGGATGTGGTATTCCTGGACTTTCCAAAGCTTTTGATAAACTACCCATAAAGAATTATTATTAGTAGTGGATAACATAGGATTGCCTAGTAATATCTGCAGATGGATTTCAGATTGACTATGGGATAGGAAACAGAGGTGGCTGTAAATGGGAATACTCACAATGGGCCCCCATTTCTAGCGGCGTGCCTCAGGGTTCGGTTTTGGGACCTTTTGTTTAACTTGTACATTGCTTCACAATTAACAATAAAATGTATGAATGTACAAGTTTGCTGATGACTGTAGATTGGGTGTGATTCCAACAAATGATGAACAAATAGATGCACTACAACAAGCGTTAGATTTAATAAACAAATGGACAAACCTGAATAAATTTGAATTAAACCTATCCAAGTGCAAGGTTATGCACCTGGGAAAGAAAATAATGAAGCAGTTTACCAATTAGATAATACAAATTTGGGAGTTGTTGTGGAGGAAAAGATCTGGGCCTCATAATTACAAATGATTTAAAATTCAGGGTACATTGTAGAAAACAATTAAAAAAGCAATTCAGATCCTAAATTGTATTTTAAAATATATTGCAAGCAGAAGGAGTGAGGTTTGGTTCCTTGTATGTTGCCTTGGTTAGACCGCATTTGGAATATTGTGCAAGGGTTTGGGCCCTTACAACAGGGAAGATATACTTTCCATTGAGCTGAGTACAAAAGATTGACTAAACAAATAAAGGGACAGAAAGGTAAAGTATATAGGAAAGACTAGTGAACCTGAACCTCTATACACTATATTACCATAGATTGAGGAGATCTATGTTTTCTATATAAAATTGTTGAGGATGTAGATTTGTTAACAGATTTGGGTATTACGTTCAATTATGGAAGAATTAGTAAGAAACATACTAAACAACTATATCAACAAACTTGGGTGCATAATTTTAGGAAACATTGGTTTAGCTTGAAAGTGGTCGGGGCATGGAATAATTTACCAGCAGAGATAATAAATAGTACTAGTATGAATGTATTTAAAAGGGAATTGATGATTATTTTGGAAATAGCAAATTTTTTTTTTGATTTTTAAATATGGAAGGCAAGCCTATTTGGATAGTGATACCTATCCCTGGCTTGAAATTTACCTATGAACCTATGAACCTATGTTGGTTCTCTGAGAAGTAATCATTCTAAAATAGGTCCATTGCAAGACAAAGAGATTCCTACATCTGATGAAGAACTAATGGCTAATGAGTTTAATCAATATTTTTCAAGCATATATAAACCTAAGGATCTAATAATTAGTACAGACTATCTCTTGGAGGAGTCTGAAATAGAATTTTCTGTTTCTGAAGTTTATGCAGCCATTTATTTCTTCAAATCTTCATTTTCAGTTGGAACAGATAACATTCCGAATGGTTTTCTTAAGAAAATTTTGTATGAGATTGCAGGAGCTCTTGCCCTTCTGTTTAATAAATCTATTAAAGTTGGGGAGATGTTAGCAGAATGGAAAGAAACCGTGGTGATTCTCATTCATAAGGGGGGAACAAAACAAGATGTAAAACATTATAGACCAATCAGCCTGACTTCCTGTATAGGTAAAACTATGGAAAAACTTTTAGCACATAACATTAATACGCATATCGCTAACAATGGATTGACTGATATAACTCAATATGGATTTATGGCAGGCAGATTCTGCCTAAATAATTTAATCAACTTATCAGCACAGCACTGGATACAGGACTGTCTGTGGATGTAATCTTTTTAGATTATGAGAAAGCATTCAATTCTGTATCTCATAAGATTCTGATTGAATGTCTCAAGAACTTAAAAATACATGTAAGTATCATCAAGTGGATTACATTTTGGTTAACTAATAGAAGACAGCATGTCAGCATTAGAGGATGTAAGTCCACATGGAGTTGGGTTACCAGTGGTGTGCCTCAGGGATTGGTGCTAGGCCCAGTTCTATTTAATATTCTGATTTTGAGTATGAATACTAATAATGGGGTATGGATAAACAAATATGCTGATGATGCAAAATCGGGGTGTATAGTCAATGATCATGCTGCAACTCATATTTTACAGGATAACCTTAATAACCTATTTGGGCAAAAGAAAATAAATTAGTCTTTAATATCTCCAAATGTAAAGTGATGCATTTTGGTAAAACAATATGATGATAAACTATTATATAGACAATATTCTTTTGAATACAGTGACTGAGGAAAAGGATTTAGGAGTCTATATCACTAACAATTTGAAATTTATTGAGCATACAAATAGAACAGCACAAAAATGTTATAGAGTGATTAATTGCATTCTGAAAAACATTAAATCCATGGTACCTGAAGTGTTAATACCACTTTATTGTAGTATAGTCAGATCCCACATAGACTACTTTTCATCATTTTGTGCCCCGACCTTGGTTCAGGATAAAATAACAGCAGAAAAAATCCAACGTAGATTTACAAGAAATGTTTCAACTTAAAAAACAAAATCCTATGAAAACAAACTGAGGGAGTTGAACCTTTTCTCTATCAAATAGTGATCTCTAAGAGGAGACCTGTGTTTAATCTATAAAGCAACATGAGGTATAGCATTGTTTGGTACCTTGTGTGTGGAATGGCAATATATGGTTAGCTATACTAGATCTCATAAACTAAAATTTAAATCTAGTACAAATAGGTCAACCAAAAGGAATCTGTTTTCACACAGAGAGTAGTGCCAATTTGGAATTCCCTACCACATGAGGTAGTGTATAGTGCTACTCTTCAAAACTTTAAAAGAAATCTTGACATATATATGGGTAATTCTAAATATGATTTTCACCCAGGTTAGTGGGTGGCAAGTTCTTTATGGGCTAGTCCCCCGATCTCGTATCAACCTATGAACCTATGAACATTCTTTCCCCGACTGTGAATGAAATTAGAGACCCAATATAAAATAAAGATGGAAGACAGGTGGGCTGAGGGACTGGGAAGGAACAGTGGAGACAAAGAGATGCAAAATGTACTTTATGGAGAAGTGCCACTTTCTTGGTAGATCACTGACACCAGCAAATAATGAAGATACTTTCAAAATCAAATTTATTCAGGCTAAAATCATGGTTACATGCTATTATAGCCTGTAAAATATATTGTCAAGATAATTTAACCGGCAGAATCAGATAATGTACTGTAGATATGTGAAGGAAACACACAAACATAACAATAGCAATATAATGAATTGAAATACGCAGAGAAAGCACTATTGTTCATCAGTCGTTCATCATGTATATTAAACAGCAGGCTACAGTTGCTGAACTGAATTATCAGTGATCAGGTCTGACCCTTTGGAAGTGTGGAGTGGGTGTCCCAGAGAAGAGGCACACAGTGAGCCAGGGGGTGGAACAGCTGCTCATTTAAATAAATGATTTGCTTACAGGATTCCAGTAGGCAATAAAGGGAGGGAGGGAGGAACAGATACAATTTCCAGATGAGGGAGACACCTGCAGATGAATCTTAATTTAGCAGCCCTCTTTTCACATAAACAGTGCCACCTGGTGCATTTTGCAATTAAAAAAAAGTCAGATTACCACATGTCCTACTGCATACCGAATACCCTGCCAACTGCCAACTGCAGCCTGCCACATAATACTGCTGCTACCTCTCCCACCACATTCTGTTGGTGTACCATTCAACTTATCTGTAGCAGGCACTGTATATTGTATAAAATGGCCCAAGAAATAAAGTGTGAGTCTGCCTTCTCAGAGATACTGCCCATACCATGGGCAGGAAACAGCAAAAATGTTAAAATTAAAAATATTAATAATTGGCTAAGAAGGTGGACATACAAATGGATACTACATGTGTAACACTTTGGGAAGAATTCAGAAATAATTTTGAATATTACAGCTATGATGGTTTGCATCTCAACAAATCTGGAGGTAGAAAACTGGGAATCAAGTTAAGATATATAACATAAATATTTAAACTAGATGCAAAGGGGTAGGTGGGAACTTACCCACACACTCAGTAATAGCTACAGAAAAACACAGGACAGGGAATGAAAGGAATAACAGCAATGGAATTAAAGTATCAGCATTGAATGCTAGAAGTCTGAACATAATAAAAAAAATCTGAATTAGAACTACTAATGCTTAATGAAAATATTGACATATGTGCCATTAGTGAGACATGGTGTAATGAGCAACCTATGAGGAAAAAACATTGAGGGATATACAACATACAACAAAGACAGGGCTGACAAAAAGGGAAGAGGGGTAGCAATTTATATCAAAAACACAATTGACAGTTCAGTGTGTGATACGGGTAATGATGTAGCATACTCAGAATCACTATGGGTTAAAAGTGACTACCCATAGCAACAAAAAACTCTGTGTGGGGACTTGCTACAGACCACCATTTACACTGCTGAATGAAGACTCCATTATAAACCAGGAGATTGAACATATATCAAATAAAGGGAACATACTGATTTGGTGTGATTTTAATTACTCACAGATAAATTGGCCAATGATGATACCAAAATCAAATATGGGAAAACAGTTCATAAATACAGTGACTTATTCATGTTTACAACAAATGATAAGCAATCCCACAAGAGGGAAAAGCACACCATATCACCTAATTGCCAACATTCCGGATTCAGAAAAAAATATAAGAATAATGGAAACCATAGGAAATAGTGACCACAATATTATAGAATTTGTGGTAAAAACAATTCCAAAAAGGGACCATGGCAAAACCATAATAAAAAATTACAATAAGGCAAATGTTCACAAAATAAAAAGACAACTGAACAGGTGGGATTGGAAAAAGTCATTCCTAAATAAAGGCACTGAAGAAATGTGTAATACTCAAAAAAATAAGCTGCTCAAACTGGGAAAGGAACATGCACATGATAGACGTACATACAACAAGAAAGGGAAATACCAATATGATGTACCAAGAAAGTATTAAAATGATGTAATGAGAAAAAGAATACATACAATTAAATGAAAAAAAGAGAATGAGCACACAGTCACACTATATAAGTCTGAACTTAAAAAACTAAAGAAAACTAATTATAAGTGAAAGGAGAAACAGAATTCCATATTACACACACAAAAGACAAAGGGAAAAGCTGTTATGCAAAAACAATTTGAAAGGCACAGATACTGTCATAGGTCCTATATAAGTAGATGATGAGGGAAGTAAAAACCTGACTGAAATGACTAATACATTTAATAACTATTTCTGCTTAGTATTTAACATGGGCACAGCTGCAGGAACACATAGAACTAGTTAAGAAGTACAATGTGAACAATTAATTTGTATCCCCCCCAAGAGGTCCTTCACCTCTTGGCCAAATTAAAACTGAATAAATCCTCAGAACCAGCCAGGCTGCACCCTAGGTTGTTGAAAGAAGTAAGATAATACATAGTAACCCCCCCTAGAATATTTATATAATAGATCATACAATACGGAGGGTGATTCCATCTGACTGGACAACAGCAACTGTGGTCTTAATATTTAAAAAGTGGGAAAGGTCAGAGATATCCAGTTACCAACCAATCAGCCTAACATCAGTGCTGTGTAAAACAACAGAGTTTGATAAAAAATAAAGCTAGACGAGAACCTTAAGAATATAAGAACATAAGAAAAGCACTGGCAGATGGGGACCATGTGATCCATTTAGTCTGCCCTAGAAACTATCCCCCTTCCTATGCAGCCTTTGTCCAAACTAGTCCTTATGTCTGTCCCACGTGAGTTTGAACTCCCTGATTGTCTTTGATGCTACCACCTCTTGGAGTAGGCTGTTCCATGGGTCTTTCACTCTCTCTCTGTGAAGAAGTACTTCCTGAGTTTGCTTTTGAAGTTTCCTCCTACCAGTCTCATATCATGCCCTCTCGTGCATGCTGCTGCGTTCTGTTGAAATAGATTGCCTTTCTGAGCTGTGTTAATTCTCCTCGTGTACTTAAATGTTCAATCTTGTCCCCTCTGTTTCTTCTTTGTTCAAGGGAGTGTAAGTTCAGTTCCCCGAGTCTTGCTTCATATGACCTGTGATGCAATCCATGCACCATCTTAGTAGCCCTTCTCTGCACCATTTCCAAATGGTCAATGTCCTTCTTGAAGTGAGGTCTCCAGAACTGTATACAGTACTCTAAGTGTGGCCTCACCAATGACCTGTAGAGGGGCATGATAACATCCCTCTTTCTACTAGAAATACATCTAGTTATATATCCGTGGATGCCACCTGCTTGCTGTGCTGTTTTCTCACACTGTTTTCTTACCTTCAATTTGTCAGTAATGATTACGCCGAGATCTCACTTCATTTGTGTCTTCTTAAGTTGATGTCCTCCCAGTATGTACCTTTTTCCAGGATTCCTCTTTCTCAAGTGCATTACCTTACACTTTTTGGCATTAAATTGTAACTGACTGTCCCTGGAACAATCCTCTAGCCTTATAACTTCAGCTTCCATGTTGTCTGCTCCTTTCCTTGTGTCCACTCTGTTGTAGAGTTTTGTATCATCTGTGAACAGGCAAACCTTCCCTATTAGTGCATTCACTATTTCAGCTATAAAGGGATCCGTATGATTTTCTGACTCCAAGGTGCCTGACTACTAATATCCCATAAACAGGTTCCCGACTGTACACATAGATTGTCGAACTTTATGCCGACATTCACTTTACCATCAAGCCCTTCGTACTGACTACACAATCCCTGACAATAAAATTTGAAATGCTGAGCATTACAAACAAAAGTTTTATACTGGGAATGCATTTATGCACTGAAATGATGCAACATTTCAAAACAAAATTCAATACAGTAGCAGCAAGCACAACAAATGCAGAACGAGCTTTGACTTTTTAAAGGGAAAGCATACCAAAAATCAATATAGTAGCAGCAAATAGAATCAATCTTACTCGTAAAAGTGTTCATTTAAAAGTCAATTTAAAAGCAAACTTTATTTCATATGTTTAAAATGTTTAAAAGTAGAAGTCGGTGTCAAGTTAAATCACCATGTTGTGTGCCACTCCTCTAATAAAATCCTTAACAGACTGCTGGTCTTGGTCTGCAACAATGTTGGCTATCTTTTCCTCACGAAGTACATATTTTTTTTTAATTGGCAAACTTCAGCAACCTGCAGTTTATTTTTTCGATCATGCTGTCAGTCACAACCTGTTCGTTACATAGCTCTTCTACAAAGAGATATATCCCTATGTGGGAAGCACCAACCAATGTCCCTATGCACCAATGCCAGGCCTCCACTTTGTTTTGTGTTCTGGGCACACCTTGAATCATCTGATCATGAATGGATCAAAACTGGGGAGGATACAGTGGCAGTGTTCTAATGGTTGCATTATTCCTCATTCTCCTTCTCACCCTTCCCAGAACATATGTCTCCTCAAACCATTTCACGATGCATACTGCCTTAGTGACATTTCATTCTTTAACTCAGCAAAGACATGTGGAATATTATGAGGTGGGAGAAAGGCAAGTGCCACTAATTGTTTCAGTTTTAGGCTAAATTCTGGGTCAGTTCCATATTGATTGGCTAGCCCACATCCTTGGATCTTGCTCCATATTATTTGTCCAAAGTGAAAAAGACACCCCTTGTTCTCCACATTAGGGAATTCTGACTTGCAGGCATTGATGACAACCTGCTCAAAATCTGTAATAACAAATTTAGGTGCAAGACTGAAGTCAGACCTGTAGCATTCACAGGTAACATTCACGAGATTTGCTAGACATTAAGGCATATACCAAGGATAGGATTCTGCTGTACATGTCTCACCTGTTCCCACCGGGGCACGTAGAGAATATAATTGCCTAAATAGATTTGGAACTGTACGGAAAGTTCCTTCCATGATCCAAAATGTGGCAGTACTCAGCTTCTTGATGTTTGTTTTGGTTGTGAACAGGAAGATTTTTTTCACTACCACATGTGGATTCTCATGCAAGGAAAGGCTGGCTGTTCACCAGTATGAATTCTTGTGGTATGAACACTTTCTCTAAAGTTTTTGGTTCTGGCATGCTTTTTTGCTTTCTTGCATGCTTAACAACCTGCAGCAGGAAATGTTTGCCTAGCATGTTATGTCGAACTTCAGAATGGACCTTTGCAAGCTCATTTTGAATGAGTTGTGCTGGTGTGTCGTGGGTGGTCAATGCTTGGTGTTTCAGTGAGGCTATTGCAATTGCCACTAGAGCATCGTTAGCATCGGGGGAATGGTTATATTCTGTGGTACCCTGCAAGTGATGCTGGCCACCTACAAGTTCCATGGATGCATGGCCATGACAGCCTGCAGACTTCCTATGAAGACAGCACCAATAATATAAATCTTTACAATTCTGCTCTTTTACATACAGATAGCCACTAATGCTGAGCTTGGAATTGTCCCACTGTGATTTGACAACTTTGCAGACATGGAGATGTAATTCCTCAGTTGCTGTTGTTGGTGTGGCCGTTGCTTGAGAAAAGTTAGCTACTAAGCAAATATGAGTGCAATGTCTGTGTATATGAAGGTACTTGCCTAACTGGAACCACTCCTTGATCCAGGAACAAAATGTAAGAACATATTTAATTGAAAAATTGATAGTGCAGTAGCAGAAGCAGTAGCTATGTGAGAAGAACATTGTAAAAAACAAAGGAATGGTGCTATAGAGGGGACAGAAATTAATTGGACATATAGAAAAAACAAGTGGGAGACCTTACTTAGATATCAGGCTGCTTGAGATGCCAAAGATTCTGAATTATTCAAACTGCAAAGGAGGAAAGGCATATTGTTTTTTTTCCTTTTGCATCCCCATTTGCAAATGATATGGAGAAACTTCAGTATGTTAACCGAGGCTTAAACATAGTAATTGTTGATAGTACTATTGGTGAACATTGTAAGAAGACACCAGCCAGCCATCCATTCACAACAAATAAATTTGTTTTATGTGTTAGGTATTGGCAGGTAAACAGTGTGCCAGGGAATAACTGAGTTGGTATTATTAGCTATGCGGGAAGCTGAAAAATGGGATTTCAGACTCGGGAGCTTTAGCGTCAGGTAATATAAAGACGGGAAGTCATACTAGACCCTGCTATAAATATGTTAAATAGGATCGGTCCCAGTACTGATCCCTGTGGGACACCACTGGTCACTCTACCCTCCCTTGACAATGATCCATTGACTAGTACTGTCTGGGTCCTATTGTTCAGCCAGCTACTGATCCAGCTGACAATCTTCTGGCCAACTCCCTTATGTTTCAGCTTGTTGGTTAGCGTTCTGTGAGGGACAGTGTCAAAGGTCTTGCTGAAATCTAGGTATACAATGTCCACCACCCCTCCCTGATCCAATGTTCTGGTAACCCGGTCGAAGAAGTTGATCAAGTTGGTTTGACAAGAGCATCCTGCTGTGAGGCCATGTTGTTTTTGGTCCACATTTCCAGTATCTTTTAGGTACGCCACTATCCTCTTTTTTAGTAGTGACTCCATTATTTTATCCACAACTGAGGTCAAACTGACAGGGTGGTAATTTCCTTCCTCTTTCATGTTTCCGCTCTTGTGTAAGGGTACAACCGTTGCCTGAGTCCAGTCCTGAGGTATTTTCCTGCTGTCTAGTGACTTGTTGATGATCTCAGCCAATGGTGCAGCCAGTTCCTCTCAGAGCTCCTTCAATATCCTAGGGTGTATGCTATCAGGTTCCATGGCTTTTTCCACTTATAGTTTATTAAGCTGTTTAAGTGCCCTCTACCTTGTGAAGGGGCTAGTAGCTGCTCCCTGGGTATCTGCCTTTGTCCTGCTCAGTGTAGGACCTTTGCCACTGTCTTCTATGGTGAAGATATAGCAAAAGAACTCATTTAGCACTTCTGTCTTGTCCTCATCACTCTCTGCCATCTTACCTTCCTTGGTAGCTAGTTGGACTGTTCCTCCCTTAGTTTTTCTTTTTTTCTCTGATATATCTATAGAAGGTTAAAAAAGGCTTAAATGAGCCAAAACAACTTGGTTTCAAAAGGAATAGGGCATGTGTTACAATCCAGGTATGTTTTTATGAGAATGCAAATAAAAATATCAACAACAGCATGCCTGTTGATATGGTGTAATTGGACTTCCAAAAGGAATTTGATAAGCTCCCACATGGAGTTTTGCTTGAGAAACTGGAAATACTACAGATTGACAAGGAAACAGTAGGACAGATACATATTTGATTATTCAATAGGAAGCAGAGAGAGTTAAGGGTGTGTACTTGAAGGAGAGACATGTTTCCATTGGGGTGCCTCAGGGTTCAGTTCTGGGCCCGATACTTTTTACACTATTCATTAGTGACATTCACAAAGACACAGATGGCTGGTCTGTCAAGTTTGCCAATGATATTAAACTGGGGGGTCCAGCTGATAATGATTTAATTAGAGAAAGTCTTAGATATGACCTGGAAAGAAGTGGAAACATGGGCCAAAAATAACAGCATGTGTTTTAACATAGAAAAATGTTTCATACTCCACCTAGGAAAGAATAACATTGGACAGGACTAACACTTAAATAATCAAAAAATCAGAAAAGGATTTTGGCCTACGTATTGTCAAAGATCTGGATTTCAGTAGTCACAGTAAACAATTTGTGCAAAGAACAAATTACTCAATTAATGGTACAGTGAAAGCCAGTTATAGTGGACTTGTTCATGTCATCTTAAATTGTCCACTATTCCTGATGTCTGCCGTAACTGGCAGAGCTAAAATATGCATTGCCATGTGATTAATTTCAGTGTCTGGCATGCAGTACAGTACTATACTGTGCATATTTATTTTGATTTTTAATTTGCTTTTGATTCACTGTGCTCTTGTAGGGGTGGGAGTAAAGTGTTTGGTGGTTCTGTTAAAAAATATTAAACTTTATTTTTTTTTCTATGTGCTCCATTGTGCTTGATGGGAGGGAAGTGAGTAGATGGAGGTGCTTGGTGTTTTGTTTAAGCTGTTTTACTTTGACAGTACTGGGTGATTTTACTTTGCTTACCCAAGGTTACTGTGTAGGGGTACCAGTCTTTGCCCATCCTGCTTAAGATGTCCCAGTTCAGAGCAATGTCGGTATGCTGCTCCATAGCTCATCGCACAGTGCAGCTCTAACATCTCTGCTTGTGACCAGCTTCTCCTTTAGTGAATTGGGATCATCTTTCCCCTCCTCCCCCTGTGTTCCTAGCTGAGACTCCATCATGGCTTCAATGACTTCATCAACCACATCCACTGTCAACTCTGGATCACTTTCTCTGAGATGGCACAGGGAATCAGACTCCATCTCAGACAGCCCAATAGGTGGTAGAACTGTCGGCATCTCTGCCTCAACCTTGGGCTTCTCCATTCCTGTTTGGGTGTTGAATCCTGCCATTTGAAAATAGTGGCCGATTGCCTCAATGTTGACAGTGTCCAAAGTGGCTTTCATTAGGTGGACCACATCCAATAAATTAATCTTTTTCACAAAGTCATCAGCAGGCAATTTAGACCCTTCTTCTGAATCCATCTCCTGCAGCACTTTCTCTCACATTGCTCTAATGTAGTGCCTCTTAACATATAAATTATCCCTTGATCAAGAGGCTGGATAATCGAGGTTGTATTGGGGGCAGGAAGATGAGCTTTATGTTTTTGAGGCCAGAGATGTTAGAATGCCCACTAAAGTTATCCAGCAACAGTGCTATTTTTCAATCCTTGAGCCTTCAGTCCCAAGTTATAACCCACTCACTGAATATGTCTCCCATCATCCAAGCCATAAAGTTGTTCTGACACACAACAAGGAGATGACTAATGTTTCAGAAAAACCGCAGCTTGGCTGACTTCCCGATCACTAACAACTCCTTTTTTTCAGTCCCTGTCATATTGCAGCCTGTGAGCACAATCTTTCTTTTGCTCTTTTCTGCTCCTGTGGAAGCTCATCCCTAAATGTCAGAGTGCCATAACCAACACACCAGAAAAAAAATCTGGTTTCATTGCTGTTAAATATGTTGTCTGCTGCAACACCTGATAAGGGGGTGGACAGGAAATTAAGGAACCAGGTGTTTGCCCCTCTTCCATTGGCATTCAACTTTTCACCATAAGCATGACTGTAACATATGCTGCTCCAGAGTTTCCAACGCTGAAGCCAGCCCTAGGTGGCATTGAAATCTGGCTTCCCCAACCCCATTGGCAGCTGCTTTGCCTTCTGCAATTATAAGGGGCCACTAATTAGAGCTTCTTGCTAATGAGCAGAGCTGAACTAATGTAGCAAAGCCTCCTCAACCTCCCTGTCCTTACCTTCCCTCTTCCTCTTTCTTTCTGGGGTTTGGTTGCCATGCCATTCATCCTGCAGTGCTTCTCATCCTTTCAGTAAATCTGACACAGTAGACTTAGGCAGCCCAACGTGTTCAGATAGATCCTGTACACTAGTTTTTGGGATTTCATCAATATGCTGCAAGATTTCTATTTTTTTTATGCGAGTGTTACAGCAGAGTGTTTGCTGAAAGCCATTGTGAGCAAAAACAACAATCAATCTGGAGACGTACGGTAAGACATGCTTTTATACTGATGTAATTTACACCCAGCACACCTGCAAACAGTGCTAATTGGAATAACTTTATGCCTCATTGATTGCCCGAGCAGCTAGAGACTTAGTGTGAATCAGTGATCAGTAATTAGATACTCAGCTTTCTATGTGGCTGTGATCTGGTGCAGAAAATGTCCACAAAATATGATGTGTAACATCTGTTTAAACAGGTGGAAAATGCATGAGGATCCTGTGCAAATGGATTGGGACTGGACTTTTCATCCATTTAAACCGGTTGTTAAAGCTGGGTAATGAGTATGTGGTGTCCACAGTATTAAAAAGGCCTTCATTAGTAGGACTAAAAATTGCATAATACCACTGAATAAGCAATATATCAGGCCTTATCTGGATTATGGCACACCACTATGGAGTCTTTATCTGAGGAGGGATGTGAGTGGATTGGAGAGAGTGCAGCATAGGAAAACAAGTTAATTCATGAAATAAGGCATTTCTTTTATGAGGACAGACTAATGCACCTAGGTCTGTATAGTCTTGAACACAGACACATGAGAGGGGCTCTCCTAATAATGTACACAATAATTAAAGATATACTGTTAATGAACAAGATTGGTATTGAAATACAGAATGAACCACTAGGACAGATCCCATAAGTACCAAATCAGATTAGATCATTCTAAAAAACAACAGAAGAACAAACACCTTTTCTCAAGACCAGGAATATTGTGGAATGGTCTACCAATTGACATTGTAAAGAGTAATAATATTGATAGCAGCAGGATGAAGATAGGGAGGAGACACCAAACTTCCCTAAGGGAAGCAGGGAAGGCAGTAAGGCAGGCACATGCCCAAACCGAGGAAACATTAGCACAAACAGTAAAAGAAGGTGACAAGACTTTCTATAGATACATTAGTGAAAGGAGAAAGTCCAGAGGGGGTATTGCTAAGATCAAAGGGGATAAGGGGCATGGAGGAGGAGGACCACGTAAAAGCATCTATCCTAAATAGATACTTCTGCTCAGTATTTACTGAAGAGAAGGTAGGACAGGGCCCACAGCTCAGCACCATGGACACAGGGGAGGATGTGTGCACTAGTCCTTCACAAAAAAAGGATCCCCAGAGCTCGATAAGCTCAGGGTGGACAAGGCAATGGAACCTGATGGCATACATCCCAGGGTACTAAAACAGCTAAGGGTGGAACTAGCAGAGCCATTATCAGAACTGTTTAGTGAGCCTTTGAGCACAGGAGAGGTTCCAGAAGACTGGAGAAGGGCTCATGTGAACCCACTCCACAAGAGTGGTAGCAGGGAGGAGGCAGGGAACTACAGATCAATCAGTCTTACCTCAGTAGTGGACATGATTATGGAGGAACTCCTTAAGGAAAGGATAGTGTAACACCTGGAATCCATAGGAGCACAGGATCCAAGACAGCATGGGTTTACAAAAGGAAGGTCCTGTCAAACTAATCTCATAGATTTCTTTCACTGGGTAACCAGAGTGGTGGACCAAGGGGGAGCAGTTGATGTCGCCTACCTTGACTTCAGCAAAGCTTTCGATACTGTTCCACATAGAAGATTGATTAATAAGCTGGGTAGGCTTGGGGTGGGTCAGACATTGGTCAGGTGGGTGGCAAACAGCTTGACAGGCAGAAAACAGAGAGTGGTGGTAAATGGTATACAGTCAGAAGAGATGCAAGTCACAAGTGGGGCACCTCAGGGATCAATCCTGGGGCCAGTCCTCTTCAATATCTTCATCAGTTACATTGCAGATGGACTGGAGGGTAAGGTTAATCTATTTGCAGATGGTACCAAGATCTGCAAGAGTAGATGATCCAGATGGGTTGGGCAGAATGAGAAGAGATCTGGATAAACTAGCAAAATGGTCGAAAGAGTGGCAACTGGGGTTTAACGCAAAGAAGTGCAAGATCATGCACATAGGAAAGAGAAACCCTGAAACCACCTATAGGCTGGGAGGGGAGTTGCTGGCAGTCACAAGGGAAGAAAGAGACTTGGGCGTCATCATCACCGATGACCTGAAATCATTCCAGCAGACAACTAAAACAGTAGGTAAGGCTAGAGGGATGTTGGGGTGTATTAGTAGGGGTATCCCAAGTCAGAAAAGGGAGGTTATAATCCCTCTTTACAAGACACTGGTTAGGCCACATCTGGAGTACTACATGCAGTACTGGAGACCACACCTTCACAAGGACATTAACCAAATTGAGGCAGTCCAGAGAAGGGCAACCAAAATGGTGCAGGGACGGCATCAGAAAACATATGAGGACAGATTAACTGAGCTCAGTATGTATACCCTAGAGCAAAGGAGGGAGAGAGGTGACATGATTGAAACATTCAAACACCTTCAGGGCATTAACAAGGTAAAAGAGTCTAACATGTTTCAGTATAAGAAAAATAGCAGGACAAGAGGACACATCATGAGATTAGAGGGAGGCTGATTAAGGGGTAATGTGAGGAAGTTATTTTTCACAGAAAGGGTGGTGGATGCATGGAATGGCCTATCTCAGGAAGTGGTGGACATGCATATAGTGCAGGGCTTCAAACAGGCATGGGACAGGCATAAGGGAGCAATACAGATGAGTATGTTTAGATAGGCCATTGACAGAGCAAAGGCCAATGGCACATTCATAAGGTAGAAAAAGAAATGGGCAGACTGGATGGGCCTTGTGGTCCTTATCTGCCATCAACATCTATGTTTCTATATATTTAAAACAAAACTAGATAATTACCTACTCACAGGTGGGACAGTTCTGACCTGCTGATGTGAATAGACAGACGTGATGGGCATGACTGCCTTCTTCTGTCTATAACCCAGTATGAATACCCAGTATGAATACATATATGGCTATAGATATAGATGTAGATATATCGATATAGATATAAATATGGATATAGATATAGATATAGATATAGATATAGATATAGATATAGATATAGATATAGATATAGATATAAATATAGAACATGGATAGGGAATTATCCCCATACAAAAGGCCATTGTTTATTTCTCTTTGCAACATGGCTAAAAAAAGGGTTGTGCCTGATTGATGCAACTGTAACAGCTAACCATGGATTATTTCTCAATTAATCCATGGTTCCTATGTGGGGCCCCACACTGCAAGCGACACAGCAGCCAGTAAAACTGGGGAGGTGGACAGCTAGTGGAATGAAGGTACTATATGGGGAGGCCGACAGGTAGTGTGATGAAGGTACTGTGGGATTACCAGCAAGAGACAGAAGACGAGGGTCATAAATGCTTGCTGAGCAAGCGTTTCCTTCTTTCCCTGCAGTGTTCAAACGCATCACCTGATAGTGCGGCCACTGAGGTGCAGCCTTTCTGGAGCAACACAGTCTTGGCCTGAGCACTGCTTCCAAAGAATAAACAGACAAAAAACAAAACAATATATATGATGTCTTCATCGAAAGTAGGCTAGCAGTCCAATTAAGGTCACATTCAAAATAGGAGATGCGTGGTGGGAAGAGAGTCTAATGAGATTAAGATAGTACATATTCTGCAATCCCCACCTTCAGACATATTTAATGTCACTCAGTTATCATCTTGAATCCTCGGTAGCTGTGAGAAGTAACCCCACATTTGTATGCATGTGGAGGGGTAATGGTGTCAGTACTTGAAGTTCTACAGTCCGCTCTACAACCTTCTCACCCGTCTTCTCATCGGTGTTCCATCACACATGTCTACCCCTGGGACCTTCCAGAAAATTAGATCCTACACCTAAATGAGGCAATCATGGTAGAAACAATTAAAGAAACAAACTATGCAATATTTAGCAGAGAGGGGTACAGTACAATGGAGATAATCAAGCAAATAAACAATGAGAGAGAGGGAGGAGAGCAAGAGAGAGCAAGCGAGAGAGAGAGATAGAGAGAGAGAGAGAGAGAGAGAGAGAGAGAGCCAGCAGTCAGTAAGCAGTTCTTTCTTGTGCCCTGTCCAAGCATACCAGCTCCTCCTTTCAATGTTACCCAGCTAATGCTCATGGCATCTACCCCTGGAACCCTCTTGGAAACTAGATCCTAGATCTAAATGAGGAAATCATGGTAGGAGCAACTAAAGAAATAAACTATGTAATATTGAGCAGAGAGAGATACTGTAAAATGGAGATAATCAAGCAGACAGACAAGAGAGAGTGAGAGAGGGAGCAGCGAGAGGGAAAGCCAGAAAGAGAGAGAGAGAGAGAGAGAGTGACAGAGAGCGAGAGAGAGAGATAGATGATGAACCAGCAGTCAGTTTACAGTTCTTTCTTGTGCCCAGTCCATGCATACTGCCTTCCCTTTTAATACCGCCTGGCTAATGTTCACGGTCTGTGTCAGAGATGCCCATCTAACATGTATCCTGTAGCTACACAAGTTATTCTTTACAGTACTGGCTCATGTTTCTTTGTACTCCTGGCTGCAGTTTTTGACATCACTCCATTTCCTTGACCTCTTTGTAACATGGCTAAAACAGCATTGCATGTCTGTAGTCCAAGCTCTGTGCAGTGTTGCTCCAGTGCCAAACCCTTTTTGTTACTATGTTACAAGTGAATTAACCCACTCCAAAACATAGGTTAACTTGAGAATTAAGCCATTCCTGGTTGGCTAGAGGCACTCAGACTACGGCCTTATTCCACAACCCCCCCCCCCAGGTATGGATTAATCCTCATGAAAACCCACGCTGTGTCAAGGGTTAATTCTGACAGGAACCAGTAACTAAATTATGAATTAAAACTATATTCCTATACTAATCAGACAATTAAAAACATATACCTACACTAACACAAAGTATAGAACTACACATCATTAAATGCTATGGGAGCACACTAATAACACAATTAACTTATCCTTAGGAAGCTAGTCAAAGCAATTAACAAGCTGTAAAAGAACCTGGAAAAAAGACACTTTCACAAAACCTTCTGAAACCCAGAAATCTCCGAAACTCCTGACTGCACTTACTACACACCATTACCTCTTTGCTGCAAGAGACCTTCAGGTGCCATAATGTGATTGCAAATAAGAGCTGCATAAAAATAACCATCCCAACATATTATATTTAACAAACAATGGGTAAGGGTGGCACGCTCAGAAGGACACCCATCTCAGGGCTAATTAGGGCAATAATGCCACTTACCCTTTGGGCTCACGGCCAGGGCCACTGGAAAATTCGTGGAAAAGTTACTCAAAATTGGAGTGTTTGCTAAAAATGCGAGAAGTGCGGGTTCGACTATAGACCCTGAGTGCTTCACAATAAATCTTTTAATGTTTTCTGCAGCATATATTAGTCAGTATGAATTGCTAAATGAATATGCTGACACTTGAATATGTTAAAAACATAAAGAAAAGTGTGTGTTCCTAAAAAGAATGCTAAACTGATAAGCTATTTTTTTAACGTTTTGGCTCAATTGTCATAAGCATTATTGATGAGAAAAGAGTTCCAAAAGCCAGAGGGAAACCAGCTTGAAATCTTGATCAGTGAAATTGAAGGTATAATTGTAGATTGAAATTCAGAATGTAATTTACTTAGGAATTAAGCTTTTATTTGAAGGCTCATATGAGTTGTGCATTAGCAGGTAACCTTCTCTTTCTAGCTGTTATAGAGCAGCTGACACCATCAGAAGAACTTTAACAAAACACAATATTTAGACACAGTTCAGCTTGTTAGGATGTTAGGATGTATTGCTCGGGAATTTAGAAGTAGGAGGAGTGAAGTTATACTACCGCTTTACAGAACATTGGTCAGATCTCACTTGGAATACAGAGTAAGACACTGGAACTACACCTGAAGAAAGACATAAACATGATGGTAAAGGTCCAGTGGAGAGCGACCAAAATGGTAGTGGGACAGCAGGACAGATTATAGGCAGAAAGGTTGGATGACCTGGGGATGTGCAGTCTGGAGGAAAGGATGCAGAGGGGGGACAAGATTGAGATGTTCAAATACTTGTTGGGATGTAACAGAATGGATTGTGGGAACCTATTCAATAAAAGGGCCACCTCCACCACCAGTGGGCACAGCCTAATACTGGTGGGGTGGTAGTTCAAGATGGACATTAGGAAGCACTTTTTTTACAGAAAGAGTGGTGATGGCATGGAATGAGCTGCCACATGAGGTGGTGGAGTTGAAATCAGTAGAGGCATTCAAGTGAGCATGGGACAGGCATAAAGGAATGTCAGGAGGCCTTGGAAAGGGAAAGTTCAGTAAATTGGGGGAGGAGGGGATAGGGCCACAGATGTAAGCCAAACCCTGGAAACCATCAGTATTATTTTGAGAAGACCCGATAGATCGAGAGGTCTCCTTCTGCTGGCAATTTTCTTATGCTGTTATGTTCTTATTTCACATTAGTTTTGTATTCTTCCGCCCCATTGTTTATTACTGAGGTCTTTTGCATGAAAGCAGGATCTTTGCTCCTGAAGAGTTCATCTATTCCTGTTGCCTTCTCCCTACCTGAGGTCATAAGGTACTGCTTGTGACATCACAGTTACTTCCATGGCAACAGACTGTGATGTCACAACACAGGATTATGACTTGAAGTAGGGAGTAAGCTATACAGGCAAATAAACTTTAATGGAAATCTAAGGAATAACCATCATGTATTCATGCAAATTTACTCAGTAATAAATAACGGGGATGAGAAATATGTAAAATATATATAGAAAGCAAGCTGAATTTTATCTAATGATTATGTTTTTCCGTTTTCCTTGAGGCATCAGTAGCTTTTTAATTCTTTTTTATATGCTATACTGTCTCATTGTGATGAACTGTTTGTTTATAATTACGTATGTTCTTTTGTATGGTAATATCCTTAATCTTGTGTGTATTCTGCTTTCCAAAGCTGAATGGCATATTGCTGAACAATAAAGTTTTTGACTGACTGAATGCCCATGACAAGATATTTTAAATAAGATACTGGAGCTTACCTGTAGGTTTTAGGAGTTCTGACCTGACATATTATGGACATGTCTAAATCATCTGTAACCTAAGTCAAGGCAGTGGCCATTTTACTGAATCTTGAAATAGAAAGAGATGGCACTGAGGAGCAAACTGTATGTGGTTAATTAAAGCTTACTCCTCAGTGACAGCAGTTTTTATTTCAAGGATACCTAAACTATTATTCAGCAGATAATGTTTAAAAAAATGGCTTCAATAAGTTTTAAAGGAAAGGCAGTTGTTTACATTAATGCTGAAACTGCATTTATTTAACAAGGATAAATGCAGTTTAGTAGCATTTGAAAAATGTAAACAAATGCCTCTGCTGATTCAAATTTCCCTGCCTCTCTACCCCTGAATTGGTTGTTGATGGCAACGTGATGACATCAATGGAGCGACTGCTTCAGCAGCTGTGTAGAAAGGAAGCAGATGTCTACCCCTGTACTATACTCTACATCTAGTATGTTACAGTATGTGTGCTATACTGATAACGTTAAAACTCACTACTTAACCTTTATTCACATCAATACATTGGTTAAATGATTTTTTTAACATTTGAAATAAAAACTATGTAACTCAAAAATACTTCTGTCTCTTTTTGCATTTGTGCGCAAACTCGCGAGTGACTTACCTTGCATCTGCCCACCCTCTTATCATTCCTCCTGCTCCTTAAAATGATTGTAGTCAAATGTCAAAGTCATTATTTAACTGATATATTATTATTAGTAATACATAAGTTAAACTATGGGTTTCATAGGTGCTTTATAAAAATCTGCTGAAAATCAACTTGTGATGAAAACTAAAATCACTGCTGAATTGATCTGTCAGAGGATTGTATGGTGTTACTGGGCATTATGCACATGACAAAGAGTTCCACAACACAGTCACCCCCTCTGTAACTTATTGCTATCACACCACCCCCAGCACATCCAGTAATGTGTTATGATGTAGTCCAGTAAATATTGGGCTTGAACTAAATGCAGTCCCATGATGATCTGAACATTTCTTTGGGCTGTTGCCAGTGGTGTCTTTCTGTCTCATTGATGGCCTGCTAAATAACAAACACTGACATCCTGTTAGGATCATGGCACAACCCAAGTTAATAGGTTTAAATGAGAAGAAGCAACTCCTGATTTTGCAAAAGATGCCACTAGTTTTGGATGTAGTTTAAATATCCCACCCATTCCAGTCTATGAAGCAGCAGTGATCCCCGAAAGATTGTCATCTATTCTGTGGGTCTCATAGATGGTTGGCAGTTGCCATAGGGAACAGAGGAAGGGTTTCTCTACTTTTGTAAACTCCCAGCTCTTTAAGAGACGACACTCTCTGGGGGAACAGTGCTGCTTTATAGACACATTTCCCCATCTGAAACAGCAAGTATTTATTCATATTGACGGAGATGATGTAGCAGCGGGAGGCAGGTGAGCAGATGCACTTCAAATGCAGAGATGGGAGCAACATTTAAACTGCATCCAAGACTAGTAGTGACTTTTTCAAGAGATGCCTTGAAAAAAAGTAAGTCAGTTTGCAGAATCAGGAGTTTGGTTCTTCTGGTTTAAGCCTTTTTCCTTGTGGGGTGTGGTGATCCTAAGAGGCTGTCATGTTTGCTGTTTATCTGGTTATTAGACAGCAGGAAAACACTGCCAGTACCAGCAGAAAGAAATGTTCAAATCATGGTTGCCTTGCATTTATTGCAAGTCCCATATTTATTAGACTACATCAAAAGGTATTGCTGGATTGGCTGGGGTGGTGTGATAGCAGTAAATTGGGGGGGGTACTGTATTGTGGAACTCAGCAGTGATTTTCATTTTTATCACAAGCTGATTTCTAGCTGATTTTCATAAAACAACTATGAAACCCGCAGTTTAACCCATGTATTACCAATAACAGTACATAAGTTATGACTTTGACTTTTGATCATGACCGTTGTAAGGGTAAGGAGACACAGCAGGAGGATGGGCAGATGCAAAGTACAGTAAGCTACTCAAGAGTTTGACACACACAGAAACAGAGACAAATGCATTTTGCTTTTCACAATTTTTATTTGAAATTTAAAAAAAGAAAATCGTAATTTAACCAATGTACTGATGTAAATAATACAAAGGTTAACTAATGATTTTAATGTTTATATCAATATAGCACACATAACATGCTAGAGTTAAGTACTTGAATATAAAACAGGGATACACTTCTGCTTCCTTTCTGTAGAGCTGCTGAAGTAGTCACTCCAATGACATTATCATGTTGAATTGTTGGCAGCCATTTTTGGGATAGACAGGGAGGACAATTTGAATTGAAAGAGGCATCAGTTTACATAAAAACATAGAAACATAGATGGTGACAGTAGATAAGGACCATGTGGCCCACCTAGTCTGCTCCTTTTCCCTACCTAATGCAATACCTGCAATACCACAGATCCTAGCTGAACTGCAGCATTCACTCTCTTCCATATTGTGAGAGTACTGTCATGTCTATCCAATGCATTCTTGAATTCTCCTACTGTTTTGCCCCACCACCACTGCAAGGAGGCTGTTCCAAGCATCCACTACTCTGTCTGTGAAAAGTACTTCCTCATGTTGCCCCTGACCCCACCTCCTATAGCCTCATATCATGTCCTCTTGTTCTTGTAAACCTTCTTTCTGAAAGATGCTACCCTCCTCTACCCTGTTTATACCCCTTAGGTACTTGAATATCTCTATCATACCCCCCTCCAGGAAATACATATTTAAGTACTCTAGTCTTTCCTCATATGACCTTTGGTACAGACCTTGCACCATTTTTGTTGCACTTCCCTGGACTGTCTCTATTTTGTGTATGTCCTTCCAGAGATGTGGCCTCCAGAACTGGACACAGTACTCCAGATGAGGTCTCACTTGTGATCTGTACAGTGGCATAACCACCTCCTTTTTTCTGCTGGTGATACCTCTCCATATGCACCCTAGCATCCCACTAGCCCTCCCCACAGCTTTCTCACATTGTTTGGTTACATTTAGGTCATCAGATATGGTTACCCCAGGTCCCTTTCTTAATTGGTGGCTATCAGTAGCTCTCCCTATCTTGTACAACTCCCTTTGATTTCTGTGCCCCAAATGCATGATTTTGCACATCTTTGTATTCAGTCTTAGCTGCCACACTCTTGACCACTCCTCAAGCATGTTTAGTTCCCTTCTCACTTTTTCCACCCCACACTGGAGTGTTGACCTTGTTGCAGATCTTAGTGTTATCTGCAAAGAGGCATACCTTCTCCCCTAGCCCCTCTGCAATGTCAGCTATGAAGACAATAAAGAGAAACTGTTCCCAACATGGATCCCAGTGGCACCCCACTGGTCACCCCCACTTTAGCTTGAACACCATTTACTACCACCCTCTGTGTCCTGTCACTCAACCAGTTTCTGACCCAGTTTACAACCTTTGGGCCCACTCCCAGGCTCCCTGACTTATTAACCAACCTCCGATATGGGATGGTGTTGAAAACCTTGCTGAAATCTAGGTAGGCCACATCCACTGCCCTTCCCTGATTTACCTTCTTGATCACCCAGTCATAGGAATCTATCAGATTTGTTTGACATGACCTTCCCACTGTGAATCCATGCTGCCACAGATCCTGTGTTCCATTGGATTCAAGAAATATCACAATCCTTTCCTTTAGCAGTGATTCCATTAATTTCCCCACCACCAAGGTCAGACTTACTGGCCTGTAGTTGCCAGACTTCTCCCTGTTCCCACATTTGTGGAGAGGGACTACATTCACCCTCCTCCAGTCCCCTGGAACCACCCGTATCTCTATCAATTTGTTGAACAGGGCTGTTAGTGGTGCTGACAGCACCTAAGTTATTTTAATATTCTGGGATGTACCTCATCTGGACTCATAGCCTTGTCTCCTTTCAGATTCTCGAGTTCCTTTAGGACTCTTTACTTTGTAAACGGGCTGGTGTCCACCTCTCTCCCATTGGTGCTCCTATCACCCAATAGTGATCCTTCTCCTTCCCCTTCTTCTGTGAATACTGAACAAAAATATTTGTTCAGGTTTGTTCCTTTTTCTAGGTCTCCATCTGCACACTCCCACCCTCCCTTTTTAACCTCATAATCCCACCCCTGTTCTTCTTTCTTTCATTAATGTAGCTAAAAAATGGCTTGTCTCCTTTATTAATTGCCTGTGCTATTTTTTCCTCTGTTTGTGCCGTTGTGCTCCTGACTGCTTTCCCCGCCTCCCCCTGCTTTTCCAGATACAGTTCCTTCTCTTTCTCCCTCTGTGTTTCCTTGTACCTCTTGAAAGCTAGCATTTTTTCTCTTAGCTTCCCAGCTGTAAGGAAATGAATTAGCATAAATGATTTGTGTATGCTTTGTTACTCCACATGCGTTAACATTTATATAAAGGCCCTTCTCTGGCAGGCAGTAGTGTGCAGTTTTGCAGTTTGATATCAGTGCTATACATTACAGTAAAGTTACCAGAGTACTCCACGTTGCGTTGTTGTCTCCATGATTATTGCATGGTGTCAGAATGGAACACATGCAGCCTTCCACCGCTCTCAATCTGGAAGGAAATGGTGCTGAAAACTGGAGAAGATTCAAGCAACAATTTGAAATTTTCTTGGTTGCCAGTGGAATCACAGAAAAGTCCCAGAAAATCCAGGCTATGACCCTCTTGCATGTGGCAGGCCCTGATGCATTGGAGGTATACAACACTTTTGTTTGGGAAAGAGAGAAAGAGAAGGAGTAACTGGACAAAATTATGAGACAATATGAGAGGTATTTAACCCAAGAAAGAACGTGACTTACAAGAGATACTTGTTCAATACTAGGAGCCAGAATCTGGGTGAGTCCATGTATTCATTTGTAACTGAACTGAGGCTAAAGGCTAAATCTTGTGAATTTAGAGATTTAACTGAATCATTGATCAGAGATAGAATTGTATGCTGTATACAGAGTGAGCATGTGAGATGCAGACTGTTGAGAGAAGTGGACTTAACATTAGATAAGGCCATAGATATAAGCAGAGCTGCCTAACTGAGTGAAACACAGATTAAATGCTTAAGTGAAAATACTCAAAATGAAAGATCAGTGCAAGTAGCAGCTGTGCAGGAAGAGAGAGTAACATCAATTGCCAATGTGAGCAAGGGGAATTATGTATCTTCAGTGAATAAAGTCAGATGTGAAAAGTGTGGTCATGAGCATGAGATAAATAAATGCCCAGCATATGGACAGTTTTGTAGATTGTGCCACAGGAAAAATCACTTTATTAGAGTATGTCATGTGGGCAAACACAATAAGATCCATGTTGTTAGAGAAGATACCCAGGAGAATTAAAGTACTTTTAGCATTGAGACTGTGACTACCAATAAGCAAGAGACTGATTGAAAAGTAAATCTGAGTATAAACGGGAAAATGGTGAAGTTCAAATTAGGCACTGGAGCACAGTGTAATCTGATGCCCTTTCAGATGTATAAGACACTGACTGGAGACGCTGTTTAAAGGTTGTTGGCTAGATTGGTTTCCTATACTGGGTATAAACTTGATGTAAAAGGCAAAGTGATGCTGCTAACATACTTTAAGCAAAAGTATTACCTGTTTCCATTTTAAGTGGTTAATGTAAATGTGACCCCAGTGTTGGGCCTGTCTACTTGTTTTGAAATGAAGCATATAAAGAAGCTATTTTCAGTAGATGCTGCAAGTGGAAGTGCATGGAAAACCACAGAAGGAACACTGGTTGAATTTGCTGATGTATTTGAGGAATTGGGATGCTCTGAGGGTTAATACCACATTAACATAGGTAAGACACTCATCCATGTGATCCACCCCCCTAGAAAAACACCTTTCGCATTACAAGACAAAGTGAAAATTGAACTAGAGATTATGGAAAGAATGGGAGTTATTGAAAAGGTGGAGAAACCCATGAGCTGGGTCAACTCAATGGTGGTTGTAAGGAAACCAAACAAAGTATGAATTTGCATAGAACCCAGAGATCTTAATAGAGCAATTAAAAGGAAACATCACCCAATGAAAACAATTGAAGAGGTTGCAGCCAAGCTAGCAGGGGCTAAAGTATTTACAGTGTTAGATGCTGGGCATTCCTTCTGGCAGATTCAACTGGAAGGGCTCAGCACTGATCAAGTGACTTTTAATACACCATTTGAGAGGTACAAGTTCATGCGTCTCCCCTTTAGGATTTGCTCAGCACCAGTGGTCTTCAAAAGAAGATTTCACACATTTTTGAGGGGCTCAAGGTCATTATGGATGACATCCTAATAAGGAGAACAAATGTTCAAGAGCACAATGAGAGGTTAAGGAATGTTTTACAAAGAGCCAGAGATTAGCATTTGTCTTTAAACCTAAAAAAATACAAAATCAAAATGTCAGTGGTCCAAAATATCAGACACAAGTTAAGTAAAGATGGGCTGTTAGCAGACCCTTAGAAGATAAAAGCAATTACCCAGATGCCTGTTCCTCAAAATAAGACTGACTTACAGAGATTTATGGGCATGGTAAATTACCTGGTAAAGTTCATTCCAAACCAATCAACTGTAAATAAGCCATTGAAAGAGTTACTAGAGAAAGAAACAGCATGGCACTGGGAGGGGTGTCACCAACAGGCCTTTCAAAAGCTGAAAACAGTTGTCACAAATCCCCCAGTGCTGGCCTGCTATGACCTAAGAAAACCTGTTGAATTATCTGTTAATGCATCTTCAGAAGGGCTGGTGCATGTTTGTCACAAGAAGGCAAGCCTGTTGATTTTGCTTCCAGATCACTTAATAAAGCTGAGAGAAATTATGCACAAATTGAGAAAGAAATGCTAGCTATTGTGTTTGGCCACTCAAAATTCCACCACTATATCTATGGAAAACCAAGGGTCCATGTTGAATCATACCACATGCCCCTAGAAAGCCTTTTCTAAAAAACACTGGCCACAGTCTCACCAGGAATTCAATACATGATGCTAAAACTGCAAAGGGATGATTTGCGAGTACAGCACAAAGTGAGTAAAGAACTTCACATAGCAGATGCCCTGAGTAGGGGTAGCCTGTGACGTGGGTGTTGGTGATTGAGCGCTTACTGGGCCTCAGGAGGGCTACCAGGATTTTGATGATCATGTTTCAGTCACTGGCCTCACTATAGCTGAAGCTCTAAAGAGTGCTGGATGGGAGAAATCTCCTGTTACAAAGGCTTGGTCTACTCCAACCCACATTAGTGATTCTTGGGGTACTGTCGCTAATCCTGGCACATGTCGATGGGGCTACCACTGAGGAAGAGTGACTATATGGAGGAGGTAGGCACATATAGTGACAGGATGTCACTATATGTATACACACACATGCAGGGGGGAGCGACCATGATGGAAGGAAGGGAGGATTGACCTCATGTGGTTGGTGTGGGGCTGCCAAGCTGGCCCCGTAGTGTGGTGGGTGGGTGGCAGCCTAAAGCTGCAAGGATTCCAGGTTCAGGTTCGGGTGCTCTTACATTTTTATGCACCCAGCCCTAAAATTTGTATTTCTCAAGATTTTGCCCCCCTGACATGCACCACCCCTGGAGTTAAGAATCATTTAGTACGGGGGGGTGCAGCCCCCCCATGAACAATTAAAATCCTAAGTCCCCAGCACTGTTTTCTTGTGTGCCAGGGATGTACATCACCAAAACTGATTTTCAGCGATGTACGGTTGCCCTGCTGCCGATCACGATTGGACTTTCACCCTTATCACATAGATCCAAGTAGGGCTGTGGGAGAAAATTCTATGCTAGAAACTGAACTAGACAAGTATGAGGTTCACACGGTGGACTACATGCCTGTCAGTGATGAAAAAATGAAATTTTTTCAGCAAGAGACTGACAAAGATTCAGCATTGGTCAAGTCAAGAGACACTGTTTTGAATGGGTGTTCCTATGAAAACATCAGCGACTGTTTGAATAAGTGCTCGTAATATACACAGTCAGTGGCTGGCCATGGAGGTGAAAGGTGGGTTGTGCCAGTCGCTGACTGGGGAAGGGTGGGTGGTGCTGGGTGTGCTGGCACAGCTGAGTGGGGGTGGGGGCCACTAGACTACCAGGACACTGAAGATGCTTATTTATTTTATTGTGATGGGGTGGGGGACCATTAGACTACCAGGGATGTTAATAATAATAAAGTCCAGATGGGGGGGTGGGCCACTAGACTACCAGGGATATGAGAAAAACATATTAATAAACACACATGGGGGGCCACTAGACTACCACGGATAAAAACACACATATTAATAAAATACCCATTCAGGGGGCCACTAGACTACCAGGGATAGAGGGATCACTATGCACACTATTATAATGAGCAGGGGGCCGCCAGACTACCAGAGATAATGAAAACTTAAGATTTTTTATTCAGATGGGGCAGACCGAAGCCTCTTGAGCAAAACCCACCCTCATATTGCTTTGTAGGGCACCCTGGGCTACCAAAAAACTTTTTTGAAATCTGTCTATGTCATCCCTTGCTCGCGATGTATGATCGTGATCAAAGAATCTTGCGATCAAAGAATTTGCAGGCTCACGATCAAAGATCGCTAGCGAGCTGCGAACACAGATTTTAAAAGCTAATAACTCTATTTTTTGACTGATTTAGATGGAACCAAAGGCATGGCTCAATAGATCGAGGCCCCTTGAGTAAAATCCATCCAAGTTTTACTTCAGAAGTGACCCCGGAGCTGAAATATTTTTATTTTTCGGATCGGAAAACTGAAAACAAGATGGCGGACCTCATGATCAAAGAATTTTTGAAATTCCTCAGGGACAAAGATTCTTCAACCATGAGGCTGTAAATTCTTGAACCGTCAGAAGATACCAGATGGCCAAAACCTTATTCTGAGTTCGCAAAACACACATATAAAAGTTCCCATTGACTTATAATGGGAACTTAAAAGTGGAATAACTTTTGAATGCCTTAATATTTTTTCACCAAACAAAAAGTTACGTGTTCAGCCACCAAAGCTCTTTCAAATGAGCCATCATGCAGAGCAGCACACCACAAAACGGCCGTGCAGGGGCACATCCAAAATCACAAAATCTGCCTCCAAAAATGGATAATTTTGCATTATTCAGCTTTTTGTATGCAAAGACCATAAGTCCAACAGAAAAACAATTTGGCAAGTCAAGAGATCTACCATGCCCCATTACACTTTCCAGATTTCAGGAAAATCTGTTGAACAGGTCCAAAGTTATTACCACCTAAACTTTTGACTTTAGTATGTAAATGACCACTGAACCCTAACTATAGTGACTGACTGTGCCACTATAATGTGTATATATATATATATTTTTGTAAACATCCCACTGCTGCCACATTTTCATGTTACTACCTTTTGTCTTGTACTTTAGTCCATCCATTCGAAAAATGTGACATAATTATGAACTGATTTACAACACTCAATTCAAATCATGATGCAAGGTTTATTTGGGGGATACAGACCCATCATACTCCAACCTGTCATAGCTGACTAACCCTTGGTGGGGGTCTGGGCAGAGGGTGATTAATCTTGTATACCAAGATGCCTTCAGCAAGAGAATGAATGGTAATGGGTTACGTGATAGCGGGGTACAACCCTCTGAGAAGCTGTCCCTCACCATTTTCCACCGCCAGCAATACCACACCAGCAGACAAACAGACATTGGTAATACAAGGTAAAGAGGAACAAACACATCACCTTTTGGGCAGGAGTCAAATAACTGCTCTGCCCTTCTTCATGAGACAGGGTCATAACAAGGCTATGTTGAAAATGTGGTCTATGAACATTAAAAAGCAACAAATGCATGAGCCTACATTACATTTTGCTAATGCATGCTCATAATATTGGTAAGTTTTAATATTTTTACACCAAATTCCTTACCTGCAGCCCTATCGGCTCTGGCCAGATTTTGTTTATTCTCAGTGTGACAGTCATTACATGACTATTACAATGTGAATGCTGCATGTTAAAAAAATGCCCTGCTGAGTGTCACAGCAAACTGTGGCATTAGGCATATTCTAGAAAACACCATCAGGTTGTGTATATATGGGCTTTCCCTTTAGAAGTTTGTACACTAGTGTAAATCAGCTGGCACTATTACAGTACAGTGCAGTTTTTATTAATATCAAGCACAATACTGCAGTTACTCTAGTCCAGTTCACCCGCAACAACCAGAGATCCCTGAGTTCAAGAATAAAAAAAGGAATAATGTTCAGTGCCATTGAAAGAGTGAGAGAGCATTGATAACCTCAGGGCAGGTCCTGTGTAATCTTGATATTGCTTTGTGACATTGATACTGTATCAGAGTTTAAATAAAAGATTCAGCGTCCCATGGCTTAAAAAAAATTCAAACCACAATAACATAACCTACTATACTTCACCCTATTATATAACATACCACTGGAGGCAGTATAGCATAGTGGTTAAGGGCACTGAGCTGCAAATCAGGAGGCCTGGGTTTGAATCCCACCAGCCTCCATTTGCATACTGTGTGACCCTGAGCAAGTCACTTAACTTCCTTGTGCTCCCAGGTCGCACCTGGAAACAAGCTCTGGCTTAGTATGCCTTTCTTGGTTAAACAATTTTTCATTTCCCATACCCAAGCATATAACATACCCTTTTACATGGTAGTCCTTTTTTATTTTTATTTTCACTGTTTTTAACTGACTTTTAACTGTTCTCCTTGAGCTCCTGTAATGTGGGACATTGCCGGGTGGCTGGCTGGCAACCGATTTACTGCAGTCCTAACCAACTGTTCCCTGTGAGCTCCTGTAGCATGAGACCTTGCAGGGTGGCTGGCTGACTCTCAGTTTTGCCCAATATGTATTTCTGAACCCTCACACCAAGGACTGAGTGGATTGCAAGTCATGCACAAGGACTGCTATGCTACCCCACTACTTAATAAAAGTTTTGTTTTGTTTCCTGTCAAGATTGACTCCCTGATTCCTTCTATCAACCCCCTCAGCTAGTTTAAATGCTCATCAAAGTAATATTAAACCATTCACTGAGGACTGTGGTTCCCCTCCCAGATGGATGTAGGCCATCTCCCTTGTATAGGTCCTTATCCTCCCATGTGAGCCCCCAATCCCACTGAAGCCACCCCCTCATATCTGCACCATTCCTTCAGTCATTAGTTGAACCGCCTGATGTGGAGATCCCTCTCTTGTCTCCTGTCATAGACAGGCAGCAACTCAGTGAAAGCCACTCAGCAAGCTTACTGTCTAAGGCCCCCTCCTCAGCTCCCAAAACTCCCCCTGCACTATTCTAGCACCACCTCTAGTCAAGTCATTCGTCCCCAGGTAGACATTAATATCCAGCTTCCCTACCATCCTACTACCCTAGTGATCCTCAAGATCCATTTCCCATCCCTATGGGCCATGATGTTGGCTAGGCACCTAACCTGCCTCTCTACACCTTTTCTATTCCCAAATCTATCCACCTCATAATTGAGTCCCCCACCAGAAGTTGCTTTCTCCTCCTCTTGGGTCCTGTACCACCCTCTTTCAGTTCTCCACCATAGAGGGCCACCACATAGTCTCTGGTCACTACCATGGGTGCTCCTTCCAGCAGTCCCACCCCACCAGAGAGATGTAGGAATTGTGTAGTAGTACCAATCGAGGAATGTGCCTCTGTACCACCACTCCCACCCTTCCAGAGCCCACCATAGTCCAGCCATTTCACCTTCCTGGCATCCTCTGAGGTAATAGTGGCAGATTAGGTGGTCCCTGGGTGAGGGAAGAGGACCCCCATATCCTAGCCAACTCATCCTAGAGCCTCACACCCTCCTCCCTCAACCCAGATAGGTGTGTGCAAATGGGGTAGCACTGCAGACTCCAGAAGATCTCTGAAAACTGGTGCCCCACAGTCACTGCACTACTCCACTCCCAGCATTCTCAACTTCTGTTCTCCCTGTGTTACCTGAAAATACTTTTGTACCCTTACCCCATATAGGGTGTTTCTAGTTTTCCCCTTTTGTTTGTTTAAAGGCGCCTTGTCTTAGTTGTATGGCAGAGTCCCCCACTTCTCCACTGCCTTCTGCTGATGGCTGCTGATCCCTATGACCAGTTATGTGCTCCTTCCCTGTTCCTCCTACTTGCTGGGACAAGAATGTGCGGGACACATTAAAGTGGAAGTGTTTTTATAGTGCTCTTGTAAGAAGGCACTAATCCTCTGTCATATCCACCCTTCCCCCACCAATTACATACCTTATTAACTGGGCTTCCTGAATGTACTTAGCCTCACATTAATCTCCTGAGCTAGTTTCTCTTACATCACCTGTTACAGTTTTGAAGACCAGTTTGGTTTCCCAAACACTGCCTACAAATCTCTTTTATCTCCCACTTACAAGCTACTTTCAGTATGAATAAGGTAAAGGTAGGTGCCGTCACTGCACTCTTTCAGCAAAGTCTGTTCTTCCACATGAAGAGCACACTTTGTTGGAATATAATATTAAATCCAATCAATGTGAATTGAGGATGTAGGTTATTACATCATATTAGTATTATCCCATATATACTATCAAATACACGGAAATTATTTTTTAATTTTTTTCAAGAATTCCCTTATAGAAATAATTACATGAAATGTTTGCATGCTGCCCACACACAACTACCCATGATACATGCATGCTGCAAGCATAATTTTTAGGTTAAATTGGAACTGATTGCATGTATGTAGCATGTGTGCAGCAATCAAGTGTGGCAA
This sequence comes from Neoceratodus forsteri, assembly GCA_016271365.2. NCBI lineage: Eukaryota > Metazoa > Chordata > Ceratodontiformes > Ceratodontidae > Neoceratodus > Neoceratodus forsteri. The sequence goes on along the minus strand of CM057453.1, from coordinate 681,616,237 downwards.
GCATGCTTTTTATGTTAAACTGGAACAGACTGCATGTATGTGGCATGCGTGCAAAAAGCAAGTGGTCACTGATAACTGCACACATAAAAGTTAGATGATTTGCTCAGGATCACACAGATTACAAGTGTGGTTTGTCGAGATCTAGACCCAGGTCTTTCTGTTTCCAGTTTAGTGCCCCTAACCACTACACTATACTGCCTGCATACATATTGCTTGCTTATACTTCAGTACAAATCTGCACACATCTACATGCATATGGCCTGCTTATAGCCACTGATATAATGTTTAGATTTCTTGTCCCCCTCATCTCAGCTGCACAGCTGAACCGTAGCACACACACCATCAGAAATACATGTGGTTCTTCCCAACCCCCATACACACACTTACCTACAGCACTACTTAATCATTTCTGGCCCCTACTCCTACTGTTTTCTATCCATAGTTTTGAATGCTTCCACACAAACAGATTTTAAGGGGCAAACACAAAAGTAACAATAACTTAGCACCTCACCCACATGGCCAGCTTACCCATCACCACATACACACAGACTGAAGTGGGTGCTGTTGGTGCCCCCTTTAGCTTGACACCATGACAGCTACACTGGAAAACAGAGCATTACAGCAACAGTCACTGTAATGGTCCAATTTCCAGTGTAGCCATTCCCCAGTGTTCAGCCCCCTCCCCAGAACAACTCCGACCTGGAGTTGATAATATTAAAATCCGGGGGGTGGGAGGCAGAGCCCCCTGCATGGGGGGTGTGGGGGCACAAACCCCCACAGAAAACACTCATTGTTCTAGCGGCACAATACCTGTGTCTGTATTGTGCTGTCGCTATGCGGGAGGTTGGCATTTTCACTGTTGACCTCACTTGGTGCTTCTGGGCGCTGCAATGACATTACAGACAATCTACCAAGAATAGGTGTAAGTCAAGTGTCTTGTACCTGAGAACTAGTAAGCCAGAGGCAGGAGTCTTTAAGAGATGATGTCGTACTTGGGACAGAGTGTTGCAGAGTGCCCTTTTGAAATGAATGAAGTTATTTTGTATAACTATTTTATACATTATGATGGTGAGTTGGAGATTAATGAAGGCCACTGTTCTACTTACAAGACCCTTATTAGTCAAGTGGTGGCCTTCATCAATCTCCAACTTGCCGTCATAATGTAAAAAGTAATGACAAAATACCCTGTTCATTTCAATAGGGCAGCCCTTTCCTTGCCCTATGTCAAAATGTGCTTGAGCGTGGGGATGTGGAGATCAGCTACCTGGTGGGGGGGGGAACATAAGCTTGAATATAGTGGGGCTGCAATACTCTGTGCATACCATACTGCTCAACTGTCCCTGATTGCAAGGGACAGCCCTCATTTTACCCCCAAAAACTGCTCTGTCCCTCATCCATTCCTCATGGAAAACTTGCTGCTCACACAGAGGATGTCCTGTAAATTTAGACTTTATGGCAGGAGTGCCATTTCAGATTTCAACAGGGAGGGAACCAACAACCAGTGGAGGCCAGGTGCCAGTTAGCTCCTAGAAGACAAACTCTGGAACATCTAGAATGTCTCTAAAAGGTAAAACTTACTTTCTGTGATTGAAAAGTGGTATACATTAGATTCCTCTATCTACACCCTAGAGCAGTGCAATAGATTTGGTCTTAAACCCACCCAGTTACTAACCATTTTATTTTTTCTGGCTGAAGTTCTGAACCCCCCCCAAAATAATAAAAAAAAACTTTTCCCCAATCACAATTCCTAACTCCATTCAATTCAATACCCATCCCATATAGCTCATGAAGTTCCCAAAGGCTCAGAAACATGAAAAGCACATCAACATTTCAGTCCTTCCTCCATCCCCAGCCTCCCTATTAAAAAAAATATTTATTTTCACTTACCCAGCCAACTGGTTGGAACCTGTGGCTTGGCCCTGTGCACCACCAGCCAGTATTTAGTCCACTCCTCCTCCTCCATCCTTCTGCCAGAAGCTGGATGCTGGAACTGACCATCCTAAGTCCCCACCATAGTCCATGACCAAGTCACCTCACTGACTGAACCTACCCTACCTGTGTTGCTTGCCTCTTGCTTGGCTGCTGCCATGCCACACTGATCAAGGCCTATGAAGGCTGTTGTACTACTGTCACCACTGGTGCTAGGCCTAGCTTGCTGCCATAGGAGGCCAATACTCTTATTACTGTGAGGCGAGCCTAGTAGTGTAGATAGGTAGTCTAGTTGTCAAGCTAGTTTCTAGCTCACCCCTGCCCCTTTTGCCTCCAAGGGAGATGGAGACTCACTAAGAGTAGAGCAACAAAAATATGCCACCACAACACTGCTATCGAGAGCTCAGTACTCACTGACTCCTTCAAGTTGTAGTGTGTATCCGGTCTACTCTGTGGTGGTAGAAACAGTGTCGCACTTGCGTGACTCACATGTTCTTGCTTGGCTGGAGCTCTTCCATGTGATGGTGCTGCTAATAACAGGTGGAGAGAGTGGACAACACAGTACCACCACAGTCAAGCCAGGATCGCACCCACAGCATAAGCACACACAGGTCATGGGGGCATTTATTGTGCAAAAGATTAAATGTGACTTTAATGCCATTCTTGGCACACCATAAGAACAACTTAGGCACAATCATGGGGAGAGGGGCAATTGCACCCCTCTTCCCTACCTAAATAGCACCCCTGATTTATGGTAGAAATTCATTCTCAGGTGCTCATATCTGTACAAGTAAATACAATGGTTTCCACTGCGTTCTGAGGTACTGTATCTCCATGTTTCATGATGTGTCTTGATCATTTTGAGGGGTTAATGCCCCTCATTGCCCCTCATTTTGAATGTCTATGTCCCTCATTTCAGTGACAAAAAGTGAGGTATGGTGCATGCTTTCAAAGCCTTCTCAGCACAAAGAGTGCTGAGGATGGCCATAGTGTACATGCTCCATAGAGAATGACAAAGGGACAGTAAGTGAGACGTAACAGTCATGGAGAAACACATACAGTATGTAGCACTAAATATGCATACAGGGACTTGCATAGCCCAAAACAAAAAGATCAGGCTTCACACCACAGAGGCCCCCTCTTCAAACATCTGGAATGATGGATTTTGGCTGACTATATCTTGGGCATTTAATGCAGTAAGTAAACAATACTTTGCAAATTAATGACAATTTAATGATAAAAATCTAAAGCCATTAAATAATTTGCAAAAGGATTTAATGGTGAGAATTAATGAGTTTGCTTAATTTTAATGGGAAATCAATGGAAATTATTTATTTATTTTTATTTAATAACATTAGGAATTACAACACTTTGAGTCACAGACTCCTTTACAAAGGCTCCATGTCAAACAACATTAAGGACATACATATAGTATTAAACAGTACAGTATTCAGGTAATAGAAACAAGAAAGAAAACAAGTAATGGAAGTTACATATACAAAAAAATATAGAATATTATATGTACAGTGAACATGGAAGAAAGATAATGCATAAAAACACACAGATGGGGGATACTGAAACAATAGTCTTTGGGAAAAGAGGACCCAGCGTCATCCATAATATGCATAATAGCTAGGTAGTGCATGAGTACACATTTTGTTTTCCATATATATCATAACATTTATGAGGTAGATTTAAACTACAGTACCCTGCCAAGGGGGGAGGGGGCAGGTGGAAGAGAGGGTTAGGGATAGTCACAGGCTGAAGATTCAAGCAGATGAGCTTTGAGACTGGTCTTGAAGGGACCAATCCTGGGCTCCAGGGAGATGGGGGGAGGCTGTTGAGCCAATGGGGCTTTGTAGAGAAATGCTGTTTGTCCAAGGGAGGTTCGGCAGTGGGGGACTAGTAGGGAGGTCCCAGTAGAGCTATGGGAGGTCCTGAACAATGGAACAGTTTGGATGAGGCTATGCAGACCGGGGCTAAATCAAGGTGAATTTTCTTGGCCAGGAGGCAGGTATGGTACCTAAGATGGGCATCAAATGGCAACCATTCAGCAGACTTGTAGAGATCACAGGAGTGTGTCCATCTGTCACAACCCATGACCAGTCTGCATGCTTTGTTTAGGGTGACTTTGATGAGTCGCAATGCCATAGGGGCAGCAGTGCTGTAGATGACAATGCTGTAATCTACCAGGAGAGGGCTGAAGAGGTAACTGCTAGGTGAATAGCCACTGGGGAAGGCAGTGTTTGTGGAGGTACAGAAGCCCTAGTCTGGAGTTGATAGTGGAGGACAGTTGTTGGATAGAGATGTGTCAAGGGTGATACCTAGATATTTGAATGAATCAACCAGCTCAAGTGGGGATCCTAGTGAGTTGGTGATGGTCAGTGGGAAGTCACAATGGGGGCTCTGATGGTGGGCAAAGATCACTGATTTTGTTTTCTTATAATTTAGAACTAAGCAGTGGGAACTGAACCATGTCTCAGTTTCAGTGAAAAAAAAACCTGCAGGGCATGCTGGAGAGAGAAACAGGGCTGTGTTGAGCTCATAAAATTACTGCATCATCTGCATATAGCAGAATTTTTACAGGACACGAGCTGGGGAGGGAGTTTAGGAAGAGGCTGAAGATGAAGGATCCCAAGATGGAGTCTTGGGGTACTCCTGAATGGACCTGGAGGCTGATTGATAGACTGGAGTTAATTTTCACCTGCTAGGATCTGTCAGAGAGGTAACCTTTGAACCAAGTTATTGTTTCATCTGAGAGACCCAGGGAGTGCAGGGAGACCAGAAACATAGCATGATGAATGATATCAAATGCCTTTGTGAGGTCGATGTACACTAACCCCACTAAGTGACCATGTTTGAAGGCACCGTGGCTGTAGGAGGAGTATTCTAGGAGGGCAGTGGTGGTGCTGTGGCCCTGGCAGAAACCATGCTGTTCGGGGTACAGTAAGTTATATTTAGACAGCTGACCCATTAACTGATCAGCCAATGTTTTTGCAAACACCTTGGAGAAGGGTGGTAGAAGGCAGATGGGGTGATAGTTATTAGGGGACATGCAGTCATGACTCTTGAAAATAGTGGTGATGATAGTTCATTTCTAGAGGGCAGTGAATTGCCCTAAGCTGAGGGACAGGTTCAGAAGTTTGGTAAGGGGTTGTAGGAGCTCCTTGTGGGTAGCCAGAGGAGCTTCAGGTCAATGGGGTCACTGCTAACGTGGGACTTGGCAAGGGCTTTGGTAAGGTATCTCCTAGCCTCCCGCATTGAGATGATTCAGAGGTGAAAGTGAGGGATATTGTAAGGTGGGCTTCAACTGGGGATGGGGTCTAGTGGGTCAAAGAAGTTGTGGGGTAGGACACCACTGAGATCTGAGAATGTGGTGTTTAAGGTGACTGCAATGGACCGGGGGTCCTGTGTTAGGTTACCATTAACTGAGAGTTGGGCAGGTGGGGGGATGGCAGATTTCTCATTAAGTTCCTTTATGTTTTTCCAGAACTGTCTTTCTGAGCCCCAGGTGGCGGCGATTGCCTGTTGATAATGGGTTGCCTTGGCATGGTGAATGGCTCAGGTACATTTGTTTCTGGCCTCACAATATCATTGTCTATCCAGTGGGAATTGTGAGTCTAAGACCTTATGCCAGAGATTACCACAGTGTTTCATTTGGTCCAGCAACTGTTGCAATATCCAGGGGGTGTTACGGTTTTTAGTGATTTGCTTTGAGACAGGGGCAAAGATGTCAGAAGCAGTGTTGAAGGTATTTATAAAGTGGGAGAGGGCAGTATCAGTTGAATGGGTGCTATACATGGGGGACCAGTCAGAGTTAGGTAGCTTATGAATTGGTGAAACACACCCTTTTTTAGGCATCTACAGTAGGGGGAGCAGTGGGAGTTTTACTGTACCATACGCAGGTTACTGGCCAATGGTCACTAAGGGTGTCAGGGAGTATTGAGACATTAGTGATGTTGTTGGGGCAATTGGTGAGGATAAGGACCAGCAACGAGGAGGTGCCTGATTTGTCGTTTGACCTGGTAGGAGATTGTATAAACTGAGTGAGGTTGAGCGCAGCAACTGACTCCTTATAGGGAACAGAGGATGGGGACAGCCAGTTGACATTAAAGTCCTCCATGGTGATAACTTCGCTGTTGGAGGGGAGTTGAGAATTACAGGACATGCCTGAGGGGAAGGCAAGTTTCTGATTTTGCAGTGGGATGTAGACAGCCATGACATATAGTGTTTTGCCAGGGTTGCCAAGGAGTATCTTGGCTGTGAGTGTTTGGGTGCCATGCTTGGGGGGAGGTGAACTGGCAATGATTGGAGGGTGTTCCTAATGTAGAAGGCACAGCCACCACCTCGTCTACCCATTCTGTCGGCACGGAAACGGGAGTAGCCAGGTTGACTCATGGCTGAGTCTGGGGTGTCATGGGACAGCCATGTCTTGGATAGGACTAGTACACCTGGGAGATGCTGGGCTAGCCACCCTTGGAATAAGGTGAACTTTTTTTTGCAGGCTACATATGTTAATTGCAGTGAGCTGGAGCCCATGCATCCTGTTGCCAGCTGGGGAGTGTGGGAGAGTGGGCCCAGGATTACGGTGAACGTTTCGTGATAGGAGAAGGAGGAGAAGGAGTGTGTGTTGCAAAGAGGCTGCTTTAGTAAGTTTGTATTTTAGGGGTGTGGGACTTCTGAAGGGGAAGGTATTGTGGCAGAACAGGTGGTCGGAAAGGAGAGAGTGAAATGCATAACAAAGGAGGAGGAGGCTGAACGGTGGGTGGGGAAAGTGGATGGGACTACTTGGGGGGGGGTGAGCCACTCCTGTTCAGTAAGGCTGGAGATACTACAAGGTGTAAGGAGAAGGGAAATGATAGGAGCAAATGTATATTGTAGGAAGAGGATGTTTGGAGAATGGAGATGGGGAGGAAGGCCCCAGATAAACAATAGTAGGCTTCAAAGGTGAGGCATAGTGACAGGAGGCCAGAGAGAGGGGTTAAGATACTTAATGCAAGGGAAACAGTTGGACAGATCACACAGTACAGAGGTAGGGTTGCCAACTTCAGAGCAAAAGGTAGTGGGATTTAGTCTTGGGCAGGGAGGAAACCCACAGGCACTACAAGGGTGTGCTGTTTCCTTGTAATGATGTATTAGTATACTGTACTTGTGGTATGTTCCACATACTAATTTGTCCTTGAAATAAAAACAATTTTGTGGACCTAGGTCAGGATCTTAGACTTTCAAGCCCTGTCTCATTAAATTGTGGGGCTAAAATGCTTACTGCAAGGGAGAGAGGTGGTCTGGTCTCCTAGTACAGAGGTAACATTGCTGACTTCAGAGCAGTATTTGAATTTTGATGACTGGGTAAGCCCACTGAGTCAAGATAGTCTCTTTTTCAGTGGTGACCCGGGGAATCTAAGTATTCCACAAATGATAGACATTAAACATAGTACCAACAGTGGTACAAACAGTACTGACATTAACAAGTAGAAATATTCAACAATTTGATGCAGTAAGTGCATACGATAGAGAAACATCATACACTTTGGGGCATAAACAACTTTCAGACTTGTTGGTTGCACAGGGTTCAGAAAAACCTTTAGAGCATTACATAGGATTAACCCCTGCCTGCTAGGCATGGGGTTATATATAGTTACATGTGCCAATGGCAAGGAATATGTCCTTATACTGTTTTTTAAACTGCTAGAGGGATGTGCAGGACAGAAGTACTATTGGAAGATTGTTCCATTTATGTGCAGCTGCATACAAAAAAGATATCTTTCCAACTGCTAAATGAGTTTAAGGTATACTTAGTAATGATTGGTGAGATGTTCTAAGGGACCTGGTGAATGGTTTCCGGGTCAGTAGGCTAGACAGGCTTGGAGGGGAGGGGAGGTGAATTAATTTGAAGGTGGTGCACAGCAAGGGGTAGTCAACTTTGCCTCAAAACCTGGCCAATTTAATGTAATGGGTACAGCACAGTGGTGAGTTCGGGCTGGGGCTGAAGTGGCAAATCCAGCAATATGGTGATATGCTTGCCTAAGTCTGTTCAGAATAGATGGCTTTACTGTGAAAAGCGTGGATGCACCATAGAGGAGATCTGGGAGTAGGGTTGCAGAAGAGATGGTCTTTCTGGATTGAGAAGTGAGGTAGGGGGCAGTATGGTATAGTAACCTGTAACTTGGTAATAAAATTACCTTTCTCAGATTCTTGGTGGAATGGCACAAAGAAAGAGACAACAGACAAGTGGCGCACAAGTAATAAATGTAATTTATTACTGGTAAATAATAATGATACAGGCTTACTACCAACAGTGATGGACAGAGTACCATTTTGTGAGGTGTCAGTGTTAGGCCATCTGTGGAACGTACCTTTGGATAGGCAAGCTACAGGGAGTGTATAGCCACTGAGATCAGTTTCCCATTGAATGAAGAGTGAGCACTTGTCTGGAGCTACCACCATGGCATTAAAATAGTCATCTGCGCCTTCTTTAACAGTAATCATTTTGTTGGGCACATTAATATGACCTCCCATTGGGGCTGAGTGTTAAACATAGAAACATACAAACATAGAAGTTGATGGCAGATAAGGACCGCAAGTCCCATCAAGTCTGCCCATTTCTTTTTCTACCTTCTGAATGTGCCATAGGCCTTTACTCTGTCAATGGCCTATCTATTCATACTCATCTGTATTGCTCCCTTATGCCTATCCCATGCCTCTTTGAAGCCCTGCACTGCATTCATATCCACTACTTCTTGAGGTAGGCAGTTCCATGCAACCACCACCCTTTCTGTGAAAAAGAACTTTCTCACATTACCCCTTAATCGGCCTCCCTTTAATCTCATGCTGTGTCCTCTTGTCCTACTATTTTTCTTATATCGAAACATGTTACACTCTTTCACCTTGTTAATGCTCGTAAGGTGTTTGAATGTTTCAATCATATCACTTCTCTCCCTCCTTTGCTCTAGGGTATACATATTGAGCTCTGTTGATCTGTCCTCATATGTTTTCTGATGCAGTCCCTGCACCATTTTGGTTGCCCTTCTCTGGACTGCCTCCATTTTGTTAATGTTCTTGTGAAGGTGTGGCCTACAGTACTGCACGCAGTACTCCAGATGGGGCCTAACCAGTGTCTTGTAAAGATGGATTATTACCTCCCTCTTCTGACTTGTGATACCCCTAGCCTTACCTGCTGCTTTAGTGGTCTGCTTGGATGACTTCAGAACATCAGTGATGATGATGCCCAAGTATCTTTCTTCCCTTGTGACTGCCAGCAACTCCCCTCCCAGCCTATAGGTTGTTTTAGGGTTTCTCTTCCCTATGTTCATGATCTTGCACCTCTTTGTGTTTAACTCCAGTTGCCACTCTTCTGGCCATTTTGCTAGTTTATTCAGATCTTTTCTCATTTTGCCCACCTTATCTGGATCATCTACTCTGTTGCAGATCTTGCTGTCATCTGCAAACAGACAAACCTTACCCTCCAGTCCATCTGCAATGTCACTGATGAAGATATTGACGAGGACTAGCCCCAGGACTGATCCTTGAGGTACCCCACTTGTGACTTGCATCTCTTTGAACTGAATACCGTTTACCACCACTCTCTGTTTTCTGCCCGTCAACAAGTTTGCCTACCAGTTGACCAACATCTGACCCACCCTGAGCCTACCCAACTTGTCAATCAATCTTCTGTGTGAAACAGTATTGAATGTTTTGCAGAAGTCAAGGTAGGCAACATCAACTGCTCCCCCTTGGTCCACCACTCTGGTTACCCAGTCAAAGAAGTCTATGAGATTAGTTTGATAGGAACTTCCTGTTGTAAACCCATGCTGTCTTGGATCCTGTGCTCCTATGGATTCCAGGTGTTGCACTATTCTTTCCTTAAGGAACGCCTCCATAATCTTGCCCACAACTGAGGTAAGACTGACTGGTCTGTAGTTCCCGGCCTCCTCCCTGATACCACCGTTGTGGAGTAGGATCACATGATCCCTTCTCCATTCTTCTGGGACCTCTCCTGTGCTCAGAGACTCACTAAACAGTTATGATAATGACTCTGCTAGTTCCACCCTTAGCTCCTTTTGTACCCTGGGATGTATGCCAACAGTTCCCATTGCCTTGTCCACCCTGAGCTTATTGAGCTCTTATAGGGCCATTTCTTTTGTGTCGGAACTAGTGCACACTTCTCTCCCTCCCTGTGTCCATGGTGCTGAGCGGTGGGCCCTGCCCCACCTTCTCCTCAGTAAATACTGAGCAGAAGTATCTATTTAGGATAGATGCCTTTCCATGGTCCTCCTCCTCACACACACCCTTATTCCCTTTGATCTTAGCAATACCCCCTCCGGACTTTTTCCTTTCGCTAATGTATCTATAGAAAGTCTTGTCCCCTTCTTTTACTGTTTGTGCTAGTATTTCCTTGGTTTGGGCCTTTGCCTGCCTTACTGCCTTCCCTGCTTCCCTTAGGGAATTTCGGCATGCCTCCCTATCTTTGTCCCACTATGTTCCCTTATACTTCCTAAGGCCAGCCTTTTGGCTCTGACCTTTTCTGCTACTGTTTTTGAGAACCACAGTGGTTTCCTTCTTCTTTTGCACTTCTGTTTCTCTCTAACACAATGGGATGTTGCTTCAAGTATTGCATCCTTAATGCTTTCCCACTTTGCCTGTACCCCCTCACCTGTATTTCTTCTAGCCAGGGCTAGCTTAACTCTGTTGGCCATCTACATCAAAAGCCTCCTATAAGGGTTCCAGCTAGGTTCAGAACCATTTTGGATCAGGTCATAACAGCAGAAGAAATCAATTGAGCCATTATGGCCCTCCCGGGTAATAAGTCCCTAGGTCCGGTTGGAATAGTTTTATAGAATTTTGTAAACAATGCAGAATAATACTTATTCCAATACTATAACAACTCTTTAACTCCTTCAATACTTCCTAAATCATTCCATAAGGCTATAATTCAAGTATTTCTTAAAAAAAATAATCAGTTGAGCTGTGTGTCTTATCGCCCCATCTCCTTTATGGTGCCTCAAAATATCTAGTCCCCATCATTCAAACCCATGTCAGGAGGAGGATCTTACCCTTATAACTACCGGCTTTCTTTATTAAAGGGCAACAGTCAGCACAAAATGCCCGACACTGAAGTGTGGGGCTGGTCCCAATGCACACTTTGTGTGCAAAGAAATGTTGGTTATATTACTATTTATTATATAATGGCAAGAAAATTTCCTGGTCTCTGATTGGTGAATCTTGGCTGGATCCATGATGTTATCCCAGCACAACATCACGGGTCTAGTCTCAGCCTCACTGTGAACCTGTAGATGCGCTATATGATGAGCTAGATTACCTCTTTTTTGCATCTCCTCTTAAGAAACAAAAATATTTTTCCACACTAAAAACATTCTTTAAAATTATTTTTTCATTCTAATATAACAATGAGCCATTGTATCGTAACAATAATGCCCTCCAGGGTGTGTGTCATTTGGGATAACGTCACGCCTCAGTTGCTGGACACACTCAGCCTGCGCGACCGCTGCTCAACCACCTGAGGCGTGACGTTATCCCAGCACAACACACACCCTGTTGGGCATTATTGCTTAATTGTAGTATTGTAGATTGTATCAGACTAATTCTGCTTAGTTCTAGGCAGGCATCATCTTTTACTACAAACCACAGAATCCTATGCAACTAACATGAAGCAGCCGGCAGCTGTGGAAGATTCAATGACCTGCAGGGCATGCTAAAGCATTTATAGCCTCCAATCAGATGTTTTCTGTGTCTACTTTTCTCAGGAGCTATGTACAGTTCTCTGTGACTGTACATAGACAAAAGGCAGGACAGTAGGACCAGCATAGAAAAGGTCAGAGCTTATATAAACTCTAACATGCACTGCGGGCTATTGAATAGCACACTGTTGCCTATTGCTCTAATGTCAGCAGCAGGGAATCTGGGATTTGTGGCAACAAGTTTATATCAGCCTAGACAGTAAGAAAAATTAGTCTGATGCAGTCTAGCATACTACAGCAAACCATAAGTAAAACCAAAATGTTTTTGCACTCAAATTATATACCAGGGAGTCATGTGATGCAGCCCCCTTAAGATGATGGGTCTTGATCAGCTGTGTTGGGACCAGTTAAAAATGTGGCTTTTGGACTGAAATCCTTTTGGATTCCACCACTTTGTCCCATCAACTTTTAGAGAAAGCAATTCTCAACTTTGTGGTAGAAAGAAACATGTCTGGGGATCAGGAATCAACAATTATGGAAGTCAATGAGGCTCCCCAGCTCCCACCACAACCCCAGCCACCAAAACACAAGCCTCCACCAGACTTGCCTCCTGAGTCAGAAGGTGTTAATGACTGTCTGTACAGATTTTCACTGAGCTGGCTTAAGTTAAAATTACTTTGCTGGAAGTCACAGGGGATCTTAGACTCATCCAGCTGGCCCTAGAGCAGTTCAGTCAGTGGCTTGAGATGTGGAAGCACGGTAAGTTCCTGGAAGAAGCAAGTAAAGACGGCAACCACTGAAAAAAGTCAATAAAATTGAGGACTAAATCAAAGATCAAGAGGGCAGGAGCAGAAGGAGCAACCTGGTCTTTGTAGGAGATCCCAAGAAAGCTGAAGGCAAGGATATGCTAGAGTTCATGCAGTCTTCACTACTCAAGATGGCCAGTCCCCCAAGCAGATTACTACTCAATTAAAAGGCATACCATTCCTCAGACTTCTCCCTCCACAACAGCAGCAAGGATGATAATCATTAAGTACCTCAACTTCTAGGAGAAAAGTCTAACATACAGGCTAAAGCCCATGAAAAGCAATCACTTGCCTGGAATGAAACAAACACTTTAATTTTAGGGATGTCACACCTACAATCTGTGATAAAGAAATTGCATACAAGCAGGTAAAGAAAGCCTTGCGTACAACTTAGGTCAAGGTCTGCATGCTTGACCACAGCTAAGGGTACATTGGAGTTTCCATCAGCTGAAGCAGCAAAAGCAGACCTCCCCAAACTGATGCAGGGATTCCAACTCCCATCCGATGGCAGGAATAACAATCCACCTTGACCCACTAAGTGAATCCTGCAGACTCAAGGTATAATCCCTTTTTAATCAGTATTAACTGTGTACATAGTTTTAAGACTCTGGGGCACTCATTAAGGAGATATGTTGAGGAGGACTGTTCAACAGGGGCAGAAGTGAAACTAAAGGGACCTGCAAGGCATTTGAAAGCAAGATGGCATTCAGTCAGGAAAGCATCTCTCCTACTTATATCCAAAAGATCCCACGAAGCACTTTTTTCTTTTTGAGTCTTGCTTTGTTTTCTGCCAGCATCATGACTGGAGTGAGTGGCTTTGTGTTTTGGATTGTTAAAACATCTCACCTACTTCAGAACTCTCTCCTTCTTCTTTTCCCACACTGGAACTATTTGGGTTGTGTAGTAGCCTACAGTATACACGACTGTCACAGAGCTCACAGCCAAGCTGGAACCATCCATTTTTTTTATTAAGTATACTTTATTGAAAGTTTATATAATTAAGAAATACAAAAAAAGCCAAATACAAACAAGAAAACAAAACACTACAATATTAACATAAACCAAAATCAAAACTCATGCAACCCAACCCTCCTACCTGAGTACAACTTCAGCACTGACCATACACCCTAGCCTTAAAATTAAAACAAAGGTCAACCAAACAAAATAAAAGATCACAAACTATCACAATGAAAGGGACTCAGAAGAAAAACTAGACAACCATTAAAAAGCATAGAGGGTTCCCATTTGGAATGAAAACTGACAGACGATTTCACAGGGAAGCAATATGCCTCAACAGAGACAGCTTGCAAAATTTCCTGTGTACTCCCCACCATAACAGAACCTCAACATCAAGCCAGTGATGAAGAATAACCAATGTGGTGGTGATGGCAATCAAAGCCATGTAGCCCTTCTTAGGGCCGAAGACCTGAGAAGGAAAATAACTAATAAGACATGTCTCTGGGGAAATGGAGCCATCCTTCTCAAGGACTCCAGGCACATGTGAGGAACCCTGAAGAGCAGACAACCAATCAGAATATATGGCTATAGATGCACACTGGGGAGGTGCAATGGTCAACTTTCCAAGGTCTATAGGAAACACAGTGTAAGATCATTGTGGGACACAGAAGCAGTCCACTTGAGCACAAGATGCTAGGGCATTATGATTTTGGTCTTTTCTCTAGGACAGCTGAATTTTCTTCATCACCTCCTGCTGCCATGTAACACCCAGGAGGTATGACAGGGACAAAGCAGTTCAATAAGGTCAGGGCACACAAGGGTGCAAAACAAACAGAGAGTCTAAGACTAGCACATGACTCACAGTTCCCACATCTGGCACTTGGGTTAAAATCCTGTACTGACACTATAGTGCAGCATGAGATGGGTGCTGCACTTCTGAGGTGCCGCTCTTTCAGATGAGATGTTAAACCGAGGTCCCATCTGCCTGGAGTGGTGGTAGTTCAGGTAGATGTTAAAGATCCCATGGCACTTATCGAAGAGTAGGGAATTTCCCCAGTGTCCTGCTAAATTTCCTCATTCACTAAAAATACCACCAACAGCTTCATCTGGTTCAAGGTCTGTTGGCATTCATCTGTATCTCCCTCCCCAGGTCATGCCTGAAAATAGGCAAGATTTGTCTAGTGCACTTACCGGTCAACAAAAAGCTAAATAAATAAAAAATAAATAAACTCTACAAATAGCAACACCATTCTTGAGGTCCCTCTCTGATGCACAACATTTGATACTGTTCTGGGAACTTTAGAAGATTCAACTCTGTTACCAGCTAAACCTTCAGAATGAGTGGTCAAACCTCTGCTACTTAACAGCACCATTTTATGCATTCTGGTATTAGCAACTTGAATAGTGCAGCTGCATGGGACAGTCATACACAGAAGGAAAAGAAGGGTGTTGCATTTAATGCTGTGGATTACCATTTTTATGCACAAGCCCTTAGCATGTGTTCTTGGGTATTGTACAAGGGGACCAATTAATAACATGGCACTTCTTCACCCTCACCACACTTTTCTCTTCTTATTGAAGCCTCACCAGTTTGTAAACCTAAATTCAAACACTCCATAATAAATTTCCATGGATATTAATCTGGAAGCCTTAACTCATTACAGGGTCTGTTGACTGGAACCATGGTAGGACACACCAGTGTGAATGCCTTGCAGACAGATGTCGCTCACTATCTCTGATCAGATGCGGAACCTGGGCATTATTTTTGACGATGGCTTGACCTTAAAATCTCAGGTATCAGCCGTGGTCAAATCCTCTTTACATCTGAGGAATATCGCCCGGTGAAACACCTGGTCCCACCGGTGATCTGCCAATGTTGGTCCATGCCTTTATCACTACCCGTCTTGATTACTGTAATTCCCTCTACCTAGGACAATCTACCTAGGGTTGATATCCATTGCCTGCAGCTGGTGCAGAATGCGGCAGCAAGGCTTTTGACTGGGATCTCTAGATCCAGCCATAATATACTCCTGTGCTCCTCGAACTGACTGGCTGCCTGTTAGGTGGTGGATCACCTATAAGGTTGGTTTACTAACCTTTAAAGCCCTACATGATCAGGGACCCGGCTACCTGAAAGATCTCTTGGCACCCTATTGCCCCCTCCATCCTCTCCGCTCGCCTAGCGAGGGATTGCTGGAGATTCCCAGGTTCGATTAAAACATCAGGATCCCGTGCTTTTGCTTTTCAGCACCAACCCTGTGGAATTTCTACCTCGTTGGTTGAGAGAATGTCCAACCATCGAGAAATTTAAAAGGAGTTAAAGACATATTTATTCAGTTTAGCATATCCTAGCTATGGTCGTTAATTTATGATTATTTTAATTTATATGTATATGTGATTTTATTGTACAGCACCTTGGTTTTGAAAGACGCTTTATAAATAAAGATGATTTGATTTGATTTAGGACACAGGCAGTGATCTGCTGATATGGGTTTACTCTGAACCTAACCCCTCCCAGGAGGTCAAACCAGAGTTCTCATATTTCCATGTTGAGGTCTTCCTCCAATGAGGAAGATGGAGCATGTAACATCTCTTTTGGTTGCATGGCATACCTGCATAGTAGCAGCTACTAAAGTACTATAATAACATACCATAATACAATGTTGCTCCTTGTTGAAGTTGTTATGTTACATATTTATTGTTGGTTAAGCAGCAGCCAGTTATATTGTTTATCTACCAAGTTCGTGTTTAAGTGTACTAATTTTAGAATGCAGTGTTATACATAGAGAAGACTAATGTATGACTACTGCAGGACATTAGTGGAGGAGCAGGCCTGTAACAACCACTCACACTAGCAGCGAGTGTTGGCAGAGGATCAGCAGGTACATCTATAAATCCAATAAATGGAATCACCAGGTTATAATCTTACATCCTGGAACATTAAGGGGCACTGCAGAGACAAAAGAAATGCCACCAAACTCTGCGACATTTGAAAACCCTGGGTACCCAGATTGCAATGCTACAGGAGACACTGTAAAAGAGTAACAGGGCAATCTATGGTGTAGAGTGAGTGGACAAGTTTTTCTGCTGGAATTAGCAACAAAAGAGTTGATGTAGCTATACTGATAGCATGTAATATGTCCTTCAATCTGACATCTGTGTATAGTGACCTAGAAGGTCATTTCATTATATTAAGGGCTTACTTGGATTGGTGGACACCATCAAAACATGCATATATGGTCCTAATAAGAATGACCCAGCCTTTCATGTTGGCTTACTCTCCATACTGATTCACCATCAAGGGCATACACTGTTTTAGGGGAGACTGAAGCATTGTCTAGGATATGGAGTTAGACAGGAGCCCAGCAAGAAGGAAGGGCTTCTCCCAGACTAGAGGGCAATGTTGGATTTAAAGAACACTTTAGGGATAATTGACCCTTGGCAAATGCTGTACTATAATAAAAGGACTTTATCTTCCATTCCTTGTCCACAGGTCAGACTCATTAATTGATTTCTTCCTTATTTCTAGCCCATTAATTAATGGGGTGCAACACTACAAAATCAGTGTGCCAGTGATATCAGATGTAGCACCTCTCACTTTAGCTTTAAACACCAAACAGGCCAAAGAAAAGACAGCACGTGGATGATCAATAATTACCTGCTCAAAGACTCTTCCTGCCTAAAATTACTTAAGAGAGCACACATGATCCTTTTAAGACCAACAAAGGCATGTTCTCACATTTTGATCATGTATGGGGATACAAATGTACCTTTAGGGAAAGCTTATCCACCTAGCATCAGTTAGGAAATGTAAAGAATGCAGGAAAGTGGGATGCTGCTAGCTCAGATTAGAGGATTGAGAACACAGCTGCGGGTTTATAAAATGTTTGGTGGGGCCCAGGGGTCAGGGTAAAGCCCCATAGGCCAAGTTCTCAAGTAAGCTACTAACAATATCAACACATTCAAAGTATTTTGTAGCAGGACCACTGCTTTCATAAAGTTGATTTACTTAAAAGAAGTAATTGAATTTACTTTATCTAGAAATGGAACCCAACAGGAGGTGAAAAGAGTACAAAATGGGAGCAAGTGTCATTGGAAAGGCAAAGCCCCCTTTTGAGTGAAAGGCAGCTGGGATTGAAAACATGTCCCTGTCATTTTGATATTTGATCAGTATACACAAGACTCAGCCAGGTGCCTCAGAACAAATGATCCACAAGAATGATGAGAGGTGGCAGAGGGAGAAATGCAATTATTAAGATATGCAAAATGCAAAAGCCAACCAACATGAAACCTTGCACTGCAAATACAGATTCAAAATTTATCCCCCCACCCATCTTGCAAAAGTTGCTTTTGCATTTTGAAAACTTTGCAGAGACAGGGCAGCCCTGCATGCCTGAGGGAGACAGGGGAGACAATGCCTGTTTTCTAATGTATTTAATTCAGCTATAAACATAATCATAATGTGTGGCTTGGCTAATTTCTTGGGCTCTTCAAGTGCAGCTGTGAGTACATGGTTTCCCCTTTCTTTATGGCTCTGGATCAATTTTTTTCTTTTTTTCTTATTCTTAGCCTAGCTCCTAACCCACAATTGGGCTTACCCGACCACGGCACCGACCCTTACTCGGGAAGCTCCCAGAGTGGGGCGACAAGCCAGAACTGTCATGGCTGAAGGGCCGGGCACTATGTCTGGCTTATAATGCGGGGCCAGCTATTTTTTCTTATTTTAGAGTCCCTTGGAGCTAGGACGTGCAATGACGCAAGCGCCTGTCCTAACTCCACCCCACGTCTAGGTGAGGCATGCTTGTCCTCCAGCCTCCACTAGAGGCAATCGATGCCAACACTCTGAGTCCCCACCCTGGAGAAGGAGGCAGTCCTCCAGCTGCTCGATCCTTCTCCCCTCCCACTCAACCCTTGGCGACCCGTGCTCATTCCCAAACCACAGTGGCGGCGTGGCGTGGTGTGCATCCAGTGCCTCAACCCTCACTCTCTGGATCTATTTTAAAGATTTCTGCATTCAGTTTGAGGGAACCTGCCTGGAGTAGGGAAGCTCCCAGTGGATTGGAGGGTGTCCTTGGACACAGGATGCTGTACCAAAGGAGCCAGAGAAAATGGCACAGAAAACCATTACATATGTATGTATAGTGTGGGGATGCCTGCAATGTAGCTGTCCACACAATATTGTTCCTGGTCTTATGGATAATCAGAGGTTTCAACTCCCAGTACAGTCAGTCAGCCATTCACCATTCATGTGCACAAAATACATCAAAGTGTAGGGAAGCCTGTAGTGGACCTGTTCTACACTGTACCTGGCTGGCCCTGCAGATAAATAAAGGGCTTCAGTGCTGCCTCTTCCTTATCTTTCACCAACTCTAACTCTATCACAGTGTGGGAATTCTGCACTGCACCTGTGCTAGTGGATCTACAGAGGGCTTCTGCTTGTAGCACTCTTTGTTCCTTACCTTTCACCAGCACTACTATCAGGGATTATGATTTATCGGAAAACAGACACTTTTACTGTGCAAGAAAATAATTGGACATATTCTTCCTGCCTTATCCCCCACCTCCTCACTTCTTCCTCATCCAAATGCCGCCAACTTACAACCTCCTACATCACCTTTCCCTTTACTCCTGTCCACACCACCTCTAGCTACTTTGACAATGCCAATCTGGCACTTGCCATTTCCCCATCATCCCAAAGCTTAACACAGACCTATTATTGACATGTCTCACTATTCCCAGTGTATCCCTACCTGCAACAACTTGAAGTAATGTAATTTACTCTACTTTTAAGATGTACTGAACCTAAAATCTTGTACCTCATGTGCTATTTTGCGATGTTCATGATGCCTACTATGTTTTCTTTTTTCACTGTTATTTTAATTTGTAACGTATTGTATTGTATTGTATTTGTATTGTTCTGTTTTGTCCCTGACTTGGAACCTTTGAAAATTAGTCTTTGACTCAAAGGTATTAATCCCAATCTAAATAAATAAATAAATAAAATCAATAAAAAAACAGTAGCATTCCGTGAAGCAGCAGTAGCACACTGAATAATTCTTCTCCACAGTCAGCTGCCAGAGCAGAAAGAGCAGTTGTAAGTGCTGGGTCCAGCTCCTGGCAGGTTGCAGCAACCTGTCAATTTGGCAGTCAATTGATGTGTGAAGGGCCTGCTCATCTAACTCCTGCCATCTCTGCCACAACATCCAGCCCACAGCCAACCAGTGACCACACTGACTTTTTCTGCTGGAGCAATTTGGATTTCTTGGTTATCTGCTGTAATAACAGGTGGGGTGCATCTTTTAAAAGATTTTAAAACACTTTATGTAACTGACACCAGCAGCTTGGTTCTCAGGGCCTTCCACCATGGGGGTATGGCACAGAGTTTATAATATCCATCCAGGTTGTAAAAGTATGCTACACCCATTATAGCTCACCCTTTGGCATATATACTTAACTTATCTTTAAGTACAGGAGATTATCCTTGGCATGGAAACAGTCAAAGGTGATACCTATTTTTGTGGGGTAATAAGACTGAGATGAGAAATTATCACCCAGTCTCCTCCTGTCTCAGACATCAAAATATTTGAAAAACTACTGGCTTTCCAATTTAAGGAATATCTGGACTCCCAAGTCTTGATCAATGGCATGCAATCAGGATTTTGGAAGTGCCATAGTATCACCTTGCCTTTGTTAAAGCAGTGGGGATGTACAGGTGGCCCTGGACAGGAGAACACAGGTGGGTGCCATATGTGAATCTAGCCAAGGCTTTTGACTCGATGGACCACTGTGTCCTCCTGCCCAGGGCTGCATCGCTTGGGTTAGTAGGACTGGGACAGAGGAAGCTAGCATAATATCTGTGTAATTGGGTCTCTCTTCTGCTACCTGTTGGGTCAGGTGTCTCCCAGGGTTCCATCTTGGGACCACTTCTGTTCAACATACATCTAAATGGCTTGGTTTTTAGATCCAAAGGTATTGTTCCATCTTAATGTGGATGACACCATTATTTATACAACAGATCATTGCTTAGAAATTATACAAATGAAGCTTCGAGAGCATTTAATGAGTTACACATTTTCTTTGAGGCTAGCAAATTAGTTTTAAATGCAAAAAAACACAAGCCATGATGTCCCATCAAACGAATGATAGGCAGGACAATTTGTACCTGGGGATAATTACCCTTGGGAAGCCTCGATCTAACAGGTGCAGTCCTACAAATACTTGGGTTTCTGGGTGGATGATTCTCTAAGCTTGAGTATCCATATTAATAATCTGCCCCAAAACATGAGTAAAATATTGGGACCCTTCACAGGGCAAGATCAGTTATGAGTATGGAAGTTAGGAGAAGGGTGGTGAATTCAATGATTATTCCTCTGTTTGATTACAGAGGTATCCTCTACTCCTGCAGGGGAAAAAGGGGATCTTAAAAATTAGAGGCTTGCCATGGTAATCTTGCCAGATTTGTATTAGGGGCTCCTCGGCTAACCCATAAGTGTTATTTATATAATCAGTTGGCATGGCAGAAACTAAAAGAGAGTAGTCAGAAACATCTGTTGGCTTTTATATAAGAGTCTGTTGGGCAGACTTCTTGGGTACATCCTATATAACTTGGTTTATAGAACTAAATAAGATTCATTAAGAACTGTTAAAGTACCAGACCTGGAAATACCTAAGTGTAGCCTAGAGATTGGCCAACAGTCTATATACACAGGGAATACAAGGCTGGAATAAGATACTCACACAATTGTGAATGGGAGATGCAAATACATTTTGGAGTGGGATAAAATCCTGACTAAGAAAAGAGTTGTGTAATTCAATGCAATATTGTGTACCTCTATAATTAGAATTTATTCAGCAGTACAGGACTAGGGGTAGAGGGGTAAAAGTGTTTTAGCTTGGTTGAGATTAAGAACACATTAAATAAGGTTGTTTGTTCTATAAGTAACATTAAATTGTAACTATAGTAGAAGATAAGGGTGAACTTATTGTTACATACTTCTCTGTTATTTAATGACTTTATTTTAAGTGATTTAAGAATGTGTATGGAACATTCTGTGTCTTAAAACTTTTTACAATGCTGTGGACCTTATTGAAAATGAATGTTACTCAGTCAAGTCAATCCCTATTAATATGAAATTTTATATGAATAAAAATATTTTACTACTACTACTTACATAAGGGCTAGATATTCAAAGAGGTTGCACCTGGAGCAACTGAGTTCCAATGGTGCAACCCATAATGCACCCCAGGGTGATATTCAAAGGGAACATGCACAGCACTAGTCCCGATGCACTGGGGTGCATTGGTAATGTATGCTACACATCTGAAGGGGCATGCCCATGCATATGTGGCCTGTGATGTCGCGTCGCATCTGCTGGCACAACCCCAGATGCACCGCATGCGGTGCACAAAGTTGAGCCTCAAAATCAGGCTCAAATTCTGGCCACCCACAGGCAGGCTGCTGTATTGATGGGTGCAACACAGCAGACACCAGCCATGGGTGGCCACCGCCAGCAAGAACACTGTCCATAAGCACCCAAACCATCCCTGGTAGTATAATGGTACTTCTCCCCAACCCCATTTGTAGGTATTAGTAATTAAACCAGAATGCCCTGGTAGTCTAGTGGCAATCCCCCCTCCTCCTCATAACCCGATCGTGGTACAAACGTGTACAATTCAGCCCTGGTGATCAAGTGGTCCCCCACCCCACCCGATGCAGTGATCACCGAAAAACAAATGATATCCCTTTCCTGGTAGGCTAGTGGTCCCCACCCTCCTGTAACCCAATCATGGGTATTATTATACTGTAGACATTCCCTGGTAGTCAAGTGGAACTCCCACCCTTCCCATAGCCCTGATCCTCAAATAGAAGATGTGTCATAAATCCCTGGTAGTCTATTGGGCCTCCAACCCTCCTGGAGGTCTGATCCCTGAATAAACTAAGTTGTACAATTCCCTGGTAGCCTAGCGGTCCCCCCACCCACCCGATGCACTGCACTGGTGCTCCATAGTGACATATATCCCTGGTGGTCCAGTGGCACTCCCCATCCCTCCCACCCACCCATACAGGATCCCCAGCCACCCAGCACCCCAGCTCTGTCTTCGGCAGGCAGCTGCAACCCATTTGCATACCACCCAGCCGCCCACCAAATGACAGCTTACAGTATGTTCTATAAGCCTACTGGTCCACAGTGTGGACCAATGGTCTTACGGGGCATACTGTACTAATTTCAAACACAAATATGTGAATGACTTTCAGGAAGGGGACCACTAGACTACCGGGAAGGAACTTTACATTATTTTATGGCAGCCAGAGCATCAAGGAGGGGTGAGGCATACCTCTCAACCTCCTGCCTCATAAATCAGGGACAAGGCTTAAAAATCGAGACAAAAGGCCCAAAATCAGGGACACATTTTTAAAATTGGTGATATCCACTCAGGAAGCTGGCAGAATAAGGGACTCAGTGTATAATACATTTTCTGAAGAATAAGAAGTCTGCAACTGTATTGTTTGACATAATTTTATTCTTACAATCATCACTGTTTAGTCAGGAACACCGATTTTAGGAGGGACAGAGTAAAATTTTGAGGTGAAATCAGGGACAACCCTGAAAATCAGGGACACTTGAGGAGGTATGGGTGGGGTGCCACTGGATCACCAGGGCATGCCTCTGTTTACTATTGCCCATGATCATGGTTATGTGGTGGGGGTTGCTCAGGACCCCCTCTGTCTGCACACCATGGACAGCAGAGTGCCAGACACATTTAGCCAGGCTGCCCTGCTCAACTCATGCAAATGAGGCCATAATGAATGCTAATGGCCCCATTTGCACCTTCCATACATTATGGTCCCAACTGCATGCTCAAGTCTGAATATCTCAGGACATGCTCCCAGCGTAACTACAGTTATGTTGGAGCATTCCCATTCCTCCCTGTCTGGAAATGTGCCAACGCATTGTATATGCGCCATGCACATTCTGTGCTATATTCAAAGGTAATGCCGCGGCGCACATCACCTTTGGATATCCCTCCTGTCTGGCCCCGGTGCATCTAGGTTGTGCTGTCCCTCCTTGTGCCAATGTCTGGCGCAGTCTGAATATCGGCTCACATAGGTGCTGGAACCGGGGCCGGAGGCGGTAGCCACTCCGCATTTTATTTCTGTATGCAAAAACCGGTATAGAAAAAGTGCCCTTTGTGCCACCCTCAAAGTGCCGTTTGATTCTCAGCCCCTCAGCCTTTACCACCTTCCGTCACCCTTGCCAGCTCAAGGTAGATAAAGTGTGACAACAGATGTGAGTTCTGAGGATACCCTATGCACTGACTCAATAAAGTTAATATCCACATAGGGATAGAGCCAAACAGCAAGGCAGAGTAATTCAGGCATCCAACTTCATCCCTCTGGAAATGCATCAATGATAGTACAAAGCTCCATAGGAGACTGCAAGCATTAATTCACATGCTGTCATCTTTTATCAGCCGACACCCTGTCTTATGTTGTGATAACTCACACAGGCACTAATATCTCATAGGAACACAGACACTGCAGCATTTTTCTGGGTGCATTAAACACAGACAGCACTACAGCAACACTGGTCATTTTCAATAATTTGGCACCACAACAAAGCTGGGCAAATATTGTGCAACATTTGGCACTGCAGCCTAAGCTGGCACTTTACACTCAAAAGCAGACAAAAGGTGAGCAACTGCATTATAACACTGGACACCTGAATATAATAGGCAAAGTCAGCACAATAGTTAACACTGGCAATGGAGCAATTCAGATTCTCTGCACAGGCACCACCTTCATGAGGAACATGAGCAAACATCATACAGTTATGTTCACACCTTAAGAGCCCATATCAGAAAACCCCCAGACTCATATTTATTTTATTTATTTATTTGAAAGCTGGTGACTTGGGAGGCCCACTGAGCTGCGACTTGTTTCCAGGTGCAATCTGGGAGAAAGGGAAGAGGAATATGTACAGATGCAAACTGACTTACAGAACCAGATTAAGCTGTTGGTGCTATTAGTGAATGGAGGAATTTGGCCAGGACACCAAAGAAATTCCCCAACTCTTGCCAGGGGGCACTGTAAGCTCACTGATCAAGATGGCAGACCCTGGCGAGGTGGAGATAGAGGAGCGAGTGCTGCTGGCTGAGGATTTGTCCTTGACCACAGCTGGCTTTTGCCAGAGGACAGCAACTCTCTGCCGATCATAGAGGAAGAATTAATGGATATGAAAGCAGCATTAGAGGATACAAACAATGGATGGAAGCACAGAATTCCAATGTAAGTGAACAAGTTGGAGTTTTGAACAAGTGGAACTGGAAAATGCTCAAAATATTACTCTGGAACCAGCAAAGAAGAAAACAACAGTTTTGCTGCTACTACAGTAACCTCTGAGGCTTTCTAGGATGGAAATACAATAAAGTTTAGAATACTGGAGAAATGGTGCCAAAAATCCCTGCTGACTGACAGCCAGCTGCGTCACTCTGACAAACAGCTGAGTGGCTCTAGGCAAAGATGGTTGGTGAGAGGACAATTCCAGGAAACTTTTTCCTACCTGTGACAGATACACAGCAACATTTCTCTCAGGAGTGGACACCTGCACAGACACAGAAAGCTGTAAGTTGGATGCAGACAACTGAAGGAAAATGTGTCCTGGATCCAGCATGGGACTCTCTCTCTTCTCTCTCAGGAGGCAATAATCAGGCTCAAAGCAGGTTCCTGAACTTCAGTTAGTAGTTCTAATGTGGTAGAAACCCCAAATGTGCAACTGCTTTTCTTCAGAGATGTCTTGAAGAATAAAGCATACAAATATTTCCTGAGAAGGCTGAACAGAATATCAATCGACACCAGGACCAGAGAGACATAAACCAGGTACCACATGATTCTGTTATATTAAATACAGAAACAGGGTATGAAAATACTGATAATTGCAATCTTTGTAATAAGTCCCTTCAGAACAAATGCTAACTACTTCTGTGTTTGCAAGAACAGTGAGGGTTACAAACAAGAAAACAGAGAACAAATATCGGAAAATCTGCTCATTAAAGACAATCAGAGGAAACAACTTCTGAAAGTATAACAGACTCAAGTGCTGTAAAGGATACTGGACATTTGACTCCAACTTTTCTCAGACATTCGGTAACAAGCGATAACTCCCAGACATTTGAGGGGGTGCAAACCTTCCACCTCAGACACTACACAACAGGATGGCTCAAGCAGTAAATTTAATACTGGGCAAACCTTTTCCAATATTTTTAAAGGAGCTGGGAAAGTATTTTTACATAGTTAACTGCCCTTCCATCTTCCTTTCCATGCCAGTTATGCATTCTGATATGCTTTGATGATTTTTGATAAATAAATAACCTTGCTTTAGGGTGCCCTCAGATCTACCTAGAGTTCCACTTTCCTCACCAGCTACTGCTCTTGATTTTCATATTTCTAAGACATATGGATATGGAGGTAGGTGCCTGCCTGGCGCCATGGCTCAGAGGAACAGGAAGCAAATCCTCAGGATCGCGAGAGCAGCTGCATGGGGAGGAGCTGGATGTCATTGTCCACCTAGGGACAATTGATCTGGCTGTGAATGGGATCAGAGCATTGCAAGAGGAGTTTGTAGAGTTGGGGAGGGTCCTTAGACAAGTAGTATGTATGGCAACCTTCTCGGAGGTGCTGCCTGTATATGGTAGGGATGATGCTAGAGTATTCTGCGCAATGGGATTCAACGAATGGCTGAAAAACTGGTGTGGAGCTAAGGGTTTTGGCTTCATTGGGGACTGGGGAGCCACCTGGAGGGATGCAAGCCTCTACTGGCACGATGGTCTGCATCTGACTGGGGAGGGACAAGATCCTAAGTGAGAGGTTTAAATGCTTCATTGGCAAACATTTAAACTAGCCAAGGGAGGCACTGAAAAACAGCAGAAATCATAGCCTCCCTCACAAGACACAGTAGGTAGAGAGGTAAACACCAAGATAGAGAAGTCAATAGGAGATTAGGGGTAAATGCAGAAAAGACAGTAAGGACAGGGATGGGGCTAAAAGGGGTAAGGCCACAAAAAATGGAAGGTGATGAGTACCAATGCCCACAGTCTGTGCAACAAGCTCCCTGAACTAGTGGTCTTGATGGAAGAGGGATGCCTAGATATTGTGGCAGTCACTGAAACATGGTACACAGGGAACCATGGCTGGGATGTCAACATACCATGATACACCGTCTACAGGAGGGACAGGGTGGGTAAAAGAGGATGAGGAGTAGCCCTCTATATAAGGGAAGGGGTTAAAGCAACATAACTAAAGAGTAAACAGGAAGTAGTTGATGAGTCACTATGGGTCACCCTGGAGACGGAAATGGCACCACAATCCGCATGGGGCTTGTGTATAGACCCCCATCTCAAGGGAGGAAATGGACATGGAAATGATAGAAGACATCCTTAAAATTGCAGAAAAGGGAGATATTGTTGTGGGGACCTGAATATGCCAGATGTTAGCTGGAGCACCTTTACTGCAGGCACATCCAAGAGCAGAGTCATTCTTGATGCTCTACAGGGGCATGCTGCAGACAGCAAGTGTGGGAACCCACTCAGGAGGAAGCAGTCTTAGACCTGGTACTCTCAAATGGGAAGGAGAAAGGATCTCAGATTTAGCAGTTGGAGCCATCTGGGAACAAGTGACCACCAAAAGTGTGGTTCACAATAAACACAGCCATGAGAGTCAAGCCATACGAAAACAAGAGCATTGGACTTTAGGAAGGCGACTTTGGGAAAATGAGAGAGTGCCTCAGAAAAGCACTAGCAAGGGTCAAGAAGGAGGGTGGAGTAACAATGGGGAATAATCAAAACAGCTTCTGCAGAGGCAACAAACCTTGTGTGAAGCAAATCAACAAAACAAAATGAAGGAAAGAACACTATGGTTCTCAAAAGAGGTGGAAGAGAAGGTTAAGGAGAAAAGGATAGCATTCAGGAAATATAGGAAACACAGAAGGAGCAGGACAGTTAACTTATCAGTTAAAGCAGAAGGAGGCAGGGAAGGCAGTCCGAATAGCAAAGGCACAAACTGAGGAAAAGATAGCCAATTCTGTTAAGAATGGGGATAAAACCTTTCATAGGTACATTAGGGAGCAAAAGAAAGACCAAGGGAGGGATACAGAGACTTAATGAAGGGAGAGAATGTGGGCATAGTGTGAGAGTGAAAAGGAGGGATACTGAATGAATATTTGCTCAGTATTCACAACGGAAGAGGAGGGAAGGTGCCTAAACCAAACAAGAGAGATACTCTCAATAGGGGTCAATACCAGTCCTTTCATAGAAGAAAGGGTTTGAAAGAACTCTTGAAACTGAGGGTGGACAAAGCAATGGGGCCTGATGGGATTCACACAAGAATTCTAAAAGAACTAAGGATAGAACTAGTAACACCACTAACTACTTTAACAAATCATGGGAGGATGGGGTGGTACCTGAGGACTGGAGGAGGGCAAATGTGATTCCACTTCACAACAGCTGGAGCAGGAAAGAGGCAGGAAACTACAGATCAGTTAGTTTGACCTCAGTGGTAGGGAAATGATGGAATCACTTCTGAAGAAAAGAATTGTTGAGTACCTAGAGGCCAGTGGGGCACAGTACCCAAGGCAGCATGGTTTCACAGCAGGAAGGTCATGTCAGACGAACTTAATAGATTTCTTCACTGGGTGACCAAAGTAGTAGACCAGGGAGGGCTGTGGATATGGTCTACCTAGATTTTAGCAAGGCATTTGACACAATCTCACACAAAGATTAATATACAAGTTAGCCAGCCTTGGAGTTGATCCCAAGGTGGTAGCCTGATAAAAACTGTCTGGACAACAGGATGCAAAGGGTAATAGTAAATGAAGTCCACAGTGAAGAAAGGAGGGTAACTAGTGAGGTACCACAGGGTTGGGTACTAGGATAGGTCCTCTTTAATGTCATTATAAGTGATATTGGAGAGCACCTGGAAGGAAAGGTATGTCTCTTTGCAGATGACACAAAATCTACAACAGGGTTGATACACAAGGTGGGGTAGAAAGGATGAAAAGGGACTTGGCAAGGTTGGAGGAATGGTCAAATATGTGGCAGCTCAGATTCAATGCAAAGAAGTGCAAGGTAATGCATCTGGGAAATAAAAACCAGGGAAGAGTACACAATGGGGTGAGTTATAATAACAACAAAATTGAAAGAGGCCTAGGAGTAATTAGCTCAGATGACCTAAAGGTGGGCAAGCAATGTGAGAAGGCAGTAAGGAGGGCTGGGGATAATGGGATGCGTAGGAGAGGCATCAACTGTAGAAAACAGGAAGTTGTTATCCTCTGTACAGCCAGTTGATGAGACCCCATGTGAGTACTGCATGCAATTCTGAGACCCCATCACCACAATGACATAGACAGAGTGGAGGCTGTTTAGAGGAGGGCAACCAAAATGGTGCAGCGTCCTGCACCAGAAGACACACTGAGGGAGACCAAGGCAGCTTAATATGTATACCCTTGAGGAAAGAAGAGAGAGAGACATGATAGAAGCGTTCAAGTGTCTCAGGAATTAACACAGTACAAGAGGGTAGCATCTTTCAGATGAAGAGATGTGCAAGGACAAGGAGCACAATTTGAAGATAGAGGAGACGGTTCAGAGGTAATGTTAGAAAATATTTTTTCCCAAAGAGGGTTGTGGATGCATGCAACAACCTTCCTGAGAAGATTATGGAGTCGGGAACAGTGGGAGAATTCAAGAATGCATACGACAGGCATAAGGCAATTCTAGTGGGAGTAGAAAAGTAAGCTGTTGATTAACAAGAATCTACAGCTTATGCATCAGATAGGAAATGGGCAGACTAGGTGGGCCAAGCAGTCCTTATCTGTCATCAAATTCTATGTTTCTATGTTTCTATTCTATGACATCACAAACTCCTATTCCATGCTATTCATCTGAATGGCCTGGAATGGGAGTTGTGATGCATGGAATGTTCAGGCAGTATGAAATAAGAGAGCAGCAACTGCTGGGGAGAGAGGCATTCAGGGCAGTTAAAAAAGCAATAAAATTAGAGTATTAATTTAACAGAAAAGGTTAAAACGTATCAGAATACTGGGTAGTCAATAAAAGAACAACTAGAGGGCATCTAGAGGGTAAAACTGTTTCCTATCACCTTTAAAACAGATGGATGCCAACACCTAGAAAGAATGCAGTTCACATTAAATATCAGAGCAGACTGGCAGAACACCCTGACAGGGTTTACATGGCATGGAAGCTACTAAAAGAATCAACGAAATTCCAAGCATCTGATATACACACCTGATTCAGGTATCTGGAGAAGATGCAGGTGATGTGAGCTTTAAAACTCTGGCAGGCCTGGGCTGATTTTGGACCAAGTGCAATTATTTAAGGTCTGCACTTCTGTGGATCCCTTCCTTGTGATCTCATTAACTACACCTTTGATAAAAAATGTAACAATCATATTAAGAAATGAAGGTGTTAATGTTAGTGACATAAATTATTGGCTAGAAAAGCACTATGAAGTTTTGGAACCCTCTACTGCAATTATTGATTCAGAGGACATATGGACAGGGGATGGAATTTAAAGTGAAATTGTTTCAATATAAAGCAGAAATGCAGCACCTTCCCAATAGTTTTTTAGGGAGAGA
Organism: Neoceratodus forsteri; assembly: GCA_016271365.2. Lineage (NCBI taxonomy): Eukaryota > Metazoa > Chordata > Ceratodontiformes > Ceratodontidae > Neoceratodus > Neoceratodus forsteri. Next base: position 681,586,201 of record CM057453.1, on the reverse strand, counting down.
CCGGGGGAGTCTATTTCTATGCAGGTCAGCCTAAGGCCTGGTACAAGTGCAGACCTAGAATGCACCTCAACAGTACCTGTGACTGTCTGAGGTGCACACTGTATGGGACTTTGGGCATAAGGAGCATGGTGTGCAGAAATGTAATGAAATGCAATTTATGTGATGTGAAGTAATGAGACCAGACATGCATATCATCAATGCCCTGGGCAGGAGAAATAGAACTGGTGGATGATAATTTGTACGAAGCCCAAGCAGATAGCAACCCACCATCCCAAAGCTCAGAAAGAGAATAAAACAGTCAGGAAAACAACCACCTGGTGTGCCCTCCTCGCACTGCAAACTCCATCCCACTCAAGAATATTGTATGTGTAATCCCAGCTCAGTCTCTGTAGACAGGCAGCCCCTCCTGACACAGGTACTGAAAGGCCCTAAAACCCTACAAAAGGAAAGTGACTCTGACTTACCCCAATGGAAGTAATGCCCCACATAAAGTAAGAACCCTGCATGTGGACCATCTATTGCCAGTACCTAGAAGAGTAACTAGAGCTGCTAGCAGGCTTTCTCTACCCTGCTACAAAATGCATACTGAGTTTTGCCAACACACAAACAATGAGGGACTCTGAACTAGAGACAGATATAGTCTCAAGGTCAGGTATCCATCTGGAACTAGAGTAAGAGGAAATGCAGAATATGGAGAAAAAGATGTAAAGGGAAAAACAGAAATTATTCAGTGACTTGAGGTATTGCTTCTAATCACCTATTAAAATGATGTCCCTATGCATTGCTTCTCTGAATGTTTGCAGCATGAAGAGCTATAAAAAACAAATGTTCACTATATCTTTTTAACCATTCACATCATAATATTTTTTTTACAAGAAACTAGATTGTCCTCCCTCTTTGAAGTTGAGCAAGCAAAAGGAGCTGGATGTGGGGACCATCATTCTGTACTTTTGGTATGGATACAGCAGTTGGGTTAGGCATTCTTTACAGAGACACCCAGGTAACGGTTACCAGGCCAGAGGATATTCTGCCTGGGAGAGCCCTTTACTGGATTGTGTGTTTAAGGGCCCCATCTTAGATTAATAAACACTTATGCACCCCAAACAAATACAGCCAGAATTTCACTGTATGAGAGTATTAGGCTTACTTACACACATCTAGTCGCATTATATGGGAGGATACATGAATTGTGGTATTGACTTAAAGGGACATTGTTAATCCCCTTAGGCCTCAAAGTGTCACTTGTTTAAAAACATTTTATGATTGCTAACATTCTGTAAAGACTGCTGATGTCACTAGTAGTTTGATTCTTATTCTTTTTCTTTAAAAAGTGAAAAACAGACAGTCAACCATGCTGGTGTTACCACACAAAACATGTTTGTTTACACTCGTTGATCAACCCCACTGCATCTTTTCTGGACTTGGGAACACATCCAACACAGTCTAGCCACTCATGATGCAGTGGGAGTTTAGGTGGCTATTGCCTCATGAGCAGGGCCACAGAAAATTGCACCTGCAATTTTTTGAAGAATCCACAATTTTCACCATTCTCCTAAAATGGACATGTTCCGCAACTTCTTGCAATTTTTGAGTTGTTATATTGAACTGTGTAAAAAGTATTAACATTTTTAATAAAATACTCTCAAATATATTGACAATTTTGCATGCAGACTTGGGTTTGGCTGAAACAATGCAATACAAGGTAGGGCAAGGGTTTTCTGTGACACTGATTTCTTTTAAATCCTTGCCTTTTTGGTTTCAAAATCCACTGGCCAAGCATAAGTACACTTAAACACTTAACATTTGTTTTGTGTTGAAGCAGTCTTTCAGAAAACGTTTTGTTGCCACACAGACAAACAAAAGATGGGAGAAAAAGTGCAAAGTATCCAATTCACCTAAATGAGGTGCTAACTATGAAGCTTTTTGTAAGTGGCAGGGCAAGTTTTTCCTTGTGAGCATACTTTCATTCAGACTAGTTGTGCTTCAAACAGCTGAGGATTTTGCATGGCCTGGCAATTTTAAACTTGAATAAATAGTTGCTAACAGTGATCTCACTCTTAGCATCTATCCCTAGATGCTCACGTGCAAAGACTACAATAAAAGCCTGGCTAAAGTCTAAAACAAGCTTATAAAACAGAAAATGTATCTGAACATTTATCTTTAACTAAACAAAATAATTGCAGCCAGAGTAAAACAAATGTAAATTACAGGGTACCCTGACTACTGTATGATACAGTATATATATATATATATATATTTTTTTTAATTTTTGGTAGCCACGTAAGGCCCACTATGCTATAGTGCCTGTTTTCAGGTACAACCCAGGAGCACTGAGGTTAAGTGACTTGCTCAAAATCACACAGTATGCAAGTGGAGGTTGTGGGAATCAAACCCAGGTCTGCTAGATGAAGTCAGCTCATTCAGTTTGTTACTCTGTCCTCTAGATTATATTGCCAGCCCCAATAACCCCAGATTTAATGTTTAAGTATGTGATTTCAAAATAGTGTACAGTACCTACGTACAAATTATTGCTATGAAACACTTTAACAACATTTTACTAAAACTCAATTATTCACCACTCTATCTGCTTATTTTTCTCTGTACCAAAGTGGGTGAATAGCTGGCAGAGCACTGCAAACAGCTGTTGATTACACTTCATTATTCTACAGCCAGAAACAAAAAATATATATTTTTCTGGCTTTATTTAATATTGATTTGTTGTGGCTCACTTTATTGAATCTATTTAGCACTGTATGAGGTGCTTTTAAATTTTGGAAGATAGGCAACACTTCAATAGCTTATCAGTTTAGTATTCTTTTAGGAACATAAACTTTTGTTTATGTTTGATACATATTCAGGTGTCAGTGTATTCATTTAGCAATTTATACTGACTAATATATGCTGCAGAAAACATTAAAAGATTTATTGTGAAGCACTCAGGTTTATAGTAGAACCCCACAATTTCCTGCAATTTTTGCAAAATGCTTCTCAATTTTTGGTAACCTTTTCTGCAATTTTCCAGTGGCCCTGCTCATGAGTGACTGCACTATTTGTGAGTGCTTCTAATGTTTAGGAAATATTCAAGAAGAACTGATTCAGGATTTGAAACAAAATAAAGTTGTTTATAAATATACATTACCATGCATTTCAGTTCTACTAAACAAGGAGACAGACAAAACAATAGCATTAATGAATTTTAGAGAAAGTAAGCAATCATAAAATGTGGGTTTTAAACTAGAAATAATACGGTGCAAAACAGGTTGACAGTGTCCTTTAAAACTAGCAACAGAGTGCAGAAAAAATTGTGATTTACACAGTCTGCAGAATATAATCAATGCAGCTAATTTAGCTGATGCATACAAGGATGTAGGATATGCTTACTACAGGCATACATATGCCACTAGGATTGATAACCTTTTTATTTCCGATATTTTATGCCATCTATTTTAAGTTACATTCTTCAGCACTATCGGATCATCTGTTTTAGACTGTATCTTAGGTTTAGGTACAATACCTCACAGATACATCCCCATCTTAAAAGATGGAGGTTAAACACTTCTGCTCTAGAGTCAGAAGTGGTTAAACAAGGAGTCCTACAACTACTCACTGCTAGACGTACAGTCTTATGTATGTATGAGAATCCTTGGCATGGTGGTTAGACAATAAAGCTTATATTAAAGAATCCTTTTAAATTTTGAATGAACCAAAACAAACTCAGAATACATTCAATATTTAAAATACATGGGCCAGTTATGCAAACACGTGTCTCTTCCACCAACTGAACGAGAATCTAGCAAGACACAGATTGAACATTTAAAATCCCTAATGTTCAAGTTGCAATATGTTAGAGCTGCCACAATAGAAACTGAAATGAAATATGGTATGGAGAAACAACCTTTCTCTGATCCATTTGCAGCATGTAAACTTAGATTGGATTCAACATGAATGCAAGGCCTACTTAATCAGGATGGATAACTAAAATCTACGGATACAGACATTTTAAATATTGTACAGAATTTTTATATGAATCATTTGGGCAGGAAAAATGCAAGGATCTCTGGGAAATTTCATAAAGGCACCACACCCAGGTTTAAAAGATACACACAAAAACAGGAATTAGAAGCTCTTATCAAGACAAAAGAAATATTTCAAACCATATCTACTCTAAAGAAGGGTACTTTGTCAGGTTTAGATGTCATTTCTAATGAATTTTACACAAGCTTTGTTTAAGAAATATCAGAACACCTAGAAATTGCATTCAGTTACACATTATCAATGGGTAAAGCATTTCCAGATTTTGGGAAAGCTACTTTGAAATTTTATTCAAAAAGGGAAAATTAATATTAAGAATTGGAAACCAATCAGCTTATTCAATTCAGATTACAAAATCTTATAAAAGCTACTTTGTACTGGACTGCAAAAGATGGCATAAATATTAATTGGCCCAGCACAGATATGTTCAATCCCCAATAGAAATATTTCAAATAATCTATTACTGTTAAGAGATATTTTTGAAAGTAGCAGACAAGGCAAAGCAAAAGGCTTTTTACACTCTTTAGATCAAACCAAAGCCTTTGACAAAGTACATCACAAACTTTAATTCACTATCCTAAAGACTTATGGGATTCTGAAAAGAATGGTGACTTGGATTGAAGGCCTCTACAATAAGGCCCAGTTAATACCTTATATAAATGGTAAATTTTGGGTCTATGATGGAATGGTGGCAACACAGACTACGAAGTCCACCACAGCGACACCCGCAATGTGCACAGCACAAGGCTTCAATGACACCAGTGCAGACACAGACAGTGACGGCATGATCGGTGAATGGCCAGTGGCTGCAGGGCATGGGTCCTGCCTGGCACAGGCACCATGCACAGGATGCATGGCATGCCCACAGGGCATGGCCACACAGAACCACAGCACACCCAGGCATGAGGCGCTCACCCAACCACAGCCTGATTGCCAATGCATGCACCACAGGGTGACTTGGTCCAGCAATGCCACCCCCACCGCACGGGCACACAAAAGCACTGGAGGATGGGCTACCCACCACAAGGTGCACAACATGGAACAGTCCCTGGCACCCCAGCATGGCCCCACTGAACAGAGATGGGACAGGCCTGCACAGGTCAGCTGGGCACTGTGGTGGCTGTAGGGACAATGTATGGCACATGGGACCACAGTGCAGCACAAGTGCCACTGGGACACTGCCACAGAGGTGCAGGGGCCCAACAGCAGTACATGGACAGTCATGGGAAACAGTGCACAACCCACACCTACAGATGGCAGGCAGCACAGTGTGTGTCAGCCTTATAAGTGGGGTATCCACAGCAGCACCAGTGGGACACCCCACCACAGAGCAGCTGCTCACTGCACCATTCTCGTGGAGTGCCATGGTCAGACACAGGACAGACACAGCCATGTAGGTGAACAAATGTATTTATTGCACACAAACACCAATACCCAGTGCCCCACACCCATACCCACTATTCATCAGTAGTCCCACATGGAACAGTCCACAGCTACACAGGTGCTCGGACCTGGAGATGGATGTTCATGGCAATGCCCAGGAGGTAGTACCTCAATGGCCATGTCTCATATTGTTCAACAATGTGCAGTATATGGTCTGTGGCCCCGGACCCTCCTGTGTTTGCTGGAAACCTCACTGCCACATAGCAGCTGCTGGTGCCTCAGCTCTGCCAGGTGCTGTTACTCATGGAGAACCTCAATGAAGTGCCAGATGGTTGGATGTGCTGCGACCATCAGGACACTGAATCCTCTGTGCCACTCCTCCAGTGCATTGGTGGTCCTGGACAGGCCCTCACGGACAGAGGAGCACACATTCCAGAACTAGTGTGGATAGGTTGCCCAGCACCTCATACCACTGCATACAGAGCGGCCCAGTCATGTGTCCTTGAGTAATTGAGGTGGGGTCCAGGGTATCCTCAAATGGCTCAAAGAAAGACCAGGCCTGTAGCTCCTCATAGGCGCTGACAGCATCCACTGGTGGCACGAAGGCAAGCGCTGCCAACATCTGGATATGCATGGTGAACTCATTGTTGGTAAGGCAGAGTTGTGCTAAGTCCCCATGCTGCTGTAGCTGCCTCCACAGATACTGCATAAAATGGAAAAGCAGCCCCAGAGATGTGCCTGTGGGTATACTGTGTACAGTGCCCTGAAGGTGGCGGGCTTGAAGTCGATCATAATCAACATTGGGCTTAAGTCTGGGCACAGCTCTTGCAGCTTACGGAGCATGCTGTGTAGCAGGGCATGGTTCTGCTCCCCATCAGAGTGTACACCGCTGGCAGCACTGTCTCTGTCTCTACACCATGCAGGCTGTACATCTGTTGGAATAGTCTTGGGCTGGTCCTAAATGTGCCATTGGCATACCAAGCAGCACAGTGGGATATGTACTGGAGATTCTGCTGTGCTGAAGATTAGGAAGCAGCTGGAGGTGCCCCAGAGTCATGGAGCAGGAACTGCTTGCCCGCATCGGACAGCTGGTACTCTGCCAGGATAGAGAGTGCTGCAAGTGAGCTGAGATCAACTGGCACCCTCTGCACCCATCACCGTGCCCTCTGCACCATCCACTTGAGGTTTGCAGCCATAGGTAGTTGCCTACAGACCACATCTGGTAGCACACTGCAGCAAGCCATGATGACCTGCTGACTGCTCTCTGTCGATGTTACTGACCAGCACCTCACATCCACCTGGGTGGAACCTGTGTAAAAGAGCCATTGGCTCAAAGGTAATAATTCCTAGAACAATAAACTAAACTAAACTAAACTAAACTAAACCTAAACCAGCTGCACTTCCACCTCTGTGCCATCTGGCACATGGTTGTGCCAGCCCATGAGTGACACATCATCCACCCTGTCTGCAGTTTGGGCTTGTCCTTGGCACTGGCTCGCGATGGTACTGGACACACTTCCAGTATGTCACCAGTCAGCATGTCCTCCCACTGGTAGAGAAACCACAAAATGTCAACAGGTTGTTTCCATGGGTGCTCTGCATGAATTGGAGTGGCATGACTCCTTCCATCGCCTGTGGACATGTATGTGGAGTAACCCTCCATCAGGGCTTTATGATGTGGCGCTGTGTGCGCCTGCCCATGTGGACCTCCCACCATTCACTGTGCCATCCCTGTCAGCCTGTCTTTGTGTGGGTGCTGTTACTGTGTGCCACTGGGCCTCCTGTTCACTGTCATGACTGGCACTGTGAGGTGGTGCAGCCTTGTTGCCTGGGTCCCCGCCGGATGTCCGCACATCATCGTAGCACTGTGTGGCATCTACCTTTTTGGGGTTGCGTGTTTGCCCTGTGGCACATCTCTATCATTCCCTATCACTGTAGGTGCCTTGTCACCTTGGTGTTGTTTCTGGTGCTGCTGTCACTGTGTGTGGTTTGCAGTCAGGGTGTCGCAGTGAGAGGTTGTACTATAAATTTGGAATTTCACTACCTTTAAAGATGGGTGTGAGACAGCGGTGCCCATTAAGCCCCTACTCTATACCTTTGTACTAGATCCTTTAGTGAGGCACATAAATCAATCAAAAACATTGTGGGGATCTTTCCTGCTAAGGGAATCATCCTCAAATAAATTGTTGCATATACAGATGACATATGTCTTTAGTACAGAATGCCATCTTGGGAGAATAAGCCATGAAGTTAGTCACAGACTATTCTAAATTACTGGGAGCCAAAATAAATAATGATAAAAGAGTAGGATAGAGCTTAGGCCCTACAAGTGTAAGGCCACAGAACATTGCAGACATAAATATCTCTCCACTCAAAAAAAAAAAGAATACTTTATGTTTGGGACAGGAAATCTACCTTTATTAAACTGGGAAAAAACTGGAAATATGTGAGACATTCTCTAAAAATAAAAGGGTTCTAATAATTAAAAAATATATTTTACCACTTTTCACATACTTAAGTTTGTGTATCCTCCACCTTTAGGTGTGGAACCTAGAATTTATAGCAATGCTTCTCAAGTGATATGGAGTAGCCATCTTAACCCTGTTAAAGAGAGGTGACATCTTTACCAGATAAAACAGGAGGACTAAATATGATAGTCCCAATAATTTTTTCATTCCTTTTTCACCTTTCAATCATTAACACATGCCTCAAGGACAGAACAACAGGTTGGCCAAAGTGGACACATTTTCTACTAGCCCCTATAAAACAAAAAGGGAGAGAGATCCCCAAACTGAGTAGCTCTTTAGCTATACCTGATTATGCCATCTCAACTCTAAATAAACTGAAAGTGTGGAAAGTATCTAAATAAAGGATTACTACCTTTTCCAGGAAAAGCTGTATTATATATGATGGAGCAAGTACATATGACAGAAACAAATTTCCCACTTTGTTTATCAACAAAAATGAAGTATGTGCTATACATACTAAAGGATCCATGAATCTCCTCAAAATATGAGATGTACTATGGCTTTGCTGTCATGAGAGACTGAGATTTAGGGGAACGTGGAATATAAATCTATAACCAAATGTGCCTTTCCAGGACATGAACATATTAACCTAGAAGAAACACAAAACACTTGTTTTAGAGTGTAACTTCTCAAATAAATTCTGGAGTTTTTGAATGTAGGGTGAAATGGCCATTCCTTACAAGAATAACATGAATCTTTAAAACTTGGAGATTATAGCGGCATCCTAAAGCAATACCGCCAAGTAATATTGAATGTTATTTTGCAGTGTAAATTTTATCTATGGCAAGTAAGATGCCAGTATCTTCTCGATAATTACAATTCTCAAACATATCAATAGCAATCATGACAGAAAATAGCCTTAAACAAGTAAATATGAGGGATTCCCCATGTGTTCTACAGAAAAGGTCTGCCATTTCTAGTGCTTGTACAACTGAAGCAGATACCAGGGATATGAAGAAAGCTTAAAGATAGCTCTGAACAGTGAAAACTTTTTTCCCTTGGATTCTCTGCTATTTTCATTTTGAGATAAAAAAATCTGTAAATTTTACAAACTCATGATGTAATTTTATGTATGATATGGAATATTTATACTGAATGAATTTGTTTTGTATTTTCTTCAGTAAAATTCTCATGTCAGATGTGCTTTAACTGTAAATTAAATGTATTTTCAACAAGAAGTGGCTAAAATGGTAACACAGATACTAACCTAGTCTACCAAAGATGTTAAAACACAGAAGCCTTCAATTGTAATCAATTACTGAAAACAATGTCAAGGATTTTTCGCCCAGGGTAGATGGTATACATTTTGTCTCTTTTGTTTCTTGCCTTCCTCAGATGATGTTCTCTGTTTGACATGTTCAATTGATATTTCATTGAACCTGTTCTGTTTCTTTTTGGAGCTTTTTTTATCATTTTGATATTTTCTTTGTTTATTTCATGTTTTCCTTTGTGGCTGAAGTATTTCTCTGTAAGATATTGTGTCTTAAGCCAGCAATAAGACATGATAAGGTGTGTTATGGCCTGATAAGAGCACGCCTGGTGCATTATGAATGCTGAGTGCCTTTAGCACCTGGGAAGTGCTCTTATCAGGCCATAACCCACACCTCAGAGTGTCTTATTGAGCTTATAAAATGGGCCCCCATAACTCCTCAGCAGAAAAAAAGAATAAAATCTTTAAGAAACAGTATGGTAAAAAGTATTAAAGATGGATAAGACAGAAAACTAGTCCCTAAGTTAAGCAGACCATATATATCATTCAATGTCTGTCTCTTTCTCTCTTCTCCCAAATCTGTGTCCTAACAGAGAAAACACTTTTTTACTTAGTTTATCTTAGTTTTGTTTAGCCTTTGTTCTTGAGTTGCAGGCACTGGCCCCTTTAATTGTGAGTGAGCATGTGTTACCACCCCGCCCGCCCCTACAGAGTGATTTCCACTGTGATGCCTGTCTCTCTCCTATCAAGTCTGTCTCTGCCACAACACACATACACTTCATTTTTTCTTTTTGCTTTTCATTTTACTTTTATTTTGTCTTGTTTACAGTTTCTGTCTTACTAACAGCCACTGACTTGCTTGACTGGGCATCGGGTCAAAATGTCACACTGCAGAATGCTATGACTTAATCACATTAGCGTGATTCCTTTATTTCATATGTTCTGTGGGCTCTGCCCCACACCCTGTGCACGGGGTTGCACCCTGGACCCCCACTAAGGATTCTAACTCTGGGAGGGTCCAACATGGAGAATCATACAGGTCGAGGGGTTCACGCATAATGCCATATGCTATTAAGCGTGACATTATGACCCAGTACAACTTGACTGTTAGAGCATGTCCCTCGATGGCTGCCGTACAGAGCAGATTTCCTAAGACTTTTAAATCACCAAGTTGGGCTGTGTAACAGCACTGCACTGCATTAGGATTTTGCAGCTATTTTCACTTGTTGCTTTCATTAATATGGCCGGGTTGCTGTGTGAGGAATGGATAACTGAGACAGGAGATGTCGGAAAATGGATAGAGACTACCGATTCTGTTAACGGTCAGTGGGGTCACTGGTTCCTGGCCGCGTTTGAATAATGGGAGCAACAGACATTTAGTTGTGAGGAATGGCCAGCAAAGAATTTCATTAATGAAAGGTACTAAAGCTTTAAAGTTAGTTCGATGGGGGTTATTGGTACACTGTTTCTCGGTACTGTGTGCTCTATAAGTATAGCAGTTGTGCTTCTGTCCCAGCTTCTGTGGGCTGCTAGCTGACCAGCTGCATCAGGGACCACTGGCACAGGCTGATTTCCCATGTGGTGTATCATGGTTAGCAGAAGTAGTGCCCATTGTAAGATTATGTCTTGATAGGACACAGCTGGAAAGGGCATCCAGCCAATCAGCATTCTAGATATTTTTTTGCCCATTTTATAATTAAGATTCCCTTACTCTTATCGAGAAGTGCCATGGGATCTTTAACATCCACTAGAACTGGCAGACCTCAGTTTAATGTCTCATCTGAAAGACAGTACCTCAGAAGAGTAGCAGCCCTCTCATGATGTACTACAGTGTCAGTATTAGGGTTTATCCCATATTCCCTGTTTGGGGCCAGAACCCACAACCTTCCAATCTTCTGACCTCAGAGGTGAGTGTGCTACCTGCTACCTAGTACTCCTGAGAGGAACTTGTAGAAATGTCCACGACCATGTCAGTTGCATAGGAAAAGAATAGTTCTGTAGGAGAAGAAACCAAACTCCTTCTGCAACCATCTGAGCTCTTCCTCACCTCCTTAACTCTGACTTCTCAACTGACTCCTAGACCCATTCACAGAAAGGCACACTTTTTAAGGGGAACAGCAAGTGCCTTGTTGTGTGACTGAGCTGAGGAGCTGCAAAAGTAGTTGATGAGAAAAAGGAAGGAGGAAAGGGATGTGTGCTCCTTGCTAACCACATACACAGAGGTTAAAAAGCAGAAATCCATCCATGACACTCAGGGAACAGCATAAAAATACAGCACAAAGAGATGTTCAAAAATGTAAACAAACAGATTTTTATGTGGTAACACCAGTATGGTGAGCAGTCTGCTTTTTACTTTAAAAGAAAAAGAATAAAAATCAAGCTACCAGCTACATCAGCACCATCTTCAGAATGTGAACAATCATAAAATGTGTTTTTTTTAATTATGGACACTTTGAGGCCTGAGGGCTTGACAGTGTCACTTTAATATTTATTTATTTTTATAATGTATGACTGTACATTCCATTGCTGTCAATTTATCTTTCACAACAAACTAAAATTCACTAATAAAAACACACATACACACTAGAAAAGAAAACAAAGAACTGTGGCTGACCTGTGTCTTAATATTATGATTTAGAAAAATTTCCCACAGTCATCATTAGCACTTATTGCAGAGTAAAGTAAGATCTAGTTAAACAAGTTATCCATGAGCACATAATGCAGAGTAAAGTAAGATCTAGTTAAACAAGTTATCCATGAGCACGAATGCAGAGTAAAGTAAGATCTAGTTAAACAAGGGTATACCATCAACATTATGTTGGAATGTCAGCACAGTGAAATGCGCATGACAAAGTGAGTATGAGTGAAGACAGCTACATGGATACAACAGCATGGATGTGATAGCACTGTATGTGTACAGTAGCTGTTTTCAATTGTCATTCAGGCTAGTTTAAGTCCGCAAGTGTGTACTGTCTACCTGTGCTGGCAATGCAGCATTGAGATTAGGTTCACAACCTGTGAATGGGCTTCCTACATACAGCAACCCTGGTTTGAGACTGAGAGGTTCTTGTTTTTTTTTGTGCCTGTCACACCAGCTGTCACATAAACCTCCACCCCGACTTTCTTCCTTCCCAGAGTTGCAACCCCCAGAGTTACAATAGTAAATCTGTCTTCTTGACTTTTTCCCTCCCGAGTTGCAGCCCCCAGAGTTGCAATATTAAATGCCCCAACTTTCTCCTCTCCCTGAGCTGTGTCACCCCCGAGTTACAATAGTAAATCCAAACCCCAAGTTCCCCGAGTTGCCTAAGTCATGGTCTGTTGTTAGTGTGGTGCACGAAATTTGTCACATGCCAGTTGTGCTGTTGCCATTTTGCCTGTGCTGTGATCGACCACTCAACATTTGTTTTATTTATTTATTTAAGTCTTTGGTAACCGGAGGAGTGCAATGATCCAGGGACCATTTTCAGGCATGACCCAGGCCACACAAGTGGCAGTTACAGAGGTAGTGACAAGTTATACAATGAGTACAAGCATGTAGTTATACAGACATCATTGGTGAACAAAGTGGACATACAGACATCATTGATGAACAAAGAAGTGACAACGAAAGTAAAATTAATGAGAGGCTAAAAAACAATCAGTACATCATGATAAGGATACGTGGCCAGTACAAATTAATGCAGGATTTAAAAAAAACATACAAGACAATAGCCAAGTGGAGAGCCCAAAAGCAGGCAGTGTGGGATGTAAGACAGGAGTCCAAAGAAATGAGAGAGGGCAGGTAAGGCCAAAGCAGCCCAAGAGGGAAAAGTCAGAAAGGTGTGTGGGGGGTAATCCAAGCTAGCAATGGCATGAGGCCTCATCAAGCAGCCAGGATTTGAAATATGTCTTGAAAGTGGCATGGGACTCCAGAAAGCAGATGGGCACAGTGATTCTATTCCACAGAGTGGGAGCAGCTACAGATTATGTTCTGCTACCCATAGCTGAGGAGACAATCGGGATATGGGGACTGAGAATGCACACAGACACCTTGTTGGAGTTCTGGTCCTGAGGAGAGAAGTATAAGGAGGCTTCACCATGCCTGATGGCACTGTCCAGGAGGCAGCCAAGCCCATAATCAGATCTGCAGTGTAGTGGGAGCCAGCCAAGAGTCTGGTAGAGGTGACAGTGGTGAGTGGAATATGGTGCCAGGAGAGTGAAATGACATATGTTGTTGCACGTGGAGCAAAGGTGAGCATGCAAGGCTAAGGATGTGTGTGGGTAAATAGGGATCAGTAGTCAATCTAGGGTAGCAGGTTGCCTTGGGCAATGGTTAAATGGGCTTCCCTGGTCAGGAATGACTTTATCCAGTAAGCTGCACCAAGTTTCTGGTTAATATGACGGATAACAGAGGTGATATGATTGGAAAAGGAGAGGACGGGTCCAAGAAACTCCTAGATATTTGAAAGTTAGTACATTTTCAAGTACAGTGTCATCTGGTGAGACTACTGAGAGGGTGGACCCAGCCTTGGCAATCTTAGATAGGAAGGGTTTAGATCAAAATAGCATGGATTTAGCTTTTTAGCATTAACAATTAGGTAATGTGAATGGAACAAGGTGTGCTCTGTAGAGTAGTCATCAGATAAAGCCCTGGATATATTCTTTTTATTTTTTCCGTTAAATCTTTATTAGATTTTCAAGTATACAAACAACATAAAGCAGGTGTACTTAAAGAGACATGTACATATGGAAGTAAGGCAAAACAGAGAAAAAAACACCCTCTATCCCCCCCTAACCCCTTCCCTCCCCACCCCCTATTCCCCTGCTCGTCCCCAGGCCAGGCTACTCAGTGTCAAACCTTGGTGCACTATCAAAGCTTTGATTTGATTAAAGTTGTGGCAATTGCTAAGAGTAAAGCACAAGGAAAGGGGCCATATATCACTGAATTTACTTAATTTGTTTCAGAACTGAAAATCATCTTCTCGACTCTGAGACAGTGTAATAGCTCTGTCAACCACTCACAATATGATAATGCTATGTTATCCTTCCAATGCCTTAGTACTAATTTTTTGACTGTCATGGCTATAAGGGCAGCGTGATATTTTAGTGTCTTACGGAAATTTCAGAGTAATTCCCAAGCAGGCAAATATTGATCGAGAACAGCTCACCTAGACCTAACAGGGGTCTGCCTACGCCCTAATCTGTCTCCCAGAGGGGGCTACTTTAGGACAGTACCAGAAAATATGTACTAAATTGCCATCGCTTTGGCCACACTGCTGACAGGTAGCAGACTGTCTACTGTTGAAACTGGCAATCTTCTGAGGTGTGTAATACAGATTTGTAAGATACGGAACTGGATGAGTCAAGTCTGTCCTGAGTAATATAGCGGTGACAACCCCACCAGAGTGTCTCCCATTTGATGGATATCCCTGGTAAGAGAGTTTCCCAAAGGTCTTAGGTCCGAAGGGACCAGGGTGTAAGTTGTTGTATAAGGTTTTGAATATTTTGAGACCGCAGGTGGAAGGCCTACAAATTGCACCATTTCAGACCAGAAGGGGGTCATCAGGTGGGCGGTAGATGGGTTCCGTAAGTTCTTATCAAGATGTGATGTAATGGAAATAATTTGAATATGTTGGAGGTGGGCAAGCCTGATTTTCCTAAAATATCCGGAGGAGGCCCATTGCTGTTCGTCCCTGCCCAAAAGTAACTGAGTTTGACCTCCCGAAATTGTGGAATCCAGGCGGGGAGAGTTTTCCTTCTAGTCTAATGTTCGGTTCCCCATGAGAGGTTGCTCCAGGTCTCCATGATGGTTATATTTGAAAATCGAACAGAGTTAGGCATGCACCTTCACCGATGTGGCGAAGGGTGATCCGAGCCAAGACTTAAGGAGACTCTTAGGAAGGACAAACATCAAAGCTGTCGGAGAAAGGTTACGCCTACGGATTTGGGTTAACTCTATTTGGACCCATAGGGGTGTATACTTATCAGGGTGGCCAGAATTGGGGGAGAGCCATCTTAGGTACTTACTTAGATGGCAGGCCCAGTAATAGAGACCGAAATGAGACCCTCAGGCCTCCTTTAAGCTTAGGGGCGGCAAGCTTATGAAAGGCCAGCCTGTGCCCTTTACCAGCCCAGATAAAGTTGGTGAAGATGTTGTGGACCCTTTAAACCATGAGTGGGGTAACCAAATGTTAAGGAGACTGAGGGGGTAAAGCAGCCGTGGAAAGACGTTCATTTTGATGAGGCTAATCCTGCCCCAGATTGTGAGTGGAAGAAGGGACCATCTGTTCAGGTCATGAACGATGGTATTTAATAAGGAATCCAGACTGAGTTTGTGCGTGTGGGAGGTATTTCTTGACAATGTGATGCTAAGTACTTCACTGTTTTCTTATCCCAGGAAAGGCCTAAGGCCTCGACCTCATTCCTCATCACTCTATGGTTGAGGGAAAACTACCGCTTTCTCAACATTGAGTTTATAGTTTGATAATAAACTAAATTCTCTGATGACCCCAAGTAGGTGTGGGATAGATTTTCTGGGGTATGAGGTGCAGAGGAGTAGGTTGTCAGCGAGACCAGTACCTTTCATTTCGATGTCCTGTGCTGGTATTCCTAGGATCCTGGGATCAGTCACAAGTCTGCAGATGAGGGGTTCAAGATAAATGGTGAAGAGTAGAGGGATAGGGACATCCTTGCCTCATACCAGAGAGAAAGGGAACCTATCAGAGTAGCACCCATTGCAGAAGACTCTGGCTGTTGGGACAGTGTAAAGGGCCTGAATCCAGTTCTGAAATTCTGGGAAACGAGGTGTTCAAAGCCTGGAAGAGGAAATTCCAGTCGACTTTATCGAAAGCTTCTCTAGCGTCCAGAGAAACCAAGGCCGCAGGGAACCCGCATCTCTGGACACCGAGAAGGCGTGGTCCAGTGTTCTGATGTGATCACTGGCCAGTCTGCTTCCATGAAGCCGACCTGCTCCTCTCCGGGAGACTTGGGATCATGGCGCCAGTCGGTTTGAAAGCAGCTTGTTGAGAATCTTGATATCCTGGTTGAGTAGTGAGATTGGCCTGTAACTTGCTACATTTTCGGGGTTTTACCTGGTTTTAAATGAGAATGATTATGGCTTAAAAGTGATATGTCCGTGCTTTTCCCGCCTAGGATCTGCTGGAAAATGGGAAGAAGTAATGGAACGAGGGTCTTAGCAAACACTTTATAGAAGTTCGGGAGAACCCATCGGGCCCAGGAGATTTGTCATTGGGAGACTGTTGATCACGCCCAGTAATTCTGTTTCCATTAAGGGGCACATAATGCGGCACTGGTCAGCTCTGAGAGTGGGAGGTGTAATCCCTTAAGTAACAGTCTGGCTCCTTGTTTGGGGGATTTGTCATCGGTAAGTATAAGGATTGAAAACATTTTTGGAATTGAGATGATTTCTTGGGGTCTACCAGCAGGAGACCGTTATGTGTCTGGATTGTGGGGAATATCTAGCAGATTCCTGTTGCTTGACACGGGAAGCAAGGAGATGGCCGCTTTTTCCCCGATCGTGTATGTCGCTTTTGTTTTGAGAATCATATATTTGGCTTTCTCCTGAGATGTTCCATGTAGGTGTTTTTAAGTTTAGCCAAATCTAATAAGGTCTGTTCCGAGGTGTGAGGGGAAAGATTTTTCAATATCCCTAATCTGTCTAAGAAGAAGAATTAGCTCTTGCTCTCTCAGTTTCTTTCTTTTGAGGCCACCCCGATGAAGAGTCCCCTTAAGTAAGCCTTGAGGGCCCCCATTCAATATCAGGTTTGCCCGTGGAGTTTAAGTTAGTTAAAGTATATTGGGCAATATGGTTATTGATATATTTCACTATTTCTGGGTCTTTAAGAGTTGGTTGTTGAGCTTCCAGCGACTGTTCTTATTGGGGATATCTGATAGGGAAAATGGCATGAAACCAGTGAATGGTCAGAGGGTGGGCCAGGGTGTATGGGAATCAACGATTCCGGGGACCAGACAATGCGAAATCAGTGTAGTCGATCCTGGAGGATGTCTTGTGAACGGGAGAGGTGAATGTGAAGCCCTCCTCGGAGGGGTGCAATAATCGCCATACATCATGTACTCCGACCTTGTCCCAGAGGTCACGAAGAACCCTTTGAGCTGGTGATAAGCCTTTGGGCCTGTGCCCTGTATGGTCTATATTAGGATCGGTGACCACGTTGAGGTCCCCTCCAGGATCATCGGTGTGTTAACGAAGGGGATTAGTTTATTTGTGAGGTCTACAAAAACTCAGGGAATCGGAATTAGGACCATAAATACTTCCCAGTAAAATTTCCATGTTGAAAACTAACTCTCCTTGGACCAAATGTATCTCTCATGGGTGTCTTTTATAACCTTATTTGAGACAAATGGAACATTTCTGCCTATCAGTATCATGACACCACAGCTCTGTTTTGTGCCTTGAGCAGAGAATACTTGACCTACCTGTTGCTTCTTCATGTTTAATTCTTCGGTGGTCAAAAGATGAGACACCTGAATGAATGAGACATCAGATCTCAGGAGTCTGAGATGCTTACAAACCTGGTACTGTTTAGCCTTTTGCCTGACACCCTTGACATTCCATGAAAAGAAATTCAAACTACCCAACTTTGTTCAGGGTTGTGTATACGGGAGGGTATAGGCCACGCTACCGATGGAAAATCTTGCCATCTCTTTGTTGGATTTTTCTAAAAGGGCCTGGTCTGGATGAGCCCTCCCTTCCCCACCACCTCCCACATTTCCCCAATGAAAGAGAGAAACTCATGTACAGTGACACCAGAAGTACAACCCAGCCCTCTCCTCCCCATCATAGCAACAGACAGTGAACAGCAAATACTCTAGCTATCCCTTCCCTTCCCCAGCCCCCAAACCCACTATGCAACCCCAATATCTGAAATATTTGGTTATGTACTATAATAACTGACTGTAGGGGTTATGCAAACATTAACCATTTAACTAGACATATCTGGAATAAAGTCCCAACAACTAACGCTTATTAACTGTAATAAGAACGGGCACTCAGTCAGAAAGAGCCACAGTACAAGCTAACGGATAATAGAACCAATCTGGAAAAGATAACTTGGTCCATATTAACTGATGAACAATGTGGATATCCTCAACCTAGGGTAGTAAACATAGTCGTCACCAGACTTCTTAGCTATAATCAGAAACATGAGAATTACAATAGTAATAACAGAATAACAATCCCAGCAGTGGCGATAAGACTGGTCACTGAGAAATATGCGAAGAATGGTGAACAGTCCGCCGGCTCAGGAAACAACAATCGAGGTCAATCCAGCTGATATGGTAAACAGCTTCAGTAGTGCGACAGAGCCGGACATCCACATGAATGAGACTCACTTAACTAGGATACGTGCATGCCGGCAAGTTATAGCCTTGAAGAGCTGGGGTGAGCTTGTTTGATTTATAAGTAGTGCATTAGAATTGTAAGCTTTAGGAACTCCCGTAATAAATTAGAGGTCACAGCAGGCGAGGACATTCATGGGAGGAGCCAAAGGGGTAACAGAGCATCACTGGACCCTCATGCACATCTAACCAGGACATTCTTAAAGTGAGGCCGATCGGTTCTGCCGTTGATCTGATGTCACATGCAGTGCATATTCGCAACGCGGCCGTGTATCCCACTGGAAAGCTGAGGCAACTAAATGACAAACAGTTCCAAGGAAACAGGCGCTTCAAGAAGAGATCGCTGATAAGGGGCCATGTAATGGGGTATTCACGGGATACAGATTCCGGAGAAATCGCTGATGTGCCCTGGATAGGCGCTTAGACAGGTAGAGCGGGAGTAGGTACTGAAGCTGCTCACTCTGAACATGAGGAACCAGCTGAGTGGGAACTCAGGAATGCGAGATCAGCTGCAGGAGCACAAATAAAGCAGTCCAGAAATAGATCAACTCAGACGGCTTGAGAGCAGGTCAGGACGTGGTTACCTAAGCTTCAGGTACCTTTAAATAATTCAGGAAAGGCATTGGCAAGAGCCTTTGCAGCCGTGTCGGATCTTCGAATGTCGCCCAGGCTCCCAAAATCATGACCCCTAGCTTAGCAGGGTATGACATGCGAAACTTTATGTTTGCGGCAACTAGCTTGGAAACCAAGGGATGAAACTGGGTTCTCCGCTGCCTTATACGGCCGGGTAGGTCTTGTGCCAGTCTGATCCTTGTATCTTCCCAACGCACCTCCTTTAGATCTTTGATTTTGACAAACAGGTGCTGACACTCGAGGTAATTCAAGAATTTGAAGATCAGTGGGTGGGGGGCTCCGGGTGATGGCTTGGGCGAAGAGTCCGATCACGCTGATCGATGATATAGGAGTAGCCATAGGGGGAAGGCCTGGCTATCTTTTCATCAGCTTTTGAACAAAGGTTATCACATCGGCACCTCCAGCTCCTTCCGGAGACCTATGAGGACCGTGTTGTTTCTCGACTGCCCTCAAGGTCTTCTATCTTCATCTCCATTTTGGCGAGTTTCTGTTGGATAGAGACCATCTCGGCTCCATTTTATCGACGCCTCTCCACCAATTTGATTCTTGCATCAGCATCTGAAGATCTCTGCTATAGGTCCTCCACGGTGCTGGTAAGTGATTTAAGCTCTGAGGTTAATTCTGCCATGCTTTCTTTAAAGGGAAAACTCAAGAAAGCACTGTAATGTGAGAGGTTTCGGATCCGATCTGAGGCCACTAATGTCTGCTCTTCTTCACTCCCCGAGGCCCTGGCTTTCTTCTGGTCTTTTGGGTGAGACTGGCAGTGATGTCTTGAGGCATTTTTCCTAGATTGCATCTCTTCAGAGCTAAATGAGCTGCCCAGGTTAGACTCGAACCTTTCCAAAAGATAATGAGCTTCAATCTGCTCGTCGGTCATCAGTTTAATTGCAAAAATATTGACTTAAATGGGTCGGAGAGCTGGAGCTGCGGTGAAAGACAGTTATCTGGAGGACTGCATCACGTGACCTCCTGGATGTATTCTCAAGAGCCTTGTCACTAGTGAAGAGGATGAGGTCATCTGCATAAAATAGAGCATCACAAGTGAGACAGTCAGAGGGAGAGAGTTTATAAACAGGAAGAATAAGAGTGGGCCCAGGATGGAGCCCTGGGATACACTGGTAGTGACTGGGAGGGTGGGGGAGGTGGAAGGTCCTACACATACTGACTGAGATCTATCTGAAAGTTAACTTTGGAACCACTGCATGATCACAGTAGAGCAGCCAAGGGTGCAGAGGGAGAAGAGTAGCAGGGTGTGGTTGACCAGGTCGAAAGCTTTAGACAGGTTGACAAAGATGGCACCCATTGCCCTTCCAAGGTCCATGTTCCTAAGAATATGATTGGTAAACAGGGCAGGGCAGATGTGGTGGAGTAATGTTTATGGAAGCCATGTTGCTCTCTAGACAGTAGCTTGTTTTAGCCATATTGTGGTAGAACCACTATCCATAAACATGTAACACAGAGTAAGTAAGATCCAGTTAAACAAGTTATCCATATTTACATGACTTTCCCAACTTCAAAACTTGACAGATGGATCACCAATTCAAATAACAATGCACTGAGCTGCCTCGTAGATGCAACTTTAGTGAACATTGACCAGGGGAGGGTTTGTATTTCAACTGAGGTGTTCTGAAAATTATTAACCATTTTATCAGCTTGTCAACAGCAGAAAAACAGAATACAAAACAGCTCCATGAGGGATTGAAGGTATATGCAAGTTACAGACCCTTTCACTTCTTGGGGCCCAGATTTGAATTTTGCCCTGGTCAATAGTGACTGACAGTCATTCCAATAGCTGTTTGGAGTGCAAGGAAACATGATTCATGAAGTTTCAGTCCAGTCACAGAGGCAGGTGTTCATGCCATCAAAAATCACAGAACACACATGACACAACAGCTGCCAGTGTCTCACAAAATCAAAGACTGAATAAGTAGGGAGTCTGAAGTTCCTTCTTTCACTAGTTGGGAACCACTCCATTATAGGGTTAAGTACACTGGTGAACAGCACTGCAGCCATCCATGCTTTGTACCAGTTCTGTGAATTAAAAGGAATTATATTTACAGCAGTCGTTTCCGCTCCTCCCGCTAATTCTCCACCTCTTCTGCAACCACAAACACCATAAGGTCCAAACAGAACCCACTGGATGGATCTGACTGCTGCTATTCACCTGTCTGAGGCCCAATGCAACTTCTGCTCCCTTTCCTGCCGCTCCGATAAGTCTGACAAATCATGAAAACTGCTGCTGGGTCACTGTCCATAGGTGGGTGATGGGTCGTCTGCCCTCAACTCTCCTCCAACAACAATGTGCAATGGTGCGAGTGAGCACTGGATGGGTCCACTCCCTCCCTCCTCTGCCCACGCCACCAGACTATATCAACACCAATCAACCAGACTTTAAAGGCAGCTCCTCCAGTCTGGACTGGTTCTTGAGTCCAAGTCACTTTGCTGCTGGCAAAAATTGCAGTCTGGAAAACTCAAAGTGCCTGGTACACCCATGTCCGTA
The DNA here is from genome assembly GCA_016271365.2 of Neoceratodus forsteri. NCBI lineage: Eukaryota > Metazoa > Chordata > Ceratodontiformes > Ceratodontidae > Neoceratodus > Neoceratodus forsteri. The sequence goes on along the minus strand of CM057453.1, from coordinate 681,564,558 downwards.
GGCCACCACAAGATGACTGGTGAATGGTGCCAAATGCAGCAACTGAAGCGCCATCAGACATCAATCATCATGGTGAGCAGGCAGCCACGGACAACAGAAAATCAGGATGTGAAAAGGTAGGGAAGGTGGCCATGCCCGCCTCCCCCACCATTACTATTAACTGGTTGCAAGACCAAATTATTTGATTGCAGCAGATGCCATCAAGCGGACAGACCTCTCCCCATCATTCATCAGAGACATGCTGCTGCTGCTGCTGACCTGATCTGCCAGCTGACACCGGGAATTCAAAGTCTTGCACTGTAAATTGGGAAATTTTAAATAAAGGACCATCAAGGTATGCTCTAATATTGGTGGGCTGGGCCCACTTCACAGAATATTGCTGGAACCCAGATCCCATGGCCCATATAATCCAGTGCCTATGATTGAGAATATATAAAGAAACTCAGATGGTACATAATTGCAACAATTAAAGGTGACATGGAAAAGAATGCCAAACTTAGGAATGGGCAGCAAGAGTTACTTTCAAGGCCAAATTGTGCTATGTTGATCAGGGCAAAAGGCAGGGAAATTACTAGCCCTGAGACAGAGGAAAGTGAGGCAGCCCAGACCATTCTAGGGGCGAATGAAAGACTGGGCAGACACTTGATCACCAGGCCCAGGACACTGTATAAATTTGGTAACTTTTATAGGACCTTATAAGCAGCAGAGACTCCTGCAGATATGGAAGATATCAGGACTTCTTGGAAGCAGTAATACATCCCCAAATTCAGGGCCAACAAAAGAACTGCTCAGCAGAAAAATTATAGAAACAGAAGTCCTAACAGCCATCAAGACTCTTATGTTAGATAAAGTCCCAGGATCCCATGACTTTCTGCCAATTTTATAAAGTGATGGGGAAGGAGGTGTCACCATATTTAGTCAACCTATTTAATTTGGCCTTTGAGGAGGGTAATCTAGACCTCATTTAATCAGTAACTATAGCCCAATCTCTCTGCTTAATATAGATCTTAAACTTCTAGCCAAAATACTTGCAACATGGGTGTCCACTGTCTGGCAGGATTTAGTGGGACTAGAACAGGTGGGGTTTATGCAGGGCAGGCTGTCAAGAGACCACACGAAAAGCTCAGTTACATTATTTCTGTGTCTGGGACTCTGAGATCCCTGTGGTCCTGCAGTCCATAGGTACAGAAAACCATTTGATAGAGTGGTTTGGAACTATCTATTTGCCACCTTGGAGGCCTTTGGGTTCCACCAGAATTCACCACATGAGCCTCCTTACTATATTCTTAACTGTTAGCTAAACTATGTTGTAATGGGTTAGAAACATAGAAACATAGAATTTGATGGCAGATAAGGACCACTTGGCCGCCTAGTCTGCCCATTTCCTACCTAACGGATAAGCTGCAGATCTTAGTTAACCAACAGCCTACTTCCTCCTACCCCCACTAGAATTGTCTTATGTCTGTCCCATGCATTCTTGAATTCCCCACTGTTTGTGACTCTAGACCTCCTCAGGAAGGCTGTTCCATGCATCTACAACCCTCTCTGTGAAGAAATACTTCTCACATTACCTCTGAGCCATCCCCTTCTATCTTCAAATTGTGCCCCTTGTTCTTGCACATCTCTTTTCTGAAAGATGCTACCCTCTTGGACTTTGTTGATTCCCTTGAGGCATTTCAGTTTCTATAATGTTCTCCCTCTCCCTAATTTTTTTCAAGGCTATACATCTTAAGCTCCTTTAGTCTTTCTTCACATGTATTCTGGTGCAGACCCTGCACCATTTTAGTTGCCCTCCTCTGGACAGCCTCCATCCTGTCTATGTCTTTGCAGAGCTAGAGTCTCTAGAACTGTACACAGTACTCAGATGTGGTCTTGCCAACTCTCTGTACAGAGGACTAACAACTTCTTGTTTCTACTGGTGATGCCTCTTCCTATGCATCCCAGTATCCCACAGCCTCCTTACTGCCTTTTCACTTGCTGACCCACCTTTAGGTCATCTGATATGACTACCCCCAGGTCCCTTTAAATTTTTGTTGTTGTTAGTATCTCACTCCCCTGCTGTGTACTCTTGCTCTGGGTTTTGTTTCCGAGGTGCATTACTTTGCACTTCTTTTGTTGAATCTAAGCTGCCATACACTTGACAATTCCTCCAACCTTGCCAAGTCCCTTTTCATCCTTTCCCCTCCACCTTGCATATCAACCCTTTTGCAGATCTTTGTGTCATCTGCAAAGAGACATACTTTCCTTCCAGTCCCTCTGCAATGTCACTTATAAAGACATTAAAAGGACTGGCCCAGGCACTGAACCCTGCGTACCCCACTAGTAACCCTCCTTTCTTTACTGTGGACTCCATTTACTATTACCCACTGTGTCCTGTTGTCCAGACAGTGTTTTACCTAGGCTACCACCCTGGGACCCACTCCCAGGCTGGCTAATTGTTTATTAATCTTTTTGTGGGACTGTGTCAGATGCATTGCTAAAAGTATGGGTAGGCCATGTCCCCAGCCCCTCCCTTGTCTACTTTTAGTCACCCAGTCAAATAAATCAATTAGATATATTTGACATGACCTTCCTGCTGTGAATCCATGCTGCCTTTGGTCCTGGGCCCCACTGGCCTCTAAGTACTCAACAATTCTTTCCTTCAGAAGTGATTCCATCATTTTCCTACCACTGAGGTCAAACTGACAGGTCTGTAGTTTCCTGCCTCTGTCTTGCTCACACTTTGTGAAGGGGAATCACATCTGTCTCTACTCCAGTCCTCCTGTACCACACCATCCTCCCATGATTTATTAAAAGGGTAGTCAGTGGTGTTACTAGTTCTTCCTTAGTTCTTTTAGAATTCTGGGTGAATCCAGCAGGTCCATTGCTTTATACACCTTCAGTTTTAAGAGTTCTTTCAGAACCCTTTCTTCTGTGAAAGGACTAATATCAACCCCCTATCCAGAGTGCTTCTATTGACTGAATTAGGTATCTCCCTGCTTTTCCATTGTGAATACTGAGCAGAAGTATTCATTCAGTATCTCTGCTTTTCACTGTCGCCTCTGCCCAACCACCTTCCACTTTATTCAGCCTCACTATCCCTGCCTTAGTCTTTCTTTGCTCCCTAATGTACCTATAAAATGTTTTATCCCCTTCTTAACCGAGTTGTCTATCTTTTCCTCGGTTTGGGCCTTTTCTCTTCGACTCCCTTCCCTCTTCCTTCTGCTTTAACTGGTACAGTTCTCGATCCTGCTCCTTCTGTGTTTCCTTATACTTCCTGAATGCCATCTTTTCTCCTTTACCTTCCCTGCCACTTCTTTTGAGAACCATAGTGGTTTTCTTTCATTTTTATTTGCTTTACACAAAGGCTTGTTGCCTCTGAGATGGCGGTTTTGATGTTTCCCATTGTTGCTCCACCCCACCTTCTTGCCTGTTTGCTAGTGCTTTTCTGAGGCACTCTCCCATTTTGACAAAATCAGCCTCCTGAAGTCCAGTACCTTCACTTTTGTTTGGTCTGACTCTATAGCTAAGTTTATCGTGATCCACACTGCTTGGTGATCGATTGTTCCCAGATGGCTACCCACTTCAAGATCGGAAATCCTTTCTCAGTCCCCATTTGAGAGTACCAGGTCTAAGATTGCTCCTTCCTGAGTGGGTTCCAAAACTAGATGTCTGAGGCATGCCCTGTAGGGCATTGAGAATGGCCCTGCTCTTGGATGTGGCTGCAGCAAAGGTGCACCAGTTAACATCTGGCATATTCAGGTCCCCATCAGCAATATCTCCCTTTCTCTGCCATCCCAATGATACCTTCTATCATTTCCTTGTCCATTTCCTCCACCAGAGATGGGGGGTCTGTATATAACCCTTGTGTGGACAGTGGAACCATTTCCAGTCTCCAGGGTGACCCACAGTGCCTCCTCTCCTCCCTGTTTACCCTTTAGTTCTGTTGCTTTGATCTCTTCCTTACATATGAGCTACTCCTCCTCCTCTTCTTCCCTCCCTCCCTCTCCCTCCTGTAGATTTGTGTACCCTGGTATGTTGACATCCCAGTCATGGTTCTCTGTGTACCATGTTTCTGTGATGGCCACGATATCCAGGCATCCCTTTCTATCAAGGCCATCATTTGGGAGCTTTTACCTAGACTACAGGCATTGGTACTTATTACTCCATTTTTATGGCTTTATTTCTTTTTACCCCATTCCTGTCCTTACTGCCTTTGTCTTTTCTCCATTTACCCCTGACCTTCTCCCTACTGACTGCTTTATCTTGGTGTTTACCTCACTAATTACCCTGATTTTTTGAGTGGGGCTAGGATTTCCCTTCCCTTTCAGTGCCTCCCCTTGGCTAGTTTAAATGCTTACCAATGAAACATTAAAATCTGTCACCTAGGATCCTGGTTCCCTCCTGGATAGATGCAGACCATCGTGCCTGTATAGGCCTGCATCCCTCCAGGTAGTGCCACAGTCCTCAATGAAGCCAAATCCATGAGCTCTGCACCAGTTTTTCAACCAGTCATTGAATCCCATGGTGCAGAATACCCTAGCCTCATCCATGCCATAGACAGGTAGCACTTTGAGAAAGTTACCATGTGTGCTATTTGTCTAAGTCCCTCCCCAACTCAACAAACTCCTTTTGCAATCAGACAGTTTCCAGTTATGGAACGGGACCAGACAGAGCACATTTCATGTCTTTCCTCACTTCTGTTTAACGATACCTCAAACCTCTGACCTGCACAGTTCCTCTAGATAACAGAATCTTGGGTGTCAAAGTAAGAGGTACATGGTATGCCATATCCAGATATGCAAACAATGTTCTTCTACATCTAGAACACCCTACTAGATCACTGCCTGCAGTATTTGAAATCCTGACAAAATGTTGTGCTAGCAAGGTGCAGGCTGAACAGAGACAAAATGGTAATAATGCCATTAAATATACACACCGACAGGGAATAAACTAAGCAGTTGGGAGGTAGGTGGGCTCCCAAGTCTGTTACATATTTGGGTATTGAGATGAGCAGGGACAAGTAGTGTATGAAGGAACACAATATCTTCAAACTCCTGACACAGATCAAGGCCAACCTGAATAGATGTTCTTCCTCCCTTGACATTGTGAGCATGAGAAACATAATAATGATGAACATATTACTACAGCTGCTATACCTTTAATCATTACAGGCCTATTTCTCCCAAAGCAGTGGTTGAGAGCCCTAAGATCATGCTTCTCATCATTTCTGCAGAAGTGTAAACTTCCTAGAAGGGCATATGCCAAGGTCACTCCAGTTAAGATGAAAGTGGGGGCTACATCTTCCACACTTTTTGTTATGACACTGCCTGCCAGGCATGTCATTTCCTGTGGTGGTGGACAGGTCCTCCCCAGAAGGGACACACAAATGCAGTCTGCACAAAGAAGTATTGAGGCACAGCCGTACACAGTATGCTTTGGATATAAGGGCATTGATTAGACGTTTCTTCACTAGTCCTTCACTAGTCTTCCCAGAGCTCTGTGCAACACACCTATAGAGAAACCCATGAGGGCCTGTAGACAGCTTTATACATTTTTGAATACCAGACCTTTGTTTGATCTTAATCGGTCTGTGCGTCATAATCCTAACATTACCATTTTTGGCCCAGGCCATCCTTATATTCCTATACTTAGTCAGTATATAGTATACATGCAGACCTCTTTGCTCTAATGTGTAAAAAATGTTGGTGCAGGATGCCCATATTTAAAGATAAATAAGTCTGGACCTTCTTACTTTGGCAATGAGAACAGAAAATATGTCTAAATAGTAAGATTGAACTAATAGTCCATAAAAGTTTGTATCTTTATTTTCTCTTCACTTCACACTGTATGTTCAGTTGGCAATGGTTTCAGAGTTTAATGCGCCACTTCCTCAGGCCACTTGCATTTGACAGTGTTGATTCTGGTATTTCTGATAATCAGTTATAATTATAATGCCCTTCTTCATTCAAAATACAGGTTTCCATATTTTTCTTCACAAAAACAATTTTCCAAGTTTTAGAACTTCATACTTGTTCTATATAGAATTAATTGCACTTTTGTATTTTCTTATAAAATATGATGGACAATATGTATTCGTCCTCTGCTATTTACTTTAGCTCCATTTCATTTCTTGCTTCCTTGTTGTGTTTACATCACTAGTTGGAGCTCTCCTTTGTTAAACTAAATATTTCAATTCTTGCATCTGTATTTAAACTTGCTCAAATGCCATTGAGATGACCATCTTCCCTAAGGAACCGAGGACTGAAATATTTACAAGCTAACACATATTGTCCAGTCATATTTTATAAGAAAATACAGGACGTGCAATTAATTCTATATAGAACAAGTATGGAGTTCTGAAACTTGGAAACTTGTTTTTGTATGAAGAAAAATATGGAAACCTGTATTTTGAATGAAGAAAGGGCATTATAATTATAACTGATTATCAGAAATACTGAATCAACACTGTCAAATACAAGTGGCCTGAGGAAGTGGTATATTAGTTATGAAACTATTGCCAACTGTACATACAGTGTGAAGCGAAGAGAAAATAAAGATACAAACTTGTTATGGACTATTGGATTCAATCTACTATTTAGATATATTTTTCTATACATGCAGACCTGCCTGACCTGCAATCCCTTACATTTACTAATGTTGTCATAGTTTAGCACCTTACATATGATTTTATGCTTAGTTAGGAATGTTATGTATAGTTAGGGATTAGTATAGAATGTACTAGATATGCTTCATATACAGTATACTGTATTTCTGCTTATGCTTAGTTATTTGCTTGTCTAGAAGTAATTCTTCTATGAAATGCTATCAACAAAAGTATGCCTTTCCAGACAGAGTGATCACTGAGTGGAAAAGTACTTAGAATGTAGAAATGAACTATGTTTATACATTTGTGGTCTACAGTGCCACCTACTGCTATAATAATATTACCATAATTATTAGTATATTTCTGCAAAAGGTATAATGTTATTGCCTGGGATATATTTGTAATCCTGGGCACCGTCTACTGACTAAGTGCACACTGTCTGAACCAGCACTTTTATAGTGACAAGCCAGAATATTTGTGACTAAGCCATTGTCCTAGTTTCAACATGTATGGACACACCAAACCTGCAATATTTTAGATGTTGCAGCCAAAAGGGCAACTTAGATAACAACTATACTGCCCACCAAATTAGCAAATCTAGATAATGTAGAATACACAGCTAGTAAGCGTATACTGCAGTCCATTGCCATAGCAAAAGGACTTGATCTTATCTTAGTAAAAGTATGATTGTTTACTGTAAGCTCACTGAGTTTTTCTATGATGACATCCTATAGTGGGGGTTCCAAACTCCCAGCTGACAATAAGCTGACTTTTCCACATGCATGTATCATGTATTTGGGAATAATCCTTTACTTTGAAAGTACCTGCTTCCTGTGTTGTGCTTTTCCATCAGGTGTAGAACCTGTTAAATCTTACAATGGTGACTACGAGCAGCACCTGATTAGTCAGAGATGAACCAGTGGGCAGAGGATCTGGGAATGGCACCCCAGATCAATGGGGATGATGCAGGGGTTGAGACACCTGACCAACCAGAGAGAACAGGAGCCAGACTGGACAATACCTTCCTGCTGAGGCAGGGGCTACTTACTTAGGTAAAAGGAACCTCATCAATGGAGTCTCTAGAAGCTTGTCGTACTGGATTGTGATAGAACATTAACTCATTGAAAATTTTAACAGATATATGAGAATTTTGGAAATGGATGAACTAGGGTATTTCAAGGGCAGAGACATTTTCTCACCAAAGGAGTGCTTGTGGTGGAGATTGGGCAGTTGTTTGTTTCTGTCTTCCATGCTGAGGCTTTGGTGATTAAGTGTTTCAGTGTTTAAAACCCTTGTGTCCTCCCATTCATTTATTTGTATGGAATGACCCTAAGGCTTTGTCCGAGGGGCTCCATGACTCAAATGTGTGACTGTCTAGCAAGAAGAGTACAGGCTATTCTGGACCACTCTAGGCTTCTTGGCTTGTGTAGGAAAAGGTAGAAATAAACCTTTATTCTGCATATCTGTTACTGCATGAGGTTTTACTGTCAGGTTATAAATGAGTTTCTAAGAGAAAAAATGTTGTTTGTCACACTGTTTTAGGTTTGTGTATTTGGCCATCTGGACTCAAACTTATTTTACAGAACAACTTCCGGTTGCCTTAGGGACTCCATAATTCAAAGAGCTCTGGCATCAGATGTCAAACCCTTGTGCCCTCCCTTTTCAAGATACAGAATAACTTTCAGGCTTTAACATCTTAAAGGACTCTGTATCTCAAACATGATAAATGTGTCACTGAGAAGATTCAAGGTCAAATGGCAGGCCTGGAAATTCCCTCAGTGGAGTGCTGTTAAAGGAGAACCTCCACCAAAAAAAAATGCCCACTAGAACTGAGTTCTGGTTGATCAGGTGTCTATTGGACCATGGTGGGCTCTGGGAGGGTGAGGGTTTTGGAACAGAGGCGCATGCTCCACTTGTGCCTCTCACAATTCATTTGCCACTCTGGTGGGGCATGGTTCCTCTGTGGGCACTCACAATGGAGACCAAGGAGGATGCTGGGAACCTCCACAATGGAGACCCACAGGAAGGTGGCACAGGACCCCACAGGGGAAGGAAACAACTCCTGGTGGGGAACTCAATTGTTAGGGGGTAGAACTGGGGAGGGAGAGGAAAGGGAGGTACAGTGCCTGCCCGGCACCATGGCTTGAGGGACAGGAAATGCATCCTCAGTATCATGGGAGCAGCTGCAAGTGGAGTGAGCTGGATGTCATTATCCACCTAGAGATGAATGACCTGGCTGAGATTGGATCAGAGCAGTGCAACAGGAGTTTGTGGAGTTGGGGAGGGGCCTTGACAAGTAGCACACATGGTAGCTTTCTCAGAAGTGCTACCTGTCTATGGCAGGATGAGGCTAGGGTACTCTGCACCATGGGATTCAATGACTGGTTGAAAAACTGGTGCAGAGCTCAGTGATTTGGCTTCATTGGGGGCTGTGGCTCTGCCTGGAGGATGCAGGCCTATTCAGCTGCAATGATCTGCATCTATCCAGGAGGGAACCAGGATCCTAGGTGACAGATGTAAAACTGATGGGTCTATAATTACCTGGTACTTCCCTCGACCCCCTTTATGGATTTGGTACCACATGTGCCTCTGGCAATCCCTAGGTACCTTCCCTGTCTCAAGTGACCTGCTAAAGCTCCACCAGAGTGCAGCTAGTATGTCCCAGCATCCCATAGTACTCTTGGATGAATGCCATCCGCCCAGGAGATTTGTTTTCTTTAGGGCCTTGAGGGCTAACCACACCCTTTGGTGGAGATAGCATCATCCGTCCCTCCCCTTACTGGTCTTTTATCCTTATCCAGATGTGACCCCTGGGTACCTTTCCTCCTCTTGCTCCATTTCTGTTGCTCCCTGATCCCACTCCTGCAGCTTCTATCCCCTTCATGCCTTGTTTGTAGATATCCCATCCCTCCCTAGTGAACACAGAGGCAAAGTACTGGTAAATACCTCTGCCTGGTCCTCGCCTCTTCCACCCACCCTCCATCTGATCTCAATCTGCTGAGATGGCCCTTAGTTTTCCTCCGCTCTCCCCAATGTACGGAAGAACCCCTTTTCCCTCCATGTATCCCCTGTGCCAGCCGCTGCTCTTACTGGACTTTGCTCCCCTCACCATCTCGGTGACTTTTCTAGATGCAAGCTGGTACATTTCTTATCCCTATCCCCTCTTGTTGTTTTATATTTTGTAGGCCACCTTCTTTCTCTGACTGCTACCTGTACCTCACTGGACCACCAGCATGGTTTACGTGACCTTGCTCCTTACGCTTCAACTTAGCATAGATCCTGACTGCCCATGACGTCCCCTGCTTATGACCTCCCATCTCCTTTCCACACTTGTCATTGAGGTAATCCCTTCAGTGATCCTTGAGAATATTTCCCATGCCATAAAGTCTGCCCCCCTGAAGTTCACTGCAAGTGTCCTAGATCTCACCCCACTCCCCCATGCTTATTTGAAACCAGACAGTATTGTGGTCACTCCCAGTCAGGGTCCTGTACAGCTATGTCTCTTACCAGATCCCCATCTGCCAGAACCACATCCAGGACATGCCCCTCCCTTGTGGGCTCCATCACATGCTGTGTTAGAACACATCCTGAAGCTATCCAGCAGCCTCTGCTCCTTGGCCACCTTAGAGGACATGGTTCCCCAGTTTGTACATGGCATATTAAGGTCCCCATCAACACCACTCCTTCCCTTTTGGACCACACTGGGCAATGATGTTGTCCAGCAAACCATCCTCTAGAACATCACTCATCCCGGGGGCCTATATGCTACTCCCAGCTTGACCTTATCTCCTGCTGGGGATCGTAAGGTGACCCATAAGGCCTCCACGTTTCCCTCTGCCTCTTCTACCATAGCAATTTCTATATCATCTCTAATGAACATAGCCACTCCACCCCTCTGACCTCCTTTCTATCCTTCCTAAGCATAGTGTACCCCTGTACATTTAGGTCCCAGTCGTGGTTTTTGTTGGCCCACGCCTCCGTGAGACCACCGCCACATCCACCCCTCGAACAGCATGGCCTGGAACTCCGCAACTTGTTTCCCAAGCTCCTGGCATTTACTAACACAAACCCCACCCTTATCCCTGATCCTCTTTGTCGAGCCCCACCCAGATTCCTTATACTTCCATCCTCCCTGCTCCTCCTGAAACCTCCACCTCCAGTCTGTTTCCCCTCCCCCTTTGGGCTTGATGGCTACCCTCATCTGGAGGAGAGGGCTTTAGTTAGCCCTCCTCATCCCTTCCCCCATACAAGTTTAAACCCCACCTTCTTGTATGTAGTCAGCCATCCCTGTTTAAGGACTTTCTTCCCTAATGGGGCAAGATGAAACCTGTCCTTGGCATATAGTCCCTTATCCTCCCAAACTCCATTCCAGTTCCCTAACACCCCCAACCCATCTCTTCACCCCACTTCCTGAGCCAGTCATTAACCTCTGTGATGATTTTTTTCTCCACTGAGGCCTTTGGTACTGGCAATATCTCCGAAAAGTAAATGTTGCATCCATTATCCCGACAGACTCTGGCAAGTTCTTGGAACCTTGCTTGATTTCCAAATGCTATTTCCCTCTAGATCATTAGTTCCCAAATGCACCAGGAAACGGTTTCTCCACAATCCTAACCATTTCATACACCATGAACTTTGCTCTGTGCACTGTCAGCCCAGAGATACTCACTACCTTCACCTGGCTATGGCATCCACCCCTGTCCCTCCCAATGGATACCCCTAATCATCGAGTCTCCCAGTAACAGAACCTTAACACCGCCATCATCCTTATGGTTACCTCCACTATGCCCTCTCAGCCCCCTTCCACCCCTTTATTCATGATCTCACTTATGGGCGCCTTCCTGCCTTATTAGAGACCCCTGTCACCCTCCCTTTCTGCCTCCCTTGCTATTTTGCCCACTTAACTCAAACCCCTCTGAATAGGTGTCCCTTTAACCTCTCTTATCTGAACCATTTATCCTGGCCCTGATGGTTTCCTTCCCCACCACCATCCTCCCCCTGTAATAGTACCCCTGCTTCCAGAGGTTCTCTGTGGGTCCCTTTGGCTAGGGCCCCATCCTTGGTACTGACCTCCCAGCTGAAGGGGCCTCTCCCACCTCCTGTCTCCCAGTTTCTTCCAATCATGCTCTCCTCCCTCATGTCTGAATATGTTGCATCTCCCCATTTGCTTAACATATATGTTTCCCTTCTCCTCTGGGACTATGTCTATCCTTTCCATAGCTGGTCTGTGATGCCCTATGGGTATCGATTCCCTCCCGGCCTCTGTATAAGTTTCCTCATTTCACCACCTTCCTCCCCTCTAGGTTGCTTAGTAGCTCAAATTTATTGTGACACTCTATATCAGCCCCATCAAGTAACCTGAGTTTCCTGACTGCATCTCTAAACTGACCTCTCTTCCTCTCTTGCACTGTTCACCTTAGGAGCCCTTCCACAGTCTGCTGTTTTAGGCTTCTGCACAACAGCCCTCCTGACTCTTCCCTCCAGTCTCTTTGTATTCAGAATGTTCACCATGACGCTTCCCTTAGCATCAACTTCCTATCTAAGGGTCCCTGTCCCTAATATCCCCCTGCTTGCTGTAACATAACGTCCCTGTAATTTCAGGAGCGTTGCCCAGCCTCCCTCAGCCCCACCCTTCTGCTGCCCATATCCACACCCTCTTATCCTTGACACCCCCCAGCTCCCACAGCTTACTCCTTAACCAATATACCTCACTCCTGATACAAGATAGCTGTCTACAGAGTGGGCAGCCTCCCTCTCTCAGGCCCAATTTAGAATTATTGCCATCCCACAGCCTGTGCAGCCTACAACCCTTCCAAGATGCCATGGTGGAATATGGCCACCCTGATTTTCCCCTCTGTTTATAATAGCACACCCCTTTTCTCAGTCCCTTTTCCTGAGTACAGTTTCTCTCTATACGGACTGTAGTTATTTACAAACCCATTTCAACCCCACCAGTAACGTTCCCAAGTCTCACAACACATACAGTCCAGTGTGTTAACACCCACTAACAGTGTATAAGCAGACATCAGGTACCATACGATGTCACAGGCCCACCAGCTCCTGTTGCTTCGAATTTCAGTCCCAAACAGAAATACTCAGCCCTTCAATCCCAACCCCAGTGGCTTTTCAGTATTTAAGAAGGCATACAAAACAGGGTGAGTGGGAGGCTCTTACCAAACCTGAGCAAACAACACATTTAAATTTCCCTCTAAGTATCCCCTGCCAAACAACTATCCACAAGCCACCAAAGTTACAATGTAACAGTTCTAATTCAAGGTAATAATTTTTAACACATAAAACTAATTTCACTTACAAACTATTCAAATATTTCAGTTAAAACAGAATATAACTCCAGCCCTCTTTCCTACCTGGCTGCTGCTTAGCTCCCAAGTGAACAATGAAAGCCAAGTTAATTCCTGTTTAGAACAAGGTAACTGCAGCTAATGTCCCATCCCCAAACACTCAGGCAAACAACACATTTAAATTTCCCCTAAGTATCCCTGCCAAACAACTATCCAAAGCCACCAAAGTTACAATGTAACAGTTCTAATTCAAGGTAATAATTTTAACACATAAAACTAATTTCACTTACAAACTATTCAAATATTTCAGTTGAAACAGAATATAACTCAGCCCTCTTTCCTACCTGGCTGCTGCTTAAGCTCCCAAGTGAACAATGAAAGCCAAGTTAATTCCTGTTTAGAGACAAGGTAACTGCAGCTAATGTCCCATCCCCAAACACCAGGCAAACAACACATTTAAATTTCTCTAGTATCCCCTGCCAAACAACTATCCATAAGCCACCAAAGTTACAATGTAACAGTTCTAATTCAAGGTAATAATTTTTTCACATAAACTAATTTCACTTACAAACTATTCAAATATTTCAGTTGAAACAGAATATAACTCCAGCCCTCTTTCCTACCTGGCTGCTGCTTAAGCTTCCAAGTGAACAAACTGCAAACATAGTGCAAACTGATTAAGGCAAATGCCCACAACCCTCTACTTGTCATCTTGACTAGTGCAGGTCCTCTATAGCTATAGCTGTGAATGGAGCTAAAAGGACCATACTTTAGCAGACTCTAGTCTGTATGCTAATCTCCATCAGTGTTCCAAACAGCCTGGTATGATTAACAGCTTATAAACAGCACAATTACCTGCCTGTGCAAGTTGAGGATCACACAAAAGACTCAGTGTGAGTCATTATCACCTCACTGTTTGGGCTCAGCTGGGGTCCGAACTGTGATCTGGGATAGAGTGCAGTTAAGTTGCCAGCTTGTTCTGAGTTTGTCTCTTGGTCTGTGATGATGCCTCTCACATTACTCGAGGCCAGTGCTAAGCATTTGCCTACCATTTTGAGTGTCAGTGTTTAACATTTCAGTGACAAAATGTTACAAGGTATAAACGGTCTATCCTGCATGTGGTGGTTTATCCCAGCCTCCCATAGCTGCTCCTTCTACCTTCCCAATCTCCCAGCTCTGTTTTCTCATCTACTACTGCAGGCTGATGTGAGGGTGACCCTGGAAGGACTTTCCATAGGCCTGTTGCTGCCATTACTGGCAGGTGTAAGGTCTCCAACTTTTCCCAATACACCACATTAGTCAACACTATCCAAGCACTCCCACCATTATCCCACCCAGTGTGTCATTTCATCCAAAAACAATGCTTTAGTGCATGGATGGTACAAAAGTAACCACTAATAGAATACAGATAATTTGAAAAGTTAAACATGCATTCCTGAGATGTATAGATCCTCCCTAAATTGATGAGGCAGAACTCCATGCCTTGCAGCTGGTTCTCCTGGACTAATGAAATCGAGATGTTTAGAAAATGTTATTGTTGAGGCAGAGCATGTTAAAATCAATACATGTATGCCTGTTATATATAAATGCAAATGTTTCAAAATGTTCTGTTCCCCGAGCCCACAAGGATTGTCTACCCAAGAGAAGTCCTAAATCTGCCCCATCTTACTTGATGCAACTTGAACATTTCAGGAAGTGCAGATCTCTGGTTGGTCACATTGTAAAGCTGAGCTTGTCTTTCCTGCCTGCTTCTCTTCATTGCTTTAATGGGGAGATGATTAGAGTGTGGTGAGGTGGATAATGATGTTGATAATTTTGTGTACATGGCCATATCTGCTTGACTGAATATCTGCTAATGTGGAATCATCTGGTTTGGGGTAAGGGGCAGAAATAAGAAGAGAGGGGCCATGGTACAAAACAATGAGTGGGCAGACTGTGTCTATACATGACAAATCTTTTTGCTGAGGCAGGAAGCAGTGTAAGAGCAGAATAAATGTGCAATATCAGAATATTTCTTGATCTGCATTTTTTAGTGTGCAAGCACATTCTCCATTATAATTGTGGATTAGTGCAACCATCTGTGGGCTAGTGAAATTTTAAATTAACTTGTCCTGTTGGTTACTGCAAAAAAGGTTAAGTTCAACCCCGCCTGTAGGTGTCAAAGATTTAAATCTTTACAGGGTTATGGAGGGAGGTAGTGGCCTACTGAACCAACCTGGAGAGATGGAGCTGCCAACACTGCCTACATACTAACCTCAAGGTACAAGGTGGGTGTATGTGAGGAATGGCTTACCAGGTGACACCTGCTCCACTGTCATCTGTGGATGGCAAAGCAAGAAAAGGAACATTCGGACACAACATAGTCCTTCATTTCAATATTCTAAATTATTTGTTTTTGTATGATGAGTTCATCTAGCAAAGGTTTTACAATTTCTTATTGAAGTTCCTGGATGTGACATATCTTATTCTAAAAAATCAGCCTTTTTTACACTGATGTGCTGACCAATATTTGTTTTACATAATTTATGTACAGTACCTGTGCTTTCATTTTTTTTTTTTTATCTTTTGACTTCTACAATCTCAGATTGGATCAATAAGGCTCACTCACTAAATACAATATATCAAAGCAGTTTTATTTCTTAAATATAATCATTTATTCCCACCAGAAATCATTCTACCATCAGGCACTCAAGGGAGTGCCTGACTGGAGAGCTTTAAATCACACTGAAAGTGTACTTATTTAGACTTGCCTTCTGCAATGAGTAAAGGATGGATTCTAGCTGTTACTATCTGTATTTTAACTATTTATGGGTCTATTTTAATTCTGTTACTTTTGTAAAAGCACTTTCATATTCGTGAATTGCACTGGAGAAATAAAGTTTAATATTATGATTATCATTAATATTATTATTTCAGGTAACACCCTTTCATCAGAAACTGTTTCAGATCTGCATTAATGTGAATAGGGTTGAATGCATAGAAACTCAGTTTCAGTGTTTTCTTAGTAAATTATACTGTTTATTTGAACATTTTCAATTTAATATATCTGTGGGAACGTGTCTTGACCACATAGGGACAAAGGGATCCTATAGGGCTACTGCCCCTGCCACCTTACAAAGGCCATTTGTAAACGGCAGGTGCAGAAGCCATATGGGATTCCTTTGTTTCTATCTGGTCAAGACAAGGTCTACAGAAATATATTAAATTGAAAATGCTGGTGAGTTAGCTTTATTGATCCAATTTGCAGTTGTAGTTTATTGACTTGATTGGATCCAGCTCCTCCTCATTATATGTTTTTATTTTTACTGAGGTGAGCCAAGCCAGAATTCTTTCTTTTGGTATTTTCACTTCTGTTGATATTTTGGATGTTTGGATCACCATATGCATGTGGGTTAGTTCACATAAATATATAATATACACTATTGAATATATTTCCTCAGTTGTAACAGTCTATGTCAGAATAAAGTTGCATTCTGTGGAATATCTCTTTAAACTGACTCTATTTAAGGAAGCACTAGTTGATCCAACCCCACCCTCCTGACAAAGTCTCACTAGCAAGAGATGAAGTGCCGAGACAGCTTTGTGCTGTGTTTTCTTTTTCAGTAAAACCTGTATTTAAATAAACTGTCTGGTTACTTGGCTTAATACTGTTTCTCTATATGTCCTTCTTCTGTGTTTCTCCGGTGCTGTGTTTTTGGGTGCACTGAACTGGAGAGAGTGAGGGCGTTTACCTGGATTCTTTCTCAGGAACCACTTCAGTCTGACACACAAATGCTGTACTTGCTATGAAAAGTGAATGTCTGGTACTGTCAATAACATGCTGGCTGTTTTCTGTCCTCCACTGCCAAGGTTCCCAGTCCCAATGTACTCATTATGGCTGGAACCACTCTGTCTGATACACACACACACACACACACACACACACACACACACACTGTGCTTGTTTTGGAAAAGTCAGTGCAAAGAAAAATATAATTTATTGATTTTGAAATGTGTCAGTTAGTAGTGAGCATTGGCAGGCTACCAGCTGACACCCACTTGCTGGCTGCTGCTAATGTTGGGCTTCTAGTTCCTCCCTTGTCACTACAAGTCAGGAACAACTCAGCCTCAAACAAAATGCTGTACCTGTTATGAAAGCAAATGTGTAGATTTCAAATGCATCACATTTCATCATCTTGAAGAAATTTATATTTTATCTCTGCTAAGAAAAGTGCCAATGAGTAGCAGTCACTGCCAGGCTACCAATTCATACCACAGCCCTGCTGCTTTATTTATTTATTAATTGTCTTGAAAACAACCTTTGAGCTAGGAGCTCATTTATAAAGATTCCATGTCAGGAAAGAAGGATCATCAAATAAAAATTAAATCAAGTTTATTTTAAAAGGTTCCTTTCCATAGTTCAAGATGCCTGTACATATAATAAATAATATATCAATCACCAAAATTCCATACAAATATAGAGATATAAAACCATAAAATCTAATAATACAATTGTCAATTACTAAAATGACAGCAACCTTACTCTTCATCAACAAATGCAAGGTCAAAGAGGTATGTTTTCAGTTTGGCTTTAAAACTTTGGATGCTCAGGCATTCTCTTATCTGACGAGGAGAATCCCACAGGGTGAGGCCACACATGCAAATTAGTGGGCCCCAGATGATTGTAAGTGCACCCTGAGAATCTCTTGCAATCCCTCATCTGTGGATCAGAGAGGCCAGGCAGGGTGGTAGGGAGAAAGGAGATGTTACACTTAGCAGGGTCCCTGGTCATGTAGGGCTTTTATAGGTCCAGCAAACTGACCTTGAAGGTTATATGCCACTGCACTGGCAGCCAGTGCAGTCCATGGAGCACAGGTGTATATGACTGGTTCTAGAAATACTAGTCAAATGCCTGGCAGCCACATTCTGCACCAGCTAAAGGCAGAGGATATCAACCCTCAGTAACCCTGGGCACAGGACATTGCAGTAGTCAAGGTGAGTGGTCACAAAGACATGGACCAATGTCAGAAAATCCTAAGGAGGAACCAGGTGCTCTCCCGGGTGATATTCCTCAGATGGTAAAGAGGTCTTGACAATGGCTGACACCTGTGCTTTAGGATCAAACCACTGTCAAAAATAACACCCAGGTTTTGCACCCAGTCTGAGGTGGTAAGCTGGACACCTCTGAGCCAAAACCTGAGGGTTGTCCAGCTGACAAATCCCACCCCAACAATCTGGGTCCACCACCAACACCTCAGTTTTATCCAGATTCAACCTTAACCAACTAGAACTCATCCAGTCTTGTTAAACTCCATGAGAATATCTCCCTGTTTGTGCACAAAGGACATATACAGTTGAGTATCATCTGCATAGCAGTGAAAATGCAAACTGTACCACCTAATAATGGCTCCCAATGGCAGCATGTACCTGCGAAACAACATATGCACTAGGATAGAGCACTGCGGTTCCCCACAGGACCGGGGAGTGGGTCAGAGGAATAAATTCTTGAGACCTCTCTGCATCCTATTACTTCAATCAATTTACAGTTGGTGAATTGGTTGAAGTAATAGGACAATAAATAGTTGTACAAAGTAGGAAACCATATAAAGAAGGAGTACATAGTTCTGGTTAAATAGATACAGAAAACACAAAAATAACATTTACATGTCAGCTTATTTAATGACTTTTAGTTATTTCAGCAGTGCAAAGGAAGAGAAATGACAGGAGGCAAGGAGGTGAAGATTGGAGCTCAACCAGAAGCTGGCATTGTCATGAAGCAGTGAGGAGAAGTAAGGAGGGTAGAGATATGCATAAGTGCGTGGTAGTGGGTGGAAGAGTGAGTGTATTGAGGGAGGAAGCTGAAGGATAGTAGAGGCCGATGATAGTGCACAGGAATTTACAAAGATAAAGGAGAGTAGAGAGAAGGGCAGTAGGAAGGCAGGGTTGAGGAGGCTAATTGGGGACATGTTGATGAAGGGGGAGAGTGGTGATAAGCAGGAACTGGTTTGAGGTAATAGGATTCAACCATTGCAATCATATGCACAGAGAGTATTCAGATATTTCTTAGTTCTATTTTAAATGGCCCAAACTTCAGAGTGTTGGAAATGGCAGTTGGGAGCTTATTGAGCCACAGTGGAGCCTTTTAGAGAATGACAATTGGGCAAGTGCTGTGTGATGAAAGGAAATGTGTAGGGCCTTTCTCACCTTTCCACTGGTCAGATGTCAGTATCAGGCAGGTTTAAATAGTTTCTGTAATGCTTGTGGAGTGAGGCACAGGTTTTTTAACCAAGGAGGCATACCTGGTACTTTATCCTTGCCTGGAAGTTAAGCCAATTGGTCTGGGCATACAGGTCACATGTATGTGAGGTAGCCTGTGGATGATAGCTGTCTGCTTGTTATTATTTGTATTATATTTATGATATACATATGTTTTAGACTTCTGCTTAGAAAAAGGCCAAGCAGAAAAGCATCATGCCACATGAGATTTGAACAGAAAAAAGGGTGTCTGTCCTTTTCTCTGATCTAGTGGATAAACTAATTAAGAGCTTCCTTCTGGCACTTACCTGTCAGAAGCCTGTAGAAGCAGCTATACACCAGGTTGTAACAGGTTGTAAAACAACTACTGCTTTGAACCAAGGAAACTGGTTATAACAGACTGCATTTTATGACCTATTAGGAGGAAATCAAACTCTGACAGTTACCTGTGAAAATCTTTTCATAGCTAAGAGAAGTGTCTTTCATTATGTTCTTCTGAAGATCAAAGGTAATTCTGACCTGTCATAATTCATTCTCTGTGGCTCACTAATTAGGAGAATATGTATATATATATATATATATATATATATATATATATATATATATATATATATATATATATATATTTAAGTGGAATGTGTAGCAGCATGCAGATGCATGTGACTAATTCAGTATGCAGGAATGAGAGTGACCTCACAGCCAGCATCACCACAGAGCTGTGACCTCATAAGCTGGGTAGGACCCTTTCCCTCCCAACATTGTCAAGCTGCTGAGGGAACAAGGTATACTTGTGTTGGACTTTCAAGAGACACTTGTGTTCTGGACTCTTAAAGCACTTCTACCAAAATTAGATAATTTCAGCACCACTATTTACCAACTGAAACTGGAGTAGGATCAGTTACTTAATATGAGGTGGTTTGTTTATACTTGTCCATTTATTTTTATGATGGTACCATTAATGTTATATGTTCTGTTTTTGTATTTCATTTACTATTTTTCATTCTAGTAACTCTGTTTCCTTGAACTCCTGCCTGAACCATTTTCTCATTTTGAGTGTGAATGCTGGAACAGTGTTGATAATTCTGACAGAACTGTTAAAGTGCTATAATTACTGGTGGCCCCTTTAATAACGGACTAAAGTCGTGTTCTAAGCGCTGTAGTAACCCATAGAGCGGGTTATTACAGCGTTTGCTATCACTCATTTAAAGCGGCGTCACCTCATTGGCCCTATGTCTATTTCTGGCGGGCCAAATAACTGAAAAACGCGTCTGCTTTTCCGCTACGGGAGCCCCGCACTATACTCTTCTGCTCACCGCCTTGGCAGATACATTTTTAATATATTTATTAGTTTATCTGGTTGATCCTACCTCTCCTGAATGGAAGATTTAGCTGGTTGATCTTGCACTTCCTATTGTTGAAGCGGGCTTGACGGCAGCTGCATGTGAATGGAGCATGATGTGGATGGAGGTACACTGCTTAAAAAAGAAACTGTCTGTGTGTCATGCGCGCTTGCCTCTGTCGCGTCTGTCCCCGTCTGAGTGTAGAGCTGCTCCAGTAGTGTTGACATTAATTACCTTGCACCAGCAATTATAAAAATAAAAGTTATGCAGTTAGGTAGCGATTTTTTACACACTCAAGGTGTGATGTTTCGAGAACCTCTCGAGCCGCTTCCCGAGGTTTATAGGTCATCCCACCTCTTGGGTGTGTAAAAATTCCATAATGCACAAGTGCTAACCATTATTCTCTATATAGTGTGTCACTATATGCATCAACATAAGGAAATACCTAGGTCTCAATTGAGTCAGAAGGAGAACTGTAAACCAGGTTCTGTGCCCACCGGTTAAGTACTGTACTGCATTCCCCAAACAGGGTGTGATATGTGGACCTGTTACCTGACATGCTAGCAAAAAGGGTTCCTATTTGACCCCAGGACTGGAGACTGGTGGTTGCTTGGACCCAAAATAGACAGAAAGGTTTGCTTGTTTGTCTTCTGTTCACATATTGTATTTTGAGGTTGGGCACTGTGGGAGCAGAAGGCCTGACCCCAGTTCGGTTTGTGACAGCCCGTACTCTAGGACTAGTCTGCAGGTCTTGTTTAGGGCTATTCTAATGCATTTCAGGGCAGTTTCAGTAGCTGTACTGTATACCACAAGGCCATAGTCAATGATAGAAAGTATGGAGCTGTTGACTGCTAGTGACAATGCTTCAGCTGACATGTATTGCTGCTGTCTATAAAGAAGGCTGATTCTAGTGTTCACAGTTTTACTACCTGATCTATATAGTGGGAATAAGACATGGAGCTGTCAAGGGTAATGCCAAGGTATTTGAATGTGATTACTTGGTCAAGTGGTTCAAGCTTACTGTTAGCAATCATCAGTTAGCTGGATTTGTTTTGTTTTGTGGATTGGAACAGCATTATTTTTAAAATGTTATTTTAGAGTTTAGTAGGAGTTTATTATGGTTGAACCATTGCTCAATTATTGTGAAGCTCTCTTGAAGATTTTTATTGAAGTGATTTAGATGGGCTACTAGAGAAGATGACCACATCATCTGCATAAGGAAGTATTTTGGCTGGGCAGACACCAGGAAGGAGTTGAGGAACAAGCTAACAAGCATTTGTCAATGCCGAACGCTCGCTTGCAGGTATTTGCAGTGGTATTTGGCACTAGGACATGGCTTAAAAATCAGTGATAAGAAGTATTGGCATTTGTCAATGCCGATTGGTGCTTGCTTCTATGTGCTGTTTAGGTATTTGAAAGTCATTGAGTACAAATATTGAAAAGTCGCGAACTTACGAGCATGCGTGGAACTGCACAACGACGCTGTAAAACAGTCATTTTAGGAATTTTTCACCAAATTTTCAACATAGCCATTTTAAGACCTCTGCTAATGAACAGTGTCACTGTGATTTTCTTAATGTGTCCCATACATTGATTTCAAGACACCAACTGCGCCATTGTGCACTACATGGGCGGAAACACGCTTTGGGCAGGATGTGAAAAATGACAGCTGTACCGCTCATAAAGAGGTGTGGTAAAATGGCAATGTTGAAAATCTGGAGTGAAAATATTTAAAATTCGCGAACTTCACGAATCTGCGTAGAACCGCACAACGCACGCCGAAAACAGTCATTTTTGTGAATTTTTCACCAAATTTTCAACATAGCCATTTTAAGACCTCTGCTAATGAACAGTGTCACTGTGATTTTCTTAATGTGTCCCATACATTGAGTTCACACACCAATCTGCGCCATTGTGCGCTACATAAGGAAACATATTTTGGGCAGGATATGAAAAATGACAGCTGTACTGCTCATGAGGAGTTGTGGTAAAATGGCAATGTTGAAAATCTGGAGTAATAGAAAATTCTCAAACTTACGGCGGCAGCATAGGAACTGTGCAACGACACTCATAAACAGTCATTTTAGGAATTTTTCACCAAATTTTCAACACAGCCATTATAAGACCTCTGCTCATGAACAGTGTCACTGTGATTTCTTAATGTATCCATACATTGAGTTTGCACACCGACTGCGCCATTGTGCGCTTAGTGGGAGAAACACGTTTTGGGCAGGGTGTGAAAATGACAGCTGTACTACTCATGAGGAAGTGTGGTAAAATGTCAATATTGAAAATCTGGAGGAAAATACTGAAAATTCGCAAACTTACGAATGTCGCGTGGGAACTGCTAGCATACTAAATAAAACAGTCATTTTAGAATTTTTTCCACCAAATTTTCAACATAGCCATTTAAGACCTCTGCTCATGAACATTGTCACTGTGATTTTCTTAATGTGTTCCATACATTGATTTTACGCACACCACGACTACGCCATTATGTGCGCTATGGGAAACACGTTTTGGGTGAGATATGAAAAATGACAGCTGTACTACTCATAAGAAGGTGTGGTAAAATGGCAATGTTGAAAATCTGAGTGAAAATATTGAAATTTGTGAACAGTCATTTTGGAATTTTTCACAAATTTTCAAAATAGGCTTTTGAGAGCCCACCTTATGAGCGCTGGCACTGTTGTTTTGTTAATTGGGCCCAAAGGTGATTTCGCACAGTGACTGCGAAATCACCCTTGGCCTGAATCACACCATGACAGTGACAGAATTCATGAGAAGGGGTCCCAAAAGCTCCATGTTGAAAATTTGGTGCTAAAATTCCAAAAATGCCTAAGATATGCAACAAAGTTGAAAAACCCCATCTAGCCCATTATACAGCTTACGGCATTTCCTCAGTTCACAGTCGGCTTTTAAGAGTACAGATGTGTTTCCCGGTCCAGCGATGATCATCGTGCTGAGCTCTGGAGCTATACTATGTGAGGGTGGGAGGCAGGGTGCGAGTGGATGGGTGCGGGTTGTGGGAGGGGCGGGAGACTGTATGGGACCGCTTACTTTACAGGTGTTTTTTTTTCATAATTGACGATGCAGGATGTTTCGCTACACTGGGGTGGGCTTCCAGCATGGCAGAAGGATGGCTAGGGGCCGTGGAGCTGATGGGGATTGGGCAACTTGGCAGCAGACGAGCGCTGGGACGCTTGCCATGCTGAGGTGGGCTCCCAGCGTGGCAGCAAGATTTGGGGGGCGTGATGCGCTGCAAGCACACAGTGGTGGTTTTCTTTGAAGAGAAGACCACCACTGTCACACAGTACCCATAGCCGATTGGTGCAGGACTGCCACGCCTGCTCAATGGAGCAGGGGATTGCACAGGGCAGGCACACCTCCAAAGTGTTCCATTCTCCCAAGACGCTTACGCATGCGCAAGCGAACATAAAAAGGAAGAGTCCTAGATGGAGCCTTGTGGAACACCTAGGACACCTTCCTGCTATCAGAGAGTGTGTTATTTATTTTTACCTGTTTTGTTCTGTGATCAAGAAAGCTTTTGAACCATAGAGTGGTCTCTGGTAACAGCCAAGAGCAAGCATTTTTTAAGAAGAGTGTGGTGATTGACTATATCAAACACTTTTTGTAAGATCAGTATGTATGTATATGTGTGTATATATATATATATATATATATATATATATATATATATATATCCCACTTGTTGCCGATATCTAATGCCTCATGGATATAATCCCTGTATTCGAGTAGTGCAGTAGTGGTACTATGGGCCTTTCGGAAACCGTGTTGTTGGGACCACTGAATGTTGTACTTACTGAGTGAGTCCACTAATTGATCAGGGACAATATACTCTAGTGCTTTGGATTGTGGAGGAAGGATGGAAATGGGCCTGTAATTAGAGTGGATTGCACAGTCACCACTTTTAAGTACTGCCATGACTACTGCAGATTTTCATCTGTTGAGGATATGCACTTTACTGAGGGATAAGTTAAAACTTTGTGATGGGCAGTACAACTTCATCAATTGTAAGGAAATCACTTCTAAATCTAGTGTGTTACCACCCTCTGAGACTTACCCAAGGCGCATTGAAGATATTGTTTGGCTTTAGTGGGGTGATCTGCTTCAAGTAAAATGGAAGGGTGCATGTGTGGGGCTGACTAGGTCAGGCAAGGTAAAGTCTGAAGTGTCTGACTCACCTCCTAAGAAGCCAGGAGGGGGAATGATGGTGCTTAGATCAGTGAAGGAGGTATTGAAGGTGTCAGCTATGGTTTTAGGGTCTTGTGTGATATTCTCTCTATTAGGAGCATAGTGGGGAGTACTTGCTGTCCTTTCCAGTTAGTTCTTTTAGGTTGCTGCAGAATTTTCTCCCATCACCCCAGGATTTATTGAGGCAATCTTTGTAGAACTGTACTTTGGCTAGCCTGATTTCTGGGTGCATTTATTCCTTTCTGCCTTATACATCTGGATGTTTATCAGATTGCCAGTGGCCTTAGCATTGTGCCAGAGATGATCCTATTATTCATGAGATCAATGAGTGTTTGGGTAATCCAGTCATTGTTGGGTTTTTAGTTTATGCTTTTTGTTGGTGCATAGATGTCACAAATGACATTGAATGTGTTAATAAAGTGGTTCACGGCATGGATCTACATCCTGTAGGGCATCAAGTGGTGACCAGTTGAGCAGCTTGAGATGGGCCTTGAAGGAGTTTAGCTGTTCTTTTCTGAGAACCCTACTGCCATTTATTACAGGGGATGTTTTGGGCTTTATTGACTATAGGCAGGTGACCGGAAGTAGTCACTGAGAGAGTCAGGGAGGACTAAGAAATCATTAATTCCCTCTTGTCAGTTTGTAAGGACCCAGTCAATCAGAGTTTTTGTCCCAGTTCTGTAAGTGATCCTCTTCGGTCCCTCCACCATTTGGGAGAGGCAAATACTGAATAAGGTATCCTTGTAGGTGGTTGTTTTTGGGAAAATGAATTATTAAAGTCACCAAGGATTACAACCTCTTGGTTTTGTTTTATGTACACAGTTGATGACCTTGTTGAAGCTGAGGATTTGTTCTCCGAGGGTATATAAACTGCAAGAACCATAAGTGATTGTTTTGGTTAGCTAGCAGTATCCCAATGGCTAGGACTTGTGCCTATTTACCTGTATCACAGGATTAGATGACATGGCCCTCAGAGGGTGTCCCTAATAGACATGACAGCCCTTCCTCTTTACCAATGTTGTCCTGCCTGAAGAAGATGTAACCATTTAAGGGTAAAACCAAGTCTGGGATTCTGGGGCTGAGCCACATTTCAGAGATAGATACTATGTCAGGGTTCTGTAGACAGATCCAGGATTGGAGCTGGTCAATTTTGGGTAGAAGACTACAAATGTTAATAGAGGCCAGTTTTAGAACTCCTTTACTGGTTTCTCAGGTTTGATTTGTTGTGAAAGGCCTGGATTTGGATAACTATTACCAGAAAGTAACAGAAGTATTAGGATGTATGTAGAAGCTTTGTTCTGAGAGATTTGAGTTAAATAGTCATGGTATGATTGATTACATAGTTACCCTTTAAGGGTGGCAGAGAATTGGAGGGGCTGACTGGACACATTTTATAGATACATAGGTGGACACTTTTAGATGCCTAATAGGAAAGAAGGGCAAGAGTTTGTACACACTAGCATCATAGGTATTGGTCCAACTGTAGGTATTATGGTGCATTATGTGTACATCAAGAGTTGGAGGACAGAAGTCGCATGTAGGTTCAGTGGGGTCATGTAACATGAGAACTTCAGTTAGTAAGAACAGTATAAGAACATTAAGTATAGGCGCCATTATGATACTATAGTGGGTGGGGGTGGGGAGCCTAAGACGTTGAGTGAAGGGGTGTGTGATTACACTAGGCTCTGGGCCAATGATTCATGCCAAGCATTAAACTGTATGTTCTGGGGCTCAGTAGGAATGTTCACACATTCTGATAATAATCTAGTGATGGATTTGAACTCCTTAAGTTCCTTTTCCACTGGTTTGGAAGGAACCACCACCTGGTTTGTAGGTGAGGAGATCCAGTTAAGAACCAGCACCTACTAAGTGTGCTAGCAAAAGGTGTAGAACTCCACTGATTGATTTAATGGAGCAATACATTAAGAGCTACCTCTGGGTGGGAGGGTGGGATGGGTGGCAGGTTGTGAAGAAGCAAGTGGAGCTCTCAGAGTGCTGCTCTACCACTGCCAAAAGTGCACTAAATAAGATGGTGGCACCCCTGTGGTGAGAGCAGCAGCAGCTCTCAGTATTTCATACCCTGCAGTCAGAGGCAGGAAATACTACGGGTCCAGGGTAATGGAGCACAGGGAAGGAGGGCTCTGGTTTGACTTCTGCCCTCAATATCTGTCTGCAAGGTATAGCAGCACTGAGGCTGGTCAGAGCAGGGGAATAGCTTGGAGTCAGAGGCAGAAAATGCTATGGGTCTGGGGAATGGAGCACAGGAGGGAGGGCTCCAATCTGGCTTCTGCCCTCAACACCTGCCTGCAAGGTATAGCAGTGCTGAGGTTGGTCGGAGCAGGGAATAGCTTAGAATCAGAGGCAGGAACTCCATGGGTCTTGGGTAATAGAGCACGGGAGGGAGGGCTCTGGTCCGACTTCTGTCCCCAACAGCTGCCTTCAAGGTATAACAGCATTGAGGTTGGTCAGAGTAGGGGAATAGCTTGGAGTCAGAGGCAGTAAATCCTGTGGGTCTGAGGAATGTAGCACTGGGAAGGAGAGAGGGCTCCATCCGACTTCTGCCCTCAATACCTGCCTGCAAGGTAGGATCTGATTTTATGCTTAGCACTGCCATGGCTCCACTCCCCATACTCCACAAGACAGGAACAAATCTGCTCAAACACACTCACAAATGTTTTAATCTTTATTTGAAAATGAACGTGTACACAAAATATAATTGCACTATTTTATTTCTTCAAAAGTAGTCTTTCTGTGTATGTATCTGCAAATTATGTGTTTGCCATTAAAGAAGAATTGTGCTGAATCTAAAAGTTTTTTCCATTAGAAGCTGTTTTATGGCTGCAGGGTACAGCTCTGCAGACCTCTTGCTATGAGAAAAGGACTCAGTGCATTCCTTCCAAACAAACAATATGTTGAGTTGCACCATAGTCGCCTCCATGTCCGTGAAGCCCCTCAGCTTATGTTGACTTATTGAAGAAGCACTGCACTATGTTTACAGTGCCAGCGATCATGGCAGGACACAGCACATGCCACCATGTCCAAGATGGCTACCGAATCCACTGTGCATGTGCTAGTAGTTGCATATATGCAGTAGCATGCGGTGCCCATCTTGGTCATGGTGGAGTGGTCCGTACTCCGCCATGACCGCCTATTTAAATTGTTTTATTTATTTTGTATCATAAAAATACTCCCCACCTGACCCTCCTTTTAGCACCCACAATCCCCCAGAAATATAGCAATGACACTAGTGTCACACTCATATTCTTCTGCAATGACAATCCTCTCAGCACCCACCCTCTCAGTACCACCACACCCTCCCCAGAAACATAACAGTGACACTGGGGGTTCCTAATCCTCAGTGTCAGGATTGTGTATCTTCAGAATTGTTTTTTATTAACCTGTAAAAGAAAACTGTCCATTAATGTCTTTTGTGCCATTTCTGAACCTCAACCTGACCATCCCACTCAGCAACCACCACCCCACACCCCCAGAAATATAGCAATGACACTTGGGGTGCCCAATTTCCCAGTGTCGTGATCATGTTCTCCTGATGCCGGGTCCTGTTTTCTGTTTGTTTGTTTGTTCTTTGTTTTAAATATTTTTCCCCACTTGACCATCCCTTCAGCAGCCCCCAGAAACATGACAGTGACACTGGGGTGCCCAGTCCCCAGTGTTGTGATCTGGTATTTTCAGTCCTTTTTTAAACCTATAAAAAGGAAACCATCCATCGATGACTGTTGTGCCCTTTCTGACCCTCCCACTCAGCACCCACCACACCACAACCGCCACCCCAAGCCCTTACTTACCATCAGGGGTCCAAAGCCATTATCATCTCTGACCACAGACACGCCTTTACTCTTCAAAGCCGGACCATGAACTGAAGAAACAGGTATGCCGTTCAGTGTATTTTAATTGGTTTTGAACTTAACATGGCATAACATGGCCATTTTGCATATGTTTGGCCCAAACTTTTAACATGTTTTCATTGGGACCCCACCTCATGAACAATGGCACTGACATTAGGTAGATCTGTCCCAAAAGATGATTTCATAGTCCCTGTGCAAAATCACATTTTGGGCAGGAGTTAAATGTTTTCTACCTGTGTTCATAAGGTGGTCATAAGAAGGCTATTTTGAAAATTTGGTGTAAAATATTAAAAACAACAACGCTTTTGAGCCTACATTGAATTTTAGAATGCAGTCTCATAACGCTGGTAGTTTCATATTGTTACCCATATTTACAACATAGCCATATCATTCTAACACCTCATGAATGTGACAGCTATCATCTTTCAAATCCTGGCCAAAATGTTTTTACATCATGAAAGGTGATTTCACTGTCTCTGTGTGAAATCACTTTTGGGTAGGAGCTGGAAATTTTCTGCCTTTGTTCATGAGGTAGGTGAAAAGAAGACTATGTTGGAAATCTGGTGTAAAATATTAAAACAACAATGTTATGAGCCTCACATTAAAGTTTGTAATGCAGACTCGTAAGTTTGATAATATTCAGTGGGGCCAATTCTCAAAGCACTTAGAATGATGCAAGGTGCCTGCATAAAACAAAAAAGATGTAAGTGGCACCTTCCATTAAAAATGCACCCTAAGCAATTCTCAAAAGCAGCCTGCAACAAACATAGGCTGCTTGCAGCAAAGGGGCTCGCTGCACCCTTGTCCCATAAAATGGGCTGTGGCATGGCACTAGGGAAATTTGTGGCAGATGCAAGCTACCACATCCACTAAAATGGTATTCTAAAACCAGATGCAGAGGGCACCTGTCTAGTATATTTAGACCAGCCAGGGACTGGTCTAAGTGTACCTAGATGTCCTCTGGGGTTATTCCAATGTGCCACCAGGGTCCTGAGCCCCCATAGTACATGCCACCCCCAAACAGCCTTGATCACCCATAATAAATACAGTAAGTGTCTTGGTGGGCTAGCGGCCCCCAAGCCCCAATCACCCATAATATTAAATTACAATGCCCTGGTGGGCTAGCAGCCCCTAGCCCCAGTTACCCATGATATTAAATTACATTGCCCTGGTGTGCTAGCACTCCCAATCCCCAATCACCCACATAATGTTAAATTACATTGCCTTGGTGGGTAGTGCCCCCATGCCTTAATCAATCCATTATGATATCTGAACTATTCATTGGTGGTCTGGTGAATCCCCTAACTGATCCTGTTACATACGTAATCAACATACCTAGTGGTCTAGTGGACCACCACCACCCACCCGAAAGGGCCTCATTTACTCTGTGCCTTATCCCCTAACTCTAGTAGACAGCATAGCTCATTACCATTACAGGCCAGCTGCTGACTGAGATATGCATGAGTACATACTGTACACAGTACATGCTCAGTGATTGACTGTCAGTCACTACAGCACATACATTGTACAGTACATGCTCATTAGTAGCTCAGTAGGCAGCTGGGCGTGTGGTGAGTGGTGGGCTGTGCCAGTCATCGGCTGGGTTAGGGGTTTGGGGAGTGGGTGTTAGGGTACTGCTGGTGGGGAGTGGGGTCCACTAGACCACCAGGTATGTTGATTATGCATGTAACAGGCCATCAGGCTCGGGGATCCACTCGAACCACCGATGACTAGTTCAGATATCAAAACAAGGATCGGGATATGGAGGACCCTAGCACACCAGGACAATGTAATGTAACATTATGGGTGATCGGGCTTGGGTGTAAGGAGTCAATAGCCCACCAGGGAAATTTCAATAATATCATCGGAGATCAGGACTGGGGGACCAGTAGACCACCAGGTATGGTATATATTGCTGGACTCAGCATCGGTCCAGCAATCCACTAGAATACCAGGGTTCCTTTGTGTTACTGCATTAGATTGGGCTGGGGAGGGCTTACATTCTTCCTCTGTACACTGCCACAGACTTGTGGTTTGGTGCACTGCTAGGTTGCTGCAAGCTGTGAGACTTTGCCACTAAGCCCTGCCCAATAGAGAACTGGGCACAGGTACACGGTGGATCAGCAATCAGTGCTAAGGCTTTGGCACAGTTTGTGCCCGACTTTTGAGAATCAACCCCAGTATTTTACCCCACATTTTCAACATATCCATTTCTTTACAGCAAGTCATGAATGTAACAGCTGTCATTTTTCAACTTTGCCCAAAATGTGTTTTTGCATCCAGAAAGTTGAATTTGTAGTCCCTATGTAAAATCACCTTAAGCCTGAAGTGGAACATTTTCTCTGCCCATCTTCATGAGGCAGGGTCATAAGAAGGCTATGTTGAAAATTCGTGTAAAATATTACAGTACAACACAACACATTTTTGAGCCTATGTTACATTTTGCAAATGCAGGCTCATAACTTTGGTAATTTAGAATATTTTTCCCAAATTCCTCAGATGCAACCCTATTGGCTCTGTCCATGGTTTGTTTAAATTCTGGTTCATATTCTGTTATTGTTCTGTCTATCAGATTTTTTAATTATTCTGTTAGGTGTTTCTGATTTACATACTGCTGGTAAGAACCATTTTAGAACTGTTTATATCCCTGTTCTACTCTTCTATTGTTAGCACAATGCATCGGCCTCTGTGATAGAACATTGTGGCTGAGAGGGACATAAACTACATCATACAGTTCTACAATAGTACCTACTACCAGAATGTAAAGCAGAAAACCACAGAGGTTACTAAAAGGTCTGTATAGATGAAAAATAACATAATTTTAACCAGTATAAATGGCTTCTAGTCGGAAAAATTACTTACCAGTTTTTATTTTTTTTATTTTTCAAGTAATTTGTTACATAATGTAAATATTTTTGTATTTTATTGCTACTTATTTTCATTCTGCAAACAAAAAGTGCCAACTACTAGTAGGCACTAGCAGGCTGTCAAATAACACCTATATGCTGTGCTACTGACAGTGTGCTGATGTTTTAAGTCCCTCCCTAGTCTATAAGGCAATCACAACTCAGCCTGATAACAACTATTGTATTTTTCATGAAAAGTAAATATGAAGAAAATGTGATAAATGTTTAGGAAATTATGACAACCTTAGCTCTGGACCCTTACTACCATGGTGGTGGTTGTGGTGGAGGGGTGGGGGTTGTATGGAGTGCAAGAGGAAAATATGAGGTAGGCCTCACAGACCATCATTCAAATGTAATTTGAAAGAGAAGTTCAATTTATTTCATAAAATTGTGTAATGTGTTTCTAATGCTTTAATATCATCTTAGCAATTCACATACCTCCTTTTAGAAAATTGCATTCATCATGTTATATAAACTTTGCCAGGTATCCTTTTCAAGCATTTTGAAAAGTTGCTTAGTAAACATTGTTCATTAATAAAAGTGCTTGAACTCACAGTTCTGAAGACCCATTGCACACAAACATACATACAAACATTTGAATGTGCTAGCAGATGAAGGTCTTATGGTCTGTCTAGTCTACTTGGATGTGCTATTTCCACTGCAATTAAAGAGGGAACAACCCCTTCCCAATATCCTACATGACCCCTGTCAAATACCCTCTTCCCCACCTCCATCTTTCTCCCTCAGCCTATCACAGCCTCTCTGAAGCTGTCCATGTTTTTATTTAATTAGTTAGTTTTTGTTGACCAGGAAAAGAGGACCACACAATGCTGCTTATTTTCAGCCTCGCCTTGGTGAATGGGGATACAGATGGATGCCAACTGACAGATTAAGCTGTTGGTGATTTTTAGTGAATGGGGATATTTGGCCACTACACTGGGGACATTCTGCTGCTTTTTGAGAAGTGCCATGGGATCTTTAACATTCACATGAACTACCACCAGAACAGGCAGATGGGACATGGGTGTAACATCTCATCTCAAACATAAATACAGATATCTCCTCTTCTGGCAACTCATTCCACTTAGCCACCACTCTGTCAGTGAAACAGTGCCTCCTTGACTCCTTTCTAAACTTTACCCCAGTGGTCTTGTTTCTACTATGAAGAGGCCTCTGTGCTCACCCTGTTTATAACCTTAAAGTACTTGAAGGCCCTCAGTCTTTCCCCTTCTGTCCTCAAGACAGTACATGTTGAGACCCTTTAGCCTCTCCTCATAAGTGCTACCTTTCTGGCCCTGGATCATCTTTGTTGTTCATCTCTGACTACTTCCACCAATTTGATTTCCTCTTGAGATAAGGGTACCTAATCTGTACACTGTACTCCAGGTGTGGCATCACTAGAGACCTATACAGTGGTAAATGATCTCGCCACCCTACTGGTGATTCTCCTGGCTAGCATCCCAGCATCTGATTTTCTTTTGGTGGCAGCCTTCCTGCATTGTGTCTAGTGTTTCAGGTCACTCTTGACAATTACATCCAGGTTCATTTCCTCTTCTGACCTTGATAATTGCGCACCACCCAACCAGTATATTTGGTCCCTGGATTTTTGCCCCAAATACATAACTTTGCACTTTTACATTGAACCCCAGTTACCAAATGCCAGACCACTTCTCTGGCCTAGTCAGATCTTCCCTGAATTCCTATCTTCCTTCCACCATGTCCACCCTCTCACAGAGCTTTGTACCATCCACGAACAAGCATATCTTCCTCCTAATCCTATCTGTGATGTCACTTGAAGATGTTAAACAACACTGGGTGAAGAACAAAGCCCTGTGGGAACCCACTGGTCATGGACCTAGTTTGAAAAAGTGTAAGCCTGCAGAAGCACTGGTCAGAAATTTAGGTGGTGGAGGCTGGCAGCAGTCACTTAGTTCAAACTGGATTAATTGAAAGGCCACAGAGCAGAGGAGGGTGGTGATTTTGGAGCCACTTGCTCTTTAAAATTCATCCTCACCTAGCCTCACAGCAAGACCCAATGGATGGAGCCATCAAGGGGTTGACAGAGAAGAGGCCTTTTCCAGCTATCTGACCTCCATCCACTCCACAATCGAAGCTGGAGAGCAGACACCAGTTCAATTCAAAGCTGCACACATTAGAGAGAAAGGTGTTTTTCTTGAACTTTTCTACTCCAGATCTAGTTCAAATTGACTAATTGGGTGGCCACACAGTGGAGGAGAGAAGTGAATTCAAAGCCTGCTTGCTCTCTAAAATTAATTCTTCACCTAGTCTCATGACAAGAATCAACAGATGGACTCATCAACGGGTCAAAAGAAAGGATGCCTTTTCCATCTTCTGACATCCTCCCCAACTGATCACCACTGGATCCCAGAAACCACTGCAATTCCAAGCTGTTCATTTTGAAAGTAAGGTGTCCTCTCTTGCAGTTTCCTGCTCCAGACCTACTTCAAACTGAACAGTCATGTGGCAACATGATGCAGTAATGTAGTGATTTTGGAGCCTACTCACTCCTGCAGAAAGCGCCACTAACCAGGGGTCCTCCATGATGCATTCCAGAGCAAAAAGGGTTGCAGCATGAAGAACAGCTAGGGAGTCTGCCTGGGGAGACAGTAATTGAGGCAGAAAGTGCCAGCCATGCTGCCTATTCAGTGGATCCTTCTTTCATAGCAAGTACTCTCCATTCTGTCTGAATTTGTCGGACATTTGCCCTGCTCATTCTGGAACATGTTAAAGCTGCCTAAACTCATGGTCTGTGACAGTTGCCTAATTAGCTGCCTGCACTCATGGTATATCAACCTGTCTGTTGGTATATACCTACTTGTCCCTCCAATGTGTAACTGTTGGGTCTAGCTCGCTGCCTTGTTATAGTATTGCATCAATAGTTAGTCTCTATTATTTTGCATGTATTTCTGGTGCACCCTATCTAGGTGGTTCTATTAATGCACATTATACCTGATATATTTAATCTACTTATATTGTTGTGCAGTTGCTGTTTGGCTCATGTAACCTGTTAATTTATGTTGTATTCTTGCTCAGTCCTATCTAGGTATCCTGTTATTGCACATTTTACCTGTAAAATTAATAATTCTTGCATATTGTTTTATGGTTGCCATTTGACCCCTGCCCTATTCAGTTGGTAGGAATTAGTTACATAATACAGTACTAGAGAGGATTGCCTATTGCTTAATTAATTTCCATTGTTTTTTCCACTGAAAAGGGAGTTTTAGTTTCAGTGGGTGCACCTGCCCAATAAAATTCAATAAATAAATAAATATAGTTCTAGTATTGCTGCCATGCTGCTATTACTGTTTTCTTAGTATCTGCTCTCTCTGTTTCTAACTTCTGTCACTGTCATACTCTTCTAACTGCTCCTATGTCCACTAATTCTGTCTCTTCATACTCTCTTATCCATGCTGGTTTGCTAAATGGTGATTACCTTTGCTCTTTCCCTTTTCCATCACTCCTCTGTTCATCTCCCCCCCGCTAAGAGACTTTAAGAAGCTGGCTGCCTGGTGGCTTACTGGTGTTTCTAGGACACTACTAATTCTTTTACGTTTATTGAGAAGTAATACTGAGCAGATTACAGAACTGTCAAATCTCCATTCTCAGCCCAAGTTACCTGTGCCTCAGTCCAAAGGTCTCCACCTTTATCACGTCAATATTTGTAGCTTGCTGCTCGAGATTGACCTTATTAGGGTTTGCGATCTCAAGCCACCCCTGATGATTTAGTGCTTTCTGAAACCTGGCTGTCTGTCAACACTCCCATGCCTGACTTTGCCCTTCAGTTTCTTCTGTTTCTCTGCCCTTGCTTTACATTCACCTCCCAAGTAGTAGTTCCAGGTCCCATGAGTTTAATTCATGGTAAAATTACTTTACCTCATTCAACTCCCTATTTGTCAGAAGCCTTTATTCCCCACTCAACAGTGAGAAAGATGTTACTAATATCATCATTAGCCATCTCCCACATATAAATAACCCTGAGCCATGAACACATCTTATTTGATGATTTAAATCTCAACTGGCTTGTTCCTAAGTCCTCATCTCTCCACTCAAAATTCAAAGTCTTAAAACATCACCAACCAATTTTCCACCTACCCAGTTTTGTATAGTCAGTTCTCCAACCACTCCTATTGGATTGGATCTTATCAACATACCCTCACAGTATTGTGGGGGCAGACACACTTCCTGATTTGTTCAGTGACCACTGCATTATATTTTGTGTCTGTAAAATCACTATAGAAAGGATACACCAAAAGCCATCACTGGCTATTCCTACCATTAATTTTCCTTGTCTAATTTCCTGTCTGATCTCATGTCCATTGATCGTAGCTTAGTGTATGAATCCTCTGACCCTGATCAGGTGCTAGCTCATTTCTGTGGTGATCTTATCAACTGGGTGCTGACCACAAAGAAAGCATGTCCTAGCTACACACCCAGCGTTGCCTCAAGCAGATGGACTGGTGAGACAATGCTGTGGTCCGAATAAGATTGGGTGAAAGGAAACACCCTTTAAGGAGAGGAAGGAGAAAATCTGAAAGTGTGATGCCCAGCAGCCATTTATTTATACACAGGACAGGTAGACACAGTCACAAGGGAAGGAAGGGAACAACTTTTATAAGCAGCAACTAACACTCTAATACTCTACTGTTCTTACAACTCTAGGTGCACCTTTAGCTTAAGGCCACTCTATAATACTCTATGACTCTATGATATGTTACTA
Organism: Neoceratodus forsteri; assembly: GCA_016271365.2. Lineage (NCBI taxonomy): Eukaryota > Metazoa > Chordata > Ceratodontiformes > Ceratodontidae > Neoceratodus > Neoceratodus forsteri. Next base: position 681,528,371 of record CM057453.1, on the reverse strand, counting down.
TAAGGCCTATGCACCAAGGGATATAACCTTATACCACTTTATCATACTATACAACATGCATACACTGTATAACTACTGAGAAGTATAACACTCTCAAAGTCTATAAGATGCTGATGTTCCATAATCTTCATGCACAGCTGAAGAGCAGGAGTAAAGAGAAAGGGGACTCCTGCTTAGCTAAAGCTTACCAGTAAAACGATAAGAGGTTGCTAAGGGAAATGGAGAGACTGGTAAACAGACCTTAGCCATTGGCCAATCCACTTCCAGAGTTGCCAGAATATCAGAGCACAAACTGACTGAACTGGGCTAAGTTATTCCCTGGTGCAAACCTGTGACCAAGGCTGCCAAGGATGAAGAAATAAATGTGGCAAGGAATCCCTGCAGGATTGCCACAAGAGAAGGATCTGCTGCTATGTCCCTGGCACAAACCCTCGACCAGGGCTGCCAAGAATGAAGAACTGCTGCAGCTTTTCCTGGCACTGAACCCTCGACCAGGGCTGCCAAAGATGAAACACCAGACTTGGCAAGAATCCACACGGAAGAATGCCAGGACTAAGAAGACACTGCTGAGCTGCTTTGGTGATGGATCCACTTGGAGGACCACCAAACTTGAGCTGTTTCCCAGAAGAATGCACAGGTGATGCAGGATGAAAGAAGCAGGAAAAAGGCTGGAAGAGGAAGATCAGGATTCCACAAGGTTACAGAACAAAATAAGAAACCAGTGGCCATGAACACACCTTGGCTATGATGGACTTGTCTCTCAGTAGGCATCTGGGAGTGACGGACGAGGCTCTTTCCAGTCATCTCTTCCAAGTTGATCAGGAACTGGTGGCCTCGACTGTCCAAGGATGTTGATTTCAGCTCACGGCGGACGATAGAGCAAGAAGATGCTGAAGTTCTCTGCTGGCTGAAGATTGCTGAGGTGAAGAGTTGATGGAGGCTGAAGATTGAGTCACAGACTGTGTACTGCACACTGATACTTCTATTAGCACTGTACAAAATGGAAAGGACCTGGGGTAGTCATATCAGATGACCTAAAGGTGGGCCAGCAATGTGAGAAGGCAGTAAGGATGGCTTGGGGATACTGGGATACATAGGTAGAGGCGTCACCAGTAGAAAACAGGAAGTTGATAAGACCACATCTGGAGTACTGTGTACAGTTCTGGAGACCCCATCTCTGCAAAAACATAGACAGGGTGGAGGCAGTCCAGAGGAGGGCAACTAAAAATAGTGCAGTGTCTGCACCAGAAGACATATGAAGAAAGACTAAAGGAGCTTAAGATGTATAGCCTCGAGGAAAGGGGGCATGATAGAAACTTCAAATACCTCAAGGGAATCAACAAAGTCCAAGAGGGTAGCATATTTCAGAAAAGAGATGTGCAAGAACAAGGGTGCACAATTTGAAGATAGAGAGGGGATGGCTCAGAGGTAATGTAAGGAAGTATTTCTTCACAGAGAGGGTTGTAGATGTATGGAACAGTCTTCCTGAGGAGGTCATAGAGTCAAAAACAGTGGGGAATTCAAGAATGCATGAGACAGGTATAAGGCAAATCTAGTGGGGGTAGGAGGAAGTAGGCTGTTGGTTAACTAGGATCTGCAGCTTATCCATTAGGTAGGAAATGGGCAGACTACTGGGCAAAGTGGTCCTTATCTGCTGTCAAATTGTATGTTTCTATGTTTCTATTTCACTCACAGGGGCAATTTGTCTGGAGCAGGGACACATTGCAACAATCTGGGGCAATTGTTCACTTGTAGGGGCAATCTGCTTGGAGCAGGAGCAAATTGCAACAATCTGGGCAATTGTTCACTTGCAGGGGCAATCTGCCTGGAGTAGGGGATTTCAACAATCCAGGGCAACTGTTCACTCAGGGCACTCTGCATAGAGCTTGGGCAAATTGCAGCAATCTAGGGCAATTGTTCAGTTCAGGGCCATCTGACTGGAGCAGGGGCAATTGCAACAATTCAGGGCAATTGTTCACTTAGAGGCAATAACCACAGTCCTAATGTATCACAATACAGTCTTGGTGCTTTATACAATCAACACAACACTTTAGATGCTTGAGGAATAAACAGCTGTGGACAGTCACTTTATAGTATGTTGTGTGCTTAGCACCCCTTGGTTGAACCCTTTTCCTCCTGGGGTCTTTCTTTATTAGGATCTGGCTACTCCTGAGCACTTCAGTGTGAATGCCCAGAAACTGAGCTTGGTTGCACTAACTACCCATGGGCCTGCTGCCCTAAATACTGCTGGGCCTGGCTGCACTAACTGCACTGGGCCTGGTTGCCCTATTTACTACTGGGCCTGGTTGCCCTATTTACTACTGGGCCTGGATGCCCTAACTGTTCTGGGCCTGGCTGCCTTAACTATATTGGGCCGGCTGCTATAACTACTACTGGGCCTGGCTGCCCTAACTACTACTGGGTCTGGCTGCCCTAACTGCACTGGGCCTGCATGCCTACTTACTACTGGGCCTGGATGCCTCAACTGTACTGGGCCTGGCTGCCCTATTACTACTGGGCCTGGCTGCCTCTTTATACTGGGCCTGGAGTGCCCTTTATTACTGGGCCTGGCTGCCCTCTTTATACTGGACCTGGAGTGCCGCTTTTTACCACATTGATCCCTTATGACAGGTCCCTTAAATATGGTGGGCCTAAAGTGGAATGAGCCCTTTTAAACTTTCAGGCTTTACCTCAACCTGCTGCCACTCTGTTCCTTTTCATCCTCCCTAGTCTATGCCCCCAATGAATATTTAAAAGCCATTCACTTAGCCTTGCTTGCTGGCTCCTCCCATGGGTGTCACTATGCCCTGCCCTCTTAAATATTTAATTCAGGGCCCTTCTGACCTGACCCTTCCTCGGTTAAGCTGCTTTTCTTGCACCAACCATGCCTTTAAAAATAAACAGTCTTTTCCTTTTGTTGGGGCTGTCAGCACGGCTTAGTGCTGCCACTGACTCACCACTCTCTGGCTCTTGGATTGGGAGTTGGGAGGAAGGAGGCATTCCAGCAGCAGAAGGGTGAACTGGCAATGTAGCAGACATCAGGTAGCCTCTGGAAGGCTGACAGTTGAACCAGAGTTGCGGCCTTGCTAGCCTCCAATGTGGGACCGAAACTTTTAAAGTAAATAAAATAAATAAACAGAACAGAGCATCTAGCCCAAAATGGCCGAATTGGGGTTTTACTTCTTCGTGGTGCCCAGATGGCACCACAGACCATGCCACACAGCTGCTGGGCAAATCTTCAGGCACTGGAGGCAGAGCAGGCACACAGACAAGTCCTCCGGACAGCTTCAACCCAAGGAAAGCCCTTTTCCTTGTCCTCTTGACTTACTGTGTCCTCTCTCCTCAACAGCTGCCCAGGAACTACTAACTGAACTGCAATTTTAAAACTAACCTTCTGGTTCTGGAATGGCTGGAGTGGAATGTTGTGCATGAGCAGCTCGGCACAATATTCCATCCAGACCATTGTTGCATGTGCTGCATATAACATCTATTTTCTGACAAGTACTTAGTGCACAGGACACTTTTCTATGTTTTTTTACTATTGTTTACCTACTATATGGAGGGAATTAACTTAGTAGAGACCCTTATTACTTGCACCCTGCAGCCCACACATATATCAGGCACCCTAGGCCCCCTGTAAACCCGTATTTGTTTACTGCCTTTCCTTTTTCTGTATTGCCACAACTTTGAGGCATTACATTTCTGCACAATATTCCAAGCCATCTGTGATTCCCATCCTACAATCAAGTTGATCAGAGTGAGGGTATCCATCTCCCCTGGTCTCTGCTGTCTATATTGAATTTTCCAAACTAAGAGATGCAACCAGGTTCTGCCCATAAGGTGTCAGGCACCTCTGTGGACCATCATCAGTACAGTAGATTTAGAAACCTATGCACAGCAACCATCCAGAAAGCCAAAGCTTCCTACTTCAAGTCTAAATTCATTAATGAATCATCACCTCCCTCCAGATTCTGGGACTTAGTAAATAATCTGCTCCACTGGCCCTGAGATCACCCACATCAGTAGTATGGCTAGTGTGGTCACTGATCAATAAGTAAAGCCAATGACGTTAAAGTCACAATTTGTTGATGAACTCTTCACCATCATCCCTCCTCTGTGTCCTAATGCTCGTCCTCTACTTGTCTACCTCAAACTGCTTGCAAGAAATTTGCATTCTCCAGCATTACCCTCTCTGAAGTTCTCTGAGAGCTGTCCCACATCAAATAACGTTCCCACTCTGATGCTGATGCTCTTTCTTCTTGCTTCCTGAAATTAGGGACTCAGGCATTGAGGCTCTGTTGGCTCATATCTGTAATTGTTCCTTTGCCACAGGTATCTTTCCACACTTTGGAAACATACCATTGTTATCCTACTACATAATGGTGGCCCCACAAACTGTCATGCAATCTACTGGTCCATATCTCTACTCCCTGTTATCTCCAAACTACTTGAGGGAGTGGTTGCTAATTAACTCTCTGACTACCTCTGTTGTATATCTTTTCTCAGATTACCAATCTGGTTTTATACATTGTATTCATTATCTACTTCACTACTCAGCCTTACCGATTTCATTCTTTCAAACAGGGATGTGGGTTTCAGACAGATATTATTTTCTTTTATTTGGTCAAAGCATTTGACACTGTGGACCATTCTATCCTAAAAAAAAACTTGCTGACTCTGGCACATTTGCTCCTCTCTTGGTTCACATCTTACATTTCCAACCATACTCAGTCTGTGTATATTGGTTCTGCTCTGTCTGATCCCAGATAAATCACTATGGGGTCCCACAAAGCTCTGTCCTAAGGCCTCTCCTATTTACAGAAACCAAAATAGGAACCATCCCAAGCAAGTGCAGTGTGTAGGATCAAACCAGCAAGGCAATTAAAGCAAAAATACCTCTCACTTGCATCCATCAAAGGCATACAAGCACTCACAAAATGCTTCAGAGAGAGAGAGAGACAGAGATAAAAACATGTATTTGAGAATTACATAGCCAAGTACATAAAAGTGCAGGCATATCGCATAATGAGTACAAATCTCCTGGTAATGACTGCAAAAACTCCCAATGCTTTTGTACCCTCCAGGTACTTTATCAATGGTGAAGTGCACATGACAAAGGATCACCTTTACAGTCTAATGGTGATGACATCACAACGGCATCACACCAGACATCAATTAATACATTGTAGATCAGGTGATAATTATGTGAATATATACTTAATACATGAAAATACATTTGTACATGAGATTAAAACAAAGAAAATATCAACCAGATTTAATGTCTGGCAATCATAGTTTTCATGATGTCGACTCAGATCCAAAACATGCAAACCCCATAAAACTTTGATGGGAAATATATATTTTTTCAATTAAATGTTTATTGGTATTCAGACAGACGATGCAACTCTTGCAGTAATAATAGGCAACACCTATCCAGGTTAGATATATTTATTTATTTTAATTATAGTTATATTTGTCCAATCTTGATTTTATGATTTATATGTTAATGATCTACAGATCTTAGAACCTGCAGGATTGGGGCTTAATAAATAAAATATTACTGCAGGACAAAACCCCATGGATATATAACTCCAAATGAATAGAAATCAATACAATATTTCATGGTTCAGTCGAAGGTGGGCTAACTACAGCAGTCATATGCACACTACATACTTTGAATGGTGCCTACCTCATTTCAGATTTTAGTGCATAAAGACAAATAGGCATATGCAGGACAATAATCATTTCTAACCAGGGCATACCCCATTGAGATGCACACTAAATTTGCAGAGCAGTATATTAACCTTAATTAACAGTGTAGCATGAACCAGAAGCATTCGAAGGCTAGCCAAGTACATCACAGAGTACAGTTTGAGAAATAAGTACAGCCACTACCAATGTCAGGCCTAAGATGGGAGACAATGTGGTGTCTTGGGGGCTCAGGGAGTGTCTTACAGAGACCTCCCTTGGTACTAGTCCAGACCATAATGTGGAGAAAAGAGAATTCAAACTGTGATATAGGATAACAGAGAAACATAGAAACATAGAATTTGACGGCAGATAAGGACCGCTTGGCCCACCTAGTCTGCCCATTTTCCTACCTAACAGATAAGCTGCAGATCTTAGTTAACCAAAAGCTTACTTCCTCCTACCCCTCACTAGACTGCCTTATGCCTGTCCCATGCATTCTTGAATTCCCCACTGTTCTTGACTCCACGACCTCCTCAGGGAGGCTGTTCCATGCATCCACAACCCTCTCTGTGAAAAATACTTCCTCACATTACCTTTAAGCCATCCCCCTCTATCTTCAAATTGTGCCCCCTTGTTCTTGCATCTCTTTTCTGGAAGATGCTACCCTCTTGGACTTTGTTGATTCCCTTGAGGTACTTGAAAGTTTCTATCATGTCCCTCTCTCCCTTCTTTCCTCAAGGGTATACATATTAAGCTCCTTTAGTCTTTCTTCATATGTCTTCTGGTGAAGACCCTGCACCATTTGGTTGCCTCCTCTGGACAGCCTCCACTCTGTCTATGTCTTTCGGAGATGGGGTCTCCAGAACTGCACACAGTACTCCAGATGGGGCCTCACCAACTGTCTGTACAGAGATATAACAACTTCCTGTTTTCTACTATTGATGCCTCTCCTATGCATCCCAGTATCCCCCAGCCTTTCTTACTGCCTTCTCACGTTGCTTGCCCACCTTTAGGTCATCAGATATAATTACCCTCGGGTCCCTTTCCATTTTACTGTTGTCAGTATCTCACCCCCATTGTGTACTCTTCCCTTGGGTTTTGTTTCCCATGTGCATTACCTTGCACTTCTTTGCATTGAATCTGAGCTGCCATACATTTGACGATTCCTCCAACCTTGCCAAGTCCCTTCTCATCCTTTCCACTCCATCTGGTGTATCAACCCTGTTGCAGATCTTTGTGTCGCCTGCAAAGAGACATACTTTTCCTTCCAGTTCCTCTGCAATGTCAGTTATAAAGACATTAAAAGGAACAGTCCCAGTACTGAACCCTGCGGTACCCCACTAGTAACCCTCCTTTCTTCACTGTGGACTTCATTTTACTACTACCCTTTCATGTACTGTTGTTCTAGCCAATTTTTATCCAGACTACCACCTTGGGACCCACTCCAAGGCTGGCTAACTTGTGTATTAATCTTTGTGTGGGACTGTATCAAATGCCTTGCTAAAAATCTAGGTAAGCCATGTCCACAGCCCCTCCCTGGTCTACTACATTGGTCACCCAGTCAAAGAAATCTATTAGATTCATCTGACATGACCTTCCCATCATGAATCCATGCTGCCTTGGGTCCTGTGCCCCACTGGCCTCTAGGTACTCAACAGTTCTTCCTTCAGAAGTGATTCCATCATTTTCCCTACCACTGAGGTCAAACTAACTGGTCTGTAGTTTCCTGCCTCTGTCCTGCTCCCACTTTTGTGAAGAGGAATCACAGCTGCCCTCCTCCAGTCCTCGGTACCACCCCATCCTCCCATGATTTGTTAAAGAGAGTAGTCATGTGTCACTAGTTCTACCCTTAGTTCTTTTAGAATTCTTGGGTGAATCCCATCAGGCCCCATTGCTTTGTCCACCTTCAATTTTATTAGTTCTTTCAGAACCCTTTCTTCTGTAAATGGACTGGTATCAACCCCTGTCTTCAGAGAGTTTCTCTTGTTTGGTTTAGGTAACTCCCTTCCTCTTCCTTTGTGAATACTGAGCAGAAATATTCATTCAGTATCCCTGCTTTTCACTGTCACCCTCTACCCACATTTCCTCCCTTTATTAAGCTTCAGTATCCCTCCTTTGGTCTTTCTTCACTCTCTAATGTACCTATAAAGGTCTTATCCCCTTCTTAACAGAATTGGCTATCCTTTCCTCGTTTGGGCCTTTGCTATTCTGACTGCCTTCCCAGCCTCTTTCTGCTTTAACTGATAAAGTTCTCTGTCCTGCTCCTTCTGTGTTTCCTTATATTTCCTGAATGCTGTCCTTTTCTCCTTAACCTTCCCTGCCACCTCTTTTGGGAACCATAGCAGTTTTTTCCTTCGTTGTGTTTTATTGATTTGCTTTATACAAAGGCTTGTTGCCTCTGTGATGGCTGTTTTGATCACTCCCCATTGTTCCTCCACCCCTCCTTCTTGCCTGTTTGCTAGTGCTTTTCTGAGGCACTCTCTCATTTTCTCAAAGTCAGCCCTCCAAAGTCCAGTACCCTTGTTTTTGTATGGCTTGATTGTATGGCTGTGTTTATCGTGAACCACACTGTTTGGTGGTCGTTTGTTCCCAGATGGCTACCCACTTCTAAATCTGAGATTCTTTCTCTGTCCCCATTTGAGAGTACCAGGTCTAAGACTGCTCCCTCCGAGTGGGTTCCAATACTAGCTGTCTGAGGCATGCCCTGTAGGGCATCAAGAATGACCCTGCTCTTGGATGTGCCTGCAGCAAGGTGCTCCAGTTAACATCTGGCATATTCAGGTCCCCCATCAATATCTCCTCTTTTCTGCCATTCTAAGAAAGCCTTCTATCATTTCCTTGTCCATTCCTCCCCCAACATGGGGTCTGTATACAACCCCATGCGGATTGTGGTGCCATTTCCTGTCTCCAGGGTGACCCAAAGTGCCTCATCTGCTCCCTGTTTACTCTTTAGTTCTATTGCTTTGATCTCTTCCTTTACATAGAGAGCTACTCCTCCTCTTTTACCCTCCTTGTCCCTCCTGTAGATTGTGTATCCTGGTATGTTGACATCCCAGTCATGGTTCTCTGTGTACCATGTTTCTGTGACTGCCACAATATCCAGGCACCCTCTTCCATCAAGGCCACTAGTTCAAGGAGCTTGTTACACAGACTACAGGGCATTGTTACTCATCACCCTCCACTTTTGATAGCCTACCCCTTTTAGCCCCATTTCTGTCCTTACTGCCTTTGCCTTTTTTACATTTAAATCTGTTCTGCTCCCTAATAACTTCTGTACCTTGGTGTTTACCTCACTAATCACCATGTTGTGTGGAGGGGCTGGGATTCTCTGCTCCTTTTCAGTGCCTCCTCCTTGGCTAGTTTAAATGCTTGCCAATGAAGCATTTAAACCTCTCACCTAGGATCCTGGTTCCCCTGGACAGATGCAAACCATCGCACCAGTATAGGTCTGCATCCTCCAGGTGGCTCCCCAGTCCCCAATGAAGCAAAACCCTGAGCTCCACACCAGTTTTCAACCACTCATTGAATTCCCTGGTGAGGAGTGACCACTCATCTCCCTTGCCATAGACTGACAGCACCTCCAAGAAGGTTACCGCGATGCACTACTTGTCTAAGGCCCTTCCCAACTCTACAAACTCCCCTACACTGCTCTGATCCCATTCCTAGCCAGGTCATTTGTCCCTAGGTGGACAATGACATCCAGCTCCCTCCCTCGTGCAGCTCCTCCTCGATCCTGAGGATTCGCTTCCTGTCCCTCTAGCGTGGTGCCAGGAAGGCACCCACCTCCCTCTCCCTTCCTCCCCATTCTACCCCTAATGATTGAGTCCCCACCAGGAGCTGTTTCCTTCCCTGTGGGGTCCCATGCCACCCTCCTGTGGGGTCTCCTTTGTGAAGGTTCCCAGCATCCTCCTTGGTCTCCACGCGCAGGTGCCTCCATAGAGGAACCACTATCTACCAGAAGAGCAAATGAATTGTGGAGAGGTACAGCTGGAGGATGCAACTCTGTTCCCACCCTCTCCCTCCCTGAGCCCACCCTGGTCCAGCCTCTCCTCTTTCTTGGCAACCTCTGAGGGTAGTGGCAGTGGCCTGGTGGTCCCCTGGGTGGGGAGGAGGTTCACTGAATCCTAGCCAGGTCAGCTTGAGACGGCAACCTCCTCTCTCAGACCAGAGAGGTGCTTGCAAATAGGGCAGCACGCAGCCTCCAGAATGTCTCCCGGAACACTGCCGCCCCACAGCCATTGCACTGCACCACTCCTAACATGTCTTATTTTGTGTCCTCTACTGTTTCTTTGGATGCTTACTCTCTCCTCTCCTTACAACTCTCACCCTTCCTGTTCTGGGACAGCAACTTCCTGTCTTCTTCAGTAGCCTCCTTGAGGATTGTATTCCTTTGAATAATAGTTTGGGAGGGATTCTTAATCTTACCAGTGCAGTAGCCTCCACTTGGGCCTGGTGGGTGGGGGATTTGATCAGCCCCTATTCTCCTCCTGTGTGTTGAGATGGAAAGGCACATAATGTCCCTGGGGTATCTTACAGATGTCCGAGGACAAGTAGTGTTTCAAGTTTGCATGAAGATATCTAGTTTTTTACATGCACATAGTGGAACCTCTCAAAAATTGCTGCTTTACCTAGTTCCTGCAGCCATTCAGAGATGTGAGTGGGACTCTGGGTCCCTCCAGTGCAGAGGATTAGATGTTTGGTCATGATCAGAGCATTCTACAGCCATGGCTATCTCCTGAGTGGATTCCCACTGTCAAGGCCAGTGTTTTCATGATACCGGTCATTGCTAGGGGGTGGGGTGAGTGTTATAGTTCTTAGGGCGGGTTGAGTGCACTTGCTGAAACTCTCTCCTGTAGGCTGCCAGCCCAGGACATGCACACACATTGTAGGTGATGCTACCTACTGCCTGTTCACATCTTCAGCACTGGTCAGTATTGCATAGATCCCAGTTTCAGGAGTTGTTGTGGGGTTCTGTGTCACTGGTGCAGAATTTTGCATTGGGTGAATTGATTTTATTGTATCCCTGGCTGCCTGTTTAACAGTACACCAGCATTTATCCCACCACTTTATTGTGACATCCACTCCTACCTCAGTACTCCTTTTCTTACTCAGTGGCTGCATGGGAGCTTGCTCCATTTCCCAAGAGCCCTATAGAGGCCATTAGCCTTAGGGGGCTTGCCATTGGTGGTGAGAAGAAGTTAATCTAGGCCACGGGCCCTATGATCCTATATCTTGGTCCCAGCAGGTCCCCAAGGCATGTCAAACTGTACATATTGAAAGTGCTGATTTCTACCAAGATCAAGTCCATCAAAGCTGACCAAAGGGCTTTGGGTGGTTAGACACCTGGTTAATAATCTGGCCTAGGTGAAGCACTGCATGCTGGCCCAACTGCCCAGACTATTGGGCCTCCCCAATTGGAGGTAGGGTTCTTCCAGAGGGAATGATCACACACCACGGGAGGGAGATGACTCGGTCAGTTTGATGCACCCTGTCCACGTATATGCTAAAGGCCCCTATGTTGGATGCATCACCAACCACTGGGGTAACTTCACAAATATCCACTGTATTGAGCTTTCTTTGCATTGTTTCACAGGAAACCCACTTTGGCTGCAGGTTCAGACACAAGACAGAAATCTGAGAGAACTGCAATAGAATATGTGTTGTATGTTTCAGAGCAAAGTCTGGTAAATTCAGGCTGCCCTGATCACGGGTAAGGTCCACTTGCTGTGGTTAATACTTCTTGGACTGTGACCCCTGAAGAAGTGTAACATTGTCTGGTATATGGGTTTAAACATTTCTGTATTTATTTTAGTGGAGAGATTGTCCTGAACATATGGTAGGCAAGGATCAGCCATCATTTTGAAGGCATGTACCCTTCCCCAATGGCAGATGTGCAAGCTGCCCCATAATGCCAGATCTTTGTCTAGGTCAGCTAGCAGGTAGGGGTTGTTCCACCTGCTATGTCCCTGAGATCCCAGAAAAGTGTGTCTTCAGATATTTAAGGCTTTCTTCAGATGGCTGCATACTCCAAGGAAGTCAGGTAGGGATCCTTTACTGGTACTGGAGGGAGCAGCAATGATCTAGATATTTTGTCTTGTAACCAGACAGCCTGTCATACCATTGCAATAGTTCAAGCACTGCGGGGCAGGTTCTTCATGTCTAGTGAGGGTCAGCATGATGCCATTGGCATATGTCAAAGCTTTGTACTTCTCCCCATCTGCACTCCATGTATGATCTCCTGGCACAGCTTGAAGTAGCAGATCTAAAGTGAGGACAAATAGAAGTAGTGATAGCAGGTATCACCTGCTGGATGTCTCTTCACAATGGGAACAGGTTTGAGGCATGCCTACTGGGTGGTGACTGATGATGAGGCACTGTGATATAGGGGATGGATGTTGTCTATGAACTTGTTGACAAAGCCAAAGATCCCAAAGTGTGGGAAAAGTACTTATATTCCACCTTGTCAAATGCTTCTCAGCATTTAATAAGATCAGCACTGTAGGGTGCTGTTGCTGTTTTCTTTTCCAGATGAGGCTCAGCAGCCATTTGATTTGTCTATACCTCTGTGGTGAGGAAAAACCCTACATGATCCCTGTCCACCAGACCTGAGATAACCTCCTTTAGTCTTGTTGCTAGTGCCTTATAATCAGTAGTAATAAGTGGTATGGGGTGATGGTTTACACACAAGAGGAACCTTTGTCTTTCTTAGCTATGAAAGGGATCACCACCATCCTCCCAGAGGTTAGCAGTTCCCCTGTACACAAGCCTCTGTCAGTTCATCATGTAGGGCTTCAAAGGACTGAGTGAAAAGCAGAAAGAAATGCTGCTGGGAGTCCACCCCCGAGTCTTCCCCACTGGCATAAAGCATATCACCTGCTCCATCTCCCTGAGAAAGGCTTGAAGTTGTAAGCTCCTCATCAGACTGCTGCTTCTTGCATTTACAGGCTCTTTTAGAAATCTCTGAAGGCATTGTTAACATCCTTCAGGTTTCTCAAAGTACCTGCTCTGGGTGCTACAATCCCTATGATCCTGGACTTCTCCTGCAGCTTCTTTAACAATACATGATTAGGTATCCTAGTTTCTCACCTGCCTCCCAAAAATTGTGTCAGAGTCAGAATCAAGCATGCTCAGCCTCTATAATGACGTGCATATTGACCTTGTACTGGGTGCCAGTGATTTCTGCCTGTAAGGCTGCAGAGGTAGTCATGTCTGCTGTATATTTCTCTTCCAGTTCTTTTAGCTTCTGGAGCTGTTCCTTGCTTCTAGCTTTCTTAAGGTTAAATGCATAGCTGATGCATCTACACCTGATAAAGGCTTTTAAGGCATCCCAGTGTATAGATGCCAAGGTGTCATCAGGATGGATAATTTCTAGAAAGATTCTGATAATGCCTCTAATTACTTGCAGAAATTTGAGTCCTTGATAAAGGAGGCATTGAACCACCACCACTGTTGGGATAAGACAGTGTCTCCTCAGGCAATCCATGTGAAGAAGATTGAGGTATAATCTGAAATGGTTATTGTTCTAATGCAGGCCTCCCATATGAGGCACCCATGTCCACAGGACAAAACATGTGCCAGTTCTGGAATAAGTGTGATGGACTTCTGAATAGAAAGAGTAATCCTGCCCTGTGGGGTGGACCAGCCACCATATGTCTGTGATGTCTCTCCAAGTCCTCCAGGGCTTGGGAGGCTGGCACTTAGGGGCCAGTGGGTCTCTGCTTCTATTCAGGAAGTCATTGAGCACAGTATTAGCATTGCCACCTAATTCCAGTTGACCTCTCTGGTGCATCTTAAGGGTGCCTGCAAATCCTTTGTAGAAAGTGACACCAGGTTGGTTAAGGCCATAGATGTTGCACAAGGTGACCTTTTGATTATGTGGGGAACCTCGAGCTATAATGTACCTGACCTCAGGATCATTCACAACACTCTCAACAATGAAGGAGACATTTCTGTGGACAAGTATAGCAACCCCTCTGCTTTTTGAGTTGAACAAACTGGAAAACACCTGGGAAACCCACCCAGATTTCAATTTGATGGACTCTGCTTGGGTGAGGTGGGTCTCCTGGATAAAGGCTATCCCATGCCCTCCCTTTTGAGATGGTCTAGAATATTCCTCTAGAATAAGTCTAGAATATTCTAGAACTGTAGAGTGCATTCCCTTAACATTTTACGATAGCCATTTAATAGGAGTCCTGTCATTTTTAAGTGTGACTAGAAAGCACAGGGATCATTCAAAGGATGGTGATTGTTACCTTATCATCTACAGCTTTAGAATAACAATGTCTACATACTCTCAATGTGCACTTAGGCCCCAGCAGGTCATAGTACCTACTGTCAGTCCTGTGAGTGTTGCATTCAATATCCAATTAGGAACTTTAGGAACTTGATTAATGTCCAGGTTAACATACTGGGTAGGCTTTAAAGAAACTTTATAAACCAGTAAAATTATGAACCAACTGTAGTACTAAGTATTGTAATGCCAAAAACTGTTTGCTGGGGAAAGACAACAGCTACATGAGGGTGGAGGTCCCCAAAGTGACCATCCTCCCTTCTTCTGTGCATTCACCTGTAGAGTGGATCATACTACATGGTCTGGGCAGTATCTCCCAGTCAATATGACATGAAACCAACTGTTTGTGGTATGTTTAGAAATGGCCAAGTGCATATAATAGGCTGCTACCAGTGGGGTGCATTTTGTGTCACCCCTCCACCCCTAAAACAATCTTGGTTGTGAGACCCTAATGAGCAAAAGTGAAGAACATTTGGTGACTAGAGGCTAATGTCATTGCTGAGTGTCAGATCTGGTGTGGAGGGAGAGGGAGAGCCAAGAGATCTGGCCGTCCCATGAGTCCCAAAACATCGCTGCCACTGAACATAGCAAGACAGCACTGGGCAGTGGCAGATTCAGGATGATACAGTGGGAGGGTGCTGAGGTGGTGTGCATACTTGACATGAACTTTTGTACATTTTTATTAATTCTTTATATTGTCTGCTATTATCTCTCTCTTATAATCTCTCTCTTACATGTACCTAGATGTAAAACCTCTAAGGGTTCCTGCACCTTCTCTCATGCTGCCCCCAAATTTTGGAACTCTAAGCCCCTTAGCCATCCACCACTCACCTACTATGTGGTAGAAGACTTGGTTTACTGGCCAAGGCACCTAGCTTCACCCTGAGCTCTTTCCTTCAAAGATTGCTTGAAAGGATAGAGCAGAGAACCTACCAGAGAAAGGAAATGGATTAAGACTTCTTTTGGCTAAGCAGCTTTACTGTGTGTTGTTATTTTATTTTGTACTCACAGGGATTGCTACTGTTTTGTTGCTAACATTTCATTGCTTTATTTTCTCTGATTCAAGTTGTTGTTGCTGGTATACCTTCTTCTGCATTATTAAAAGGTGTGTCTACAGGTGTGTGCTAACAGATTACTGCTGTAATCTTCTGATTCAAGTGTCTTTTGCAAGGTATATCTTCTGTTATTGCTTTATTTTTCTCTGCAGCAAATTGTTTCTTACAGGGTATATCTTCTCTGAAATTATTACAGGTGGTGCTTTACAGGTTTTACAGTTTTATCTAACATTAGGATAAGCTTTCAGGGTTACTGCATTTGTTATTGACTGATTGTTTCTGCTCTTACCTACTTGTTCTTTCATCCGTGGTTCTTCTTTTGGCAGAGGAAGGGCCCGCCACCCACCCCATCCTCAACCACCCACACTACACTCTTTTTATAGGGTACCACAGTTGTGACATTTCCTGTGGCAAAGCAGGAATGGGTGGATAAGTGGGACATCCACAAGGTGAGCTCATTTACAGGGCACTAGTAATTTAACTTGTACAACAAGTTATACGAAAACAAAACACAGAATCAAACCATTACTTGCATTTTCTTCCTTCTAATTACTCTGACCTGGTTATAAACCCAGCAACTTATCTGGAATGGATATCATTAACTGCAGGTACAGTGGAACACTTTTCAGAAGGACAGTCTTACAGGATTTAGGACACTGTCCTACATGCTGAGCCATTGGAGAACTTAGGGTCAGCTCAGGGCAGCATGGGCAAGATTGCGCACCTCAAGTTTCATATTAAAGAGGAAATACATTATAAGAACCACCCGCCATTTCTCCAACATCTAACAGAAGCACTTTGACCACGAGAGTAGTTGGTCCAGGAGGTTGGCAGCTGGTTAGAAGCGGCAAATCAGATGCCCCATCACTCTGTGCTGTCCAACATATTAACTCCAAAACCATATAAACACTACAAACAGGTATCTGCCTCTATCTATGAAATCAAACAAAGGAGCAGCGGACACTGCAGAGCAGGACACTAGCAGCACAGGAGCTAGCACAACAAAACTCACCCAAATCAGGAGCCAAAACAAAAAAGTAAAAGGAAACCCAAAAACTTCTGATCATAGGAGACTCCATGATACGGGAGCTGATACCCATCCCCAGCCAGGGGTAATGGTCAGATGTCTCCTAGGTACATCCACGAGGGAGAGACACTGACCACATTGCTAATATTGTTCAGGAAGCAGGAGAAAACATTGATGTCCTGGTACACATAGGGACTAATGATCTCACCAGCAGGTCAGTTGTGGAGATCAAAGAACACCTGACCAGGCTGGGTGACAAACTATCATCCATTTCATCTGACATCTCCTTCTCTGAGATCCTGCCAGTCTGGAAGAGGGGACAGATGGATGGAAGGTCAGAAGAAGGAGATGGGGAGCTAAACATGTGGCTCAAGGGCTGGTGCCAGGAAAAGGACAAAGATTTGTAGGGAACCAGCAACAGTTCTGGGAGTGAAAGTTCTTTAAATTTGATGGACTGCATCTGACTAAGGAGGAAGTCAGTGCATTGGGGCAGAAGTTTGACGTCTTTGCAGAATACTTGAACTAGCAAATGGGAGAGGGGTGCAGCACGCCATCGTTGAATGGGAAGAACACCCCTCCCCCTCAGCTAGTGGTCAAACAGGGATTCAGCATGTTTCCAGTTCATTTCCATCACCAGGTAAGAAAAGGTCTG
Source organism: Neoceratodus forsteri (assembly GCA_016271365.2). NCBI lineage: Eukaryota > Metazoa > Chordata > Ceratodontiformes > Ceratodontidae > Neoceratodus > Neoceratodus forsteri. The sequence goes on along the minus strand of CM057453.1, from coordinate 681,511,656 downwards.
TCTCCCCATACAATGCACAGGGAAATGCAAACCTCACCCAACAACTAACACACCAAATCTGGCCAATGGAAAATCATGTACACAAATGCTCACAGCCTGGGAAATAAGATCCCAGACCTGCAGGCAATAATGTTAGATGTTAATTTGGACATAGTAGCAATTAGTGAGATGTGGTTTACAGTAACCACACTTGGGAGACTTCAGTACCTGGCTATGTACTGTTCAGAAGAAGCCGAGGTGCAAAAGGGGTGGAGTGGCCCTGTATGTCAATGAAAATATCAAAGCTACAGAAATTCATAATACACATAAGCAGCCAGAAGAACTGTGGGTCACCCTGGTAACAGGAAATGGGCCAGCCATAAGAACTGGGGTTGTCTACAGGCCCCAGACTGGGGAGGACATCGACACATTACTGTTGGAAGATATACAAACATGACAGCTAAAGGGAGGTTCTGATGATGGGAGACTTCAACATGCTGGATACAGATTGGTCAATACCAGCAGAAACATCTGCCAGATCTAGACACATGGTGGATTCCCTGCAGGGAGGGCCTCAAATAACTGGTACAACAACCCACAAGAGACAGAGCTATCCTAGATCTAGTACTGACTAACAGGAAAGGGATCACAGATCTCCAGGTAGAAGGTCACCTGGAGGCCAGTGACCATCACATGGTGTGGATCAATTTGGCCACTACATCTAAATCATCTCATTCCAAGGCAAAAATATGGGACTTCAGAGGAGCTGACTTTGATAAGATGGCCAACAGAGTTAAGCTAGCCCTGGCAAAAAGAAACACAGGTGAGGGTACAGAGCAAAGTGGGCAAGCATTAAGGATGCAATACTTGAAGCAACATCCCATTGTGTTAGACAGAAAGGAGGTGCAAAGAAGATGGAAACCACTTTGGTTCTCAAATACAGTAGCAGAAAGGTCAGAGTCAAAGGCTGGCCTTCAGGAAATGTAAGGGAACACAGCTGGATGAAGATAGGGAGGCATACCAAACTGCCCTAAGGGAAGCAGGGAAGGCAGTAAGGCAGACAAAGCCCCAAACTGAAGAAACACTAGCACAAACAGTAAAGAAGATGACAAGACTTTATATAGATACATTAGTGAAAGGAGAAAGTCCAGAGGGGTATTGTTAAGCTCAAGGAGAAAGGGGGATGTGAGGAGGAGGAACCTAGAAAAGCATCTATCCTAAATAGATACTTTGCTCAGTATTTACTGAAGAGAAGGTAGGGCAGGGCCCACAGCTCAGCACGATGGACATGGGGGAGGGAGGTGAGCACTATTCCCTTCACAAAGAAAGGGTCCTACAACAGCTCGCTAAGCTCAGGGTGGACAAGGCAATGGGACCTGATGGCATACATCCCAGAGTACTTAAGGAGCTAAGGGTGGAACTAGCAGAGACATTAGCAGAACTTGTTTAGTGAGTCTCTGAGCACAAAGAGGTCCCAAGACTGGAGAAGGGCTCATGTGATCTCGCTCCACAAGAGTGGTAGCAGGAAGGAGGCAGGGAACTACAGACCAGTCAGTCTTACCTCAGTAGTGGGCAAGATTAGGAGGCACTCCTTAAGGAAAGGATAGTGCAACACCTGGAATCCATAGGGGCACAGGATCCAAGACAACATGGGTTAACAAAGGAAGGTCCTGTTAAACTAATCTCATAGATTTCTTTGACTGGGTAACCAGAGTGATGGACCAAGGGGAGCAGCTGATGTCGCCTACCTTGACTTCAGCAAAGCTTTTGACACTGTTCCACATAGAAGATTGATAAATAAGCTGGGTAGGCTCAGGGTGGGTCAGAAGTTGGTCAACTGGGTGGCAAACTGGTTGATGGGCAGAAAACAGAGTGGTGGTAAATGGTATACAGTCAGAAGAGATGCAAGTCACAAGTGGGGTACCTCAGGGATCAGTCCTGGGGCCAGTCCTCTTCAATATCTTCATTAGTGACATTGCAGATGGACTAGAGGTAAGGCTTGTCTGTTTGCAGATAACACCAAGATCTGCAACAGAGCAGATGATCCACATGGGGTGGGCAGAATGAGAAGAGATCTGGATAAACTAGCAAAATGGTCAGAACAGTGGCAACTGGGATTTAATGCAAAGAGTGCAAGATCATACACATTGGGAAGAAAACCCTGAAGCCACCTATAGGCTTGGAGGAGTTGCTGGCAGTCACAAAGGAAGGAAGAAAGAGACTTGGGCATCATCATCACCGATGATCTGAAATCATCAAGCAGGCCTCTAAAGCAGTAGGTAAGGCTAGGGATGTTAGAGTGCATTAGCAGGGGTATCACAAGTCATAAGAGAGGTAATAATCCTCTTTACAAGCCACTGGTTAGGCCCCATCTGGAGTACTGCATGCAGTACTGGAGGCCCACCTTCACAAGGACATTAACCAAATTGAGGCAGTCCAGAGAAGGCAACCAAAATGGGGCAGGGACTGCATCAGAAGACATATGAGGTCAGATTAGCAGACTCAATATGTATACCCTTAGCAAAGGAGGAGAGAGGTGATATGATCAAAACATTCAAACACCTTAAGGGCATTAACAAGGTGAAAGAGTCTAACATGTTTAAATATAAGAAAAATAGCAGGACAAGAGGACACAGCATGAGATTAGAGGGAGGCCGATTTAGGGGAATGTGAGGAAATTCTTTTTCACAGAAAGAGTGGTGGATGCATGAAGCGAGCTACCTCAGGAAGTGGTGGCTATGAATACAGTGCAGGGCTTCAAACAGGCATGGGATAGGCATAAGGGAGCAATACAGATGAGTATGAATAGATGGGCCACTGACACAGCAAGGCCGATGGCACATTTATAAGGTAGAAAAGAAATGGGCAGACTGGATGGGCCTTGTGGTCATATCTGCCATCAACCTCTATATTTCTATGCTATTTTTTGGAAAGGAATTCCTAAAATTCCTAACCCATTTGGTCCCTTGTGTGTGCTTTAATCCTCCTTAGCTCATAATAGCTTACTGACTATGTCCTCTCCCTTATTTCAATCTCCTTTTCTTGTCTGTTTCCTGCCATTGTTGCCTTGTCCTCACTACTGTCTCCTATTTCTCTCCTGTTTTATCCCACATTTTCTTGTTTTTTTTTGTTTGTTTGTTTGTTTGTTTTGTTTAATTCTTTTATGCATCTGGCTCTCTGAGGTATCCTTCAGAGGTGCCCACACAATCCTACCCTTTCTACTCCCTGGTCGTGGCCATCCACACCGGTTCACTTCCTTCGAGGGACTTCCCAGCACTCTGGATCATTCCCCAGAACAGGGCCCGCCTCCCTTGGCGACACTATCTGGAATTAGAGGTCCATCCCTCTAGGAAGTTGGCCATTGATCCCCAGTGTGGCCTGGCCCTGCATTGGGATGAAAGGAGATCCTTGGGCCTCATCATCTCCTCATTGAGCTGGGGTTTCGCTTTTGTTAGTGGCTGTCCCTCACGGACCCTGGCCAGCAAGGCAATGTAATGCAGTGGCTCTGCCCTCCCAGACATGTGCCGCGCCGCTATGATTGGTGATCTCCAGCCAGCCACCAGAGGTTTCTCCAAAAGCAAGTGGACCCCAAGCCCTCCTCAGGGAAGAGAGAGGTCCATCCAGATGCTCAATCTCTTCCCTCCCTTGCTGACCCCTGGCAGTCTGGGCTCATTCCTGAAAGTGGGTCACGGTGTGGTGCAGTGTGGCGTCCAGCACTTTAACCCTCAGCACCACCAGGCCAGCCCACACACATTTCCTTGTTACCTGCACTTAATCCTCATTTATCTATTATTCTACTGTTTGACCTCTCATGTGCTTCTCCTCCTGCCACTATTGTCCTGCTACTTCCATACGAAACTTCACTTCTTTATGCCTATGTTTGCACTTATCATTGTTTATTGTATTTTTTCTTAGTTCAGATGTACCTATTAAACTGTATTTTACCTTAATATACTGTATGATAAAGAGATCTACTAGCTGCTGCTAAGTTGGTTTTGTTTTCTGCCATTCACCATGTACAGTGTATTGTGATGTTCCTGATACCCCTACATCTTGATTTTGTACTGTTTGCATCTACTTCCTGATACTGTGTTGTTTGTTTTATGCTCCTGTAACCTCCTGGGTCATGCCTGAAAATAGTCATTCTTATGACTAGCATACTTACCAGTTAACAAAAATAAATAAATATTTTCAGTACTTTTTGACAGAACATATAAATGTAAACTACAGTTTTGAATATAAACTTGTGTACAATTAATAAATCAGACTTCTTCAACAAAGTGAAATGCAGCAGTAGTAACCAATTATGTTACAATGGGAGCAAACACACCCTTCATCGTCCCCTAGAGTCACCATTGGCTCCAGGGTTCCCACATTGCAGCTATTGCCTGTCATCTAACTAACATGTCACAGTCTCCAACCAGTCAAGGGGTTGGGAGGCCACAGGAGGTGTGACAGTGGAAAGTCATATGCCATTTGCCAAAGGAGGAGAAGGAAGGAGATCCACAGCCCAAATCTGAGTGTGATACATCATCTCTGTGAGAAGAATGGGGGACACATCAAGCAGTCTCCACTGAACCTGTCTTACTGCCTCCTATTGTGCAGCTGCAGAGACCTGAACATTGTCAGTGCACGGTCATGCCATTAAAGGTATCCTGCCTGCACATGGCTGCCTTTGCAGGTTAGCCAAAGTAAGGGGAGGTGATAGGAAATTTGCAGGGAGCCTATCCAGGGCTTCAGAACTGTACTAACTACCCTACCCTTCAACCCCATCAAGCTGCCAGGTCAGTGGTGCAACTGTGGTGATCTGTCATGCTCTGAGACCCTCATCCCTCCAATAACTGCCCCATCACCCCTCAGTAACCATTATGTCCCCTCCCTGTTGGGAGTGTACCATATCTTCAGTTACTTCCCAGGGTGTAACCACACCATCATTCATGAGGCTCTAACATTTGCCCGGGAACAGGAGGATGTGGGAAGGAGCAGTGAAAACCAGCAGTGGTCAAACTGGGTGACCTTAGAGCAAATGTAGGCAGCAGACTGAGCTGTCTGTGTGGAGGCCATGTGGGAGTAACAAAGTTGCACCATTGAGAACATGAATCCACCATACAACCCCCACTATTCTTCCTTGGCCATCAAGTAGCTGTCCCACCTCTCATCCATATTTGTACCTGGCCACTACCAAACCTCAGGATTATCAGAATGCCTAGATGGGGGTGAGGAAATATGTACCATGTAGCATTCATGCTAAAGGCGGAGGTTACATGCCTGGGTTTCAGGGAGCATGTGGAATGAAGGAGTAGGAAGATCATCCAGTCAGCTGACTGGACTATGTACCTGGGTGTAAATGTATAATTAATCCCATGTGGGCTGTTACTGCCATGCTCCTCAACTTCCATCATGCATGCATGAAGCCTCCTTCATAAAAGTGCACATAGTCATGTTGTGGGAGGCATCAGCTCACTCCTGTTGACAACCACATCAAAACCCATGTCCTGGAGTATGAGTTGGGGTGTAGGGTGGTGGGAACTGGCAGACCAATCAGAAACTTGTCTCATGGCTACACAGTCACAATGGTTAGTCTCACTGCTGTGTCACTGAGAAATGTTCTTTTGCCAAACTGACCCAATTTCCAGCACCCCTTCACTCTCCCTTGCTTCTGTGTGAATGAAATATGCAAGCTCAGCAGAAGCATTAGTCCTAAAGCTATTTACAGTCACAACAGAACTTAAACTGCTGCTACTGGATGGGGGTGAGATGGGGATGAAATGAAGGAAGGCTTAGGATCAAGTAGTACATATAAATGAATAACCACTATAAATACCCAGGGTCAGGTTGTCATATAGTGCAGCATATCACAGGTATCCAGATGAGAATCAGAGCAATGAGCAGTCCACTTTAAAGTCTGTGAGGCTGGTAAAGTTCAATTGTGGTGCTCCAGACTAGAGCTGTGCAAAGTTAGAAAACTTTGCTTTGAGAAGAAATTCATGAATTTTACTTAATTCCAAAATTATCTTTAAGACAAAGTTTTAGTTCACTTAAAAAAGAACTTTGTGAATAATGAAATTGTGAATATCGCTATGAAATTTGGCTCTAACATGAAGTTTACAAGGATCTATGGGATTGCAGGTCATATGGTGCTGCAATGAGTTGCATTGCCATGAGTAGGCTGAATTTTGTACAGTGTGAAGAAGAGACAATTGGTGTTGAGTGTGCTCTGTATCTTTGTGCCTAAAATCCTTTGGTAAACATTTAAAACAGGCAGGTGTTTCCAACAAATCACTCCATTAAGCATCTAATGTACCTTGTGCTTCCTGATCCCAATTAGTTGTGTTTTTGTGATTTAATTAGTTTAAAGTTGTAGTTTCATTTTTTGTATTGTGCATAAAGCAATACTTTGGGAGAGGAACTTAGCTGCAGCAACTTCCAGAAAGAACAAATTCTGGTCAGAGCCACTACAGCTGCTAATACATTAACTTGATAAAGGTGTTTCATGGCTTTAAATGTAAACATGAATTGCTGTAGTCATCTCCGTGTGTAAATTTCATTTTTGGTAAAGGTAGAACATTTATCTGGTTGATTCTGTGTTTCCCATATGCTTAAAATGCTAGTTTTGATGTGTTGTACTATATATGTGGAAGGAGGGGAATCCACACCAAGGCCTTCAAGTAATGGTAGAAGAAATGGTGAAGAAAGGAGGTATGTCTACATTGGGGACTGTGGGCCAACCTGGAAGGATAAGAGCCTATACCGAGGTAATGGCCTGCTTTCATTCAGGAGGCAACCACAGTTCTCAGTGGATGATTCAAATGTTACTTTGATCGACATTAAAAGTAGCTGAGAGGGAGTGGCTGAAGAAATCGGGAGGCAGGAAGTGGGCCACCACCAGCTGAGATAGACAGTAGGGAGATCCCAAGGAGAGAGTCCCACCAGGATGCAAGTTAGTCAAGGAAGCAGGTGGATAACAAAGGAAGAAGGGAGAGCAGCAGTAAAAGGAGAAAGGTGTGGAAGAGGAAACAATTGGAAAAGGAGAAATTGACAAGAAAAGACTGAGGGCTGTCAAAATGGTGCAAGGTCTGCATCAGAAGCCCTATAAGGAGAGACTGAAAGAGTTCAATATGTACACCCTGGAGGAGATGAGGGAGAGTGGGGTTATCATGGAGGCCTTTTAATACCTCTTGAGGGTGAATAAGGTACAGGAGGAGATCTGTTTCAGAAAAATGTACCATAGAACAAGAGGTCATGATATTAAGCTGGAAGGAGGTAGATTCAGGAGAGATGTGAGGAAGTACTTCTTCACAGAAAGGGTGGTGGATTCCTGGAACAGCCTTCCATTGAGGGTAAGGGTGAAACCAGTGGTGGGTTTCAAACATGCCTGGGACAGGCACAAAGGAATCATAGGAGAAAGGAAGGAATTGGGTGGAAGAGACAGGACTGCAGGGCATGTTGGATCTGCAGCAAAAGTGATCATAATGAAAAATGGGCAGACTAGATGGGCCCAGAAGTCATTATCTGCTGTCAGTTTCTATGTTTATGCAACCCCTTTGGGAGATTACTAGTTCTATTCACCCTCCTGTGTTTTTGTGGCATAATCTGGCCCAGTAGGGAAAAAGATCAATTCTTCTCAGCACTCGGTGGAGCCTTCTGTGGGTTGAGAGGTCACCACAGGTGTCTGGGGGATAAAGCCCATCAGTTTAGGTAGGAGAGGGAGTTCCAGTCAGAGGAATGAGTGGTGAGGCAGTGAGAGTGAGTCAGGTCTGGGTGTAGTTGATTGCCCACTCTGGCCACCGGACAGTGGCACAGGGGAACACAGAGGAAGAAGTGGGAGCCAGTAACTGCTTCTGCACTGTGTTATGGAGGGCAGCTAATGTAAAGAGGGGGCCAGAAGCCATAAGTTGCAGAGTGCCCTGGCAGTCTGCACCAATTCATATAGGGATCCAGTTGAGAAGAATGCATCAGGAGTGTAGTGTCCAGAGAATGAGTTGCCTTGGAGCTCCATGGGATGTGTCCCCTTCTCAGTTTGGGACAGTTGCTGCCAGTTGTGGAAAGGATGCGGGTCATGAGGGAACCCGCAAATACCAAAATTGTGAGGATTGCATGTTCCACGGGGACCCACTGAGTCAGTGTGTGGGAGAGAGAGAGAGAGAGAGAGATATGGGGATCATTGAGAGTTTGGGCTCCTGTGAAGAATAATGGGCTGTTAGGCACTGTGAACTGTTTTGGGACTTGTGCTACCTTCAAATTGTTGTGACCATAGCAGTCCCAAGTTAATGCTGCCCTAAAACTGTGCAACTGCCTCAGTACAGGTAAAGCTGCTATTATGGCCATATCAGCCATGTGAAAGTTGAATGTGTTCCCATGAATTAACTGATGCTCCCCAGAGCTACTGTATGTGTGATATGTTTAATGATTTTGGAATCCTATTGTTTCTTCAAGTTCCATGTGGACATTACTTTATTGAAAGGAACTGTTTAAAATGCATTAACCTGTTGTTTTCATCCATCACCAGTGAGGAAAAAGGAACCTGTGTGTGACATCTGTACCTGGTAACGTGGCCACTGGAAGTGTTTCTGTGGCTGTGGGTGCCCCTTCCTCATGGACATATTCCATCCACGCCCTTAAACACAGGGAGGGAGGGCTACATTTATATGTATTATAGGTTATGTGATTCAAATGGATAAGGCACATAGCTGTTACAGTTTTGCACTTGTGCTACTGGTTTACAGAGCAAAGTCTAGATACAAATGTATGGTGGTTGTTGGAAGGGGGGTAAGGAGATGCAGGATTGAGGATCAATGAAACTAAAAACAAAACAAATTAAATATCTGTGTCATATAGCACAATGAACTCCATCATGCCCAGCACTGATGAATATTATCACATATTCTGTAGGAGACAGTCAGTGATTTCAGAAATACATTTTTTATCCAAGCTATCAGCCTCCATTCAGTACATAGTAAGCTTTATTTGTAAAAGGTTTGGAAATAATTTAAAAGTTTAAGTTGACAAAAAGGTCAAGCAAGTTATCACATTTGGTCAGCTTCACTTTTCAGCATTTCCCTGTATAAGTCTAGTTCTTAGAGAAAGAAAGAAAGAAAGAAAGAAAGAAAGAAAGAAAAAGAAAGAAAGAAAAAAGAAAGAAAGAAAGAAAGAAAGAGAGAATGGTGGAGCTCAGTTTATTATTCAGTCTTAGATCGGTCCTGAAAGGGTTAACAAATCCTATAGACCATAGTAAATTATTATACACTGTCACACACACACACAATTGTGTGTGTGTGAGAGACAGAGTGTAATTTGAATCTCTGCTGGAGCAATGCAGTCTCGTTACAAAGTTAGTTTTGACCAACATGGCATTGTTTAAATAAAAATATATAAAAAGTGAGTTTAGGTGTCCTAAGAGAGAGAGAGAGAGAGAGAGAGAGAGAGAGAGAGATCAGAGGAATGGCAGAGCTCTGTTTATCATTCAGGGCTTAGATCGTCATGAAAGGATTAACAAACCCTACAGACAGCAGTAAATCATTGTACAGTGCCACACACAAACAATTGAGAGACAGAGAGAGAGAAGTGTAATTTGAATCTCTGCTGAACCAATGCAGTCTCATTACAAACCAGTTTTGATGAACAGGCAGTGATATAGTGCTAAATTTAGAAGTGTGGAGTCTCCATGAACTATGCTGTCCCCAACCCCCAACAGGCCAGGGTCTGAGGGGCCACCTAAGCTCCCAAATTTATCAGGTTTTAGATGCATTCAGGTGTATTTTGAAAGTCATTTTGACACTATTGGCTGCTTTTAAAGCCTTCTTTGACCTGTTACAAATAACCAATATCACTATCAAAATAACTTATTTTTATTTTCTTTAAAAATTGTCAAAACTAAAGCAATAAATCCCTCCAGCCACTCTTTAAACACCCAACTATATACCACTTGTTTTGAGTATGGTCAGCTATCATTGCAGCAGGCAACTTGTTACCTTGCAACCTGAACAGAAGACTATGCCTCCTCCCCAACAGTGCACCACACATTCAGACATACAAGGCAGTGAGAAGGGACATGAAACACCAGCCTGGAAGTGCATGTGTCTGTCACACAGCAGAAACTTAGACAGAATAATCCGTCAGAGAATGGAACTGATACACAGGACCCACTGGAGGGTCCCTCAAGGCTCAACATTGACACAGGATGTATACCAGGTCATGAATGCTTTATCTGCATGTACCCTGAACTGAGACAGTTGGAGAAGGCAAGGTAAAGCTCAGCAGGGACATCTGCATGAAATACAGGTCATATACAGTGACATCACAGTCCACAGACTTGACATCGGCAAGAGTTTCACAAACTATGTGAGTCCTTGGACAATGGCATGACCATAATTGTCACTGCTGTACAGCAGGATGATGTTTCCCATCCATATCCAGTACATGGCAGCCAACCCCCAAATCCCCATATGTCATATACTGGAACCACAACACCATCAAGTATTCCAGCACAACCCACACATGGCAGCCAACCTGCAGGGGTGCACATCCAACTGTAACAGATGATGATCTAATGCCAAGTACATCCTGTGGCATGTAGACAGTCCAGTCACATGGTAAGGGTGGGGAAATTCAAGTAGTAGGCTCATCCCACCTTTAATACTCACTCAGCAGCCATCCCAGACACCAAAGCCAAAAACAATGACTTAATGCCTCATCCAAATGCTGCACAGTCTTTAATGCTGAAGATTTGCCATCCACCATCAGATGTATTGTGACTTCACTTCATGGATTCCATGCTCGCTCACAGTGGGGAATGGGAGCATGGTGGCAAGGAGAACTCTGTGGAGAAAGAGAGATCACTGGTGTCACTGGATGCAGCCAAGCCACTCAGCATCAGATAAGGACATTCAATACAAACAAAAGTATTACTACAAAGCAGCACACTTATCTCACTGCTCCTTTTAAGATAAAGACAGGCTGGTTACTAATTCATATTGTTTCATTGGCACCGACCATCTAACTCACTCAGTCTCGGTCAAGTCCGACTCCTGACTTGTGAGAATTAATCCTCACAGTCTCACACAGCATGACTAGTCAGCTGGTCCCCTCTTACACTCAGCATAGTACCAGTAGCACCTACAGTCAAACAGGTACATCTAGCCGCTTGCTGGGTTAGAGGATTACTGCAGGATATTCAACAGATTGCAGATCTATCTTTCACATAAACAAAAAATACCAACTTCAAAGAGAAGAAAGAGAACAAAGTTATCACTGCCAGTTTATTAAGTTATTAATCATTCATGAAGAAGACATTTAAGCATGCACTACTGCTTTGCCACATTAAATATGATAATTAAATAAATAAGTCCACTATACTGCTCTGCCCTGGAAAATACATAGTAAAGATGGACCGCACTGAAAATGAGAAATGCCTCTCACTTGATCTATCCTGGGTAAATGCATTGTAAAAATGGGTAAAGGAGGACCTCACTGAAAAAAGTTCTTGCATCTCCACTGTACTATCCTGGGTAAATACAGTGTAAAAACTGTGTCAAACAGAACCCCATTGCAAACAAGATATCACAACTCATCCAGGCTATCCTGTGTAAATATACTGTAAAACTGCAAAAGCAGGTCTCTACAGCAGAACCCTACTGAAAACAAATGTTGTCAGTAAGCTGTTCTGTCTTGGAAAATACATTGTAAAAGCATCCAGATCACCCATCTTGTAGCTGTCTGCTATATTCTTGGTGGTCTAGTGGTCCCTCCAATAAGGGCATTTGACCCCTCCCAACTCACCCTCTCAGGCACCCCACCAGCCCTGGTCACTTAATGCAAACTAAAGCAATAGTGATGACTGGCACAGCACTTTGCTCACCACCTAAACTGGTTTCCATCTGACAGTCTCTGAGCAATCACAAGAATTGTGCAAACACCTGTTTCTACTGTACTCATGATCACTCACTGTCAATCAGATGGTGGCCAGCCAAGGTGGTGAGCAGAGGGCTGTACAGGTCGCTGTCACTATTTTCGTACTTCAGCTAAGGTGACTGGGGAAGGGTTGGGAGTAGGAGGGTCCTGAGCAGGCAAACCATCAGAGGATCAGATGCCCTTATGGGACAGGAAGACCACTAGACTACCAGGAATATTCAAGACAGCTACAGGAAAGGTGATAAGGGAGTGGGGACCACTTGAATGCCAGGAATACTAGAGACAGCTACAGGACAATCAGTCAGGGAGTACAGGAACCACTACACCACCAAGAATATTTGAGATAGCTACAGGACATGTGAACAGGGTGGTGGGGTGAACCACTAGACCACAAGAAATTAGTAATACAGCTACAGAATGGGGGCATGCACACATGTTATTGTGCCCATAATGGGTATGCAATTGGGCCATAGTGCATTCCATACCCAAAGGGTAATTAGTATGTTAGGGCTAAATATGGCCCACATGAATACTGCCACTATCATATTTGATCCACACTACCTCCATTGCACTCCTATCAGCCATATTCAGTCTGGGCCTGTGTCAGCATAGTGCATAGTCACTATGCACTTTATTGACATGGCCCCATATTTAGACAGTTTGCAAACTCCAGTTGCAATGAGCAAATTGTCTGAATATTGCCCTCAGGCAGGCTGTGCACAAAATACCACAGATCGCACATGGCCAGCTCTGAATATCAGGGCCTATACCTTAGCCCAGCGGAACCCAAAGTCTGTGAAACAATGGCTCACAGGAGAGAAAGGCCTGCCTATAGTCTAAATATACTGTTGTTCTAACTTGTAACAGCATGAAAGCAAACATGTGTGGCACTGACTTAAACTTGTTTGTCTGAGCAACACACATACCATTACCACGTCAGTCAAATGCTTCATTTAATACAAACAGAAAATATCACACAAGTAGATATGTAGGAGACAATATGACAAGTCAAAGCAGAGCAGTGCATTCAGCTCCTGGGTCTGTGCTATCACAAGTGCATAATTAGGCACTACCATAGGGCAGGTATCAACTAAGTGTAATCCCAATTTAATGTCATAGTTACTCTGTCTTACTATTTACATGTTTGATTATAGTACTAAATAGAGGAGACTCTGGCTAAAAAACCAAACTGAAGCCTCACCCTCCTTCTCAACCCCTCATCCATCAGCACCATTGGAACTTACAGTACCTTGCAAGTCCCAGAGGGAAGATAGCCATTAGACACCGACACCAATAAACTGTCAGTTCATCAATCAAGCGGTATTTCCAAATCAACTCCTTACAAATGTAAATAAGTGTATACACCCAAATTTTCCACAGCATTGTCAATACAAAAACTGGACAGATGGTTACATGTTCTTACTACCTTAGTATGGAAAGTAATTAACTTAGCAAACAAACATATTTACTAAAAACAAAACTGCCTGTTTTATTCAATTGGAGAATCATCAAGGTGTCTGTCTGCCTGTCCCAGTCCAGTGATCCTGATACCACAATCTGAAACCTGATCACAAATCACCTTGTGCTCCAATAAATTCTATGAAGCAATTCAGCAGAGAAGCTATAAAACAAAGTTTCCTACAACTCTGCTTCAGAGACTGTTCAATTGCTGATTTAAGACTGCTGCCTGGAGAACTAAATAAAAAAACATAACTGAAGGCTTTAAGAAGTATGGGAGCACTATACCCTGCCAACAGGGCATTGTTTAGATAAAATATGTAAAAACAGGGTTTAGGTGTCTTTAAGACTAAAACAAGCTGTCTGTGCTATTTACACTGAGTGTATCCACTGATTGCAATTTGAGCTGGCATGAGATTGCTACATGTAGGAAAGGAACTCTTTCTTTCCCTCCCCTTCCTCAGCTTAGTGATTTCAGGTAGTGAAAGGACTGGGTTCAATTCCAAAATGTGCCTCGTGGGAATCTGAAGTGCCCTTTTTTCTAAGTGATAGCAAGACATCTGCAGGACTCTGCCCCTGAGGCTGTAAAAGGCAGGTTAGGCAGCCTTTTTTGACTTGGCAGAACTACTGCTGTTCTAGTCAGTGTTTCATGTGATGTTGTCCCCTGTTTTCATTGGTTTCTAATTTGAGTTCAGTAGAACAGTTAGGTGTGTTTTACTTAATTATCTTTGTCACTGTAGTTTGACTATACTGATTTCATTTTTTTTTTGGTTTGTGTATTTATTTATCTCTCTCCTGCCCAGCTGCTGTCTTCAGCCTGACAGGCCTTCCCAGCCTCTACATCTCAGAATTACTGGGGCTAACTTAATCCTGGCCCAGGAGCGGATCCTGTAGGGGGTCAGGCATCATCCTGCTGCTGTTTTCCCTGAAGTCCTCCCAGTTTTAACCCGGCCCCAGGAATAGAGATTCATGTGCACGGAGGTGCACATCTTACTACAGCCCGATGACAGCCCCATCCACCCACCTGTCGACCTTGACCTGGCACTCCATCTGGTCTGCACTGCTCCCCAGCCTCCACCACAGGGCAGTCAAGAGCCAAAGGATACCACCAACCCTCCCGTGAGAGGAGGCTGCCTTTCGGCAGCTCCATCCATCTCCTCCTTCTCCGCTGACCTCCGATGGTCTGTGCTCATTCGAATACAGTTAATCAGAGTATGCAGTGAAGCATCCAGTGCCTCAGCCCTCAGCGCCACTGGGCTGGCTTTCATTTTTTAATGATTAAAGTTAGTGGGTTTTTGTGTACACAGCAACATCATTATAATTACCTGAGTCATTGCATCTTGTGTGTGTCCCTTAGTCTCTGAAATCCCCAATTGTGTGGGTGCTGCAGGTGATGCTGGTTCATGAGGACTTTGAACTTCAAGAGAGGGTGCTGCTTCCACAGGATGTCCCCCTGCCTGACTATGACAAGGGAACTTCCCTTATGCCCTCCATGAACTGCTACCAGCACGGATTGCCCACCACCTCCACCACCCCATTTGGCACTTTTCTCTGCTTTTCCCCACTTGGCCCAATAATTTGCCATGACTTCCAGTACTCATGTGGGTCCACTTCTTTCCCCTGGGGACACATTTATTCTGTAGGTTACAAGTGATCACCTAACTCTAACCCTAACCCTAACGCTAACCCTAATGACTCATAGGATAACATTGCAACTTTAACAAGCCATTATTCCACCAGTTTTGGAGTTAAGGGACACTCTATATATCCAAACAAGGGTCTCAATAAGTACTACCATATTACCACATAATAGCCCTGTAAAACATTCATGGGGTATACACAGCACCCCAAAATCACCTCCCAGCTTGACCATGAAACCAAATCCACAATTTAAGTCCTATAATCATATGGCTGACCCACTGGTGCAACGGTAGTGCTACTGCTTGCTGATGACCCATGTTGGGTAGTGAGCACAGTGCATCAGAGGGTCGACCAAGGGAGATTTGATGAGCATCCCATGGACAGGTCTCTACCTCCAGGAGGGGTTGTGGTTTCTAGCACACTGAAGACACCCAGTGGAGACTGGGTGTCCAGCAATAAGGACCACCTGGCACTGTGAAGCATCGATGGATGTCTGTGGGATGGGTGAGGGTGTGCCCATCCCACACTGACATCATTGCACATCCACGCTCCTGGTGGTAATCATTGAAACAGCCCTGGTCAAGGAGTTCTGTGAAGCCCTCGGACCACCACCTGAATGATGTCCCAGCCATAATCCTCAGCTGGGGTATATGATGCATCTCAGTTTTCACTCAGCCCCCAAGGAACACCACCACCATAGGGGCAAGCTACAGGCCACCCAGCTGGGAAGCCTAAGGGGATGACAGAAGAGCAGTCTGTGCATTAAATAGGAGTACATCCCCTGCCGGTAGCTGGGAGAAGAAACATGAGTTTAAAAAGTCATATAATCATCAAAATGCACCAGATATGCATGTCCTCTTGGACTATAACCATGCCAAGTTTCAGACAAATTTGAGAAAAATTGACTGAGTTATACCTAAAGAACCCAAATAGGAGTAGTTGGTGGAAGTAGGGTGGTGGCATTTGTGTTGCTAAATTATTCTCTGCCACATCCGTGGCATTCATGAGGTGGTGGATGGGGGAGGTGACATCAAGAGGATCAGTCCAAGAAGTAGCAAAATCTCTGGCCCAGGAACAACTTCATTTTGACCCAACTTCACCTTGGTATACTACAAGGAGAAGTTAAACAGGTGAAGTTGCAAGGCAAAGATTACCAATAGCTAATTTACTATTAAATAAACATAGAAACACAGACTTTGATGGCAAATAAGAACGACTTAGCCCACCAGTCTGCCCATTTCCTTCCTATTGGATAAGCTGCACATTCTAGTTAACCAACAGCCTACTTCCTGCAACCCCACTACAATTGCCTTATGTCCGTCCCATGCATGTTGAATTCCCCACTGTTTTAGCCCCAACAACCTCCCAGGAAGGCAGTTCCATGCATCCACCACTCTCTCCGTGAAAATAATTTCCTTACATTACCCTGAGCCGTCCCCTCTATCTTTAAATTGTGTCCCTTGTTCTTACACATCTCTTTTCTGAAAGATGCTACCCTCCTGGACTTTGTTGATTCCCTTGAGGTACTTTAAAGTTTCTATCATGTCCCCCATCCTCCTTTCATCAAAGGGTATACATATTAAACTCTCTCAGTCTGTCTTCATATGGTTTCTGATGCAGACTCTGCACCATTTAGTTGCCCTCCTCCGGACTGCTCCCATCCTGTCTATGTCCTTGCATAGATGGGGTCTCCAAAACTGCACACAGTATTCCAGATGGGGTCACTCCAACTGTCTGTACAGAGGATAACCACTTCCTTTTTCTACTTGTGATGCCCTTTCCTATGCATCCCAGTATCCTCTGGCTTTCCTTACTGACTTCTCACATTGCTTACCCACCTTTAGGTCATCTGATATGACTACCCCAAGTCCCTTTCCATTTTGTTGTTGGTAGTACCTCCCTGCTATTGTGTTCTCTTCTCCTGGGTTTTTGTTTCCAGGTACATTACTTTGCACTTCTTTGCGTCAAATCTAAGTTGCCATATGTTTGACCATTCCTCCAACCTTGCCAAGTCCCTGCTCATACTTTCTACCCCACTTGTGTATCAACTCTGTTACAGATCTTTGTGTCATCTACAAAGAGGCATACCTTCCCTCAGACCCTCTGCAATGTTACCTATAAAGATGTTAAAGAGGACTGGACCCAGTACTGACCCCTGAGGTACTCCACTAGTAACCTCCCTTTCTTCAGAATGTGTTCCATTCACTATTACCTTCTGTGCCATGTTATGCAGCCAGTTTGCTACCAGGCTACCACCCTGGAACCCACTCTCAGGCTGGCTAACTTAATTATTAGTCTTTGTGCAGGACTGCATCAAATACCTTGCTAAAGTCTAGGTAGGCCACATCCACAGCCCCTCCCTGGTCTATTACTTTGGTCACCCAGTCAAGGAAATCAATTAGATTCATCTGACATGACCTTCCTGCTGTAAATCCATGCTGCTTTGGATCCTGTGCCCGCTGGCCTCTAGGTACTCAACAATTCTTTCTTTCAAGTGAAAAGCTTCACAAAATGATCCATGGAGGTGAATTTGGTAACTTTATTTATTTAGTTTTTGTGGACGGTTGAGTGCACGAGACCAAAAATTTCCTATTTTCAGGCACAACCTGGGAGAATTATTGACAATAAAATGAAGCAGCAATTACAGTCACAAATTCAGTAACAACAACATAGGATAGAAAATATATGATGAACATAAAACAACAAACAGTGCAAGGATTTGTACAAATACAGTATGTGCAAGACTGACATGTGATAGAAAGGTAAGACCAGGTAAAGCATTAATAATGGATCATTTGCATGTGCACTTATCAATAGACAGGAGGCAGCTATGGAGAACTTTCTTAAAAGCCCGTGAGACTTAAAACATTTTAGCAACATAGGAAGGGAGTTCCAGAGCTTGGGGAGCAAATACTGAGAAAGCCTGTTCACCCATCCTAGTGGCACAACTAGGGTCAGCCAGAAGGGACTGATTAATAGACCACGGTCTGTATGCCTGTGAGAAGGGCTTTACCATGTTGGCTAGTGTGGCTGGTGTACCAGTTCTGATAACATTATCAATGGTACAGACTGCTGTGAAGCTGATATGAAGGTGGAAGAGCCATCCCAGTATTGAGTATAGGGTGCAGTGATGAGTAAGACTTGGCATGGAAAGGGCAAATGACAGATGCTGTTTAACATGTATTCCATTTATTTAGTACCCCTTGTTTTCTACCAAATTAGACATCAGCCCATATGTGAGGCTAGGTCTTAGGACATCCTGTGCAATAACCAGTCTAGCGGTTGCAGTTAGGACCTATCTAATTTTATAGGCAAGGCAAGCTTTATGTTTACTGGCTTACAGGTACGTGCCAGATGCAGGTTAAAGTCAAAGCAGGGTCTAGTGCAACTCCTAGGTATTTGAAGGAGTCTACTACTTCAAATGTGGTACCCATTACAGTGTATTGAGAGGCAGAGGGTCAGGCCTTGATTCTTGGCACTGAGCCAAATAACATAGAAAATTGTCAAATAACACAAAAAACTTTTCCTTAACTTTGCCTGGAATTAAAACTTTGCACTATCTCTACCTCCAGACCTTTCAGATCTGGGTACCTGGCAAAGCATCCTTGACCCTGCTGGTTCCCTCTCCCTGTAGATGGTCACTAGTTTCTCAGCCCAAGACTTGGGACAGTTCCTTGCTGTTTCTGTGAAAGGACCAATACAGGCTTATCTGAGGAATCCAGGAGATCCAGGAGCAGAGTGGCCATAGGTAAGAGTGGCTGGGTTTTGCAATACACTTAAGGGCAGGTTCACCTGCCAAATCAGAGCTGACCACCAATCTGAACAAGTCTCTGCTCTGGTCCCTGTTCTGCCATCCTGAATTTTGATCTGCCTGACCAATGCCTGTCTCTGTCTCTCTGCCTTCAGTCAGAGTGCTTCACCTTTGTGGTCTGCTAGGATATACATCCCTGACATTGGCATGTCCACAGCAGAGTCCCCTACAGTGACAACAGCGCCATGTCACTGTAGGGAACCTGCTAACCTGGCACTGTCTGTGGGGGTTCTTCTCCCCTCCTGACTCAGGTCTGACTTGGAGTTGAGAATCTAAGTAAGGGATGTGGGGACACAGACCCCTGCGTGGGGATTAGGGGCAAAGCCCTGAAAAAAACACTTGTTGCTTCTGCAAACCGGCAGCCGACTGCAAATGCAGTTGACCTGCCAGTTTTGCTGTTGGGGCATTCAACAAATATTTTGTCTATGACCCATTGTGGATCCATCCACCAGTACATGGGGAGGCTGGAGGGACCTCCTCAGGGAGCATTCGGATGCTGCAGGGTCCAAATGTGACTGATTTGCCTTGATTGCCACCTATCTCCCCCATCGTCCCTCTGCTGCAACATAGGGAGCTTGTCTGACCAGGTATTAGGCATGAAATAAGAAAAACTACAAGAACCACATTACCTGCGTCCTGATGACGTACTAGAGTGTACAAAACTGGTTGAGGTTTCATACTAGAGTGTATGAAACCAGTCGAAATTTCTAGAGTTTGAGTTAGCTTTTGCCTGCTCTTTTAATGGTGTTTTGTATTTAATAAACTTTTCTCTACACCTATCTGACAGAAGTAGTGCAGTTCTTTGTAGTTTTCTGTGTGTTTTTGAACTTGCACCCTCACTGCTGTGGAGCTGTAATTGCTTTTTGTTGTAATTAGGAATGTAACCTTGCCCCTCACTGACTGGAATATTTGGAGACCCTTTCCTCTTAATGCCCAGCTTGGCTTAGTATTGCAGTCTATATGAGATCCCCGATACCTCTCAATCTTCTGTAATGGAAATTAGGAAACAGACTCTCAAAATGAAGGACACTGACTCTCATAATGAGGATACATCCTCAAACATGGACATACAAGTTCAAAACAAAGTGTAAACCATTATGTTTTACTTTTATAAAGTTTATTTTTGATTTAGCATCTTTGAATACTATTAACTTCTGCTTTACAGTCTGAATTTACAGCACATTCTCTGTTTGGGCAGTACCTCTTCCATGAGGAAGGATAAGGGACATAGCAATTTTGAGGGGCAAAATGAGGGACGTCCTTGTAATCAGGGACAGTTGAGAGGTACTGTATGTCCCCACCTCCTGCAGCTTTTTTCATCCCCTGATAGGTTTTCCATTTTGTGCCAGCTGAGTTCAATAATCTGCGAAAATGTACATCCTGTGGCCCAGCCAACTGGGTGTGCCTCAGTCTCTCAATGCCAGTATCTTCTCCTTATCTGGAAAATGGAGGAATCAGGTGAGGATGGGTTGAGGCCTTTCCCGGCTTTGGAGAGTGGGCGGGATCCAGCGTCCTCTCAATTTGAGGCAGATTTCAGGAGGGCTGAAGTAAGTCTGGGAGCTCCCTCTGCAGAAATCTGGTCACATCACGGTGCTCAGCCCTCTTGGGAATCCAGTGAACCACAGGTTATTCCTGTGACTGCAGTTTTCTAAGTCCTCAGGCTGTAGCCACAACAAGCTGAACAGATGCTCAACTTCTTGGATCCTTGCCTCATGATGAGTATCCTTATCATCAATATGAGAGGCAGGTCGCAGTGTCCCTTGATTTATTCTTCCACTCCTGGATCTTTTCCTCAAGCATGACCGCAGAACTCTTGAAGCCGAAATCTCCTTGAGCACTTGCTGGCTAAACTGCTTTATTTTGAGTATATCTGATGAGGGTATCAGGGCTGCAGCAGCTGCTGCCATCTTTCCTCCATTTCTCACAGCTGCCAGCAATAACTCAAGAACAGTGCAGAGTTTTGAAGCAAGCATCAATACTTCGTTAGCCCATATTTTTTATAGCCAATTGAGACTGGTTTTGTTTGATTTCCTGGAGTTTTACCAGAGATTTGAATGACTATGTGGCTGGGTGGCACAGAGCTGTTTATTCAAGTTGCCATCCAGCTCATAGCTCATGTGCTCCAGATACAAAATACTTTTTAAATGGAAGAGATTTTTAAGTTAATGAGGTTCTCATTTAAGTCCTTTCAAACAAAACTAGGTTTTGAAGATCTCAAGGTGCATTTCAGAGACTCAATCAGATAGCTTGCTGCTTATGCTTTCCTTTTATTTAGCACATTTCTGGACTTCTGGCAAGACATGGAGTTAGGGGATGCAGGCATTCAAGTACAAAGGGGTAGGAGACATTACTAGAAAATAAACTCAAGTAGGGTTTGCAGTGACAGTATAGGCAGGAAGACATGAGCAGACTGGGTGGGCCAAGTGGTCCTCATCTGCTGTCAGTTTCTATGTTTGTAAACAGACCTGCATTAAATATCACATCATAGAGCATATTTCATAACATGACCATTTACAAAAAAACTGGCTATTTCAAATAATCCATTTCAAGGGACACTGTCAACCCTTCTTGCATCATACAATTTCTAGTTGAAAACCCACATTTTATGAATGCTTACATTCTCTGAAATGCATCGGTGTTGCGGTTGTTTAGTCTACCTTTTTCTTACTGAGACTGAAATGTATGCTATGGCATAATTATAACCTACCTTGATTTGTTTTGTGTCCTTGATTTTCTTTCATTGCATACTTCCTGAACATTAGGAACACCCCAAATAGTGCAGCCACTCATGATGCAATTGTCTTCTGTCCTCCACTGCATCTGGGTGGCTAGACTGTGTTAGGTGCTCCCAAGTCCAGGGCAGTGATAGCTGATAAAGAATGTAAACAAACATCATTAGGTGTGGTAACACCAGTATGGTGAGCATTCTGTTTTCACTTTTGAAAGAAAACAAAATCAGAATCAAACTACCAGCTACATCAGCATGTTCTGCAGAATGTGAAGAATCATAAAATGTGTTTTAAAACTATGGACAGTTTGAGGCCTAAGGGGCTTGACAGTGTCCCTTGAAAGCTAGGACTAGCCTCTTTTAAGCAATAGTGCATCTAGCTCTCCCCTTCCATAATTTGACATGTCCAATGCCTATATAGGACCAAATGTGATTCTGATAAAGAAGAATGAGTAGCTCTTAGTTCATTACAACAGAACACCAAATCACAATAAAATCAGCTGATAGAGGTGGTTCTGTTCTAATCTGAAACAGATAAAGACATGTCCAAGATTCTGAGACAGCTTGGTGATGGCTGTGCATAAGAATTGAGACTGATGCTTGGTACAGGATTTCCACCAACTTTTCAACCTGTTGCATCGATGCCTTTCATTATTCCATGGGAAGGCTCTACATATGTTGTCTCTAAGGAGAGCCTTAGCCCTAGGATTAGTCTGAGATTTGCTCACTACTATCATCAAATCACAAATCTATTGAAACTGTCCGACAATAAATTTGATGGTTTTAATGTGTCTGAATTTTACTGTAACAAGACAGATGCATGGCAAAATATGATGCAACCTGCATTTGCATTATTGCTTATTTTATTTATTTGGTTTTCATTGACCGAGAAGGAGGACTAGACAATTCTGTCTATTTTCAGCCTCATCCTGGGTGGGGGATACAGATGAAAGCCAACTGAAACTGGACCAGATTAAGCTGTTACTGGTATTTTTAGTTAATGTGGGAAATTTAGCCAGGACACCCAGGAATATTCCAGTAGGGGTCCTCTGGACATCTTACATCCTGCCAAGATGGAAGCACCAATGGAGCTCGTGCTCTTGGAGGTGCTGGAAGCAGGGAGTCATCTTCCTCCTCCTGTTTCTGTATTCCTAGAGGCTACACCTGTATCTGCAATGAACTAGTCTGCATTATTAGATGTGCAGTTGACCGAGTGCTTTCCTCCTCTGATATGCCTGCAGTGTCGCGGCATTATCCAATGAAAAAACTGTGGCTGGCGAAGCCTGTTTGCAGCTCAAACTTGGCTCCAAGAAGCGCCACCTGCTTGTTCTCCTTGATGAAGAAAAAAGGCTTTTGCTCTGAAAAGAAGCAGCCGGCAACTGCTTCTTTTCATCTGTCTTGCCCTAGTACTTCCAGTTTTTTGTCCAGTGCCTTTCAAAGGTACTGCTTCTATTTCTCCTGCAACTATTGTGCCTATAGTTGCGACTCACCAGGATTTTGGTGTTTGTCCCTCAAGTGAACAGAGCTGCATATGTGCTAGATGGAGTGTCAGTGGTTTCTCCATAGTCTACTACATCCTCCAGTAAGCCGTTGTCCTTTGCCACTGTATTTCACCAGACCACTGTTCTATGTGACTGGACAGTGATGTTGCTCTACCTCCTTTGCTTCCTGACTCAGAAGGGGCACCTGTTCCTCAGCCATTGGAAGGTGTGGCTTTTGCCCCATTGTTGTTGAACCCTTACTGTCTGTGGCTCCTGCTGCTAGTAAGTGCCACTCCCACTCACAAGTTTTTGGATAAATGGCCCACTGAGGCAACCCTGCTTGCTGGGGATAGCTGAAGGTGACAGATGTGGTCTCGTGGATCCTGTGCCCTTGAATTGTTACTCTGCTTCTCCTGTTCTGACTCCTCAGTTTTTTTTTTTTTTTTCATGGTTGGGACATGATAATCCACATTAGATACATACTCTGAAATTGCCCTCCCTTCTGCTCCTGGTTGTTCTTTATTAGGGACATCCCTGCCATTCCCTCAAACTCGGATGATGGACCTTCGCTCTCTGGACACCTCTCTCCTCCTTTCCCAGTGATACTGTGCCTTCTGTTACTGACTGTACTTTTAAATATCTGATTTATTCAATACTTCTAGAGATCCTATACAGTGGAAGAATGTGGTTGAGACTTGAATAAAGAGGGCTTGGATTATCCCCAACAGGGCTTTAGTCATTAGAAACAGAAACACAGAAGGTGATGGCAGAAGGATCTAACATCCATCTAGTCTGCCCATAGGCATACCCCGTCCCTAACTGCTACTCAGTGTAATGATTCCTTTGTATTTATCCCAATCATGCTTGAAGGTTCTAACCATTTTTGCCTTCACCACTCCCTGGGGAGGCTATCCCATCTCGTCGACCACCCTCTCAGTGAAAAATAATTTATGTGTGTTGCTCCTGAACTTGCCCTCTCCAGTTTCATACCATGACCTCTGGTCCTTGCGTACTTCTTGATCTGGAATAGATCTTGATCCCGTACTTTATTTATTCCCATCAGATATTTGAAGGTTTCAATCATGTCCCCTTTCCTCCATTGTTCCAATGAATACATGTTGAGCTTGTTCAACCTTTCCCCATATGTGTTTTGGTGTAGACCTTATATCATTTTAGTAGTTTTTCCTCTGCACCTTCACCAATCTATCTATCTCCTTTCTGAGGTGTGGTCTCCAGAACTGCATGCAGTATTCCAGCTGTTGTCTCACCAGTGATCTATATAACGAAAGCATGACTTCCCTTTTCCAGCTAGTAATTCTCCTTCCTCGCACCTCAACATTCAATTTGCCTTTAATGTTGCTTTTCACAGTGCTTGGTCATTTTCAGGTCATCTGTTATAATCACCCCAAATCTCTTTCCTGTTTAGTGGCTTCCAGTTTCACCCCCCATTAGGTATTCCTTTCTTCCCTACATACATGACCTTGCACTTCTTTGCATGAAACTAATCTACCATGTTTTGACCACAATTCCAACTTTCCTAGGTCCATCTTCATCTTATCCACTCCACCAGAGATGTTAACCCATTACATATCTTCATGTCATCCAAAACAGGCACACCTTGCCTCCAATCCATCAGATGTATCACTAATGAAAACATTGAGGAGGATGGGACCCAACACTGACCCTAGGGCACACTATTAGTCACTCCTTTTTCTTCCAATGAGTGCCTACCTCAGCACTTTCTGGGTCCTATCACTCAGCCAGTTCTATATCAGTTTACCATTTCCCTTTCAACTCTCATGCTGTCTAGCTTGTTTAGCAGCCTTCTCGTGGAACAGAGTCAAAGAGCTTGCTAAAGTCCAGGTATACTACATCCACAGTACCGCCCTGATCCACTATTTTGGTTACTCAGTTGAAGAAGTCTATTGGGTTTATCTAGCATGATCTTTCCTGTGGCAAAATAGTGTTGGTTTGAGTCAGGTTACCATTTTCTCGAGAAAGGTTACAGTCCTTTAAAAATTGTTTAAAGAGTCACTTGGCTATACAGCCTCAGATTTCTATGCAGATATTAACATTGCTAGAAACATAGAAACATAAAGCTGAAGGCAGATAAGGATGGCAAGGCCATCCAGTCTGCTATTTGTCTACCTTATGAGCGTGCCATAGGCCTTTACTCTGTCAATGGCCTATTTATTCATACTCATCTGTATTGCTCTCTTGTGCCTATCCATGCCTGTTTGAAGCCATGCACTATAGTCATATCCACCACTTCCTGAGGTAGGTCATTCCATGCATCCACCACCCTTTCTGTGAAAAGGAACTTCCTCACATTACCTCTTAATCGGTCTCCCTCTAATCTCATGCTGTGTCCTCTTGTCCTGCTATTTTCTTAGATTCAAACATGTTAGACTCTTTCACCTTATTAATGCCCTTAAGATGTTTGAATGTTTAGCTCATATCACCTCTCTCCCTCCTTTGCTCTAGGGTATACATATTAAGCTCTGTTAATCTGTCCTCATATGTTTTCTGATGCAGTCCCTTCACCATTTTGGTTGCTCTTCTCTGGACTGCCTCCATTTTGTTAACGTCCTTGTGCAGGTGCAGCCTCCAGTACTGCACATAGTACTCCAGAGGGCCTAACCAGTGTCTTGAAAAGGGATTATTACCTCCCTCTTATGGCTTGTGATACCCCTACTAATACACCCAATATTCCTCTAGCCTTATCTATTGCTTTTGTGGTTTGCATGGATGATTTCAGGTCATCTTTGGTGATGATGATGCCCAAGTCTCTTTCTTCCCTTGTGACTACCAGCAACTCCACTACCAACCTACATGTAGCTTCAGGGTTTCTCTCCCCTCGTGCACAATCTTTCATTTCTTTGCATTAACTCCCAGTTGCCACTCTCTGACCATTTTGCCAGTTTATCCAGGTCTCTTCTCATTCTGCCCACTTCATCTGGATCATCTGCTCTGTTGCAGATCTTGGTGTCATCTGCAAATAGACAAACCTTGCCCTCCAGTCCATCTGCAATGTCAGTGATGAAGATATTGAAGAGGACTGGCCTCAGAGACTGATCCTGAGGTACCCCACTTGTGACTTGCATCTCTTCTGACTGAATACCACCTACCACCACCACTCTCTGTTTTCTGCCTGTCCAACCAATTTGCTATCCAGTTGACCAACCTCTGACCCCCGAGACTACCCAGCTTATTAATCAATCTTCTATGTGGAACAGTATTGAAAGCTTTGCTGAAGTCAAGGTAGGCGACATCAACTGCACCCTTAGTCCACCACTCTGGTTATCCAGTCAAAGAAATCTATGAGATTAGTTTGACAGAACTGTCCTGTTGTAAACCCATGCTATCTTGGATCCTGTGCTCCTATGGATTCCAGATGTTGTACTATCCTTTCTTTAAGGAATGTCTCCATAATCTTGCCCACTACTGAGGTAAGACTGACTGGTCTGTAGTTCACTGCCTCCTCCCTGCTGCCACTCTTGTGATGTAGGATCGCATGAGCCCTCTCCATTCTTCTGGTACCTCTCCTGCGCTCAGAGACTCAATAAACAATTCTGATAATGGCTCTGCTAGTTCCACCCTTAGCTCCCTTAGTACCCTGAGATGTATGCCATCAGGTCCAGTGCCTTGTCCACCCTGAACTTAGCGAGCTCTTGTAGGACCCTTTCTTTTGTGAGGGACTTGTGCACAACTCCTTCCTCCTGTGTCCATGGTGCTATGCTATGGGTCCTGCCATACCTTCACCTCAGTAAATATTGAGCAGAAGAATCTATCTATCTAGGATAGATGCTTTTCCTTGGTACTCCTTTACACACACACCCTCATCCCATTTGATCATAGCAATATCCCTTCTGGACTTTGTCATTTCACTAATGTATCTATAGAAAGTCTTGTCCCTTTCTTTTACTGTTCGTACTAGTGTTTCCTCAGTTTGGGCCTTTGCCTGCCTTACTGCCTTCCCTGCTTCCCTTAGGGAAATTTGGTATGCCTTCCTATCTTCATCCCACTGTGTTCCCTTATATTTCCTGAAGGCCAGCTGTTTGGCTCTGATCTTTTCTGCTACTGTTTTTGAGAACCAAAGTGGTGTCCTCCTATTTTGCTCTTGCTTTTTCCCCTAACAAAATGTAATGTTGCTTCAAATGTTGCATCCTTAATGCTTACCTTCTGCCTGTACTCCCTCATCTGTATTTCTTCTTGCCAGGGTTAGCTTAACTCAGTTGGCCATCTTATCAATGTCAGCTCCTCTGAAATCCCATATTTTTGCCTTGGAATGGGACGATATAGTTCTAGTGTTCAAATTGAACCATACCATGTGATGGTCACTGACCACAGGTGACCTTCTACCTGGAAGATCTGTGATCCTTTCCCATTAATCAGTACTAGATCCAGGATAGCTCTGTCTCTTGTGGGTTGTTTGCATTCCTCCACTGCAGGGAATCCACCATGTGTCTAGTTCTGGCAGATGTTCCTGCTGGTTTTGACCAATCTGTATCTGGCATGTCAAGTCTCCCATTATCAGAACCTCCTTTAACTGTCATGTTTTGTATATCTTCTAACAGTAATGTGTCTATGTCCTCCCCTGGTCTGGAGGCCTGTAGGCAACCTCAGTTCATATGGCTGTCCCATTTCCTGTTTCTAGGGTGACCCACAGTTCTTCCGGCTCCTTATGTGTATTCTGAATTTCTGTAGCTTTGATATTTTCATTGACATAAGGGCCCCCACACACACTTGTTTTGCAACTCAGTCTCTTCTGAACAGTACATAGCTGGGTTCTGAAGTCTCCCAAGTGTGGTTACTGGTGAACCATGTCTCGCTAATGGCTACTATATCCAGTTTAGCCTTTGTCATTGTTGCCTCAGATCTGGGATCTTGTTTCCCAGACTGTGGGCATTTTGTATAATTTTCCATTGGCCAGATTTTGGTGCATTAGTTGTTGGACCAGGTCCAGCATTTCCCCTGCATGTTGTATGGGGATCCAGACCTTTTCCTTACCTGGTGATGCAAATCAACTACAAACATGCTGAAATCCTGTTTGATCACTAGCTGAGGAGGGAGGTGTTCTTCTCATTCAATGTATTGGGTGCTGCACCCTTTCCCCATTTGCTAGTTTAAATATTTTGCAAAACTTCAAACTTCTGCCCCAATGCCCTGACTCCCTCCTTAGTCAGATGCAGTTCATCAAAATGAATGAACTTTCACTCCCAAAACTGTTGCCAGTTACCTACAAATTTGTGTTCTTTATCCTGTCCTGGCACCAGCCCTAAGCCACAAGTTTAGCCCCTATGTCCCCTTCTGTGACCTTTCATCCATCTGCCACACTCTCCCAGACCAGCAGGATCTCAGAGAAGGAGATGCTGGATGAAATGGATGATAGTTTGTCTCCCAGCCTGATCAGGTGTTCCTTGGTCTCCACAACTAACCAGCAAGTGAGATTGTTAATCCTTATGTGTACCAGGACATCAATGTTTTCTCCTGCTTCCTGCACAATTTTAGCAATGTGGCCAGTGTCTCTCCATGCCAATGTATCTGGGTGATATCTGACCATTACCCATGTGATGGAGGTAGGTATCAACTCCCTGAATCATGAAGTCTCCTATGATGTAGCCCATTGTACTACTTGTTTGGAGTATGGTCACATTTCCACACTTGCCCTGATCCATTTTGGTGTAATCTCTGTGAGGAGCAGGGTCACACCTTCTGTCGGTGTCATTAGGCCTTGCATTATTGCACAGATGCCATTAACTAAGGCGCTTTAATAGTTCAGGGACAGTTGCATCACAGGCAAATGATGGAGATGGTGCACTGGATTTCTCTGGAGACTCTCACATGACCAGACCATGCCCCCCTTCTTTACCTATGTCCGAGATCTCCTCTGCCCCAATTTCTGCTGTGGATGCTATTGCTGTGGAGGTGCTCTCCATGGAGACTCTCCTGTAGCTCCCAGTGAGTTCTCTGATACCATACTCCCTCCCCTGCCCCCTCCTCTGGATCTGGTTTCTCTCCTGTGTCTGCTAAGAAATGTGGCTGCCAACACTAAGGAAAGGTAAGCTTTCTACTTCACCTGCTCTCCCATTGTGAAATCGTTTACTGCTTTGACCTCTCCCTCCAATGGGGTGACACAGAAGATGAAGGAAGGTTGGATGCCTCCATCCCATCCTCTCAGAAGAATGTTTCCTTCTGATGTTGAGGAACTGCAGAACTCACAGTTGGCTAAATGAGTCTGGGACAGGACTCGCTCTCAGTCATAACTGGGGAGGAGTTTTCCTACCTAGTTTTAGATCTTCCCACATGCGACTTTCTTTTGATGCTGCATGTTAACAGCATGAAATCATACAGGAGGTGGTTATTAACATTTTCTGTCCTACATTCTCTTCCTGGTGATGTTTTTTTGCAGGACACGCACCTTAAAACATCCTATGAACTTGCTGGGGTTCAAAAGGCATGATGTTAGGGACCGTCTTGTTGGTCTCAGGGCTGGTTATGTGATGGGATTGGGATTCTTCTCAGAGGTTTTGACTTCAAGTTGAACAGATTGCTTGATCTTTCCTCTGGGAGGGCACTGTTATTAGATCTCTTAATTGGGGCACTTTCCTACAAGTGTTTAACAAGTAATTAATGTTTATCCTCCTCAATCAAAAGTAGCCCACATTCAGCTTTTTCAAATGGTTCAACACTTCCTTTACACCACCGGTTAGTACTATTGGGGAGACTTTAATTGTGGTCTCTGTTTATCATATTGGGTGGTAAGACATCCAGGATATTGTGATTCTTCCTTCCTGAAGAATGTGGTCGCTACATCATGGTTATGGGATAGTCTGCAGATTTTGCCTCGGACCCCTAAAATCGCATTTATGAATGGTGCCTTAACAGCACATATTGATTATTTATTTGTGTCCAATAGATTCCAGGTATCCCAGTCCTCTGTTCTTCCCACTGAAACCTCTGATCACTTGGCTACCCACTGTTCCTGCATGGTGGGGTCTTCTCCCATCCCGGCATTAAGTCTTGGCAAGTCAAAGGGAATCAGATTTATTTGACATGACCTCCCCTGGTGAATCCATGCTGTCTCAGATCCTGTAAGTGCTGGTATCAAGATGTTCCACAATCCTTTCCTTCAGCAGTGATTCCATTAACTTCCCCACCACTGAGGTCAGGCTGACTGACCTATAATTTCAACTTCCTCTCTGCTCCCTTTGTGAAGTGGGACTACATCTGCACTCCTCCAGTTCTCTGGGACCACTCCCATCTCCAGTGAGTGGTTGAACAGGACTGTCAGAGGTGCAGCCAGCACCTTTAGAGCTCCTGCAATATTCTTGGATGTATCCATGTGGCCCCATTGCCTTGTCCATGTTCAGGTTTGTGAGTTCCTTCAGGACTCTCTCCTCTTTAAATGAACTAGTGTCCACTTCCTTCCTTCAATGCTCCTGTCACTTAATTGTGGTCACTCACCTTACCCTTCCTCTGTGGACACTGAAGAAAGTATTTGTTCAAGATGCCTGCTTTTCCTGGTTCCCCTCCACACCTCCTCTCCTTCTCTCTTTAGCCTTATAATCCCATCCCTGTTTTTTTTTCCTTTGCTTACATATCTGAAAGATATCTTATCCCTTTCTTTGTTGTCTGTGCTGTTTTCTCCTCTGTTTACACCTTTGCACTCCTGACTGCTTTCCTGCCTTTCTTTGTGTCTCAGGATATACATTCCTGTCCTCATCCTCTGTGTCTCCCATTTAGGACCAAATGTGACATCAGTAAAGAAGACCAAGTAGCTCTTAGTTCATTACATCAGAACCAATGAATCACAATAAAACCAGCTGATGGTTCTGTTGTAATAATGGATACAGAAAATACATGTCTAGGTTCTGAGACAGATTTGTGATGAAACTGTGAATCAGAACTTGAAATCCGAACCTACTAATGGGTTAAAATGGCATTGATAGATTTCTGAGAGATTCTTGTACAAGGGCATCATTAGCAAGGACATGAAGGTTTTTTAGCAGTGGATCACCCAATACCAATATATATGTATTATATAGCGTTCTCTCTCTCTCTCTCTCTATATATATATATATATATAGATATCTATATATATTTATTTATTTAGTTTTTGATGACCAGGTAAGTGCACTAGGCAGATTCTGCCTATTTTCGAGCCACGAACGGGAGGATACAGATGAATGCCAACTGACCTTGAACCAGATTAAGCTGTTGGTGGTATTTTTAGTGAATGAGGAAATTTGGCCAGGACACTGGGTAAACTTACCCTACTGTTTTTGAGAAGTGCCATGGGATCTTTAACATCCTCCTGAACTACCACCAGGACATGCAGATGGGACCTCAGTTTAACGTCTCATCTGAAAGAAGGCACCTCAGGAGTGCAGCACCCTCTCTTGCTGCATTACAGTGTCAGTATTGAGATATTAACCAAGTGCCTGGTGTGGGATAGAACCCACAGCCTTCTGATCTCTCGGCCTCCAGAGGCCAGTGTACACCTGCTGAGCCATTGACATTGCTTATATATACATATATATTAGAGGCAAAACTCTATTTAATGCATCAGTTAGGGTTTTCCAGCGACAAAAGCGAGGAATTCAATGTTAGGTTGAAACCCCTTTGCACTCAGCCACCCCCAACTGGAATTGGGGTGTGCATTGGGGTCATCGGCCCTAAGTGTCACCCCATCACATGTGAAAAGAAGCTGAGGAATAGGAGAATGGGTGACAGTTAGGACCGATGACCCAATGCACCCAGATTCCAGTTGGGGTGGCTGAGGGCAAAGGGGTTTCAACCCCAACATTAAATTTCTTTGCTTTTGTCACTGTGGAACAACCCTAACTGATGCATTAAATGGAGATTTTTGCCTCTAATTTCCTTCTTTTGAGAATGATAATGAAAAATAGTGAATGTAATGCAACGGCGGGAGCGCGGGGTGATGTCTTGTCACATTTTAACATTGTGCCCACAACGCAAATCATAACGCACATGGTGACACAAAGGAAACAGAAAGAGGAACAGTACTGTAGACAGAAATGTTAAAAACAACGGAAACACAACGCAAAATGAAAACGCAAAGGGTAACACACATGGTGTGCAAATGTGAACGGTAATTGAGACGGGTAATGGAACTGCAAGCAGAAACGGTAATGGTAAGAGTAATGTGGCGCGCAGGCTGGTTTCCCCAAAAGCTGCATAGAGAAAGACAGTGAATAGAAAGAATGTATGCAAAATAATGACTCTCGGAACACAAAAATCAGTAGTTGTAATAGTAAATTGCTTATATCTCAGTAACTGTATCGACATAGAAAAACAATTTAAAAGTCATATGTATTATCACTTTCCTGGCTAGTTTTATAGATATGGGCTATAATTTTTGATAAAACTCTGTATCTCAAACCGTTTTGAGATACAGGCGCTCAAAATCGCGGCCGAATGCCGTAATGTTATCCTATGGGAAAAAACAGAAGTTAGGACTGCCATAACTTTTGAACAGTTTAATATTTTTCATGAAATCTTTGAAAGGCATATTGGGGACTGACCGCACATTCCCTGAAGATTTTGGGCTGGTCATGCAACGTGCAACCTGTGGCGACCGTAGAATTCCAGAAAAGCGTAACGCACGAAGATCACGCTTACTAATGCCACAGCCGTGTATCTGACCAGTACAAAACTTTGCAGATCCCAAGGCATATGAGTTTTGATCATGTATTCCAAATTTCAGGCAAATCTGTCAAACGGTTGCAAAAGTTATTAAGGTGCAAAATACTGGGTTTAATATGTAAATGGCTCCTCAACCCTTACTATGGTAGCACTACCATTCTACATATATATATATATATATATATATATATATATATATATATACATTCATGGAAAAACCTGTTTGATGCATCAGTTAGGGTTGTTCCACGGTGACAAAGCCAGGAAATTCGATGTTAGGGTTGCCACCCTCTTGCACCCACCCCACCTCACTCCCACTAACAGGCATCAGGGTGTGTTGGGGTCATCAGTCTAACTCTCACCCCATCCCATGTGTAAACAAGCTGAGGTGGTGCAGTGTAGGAGAATGGGGTGAGAGAACCAATGACCCCAACACACCCCGGTGCCTGTTGGTGGGGTGGGGTGGGGTGGCCAAGGTGGCAACCCTAACATTGAATTTCCTCACTTTTTGTCACTGTGGAACAACTCTCTAACTGATGCATTAAATGGATTTTTTGCCATGAATTTCCTTCTTTTGTGAATGAGGACTATAAATAATGAATGGAATGTGGTGGTGATTTTTTGTCACATAGTAACAGTAACCGTAACACAAACACAAGCGCAAATGGTAATGCACATGGTGACACAAACATAAATGTAACGCATAACGGTAAGAGAAATGCAAGTGCAAACATAAATGAAAACAGAAATGGCATGCAAATGGTAACACAAACAATAACGGCAACAGAAACACAAATGTTAATGAAAACAGCAACATAAGCGGTACTGTCAATGGAAACACAAACAGTACAAAGAAATACAAATGGTAACACAAAGGCAAACAGAAATGCAAATGGTTAAAGGCTACGGCACGGAGAAGGAAACAGTAATGCAAGCAACAACGGAACTATAACCAAAATGCAAATTTAAGGGCAACAGAAACGCAAATGGTGATAAAGACGCAAACAGTAACAGTAATGCAATTGGAGACACAAACAGTTACATTAAAAACAACGATGATGGCAAAGTGAACAGTAACACAAATGGAAATGGAAACACAAGCACGTATGGAAACACAAATGGTAAAGCGCACAGTCACGGTACCACAATTGGAAATGCAAATGCTAACAGTAACAGCAACAATAACACCAAAGGAAACAGAAATGCAAATGGAAGCACATATGGAACGAAACTGTAATGCATATGGTGATGGTAATGCAATTGGAAATGCAAATGGTAATGGTAACAGCAACGATGACACCAAACTAAAGAGAAAATCAAATGCAAATGTAAATGGAAGGGTGGCGCTAACGCAAAATGGAAATGCACATGGATGGTTAAGGCTACTGCACTGGAGAAGGGTGCAGGAACACACTATTTTAAGTGAAAAAGATGTTCCAGGACTACAGGGCGTGATGAAGTTGGAGGGAGGACGATTCAGAGGAAACGTGAGGAAGAATTTCTTCACAGAACAGGTGGTGGACAAGTGGAACACCCTGCCAGAGGAAGTGGTGGGGCTGAAACAATCACAGAATTTAAGAAAGCATGGGATAGACATAAAGGAATTCTGGAGGTCAGGGGTAGGCAACAGACTTCTAGGAAAACATAAACTGAACTTACAAGCTCAAATGGGTAGACTGGGTGGGCCATAGGCCCTTATCTGCCGACACTGCCTATGTATCTATGTATCTCCGATGCAAATCAAAACGTAAACAGAAACAGTAATGGAAACGCAAATGGTAACAGTAACACAAATGCAAGCACAAACAAAAACACAAAGGGTAATAATATAATAATAATAATAAAATTTATTTATATGGCACCTTATCTATAGCCAAGGTGCCTCACATTTCAAAACAGCAATAACAATATAAATATAGACCAACATCAATAAAATTAACATAAAAATATCAATACAGTGAAACAGGAAGCTCAATTGCTAAATGCTTGATGCCATAAATACGTTTTTAAGGATTGCTTAGATCCCTCCACAGTTGTGCAATCCCGTAGCTGACAGGTTAGAGAATTCCAAAGTGTAGGGCTGCACACAAAAGCTCTCCTCCAGAAGATTTTAAACATACCCTTGGAATCTCTAGTAACCCCTCATCAGCCCAGCGGAGTGACTGTCCAGGGCAGTAGGGGACCAGGAGCTCTTTCAGGTAATCCGGCCCAGTCTGTGTAGGGCTTTAAAAGTCAGCTAGCCAACTTCAAAGGTGATCCACCACTGTACTGGCAGCCAGTGCAGTTCATGCAGCATGGGTGAAATATGACATGAGTGAGCAGATCCCGACAAAGCCAGGCCACTGCATTCTGCACTAGTTGCAAGTGGCAGATTTCACCAGGAAGCCCTAGTAAAGAGAGTTGCAATAATCTAAGTGTGAGGACACATAGGCATGGATCAGTGTAGGAAGGTCGTCGGATGGAACCAGATGCCTAATCCTGGTGATATTCCTCAGATGGTGAAAGGAAGTTTGACAACAGCCGGCACCTGCAAATGCAGGGTCAGCCCTTTGTCAAAAATTACCCCAGGTTATGCACCTGTTCAGAGGTCGGGAGGAAACACAGCTGAGAAAATTCGAGGGCGAACCAACCCCTAACCCCTATTCAGTGACCCAGATCCACAACTATCATCTCAGTTTTTCCCAAGTTCAACTTCAGCCAACTGGAATCCATCCATGCCTGGATTTCTTTCAGACAGTTATTAAAGACCGAGACAGCTCCAACCTGGTCGGATGCAAAGAAAGGTAGAGCTGGGTGTCATCAGCATAGCAGTGAAACCTCAGCCCATATCTTCTTACAATGTCTCCAAGGGGTAGCATGTACACTGCAAACAACATGGGTGAAAGTACAGGCCTGAGGTACCCCACTGACAGAGAAGTAGGGCCTGAAGAAAAAAAACACAGAATCACTCTCTGTGTTCTACCCAAGAGGAACAATGTAAACCACCTGAGGACCATTCCCGATAGTCCACAGATGCACCTCAGATGACCCAGCAACACCCCATTGTCCACAGTGTCAAATGCTGATGAGAGATCCAAAAGGACCAAGATGGAACGTTCTTCCGATCTCTAGCCATCAGGAAATCATTGAACAACCGAACCAGCACTGTCTCTGTGCTGTGTCTCTTACGAAAACCAGACTGGAGTGGTTCATAGATGTCATGGATGGTCAAATGGTCTTCCAGTTGTGCTGCCACTACTTTCTCAATCACCTTCCCTAAAAACGAAGGTTTCTAGATAGGTCTGTAGTTTGCATAGCAGTCTGGGTCCAAGGTAGCTTTCTTCAAGAGAGGTGTCATCATCGCCTCTTTTAGAGAGCTAGAAACTCTCCAGACTCCAAGGAGCACCAGCTATCTGCACTAGGACTGGACCGATGACATCAATACAACCCAAAATTAGGGAAGTTGGTGCAGGGTCCAAACTACAACACATAGGACGCACACCCTGGATAATCTGCATAACATCTATGAACTCCGGATGGCTAAAGGTGCTCCAGGAAAATCGAGGTGCAAGTGACCTCCCACTGAGCAAAAGCAACTCCCATAGAGTGTGCTGGTTGGAGTACCGGCCTGATGTTGGCTACCTTATTAGCAAAGAATCAAGCAATTTCATCACACTCTAATTGAGAAAAGGCTTCCAGACCTGTGGACAGGCTGGCTGCACAGTGGCGCATATGTGGTTCGCTTGGCGCAAACAGGTAATGGAAACACAAGTGGAAATGCTAACTGTAACAGTAACGGAAGCACACACCCAGGTTTTCCATAACAGCTCCATAGAGAAACACAGTGAGTACAAAGAATGTATGCATAATAATGGGCACTTGGAATACTAAATTGCTTATATCTCAGGAACTGTGACTGAAAAAAACTAAAAATTTCGTATTATTTATTACTTTCCTGGCTAGTTCTGCACTTAGCCCACTAGTGGGGAGTAAGCATTTTCTGATGAAAAGTCCATATCTAAACCATTTCTGAGATACGGGGCTGAAAGGTGTGGCGGACCCACAATGTTAGTCTATGGAAAAGTGTCAACTTTGAGTGCTGTAATTTTGCATCTCTGCAATATTTTGTCACCAAACTACCAAAAGTACATCTGCGGATGTTGACTTTCCTCCCACAAAATTTCAGCCCAGTAGAGCAAACCAGTGTTTTGCAGCATGGTGGCAAACAATTCCTGTTATTTTGGCCATTGTGTCACAAGTAGTGTCGCAAAACATGACACTTTCGCCAAAAAAAATAAAATAAGAATGTGTTTAGGTGCGACACTACTTTGCAACACTACTTTTTCCAAAATTTAAAAATGTGTTTCTGGGGTGTTTAAACCCCCCAAAAAAAGACATGGCTAGCATCCTCAGGTCTGGACTAGGTAAACACAAAATAATTGTGTCCCTAGAGGGTCCCAATTCTAAATGGCAAGCATTTCTGTGATCAGTAACATAAAAAAAAATGGCTGACTCACAACACTACAGGGTCATTTGCAGCACTAAAACTGCATTTGCCACACTGACAAACGTTTTGTTAACTTTTCCCAGTGACTATAATGGGAAACTTGTTTTTGAATAACTTTTGAACCATTCACTATTTTTTCACGAAATCTTGAAAGGCACATGGGGATCCTGGACGATGTTCCCTGAAGTTTTGGACCAGTCACACAAACGGTGACATGTTGGCATGAGCAAAGAATGCACAAAAAGCGTGAAATGCGTTACAGAAAGTCGCTTTATAACTCCACAACCATATATCCTACTGGTACAAAACTTGTCAAATTCCAAGATCTTTGCTACTCCATGCCTGCCAAATGTCAGGCAAATCTGTCATACAGTGGTAAAGTTATTAAGGTGCAAAATGTCACACTTAACCTTAAATGCGGTACTAACCTTAGCTATAGTGGCACTACTGTGCCACTATAATATCTATCTATCTATCTATCTATCTATCTATCTATCTATCTATCTATCTATCTATCTATCTATTACCTGGAATCCATAAAGCACTGATAGACACCCTGGTCATCCTATTGTGGCAGGTATCAGGTGTCTTACTGAAATACTCTCCAAATATGTTGACATCTATCTTAGACTTGGGATCAACAAAACCTAGATTTGTTTGGGATTGACTTAAATTAGACTCCCTTAAACTTAGAAATCTTTTCCATTTAAAAATCATTTCCTTCTATGTTTTATGGGGTTTACATGATTATTTTGAATCTGGTTGATAGCATTCTTTGTTTTTAGCTTGTGCACTAACGTATATTTATGTATTGTCTATATATTTACATAATTATCACTTGATTTCAGCTTTATTAACTGATGTCTGCTGTGATGCCTTATGCTCTCAACACTGTTGGACTATACAAGGTAGCCTTTTTTCTGTTGCACCTCACCATTGATAAAGTACCCACAGGGTATGAAACAACATTTGGAGGTTTTGTGATTGTGCCTCCCAAGCACCTCGCTTCGGGGAGGAGAAGGCTGGTATGGGATGTGGCAGTGGGCAGCCCAGTAGATGATACAGAGCCTACAAGGGAGGGAGGAGGCATCATCCTGCATGGCCTCCGCTTTTCCACCTGTTTTGCCTCTCTCCTCAGGTGCCCTGGTGGGCAAGGACTGAAGGGGATGCATGCAGACGTGTGCATCCTCAGTGTCAAGGCAACCTCCTCCCTCCCATGCCATGTTTCCACTTCGTATCACAACAGAGTCAGCAATCCTCCCTCCCCAGCCATGTTTTCACTTGTGTATCACAACAGAGACAGCAATCCTCCCTGCTGGAGGAGGAGACCAGCCTGTGGAATGCTCAACCTCCCTCCCCTCCCATGTTTCCACTTGTGTATCACAACAGAGACAGCAATCCTCCTGGAGGAGGAGTAGATCAGCCTGTGGAATGCTCAGCCTCCCTGCTCTGCCATGTTTCCACTTCGTATCACAACAGAGACAGCAATCCTCCCTGCTGGAGGAGAAGACCATCCTGTGGAATGCTCAACCTCCCTCCCTGCCATGTTTCCACTTGTGTATCACAATAGAGACAGCAATCCTCCCTGCTGGAGGAGGAGACCATCCTGTGGAATGCTCAGCCTCCCTTCCTGCCATATTTCCACTTCGTATCACAACAGAGACAGAAATCCTCCCTGCTGGAGGAGGAGACCATCCTGTGGAATGCTCAGCCTCCCTCCCTACCATGTTTCCACTTGTGTATCACAACAGAGACAGCAATCCTCCTGCTGGAGGCTGGAGGAGGGAGGCCAGCCTGTGGAATGTTCAACCTCCCTCCTCTGCCATGTTTCCACTTGTGTATCACAACAGAGACAGCAATCCTCCCTGCTGGAGGAGGACACCATCCTGTGGAATGCTCAACCTCCCTTCCCTGCCATGTTTCTACTGTGTATCACAACAGAGACAGCAATCCTCCCTGCTGGAGGAGGAGACCATCCTGTGGAATGCTCAACCTCCTCCCATGCCTTGTTTCCACTTCATATTCACAACAGAGACAGCAATCCTCCCTGCCGGAGGAGGAGACCGTCCTGTGGAATGCTCAGCCTCCCTCCCATGCCATGTTTCCACTTGTGTATCACAACAGAGACAGCAATCCTCCCTGCTGGAGGAGGAGACCATCCTGTGGAAAGCTCAACCTCCCTCCCATGCCATGTTTCCACTTGTGTATCACAACAGAGACAGCCTTCCTCCCTGCTGGAGGAGGAGACCAGCCTGCTGAATGCTCAACCTCCTCCCATGACTGACCCATGAGTGACACAGGTCCATTCCCAAATCCAGGTCCCCAGCATGGCAGCAGGTGAGGCATGGAGACATGTCAGTTGTTCCCAGTCAATGTACTGCATGGCATCTCACACTGGGCTATTAGCACCAGTTTCAATTGACTCATGTACACTTTTGTTCCAAACTGTGCCCTTCCGGAGTTTATTTTATTGAATTTATGGGGTGAAGTGTCTGTGAATGATTGCACATGGGGTTGATTGACATCGTAGCTAATAGTATGGCATGAGTTGTCATGCAGCACATTGACCAGAGTGAATTGACATGTAGTCAGTGAGGCATCAGTGCCTCAGCCTTCTGTGCCACTGGGCCAGCCATAGAGATACACTATTTCAAAATGTGAGAAACACATAGTTGTGAAATGTGGTAGGGATATACAGTTTCGTAATGTGTTATGGATATGTAATTTTGGCTTGTGATGGTGATGTACAGTTTCAGAATGTGGTGGAGAAGCCTGACTTCAGATTAAGGTGGCAACATGCAATTTTACAATGTGATGAGGACACGAACTTTATGAGTATGGTGGGGATACACAGTTTCAGAATGTGATCACGATGCAATTTTAGAATGTGGCATGGAATGCACATTTTGGAATGTGGCAGGTGTGTAATTTTGGTGCATGGCAAGGAAATACATTTCAGAATGTAATGGGTATGCACAATTTTGGAATGTTGTAGTAATAAACATTATAAGTCTAGTTAATTATTCATGAGCTTATCTAGCTCATCTATTTAGCTCATTGATTGGCTGCAGTGCTGGGCTGAAATGCCCAGCACAGCAGCTGCTCAACTGTTCACACTACCGGTTCCTGCCTCTCCCACTGTGCAGTCGCAGTGGTCACAGAGTGAATTCTGTCAGAATGGCAGCAAGTGTCAACCTCAAAATGGAAACTGCAGCAAACCTCAAAAACAATGACAGGACCTGATACAGCACCACAGCTCATTTACATATCCAAATGAATATCCATGATACTGGCATTACATGCATGGCACCACATATATGCAAGGCATAATGGAAGCAAGAATTCAAAAGAAAAATCCCAAAATGAACTGCTATAAAGGTAACCATTTTGTGATTAAACTTATAATCTCAATAATTTATTTATTTATTTTATTTATTGAAATTTGGATAACACCTTTGAGAACAGACTCATTTCATAGGTTCCACATCAGACAAACAATACATATTGGAAAAGTATGAGATGGAGAATAAACAAAACAAGAAATGATACAAGACATTACAAGAGTGTATAACTAGAGAGTTCCAGTACATGGTATTGTACAATGTATGCCATGGTGCATATTTCATTAAAACCTGGAATTCAAAGGGTTGTATTGGGGGTTGAGGTCTTGTAAAATAACTCTTTACAGGAAAATGAGAACAGACTCAGCCTAATATCTAATTATCAACAAGGTAAGGGATGGCATCAGCTAGGGCCTCGTCAGAGGTGAGAAGGTATGGGACAAAGTATTTTAAAATGAGCAAGGGAGCTCAGGAGATATAACAGGAGGGAGGGATGGGAAAGCCATAGAGGGGTGAGGGAAAGAGTGAAAGGGATAAAGAGGAAATGTGAAGGAGAATGATTAGTAACTTAGAACAATTATTTACATTCTGAGAACAGTTATGCATAAGGTCAGGATAGCATAAGGTGAGAATAAGTGCTGGTCACAAGAAGAAGGTTATGACCTCAAGGCCATTTCATTTCGATTAATGACCAGCTGGTGAGTTGGTGGTCCTCGGCTTTGCCTCGGGCACCTTCCCCAGCTGGTCATTAATCTCCAGGAAGTGACTCAGTTCTTTGGTCATTATTGCTTAAATATCAGAATACAGCAGGGATGCTCAGTGTTAGAAAGTGGCGTGGGCATCCAATTTTGGAATGTAGTGGTGGTAATCATTTTCAGAATGTGGTGAGGATACACAATTTTGGAATATGGTGGAATGTGCATTTTCAGAATGTGATAAAGATAGGCAATTTTGGAATGTGGCAGTGGCACTCAGTTTCACACTGTGTGAGGAAGATACGATTTCAGAATGTGGCTTAGACACACATTTTAGCAGGTGTGGCATGCCTAATTTCAGAATGTGGCAGGGAAACAATTTCAGAATGTGGTTGAACCACATAATATTGGAATGTGGTGAGAATGAGCATATGTGAAGTGTGAGGGAATGCACAGTTTTGGAATGTTGTGGAACAATTTCAGAATGTGGCAGGGATGCATAATTTCAGAACGTGGCTGGGATACACAGTTTCAGAATGTGATGGGGACATGCAATTGCATAAGGTGGCAGGGATACACAATTTAAGAATGTGATGAGGAAGCACAATTTTGGAATATGACATTGATGCACAATTTTAAATGTGACTTTGACATGCAAATTCAGTATTTAGCAGTGACACTCATTTTCAGAATATTGTAGGGATGCACAATTTTGAAATATGATGGGGATGCACATTTTCAAATGAGACAAAGACAGGTTATTTTTGAGTGAGACAGTGACAAGGAGTTTAATAATTTGACAGGAAGGTTTAAGTTCAGAAAGTGGCTGAGACACACAGTCTTAGAATATGATAGAGAACTCACAGTTCTGGAATGCAGCTACGAAATGCAGTTTCAGAATTGGGTGGAGATGCATAATTTTGGAATGTGGTGAGGACGTGCATTTTGGAATGTGACAGGGATGCAGAATTTTGGAATGAAGTGGTTACACAATTGTAGGACACACAATTTCAGGTGTGTTGGGGAGCTGCAATTTCAAGCGGTGGTGATGGCAATTTTGGAATGTGGTGGTGACACACAATTTCAGAAAAGGGCAAGCGGCAACATTTTGGAATGTAGTAGTTGTCACAAATGCATTCCGCGAGGTCAGGCTCTCTGCTCCCACAGTGCCAACCGCAAAGCACAATAGTGTGAATAGAAGACAGACAGAGTAACCCTCCTGTCTGTTTTAGGTCCAAATCACCTACTAGTCTTGAGTCCTGGGGTCAAATGTGAACCTTATGCTAGTGCACCAAGTCAACCAGCTCAGATATGTACCTTCTTCGGAATGCATTACAAGCCTTAGCCCAGTGGCACCCAGCCAGGTTTCTAAAATGTACTCTTATGACTCAATATGAGACCTAGGTATATTCTTATCTTTAGCAAGATTAGTAACAGATTCAAACCCTTATCAGCTGTCACAATTAAGAACTGGTTCCAGCAGTCACATGAAAAAGAAACTGAGAAAAGCACAGGCAGAATTTCCAAGAAAACATTGTTTACTAAA
This sequence comes from Neoceratodus forsteri, assembly GCA_016271365.2. NCBI lineage: Eukaryota > Metazoa > Chordata > Ceratodontiformes > Ceratodontidae > Neoceratodus > Neoceratodus forsteri. Next base: position 681,468,911 of record CM057453.1, on the reverse strand, counting down.
ATTGTAAAATAGGTAAAATATCAAACACAGAACATATACATTCATTACCTACAGTCAATAAAATAATTTGGGAAATTACAGAACAAAGGCACCTACAAAATACTTAAGTTCTTGTTAGCTAGATGTTACCAGAGACCTTGTTTTAGCTTAGAAGCTAAGTGTCTCTCTGAGTCCAGAATTAAGAAATCAATGTTTCCCTCAGATGACTGATCCTTTCAAAATCCATCTCCCCACCCCTTTAGTGAGGTCAGAGTTAGATCCTCCTATAACTTTAACTTCTTAGCATAAATATCCACAAGGATGTATGTTATTACTGTAAAACTCAGCAGCTAGCAATTTCCAAAATATTAGTCTCTTTGATCAAAGCATTTCTTTGACATTTCAAAACCCCACAATCTGTCACAAGTTCTCTTCTAGGTTAGAAAACCATAAAGGATCAGCAAATGACTTCCTTTCCTGCTATGCTATAAAATGCATATTTAGTTTCCAACTTCAAAAGCAGGAGCAAGTTATAGGGGTAATAAACTATCCCTCGGAAGGACTTCTTTAATTCATGGTTACCGTGTCTGTTTATCACATCCTGCTGCTTCAGCCACACTGACACCTCTGAGGTTAACATCTAGCATATTCAGGTCCAGCATCAACAATATCTTCCCTTTTCTGCCATCCTAAGGATGTCTTCTATCATTTCCTTGTCCATTTCCTGCTCCTGAGATGGGGATCTGTATACAACCCCATGTAGATTGTGGTGCCATTTCCTGTCTCCAGGTGACCCACAGTGCCTCCTCTCCTCCCTGTTTACCTTTTTAGTTCTGTTGCTTTGATCCTTTCCTTCGTGGCTTCTCCTCCTCCTCTTCTTCTTCTGCCCTCCCTGTCCCTCCTGTAGATTGTGTACCCTGGTATATTGACATCCCAGTCATGGTTGTCTGTAGACATGCCATCACAAAGACAACAAGCCTTTGTGTGAAGCAAATAAACAAATTAAAATGAAAGAAAAGCCACTATGGTTCTCAAAGAGGTGGCAGGGAAAGTCAAGGAAAAACATAGCATTCAGAAGTGTAAGGAAACACAGAAGGAGCAGGAGAGAGAGCTGTACCAGTTAAGGCAGAAGGAAGCAGGAGGGAAGTCAGAATAGCAATGGCCCAAACTGAAAAAGATAGCTACCTTTGTTAAGAAGGGGGATAAAACCTTTATAGGTATATCAGGGAGCATAGAAAGACAAGGGAAGGATAGTGAGGCTGAATAGAATGGACAGTGAGTACACAGAGAGGACAGTGAAAAGCAGGGATACTGAACGAATATGTCTGCTCAGTATTCACAAAAGAGGAGGAGGGAGGTGCCTAATCCAATGAACAGAAGCACTCTTGATATGGTGGTCAATCCCAGTCCTTTCACAGAAGAAAGGGTTCTGAAAGAACTCCTAAAATGAAAGGTGGACAAAGCAATGGGGCCTGATGGAATTCACGCCAGTATTCTAAAAGAATTAAGGAGAGAACTAGTAAAACCACTGACTACCCTTTATAACAAATCATTGGAGGATGGTGTGGTACCTGAGGACTGGAGGAAGGTGGATGTGATTCCCTTCACAAAAGTGAGACCAAGACAGAGGCAGGAAACTACAGACCTGTCAGTTTGACCTCTGTGGTAGGGAAAGTGATGGAATCTCTTCTGAAGGAAAGAATTGTTGAGTACCTAGAGAGGCCATTGGTGCACAGGACCAAAAGGCAGCATGGGTTCACTGTGGGAAGGTTATGTCAGACAAAGCTAATAGATTTCTTTGACTAGGTGACCAAAGTAGTAGACCAGGGAGGGCTGTATACATGGCCTACCTAGACTTTAGCAAGGCATTTGACACAGTCCCATACAAAAGATTAATTGTCAGATTAACCAGCCTGGAATTGGGTCTCAGTGTGGTAGCCTAGGTAAAACATTGGTTGGACAACAGGACACAGAAGGTAATTGTAAATGGGTACCACAGGGTTCAGTACTGGGTCCAGTCCTTTTAATGTCATTTATAAGTGACATTGCAGAGGGACTGGAAGGAAAAGTATGCTTTTTGCAGATGACACAAAGATCTGCAACAGGGTTGATACAGAAGGAGGCATGGAAAGGATGAGAAGGGACTTGGCAAGGCTGGAGGAATGGTCAGAAGTATGGCAGCTTGGATTCAATGCAAAGAAGAGCAAAATAATGCCTGGGAAACAAAACCAGGGAAGATTACACAATGGGGGAGGTAGTAACAACAACAAAAATGGAAATGGACCCTGGGGTAATCAAATCAGATGACCTTAAGGTTAGCAAGTAATGTGAGAAGGCAGTAGGGAGGGCTGGGGTTATACTGGGATGTATAGGGAGGCATCACCAGCAGAAAACAGGAAGTTGTTATCCCTCTGTACAGACAGTTGGTGAGACCCCATCTGAGTACTGCATGCAGTTCTGGAGACCCCATCTCCACAAGGACATAGACAAGATAGAGGCAGTCCAGAGGAGGGCAACTAAAATGGTGCAGGGTCTGCAAGAGAAGCCATCACAGGAGAGACTAAAGGAGCTTAATATGTATACCCTTGAGGAAAGGAGGGAGAGGGGACATGATAGAAACTTTTAAGTACCTCAGTGGAATCAACAAAGTCCAAGAAGGTAGCATCTTTCAGAAAAAGAGATGTGCAAGAACAAGGGGACACAATTTAAAAAATGGGGGAGGGTTCAGGGAAATGAGGAAGCATTTTTCACAGAGACGGTGGTGGATGCATGGAACAGCCTTCCTGAGGAGGTTGTGGGTTCTAAAACTGTGGGAAAATTCAAGAATACATGGACAAACATAAGGCAATTCTTGGGAGGGGTAAGAAGAAATAGGCTGTTGGTTAACTAGGATCTGCAGCTTATTCTGTAGGTAGGAAAATGGGCAGACAAGTGGGCCAAGTGGTCCTTATCTGCCATCAAAGTCTATGTTCTATGTTTCTGTGACTCACACGATATTCAGGCTTCCTTCTTCCAGCAAGGCTGCTAGTTCATGGAGCTTGTTACCCAGACTATGGGCATTGGTACTCTTTACCCTCAATTTTTGATGGCCTTATCCCTTTTAGCCCCATCTCTGTCCTTATTGCCTTTGCCTTTTCTCCATTTACCCTGCCCTTCTCCCTATCGACTTCTCTGTTTTGGTGTTTACCTCACTAACTACCCTGTTTTGGTGGGGTAGCTGGGATTTTCTTTCTTCTTTTCAATGCCTCCCCTTGACTAGTTTAAATGTTTGCCTATGAAGCATGGCCCTGCTCTTGGATGTGGCTGCAACAAAGGTGCTTCAGTAACATCTGGCATATTCAGGTCCTCCATCAACAATATCTCCCCTTTTCTGCCATTGTAAGGATGCCTTCTTTCATTTCCTTATACGTTTCCTCCACTGAGATGGAGGTCTGTATTCAACACGTGTGTGGATTGTGGTGCCATTTCCTGTCTCCAGGGTGACCCACAGTGCCTCCTCTACCCCTGTTTACCTTTAGTTCCATTGCTTTGTTCTCTTCCCTTATGCAGAGAGCTACTCTTCCTTCTCTTCTACCCTACCTGTCCATCCTGTAGACTGTGTAACCTGGTATGTTGACATCCAAGTCATGGTTGTCTATGTACCATGTTTCTGTACTGCCACAATATCTAGGCATCCTCTTCCATCAAGGCCATTAGTTTTGGGAGCTTGTTAGCCAGACTAAGAGTGTTGGTACTCATTGCCTCCATTTTGTGATGGCCTTAACCCTTTTAGACCCATCCCTGTCCTTACTGCCTTTGCCTATTCCTCAATTTACCCTGCCTTCTCCTATTGAGTTCTCTATCTTGGTGTTTACTTCACTAACTACCCTGTTGTTGGGGGCTGGGATTTCCTTTCTTCTTTTAGTGCCTCCCCACCCATTGGCTAGTTTAAATGCTTGCTAATAAAGCATTTAAACCTATTACCTAGGGTCCTGGTTTCCCTCCTGGACAGATGCAGACTGTCACACCAGTATAGGCCTGAATCCTCCAGGGAGACCTACAGTCCCCAGTGAAGACAAAACCCTGAGCTCTGCACCAGGTTTTCAACCATTGATTGAATCCCATGATGTGGCGCTCTCAAGCCTCACCCATGCCATAGACAGGCAGCACCCCGAGAAGGTTACCGTTTGTGCTACTTGTCAAGACCCCTCCCAACTCCACAAACTCCTCCTACACTGCTCTGATCCCATTCCAAAGCAGGTCATTTGTGCCTAGGTAGACAATGACATCCAGCTCCTTCCCCCATGCAGCTGCTCCACAATCCTAAGGATTCACTCCCAGTTTGTCAAAGCCATGACACTGAGCAGGCACCTTAACTCCCTCACCTCCCCCCAGTTCTACCTCCCTAATAATTGAGCCCCCCACCAGGAGGTGTTTCCTTCCCCTGTGGGGTCCTGTGCCACCCTCCTTGGGTATTCTTTGTGGAGGTTCCCAGCATCCTCCTTGGTCTCCACTGTGGGTGCCTCCACAGAGGAGCCATGCCTGCCAGAATGGCATATGAATTGTGGAGAGGTACAGCTGGAGGGATGTGCCTCTGTTCCTCCACCCTCACCTTCCATGAGCCCACCTTGGCCCAACCACGCACTTTTTGGCAACCTCTGAGGCAGCGGCATCGGCCCTGGTGGTCCCCTGTGGGAGAGAAGGTCTCCCAAATCCTGGTCAACTCAGCCTGAGATGAGCAGCCTCCTCCCTCAGACCAGAGAGGTGCCTGCAGATGGGACAACACCACATCCTCCAGAATGTCTACTGGAAGACTGCCACTCAACAGCCACTGCAATGCACCACTCCCATCATGTCTTATTAAGTGGCCCCTCGACTGTTGTTTTGTATGTTTACTCTTTCTCTCTCTCTCTCTCTGTTTACTTTTTTGTTTTTTTTTATTTTTTCTCCCTACTTTCCTACTGCCTCCATGCCTTTACAGCTCTTGCCATTCCTGTTTTGGGGCAGGAAGTTCCTGCATTCCTCAGTAGTCTCCTTCTTACTTGCTCAGAGATAGACCTCAGCAGATAGGGAGTGATGGAGAGCTATTCTTTTCTTTCTAGGATGGTGAGTCTTTTGTGCCTCTATGATCACTCCTTCTTCTCCCAAACAGGAAGTTCCTGTTGTCAGTCAAATCCAGTGCCTATAAAGTGAAACTGGTTAAGGGTGGTGGGGTGGAGGGGAAGGGAGGGATGGAGCTATGTAGTCCTAGTAGAAGAGTTCTAGAAGTTGCCTTCTTCTCTTGCTGCTGTCGCCAAAAGCTAACTAGGAAGTTTTAAACACAGACACCTGGCTTTCTCTTGCGTAAGCCAGAGACCCTAATTACAGCTCTTCTTTACCTAGCTAACAGCACAGATAGCAATTCCCTTCCCCAACTCAGATAAACACACCAACTTTGTTTTTTTATTTGTTTTTACCCCATTTGAAGGCCCCAGTAGAAGAGTTCTAGCTGTTTAGTCCCAGTACAAGAGTTCTAGCAGCTTCCTCCTTCCCTTTGTTGCTCTTTCTTGTGGAGGCGAAAACATTGGTGGGGTTTAGAAATACATGGAACAGGAACCAGGGAATCATAGGAGTAAGCAGAGGAGGGAAGAGATGGCACCATACATCAAGCTGGGTTTGCAGCAAAAAAAAATGAAAGTTTTAAATGAATAGATACATAAATACATAAATAAAACAACACAGAAAAAAATGGGCAGACTGGTGGGTCCTGCTGCCCTTATCTGCCATTATATTCTATGTTTCTATGTTTCTATTTGTGGTAGGAAAGGCACACTGAACCAATGCTCATTCCAGGTGCAATTTGGAGGAAGGAGCAGGAGGATACATATTACATAGCACAGACACTGTTTTGCAGTTATAATAAAGTGCACTCAGAGACATGGTTAATTATAGGAGTAAGTGCAAAATAAGTAAAGAAATAAGCAAACAAGGCATAAGCACCAATTGAGCAGATAACAGAGTGGAGGAGGTGTGTGTGTGTTGAGGGCTGATTGATTCTGGACAACAGATATCCAGTTGGATGCCTGACCCCAAAGGATCCATGCAGAGCAGAGGATTGTGGGATACATCAGTGCTTCAAGGACTACAGTACTATATTTTGACGGTAAATATTCATTAAACATTTTTATTTCTAAACATCAGCAGATATCACCCAGCCCTCCATTCCTGCTTTTGAGATGGGTGTAACCAATGATGGGACAATCATGGCCTAGATAATATTGGGAGGGTAATGGGGCATTGTGAACAAAGCTAGCCAGTGTTATTTCTGCCACCAGGTGTATGTAATGCCTCCAGACACTGCATCCACTCCCTAGTGCAGAACATAATTTCTGATTTGCACAGTTACAATCCCCATGTAGACCCTCAGCCAAGCAGTGCTATAGATAAGTGGACAGAGTTAAGTGAACAGATTGGGATCAGGTGAAGAGGAGCATTCTCCTGCACTGAGGATGCCTGACATGCGCATATGTGTGAAGCAAGTATGTATGGGTTACTGTATGGTTCTTCCCTGCCTTCTGCATGTACGTATGATGGGACACTTTTGTGTACTGGGCCCTGAGTCCATATTTGTGGTATATTTGTATTGTATTTGTATTCATATCCCAAACGGAAACATTACATATGATTTATATGCTGTGAGTAATGACTATATGAATACTAATTTAGTACAATGCAAATTATGCTAGTGTTTTGTATTTCTTTTCATTTGATGTACTTTTCTGAAGTACAACAATCATTTGATATTGATGATATACTTATAGTACTTACATATTCATGAGCTAATATACTGAATATTAAACACATACTTGTTACAAATTTAATATTCAGATTATTGTTTTTTAAATATTTTGGACCACTGGCAGACTGTTCTTACACTAGCAAATACTATGTTAAAATGATCGATTTATATTCATTCCACAGTTAACGAAACCAAATGAAGAAAAATGTAGTATTCAGACTTAGCTGACGGCAGGCATGTAACATGATAATGTATTCTGCAGCTGCCTAAAAGTCAGGAGAACAGAATGAACATGAGGTATTTATGACTCCAGAGTTTCCTATTTTTCTATAAATAGTGTGGAGGCTTGTTGTTTTGTTCTGCCTCAGTGTGGTATAAGTCTACCAACTAATCTATCTGTATCTATATAACTTTTGTTTGTGCAGTGTCAGTTAGGGACAGAATAAAGTACCAGCTTGTGGCAGACCTACATGAGATTACATTCTGTATGTTTTATCAGAACCCAGTTCCATAGCATCAGTGGATAAAGCAGCATCTGTGTCTATACCAAATGGAAGTTGACCAGGTTGGTAGGTACTCAACCATTGGACAGAAGATGTACTGTACTGGAGAATCAATTGCTTAAAGGTTATGAATGTTCCATGCTCATTACTCACTAATTTCTGAACCTGTCAGAACTGAAGATTTGTTTACTAGAATACATACCAAAAAGTGGAATTAATTAATGTAAGGCTGAGTAGGTGAAAGGATTACTTCAGGACAAGATGTTGACTGCTAGAGTAATAGAAAGACCCTAATCTAAAAATAATTTCTGATATAAAGAAATATATTTTGGTATTAAACTACACTTTAGGTCTTACTGGGAACATTTAAACATGGCAACACTGAACTTCCAAAGCAAAATAGAACAATCACACTCATGACAGCCATTAAGAGTTGCTACCTTTCCATCTTCATCCCAGAATAACAAAAATCAGATGGAAAACACAATCCAGACAGTACAACTTCACCTCCCATTGTTTCAGATCACATTATTTTAGTGTGGTGCCTATGCTTAACAGAAGATCAGAAATAAAAAAAAACATTGTATTATTAAGGAAAAGTTATTTCCTTGATTTAGCCTGTTACCTGTTCTTAACATAAATTAGGAAAACGTCCCCTGTGCCAGTTCTGTAGTACTGTACTTAAAGTCCTTGTTTTGGATCTGTGCCGGTGCTCTTGCCACTATACCTTTAGTTGTGTTAGCTTGACAGTAAGTGTTTTACACAGTACTGACTAGTAAAAAACATAGCAGGACCACTGGCACTGAATAAAAAAAGTGCACAGAAATTAATTTGACTACAGACTGTTGCATAACTTGCCAAGAAATACATTTTACTATGCTCAATTAGTTTACAACACTCCATTTCCAACTCCCAAGATCACAATGGGAAACACAAATATTTTAAATAGAATGCACCAAATGAATCACAACTTTTCTTTTATGAGCACTTTTTTTTCTTTTTATTATTAACTATATGTATTCTGTTAGTTATAACTTATAGTGTACTTTCATATGCTGTATGATTCATTGCTGGATATTTTTGCATTTTACATTGTATGGTATATTTGTAAATTCATAAAAATTTTAATGCAAAAAAAAATGAATCACAACTATGACCTATTATATCTATAATCTAGGAATGAGATTTTGATTAAAAATGTGTTTACCAGACACTGTGCTGGATCCTAGTTAAAGGTATGTACCATATCTAGACATACTATGGTGACCCCCTTTGTTCTGCTTACATACTACACAAGCGGCATTGCCATTTAATTCTTTTTCTAGTTCTGTCTTTGCAATATTATGGTCTGCTCAATGAACTCCAGCACATCACCCTTAGGAGCATTGCCATTTTAGTCCACAGTATAGTTCTGTGTAGTAAGTAGTCTGTGCTACAGTACAGTATAGTATGTATAGGTAATGTTATGTGCATGGACTGTTAATGCTGGCCAATCAATGTACTCTTAAGCATTTTCAGACATAACATTTTGACTGATGCTAGCTTGAGACATGAAATTTGCCACTCTATGTACCTTCATTGTAAAACAGGAATTAGCATCAAGACTAGAGCCAGCAAACTTCTCACAGGAGATGAAAACACAGAAGGAAAAGTTAGCAATCAATCAACCTGCTGTTCCAATCACAGGACTAATAGCAGTACACAGGTCACAGAGAAGGAGTGGAAGGCCTATCTCAAGTTTGTGGTCTCATTCCAGTGAAGTACTAAGGCAGCCAAGGTGCCAGCAACAACTAAGTGATCTGGGACACTTACCAACTCAAAGCTAAGAAACAAAAGTAACTTGTATATTTTGAAGCCTTTTAATGGTTTGCAGTACTAGTAACAGAAACTATATTTTCAGCCAACCTGGATTTTCAGGAAAGATAGAGATTTTTTTTTTACTGTGATACCATAATTTTAAGGGTATGGTGTTGCTTTGTGATGAAGGTGTGATCAGTGAAGTAGGGAGGTATTGTAGTTGATAAAATCTTCAGCTGTGCTTCAGAAGCTTGTTCATTATGAACTAATTCAAAACGTTGTCCAGTATTGCTCCCTGACCTGCAGCTGCCTGCCTGGCAGGTTGACTTTTCAGGAATGTCCAACACTGCTGTCACTGACACCACTGCACCTCATGATGAACACCACTACCACTGCTCTCGCACACATATTGTAGCTGCCTCCAAATACTGGTACATATGGGCCACTGTATTAACATTCTTTCCAACTACTTCTCTGATTACTTATTCTCAGAAACTGGGCTTCAACACAAAAAAAAAATACACTTTGGGCACAGAAACACTGGGGCAGAGTACAAAATGGGAGGTGGTACTGACAACCACCAAGCAGGAAAGTGACCAGGGTTAATCATTATTCTATGGTCAGACAATGCAGCAAGGAAGTTGGGAGAGCTAGTGGGATACTGGGTGCATAGGAAGGGTTATCAGCAGCAGAAAGAGGGAGGTGGTATTGCCTCTGTATAGATCACTAGTAAAGATCCCCACCAAAAATACTTTATCCAGTTCAAGAGACCACATCTCTGGAAGGACATAGAGTAGAGGCAGTCAAGAGAGGGCAACTGAAATAGTGCAGGGTCTGCATCAGAAGCCTTATTATAAGAGATTTAAGGAGCTAAAATGTAACTTTGGGAAGAGAGGAGAAAGAAGGGATATGATAGAGACCTTTAATACCTCACGAAGGCAAATAAGGTACAGGAGGGAAGTATTTTTCAGAAAAAAGTGCTCAAGGACAAGGGCATAATAAGAAGCTGGAGGAGGTAGACTTAGGAGAGATGTGAGGAAGTACTTCTTCATAGAAGGAGTGGTGGATTCCTGGAACAGACTTCCAGAAGAGATGGTGGGGCAAAAACAGTGGTAAGGTTCAGAATCCATGTGATAAGCATAAGGGAATCTTTGGGAAAGGAGAGGGAGGGTGGTTGAATGGGCCAGAGATCAAGTACAATCTGCGATGGTACAATAGGCAGGGAAAAATGGCCAGGTTAGGTGAATCAAGTGGTCCTTATCTACCAGTAAATTCTGTTTTGATCTTTCTATTTCACACTACCAGGGTAGGTTGTTGACAGTAACAGCATGGTAAGGAGGAAGGTTATGCCTTTTACTCAAATCCACACAATACCCTACAAAGACTGGAGCTGATCGTGTGTTATTGAGAAAGATAATTTTCACCGAACTATGGACTCAGGCATTAAGGATATTGGATTGTTTGATCCCCCTCACCCCCTCCGCACACACACACACACAAAAACACCTTTGTGTTATGTTTGAAAATGGAAAAGAAAAGGATTTAATCGAGAATAAGTGCATCTCTTGGTAAAAATCATCTCCACATCAAATACTGAGATTAACTGCAGAGATTAAACATTCTGTGAGAGACATTGCAGTCAGTGGGTGTAAATGTGCAAGATTTAATTTACATTAAGCAAGAACAAATTAAGAGCAGAATAGAAAGGAGTTATAAACTAAATTAAAATAACTACAGCAGGAATACAAATCAATCAAAATATAGCCACTATGACATCCTTGGAGGGAGTTAGGTTCCAGCTGAACAATGTATTCAAGCACTAATTAGATGAGACACCTAAATTCTTTGAGTAAAGATATTATGACAGATTTAAGAGCAACAAAGCTACTGTACTGCCTGACAAGCTGAAAAAAGCTTGGTGAACACTGGCAGACCTGAAAGTCAGCATTATCATACTGGGTATATTGCAACACATTCTTTATGTGTACTGAACACTCTACAGCTTTTAGGAGGTCAGAACATGTGGATCCTTTTACTAAGAGTTCACAGACAGGTAAAAAATCACTCACCTGTTGCAGTAAAATATTCGAGACATTATTTAAACAATTGAAAAGTAATAAAGTCCCTGGTTTAGATGGGTATATATTTTTAAACTCTTAATAAGGTTTAAAACACAGCTTATTAGAACATTTGCAATAAAGACACATTTATTGGGCAAGTATATTATCATATCCAGTAAGATGAAATGTGATCACCAGGACCACCGCCAGGGCCACCACCACTGCCTAAGAGGTTGCCAAGAAAGAGGAGTGGTTGGACCACAGTAGGCTCTGGGAGGGTGAGGGTGGTGGAACAGAGTGCATCCCTCCAGTTGCACCTCTCCACAATTCATACACCGTTCTGGCAGAGCCTGGTTCTTCAATGAAGGCATACACAGTGGAGACCAAGGAGGATGCTGGGAACCACTCAAAGGAGACCCACAGGAGAGTGGCATGGGACCCTGCAGGAAGAAAACAACTCCTGCTGGAGGACTCAGTTGTTACTGGGTTGAACTGGGCGAGAGAGAGGGAGAGGGAGGTAAGGTGCCTGCCCAGTGCCAAGGCTTGAGGCAGGAGCAAATCTCAGGATCGTGGGAGCAGCTGCACTGGGAGGAGCTGGACATCATTGTCCAACTAGGGACAAATGACCTGGCTGGAATGGGATCCAGAGAGTGCAGGAGGAGTTTGTGGAGTTACGGAGGGACCTTAGACAAGTAACACACGCATGGTAACTTTCTCAGAGGTGCTGCCTGTCTATGCATGAGTGAGGCTATGGTGCTGTGCACCATGTGAGTCAATCAATGGTTGAAAAACTGGTGCAGAGCTCAAGGTTTTGACTTCATTGTGGACTGGGATCCACCTGGAGGATACAGGCCTATACTGGTGTGATGGTCTCTATCTGTCAGGAGGGAACCAGGACCCCAGCCCATTGGCGTTACTTAAACTATCCGGTGGGGGGCACTGAAAAAGAAGGAAACTCAGCCGCCCCCAAAAAAAATGAGGGTAGTTAGTGAGGTAAACACCAAGATAGAGAATTGATAGGTAGGAGGGCAGGAGTAAATTGAGAAACAGGCAAAGGCAGTAAGGACAGGGATGAGTCTAAAAGGGTTAACGCCATCAAAAAATGAGGCAATGAGTACCAATGCCTGTAGTCTGGGTAACAAACTCCCAGAACAAGTAGCCTTGTTGGAAGAGGGACGCCTGGATATTGTGGCAGTCACAGAAACATGGTACACAGACAACCATGACTGGGATGTCAGCATACCAAGTTACACATCTACAGGAAGGACGGGGGTAGAAGAGGAGGAGGAGGAGTAGCTCTCACATAAAGGAAGGGATCAAAGCAATGGAACTAAAGGGTAAACAGGGGAGAGGAGACACTGTGGGTCACCCTAGAGACAGGAAATGGCACCACAAATCCACATGGGTGTTGAATACAGACCCCCATCTCAGGGAGAAAACGTACAAGGAAATGAAGAAGGCATCCTTAGGATGGCAGAAAAAGGGAGATAATGTTGATGGAGGACCTGAATATGTCAGATGTTAACTGAAGCACCTTTGCTGCAGCCACATCCAAGAACAGGGCAATTATCGATGAAATGCAGGTGGCATGCCTCAGACAGATAGTGTTGGAGCCCACTCGGAAGGGAGCAATCTTAGACCGGAGAACCCACTTGGGAGGGAGCAATCTTAGACCTGGTACTCTCAAATGAGGATGGAAGAGAATCTCAAATTTAGAAGTGGGTAGCCATCTAGGAATAAGTGACCACCAAACAGTGTGGCTCACAATTAAACATAGCCATAGAGTCAAACCATAAAAAGTGAGGGTACTGGACTTTAGGATGGCTGACTTTGGCAAAATGGGAGAGTGTCTCAGAAAAGCACTAGCAAACGGGCAAAAAGAAGGGTGCAGGAACAATGGGAAACATCAAACTGCCATCACAAAAGCAACAAGTCTTTGTGTGAAGCAAATAAACAAATCAAAATGAAAGAAAAAACCACTATGGTTCTCAAAAGAGGTGGCGTGGGAAGGATAGGGAGAAAAGACAGCATTCAGGAAGTATAAGGAAACACAGAAAGAGTCAGGACAGAGAACTGCAACAGTTAAAGCAGAAGGAAGTGGGAAGACAGTCAGAATAGCAAAGGTCCAAACTGAGGAAAAGATAGCCAACTCGTTAAGAAGGGAATGAAACCTTTATAGGTACATTAGGGAGCAAAGAAAGACAAAGAGAAGGATAGTGAGGCTTAATTCACTAAAAATTCCACCAACAGCTTAATGTGGTTCAAGGTCAGTTGGCATTCATCTGTATCTCCCTGGGTTGTCACTGAAAACAGGCAGGATTTGTCTAGTGCACTTACCCTGTCAACAAAAACTAAATAAAATAAATTAATTAATTAATAAAGATGAGTGTGGGGACAGAGGGTGACAGTGAAAAGGCAGGAATACTTAATGAATACTTCTGCTCAGTATTCACAAAAGAAGAAGGGGAGGTACATGATACAATTAATAGAAGCACTCTGGATAGGGGGTTGATACCAGTCCATTCACAGAAGAAAGGGTTCTGAAAGAACTCCTAAAACTGAAGGTAGAGAAAGCAATGGGACCTAATGGGATTCACCCAGAATTCTAAAAAGTAAGGTGAGAACTAGTGACAACACTAGCTACTCTTTTAACAAATCAGGGAAGATGGTGTGGTACCTAAGGACTGGAGGAGGGCAGATGTGATTCCCTTCACAAAAGTGGGAGCAAAGTAGAGGCAGGAAACTATAGACCTGTTAGTTTGACCTCAGTGGTAGGGAAATGATGGAATCACTTCTCAAAGAAAAAATTGTTGAGTACCTAGAGGCCAGAGGAGCATAGGACCCAAGGCAGCATGGATTCACAGTGGGAAGGTCATGTCAGAATAATCTAATAGATTTCTTTGACTGGGTGATCAATATAGTAGACCAGGAGGGGCTGTGGACATGGCCTACCTTTATTTTTATTTTTTATTTAAACTTTGTTTAGTGGGTAAACAGTATGAGCCAAGTCCCTTTTTCAAATGCGACCCATGACCATAATTATATTACAGTCATGATGTACAAATACATTGTACAAATACACAATAATATAAAATAAATAATAAACACAACTAACATACAAACAATTGTACATTAATAACAATCATCTAGACTTTAGCATGGCATTTGACAAAGTTCCACACAAAGATTAATAAACAAATTAGCCAGCCTGGAGAGGGTACCAGGGTGGTACCTGTAAAAATTGGCTGGACAGCAGGACACAGAGGGTAATAGTAAACTGAGTCCACTCCAAAGAAAGGTGGATTACTAGCGGGTACTGCAGGGTTCCATACTGGGTCCATTCCTTTTAATGTCTTTATAAGTGGCATTGTGGCAGACTGGAAGGAATAGTACGCCTCTTTGCAGATGACACAAAGATCTACAACAGGGTTGATACATAAGGGGTGGAAAGGATAAGAAAGGGACTTTGCAAGGTTGGAGCAGTGGTTAAAGGTATGGCAGCTTAGATTCAATGCAAGAAGTGCAAGTAATGCTCCTGGGAAACAAAACCCAGGGAAGAATACACAATGGGGGGTACTACAACAACAACAACAACAATGGAAGGGACCTGGGGGTCATTATATCAGATTACCTAAATGTATGCAAGCAATGTGAGAAGGCAGTAAGGAGGACTGGGGGATAATGGAATATAGATAGAAATCTGGAAGTTGTTATTCCTCTGTACAGATAGTTGGTGAGACCCCATCTGAAATACTCGTGCAGTTCTGAGACCCCATCTCCGCAAGGACATAGACAGGATGGAGGTAGTCCAGAAGAGGGCAACTAGAATGGTGCAGGGACTGCACCAAGCCATATGAAGAGAGACTAAAGGAGCTTATTATGCAGACCCTTGAGAAAAGGAGGGAGAGGGGAAACTATAGAAACTTTCAAGTGCCTCAAGGAATTAACAAAGTCCAAGAGGTAGCATCTTTCAGAGAAAAGAGATGTGCAAGAACAAGGGAACAATTTGAAGATAGAAGGGAACAGCTCAAGGGCAATGTGAGGAAGTATTTTTCATAGAGAGGGAGGTGGACACATGGAATGGTCTTCCTGAGGAGGTTGTGGGGTCAAAAACAGTGTGGGAATTCAAGAATGCATGGGACAGACATAAGGCAATTCTTGTGGTGGATAGGAAGAAGTACGCTGTTGGTTAACTAGGATCTACAGCTTATCCAATAGGTAGGAAATGGGCAGATTGGTGGGCCAAGCGGGCCTTATCTGCCATCATAGTCTGTGTTTGTAAGCTTCACTCCTCCACTGGAAAGCTGTTCCAGGCATCCACAGCCCTTTCTGTAAAGAAGTACTTCTCATATCCTCCTAAATTTACCCCTCCAGTTTCATAGCATGCCCTAGTTCCAGAGCACTTTTTCTATGAGAAATTCTCCTCCTGTACCTTATTTACCCCCATGAGTTATTTAAAGGTCTTTATCACATCACCCTCTCCTCTTCTCCTTTAAGGTGTACATATTGAGCTCCTAAGCCTCTCCTCGTAGGGTTTCTGTTGCAGATCCAGTATCATTCTGGTAGCCCTCCTCTGGACAGCTTCCACTCTGTTAATGTCCTTCCTGAGATGTAGTCTCCAGAACAAGATGCAGAACTCAAGGAGGATTCATCAGCGGTCTGTATAGGGACTTCAGCACCATTTTCTGCTGGCTATATCCCTTCTGAAGTACCCCAACATTCCACTTCCACTATGCTTCTGACTGCCTTGTCACACTGTCTGGCCACTTTTAGATTATCAGATGTGATCACCTAGGTCTCTTTCCTGCTTGGTCTTTGTCAGTATCAATCCCCATTTTGTACTCCGCTCCCAGGCTTCTATGGTCCAATCACATTATTTTTCACTTTTTGCATTAAAACCCAGCTGCCTTACTCTTCATCACTCCTCCAGTCTTTTAGCTCCCTACCCATCTGTTCCACACCCTCGGAGTGTCTACTGTTTTGCAGATCTTGGTGTCATCCACAAAGAGGAACACCTTTCCTTCCAGTTCCTCTGCTATGTCTCTTAAAGACATTGAAGAGGACTGGTCCCAACACTGATCCTGAAGTACCATGCTGGCCACCCTCCCTTACTAAGAGCAAGCCCGTTCTACCACTACTTTCTCTGTCACATAGCTAGCAAGTGTCTTACCCAAGTTACCACCTTATTTCCCAGTCCCAAGCTCCACAATCTGCTTGCCAGTCTCCTATGTGGAATGGTGTCAAATACCTTGCTGAAATCCAGGTAAGCCATGCCCAGTGCACCTCCCTTTATCCAACCTGCTGGTCACCCAGAATAAAGAAATCTATCACATCTATTCAGAGACAGAAATAAATAAATACATACATACATAAATAAGGGGCCCTAATACAGTCAAATGCATTAATGAAAGTAATTTTAGCCTCTCTGTGTAATATTTAATATTTTACTTTTTAGGTCCGAAAACTTGATCATTGATTGTTAAATTGACTCATCTGATCTGGGTGATGTATATACCTTATAACTAGACTTTGTTATATCACAATGCTCTGACTGAGATGTCTATATCAAACAAGAAACCACAGTATAGAAGGATAATACCAAGGTCACATAGATGTATTTAACCTTAATCAATCTCTATGTAGTCAGAGACTTATGACTTATGAATAGCTAAGACAAGCAGAAGGCATAAGCCCATGTATGCTGTCCTTTTAGCTGCAGTAGTTTGTAATCCCTCTCTGCTAAATATGTATCTAAATTATTCTTGTAGGAGTTAAAATCACTACACATCACCTCTGATGGCAGTCCATTCCATATGCCCACCACCCTTTGTGAAATATTTCTTCTGCTTCACTGGTTTGAAATTTGTCAGCTGTATTTGCTTATTATGCCCTGTAACATTATGTCTTGTTCTATGCTTTAGATTCAGCCCTTCCATTAAATCCTCATTGCTGGCGATGTTATATAACATAAGTAAATCTCCTTCAATTTGTCTGTTTTGCAAAGTGTCTAACCTGAATATTCTCAAATGATCTTCTTATGTCTTATCCTCCAGCCCTTTAATTGATTTTGTGACATTCCTCTGTATCTGTTCTATTTTGCTCTTGTCAATAATGTTCAAAGCCCCCAAAACTGTGAACAGTAGCCTACATTGGGTCTCCTGTATGTGTTGAACAGTGGTAACCTCAGTTCCTTAGAACTGCTAATAAAGTTCCTGTTAATCATATTTATGAAATGGCTGGATTTCTGAAAGACGTCTGTGCATTGGGCGTGTGTTTTAAAGTCATTTGTTATTATGATTCCTAAATCCTTTTCTTTTATTGTTTCTTCCAAAGTCTCCTTTTGTAAACTGTATCTGTAACCTGGATGTGTTTACAAAATGCATGACTTTACATTTTGATGTATTGAATT
This sequence comes from Neoceratodus forsteri, assembly GCA_016271365.2. Taxonomy (NCBI): domain Eukaryota; kingdom Metazoa; phylum Chordata; order Ceratodontiformes; family Ceratodontidae; genus Neoceratodus; species Neoceratodus forsteri. The sequence continues at coordinate 681,451,406 of CM057453.1, read as the reverse complement.
CCATCCCCACTTTTTGGCCCATATCATTAGTTGGTTCAAATCCTTCTGTTATTTAACATGGTGTTCAATAGTATCCACTGTTTGCCCTAACTTAGTATCATCTGCAAAACACAATATCTGGATGTTAATTCCTTCCCTATATCTGAGATGGAAAGCCTGAATAAAACTAGCCCTAATATAGACCCCTGTGGGATGCCACTGGTCACCCTGATGGGAGATGATACATGTCCATGCAATCTGACCATTTGATCTCTCTTGTATAGCTAGTTTTCTATTCAGTTTGTCAACTTGCACTGTATTTTAAGTTCATTTAATTTGATTATTAGTTTAGTGTGTGGTACCACATCAAATGCCTTTTAAAGACCTAGGTATACAGCATCAGTTGGCAATCCATTGTCCAGGTTTTGACTTATTTCTCCATAGAAGACGACATGTATTATCATACCAGTTTATGTTAAAGGGAACATTTATGAAACATACCCATCACAGTATGAAAGTCCATGAAACAACATATTAAAAGAGGCACTGGGTTCCTCTATAGCTGACAACAGTGCAGAGATATCAATGATTAAGTCTGCCTCATACTGATGCTGCACTGCTATCCTTTTAGATCCTCTCAGTGTCACTGATGATTACAGATGCTGCACAGTGTCAGTTCTCAGGTGAAGCTGGTACAAAGTCAAGAAATATGCAGTTTGTGAATCATCATGAAGTTCCAGGTCTTGGCACCAACTTTGTCAATTTAAAAATAAAAGTATTTGAAAATTCCCCATCCACAGTGCCTTATGTGATCATCCTCTTACCTCCCACATAGTTTTCAAACAAATTCTCATCCCATGCCCACCTCTTGCACTGTTCCTTTCTGCCCTAATGAAGTTTGAATATTATTTTTTATTTTTTTGCATTATTTCTTTATTCTCCTACATGCCCCATATCTGCCACTTCCTTCAGGCAGCCATGCTCCCCGACACCCACCTACTGTCCTCCCCTGGAATCCCCTACCTCAGATCTCAGCCAACCCTGGGGCAGCTTGGTGTAGCCCTTCAGCGAGTGGGTCCTCTCCTCTGAGGGGAAGGCACCAATAGGGCAGCCAGCACACTCTTTTCTCGGCCCCAGGGCACTGCTGAGGTGGTCCAGCTCCACAAGAATTCTTCAGTGGTGTCAGCAGCTCATCTGCCTTCATCCTGGCCAATACAGGATGTTTTTCTGCTTTTTCTGGTTCCTCTGACGTTATTGAAGCTTGTAGTGTCCCTTGGTCTCCACCAGGGCCACTACAGAGCGAGACATTACCATTAACCCACCCCTGGGAAGGAGAGCAGTCCTCTCGGATGCTCAATCCTCTCCTGTCCCCGCCGACCCCCAGCGACCCAAGTCTGTTCTCAAACCTGGGTCGCCATTGTGGTTTGAGGTAAGACACCAGCACCTCAGCCCTCTGCGCCACTGGGCCGGGCCGAATATTATTTTTAATTCCCCTCATGTACTAAACACAGTCCCCTGCCTCCCAACACGTGATCAGACCCAGATGTTCCAAATAACTCCCCACACCTAACTGCCCCTCAGGCCACCATCACCTTCTTCCCCAGCACCCACAAAAATCTTCTTTGTTATCTGTAAAGAAGAAAACTTCCCCGCAGCAGCCCTCTGTTTAGTGTCAGTATTAGCAATGCCATAGATGAAGTATGATGTGTTTGCATATAGTAAAACCTGGCTGGCAAGCCTCAATGTGAAGAATGGGAGGGAGGTTCATTTGACCACTGTATGGGAAGTGGAAATGTGGTAACTTACAGCACAGTAGTAGGGGTGTAATGTTAAGCCATTTGACTTGTTTTTGCTTGTTGGCTTAGGCAATTCACTAGTTTTCACTAGCGTAGTGCTCAGTTTGTCTGGTAAAACTACACAAATTGCCAACCTCACTAAAGAATTGCAGGTGAAATGGCAACTTATGTAGTTTCACTGTGCAAAATAGGGCACTTCTTGATGAAAACTGTGCAACCGCCAATTTTTTTTTTAATTTGATTTAGTTTTGACTGGGTAAGTGCACTAGACAAATCCTGCCTATTTTTAGGCACGACCCGGGAAGGGGGATACAGATGAATGCCAGCAGACCTTGAACCAGATTAAGCTGTTGGTGGTATTTTTAGTGAACGAGGAAATTTGGCCAGGACACCGGGAAATTCCCTTACTCTTCTCAGAAGTTCCATGGGATCTTTAACATCCACCTGAACTACCACCAATCCAGGCAGGCGTGACCTCAGTTTAACATCTGATCCGAAAGATGGCACCTCAGAAGTGCAGCACCCTCTCACGCTGCACTACAGTGTCAGTACTGAGATATTAACCAAGTGCCAGATGTGGGAACTGAACCCACAGCCCTCTGATCTCCCGGCCTCAGAAGCAAGTGTGCTACCTACTGAGCCACTGACAATGCTGGCAAAGCAACGTGGGGTGAAATTTGTGAAGAGAATATTATTGCTGTTTTGTTTTTTACTGATGGTCAAGCTGTGCTGACTACAATGTAGTTAGCCACAGCTTGATCATCAGTGGCATCACAAAGCCCTTTTTGTGTGTGTCAGTTCCCTGAGGCTCAGCCCCAACTCCACCTTTCCTCCCACACAGCCACCTGGGACTTACCTGGGTGGAGAGCCTTGGCTTGCCTCTCCCCAGGCAGAGCTGCTGAGCAAGCATACCCTCAATGGAATCTAAACCAGGATACTGGCAACCACCGCTGGTGGACTCCCTGGCTTGCCCCAAGGGTGGGGCCACAGGTCAGGCCAGTCTCAGTGGAATATTGAACTTGGTCACCAGCCAGTTACTAAAGACTAAACCCAGTTACCAAAGACTAAAAAAAAATGCTGCAGGCAGGCAGGCAGGACTATTGGAGTGGGGCATCATACATAGGCTGGCATTTTCAAATGCTTTTCCCCATACAGGAAGAGTGGCATGCAATGATGTGATGGTGCCAAGGCGCCAACGTGTAGCACCTCCCACTGTTTGGACATTGGCAGCTGTACCTTTTGGCCTCCACCGAATGCTCCCCGGATGAGGAGAGCAGTCCATCGGATGCTCAATCCTCTTGTCCCCAGCCAGCCCTCTGATTCCTCAGGTCCATTCTAGAGCCTGGGCATCAGTGTCCCAAGCAGAAACCCTACCACTGTGATGGCAGGCCAACCTTGGCATCCAAGGTTCTAAAATGGGGCAACGTTAATCATCGATATCTCTGAAAATGACACTGTTATATCTTCTAAATTTTATTTGTTTCATGTCAACAGAAAACTCTTTTCATGTAGCTGTTAAAGATGTATGCAATTGCTTTAGTTTGTTTTCATACTTCATACTAGGCCCTGTAACTATCCTGGGAGTCTCCATTTGCTGGTTGTTGAAATATCATTGTCCCAAAAACTGCATTAGCATATGAGAACATGATGTGTAATCACCCTTTGAACTCCACAGTATGCCCGTCTGCTTAATTAGCCTTCAAAGAAACAAGCTGCAGGAAGATGTGAAATACCACATTTACCTTCTGTTAACTTTGCAAACTGAGTTGTAATGCTGGGTTTTCCCTTTAAACTGCGTTCAGTTTAGGTGTTTTCAACTAGTTTTTGCAGGGTATTTGTTCTTTTGGGATACAGATACAGTGCATGCTATAAATGGGTGATGTAACATCATATTCTCATATGCTAATGCAGCTCTCATGGACAATGAGATTTCAACAACCATAAAATGGAAACCCCAGGGAAGTCACAGGGGACTACCATGAACAGTGAAAACAACTAACACATGTAGCCCTAATAGCTACAGGAAAAGAGTTGTCTGTTGATATGGATACAAATAAAATTTACATGATATGAGGGTGTAGTGTTCCTAAGCTGAATACCTCATTCAAGGACTCTTTACTAAGGTTTCCAAACAATGATGGGCAGGGTTCATGAATGTTCCTTCAAAACTGAATTGTTTTTCCAAAATATATTTGTCTGTTACAAAGCTGCTATATTCCTTACTATGTAATCTTACTGACAAGTTGTCTTCTTGCACTTGTATATTTTATATTTACTTGCCATTTATTTTTTATCCTCTACCCCTCCTCCTTGGATATCAACCATAAGAATTACATTAAAATAAATGTTCTAGGGCTGCCCAATGGCCATTGTGCTTCCATGCAGGCCACCTGGATTCTTTAGCAGACTCTGGTTGTAAGTATCAGGATGATCTGGCTTGGGAGAGGGGCTCTGATGATGGGCACACATTCCAGCCTTAGGCGGGTTTGCAGCAGATTACAGCACCACAGCAGCCTCTGTAGAGGCCAGGGAGCTTGTTCCATCACAATGAAATGCAGTGTATGCATGAGACCACCAGAGGCTATGCACATATCATGTTACGGAACAGGGCAGACTACAGGAGAAAACCACCAAATCATCTCCATGATGGCTGGTAATGGTCTCAGGCTCTGTGTTGTGGGGTTCCTGTTAGCTTGATCCCATGGTGATCCCATGGAGTAGTGGCTGTTTGAGTACCAGAGCAATGACCTGAAGACTGGGCAGACAGTCCTGGGATGATAAAAGCTCTAGGAGATTAATTCTAGACTTAGGCCCTGTTGTACATAATATTATCTTTCAGTTGTAATGTATTGTGTATATAATGTGTTTAATATTTATTTTCATGTTTTTCTGTAACTTGTATTTTACTGTGTCCTAGGCCTTGCCCTTCATTGTAAATAAACAGCTATGCTAAATTATTTAATTTCTGGTACAAATAAAATGAAATCTCAAGGAGAATTTTGCTAAAATATATTTAGGGACATAAATGTGTATAGTTATCATATTTTTTATTAAGATTTCAATTTCAGTTATAATAAGTCACATCACCATGACAACAAGTTCACTGTCCTCGCCTTTCTCCTAACCAAACACATACCGCTCACTGTTTGGGAAAATTTACTGAGGACTATCAATAAAGTTAAACAATAGAAAATACACTAGTTCTCCACTAAGAGGCCAGGGCCAGATCTATAGCTATCCCCAATCATCTTCCACTCATTCCCCTCCCTAGTTTTTCCTTATAGTAAACCCAAGGCTGGCATCCTAGCCCTAATGCTACCCCCACCCTTAGAGAACCAGCCAAAGTTTTCTGAAGAATGTTATGAACTGACCCTTTAACATCTTTAATCTCCTTTGCCAAAGGTTGTCATTTATTATACAATGGCAAGAAAATTTCCTGAATCTGACTGGTCAATGTGTGTTTGTTGCAGTGAGGTTATCTGAGCATAACCTCATGGCACCAAAGTCCGACATTCAGATGATTGCATAGCAAATTACATAACCAGCCACAACCTCTCTTACCAAGAAAGTTTGATGCCGTGCAATCAAAGAACAGCAGCAAAAGCTTAGTTTATATAAAAATGTATTTATATTGTGAGGGGTACAAACTTTTTGTCATGGCCTAAACATTTCATAGTTAGGCAGAGAACAAGTGTCAAAATGTCTCCTTTATAGTGTGAGAACATCTCTTTCATAGTATCAGTTTATAATTTTTTAATGAGGAAACATATCACATATGAATGCACTGCATCGTGGGTATGTAAATACCTAATTGCCTGGTATTGCATAACACACTGCAGTGATACCGAACAACTGATTATTTGCATACCCATGATGCAGTGCTTTCACATGGGGAGTGTTTCCTCAACAAAAATTAAAAAATTAAACTGTACAACTGATATTATAAAACAGATGCCCTTATACATAATAGAGATGTTCCAACGCTAGTTCTCTGCCTAATAAACATCTACATGTGCTCATTTTGTTCCCCACAGTATTAATAAAGAAGAGCCATTGCATAATAGCTATAATGCACCTCACAGTGTGGGTTGAACTGAGATATCCTCACTTCTGGGGTGTTGGATGCATTCAGCTTTTGGCCTTGTGCCCAACCACTCCAGGTGTGAGGTTATCCCAGCACAACCCACACCCTGTCATGCATTTTGTTGAATTGTAGGCATCCATCTGGTTGCCCTGCAGCCCTATCAACACCCAGCACTTTCCCTCAAAAGTGGTACCATTATGTTTGGTCATAGTTTTTTATTTCATTTATTTTATTCTTGAAAAATTCCATTGATTGCTTGCCCAGAACAGAAAATTTATACTTTTCAAAAGGTTTTATCATGCACAAATCTAAATAGGTTCTCATGGGTGAGAAATGGTGTTCTTTCAACAGTAAAACTATGTTCACTTGTCTCTGCAGCCCCAGTTTTGAGTGCCACAAGAAAACCCTGATCTGCCAATGCTACCATTTATATCTATTTTTGCTATTTAAGCTGCCACTGGGAGCCTATCTGTGTAGTTCACTGATATCTAGGCCCATGAGTCTTCTGTCATGCCCCCAAAATCAAAGTTGGAGCCCACACCAGTATTAGCTTCCCTAAATTTCATATTGCCAACACCACAAGCCCACCCCCACTGTCAGCTTTTACATTTAAAACTATTTCATTTCATTTATGCAGTATTTTCAACACCAGGAGCCCTTCCTGGTGTTGGTTTTCCTTTCAAAGTATTTAAGACACAGGAGCCCATCTCCAGTGTCAGAAAAGTGACCCTCCAGAAAATCTCTGCAAGCTCCAGAAGCCCATCTATGGCATGGATGATAATCCCACTCACCGAATATCAAAGCAGATAATGAAACTCCATCCCTAGTGTCAGAAATAACATTTCAAAACTCATCTGAATGACACCTGAGTCCATCTCTTGTGTCATCCCACCAACTTCAACCTGCAATTCCCAAGTCCAACATTAGGTACCCACCCCAGTGCTGGACACATGTATAAAACCTTTGAACAAGTTAGGCCACTGTGAGCACACTTGTGTCCCAACCCTAAGTCCATAACCAGTTCTTTACTTTTCCCAGTGTCTTACAGGGTCTTTACAGTAAGGGTCATGTTGGCACAATAGAGCATAGACCAACTCTTCAATTTCTCATTTTCATTTCCTGTTTGGATTTGCATTAAGCTGTCACTCAAACGGAATAGTCCCTCTGGTCTGAGAAATGTATCTGGCTTGACTTTTCAAAATCTCAAACTGTCTGGTGCTGAGTCTTTGGACAAGAAAGTTCCTCCACTACCATGGAGGTTTAGTTGTCTAGTCAATGTATTTGTCAAGTAACAACAATAGATTAACAGTCACATAAATACATATATCTAGATGTTAATTATACAGTCATATTGTTAATTGAATTCATGATATCACACAAACCTCATGGGGGTTATACAGACCCCCATCTCAGGGGAGGAAATGGACAAGGAAATGATAGAAGGCATCCTTATGATGGCAGAAAAAGGAGAGATATTGTTGAAGTGAGACCTGAATATACCAGATGTTAACTGCAGCACCTTTGCTGCAGCCACATCAAACAGAGACATTCTTGATACCCTACAGGGAGCATGCCTAAGACAGCTAGTGTTGGAATCCACTTGGGAGGGAGCAGTCTTAGGCCTGGTACTGTCAAACAGGGATGGAGAGAGGATCTCAGATTTAGAAGTGGGTAGCCACCTGGGAAACAAGTGACCACCAAACAGTGTCATTCATGGTAAACACAGCTGTAGAGTCAAGCCACTACAAAATTGAGGGTACTGGACTTTAGGAGAGCTGACTTTGACAAAATGGGAGAGTGCCTCAGAAAAGAACTAGCAAATGGGCAAGAAGAAGGGGTGGAGGAACAATGGGAAATATCACAACTGCCATCACAGAGGCAACAAGCCCTTGTGTGAAGCAAATAAATCAAAACAAAGGAAAAATCTATGGTTCTCAAAAGAGATGGCGGGAAGGTTAGGAGAAAAGATAGTATTCAGGAAGTATAAGGAAACACAGAAGGAGCAAGACAGAGAACTGTACCAATTAAAGTAGAAGGAAGCAGGAAGCAATCAGGATAGTAAAGCCCAAACTGAGGAAAAGATAGCCAACTCAGTTAAGAAGGGGATAAAATCTTTATAATAATAATAATAATTTTTATTTATTATACAATTCAAGATAGCAAAGCACTTTACATAAAAACATATTAAAAATCACATAGATAAATCAAACTTCCAATTAAAATACTCATAAATATATCTCTTCACATAAATACATGCAGATTGCTTTAAGATTCTCAAAGACATCAGCTATTAAATGCTAGTCTGAATAAATAAGTTTTAAGTCAGTCTTAAAAGTTCTCCATGGTCCTGCATGCTCAAATCTGAAGAGGTAGAGATTTCCAAGGATGGCACTACGAACATAAAAGACCTGGCACAGATATGTGCAACCGCACCCTGGGAACTTCTAACAACCCTCATCATTTGAGCAGAGAGGCCAGCCAGGGCTGTAGGAATCAGGAGCTCTTGTAATAGCTCGGTTCCTGTCTGTGAAGGGCTTTGTAGGTCAGAAGCCCAACCTTGAAGGTGGTCCGCCACTGTATAGGCAGCCAGTGCAGACTCCGAGCATGGAAGTAATGTGACTGGAATGAGAAGTCAAGTCAAAAACATGCTGCAGCATTCTGCACCTGCTGCAAGCAGTGGACATTAACCCCAGAAACCCCAGGTAAAGGAGTTGCAGTAGTCAAGACACAAGGTCAGAAGGCATGGATCAACGTTGACAGAGTGTGGCTGGAACAAGCTGCTTAATTCTGGTGATGTTCCTAAGATGGTAAAAGGAAGACTTGATGACTGTCCACACTTAGCACACAGAGTCAGTCCATCATCAAGAACCACCCATAAATTTCACACCAGTTCAGAGGTAGGCAGTTGTATCCCATCTAGCCAAAGCCCAGAGGGTAATCCCACCACCGCCTCTCTATCCAGCACCTCGGAACCACCACCAACAGCTCAGTCTTCCCAGAATTCAATTTCAACCAGCTGGACTTCATAAGTCATGGATCTCCACTAGACAGCTGTTAAACATCGAGATTGCACTATCCTGGTCAGGTGCCAAAGACAGACAGAGCTGTGTGTCATCAGCATAGCAATAAAAACTCAGCCCATATCATCTTACAAATGTCTCTGAGGGGCAGCAATACACTGCAAACAGCATGAGGGACAGCACCAGCCCTGAGGGACCCTTGCACAGCAAGGAGAATGGCTCTGAGGAAAAAATCCCAAATACCACTCTCTGAGACCTACCAGCTAGGAAGGAATAAACCATCTGAGAACTGGACCAGCCAAGCCACAGATGATCCTCAGGCATTTAAGCAGAATCCCATGGTCCAGTGTCAAACACTGAAGAAAGATCCAGAAGCACCAAGATGGAGAGGCGTCTTGGTCTCTCACCATCAGGAGATCATTGATCATCTGAAACAGAGTGGTCTTGGTACTATGTCTCTTCTGGAAGCCTGACTGGAGAAGACTGAAGACATCATGGATGGTCAAGTGATTCCCCAGTTGCAGCGAACCATCTTCTCAATCACCTTCCTGACAAAGGGAAGGTTAGAGATGGGTCTGTAGTTTGCACAGCTGTTTGGATCTAGAAGTTTTTAAGAAGCTAGTGTTACCGCCTCTTCTTTCAGGGAGCTAGGAACTCTTCCAATTTAAAGAGCACCAAACAATCTCTGAAAAGATTGGGCCGATGGTCTCAATACACCCTACTAATAGGCATGTAGGGCCCAGATCCAAACTACAGCATGAATGTTGTAAATTCTGGACAATCCACACAATGTCTCCTATCTCCGGCGGTTGAAAGACATCCAAGAATACCGAGGGGTAGTGACCATACACTGACCACCATTAACCCTCATAGAGGGTGCTGAACAGATTTTGGCCTGATGTCAGCACCTTATCCACAAAAATTTCGCAAACTCATCATACTTTTCTTGAGAAAAGCTCTCAAACCTGTAGACAGGTTGGTTGCACAACCTGTCCACAGTTCAAAAAGCTGAGCCGGTCGATTTGAACAACGGCTATCTCACTGATGGGAATTCTGCCTTCTTATGTGAGATTGCTGATTGATTGCTTTGATAATGATCTATCAATCTAAGGTGGTCGGCCTCAAGGGTCGCTTTCTCTGACAGCAATGTTCCAACCTTCATCCTACGTGTTTCAACTCTCTCAAGGTCCCATCAAACCAGTGGGACCAGGGGTGGAGAGAGACAGTGAACGAACACAGACTGGGGTGATAGCATCCAGAGCCTCAGTAATAGCCTTATTATATAGGCCAGAACTAAATTCTCTGGATCCCCACCTGCCCTCAGAACTTCTGATAGGTCTAATGCCACCAAAAGTCCTTCCATGGTTACACCCTCAAAGAGCTGTGTCTGGTCATCTCCATAGGGACAGGCCTATGGGGAGGGCTGGAAATGTAATCTTACTGTAGTGATCGGACCACGTGACTGGCTCCACCACCAAGTTGGCGGACTCGATCCCCAGGGAGGAAGACCAGATCAAGTGAGTGACCCTGATTATGAGCAGCAGAAGCAACTACCTGTGTGAACCCCAATGAAGATATAAGTTGGAGGAACATTAAGGAGTGAAGAAAGACCAGAGGGATAGTGAGGCTTAATAAAGGGAGGGTGGGTGAGCAGAGGGTGACAGTGAAAAATTAGGATACTGAATGAATACTTCTCAGTATTCACAGAAGAAGAGGAGGGGAGACACCTAATCCAATCAATAGAAGCACTTGAATAGGGAGGACGATACCAGTCCATTCACAGAAGAAAGAGTTCTGAAAGAACTCCTAAAACTGAACTTGGACAAAGCAATGGGACCTGATGGGATTCACCCACAATTCTAAAAGAACTAAGGGGCGAACTAGTGACACCACTGACTACCCTTTTAACAAATCATGGAGGATGGTGTGGTACCTCAGGACTGGAGGAGGGCAGATGTGATTCACCTTCAGAAAAGTGGGAGCAAAGCAGAGGCAGGAAATTACAGATCTGTTCGTTTGACCTCAGTGGTAGGGAAAATGATGGAATCACTTCTGAAAGAAAGAAATGTTGAGTACTTAGAGGCCAGAGGGGCACAGGACCCAAGGCAGCATGGATTCACGGCGGAAGGTCATGTCAGATGAATCTAATAGATTTCTTTGACTGGGTGACCAAAGTAGTAGACCAGGGAGGAGCTGTGTACATGGCCTACCTAGACTTTAGAAAGGCATTTGACCTAGTCCCACACAAAGATTAATAAACAAGTTAGCCAGCCTTGGAGTGGATCCCAGGGTTGTAGCCTGGGTAAAAATTGGCTGGATAACAGGACACAGAGAGTAGTAGTAACGGAGTCCACTATGAAGAAAGGGGGTTACTAGCGGGTGCTGCAGAGTTCAGTACTGGAACTGGTCCTTTTAATGTCTTTATAATTGACATTGCAGAGGGACTGAAGGAAAAGTGGCCTCTTTGCAAATGACACAAAGATCTGCAACAGAGTTGATACACATGGGGAGGGGGTGGAAAGGTTGAGAAGGAATTGGCAAGGTTGAAGGAATGGTCAAAAGTATGGCAGCTTAGATTCAATGCAAAGAAGTGCAAAGTAATGCACCTGGGAAACAAAAACCTAGGGGAGAGTATACAATGGGGGTGCTACTAACAACAAAAATGGAAAGGGACCTGGGGGTAGTCATATCAGATGACCCAAAGGAAAGCAAGTAATGTGGAGAAAGCAGTAAAGAGGGCTGGGGGGATACTGGAATGTATAGAGAGGCACCACCAGTAGAAAAACATGAAGTTGTTATCCCTCTGTACAGATAGTTTGTGAGACCCCATCTGAAGTACTATGTGCAATTCTGGAGACCCCATCTCCACAAGAACATGGACAGGATGGAGGCATTCCAGAAGAGGACAACTAAAATGGTGTAGTGTCTGCACCAGAAGTTATACAAAGAGAGACTAAAGGAGCTTAATGTGTATACCCTCGAGAAAAGGAGGAGAGGTGGGACATGATAGAAACTTTGAAGTACTTCAAGGAATCAACAAAGTCCAAGAGGGTAGCATCTTTCAGAAAAAGAGATGTGCAACTAACAGGGCACAATTTGAAGATAGAGAGGGACGCTCAGGGACAACATGAGAAAGTATTTTTTCACAGAGAGGGTGATGGACACATGGAATGGCCTTCCTGAGGGGTTGTGGGTAAAAACAGTGTGGGAATTCAAGAATGCATAGGACAGACATAAGTCAAGTCTGGTGGGGGTTAGGAAGAAGTAGACTATTGGTTAACTAGGATCTGCAGCTTAGAAACATAGAAACATAGAATTTGACGGCAGATAAGGACAGCTTGGCCCACTCAGTCTGCTCATTTCCTACCTGATGGATAAGCTGCAGATTCTAGTTAATCAACAGCTTACTTACTCCTGCACTCCACTAAATTTCAAGAAATGCTGCGACTCATGTTCAGTCTCTTTTGGTGCTCTACCACGGAGCGAGCAGCCAGCTCGTGACTTATGACAAAATTCCAGAGGTGGTGTCACTCAGGTGTCTCTTTGTAAAGGGTAACTAATGATACAATGCTTCATATTTAATAGTTGCAAAGAGTACCAACAACACAGAGTGTCCCTCACCCAGCGCTTTGACTTCAAACAAGTCTCCCACCCCGAGGAAGACTTGTTTGAAGTCGGCGCTGTCTGTGTTGTTGGTACTTGCAACTATTAAATATTGAAGCTACTGCATGGTGTGTCAGTACCTTACACAAAGAGACACCCGTGGACACCACCTCTTGAATTTCCTCCACTAGAATTGCCTTATGTCTGTCCCATGAATTCTTGAATTCTCCCACTGTTCCTGACTCACAACCTCCTCAGGAAGGCTGTTCCATGCATCCACAACCCTCTCTGTGAAAAAATACTTTCTAACTTACCTCTGAGCCATCTCCTCTATCTTCAAATTGTGCCCCTTGTTCTTGCACATCTCTTCTTCTGAAAGATACTACCCTTGTACCTTGTTAATTCCCTTGAGATACTTGAAAGTTTATATCATGTCCCCCTCCCTCCTTTCCTCAAGGGCATACATATTAAGCTGCTTTAGTCTCTCCTCGTATGTCTTCTGGTGCAGACCCATTTTGGTTCTCCCTCCTCTGAGCAACCTCCACTCTATCTATGTCTTTATGGAGATGGGGTCTCCAGAATTGCACGCAGTACTCCAGATGGGGTCTCACTAACTGTCTGTAGAAAGGGATAACAAGTTCCTGTTTTCTACTGTTGATGCCTCCCTATGCATCCCAGTGTCCCCCAGCCCTCCTTACTGCCTTCTCACATTGTATATCATCAGGCTTATCCAATAGGTAGGAAATGGGCAGACTGGGTGGGCCAAGTGGTCCTTATCTGCCATCACAGTCAAAGTCAAAGTCTATGTTTCTATTTGCCTCACACATTATCCTTAGTGTATTTCAATCAAGCAATTATACTAAAGATAAATTGTTATAATGTATTTAATATTTTTCTTGGTAAGCAAGATAGAAGGGTTTCATAGTGCCGTTACTGTAGTTCGATTTGATGTGCAAGGAGTTAGTTTTTATAGCAATCTTTGTTGGTTGGGCATAGTATTAAGAGGTAATTGACCCAAGAGAGGTCATGCGGGTGCCTAATGTATATAGTCACCTAGGCCCTCTACTCTGGCTGCCCCACAGGAAACAATCTGTCATCCAGGATTGTTTTCAACAGCTTTGCAGAATCTTCACTATAACAAGGGAGCAAAAGCAATGTCTACAAATTGAAGTGACCTTGAATGCCTATCACCCAGAGGAGTGCAAACAATTAATAGATGCCTTCCCTTGCAGCACCTACTGGCAGTCAAGATGGCTTCCCACCATGAGGCAGGCTCTACATCATCGCCATTGCAGAGAGGCAGGTGACTCTGCCAGAATGCATCACAGCCAAGTCAAAACTACTTGGCTCAAGTAACAGAAATGCAGTGCATCACATCCCTAACAGACAGCGCAACACAGAGTGAGAGCAACCTTCCAACCTCACTGATGGGTAGGCAGCACAAGACCAGTGACTACAGGTGGCCGAGGCCCAAACTGACTGGCTGAAATGGAAGACAAGATCTTGACCACTGCTGCAGATGAAAGAATCTCCAGATCATTGACCTTGCAGAACAAGCAGAAGCGAGGATCCAGTCCAATTCTTGAGGTCTCATATTTGGTTCTGGCAAAATCTCGCTTCCAGGGAGTATAACTTTGGAGATAGGCTGCACTGAGTATGCCATACTTCCCACTACACAGCTAATACCCACCCCAGATCTCATCTTTTAACTACTGCACTACTAAAATAAAGAATTAAATTTTATGACAGACGATGAAGTCAAAGATGTAACAGCTTTTAACACAAAATTTATTTTATCCTGACTACCTGTACAGTATGCAAGAAAAAACAGGCCTCTGATAAAATTAAAGTGGATATACACTACAAAGACCTCCTTATTCTCTTCTCTATCCACCCACTCTAGCAGTAACCTACAATGTCAAAGTCAAATACTCCAGTATCTGACTGATGCAGACTCCTTTTTAAGAAATGCCTTGGTCCTGCAAGCTCTCCAAGATCACTAGCCTGTGACTCAGTCAGATTGACAGCCCCAATAGAGGTAGTAGCTACAAATGCCAAGGCACCTACAGGAGCAGATGCTGCTAGTGAGAGATGAATTACTGCTCCACAGGGCAGTGATGAGTACCTGAGCTCTAACCTTATCTGGCATCCCAGGGGTTTGAGGGACTGACTGACTCATGAATGTAACCTAATTGTATATAACACTATCTTCATAGTAGAAGTCGAAACAGTGACTTTATCATAGTCACAAGTCAGTCTCCCACCTTCCAACCCACACTTCACATTAGCCGCAGCATGACTGCTACTTGTGGACTCTCACTTTGGAACAAAGGCCAATTATTTAACTTTGCCCTACTTCTCCTACTGGTTACTTACATGAGTAGTCTTTGACTTTATTTGCTGAAGGGACACCAGGCTAATACAAAGCTGACCTGCTGACTGTGTGTTAAATTTGTGTGACCAGCAGGCTGTATTATAATTGTCCCTGCCAGCATAACTTTGATTTTGGTTTCCCCAGTAGCACTTCATTACTAACTATGCCACAAATCACTGATTTACACATAAGTGAGGCATATGCCATGTGCCAGCCCCTGACTGCTCCAGCTTAGCACCATATGTGTTTCAAACTATGGGCCAACTATCTTATGTTTTTCTGAGTTGTCTATATTTTTGTAAAGCTAGTTAACATTCACTGTGGCATATTTTACATACTCTATCAGGTCAGGGTACTGAATGTATTAGTGTGGAGCCTCAAATTGCTTTTTGGCAACCCTCCCTACCACATTTGTATCCCACCAGCATACTTGTACTGCCTTCAGTTCGAGCATGCAGTGGTGCCAAACAGGATGCAATATGGGAATGCTGCAGTATATCATAAAATGCTGCACTATACTGCAGGTAACAATGTTATTCAGTGGCAATTAAGTCCTTTGTCATACAGTATTTTATGACATGTCATACTACAAGTTACTACATTGCATTGTGGCTGACTCCAGTGTAGCTGGAATGGGGGTGACAGATTTTATGGTGCCATAACAACCCAAGGTTGTACACCCTACTATATTAGTCCTCTCACCTTGTGATTCATGTGACTGGGCCTCTTTGATAGCTCATTTTCCTGCTCTTTTGTTGCAGAGTGAGCCACTTGCTCTTGAGGCATGGGATGTTTTCCAGAGGTGGCTGGACCACATTCTGTTAGAGCTCATCTACCAGGTTTTGTGTGAGCGATAGTAACTAGCTTTCCTGATTACTGTTAAGCGGTAGTATTTGGTGTGCCTCCACCAGCTGGCATCACTCAGTTACCGTTATTGCTTTCAGCCTGTCTTGCTTTCCGCTTTTATGTTGCCAGTCAACTGTGTACATAGTATGGCACTAGCATACCTTGTAGTAACACAGAAACATAGACAATGGCAGCAAGAAAAGACCAGTGGTCCATCCAGTCTGCCCAAGGTTACCTGTATTAGGATCTCGCTCTCATAATTCAGTACTTTTGATTGGGTATTACCATGTTTCAAGGGTTAAACGTTTGTTGGACAGAGCTTTTTGCTGTACTTTTGGTATTGTTTTGAGGAGGGGAATGGAAGTTTACATTTACAGGTTACTTGCTGGCTCATAGCAATTGTCTTCTGGAATCTGAGGGCCAGAATTGCCCAATCAAAAGATAAAAATACTTATAAACTTAGGGATCTATAATGTGGTTTTACGCTTCTTCAAGAAACACGCTTGTCAGAGGGGAAGTGACCATCTTAAGTGTATGTGGGTGGTATCTGTGTACCATAATGCCTACTCCTCTAAAGAGAGAGCTGTGTCCATTTTCTGTATTAAAATAAGGCTTCAGACGAGGATCCACTGGGAATTTAGAGATCAGAAAGGCAGAATCTTATTGTCTGAAGGCACATATCTGTGTAAGCCTCTTATCCTAGATCCTAGGCAGCATTTACGCACAAACAATTCAGATTTAGCCTTCTTTGACTCTATCCAACTGTAGCTGAACGTCTAGGGTGGCCAGTGGGGAGTGTGCTATGTGCAGTCCTACAGCACTTACACAGGCTGTGGATTAGATTGGATGTGATTGTGAAGTAAAACAGAGGGTGCTGGGGCTACTCATGCTTGACCACAGTGGGACAGATGAGACTTAGAGATGTGTGATGTTCATTACACCTCAGTGAACTTGATTGTACATGTTACTCCCCAGTCCATGACACATATAGCCAGATAGATGTCTTGTTTGTCAGCTGTGAACTGATAACCAGAACATGGTAGGTGACCTGGGAAATATCCTAATCTCTGACTACACACTTGTTTTGTCTGTAGCATGGGGAAGGGCTGCAGGCCCATGGAACAACTGACATTTAAATACAGCCTTCCTCCAACAAGACCATTTCTGACTTGATTGGAAAGGAGATATTAGACTATTTTACTTTTAATGAGACCCTAGACACCACTGGAGCTACTCAATGGGAAGCCTTTAAGGTGGTCCTAAGGAAACTGCTAGCAAATAGCTCCGTACTTTGGAGAATGAAAACTATTCCAACAACAGGAAGGCACCCTTACAAAACTAAAATTTGCCACCCAAACCCAACCTAATAGGAGGGGAGAACTGCATCAACTTATAGTAACCACTAGAGCTTTGATAGAGGACACTGTGAAGGTGTGGGATGAAGGATAAATAGTCAGAAAAGTAATTCTGCACACAGAGCATGATATTTATTTATCAGAAACTAAAAAAACATAAAAAATAACTTTCAAGAAAATAAATCAAATATAAATACTGAAGATAGCAGTGCTTTCAGAAACAATGTTTCTTCAGATTTTTCTTACTTCAATCACTTCATCCAAGTTTCTCTCCCTCTCCTCTCTTCCTCTCACCCTCTCAGGTCAGTATCTCTCTGACCATCAATCTACATTACCTCATGGAGCCTAGTCTTTTATTACCTCCCAGCGTATCATGTGACCTAGCCCAGTTTCCAGAATCAAATATCTTTATTTCTAGTCTTTTCACTTTTGTAATTTGATAATCATTTTAAACAGGATACAACACTTGTACTAATGTTAAACAAGAATAAGTTAGCTACTCTGTAAAAGTTAATACATGACTTTGCAATACAGACTGTCTCCTCCCTTTTGTGAGGTCACTACTCCATTAGTATAAAGGCATTGTCATTGGGGCAGGCAGTCCCATAAGGAACATCAGAGGAACAGGTAAGAAAAAGGGTTCCTATTGTTTTATTTTCATACAAGAACTGAATTAATTACAGTGCACAGGAATAGGGCTAATGAATTACCCATTTCTTATTATTGCAATGAGCCCCATTTCTGTTTATCTAGGGCTTTTTAACAATGTGCCTAAAGAAAAATAAAATTTTAATGAACAACAAGGTCCCATTTTTGCATACTAGGCCCCAATACAACCTCTAGTAGGGAACAAATAACAATGACTCTGGCATTATTCTATTCTTAATTTACAACAGGAGGCAGTATAGCACAGTGGTTTAAGGCTCTGAGCTAAAAACCTGGACACCTGTTATAAATCTTGATAATATCCAACAAATCCCAAGAATTTTCGGACCTCTCTAATGGTAGTAGGAACAGGCCATTTCTATACTGCTTAGATCTTCTCTGGGTCTGGCGTCACTCCATCCGCTGGAGACTATATGTCCCAGATAACTCACTTTAGTCTGCAACAGGTGACATTTAGAAGGTTTTATTTTCAGACCATATTGGATCAACTTTTGGAACACCTCATCCAGGTGATGCAAATGATCTTCGTGAGTTTTGAATATACAATAATATCATCTAAATATAGCAACAGGGTATCAAAATTTAGCTTCCAAGACAATGTTCCACTAGCCTTTGAAAAGTTCCCTGCATTACACAACCCAAAAGGCATCCTGGTGAATCCAAAGAGACCCATGGGGGTAATAAAAGCTGTTTTCTCTTTATCCTTTGGCGCCATAGGACCTTGCCAGTATCCGCTGGTTAAATCCAGAGTGGAGAATACGGCTGCTGATTGAAGAGCCGTGAGAGAATCTTCTATCCTAGGCAAAGGATACACATCCTTATGGGTGATGGCATTTAATTTGCGGTAATCCACACAGAATCTGATCTTACCATCCTTCTTTTTTACCAGAACAATTGGCACTGCCCAAGGCTGTGACTTTCTTTATCCCATCAGCCTCTTTCATTTTTAATCATTTCTTTGGCTTGTTGGTGGCTGGTGGAATCAGCCTAAATCGCTCTCTGATGGGGATGTCCATGGGTACTGATGTGATGTTGTACCCCACGAGCTAACCCAAAATCTAAGGAGTGTTGGCTAAAAGCTTCCTTCTGGTGTAAAACCACTTTCAAACATTGGCTCTTTGCTTCATGCTGGTCTTCGGATTGCCTACTTTAATCTCCTTGGTCCATTCTGGTCTCTGGTCGCTTCGTCCCATCTTCAGGCACTTTCTCTATTTCTTCCCAGCTTTGACAATGTCCTGTAAACACACTGTGTGGATCTGAGCAACCGCTGGTTCCGTACAGCTGTACATCATGAATCCTATAATTTAGCACTCGGACTGGTATCCTACCTCTGATCACTCGTTAGTGCACTCCGAGCTACTATTATTGGCTCTTCCTTGTTCATTGGGTAAGGTTCCACTAGGGCGTCATAATCTTGACCTCAGGCCCACTTTGCTTTACACCACAGAGTGGTTTCAGTGCCTGGCTTCAAGGTTACTGGTCTAGCATCCGCCATTCTTACTTTTTACCGATTTCACCCTCAGCATTAGCCGAATCATTGATGGCATTGCAAGTTGTAGATAGTTTGTTGCAGGGCATGTTTCTCCACTTTCGGTAACGTGTTTGGCTTGCTGGAGAATACTCACTAATTCACCAAGCAATTTTGTAGACCGTTCATCCCTAGAATTAGTGTAGTTGATCACTCTCAGTGTCAGCTCACAATGATGCCTGTGTTGCATTGAATGTTCTTTCCTAACTGTACATCAGCTTCTAGATAGCCTAAATATGGTACTACATCACCGTTGCTCGCTATCAACTTTACCCATGATCTAGGAGGTGGCTTCAGATCATTAGGTGTCCAGTATCTTCGGAACTCTCATCCTTGCAATGTGGTAACCTGCGATCCGGTGTCTAGCTATGCCATAAGCTCGATGCCATCAACCTTGACTGGTATCATTGGGCTTCTACCAACAAAACACGACTGCTCTAGGGACTGCTGACCTGATCGGTTGCTCTTCTCGAGGGTCGGTCCTCATCCCCTAAGAATTCTTATCTAAATTTAGGTGTTATTGACTGGTTGACCACATCTCCTTTCTATATGGCCACTCAACACCACACCGCGACATATGGCCTTCCTTGGCTATCAAACTGATCTGTGGAGCTGTCTCCTTCACTCCTTCTCGAGTGGTTCATTTGGTCATGCTTCCTTTCTTTCCTGATGGAACGAATCTTCCTCATTCTTCCAAACAGCTTTCCAACTCTGCATTTCCTTATACATCTGCCATCTGGTTGGTCAGGTAGCAATCTGCTCAGTCAGCTCCGAGTGTTGTCGAGCGTCAGTGTGAAACAGATCGGTGTCTGTATCCTTGGGTCATGTATCTGCTCATGTTCTGACCGCCTCGGCTGGTAGTAACAGCTTCTCTTCCCGGTTCTCATCTTCGTGAAGGACATTTCCTCTGGCTGAGTCTTGATTGCCAAGAATGGTCTTCTTTCCATCCTTTGGTAGTGTAGGTCGGCCACTGAGTTCCCATAGAGGTTGCCGTTTGGGGGTATGCCGGAGCTTCCTCTCTGGAATGTCCTGAACCAAATATACGAATGGCTTTCTCCTTAAAATCCAGAAAGTCGACTTCAGGGTTTTGTAAATGCAGCATGCATAGTTCTCTCTTCAGGGCCTCACTTTGCACTCCTTCAACAAATTTTTCGACTAGTACTTGATCTGCATCTCGACCTCTGCTGCATCTACTCTCTCTTCGCCTGTAACAGCTCTGCAAACTCAGTGCAAATTCCTCAGGGTCTCTTGAGACTTCTGGGTATGCGAAAGAACTTCATTTTAGGTCAGACACGGTCCTAGCATCGAAGATCTGCTGTAGCCTCTGGAGTATCTGGTCCGCTGTGGCTTTGCTCCACTCGGCCATGACTGAACTTCTCGGTGGGCAGCTCCCTTTAGTTGCCAGATTAAAATTTCAACCTTCTGTTGCTCAGGGATCTGATACAGCGAAACATGGCCTGCATCTTTGAACGGAATCCCCAGGTTGCTGGTTCCGTCCCCATCTTTCTCTCGGGAAAACTGTGGAAGCCATGGCACTCCGAAGTGATATGGCATGGTTAGTGGAGATGGTGGGATATTCCCTCTAGGTCCATCTCGGTCTCCTCCAGCCGACTATCTCCCCCAGACAATCCACTACTATACCCTGGCTCCATCTGTGCTTCTTACTAAGCCACTCCAACTTTGGACTCCTCGGATAAATAATTACCTCAATCCTGCCGACTACGCCAAGAAGTTTGCTATGTGATGGTCTAGACCTGATGTAATGGTCTAGAGGTGCTCTGTGAGGAGTGCTCTACTCTAAAGGTGGTGAAAAGAGATGAGCGAGGCACCAAGGTCCGAATTATGTGGATAAGATAACCGTTACCCAGACAAGGAGAGGCAGGAGTCAACTTAGTGCTTCGATGCCCGCAGGGCATTTATTTTGTACCAAGGGTAGAGAGACACAGTCACAAGAGGGAAGAGGGGTTGCCCGAGAACAATAGGGCAATAAACAGAGAAATACTTTTATCTACCACTACTAAGGTTATTACCACAAGAATAAACTTTAGGCCTACTGCCACTCTTATTCTGACACTATTCTATACTTCAATACTCTAAATGAGGATCAGGTGACATAAGCTACTCAGAACTGTATTAGGGTAATTAGCATCACACATTTCCATAAGAGTCCAGATATTACAAGAGTCCAGAGATCCGGCGTCTTCATGTACACTGTTGTTCTTTGTTGGTAGCTACAAGGGAAACAAATCAGAACTGTAGAACCCTAATCACAATTCCCAGCAAGGACTTAGATAAGGCCACTGGGGTGGTGAGAGGTTTGGTAAACAGACCATATATTTCTTCGGCAAAAGCCCACTCTCTCCAAGGCTGCCAGAATGCAGAACCAGAGCAACTGGTTCCTGAAATAACACACTGAAAACAAAGGATTCCTCTGCCAAACCCACTTCCAGGGTTGCCAGGATGAAGATAGATCAAGATCTCGTGGCGATGAATCCAAAGGAGGACTACCATGACCTGACTGATGCTGCGGCACTCCAAGAGCCAGCTAAACTCAGAAGGAACTCTGACAGGACCAGGAACCATAAGAATCTGAAGAGATGATGGTTGACTCTGCAATCCTAGGATCAGGAACTAACACAAAAAGAAACGGCGGATGTGTCCTGTACTGGGCTTCGATGGACTCGACTTTCGGCGAACGACCAGGTGGGGCGCAGACTAGGTTCTCCAGGATGAGCTCACTCTTCTGTAGAGGGCGACCAACTTCGGGACATCTGGAACAGGAACCATAGAGAATGACACTGGCATGGCTGTCGTGATGCGTTTCGGCGGACTTACCTTCAAGCTGTGAAAAACAAGAAACGCTGGTACCTAATTTGTACCACTGGCTTAATTTGACTCGGACTTTGGACGACAACACACGGACGTGATGAGCTGATGGATGATCCCACAGGAGCGAAGAATGCTGAGAGGACGTCTTCTTCTGAGTAGAGACTGATTCCGAGTACATGGTGTTACAGACCACACTATGAGACTGCAGTGTGGTAGAAGACTGAGACTGTCTTCATACAGTAGTAACCATATAACTGAAAAATGCCCAAAGAACTGTGGAATGATACAATAATTTGCCGGTGGGGGGCAAATTATAACTTCAGGAGTAATTCTTACTGATAAGGGCCAATGTCCAGGTGCTTAGAGCAATAGTTCAGGTACTTAGGGCAATAGTTCAGGTACTTAGGGCAATAGTTCAGGTACTTAGGACATCAGGGAGAAAAGGAGCTGTAAGGACCACATAGTAAGGATTAGGAAGGAGGGGGGTTGGGTGGAAGCAGGGTGCGATAAGGTGGAAGCACTAAATGAGTACTTCTGCTCAGTATTTACTAAAGAGAAGAGGGGGGTGACACCCAAGGTGGGAGAAATGGCAGAAGCAGGGTGGGAAGTGGTGACAGATGGGGAAATCATGGAGAGCAGAGTTCGAGAAGGTTTGAAGGCACTGAGGGTGGACAAGGCGCCAGGCCCAGATGGCATCCACCCCAGGATACTGAAGGAGCTGGCAGAGGTCCTTGCAGGACCTTTGGCAGACCTATTTAATGCCCTCACTACGCGGGTGTGTATCTCAGGACTGGAGGATGGCTCATGTGGTGCCCTCCACAAGCGTGGCCCCAAGGATGAACCGGAAACTACAGACCAGTGAGCCTCACATCCATGGTGGGTAAGCTAATGGAGACCATCCTGAAGGAGAGGCTGGTGGCCCTCCTAGAGGCCAAAGACTACAGGACAGCAGACAGCATGGCTTTCACGTGGCACATCCTGCCAAACCAACCTGGTCGAGTTCTATGACTGGGTAACTAGGGCAACAGGGACAGGGCCATGCAGTGGATGTCCTGTATCTGGACTTCAGTAAGGCATTCGACTGAGTGCCACATGGAAGGCTGGGAAGGAAGTAGTAGGTACAGGGCAGGTGCAAAGCTGGTGAGATGGGTAGAAACTGGCTGCAGGAAGGCAACAGAGGTGGTGGTGGGGGGCTTCTCACACCCAAGGGCAGTGACGAGTGGTGTTCCACAGGGCTCGGTGTTGTGACCAGTGTTGTTTGAGATATTCGTTGCAGACATATCATGGGACATCAAGAGCAAGATCAGTCTGTTTACTGATGATACCAAGGTAGGCATGGTGGTGGATGACCTAGGGGGATGGCAGGGGTTGCAGGATGATCTGGCAAAGCTTGAAGCCTGGTCAGACACCTGGCAACTGGGCTTTAATGCCAAAAAGTGCAAGGTGCTACATTTTGGGATGAAGAACCCAAAGAGGAGTTACCAGCTAGGGGGAGTGCAGCTAGCCCAGACAGAGGAGGAGAAGTATCTGGGTGTGCTCATTACAGGGTCAATGAACAACTCGGCACAATGTAGGAAGGCAGCTGCAAAGGCCAACAAAATGCTGGGTTGTATTGCAAGGGGTATATCCTCGAGGAGGGAGGAGGTGATTCTGCCACTGTATAGGTCATTAGTTAGACCACACCTGGAGTACTGTGTGCAGTACTGGCGTCCGTATCTGAAGAGGGACATTAAGTTACTGGAGGGGGTGCAGCGCAGAGCGACAAAGATGATCAAGGGGCTGGGGGACTTATCATATGAGAGGAGGTTGAAGGAGTTGAACATGTACTCACTGGAGGAGAGGAGAGACAGGGTGACATGATTGAAACCTTTAAATACATGAAAGGAATAAACAAGACAAGTACAGAGGGGCTGTTCAAAGTAAGGGAGGGGAGGGACACCAGGGGCCATGATATGAGACTGGAGCGAGGAAGGTTCAGGAGGGAGATGAGGAGACACTTTTTTACAGAGAGGGTGGTGGCTGGGTGGAATGCGTTACCTCCTGAAGTGGTATGCAGTAGAACAGTGGACTGCTTCAAACGAGGATGGGCCAGGACAAGGGGGAGGGTTAATGAAGGGGAAGGGTGGAAGGGAGGGGCAGCTGCAGAATAAGGGGTGCTAGCTGCACATTTGAGCAGACTTGATAGACCTCTAGGCCTTTATCTGCTGGCAAATTTTGTATGTTCGTAATAGTTCAAGTACTTAGGGCAATAGTTCAGCATAAGCAGTACAGTAATTACAGTAGTTTCACAGTATAGGCCAATCGAACACTCTTAAACGAACCCCTGTTTCTGAATGTAGGGTCTTCTGGAATAGGATCTCTTTCAGTACGTCGTGGCTAAGGAATCCTATCTTTAGTACCACTAGGCTGGCTTGCCCTATTCCGCTAGGCCGGGGCCTCCCTTTAGTACCACTAGGCTGGCTTGCCCTATTCCGCTAGGCCGGGGACTCCCTATAGTACCACTAGGCTGGCTTGCCCTATTCCGCTAGGCTGGGGCCTCCCTTTAGTACCAAGCTTTACCTCGGGCCTAATGCCTTACTTTTACCTTGGGCATGACGCTCTACCAAAACTTGGGCCTGGTGCCCGACTTTAAATTGGGCCTGATGCCCCACTTCCTATTGGGCCTGGTGCCCCTCGTAATACTGGGCTTGGTGCCCCATTTTATAATGGGCCTGGTGCCCCTCGTAATACTGGGCCTGGTGCCGCACTTAATACTGGGCCTGGTGCCCCTCGTAATACTGGGCCGGGTGCCCCACTTGATAATGGGCCTGGTGCCCCTCGTAATACTGGGCCTGGTGCACAACTTTATAATGGGCCTGGTGCCCCTCTTCAAATTGGGCCTGGTGCCCCTCTAAATACTGGGCCTGGTGCCCCACTTAATACTGGGCCTGGTGCCCCACTTTGCTTTTGGGCCTGACTTGCCCCTTTAAAACTGTGGCCACTTTAAATATGCAGCTCACTGAGAGCTGCTGTCATTTAGCAACTGAGACCCCGCCCGAGTCCTGCCCCCTTATGAATATGCATAGGCCGGGATAAAGGCCTCGGTGGTAAGCCCCTCCTTTGGGCATCGCTAACCCCGCCTCCCCTGCTGAATAGTAAATGAAGGGTCCTAGCGACCTGATGCCCCTGCGGCGCTCGGCCGCCTTTCAATGCGCCTACTGCGCTTTCTGAGTAAAAATGCAGTCTCCTTTTCAAAAGGGCGGTCAGCACTCTTCTTGTGCTGCCGCTGACTCACTACTCCAACGTCTTCTGGGGCTGCTGTGCGGTAAGGAGGCAGGAGGGATGCTGGCAGTGGGAAGGAAAATGGGCAGGCAGCTGGGGGATGACTAGGGGGCCTCAGGCGGCCGACCTTGAGGATACAGTGGCCGTCATTGGCAGGAGCTGATGGGGACCGAAAATTAAACTTAAAATACTTGTGGTGGCCAAAACAACAAAACAAAGGGCGTACAAGCCCAAAACCGCGGTAAACGGCCGATTTTCGTCTTTGTGGTGCCCTGATGGCACTACTGACCATAGGACAAGGAGTCTTCAGGCAGGGGAGGCAGCATAGGACCACAGCAAGCCCAGAGGGACGGCTTTCACTCCAGGTAAGCCCTAAACTGTCCCTTGACTTCTGTGTCCTGTCTCCTCTACCACTGCCCAGGATCAACTGACCAACAGTAGAATTATTTTTCAAACTTGAACCTCCCTGTTCTAGATTGGCTGGAGTGGAATGCTGTGCATGAGCCACTCAGCACAACATTCCATCCAGGCCATTGTGACATCTATTGCTTTTAAATCTGTTTTTGACATCCTGTAAAGTGCACAGGGCACTTTTCTAGTACTATTTTACAGTTTCCCATTACAAGGAGGTGAATCTTTTATTCTCAGGGGCCCTTAACACAGTATCCTGCTGCCTACACCTACAGCAGGTACCCTGAGCACATGTGAACCCCTAATTTATTTATTTATTTGAAACTTTCTGGGATGCCCTAACTTTGGGGCATTACACATCTATCTAGGTCTTGTTTAATGGTTAAATCAGGTTATCTAAATTGAGTTTTTCATTAATGTTACAGAGGTAGATAATATTATCCCTAGATACTTTAGACGAGTATTCCAGATCATAGAGAATGGATCAATCTCAGCATGAGACAAGAGGGGATTATGGGGCATCACTTCAGTTTTATTTAAATTAAGTTTATAATTGGAAACTAAGCTAAATTTGTGTATTATTTGTAAAGCAGTCCTGATGGAAGTATGAGGCTCAGAAACATGAAGAAGTATATTGTCTGCATAAACAGACATTTTAAGATGAAGCGAACCTACAGTGACACCTTTCAAGAATGGAGAAGTATTCAGTTGTCGCAATAATGGTTCTAAGTATAAATTAAACAGTAGTGGTGATAGGGGACAACCTTGCCGAGTACCTAATTTAAGAGGAAAAGAGGGTGCTATAACTCCATTACAATACACTTTTGAGGTGGGACAGGAATAGAGAGATTTGACACAGGATATAAAACTGAGTGGGAAACCGAATTTGGATAAAATGCAAAAAAGGAAAGGCCAACTAATCCTATCGAACGCTTTTTCGGCATCCAAGAAGACGAGGGCCATAGGTTGATTTGCCTCCTGGACACGAAAAGATATGAGTCGATGCTTATGGATGTGGTCCGAGGAAGATCTACCCTGCAATGAACCCAACTTGTTCAGGGCTCAGGAGGCCCTCCCAGACCCTAACATTTCTTGAAGCTAATATTTTGGCAAAATCTTTATGTCATAATTCATTAATGAGATGGGACGATAATTAGTAACCAATTGCCATGGTCTGCCTGGTTTCGAAGCACAATTATAATTGCTTCCAATAACGTTGGAGCTGAGAAAGCATGTTCACTAAGAAATTCAAACAGGCGGTGAAGAATGGGGGTCAGTTCAGGTTCAAATATTTTGTAAAGGATAGAGGAAAGCTGTCTGGGCCTGGGGCTTTATCCCTAGGCAAAGATTTAATAGCTTCCTTAATTTCTTGTTCTGTTATAGGAGAATCAAGCGTATTTATTTGGGCTACATCGAGAAGAGAGTTATATCCAAATAATCACTAATATCCTTATCCGAGGAGAAGGATCCATAAAACTATAAAAGGTGTCTACAGTACTTCTCAAATTCTTTGGAGTTCTCTGGGGAAGTTATAATATCACCAGAGTTTAAGGAAGTCAATGAGGAGATGATACAAGATTCTTCCTGTCTCTTAAGCCTCATTGCCAACAGATGACTAGCTTTGTCCCCTTGTTCTATATACTTGGCTTGGGTTTTAAAAAGGGCATAATCTGCTTTCTGCCTTAATAATTCTGCATATTGATCTCTCAGCGAAGTCAGATGAAGCATCTCTGCCTCAGAAGGGATATTGGACATTGAAGTCTCTAGAGATCGAATCTCTGCTAGAAGAGAGGTGGCCTGTTTGTCTTGCTGTTTTTTCCTAATGGCAGATAATCTGATGAATTTGCCCCCAAGTACACATTTCAAAGTACTCCATATTCTGTCAAAGGCTGAGATGGGGCCTTCATTGTGAATCATAAAATCCTTAAGGAGTTCCTTAATACTTGTTACCGTGCGTTCATGCACTAATATTTGAGAATTTAGCTTCCAAATAGTATCTTTCTGTATTACTGGGAGAAGGTTGAGATCCAACCATATAGGGGAGTGATCTGATATGACCCTAGAGGTAATTTCACATCCGGACAAACCTGAGATCATTCTTTGATTAATTAGAAAACAATCTATTCTAGAACGAGATTTATGTACTGGCGAAAAAAAGTGAACTCTTTAATTTTAGGGTATATTCAGCGCCATGGGTCAATCAGCCATAAGTTTCCATGAGATCTTGGAGGGAATGCTGTGCTGGGGATGGGATGGTAAATATACCTGAAGATCTATCCAGAAGAGTGTTGATAACTAGATTACAGTCCCCTGCCAGTATTATGGGTAAATTACTAAAGGGTGCGAGGGATACAAAAAGATTGGAAGAAAAATTTGGGAGAGTCTCGATTGGGGCCATATATTGATCCAATATGAATTTCCTTGTGATCAAACATTCCTCGCGAAAAAATAAAACGACCTTGTGGGTCTGTGATTTTGCAATTCTAAAATTGTACCCCCGGCAATCAAAATCGCTACCCCAAATTGTGCCATGGAAGATCCTGCAGTGTACACTGTACCTATGAAGCTCCTCCTGAAAATATTATTTTCCTCTTCTAAAAGGTGTGTTTCCTGGAGGAAAATAATTTGGCCTCCCATTAGGGATAAATGCTTAATAATTTGTAGCCTTTTGACCCGTGACCGGGCCCCTTTAATATTCCAGGAGACTATTTTCATATTAATGCACTCATTATCGGAAATGTGAGTTGAACATAACAAATACCTGGATACATGAGTGTGACAGTAACAACGTGGCTTTCACCCATTTCCCTGCCAAATTATATTCTCCTGTCCTTTACCCACAAAATTAAAGTAAAATAATACTCTTTCATTTCTACCAAGCATATAGACTTTATTCTGGCCATAAGTTCCATAGATCTGTTTAGTAGGAATGTCCCCCAGTCCTAATGACTGCACTCCAATCCTTTGGCTTGGCATGATGATGCTCATGCTGCCTGCTAATCACTACCACCCTTCCCCCTCCACCCCTCGCTCATAACCAGAAACCTATCTTTTTCAGCCAAAAAAAACTGAAAACTTATATTACGAGGATACTCTAACAAACTATATAAGCGAGTGACCACACATCAATATATATATATATATAGATCTTTCTCACTTAACTACTCCCCTTGCACATTCTTAGCAGAGCAGGACAAATTTTAGCCTTAAGGCCTTCGTTCCTTAGGGTCTTATATTGCATTAGTTGCATGACACCTTCTCAAATTATTAAGAGGGACCCTCAACGAACCAACTATAATCTCAACACAGAATTACAGCAACCTCCTCGTACCTATAGGAGTAATGCTAATAAACTTAAAGGTCCTAGTGAAGGATCCATACTGTCAGTGTAATCAGCCCAACAAGACTTGTTCCATATCTTGAACTATTACAGAAAAGATGTTAAAAAAAAGCAGTTTTCATATATTCTTCTGTATGATACATATTGCAATACATTGCGTTATCAGCCATTAACCACAAGGTGTCTGCAACCTTTCGTACTAGGAGGTCTAGAAACATCAGCGTTCCTATTACTTAGATCATTCTAAGCTTATTAATAGGGACTGTCAACCTCCCCAAACTCATTCAAACCAGAATTATGTCAACCATACTGAATAAAGGAAATTGTTGTTTATCTTCTTTTTAGTAATAAGTGCTAATGAGTATTTCAGGAGCCCTCCATACCAAGTAGTAAACTTAAGAGAACCTATGTTTTTAGACTAATATCGAACTTAGGCTGTTCTCTAATTGCATAAACATTGCAAATAAAATTGGAGGCCCTAGCAAACGAGCCACAATGCCAGATTAATCAGTCTAGTAGTTTGTTTTCTGTATTCTGAGTCTTTTCAGAAAGGGCACGATTCAGAAAGCCATTCCCATAAGGTCCTATGTATTACATGCATTGCAGTACAATGCAGTACCATACTTCAGCCACAAGGTGTCCCTTTAATCTATCATTTGAAGAGATCTGGCAACATTAATTTACAAGCCTCGGTTGCTGTGTCTACATTTTCATAAGAAAACCATTGACCCTCTTAAAATCTGCGGAGTGGCTGGATATCTGACTCTAAAATGTAACACTTGCTAAGATAAGCTTTGTTACCACTGGATGAAGAGCAGATAGTTTTTGGTGCACCGTTTATGGTAAGTCTTGCGCCAGCCGTATTTTCTGCCCAGCCCATTGAATTTCTTTTAAATCTTTCACTTTGGCCATAATGAATTGCTTATCAAGGTAGTTTAACACCTTAAACAAGAAGGGTCTTGGAGGGGAGCCAGTGGGAGGCATAGGCCGTAGGGAGCAATGCGCTCGCTCGATTATGAAGCATGGGCCATTTGGGGAAGGCCCTACCAGATGCTCACAGAGTTTTTGGGCAAAAACTATAGGCGTAGCTCCCTCTTCTCCCTCTGGCAAGCCCAGCACCACAAGATCGTTATGCCAAGCCCCTCCTTCAAGGTCTTCCAGTTTCTCCTCGGCTTTTTTCAATCTTTGCTTAGTCTGGACAAGTTCCGGTTCCATCCTGGCCCTCCCATCGTCCAGGGACGATATCCGAGCTTCATTATCTGTTGTTCTGGTCACAAGGTGATCGACAGAAGTTCTCATATGTTGAAATTCCGACGCCAACATCATAAGTGTCTCTTTCATTGGGGCCAGTTCTTCAAGAAATTTGTGCTCTGTAAGTATCCCTTGAGGTAAAGTAGTTGTAAGTGATTCAGCTGTATTTGCTTTGGATCTTTTAGCCAGCTTGTCCTTTTTCGGCGTAGCCGGTGGCGTGTGCGTTAAAGCAGTTTTCGGCTGTTCGGTATCCATTGGATTTGCTCGTAATAATCGAATATTCCGGCAAAGACTATGCAGATATTTTTAAAATGAAAAATGCTTCTAGAACTCCGGTCACCACGGTAATGGGTATTTTGAGCGAGGGAGCTAGTAGGCAGAGCTGTTTACCAGACAGCCATCACACCGGAAGTCCAGCCACGGACATGTTCTTGAAACAAGCCACAGAGGCAGTAACCCCTCTAGTGGAGTGGCCTCTGACCTGACCCGGCAGGGTCTTGTTGTACTTGTCATAACAGAAAGTGATACAGTGAGCCAACCATTTACATAGGCATTGCTTGGAAACAGCATTGCCTTCTCTTTTAGGAGCAAAAGAGACAAACAGTTGATCAGTCTTTCTGAGATCCTTTGTCCTGTTGGTGTAGTATCTCAGAACCGGTGGACGTCCAAAGTATGTAGTAGGTACTCTCCATGATTACAGTGCTGCGTAAAAAGGCAGGCAACTCTATGGATTGATTCAGCGTAGATTCCGCTACCACCTTAGGGAGAAACTTAGGGTTGGTACGCAGAGCCACACGTTCCTTGTGAAAAATCAGATATGGGATTTTACACATCAGGGCCTGGAGCTCGGAAATCCTTCGAGCAGCAGTAATGGCCACTAGGAAGAGAGTCTTCCAAGAGAGGAACTTTAGGTCTGCCGAGGCTGCCGGCTCGAAAGGGGGCAGAGTAAGCTTCTCCAGAATAAAATTTAGATCCCAAGGAGGGGCAGGAACCTGGATAGGGGTCGCAAGTGGAGGACCCCTCTAAGAAAGGTCTTGGAGACCTCCAGCTGAGCAAACATCCTGTCTGCAAAAGGGACATGGTAGGCCGAAATGGCCACCATGTGCACCTTTAAGGAAGAATGACTGAGACCCAGATCAAAGAGGTGTCGAAGGTAATCCAGAGGCCGCCCAACAGAGCACGAGAAAAGCTTGACATATTTGGAGGCGGCCCAAACAGTGAACCGTTTCCATTTTGTAGCATAAGTCGATCTGGTGGAGGGTTTCCTTGCCTCCACCAGGATCTCAGCTACCCAGGGGAAACCCCGAATTGGGCTTGAGCTACGTCTGCAGGAGCCATATGTGCAACTGAAGGGACTTGAGGCCTGGATGGACCAGGGTCCCCTGGGTCAGCAAAAGTTGTGACAGAGGAAGAGGAGGTTCCTCCGAGTACTGTTGCATAGATACATACATAGATACATAGACAGTGTCGGCAGATAAGGGCCTATGGCCCACCCAGTCTGCCCATTTGAGCTTGTAAGTTCAGTTTATGTTTTTCAAGAAGTCTGTTGCCCCTTACCCCTGACCTCCAGAATTCCTTTATGTCTATCCCATGCATTCTTAAATCCCGTGATTGTTTCAGCCCCCACCACTTCCTCTGGCAGGGTGTTCCACTTGTCCACCACCCATTCTGTGAAGAAATTCTTCCTCACGTTCCTCTGAATCGTCCTCCCTCCAACTTCATCCCATGCCCTCTAGTCCTGGAATATCTTTTCACTTAAAATAGTGTATTCCTGCACCTGTTCCTCCATGTAAGATACTTGTATGTCTCTATCATATCCCTCTCTCCCTCCTCTCCTCCAGGAGTACATGTTCAGTTCCTTCAACCTGTCCTCATAGGACTTGTGATGCAATCCATGCACCATCTTTGTTGCCCTCCTCTGAACCTTCTCTAGCCTGTCTGTGTCCTTACATGAGTAGGGTCTCCAGAACTGTACAGTGTACTCCAGGTGGGGCCTCACTAGTGTCTTGTATAGTGGAATTATGACCTCCTTTTCCTGCTGGTGATGCCCCTGCCTATACATCCCAGCATCCTATTTGCTTTACCTGCTGCCTTGTCACACTGTTTCTCTGCCTTGAGGTCATCAGAGATGATAACCCCAAGATCCCTTTCCTGCTTGGTGCATGCTATATCCTCACCCCTCCCAACTAATATATTGTGCCAGGGTTTTGTGCCCTATATGCATTATCTTGCACTTCCTTGCATTGAATTTCAACTGCCAAACCCTGACCATCCTTCAAGTTTCTGCAGGTCCCTTCTCATTCTGTCTACACCCTCTGGTGTGTCTACTCTGTTACAGAGCTTTATGTCATCAGCGAACAGTGAAATTCTGCCTTCTAGGTCCTGCGCAATGTCACTGATGAATTGCAGAAGAGACCCAAACTTGCCTGGGCCAGAAAGGAGCAATCAGAATCATTCGAGCGCCTTCTGAACTGAGTTTCTGTAAGACCCTCGGAATCAATGGGATTGGGGGGAAAGCATAGATGAATCTGCCCTTCCAATCGAGAGACAGAGCGTCTCTCCAAAAAATGCCACGCCCTGGAGCGAGCAAGCAGAAGTCGGGAAGTTTTGTGTTTTGAGGGGATGCGAACAGGTCTACCTGTGGTGTTCCCCAACGTAGGAAAATATCATCTGCGAACCCCTGATCCAGTTCCCACTCGTGAGCTAGAGCAAATGACCAACTGAGTCTGTCTGCCAAGGTGTTCTCGACCCCCGGGACATGAACTGCCGTGAGGTGAAGGCTGTGCTGCACTGCCCAATCCCAAACTCCTGTATTCTCCCTCTGCAAAGAGGGTAGGAACAAGTTCCTCCCTGCTTGTTGATGTACCAGACTATACACATATTGTCCATCTGTACAGCCAAGTGACTGGGAAGCAGATGCAGAGCCTGGAGAGCATACAGCACTGCCAAGCTTGAGCAGATTGATGTGGAGATTTCTCAAGCTTGGACCAGGAGCCCTGGGTCCTGTGAGGCCAGATATGGGCTCCTCAACCCTTGCCCGAGGCTTCTGTAGTCAGCATCTGGGGGGGGGGAAGACAGAGGGGAACTCCCCAGCAAAGTTTCTCCTGAACCATCCACCACTGCAAGTCCCGAGCCATAGGAGTGGGGACCAGAATGAACTGATCTAGGTTGTCCACCAACTGATCCCACTGAGACCGAAGCATCCACTGAGAGATCCTCATGTGCAGCTGAGCGCAAGGGGCTGTCGGGATCACAGCCGCCATGAGCCCAAAGAGGCAAAGGACTGACCTGGTGATGGTCTGCCTGCGGCCGGACAACAGGCTGACCTGTGCCTGGAGTGTGGCTGCCCTGTCCGGTGGCAGGAAGACCCCACCAGAGGTCATGTCCCAGATCACCCCGATGAACTGGAGCCTCTGGGACGGGATCAAGTGGGACTTGGAGTGGTTGATGGTAATACCCAGGCAGGTAAAAAAACCCTGGGTAAGGGAAGCCAATCGTCCAGGTACGGGAAAACCTGCACCCCCTGGGTACGCAGGTAGGCCGCTACCACTGAAAGGCATTTGGTGAACACTCGGGGTGCCGAGGAAAGACCAAATGGGAGAGCCTTGAACTGGTAGTGGTCCCCCTGGAACACAAAATGCAGGTATTTGCAGTGGGAAAGGCGGATAGGGATGTGCAGGTAAGCATCCTGCACATCCAGAGGGCACAGCCACTGTCCTAGCCGAAGAAGGGCAAAAGGCCCTGAAGCGAGAGCATCCTGAACCTCTTGCACTCCACGAACAAGTTCAGGGAACTGAGGTTGAGAATCGGCCTCATCCTCCGACTTCTTGGACCAGGAAGAAGTGTGAATAGTAACCCATTCCCTGAAGAGGCAGTGGAACAGACTCTTCAGCAGAAGCGCCAACATTTCTCCCTGAACCATAAGAAGATGCTCCTGAGAGTATGATGACCTTGGGGTTTGAGGGGTTTCGAAGAAACTCTATTGAGTGTCCTTCTGCAATCAGCTGGAGCACCCAGGAATCTGAAGTTATCCTCTCCCAACCCGGGAGGTGGAGGGAAAACCTCCCCCCTACGGTTCCTCTGGAGACCCCAGAGGCTGTGGGAGAGGAAAGGAGTCAGGTGGTGTGGGGCAGCGCCACGGCTGAAGTCCCCGCTGCTTTTTTGTGCGGTGGGGGGTTGGCAGCCGGAGGGGCCCGGCGTTTATTGGCCCGCTTTCCCTGGGGTTTTGTTTTTTGGCGATTCTGCCTGTGAAAGGGATGACGCTGTGTGTAAGGGGGATTGTACATGAAGTCCACAGACTTTAGTGCAGTCCCCTTCTCCTGCAGATCGGTGATAATGTCCTTGACATCACCAACAAACAGTACCGAACCCTGGAAGGGTGCTTCCTGAATAGCGGACTGCACTTCCAGGACCAACCCTGACACACAGAGCCAGGCATGACTCTGTAAACCTATAGGCAAAGCTGAGCTCCTACCAGCAGTGTCCACTGCATCATATAGCAAGTAAAGTGCCAACTGGCGAGCGTGCACAGCGGACTAGGTCGGCCACTTCCTGTTTAACCTGAGAGTCAGGAAGGAAGTCCAGTTTGGATTCCACCTCACTAAGACTCGCCTTCTGGTAATCCCCCATGTGACCAACATAGTTCAGGGCCCTAATACCCAGAGTGGAAGAAGCAAAGATCTTCTTGCCATACTGGTCCAGAAGACGGGATTCTTTGTCAGGTGGAGACAAGCTCAAATGCTTTGGGTTAGCTGACCAGCCGTGAGCGGCACTAATCACAACCGCGTCAGCTTGAGGGTGAGAATCAAGAAAATCAACACTCTCGGGAACCTGATATAGCCTGTTTGACATCCGAGGAAGAGGGGCTAAAGCCGACGGCTGTCTCCAAATAGTGGAAACAAGATTGGCATGAGGCTCAATCCAGGGTGGCACCAAGGTCGGAGCAGCCTCGGGCAGATCCAGGTGCTCAGTGAGCTTTTTACGCTGTGGATCAGGCTTCAAGGAATGCCACTTATGAACCTCCTGGACTTTGTGCAGCAACTCCATGAAGGAAGGATCCTCCAGAGGAGACTTCAGAGGAGTCCTAGGCCTGGGCTTAGTCGAAGAGCTGGCTCATCATCCGGGTCGGAACAACCCCGAGTCATTCGAGGTGCCTGAGGAGGAAGAAGAAGACTCCCTCTCCCGGCATGGGGAGGAACGGACCCCTTGGGAAGCCCTCGGGGAAGCGTGTCCTGCCCCACCCTGGAACCAGAGGGCTCAACCATGGTATCCAGAGGTGAGGAGGGAGTCCTGTCGTCTCGGATGTACGGGAACTGGAACCGGCACTGTCGTCGGGAGATGACTCTCCACCTCTCTGGTGAGCTGAGCTTTGGCCTCAGCCCACCAGGAGGCCAGAGTCTCCTTCAAATCCACTGGTGGCTGAGGGGGCGGTGGATACGGATACTGAGTGTACCCGTAAGGTGCGTATCCATAACCAGACGGCGGGTAACCCAGCATCGGGTAGTGAGGCACCGTGTACTGCGGCGTCGGATAGGCTGGCGTCGGGTACTTGGGTGTTGGATACTGCGGACCCGGGTAAGACGGCATTGGATACGACGGGGTCAGATACCCGGGAGGGGGGGTCTGACCAGGCAGATGGCCTGGCTGGAGGCCCAACGGGTGGGCTTGGAGCAGAAGGCCCAGTGGGCGGAGGGCCTGGCTTTGGAGCGGCATCCGGTAGAGGGATGTCACCCCGCATCAGGGACTGACGTCAGGTCGCTTGGCCCAGCGGGAGGAAGGCTTGACAGGGGTGCAGCAGGAACCTCAGCATCGCCTGGGGATGGAGGGGAAAAATCCCCGGGGTCGGGCTGAGGAGACCCAGGGTCCCCAGAGGGCAGCGAAGGCTGCGGGGAGCCGGGAACAGCGGACATAAGAGGGTCTGGCATTGGCTCAGCCGCCGCGTGGGCGTCGGGCAAGCCGACATCCGACTCATCAGCGGAGTCCAGGCGGACGTCGGAGGAGCCGACGTCCGACTTAGCAGACCTATCGCCCGAGGCAGGTCGCGAAAGGTAGGCGGCCTGGTTGGATGGGAGAGTGGCCGTGTGCCGCCCCGAAGGGTTAAGTGACTTATCGACAGTCTCCGTGCGGACATCAGAGGAGCTGATGTCCAGCTTACCGGAGCCGCTCGAACCAGTAGGCCACACGGAGATGGCCTTACCATGGCGGAGGCCTCCAATAGCCTGGAGGTGCCAGAGGGGCCCGAGCGTGAGCCAGATGGGTGGGCAGACGCCGCCTTGGAAGCCTCCAAGACAGCTGTCGACGAGTGGTCCCACGGAGGAGACGTTACCTGGAGCACAGCGACTCCAGCCGAAGTTGCGGTGGATGAGGAGCCCTGGTCCTGGTGCTTCTCCTTGTCCTTCTTCTTACGATGGCCTTCGGGGGAAGTGGACACCTGATGGAGCTATTTCAACTCCTTCTCCATGGAGGACATTTTCTTCTTGAGGATGTGGGCCTCCAGGGACTGCTGCCTCCGTCTGTGGGTGGCGGCGCTTGAATTTAAGGCAGTGCTGACACTTCTCCACCTGATGGTCCGGGCCCAGACAGAAGAGGCACTGAGAATGGCCGTCCTTGTGCAGGAGTTCGGCACCGCATGAGTTGCATTTATTTTTGTGCTCGGAAGGTGTAGGGGACGACATACACCAACAAAAACCCTGACAATTTGTTTGAATAAATTGAAAAAAACGATGGTAAAAACTACCGACGACAGAGCTGATGAGCATTGAACTTTACCGTGAGGCGCTGACACGAGCTAACGGCAGGAAAGAACTGGAAGGCGGGCGTGGGGGACCACCCCTTTATATTGATGTCACATGATGTCGGTCACCTGACGTGGGGGCGGTCCCCCACCAGAGACTGCTGGCTAGAAATGTTTCCGTGGGGTCCTGATGCCCGCCAGCGTCAGTCCTATATGTAATTACCTACTGCAAGAGCCCTCTTGAAGTAAGATCTATTTCTGAGCCTGCTGTAGATTCGGATCAAGAAGAAGGTTCAGTCACTCAGACCGACTCTGTAGAAATGATGCCCAATCCTTCTGCCCGAAATTTGCTGAACAAGGAGGCAACTCCCACATCTACCCCTACTAATCCCTCTGGAACAGACACTGTGATGGTAAATGTCACTGGCAGCACTACGCCCCAATCAATGCGCCTTTCATGCCTGTGTCCCAAGATATTCAAAGAACTTCTGATGGCCAGGCCTCAACCTCTAATACTGAAATTCTGATCTTTTCCTCAGAACCGTATGCCTTCTAGGTTACCGCTGGAGGAAAGGCCTTCTACCTCTATGGCTGGCCAGGAGTTCAGTTCAGAGGAGAGGCAGACACCAACCGAGTACAAGGAGGAGAGGAAATTCAGCTCATGCTATGCAAGGGACCCAAGATGCTTTGCAGATTTATTCAGACCCCATGTTCTCCTAGCTAAAATGAGAAATGCTACTAGGCACCAACACATGGGTGGACTCTCAGGCTTTCCTGATCATATTTATGTGGGAGGAAATTGCTTAAAGGGTCTATGAGGTTTTGCCTCAGAAATATCACTACTTATTCACATTTTGGTGAACCTATTTTCGATGTTAGTTTTAAAACCTCTACTGCCCTAGAGTGTTTCCGCAAAATATCATATGTTCAAGACTGCCCTAGCATGGACTCCTTTACTACCATCGCTCTAACAAAACATTCATACAAGACCATAACTATTCTGTATTGTAATGTGATAATAAACATTTTGGATATCACATGCTTGTGTAAAACATTGTGTGATATTACGGGATTCAGAACCTATTCTCAGTTTTGAAAATATATGGATGGGGGTGGAGACTGAGAGTCAAACTTTGCAGTAGGGAAAATGGTGTTCAACATCTGTCGAACAGTTTCTACCTAGGGAAGGACAGAGGTATTATCTTCTATCAGGACCCCCCAAAAATCATTACAGGTGCAGAGCCACTCACCACCTCAGCAATGCTTGCAATAAAATCAGTGTACCATGTGCACTGAACTGGATCACTCTGGAACACATTGTAAGAATATCTTAAATTATACAATGGCAAGAAAATTTCCTGGACTCTGATTGGTCATTCTGGGACTGGACCCGTGATGTTATCCCAGTACAACATCACGGGTCTAGTCCCAGCACACAACAGACCGCATCAAATGTAATAAGAATCATGCCACAGCTCATGTCCAACTTGCCCACACTTGGCATGGCTTCTGTGGCTTTTGCCAGTACTTGCTCTTTTTTTTTAAATCACTCCTTCCAACAGCCAGTAGAAAGCCCAACACACCCAGCATAAATTACAACTGTCCACATTAACAGTACCACACTATACCCTTCCTATGTAGCTTTGCATTTTCAGACACATTTTAAACAAAGTAACCTGCCATTACTGCGATCGCCCTCAACACTCCTCACTCGTTTCCCAACCCAAACACAGTAAGCGCGTGACACAGTGCTTCGTTAAAACTGAAAACAGATACAACAGTGTGGCAGCACAAAACAAATAATTTTTTCACTCCCTCACATATCCACTGCATTTCCAAATTCTAACAGCTGTCCCGCCGGAACAAGCAGCCGGAGCAACTCGCTCACTTCAACAGCATGACAGCGGAAGCGAGTGTTCACACAGACCGCATTGCAGTTAGCCTCATTCGCTCACCTTTTTCCCGTTTCTAAATATTTTGAAATGAACCGTAAACGCGCTAAAGGAATGATCTCCCTACCTCCTTTCCTTCGATTTCAGACATCCACACACCACCACGCTACGGGGGGGGGGGCTCCTTCGTTTTCAGACATCCACACACCACCACGCTACCGGGGGCCACGCTACGGGGCGCCCGATAATAAAGCACAAGAACTAAATAAAAAAAAGAAAAGGTCACTGAAAAACTGAGAAAAACCCTGAAAAAAACATAAAGACAACATACATAATGAGGCAATAGGTCATATTAACAAAGACTAGCACAAAGGTTGAAACGTTCCTAGAGGGACTTCAGAACTGCTCAAAAAAACACATTAGCTCCACCTGCTGGCTAAATTGGCACTACTTTTCTTTGAAGTAACCCTACCCATTCCAAAAATGACAGAAAAATCTACTTTAAATTTAGTTTTTCATCATTATTGTGTTACTCTTTACAAACGAGCCATTGTATAATAGCAATAATGCACTCCAGGGTGTATGTTGTGCTGGGATAATGTCACTTCTGGGATGATTAGTCGCACTCGGCCTGCGGCCTCGTGCCTAATCACCCCAGGCGTGACGTTATCCCAGCACAACACACACCTTGTCGTGCATTATTGCTTAAATGCAATTTGTGTGAGGAACAGGGACATTCCTTTAGATCATATACCTGGGCCTTACATAAAAAAGGATGAACAACTGGATTAATTAGAGCAGGATTTCTATGTTAATCAGTCACAGAAGGAAGGCCCTAGGCAATAGCCAAAATCCTTTAGACAGGTAGAGGCTCCTAGAGTGGGTGTGGTACCCTCTAGTAGTCGGCAATCTCCTGCACTAACTGTTTTGGCAATACATTCCATTGCAGAGTACTGGCACTCTAGCTCCTGCCCCTATGGACGCTGTAACTATGCCATCTGAAGAGGCCTCTTCTGTAGTGACCCCTACTGTGGATCTATCTCAGGTCGCAGAGACAATTATTCCATCCTCTGAGACCATTCCAGATTCTATGCCTCCAGAAGCTCAGTCAAAGGTACAGACCCCAGGGCCCATTCTGGAGCAACCAGGGAATATGCTCCCACCCTGTGCCTGGTGAAGAAGACTTGCGTGATGGTAACTGTGACCTTGACCAGCTGGTTCTGATCGCAGTATAATTTTTGTGGTATAAAAATGTTTTATTGAATGTCTCTCATGAGACAGCCTGTGGGATGACCCACCAAGGTTTCAGCTACAAGATGTTAACCTGAAAGCCAGGAGATAATTAAAGACTAGAGACATAATTAAGGGTCTCCTGTTTATCTGACTTAATTGTAGCTGACCAGCTGCCAGGATAGAGATCATAAACTTTATGACGCTTAGAGGAAAAACGTTAATTTCAGCTGGTGTTAGAAAGCTATATGACAGCTAAGTGAGAAAACTGAAGAGTTGTAAAAGTTCTCTGATGTCTTTGAAAAAGCAGGAAACCAATCAAGATCAAAGAAGTCATTTGAGTAATGAGTTTTTTGCTGATGTCACCTTATTTAATTTACCTCCTGAGTGATAAGACATCCTGGTTGTATAGTTTTTAATATTTTAAAAGGAGAAGTTAGGTGGTGTCATAGAAGGGGTGGAGACAGAGGGTTTAAACTGTATTCTGTATTTCCACTTCGACACATTCCTGTTTGGACTCTCTTAAAACAACATAGAAACATAGACTTTGATGGAAGATAAGGACCGCTAGGCCCATCTAGTCTGCCCATTTCCCTACCTACAGGATAGGCCGCAGATCCTAGTTAACCAACAGCCTATTTCTTCCTACCCCCCACAAAGAATTGCCTTCTGTCTGTCCCATGCATTCTTGAATTCTCCCACAGCTTTAGACCCCACAACCTCCTCAGGAAGGCTGTTCCATGCATCCACTACCCTCTCTGTGAAATAATACTTCCTCACATTGCCCCTGAACCGCCCTCCTTCTATCTTTAAATTGTGTCCCCTTGTTCTTGCAAGTCTCTTTTTCTGAAAGATGCTACCCTCTTGGACTTTGTTGATTCCACTGAGGTACTTAAAAGTTTCTATCATGTCTCCCTCTCCCTTCTTTCCTCAAGGGTATACATATTAAGCTCCTTTAGTCTCTCCTCATACGGCTTCTCTTGCAGACCCTGCACCATTTTAGTTGCCCTCCTCTGGACTGCCTCTATCCTGTCTATGTCCTTGCGGAGATGGGGTCTCCAGAACTGGACACAGTACTCCAGATGGGGTCTCACCAACTGTCTGTACAGAGGGATAACAACTTCCTGTTTTCTGCTGATGATGCCTCTCCCTATACATCCCAGTATACCCCAGCCCTCCCTACTGCCTTCTCACATTGCTTGCTAACCTTAAGGTCATCTGATATGATTACCCCAGGTCCCTTTCCTTTTTTGTTGTTGTTACTACCTCCCCACCCATTGTGTATTCTTCCCCTGGGTTCTTGTTTCCCAGGTGCATTATTTGCACTTCTTTGCACTGAATCCTAGCTGCCACTTCTGACCATTCCTCCAACCTTGCCAAGTCCCTTTTCATCCTTTCCACACCTCCTTGTGTATCAACCCTGTTGCAGATCTTTGTGTCATCTGCAAAAGGCATACTTTTCCTTCCAGTCCTCTGCAATGTCACTGATGAAGACATTAAAAGGACTGGACCCAATACTGAACCCTCGCGGTACC
Organism: Neoceratodus forsteri; assembly: GCA_016271365.2. NCBI lineage: Eukaryota > Metazoa > Chordata > Ceratodontiformes > Ceratodontidae > Neoceratodus > Neoceratodus forsteri. The sequence continues at coordinate 681,409,673 of CM057453.1, read as the reverse complement.
CACTAGTAACCCCTTTCTTCAGAGTGGACTCCATTTACAATTACCTTCTGTGTCCTGTTGTCCAGCCAGTGTTTTACCAGGCTACCACCCTGGGTCCCACTCCCAGGCTGGTTAATTTGACTATTAATCTTTTGTGTGGGACTGTGTCAAATGCCTTGCTAAAGTCTAGGTAGGCCATGTCCACAGCCCCTCCCTGGTCTACTACTTTGGTCACCCAGTCAAAGAAATCTATTAGATTCGTCTGACATGACCTTCCCGCCAGAACCCATGCTGCCTTGGGGTCCTGTGCTCCACTGTCCTCTAGGTACTCGACTATTCTTTCTTCAGAAGTGACTCCATCACTCTTCCTACCACAGAGGTCAGACTGACAGGTCTGTAGTTTCCTGCCTCTGTCTTGGACCCACTTTTGTGAAGGGGAATCACATCCGCCTTCCTCCAGTCCTCGGGTACCCACCATCCTCCCATGATTTATTAAAAAGAGTAGCCAGTGGTTTCACTAGTTCCTCCTTAATTCTTTTAGAATTCTGGGTGAATTCCATCAGGACCCATTGCTTTGTCCACCTTCAGTTTTAGAGTTCTTGCAGAACTCTTTCTTCTGTGAAAGGACTGGGATCGACCCCCTATCAAGAGTGCTTCTGTTAATTGGATTAGGCACTTCCCCTCTTCTTTTGTGAATACTGAGCAGAAATATTCGTTCAGTATTCCTGCTTTTTCACTGTCCCCCTCTGCCCACCCACCGTTCATTCTATTCAGCCTCACTATCCCTCCCTTTGTCTTTTACGCCGCTGATGTACCTATAAAAGGTTTTATCCCCTTCTTAACTGAGTTGGCTATCTTTTCCTCAGTTTGGGCCTTTGCTATTCTGACTTCCTCCCTGCTTCCTTCTGCCTTAACTGGTACAGCTCTCTGTCCTGCCTTCTGTGTTTCCTTATACTTCCGAATGCTATCTTTTTCTTCCTGACTTTCACAGCCACCTCTTTTGAGAACCATAGTGCTTTTTCTTTCATTTTGATTTGTTTATTTGCTTCACACAAAGGCTTGTTGCCTCTGTGATGGCAGTTTTGATAATTCCCCATTGTTGCTCCACACCTCCTTCTAGCCTGTTTGCTAGTGCTTTTCTGAGGCACTCTGCCATCTTGCCAAAGTCAGCCCTCCTAAAGTCCAGTACCCTCACTTTTGTATGGCTTGACTCTGTAGCTGAGTTTAACGTGAACCACACTGTTTGATGGTCACTTGTCCCCAGATGGCAACCCACTTCTAGATCTGAGATCCTCTCACTGCCCCCATTTGAGAGTATGAGGTCTAAGATTGCTCCCTCACGAGTGGGTTCCGAAACTAGCTGTCTAATGCCTGCCACCTGTAGGGCATCAAGAATGGCCCTGCTCTTGGTTTTGGCTGCAGCAAATGTGCTCCAGTTAACATCTGGCATATTCAGGTCTCCCATCAACAGTATCTCCTCTTTCTCTGCCATTCTAAGAATGCCTTCTATCATATCCTTGTCCATTCCTTCCCCCTGACATGGGGGTCTGTACGCAACCCCTGTGCGGATTGTGGTGCCCTTTCCAGTCTCCAAGGTGAACCACAGTGCCTCCTCTCCTCCCTGTTTACTCTTTTGTTCAGTTGCTTTTATCCCTTCCTTTACATAGAGAGCTACTCCTCCCCCTCTTCTCCCCTGCCTGTCTCTCCTGTAGGTTATGTACCCTGGTATGTTAACATCCCAGTCATGGTTTTCTGTGTACCATGTTTCTGTGACTGCTACGATATCCAGGCATCCCTCTTCCATTAAGGCCATCAGCTCAGGGAGCTTGTTGCCCAGACTACGGGCATTGGTACTCATTACCCTCCATTTCCTGATGGCCTTACTCCTTTTGCCCCATCCCTGTCCTTCTTGCCTTTGTCACTTTCTCCATTTACCCTGCCCTTCTCCCTATCGACACCTCTATGTTGGTGTTTGCCGCACTTATTTACCGTGATTATTTGGGGCTAGGATTTTCCTGCTCTTTCCAGTGCTTCCCCTTACTAGTTTTAAAAGCTTGCCAATGAAGCTTTTAAACCTATCACCTAGGATCCTGATTCCTCCCCGGACAGATGCAGCCCATCATGCCAGTATAGGCTTGCATCACTCCAGGTGGACCCCAGTCCCCAATGAAGCCAAATCCTGAGCTCCACACCAGTTTTTCAACCACTGATTGAATCCCATGATGCGGAACACCCTAGCCTCTCCTATGTCATAGATGGGTAGCACTCCGAGGTTACCGTGCGTATCTTGACTAAGGCCCCTCCCCAATTCCACAAACTCTTCCTGCACTTCTCTAATCCCTTTCTTAGCCAGGTCATTTGTCCCTAGGTGGACAATGACATCCAGCTGCCTCCCCTGTGCAGCTGCTCCGGCAATCCTGAGGATTCGCTCCCTGTCCCTGCAAGCCATGGAGTCAGGCAGGCACCATACCTCCCTCTCCCCTTCCTCCCCCAGTTCTACCTTCCTAACAATGGAGTCCCCCACCAGGAGTTGTTTCCTTCCCCTGCAGGGTCCCCTGCCACCCTCCTGTGGGTCTCCTTTGTGGAGGTTCCAGCATCCTCCTTGGTCTCCACTGTGGGTGCTTCCATAGAGGAACCACACTTTGCCAGAATGTATAGGAATTGTGGAGAGGTACAACGGGAGGGATGCGCCTGTTCCACCACCCTCACCCTCCCTGAGCCCACTGTGGTCCAACCGCCTCCTTTCTTGGCAACCTCTGAGGCAACGGCAGTGGCACTGGTGGTCTCTGAATGGAAGAGGAGGTCCCACAAATCATGGCCAACTCAGCCTGGAGATGAGCAACCTCCTCCTCAGCCCAGAGAGGTGCCTGCAGATGAGACAACACCGCATCCTCCAGAACATCTCCTGAAGACTGTGCTCCACAGCTCCACAACAGCTACCTAAAGCACTGTAAGAAGGTATACATTAGATAGAAAAGTCTAACTGTATGTTGGTAGGAAATATAAACCTTGTTCTTTTAAGTGATTGTATGCTTTGTGATATATTGTTCTGTATTTACATTTTACATATTTTATTCATTTTAAGTAAAACCTCTTATTTTAAAGAGACTGCCTGGTGCCTTCGAAGTTCTTTCTTTCGCATGTGAATTACAGACAGTTAAGACTGACTAAACTGTTCAAAGCTTGAAAATAATACCAAACTGGAAAAAGGTAAGAATTTTCCTAAGGTCTTTCATAGAGTTTTTAAGGGGTCATTTTGTATACCCGGTTAGGTGCCCGAAGGCGAAGATATCTACATTCCCGAAATGCAGATTATCTGAGCCTGTATATTTGGATACACTAGCAAGAGGTTCACAGTTTGAATCCCTCTAGAACTTGAGACCAAAGGTGATTCGGACCCACAAAACAGACAGGACGGTTACCCTGTTCACAATACTGTGCTCAGAGGTTGGCACTGTGGGAGCAGAGGGCCTGACCTGATGAGTGGGGTTGTGACAGTAACCAGAAAGGGTTGTCATAAGGGTCAACAAATAGCAAAAATGCTACCTGGATCCTCCCCCAGATAACAGATTTCAGATCTTACAGTCTGAAGATAAATGGGAAGACACTAACCATGGGGATGAGTCTGATGCCTCCTCCATTCAGTCCTCCCAAAAAGACATACCCTCAGAAACACAGGAAGCCCCTAAGTCTGCTGCTTAAAAGAAAAGGAAAAGTGGCAATAGGCATTCAAGGAAAATATCTAAAATGAAATAACTATTCTTTACACCATGCTGCAGATAAATTGTTTGCTATCTTTTTTCTCTTTTTACGTTTGCTTGCACATGCGCAAGAAGCATTATGTCACAGCTTAGGAGAGAAGGGGTTGTGAAGGCGTGGCACTGTTACAGCCAAGGGAGGCACTGCATTTGGGGGCTTGGCACTGGCGCATCAATGGAGGCACAGTGTGCCGATGACAATGGTCTTCCAAAAGTGCACCAAGTTTTAACGTTTTCACCGCTGCAATCAGGGACTGCCTCGTCACTGCAGCGTCAGTCATTCTGCTGCAATGAGGAGCGACCCATCTGGAAGCGGGCGTTAGCTAGCCTAATACTGTTTGTGAACATGGCGGGTGGCTTGCCGCTGTGTTCACAAACAGTATTAGGCAGCCAGCCCCCTTGCCGAGGGGGTGCCTAATCCTCCTCGGCAGTGTGTGCCCCCCAAACAGTCTTTGTTTGCTGGTGGGGGCCCCAATCCCTGCTGGCTGCAGTGACCCAGGTAATTTGCCAATGGGGCAGCCCACTCCCCGTCGGCATGATGTAACCCCCCCACCCGTTTTCCTTGTCTGCCGATGGGGTGCCCGATCCCTGTTGGCATAACGGGCCCCGCTTTAGTTGTGTGCCGACAGAGTGCCCAATCCCCATTGGCATGATTTCGCCCCTTTTGTTAGGTGTCATGGGGTGCCCAATCCCTGTCAGCTACAGTTGGCCCCCCCACAAAGACTCCCTTGGCACACTGGGAGCCCACTCCAGCTTGCCAAATGCTCCAGTGAAGTTAAAACTGTCCCCGATGTCTGTTTTTTTTCTTTTCCCCTATAAACAAGAAAACGGTCCCTTGTTGTCTCCGGGGCCCCTGCCACAACCGCACCCACCACTGGGGTTTTTGGGACCCTTCCTCATGAATTCTGTCACTGTCATGGCGTTAATTGGGCCGCGAATGGTGATTTCGCAGTCACCGCGGCGGAATCAACTTTCGGGACTGATTAACGACATGACAAGTGCTCAGTGTTCATAAGGTGGGCTTCAAAAGCCTATGTTGCAAATCTGGTGAAAAATTCCTAAAAATGACTGTTTTATGAGCGTGCATTGTGCAGTTCCTACGCACGTTTGTAAGTTCGCGAATTTGTAACATTTGCACTCCAGATTTTCAACATTGGCATTTTATCACATGTACTTATGAGCAGTACAGCTGTAATTTTTCACATCTCGCCCAAAATATGCTTCCACGCATGTAGCACACAATGGCGCAGTCAGTGTGCGAAATCAATGTTTGGGACAGATTAAGAAAATCACAGTGACACTGTTCATGAGCAGAGGTCTTAAAATGGCGATGTTGAAAATTTGGTGAAAAAATTCCTTAAAATGACTGTTACGAGCGTGAGTTGCGCAGTTCCTACGCACGCTCGTAAGTTCGCAAATTTTTAATATTTGCACCCCAGATTTTCAACAATGCCATTTTACCACACCTACTTATGAGCAGTACAGCTGTCATTCACATCTCGCCCAAAATGTTTTTCCGTGCATGTAGCGCACAATGGCGCAGTCGGTGTGTGAAATCAATGCTTGGGACAGATTAAGAAAAGCACAGTGACACTGTTCATTAGCAGAGGTCCTAAAATGCCAATGTTGAAAATTTGGTGAGAAAAGTCCACAAAATGACTGTGTTACGAGCGTGCGTTGCGCAGTTTCCACGCACGCTCGTACCTTCGCACATTTGCAATACTTTCACTCCAGATTGTCATCACTGCCATTTGTCCGCACCTCCTTATGAACAGTGCAGCTGTCATTTTTCACATCCTGGCCGAAATGTGATTTTGCACTTCCAATCGCAGAATAGCGCTGTCGCTGTGGGAAATCCATGTTCGGGACACATTACGAAAATTACACAGACACTGTTCAGTAGCAGAGGTCCTAAAATGCCTATGTTGAAAATTTGGTGACAAAAGTCCATCAAATGACTGTTACGAGCGTGCATTGCGCAGGTTCCATGCACGCTCATGCCTTCGCACATTAGCAATATATTCACGCCATATTTTCAACATTGCCATTTTTCTGCATCTCTTTATGAACAGTGCAGCTGTCATTTTTCACATCCTGGTCGAAATGTATTTTTGCCATTCCGGCGCAGAATACCGTGGTTGCTGTGGGAAATCAGTGTTCAGGACACATTAACAAAATCACAGTGACACTGTTCATGAGCACAGGTTGTGCAATGCCTATGTTAAAAATCTGGTGACAAAACTCCATAAAATGACTGTTATGTGCATGTATTGCGCGGTTTCCACATATGCTCGGAACTGCAAGCATTTTTAATATTCCCACTACACATTTTCAACATTGCCATCTCTTCATACCTCCCTATGGATGGTACAGCTGTCATTCTTCACATCCTGCCCGATCTGTCTTTTCATACATGTGGCGCAGAATGGCACTGTCGCTGTTGGAAGTCAGTTTTTGGGACACATTGACAAAATCACACTGCCACTGTTCATAACAACAGGTCCCAAATGCTTTCATGAAGTGGGGTCACAAAAAGGCCATGTTCAAAATTTGTACCGTAAATACCAACAAACGCCTGAGGCATTACGGTTTCTAACCATAACATGCTACCCTGAACAGAGAGACATCGGGGTGTGCCTTTGGATTGCCGTCTGTACTGCTCATGCCATCCCACCCCCACCCACTGACAGGCATCGAGCTGCACCTTGGACTCTTTGGCCCAAGACTTCACCCCATTCTCCTATGCTGCACCCATTTCACCATATGTCTTTATGGAATGGGGGTGACTAAAGCCAAACACCCTAACACACAGCTCAACACGTGTCGGTGTCTGCAGAATAGGGTGAGGTGACGCTTTGACCTCACAAGTGGGTGACGACCCAAACACTTACCTCAAATCTTGTCCATCTCTACAGGATGGAGGTGGACTTCATGTGAACTTCAATACTTCACTACCATTCCTATTCTGTATCGTCTAACTCCTGCATTTCTAATGCTCATACAGCAAGCAAACATTCGGCATTGACAAATGCTTGTTTTGTCGTGTGCACTCATCTCCTTTTAGCTTTGCCTCAGTGTTAATAATCTAAAAAAGTATGACAAGGAAATCATGGCATTTACTGTGTTAAAAGCACTTCCCCATACAATTTTCTTTTTGCAAAACACAAGGCTGCAGACAAATACTGATATGCCCATGGCTAGGAAAGCCTGGGTCTATGGCCCCTCTTTTTGGTCAGTGGGTACCGAAACATGTTCTGGTTTAGGAACCTTGTTTGAAGACCATAACATTGATGTCATCAAATTAATAGATATTTGTCCAGGTAGAGCTCTCATGCCCGATATTAGACTTGCTGAACATTCATACTGTCTTACCAACATTTATGCACCACAAACTAAATTGGAGAGTATTAACCTGATGACACTGATGCAGCCATTATCCTCATACATCTAAGATTGTGCTTTTAGGTGGGATTTTTATTTTTCTTTTTTATTTATTGTATTCGGAATACCTTTTTTACTCAAGAGCCCTTTTTCAAAAGGTGTCCAAGTTGAGCAGAACTCATACAAATTACAAACAACAGATATCAATCAACAGGCACTGACAATTAACTCTATTCAAAGGTGTCCAGGTTGAGCATTACACACAAGTTAAAACAACATCAAACCATTACAATAAACAACAGATATCAACAAGCATTAAAAAAAATTACAGGAAGAATGTGCAGTGAGAATAAACAACAGACAACAGCAGCTATAGGGGGCCACTACTGGGTATCGGGCAATGGGGGTAAAGCAGATGTGGACTAGGCACACATGCAATGGAGTATCTGGAAAAGGTGAACTGTGACTTGGGCCACAAAAGAGAAGAAGTTGGGGTCTGGGGAGAGCAGTAATAGCTGTGGGCAAGGAGTTCCAAGCTCTGACCGCTCTAGTTGCAAAAGAGCACTGGCCAAATGTTGTTTTCCTGAGGGGCAGGAGCAGTTTTTGTTCCCCCATGTTTGTTGATCAGTGCAAAGTCATTGTGGACACCCAGTGGCATTTGGTCAAGAAGAACTCTTTCACATAGTAGGGCTTTGTTGAGGGTAACTCATAGAAACACAGAACTTGTCGGCAGATAAGGGCCTTTGACCCTCCTAGTCTGCCCTATTACCACTAAAATTGTGCTCTATCATGCACTGCTGGCACTAGGTTGTACCTCCACAGCAATCCTCTATGCCTATCCCAAGCATGTTTAAAACCTGCAATTGTTTCTGCCCCCATCACCTCCACTGGCAGGCTATTCCACTTGTCCACCACCCTCTCTGTGAAGAAGTACTTTCTCACATTCCTTCTGACCCCCCCCCATTTCATCTTGTGCCCTCTTGTCCCTGAGCATCTTTTTCTTTGGGATACTGTATTCTCCTGTACTTTATTCTTCCCTGTGAGGTACTTAAATGTCTCAGTCACATCCTCTCCTCCAGGAAGTACATATTTAATTCTCTTAGCCTATCCTCGAATGGCTTGCGATGTAGGGTCTGCACCATTTTAGTTGCCCTACTCTGAACAGCCTCCACCCTATGTCCCTATGTAGATGAGGCCTTCAGAACTGGACACAGTATTCGAGATGCGTCCTCACTTGGAGGTGGAAAGAAAGTCACAGGAGATATCTACAGTAGGTCATAGCAGTGGAAGTCAGGTTTCATGCCGAGTGCAAATCTGTGGCACCAGGATCATTGATGCGCCTGGCGGATAGCAGGGATCTTTTAGAGCTCCTACCCCACCTCAGTTAATTTTAGTACTTTAAACTTGTTAAAAGCGCAGTCCGCAATCTTTTTTTTCCTAAATTTGTTATCCCAGTTGACTAAGGGACTATCGGAGCCGGTTTAGCGGTACAGCGGGGAAGCCCATCGGAATGGATGCGGAGATGAAAGCAGCCCTGCCTAAACGCACCCCGCCGGTTTCTCCAGAGAAGCAGGCCAAGAAGGCCAGGCAACAGGCCCAGTCCTCCTCAGCAAGTCAATTAATGGCCCTCTCTGCCTCCAATCCCCTGTCGGAGGATCGATTCCTAGAAGAAATGCAGCCGCTTAAGGAAGCATTAACTGAATTAACTCTCGAGCTGAAAAATATTCGAGGAGAGGTATCTAATTTGCGACAAAGGGTGTCGGATAATGAGGCTCGCACCATTTCACTTGAAACCTAGTGGGATAAAACAGATCCTGAAACTGTTAAAATGAAGCAATTAATAAATAAACTACAACAAAAAACAGAGGATTTAGAAGGCCGTTGTCGATGGAATAATGTTTTAATTCATGGCCTGCCAGAAGGTGAAGAGGGCTCTTCTTGCATTGTATTTATTCAGGCTTTACTTACTAAGATTGTAGGCCCATCTCCACACAACCCTACATATATTATTGAAAGGGCTCATAGGTCACTAAGACCAAGGCCTGAGCCCCCGGCCCCCCCAGACCTATAATCATCAGGATGCTCAATTACTTGGAGCACCAACATATTTTAGTAAAAGCGAAGGAAGTGCACTCCATCTCCTGGGAGGGGAAGAAGTTACGCATAACTCAGGATCTCCCTTTAGAAACCCGACAACGACGAGCTACATTTCATCCTATAGTCTCAAAGCTGATAGCTGCGGGCATTAAATTTAGGATGGTCTACCCTGCTCGCTTACAGGTTTCACTGGAAGGTAAATGGCATGCCTACGAGTCAGCTTCTCAGGCCCAGGAGAACCTAGTTCGACTGCTGCCTTCCTTGTTTAAAGCTCCTTGAGCCACTGTAATCACGGAATTTAACGATCCCTGCAGTGGGGTTCTGCTTCCCATACTGTGATGGGTAAGATTGCTGGATCTTTCGTGTTAGAAAATATTTTGGGCTGTCAAAAATCATTATTTCCTTACTTGCAGATGAGAGGATGCCTAATTCTGTGTTGCTTCCCTTGGTTTGCCTGGTCCTTCTCGAGTGAGGGATACCCTAGTGAAGGGTAGATCAGTGCAGTTCTCAGTGCTGGTGGGACTAGTGCGAATTTTAATAGGGACCTTTGGTACAAGACCTGTGTTTCCCGGGGGCATACAAATGGGACGCGCAACAGTATTGGTGCTCTTCATATTTAGCCCCATGGGAATCTCCAACTGCAAAATAAAGGGCCCCTTTTGTGATTCAGACGCAGATGTGCCAATTTAATCTACCTTCATGGCAAAACGAACTTTAGAGGGCTAATGTATTTTAATGGATCCACGGACTATAAAAACTGCACTTGTTGGAAGAAATATGATACCAAGACAGAGGAAGGAAAAGGAAGAATTATGCGGCAACACAGAAGAACAACAAAGAGAAACCCATTTTATTTTCTCATTTTACCCCTTTCCTTATCCCACTTTCCCTTCCCCTTTTCCTCTCCTCCTCCTCCCCTTTCCTCCCTTTATCCCCCTTTTTTCTTCTCTCTTCTAGGTTCTGGAACGGACTCCGCGTTGGACACGGGGGTGGGGGCTCTGGAAGTGGAGCTAACCATGCCCGGCCACACGTACTGGAGAATAGGGGGGATTTTCCTGGCTTACCTCATAGAGAATATTAGTATTTTGTTTCTGATAAGAATTGATATACAGTTATGTAAAAGACATTGTGGGAGGGATCCCAGGATTAAGCAACGGTGGACCAACCTTAACTTTAATTTAACTTTCAGGTTACTGTTAACTCTTTCTATGAGGGGGGAGAATGCCAGGGCTTTTAGGAAGGGAATAGTAGGACTATACTTTAGTAATCTTGTCTTTCAAAGATGTAGGTTGGATGGATAGAATGTATTTAGTTTTGTGTGGGTCAATATTAAGGGGGGGTGGGACAAATACCTATGTTTAATGTTGAAAGGGATTGTAGCTATAATCATAGAAGGGTATTATGGGGTTGGGAAGTATTACTTTGGACGTGTTATACTGTTCAATATTAAATTAGGATCCTACTTAATTAATCTTTTACGGAAGAGTTGTAGTTGTGGGAAAGGGGCTGTGGTACATATCCCGAAAGTTACCAGGGTAGGAATAATAGAATGGTTTAAAGCAAATGGCAGCTAACTGTGTATTAAGTTTGTTCGTGGAATGTCAGAGGAGCTACGCAGCACTATAAAGAAACTACAGATACTAAAGCATCTAGACCATTTACAAGCAAGAGTTTCCTTTATTCAGAAACTCACTTACTCAAGTGAGGCTGTTAATTTCTGAAGGAGAAGCATCAGGCAGGTTTTGCTTCAGGTGGATCATCTAAGACGAGGGGTACAGCGATTCTTATACATCGGTCCGTAGCTTTTCAAACTAAGGCCATTATACCGGACCCTGCAGGTAGATATATATTAGTCAGGGGTATCTTAAATCACACTGAGGTTTTATTAGGGAGCATTTATGGCCCAGTGGGGGGAGACCCAATTTTCCTTACCAATCTATTAGAGAAGTTACAAGAATTCTTATCCCTGCCAATAATACTCGGGGGGGATTGGAACTTGCCTCCTACACAGGATCTGGATAGATCTAACCCTATATTTAAACCCTTCTCCTCCGCTCAAAAAGCGCTCTCAGATTTTAGGGAATCACTTGGTCTTTGTGACCCATGGTGGTTGCAGAACTCTGTGGCTCGTAGCTTTACATTTTATTCCACGGTTCATAATACGTGGACTAGACTTGATTATATCCTGTTTAGTAACATGCTCTTGCAAGGCACGAGTAATACAGGTATAGAAGCTATTGTTGTATCAGATCATGCGCCAGTCTGGGTGGTTACTATGCTGGATGTTAATATCAGTAGAGACCCCCTTTGGAGACTAAACAATCAGCTCTTAAAGAGGAACATGTTGGTACTAGGATATCGAAAATGATTCAGTATTTTTTCTCAGTAATCGGATTCGGTGGCACGAGCGACCAATCAGATAGTGCTGAAATGCTGCCTTAGGCTGAATTTATCCGCCTAGCCTCTACACGTGAAGAGAATAAATGAAGCAAAGGCCTTAGCACTTCTCACTCAAATTAAAACATTAGAGCAATCTCTGCTGCTTCCACAATGGACACCTTGGAAACCCTCTTGTCTTTGAGAAACCAATATCTCTGCTACTTCAGGAAAAGCTGAGTTTGCCATTTTGAGAACTCGTGCAAAATATATAGAGTGTGGGGAAAAAGCTAGCCACTTGTTAGCTTTGAGGTTAAGGAAATTGAATCCTCCAGGTTAATCAATTCAATGGAAGACCTCAATGGGAGATCAAAACTAACCCATGGGAGGTAATCTCAATACTCAGGACTTTTTCTCTTCACTTTATAACAAGGATACTCCTTCCCCTTCTTTAGATGAGCTGCTCAGTTATTTAGCAACTCTTTCCTTGCCTCGATTGGACAGGATCAACAATCATTGTTGATCTCTCCTATATCCACTCAGGAGATATTGACGGCAATCAATGATTTGACGCCGATAAGGCCCTGGGCCTGATGGTCCCTCCGAATTTCTATAAGTAATTTGCTAAGGATCTAGCACCCGGTCTGCTTCGCCTGTATCAATATTTGCTTGCTGGAAATACACAAGATTCTACGCTTCTAGAAGCTCTTATTATTCTCCTTCTCAAACTAGGTAAACCTGCACACCTCCCCTCGAGCTATCGCCCTATCTCATTATTAAATTGCGACATAAAGATTCTGGCTAAAATCCTAGCTAAAAGAATCGAGCAGGTGTGGACCCCCCTAATCAGTTCTGAACAGATTGGCTTTGTTGCCAATAGGTCCCCAGTAGACAATCACCGTAAGCTACAGTACCTTATTAATGTAGCCAGGACATCCCTCACCCCGATGATTTTAGTATCCCTAGACGCAGAAAAAGCTCATAGGGTTGACTGGACCTTTCTTTGGGCCACGTTGCAAGTTATGGGCTTCCCCCTCTGTTTATCACATGGGTGCAGGCACTGTATACCTCGCCTGGAGCTAGATTATATTGCAATGGGATTTTGTCTGATTCTTTTCCACTTACATCAGGTACGAGACAAGGCTGTCCCCTTTCTCCCTTTTTATTTAATTTATACCTCGAGCCTCTCCTTAGGCGTCTAAACTCTTCTCCACTCATATCAGGCATTCCCGTGGTTAATAGTGTTGCGAAAATTTCAGTGTTTGCTGATGATTTGCTCCTACACCTGTCAAACCCAATCCCTTTGTTAAGTGCAGCATTAGACATAATTGAGGACTTCAGTAAATATTCTAACCAAACTTAATATCAATAAAACTGAGATTTTCCTCTTAACCACTTCACTTACAGTTCAGACCTTGCCGAATTTGGGATGAAGTGGACTACGCGTTCTATTACGTATCTAGGGATTCACATTGCTCTTAACTCATCATTGTCGAGGAAACTGAACTTAGAAGATCTATGGTGGATATCCAGCAAGATTTAGTTAGGTGGTCTAAACTTCCTTTATCGCTGTGGGGCAGAATTAATATTATTAAAATGAATGTGTTACCCAGAATGTTTTACCCCCTAAATATGTTAAATATATGGATACCAATGTCTTACTTCAGAAGTATTCACTCTGGAATAAATTCTTTTATCTGGGATAACAAATCCATCAGAAAGTCCTACAATAAGCTATCCCAACCTAAAGAGTTTGGGGACTTCGCCTCCAGCTTCCTATACTATTATTGGGCCTCACATCTAAATAAGTGTGGGAAATGGCTATCTTCACCTGATTCTCAACCTTGTCAAGGGTATAAGCCACTGTGGCTTCAAGTCGAACAAGATCTGATGAAAACTCACAATATTGACCCAAAGCTCTCTTTATCGCCTAGTAAAAATGTTCCTGCATCATTACGCCTCTGCCTCGGGATTTCTTAGGGTAATGTCTCAATTATTCAGGTATTTTAAGATCTCTCAGTCCCGGAATTTTCCCAACCCATTTGTTTAAACCCTAATCTCCGGATAGCAATTTTATGATAGCTGGAAAATGGCTACTATCTCTTTCTGGATGTAGCGTGAAAGACTTCTACTCATCTAACCGTATCTTGGATATGAACGGATTCTAGACAAATTTAAATGGCCAACAAGGATGGCTTTTAAGGTCTATCAGTTGAGACATCTCCTGTACAAAAGATTTGGGTGTGTTGATAAAATCTCCTATCTTACAGACTTTTTCTCCCAAATTACTACAATTATTAATAAATCTCATAGTGTTTCTGGGCTGTATAATCCATTACATAGATTCCTGAAGCCCCACCAAGTGTCGGCCCTAATATTTGGGAAAATCTATATTCAGATAGAGACATTGATTGGCAGAGTATCTGGAAAGATTTACATACTTATCACACTCAGGACAGGTATAGGATTACACAATATTGTATATTAAACAACCTTTACTACACTCCAGTCAGACTAGCAAAGATGAAGCGTATAGCCTCAACAATATGTTCCAGGTGTAACAAAGAGGAAGGCTCTGTGATACATGTTTTCTGGTCATGTGTGTCAGTATCCCCTCTTTGGGACCAGATAGAAGCTTCCCTTGATCCGTTACTGGGACTACAAGGCCTCTTTTCCCCTAAAACCTGCATCTTGGGTGATTATTCCGAAATTCAAGTGAAGGAAAGGAGATATCATCTGACATTAATATCAATGGCAGTTAAAAAATTAGTACTCAGACACTGGAAAGATCAGTCTGTGTTAACTTATATGGAATGGTTACACGAGATCACTTTTGCTCTCCGTGTTGAGAACTTGATAGCTCAGGTGAACAGACGACTACCTTCCTTCACAAAAAAATGGGGTAAGTTATACGCCTTGCTTTTTAAAAGGCATTAAGGAATATGATGGGCTGCGGGCTCCTCTGTACATATATTCTATACATATAATCTGTACATATTTTCTTTCTCCTTTTCTTATTCATGCATTCAGATCAGAGTGTGTATATATTTGTGGTTCTTTCGGTTTCCCATTCAGATAGCCTTTTCTATCTAATTTGGTACCAACATATGAAATAAGTATTTAGTTTAATTGTATTAGTAAGAGCTAGTATGCACCACAGCTTAGGGAGGGGAGGGAAAAGGAGGGGGTAGTTTTGTTATATTATATAGAGATAGTTTTTGATCAATGAATATATACTTTTTTATGTTCTCGGTCATTATATCTTGACATATTAGGAAGTTCCGGAACAAGATTATATGTCAATATAATATTGTCATGATTAATAATCAATAAAATATACTGAATGAAAAAAAAAAAAAGCAAATCTGCGGGCACGGTTGAAGGCAACAGATATTTTTTTTGAGGATGGTGCTGTTGGCGGCTGAGTAGATTACCACACCATAGTCAATCACCCGAATGATGAGGCTGGAGACTAGGATTTTTTTTTTTAACCTCGGAGGTAAGGTTGGTCCTCTTTCTGTGTAGCAAGCCAAGATGATTGTGGATATTTTTGATCATGAAGCTGGCATGAGATGTGAAGGGTATGGTCGAGTCTAGATGTATACCCAGGTACCTGAAACTGCTCAACAGAGTTCCTAGATGGTGTTGTGATGTGCAGTATTGGGCTGCCTTTCAGAGAGTGGGTACACCCAAACAGTAGAGATTTAGTTTTCTTGACATTAATGACCAGCCTGTTAGTGGTGAGCCAGTCGCAGACCTTCCTGCCGAAGTCATATTGCAGGTTGTTTTCCAGAGTTGCCAGATCACGGTGGAGGTGAAAATTACTCGTCGTCTGCATACAGTAGTGCTCTGAAGTGGGCACATACTTATGGGATCTTGTTGATAAAAAGGCTGAACTGTAGAGGTCCAAGGCTTGAGCCTTTGAGGACTCCAGTGGTAAGAGAGTGCAGGCCAGAGAACATGACTCACATCTGGTCTTTGAGTTCTGTTGGTTAGGTAGTCAGAAGCCATGCAGTGGCCTAGGTTGACAGGCCCAACTCCTGGAGTTTTAAGACTAGAGGTCATGGCTTACCAAGTCAAAGGCCTTGGAGAGACAGAGAGGCTGAGCCAACATATTCTCCTTTGTCTCAGGCTATGTGGAGTTCCTCAGTCACCTCGATTAAGACAACTGTTGTGCTGTGCAGTTTTCTGAAGCCGTGTTTTTCAGCAGCTGGGATATCATGCACCAAGACGTAGGTCACCAGTTGATCACTGAAAATTTTCTCTAATGTCTTCTGGAGAGGATAGGGAAGCACCACTGGAGGTCGACAGTAAATTTGCTGACCTCCCACACAGCGACAGCACAATACTGACACCGGTAATGTGTTGTCCCAAAAGGAAGTGTTTTTTGAGGGGGGCTTCGCCCCCGTATCCCCCGGATTTTTATATAATCAACTCCAGGTTGAAGCTGTTCCAGACAGGGGGCAGAACACCAGGAGAATAGCATCACCCAAAAACAGACCATTATAGCGACTGTCGCTGTAATGGTCTGATTTCAGGTTTCGCTATCGGGGTGTTGCACTGGAGGGGGTAACCGAGAGGATAGGGATGAGCCTCTAGTTAGAGACTAATGCACTGTACTCGAATTTAAAGACTGTGGCCATGTTGGCTTGTTTCCAGATGTTGGGAAGGGAGCCATTCTGGAGGGAGAAGTTGAATAGTTTTTGGATGGGTATGGTCAGTTCATCTATGGCCATCCTAAGCAGCTTCATATCCACTGCATCAGGTCCAGCTCTGGTTTTGGAAGCTGTGCTTAGCAGGTATTTTTTGAGTGTTTCTGAGCTTACCTTTTAAAAATAGAATTTAGGTCTTAGGGTGATGTATGGGATAAGGAGTCCTTGGGGGACAGGGGTAGCAGGCGAGGTACCTGTAGGCAGGTCTTTGCATATGTTCATGAAAAAGGAATTAAAGGACTCAGCGATGATTTGCAGGTTGGTGGTGTTCGATCCATTGATATTTAGAATGCTGGGAGTAGGCGACTTTTCTAACCCAGGACACTGTTGATGCCAAAGTCTTCTGGGATTACTACAGGATTCTTGAAGTTTAGATTTACAGAATTCACTTTTGGCTTTCCCAATAGCAGAGTTACATCAGTTTCTCAACACTTTGTACTTCAGAAGAATCTGAGGAATCCTGATTCTTTGTAAAGCCCACTGTTTTTTCCCATCCTTTGAAGAGCGTGAGGACATCTGGGGTGAGCCAGTGATTAGTGTTTCCTCTGACTCTTTCCTTTTTAAGGAGAAAATGGTCACACATGGTTTTGAAAGCCTCATGAAGAAATCAAAGATGAGGTGTATTTCAAGAATGCACCCAGGTAATGCCAATCAGTTAGATAAAGTTAGTTTCTAAATTCAGCAGCCTCTCACCATTTAGACAGCGGGTAAATGAATTTTGGTGGGGTGGTCTCTGTCTTCTAGTAGTCCAAGAGCAGTAGATCTGCAAGGGATCACTTATTAGATCCGGGAGTACCTCCTCAAGTGAGAGCCTTTCAGGACAGGATGCCAGGATCCAGCCAAAGTGTTTTTGTAGATTTTTGTAGTTGATTCAAGCTGGGGACTTGACTGTCTGACTGAGACAGAGGTCGGTCAGCTTGTGTTTGAATCGCCAGAGTGAGGGGAGAGCCTGCTGATGCTAAAGTCACTTAGGACGAGAGTTTCATGGTTTGGGTTCAAACAGCTAACATGTCCAAAAAGGAGTCAATCCAGTGTCAACCTGGCCAGGGGGAATGTAGGTGACGGCAAAAATGAGTTTCTTGCTTCCATGACTGAGTCCGATGTTAGTCGCTAGCAGGGCCTGTGTTAGACTTGATGGCACCCCAAACATACAAACCTGTGGTGCCCCTTCACCCTCACACTCTCCTGCCCCCCCATTTGTCTTTGCCCCGCTCACTTCTACTCATGCCACAAAAGTTGTAAGAGTACTGTAAAAACAGTTACATCTCTTTTATATTGGCACTCTATATATTTAAAAACTGCAAAAGCAAAGAAGCCAATACAACTCAAACATTTTAACAAAACCAGACGTGAAGCAAAACATACTACTAAATATTGCAAACCCAACCCCCAAGACTGACCAGGAGGCCCGTTACTCAAAGTCCATCCCCCAGCCACACCAGCAGTCCCTTCAATCAGAGTCCAAACCCACTAACCCCCCCAAGACAGACCTGGAGGACCATTACTCAATGTCCACCCCGTACCAGTAGGCACCATTGCTCCAGCAGCCCCTCCCCAACACACCATCATGTGAAGAAGAAAAAAAAACCCACCCAGCCAGCCATTACAACCTCCCATAGACAGAAAAGTTTATTATTATTTATTTTTTTTCTTTAATGGTAAGTGTCTGCTAGGCACAAGGCTCTGTTTTCAGGGATACCTGGGAGCATTGGGAAGTTAAGTGACTTGTTCTGGTTCACACAGTATGCAAATGGAGGTTGTGAGAATCAAACCAGCAGGTACCATTGCTCCAACTCCCTCCCCACACACACCAAGCACACAAACAAAAACAAAAGAAACAAGGCCCACCCCTGAGCCAGCCATTGCAACCTCCACCTCTTCTTTTTTAGTAGAACTTTCTGTAGAAGGCAGTATAGCACAGTGGTTTAGGGTTCTGAGCTAAAAACCTGGAGACCTGGGTCTGAACTCCCCAGTCCCCACTTGCATATGTAACCCTGAGCAAGTTACTTAACTTCTTTGTGCTCCCAGGTCGTACCTGGCAACAAGCTTCAGCTTAGTGTGCCTTTCCTGGTTAAGCAATTTCCCTTCACTTCCTTTTCCTGTTATTGGTCTACTAAATATTGCAGATCATGTACTACTTATTTTTCGGAGCCTTTCAAAATCTATCTGACTCTCCCTGCTCACCTCACAATATCTATTTGTGACATCAGAGTGTATGGTCATTGTAAGCACTATGATGTTGCAAACAAAACACCATGAGGTTAACAATGGAGAGGCAATGGGGAGATTTAGCACATATTACAGCCTGTGAAAGACAGAATCCTAGATTTAAAATCCTCCAATTGTAACCTCTTTAAAAAAAAAAAAACTCACTATAAAGGACAAACTGGCACATACAGTGCATTTTACACAAAGGACACTAAACAGCTATTATTGGGTCCGTTAAAACGATGGCAGCTACCCTTGTGGCCGCTGCTATCAATGTCATAATACAAATAAAAAAACATTTAATGAGCACCCATATACAAACATGAAATACCACATTAAACAGCGTATCACTTGCAGAACTGACCATGTGGTTTATATAATCCAATGTCCCTGTCACAAGTTGTATGTGGGGAAAATGACAAGAGAATTGAGAATGAGGATTGGGGAACATAAAGGTGATATACGCTTGAAGGACGATACATCAGCAGCTGCAAGACATTTTAATGAAGCAGGACATTTTGTTACTTTGCTCCGGTTATGGGGCCTGGAGAAGGTGGAAGACCCCTCTCATGGAAATATCACCTGGGATGACTTACTCCTTAAAAGGGAAGTTTACTGGATTTTTTCAAATGGACACCACAAATCCACGCATTGGATTAAATGAAGAATGTGATTGGGATCTATATTGATGAATATCCCCAAAAATGTGGAACTTTTAACATGGACTAAGTTTGGGTTTAAGAGTGACAGATTTTAATATGTACTCTTAACCAACTAAACAAATCACATGGACTTGGATATACGCTGTATAAAATACTCATAATATAATGAACCACTGATTTACTTTCAGCCTCACCCACAACCCTAGGACTGTCTGTTTCCCTATATGTGTGTGTGTGTGTATATATATATATATATATATATATACACACACACATATATATATATATATATATATATATATATATATATATATATATATATATATATATATATATATATATATATATATATATATATATATATATACACACACACACACACACACACACACACACACACACACACGTATGTATATATATATATATATATAAAGATATGTTACATCTTTATAAACATAAAATCAAATATTGATTTTGGAAGGTATTTAGTAAAAAACAGACCAAGAGGTAAGGTTTTATTTTTAAAATGTAAAACTAGTTGAAAACCTCAAAGGTCAAATTTGGGCATTTTAGCCCTGAGTGGGGGGCCAACTGCTGTTTAAGAAAAAACTCCTTATGGCCAGAGGCGCCACCAGCACACTGTCCCTCTGAGCCACAGCTTATTTCCGTTTCTGTGCTTTGGCACAGATAGATAGCAATGCTGGGAGGCAGAGTCAGCGTGACGTCATCAATGACATCTAGTCCCCCCACTGCAATGCTGTATATAAACTGCCCATGTGCGGGCTGCTGATGCGCCACAGCCAGGGAGTGTCCATGCAGCCACACTGCTCAGTACCTACCGAGTGAGTACCCATTTCTTTAGACATCAGACACTACATCAGCTTCAAATGGGAAAAACATTCTTATTTTTTATGTGCAGGATACAGAGGTGGCACTAACCAACTGTTTAAAGAGTTAAAAGCATAAGAGAAATCCTTATAAAGTGAGGTCCTTACTTTCATGCGAGGAAAACAGTAAGATTCAGATTGAATGGGAACTAAAATATTAAAATATGGTTACAAGTTTAAAGAACAGTGGATTTACTCAACAACATTAAAAAAAATACATATATTTTTACATGCAGGGTAAAGGTACAGGAGCCGTGTTTAGGCTCAGGTCTGAAAACTCATGAGAAAACATGATTTTTTTTTTCCAATCTCTTTTTCCCTCCGGTCATGGTCTGGGGGGCCCCTCTCAGGCATCCTGCCTGCTCCTGTCCTGCCTGAAGCCCACCTACCTGTGCCTCCTCTCTCCCTCCTCCTCTGTCCACAATCGGCACCCCCGGCTTAACCCCTCCTCTTTGGGCGCACTTTTAGACAGACTCCGATGTGGGAGAGGACCCAGGTGGAGGAACCTGGAAGGCCAGGCAGGATGGACTCGGCCTTGGGCATGGGGGCAGGTGCCGTCACCTACCCCTCAGACCAGGCTTTTCCTTGTTCTGGAGATCCCTCCCATGCGTGTGCACGTCCCCGATGCAAGGCCTACACGGCAACCCTTGTCTGCGTCACGGCACGTGGATTACGTGCTGCCAAGCATGCTGCAGTGCCCCTGGTCTCCACCAGGAGCTGCTGGCACACCAGGCAATCCCCGACCTCCCCCCCCAGGGAGGAGAGCAGCCCATCAGGCACTCAATCCTCGCTCGCCCCTGCCGACCCCGGCGCCCCAGCTCGCTCCCGCACCTGGGTTGCCAGCGTAGCGCGAGGTGTGGCGTCCAGCACCTCAACCCTCAGCGCCACCGGGCCTGCCGGAAAACATGATTCTTACAAGGCGAGTTACAAATATAAATAATAGGGTTGGACTTAGAAAAGGAAAGTCACTGGATATAATGAATGTGTTGGTCAAAGCGCTTTCTTCTTCTTGCAGGCATTGGATTAGCACTTATAATAACAAGGAGAAAATTACTAGGAAGAGATATAAATAGAAGGTACAGCCTTATATAATAATATACGGAGGCTTTGCAAATAATTAAATAATTATTAAGAAAAGAAACATCCTAGAGATAAGAGAAGCAAAAATGTTTTGGTCTTATAGAGACAGTTACATAAGTTTCTGTATTGCCTATGCTTGAGAAACTGATTAAAAGTAATAAAATTATAATTTACTAAGTGATAGAGGGTTTAAAAGATACCCATTTTAGAGGTACCCAGGAGTAGTCTGGAGCAGAAAAGGTCAGAGCCAAAGGCTGGCCTTCAGGAAATATAAGGGAACACAGGGGATGAAGATAGGGAGGCATACCAAACTGCCCTAAGGGAAGCAGGGAAGGCAGTAAGGCAAAGTTCAAACTGAGGAAACACTAGCACTAACAGTAAAAGAAGGTGACAAGACTTTCTATAGATACATTAGTGAAAGGAGAAAGTCCAGAGGGGGTATTGCTAAGCTTAATGGAGAAAAGGAACATGTGGAGAGGAGGACCCTGTAAAAGCATCTAGCCTAAATAGATACTTTTGCTCAGTATTTACTGAAGAGAAGGTAGGGCAGGCCCAAGCTCAGCACCATGGACACGGGGGGGGAGGTGAGCACTACTCCCTTCACAAAAGAAAGGGTCCTACAAGAGCTCGCTAAGCTCAGGGTGGACAAGGCAATGGGACCTGATGGCATACATCCCAGGGTACTTAAAGAGCTAAGGGTGGAACTAGCAGAGCCATTAGCAGAACTGTTTAGTGAGTCTCTGAGCACAGGAGAGGTCCCAGAAGACTGGAGAAGGGCTCATGTGATCCCACTCCACAAGAGTGGTAGCAGGGAGGCAGGGAACTACAGACCAGTCAGTCTTCCTCAGTAGTGGGCAAGATTATGGAGGCACTCCTTAAGGAAAGGATAGTGCAACACCTGGAATCCATAGGGGCACAGGATCCAAGACAGCATGGGTTTACAAAAGGAAGGTCCTGTCAAACTAATCTCATAGATTTCTTTGACTCGGTAACCAGAGTGATGGACCAAGGGGGAGCAGTTGATGTCACTTACCTCGACCTCAGCAAAGCTTTTGACACTGTTCCACATAGAAGATTGATAAGTAAGCTGGGTAGGCTCGGGGTGGGTCAGAAGTTGGTCAACTGGGTGGCAAACTGGTTGACAGGCAGAAAGCAGAGAGTGGTGGTAAATGGTATACAGTTAGAAGAGATGCAAGTCACAAGTGGGGTACCTCAGGGATCAGTCCTGGGGCCAGTCCTCTTCAACATCTTCATTAGTGACCTTGCAGATGGACTAGAGGGTAAGGCTTGTCTGTTTGCAGATGACACCAAGATCTGCAACAGAGTAGATGATCCAGATGGGGTGGGCAGAATGAGAAGAGATCTGGATAAACTAGCAAAATGGTCAGAAGAGTGGCAACTGGGATTTAATGGAAAGAAGTGCAAGATCATGCACATAGGGAAGAGAAACCCTGAAGCCACCTATAGGCTGGGAGGGGAGTTGCTAGCAGTCACAAAGGAAGAAAGAGACTTGGGCATCATCATCACTGATGACCTGAAATCATCCAAGCAGACCTCTAAAACAGTAGGTAAGGCTAGGGGGTGTTAGGGTGTATTAGTAGGGGTATCACAAGTCGTAAGAGGGAGGTAATAATCCCTCTTTACAAGACACTGGTTAGGCCCCATCTGGAGTACTGCGGCAGTATTGGAGGCCACACCTTCACAAGGACATTAACTCAAATTGAGGCAGTCCAGAGAAGGGCAACCAAAATGGTGCAGGGACTGCATCAGAAGACATATGAGGACAGATTAACAGAGCTCAATATGTATACCCTTGAGCAAAGGAGGGAGAGAGGTGATATGATCGAGGCACTCAAACATCTTAAGGGCATTAACAAGGTGAAAGAGTCTAACATGTTTAAATATAAGAAAAATAGCAGAACAAGAGGACACAGCATGAGATTAGAGGGGGGGGCCGATTAAGGGGGAATGTGAGGAAATTCTTTTTCACAGAAAGGGTGGTGGATGCATGGAATGGCCTACCTCAAGAAGTGGTGGCTATGAATACAGTGCAGGGCTTCAAACAGGCATGGGATAGGCATAAGGGAGCAATACAAATGAGTATGAATAGATAGGCCACTGACAGAGCAAAGGCCGATGGCACATTTATAAGGTAGAAAAAGAAATGGGCAGACTAGATGGGCCTTGCGGTCCTTATCTGCCATCAACTTCTATGTTTCTATGTAGACACTTCTCTTCAAAGAATAATGGAATATGGGATCTTTTTAAGTTATATTATGGGAAAGGTTTCTTCTTCTTGAACTAGAGAGATTCCGACGTTATATGTAGGAATTTATTGTATGATGATATAAAATATTTATGTACTATAATGGACTAAAATAATTTTGTTTAACTTTACAGATTGTCAACACAGTGGGCTGATGAAGTGGCAACGCCCACAAAACTGTTGCCCGGTATTTTGGGTGGTTTGAAAATAAGCTAAATTTGAAAGAAAGAACTAGATTCAGTGGAGTTCGCCCTTTCCTTTTTATTTGAATCTGTGAAGATGTCAAAGAGGACGATCCAAGTTAAAGAAATAATAAATATAGGAAGGGCATCCTGAACCATCCAAGTTCTCAAGAGGCAATGACAAACCCTGCAGTGCTTTTCTTTTGCTCCTTTTTTAAGCAATTTTCTCCAAGTTGTCTGACTGAATTCCAAATGTGGATGACCATTCTCTGTGCTTGGTTTATGGAGAACTGGGAAAGAAAAACTATAACATGCACAAAATTAGATTGCCTGTAATTACCACTGTATTTAACAGAGGTTTGTCAAAACATTTAAACCTGGCATCTGGAGATATTGCAGATGTGAGTTTTTCACAGGAAAAGCGGTTACCTGAATGTGCTGAGAAGTCACTTTCCTGTTTCCTCGGTGTTTGTTATGTTCCCTGGGAATTGTAAGCAGGACACTGTTAACTAACTCACTGGTAAGAGGGTCCCAAAGAAAATGTGGAATATACTATGGCTTTGCAGCCATGATAAACTGAGTTTGAGACATGTTTACAAATGTACATCTATAGAAGACCGATTTTGTTTATGGGGAGCCTGTGGCCTACAATTTAACACCATGGAACATTTATTTTTCATCTGTAAAACTGTATATCACCATTTTTTGGAATTTAGTGGCAGTGCACTGGGAAGAACAGATCTTCTGAACAATTACCTATGAAACACTGTGCAAAGGTCACTTCAAGGGACTGGAAAAAATAGCATCCCAGTACTTTATGTGTAATTCGTACATTTTAAGTGGTGTATTTGGAAGAATAGGTGATAATTTTCATTGCAGCACAAGGACAATAGACCGGGATCCCTTTCCTTACAGTAAGTTATCACTCGCGATGCCGGCAACATGGGTTTGGTAAGGAGCCTGGGTCATCGGGGCCACCGGGGGGGGAGCATCTAGCATCTTAGGGGATGCTCTCTTCTTCCTGGGGGGAGGGTGCCAAGTCCTGCTGCACTACTGCATAGATGTATGGATGGCAGAGGGCATGGGACTCTGAGAAGGAGGGATGCGCTGCACTGCATATTGTGTGTCCATGTTGAGACATGTTCAAGTCGATGACTACATCCTAACGTCAGCTTCCCTATGGGGTAAGTAGGTCACACTGCACAGAAAGAACAAGGTAAACCAAATAAGAAAAAAAACTCCACCCTCAGCTACATCAAAATCCATTTTATCCAGACTGGAAAAAGCTGGTAAATCCGCCAAACCAGAGCTGAGGAGGCACAGAAATAAAAAAAAAAGTAATGAATGAAATAACATGAACATTTTTGTATTAATGAGATTTTAAAACAGAAAACTTTTAACATCTACTGGAAAGGGTTAATTAACATGATTGAAATTACTAACAAAACTGGGAAAGCCTGATTTGTACCTTTCTCTGCACTTGTATATCCTTCAAATCCTCCCTCAAGGAACCGATTTAGAGGGAGTAGTCCTTGTGACTGTCACTCTTAGCAAGCTACTGTTTTACCTGGTTTCTCCTGCTAGTGCTGTCAAGTGTCTAGATTGCCAATGCAACAATCTGTGTTTTCTGCCTATAACTAATATCTGACTTCTGCATATGTCCTTGTTTATTGTAAATCCTGTATATTAATTGTATTAAGTTTGCCTGTTATACTGTCTTTAATTCCTGGTTGCCCTGAAAAAAGGACATCTTGTCTCATGGAGCCTACCTGGTTACCAAAATCCACGAACTAACTAACATTGTAGGGCCTGTTTAGTTTCCCAGTTTTTTGTTCCTTCATATGCCCATCTAAATTCTGTTAATGTTTTCATGGATGCTTTATTAGTTTTGTTTCTGATATGTTTCTCTCTTTTAATTGGTTATATTTGTTTATTTTACCCAATAAAATCCTACTACTCTTCTTTGATAGGTGACAAAGGGTGTTTAATTTTCTCATGTACAGTGACCAGAGAAGGGCAGAAGGGGCCTCCATTTATCATCTCATCTGAAGGACAGCAACTCAAATTGTTCAGTACCGCCTCATACTGCACTGTAATGTCAGTTACGGTATCACCCCAAGTACCTAGTGTGGAGCTAGAACCCATAACCTTGTGATCTTCTGGTCTCAGAGACAAGCATGCTACCTGCTGAGTCACTGACACCGACTGTGATGTATGCAGCATCCTTGCAAACAAATTAAACTTGAAGGTATGGCTGCCTATATGTGCCCCAGCTATATTGACTATACGTGAACCATGGCTTAAAGGGATACTGCACACCCCCTTAGGCCTCAGATTGTCCCTAGATTAGAAAACACACGTTACGATTGCTCACATTTTGTAAAGATTGTTGATGTAGCTATTTTTTGATTCTGATTCACTTTTTCTTTTTAAAAGTAAACAAGCATTTGTCAGTGCCAGAAGTTCGCCGCTGATATTGATGTACTAGGTCTAGGAATAGATCCCCTTGCCAGAAGACTAATACGGGATGGACATGGGGGGGGGGGCGCAGTTACAGCGGGGCAGCAGCAGACTCATTTAAATCAGAAATGACATGCATATGGCTGAAACTGATCTAGACAGCAGGGGAATGCAGACTAGCAATTTTTGCACTAACCACTGCGCCACTTAACTTCACTTTCTAATTGTTGTGATACACACACACACACTAATACATATACACATATATATTCCAGTGAGTATAACATAGCAGTGCACCATCTACACACGTTTACAGATTAAAAGAAAAGACATCAAGTGATCATTTTCTTCTTTTCAGGCTCTGAGGGACATCAGAGGGTGGGGAGTTTCCACTAGATACTTCAGTTAAATAAGCAATGACATGCAGAAGGCTGAAAACTGATCTAGATAGTGGGGAAATGTAGACTAGCACTTTTGCACTAACTGAAGAGCATCCTAACTACACTTCCTAATTGTTGTGATACACACACCTGACTAATACAAATACACATATATATTATAGTATAACATAGCAGTGCACTGTCTATACAGAACACACACACACATACATATACATACACATACACACACACACGTACAGCTGATAACAGTTGAGTGTGGCGGCTGGTGTCAGTATACTGCAGGTCATTGTTGGGACGTGTTGGTGTTGTCAGCGGATTACTCAACGTGAAGGACTACGTGAAATTTTCGTCACTGTGGCTTGGTGGAGTCATTATATGGCATTTATTTACTTATACATCTAAGCCTAACTTTTACTGGATTTTGGATAAGCACTGTTTTGCACTAACTCACTGTATTAATCTACTGCATGACTGGGTAACTACGGCAGGACCAGGGAGGTCAGTGGATGTGGCCTATCTGGACTTCAGAAAGGCCTTTGACACCATCCTCCATAAAAGGCTGATTAAAAAACTGCACAGCCTCAGGGAGGATCCTAGAACCATAGCATGTGCGTGCTTCCACAGGCGCACGCACAGCCACGGCATGGGGATTCAGGGGAAAAAACGCGGGCATAAACACAATTAAAAAAAAACGGAGAAATGGTCTGAAGAATGGCAGCTGGGATTCAATGACTATGAAGTGCAGGATCATGCAGATAGGGCGCAAGAACCCAGGGGCAAAGTACAAACTACTGGGGGAAGTACTGACAGTCACAAAGCAGGAAAGGGACTTGGGTCCTGCGAGATGATAACTCCCAAGAGAAACTAGGCAGTGTGATAAGGTGGCTGGAAAGGCTAGCCAGATGCTTGGATGCACAGGGAGAGGTATCAGGAGTATAAAGAGGAAGTCATCTTGCCCCTGTACAAGACACTCATGAGATCGCACCTGGAATACTGCATCCACTTCTAGAGGCTCATCTGAGAAAAAACATGGACAAGGTGGAGGCGATACAGTGGAGGGCAACTACAATGGTGCAGGGCATACAAGATAAGACCTAGGAGGAAAGACTAGCCAAGTCGATATTTAAAATATTTATTTCATTTGGATAAATCATTTAAACCATTAGAAATATTGAATTTTTACAGGACATGCCAGTTGGGATTTGATACATCGAATCTCAACTGGCATATCCTGTAAAATATCACTTACAGTGAGTGGGGTCATGCTTTTACCTATTATTTCTAATGAATTTGCACAATGCAGATCTGCTGA
This sequence comes from Neoceratodus forsteri, assembly GCA_016271365.2. Classification (NCBI taxonomy): domain Eukaryota; kingdom Metazoa; phylum Chordata; order Ceratodontiformes; family Ceratodontidae; genus Neoceratodus; species Neoceratodus forsteri. Next base: position 681,381,912 of record CM057453.1, on the reverse strand, counting down.
GATGCAGCTTTAATGTGGTCTTCCTTTTACACATTTTTACAATGTTTTTTTCCTAGAATATGCCCGATGAATGCTATATATTTAGCCTGGATAGTTCACAGAATATGTGGCATCCTTTTTCAGTGAGGCTGTACATTGACACAATATTATGCTGCACTGTGTAAAATCAGAGCATGCTTAAACAATATTTTACATCTGGACTAGGCTACCCTGAATAAATACATTATAAACATTTTAAAATCATGACTCACTGGAAACAAGATAGTGCATCTAATCTGGGACATCCTGAGTAAATACAGTGCAAACATTTGTAAAATGAAGATCCCTATGAGAATGAGATGTAGCATCTCCCTGTGCTACCAGGATATAAAATATAGGATACATATTTAAAGGAACTCTACTGTAAACTGAACTTAACTGTATCCACGTATCCAAGACTGACACAGTTTCTTTATTGTTCTATAATATATTAGATTGCAGTATTTATTTTGAATATTGAGGCCATGAGGATGGTGAATACAGAATGTGTTTGCTGTAGCTCAATATAAATATTTTCCAAAAAGCATAGTAAAATTAGTAACAAAAGATAACAGTTCTTTACAGATGTCTTCAGCTATAGTAAACCGTGTCTGAAACAGTGCTTATCAGATAGTGTCTTAACTCATTATATTCGGGTGGCCATTTTGTATCAGGGGAATCAATGGATCGTTCGGACTTCAATACGGAGCTATTGGGTACAATGAGTTGTTAAGAGGTTAAAAACAATTTAAATCTTTTAGGAGATTCTTTGCTGGAAAGGGTGACATTTATGAGGTATGAATCTTCTTGAAAGAGAGTACCGCCAACTGAAGCTAATAGCAAGAAAATGTTTAAATGCTAAGTATTTAAATGAGCAAGTTGTTGCATTTTGAAGGAGATAAACTTATACTCCAGTTTAATAGGCAACCAATATTTAACAAGCTGTTTTAATTTCCATTGCTGTAATGTTGATGAGGAAGGGAGCAGGCAGGCTCAGTCCGTCCACACTACACGCTTGCCCGATAGCGGATGCAATCCGTTACAGGCGTGGAGTGGTGCAGTCGTCCACACCTGGCAGTGTCTGTTCACCGGGACCCGGCACTGCGGTCCACACCATCAGGATCGAGCGGCCGCTTCTGGCGCCGATCTAAATGCAGTTCGCGTGGCGTCCTGCAGGGACCGACAGGCAGTCCACACTAACAAGCTGCAACGGTCCCAGGGTGGACCGGTTTCATAACCGTGTGGAAACCACAACGGTTACGAAAACGCCTCCTGCAACGTTATCAGTGTAAACGCACGCAGTTACCAATGCGGTTTACACCCTCGGTAACGTTACAGAAGGGTTTTCAGGCTGCAGTGTGGACAGGGGCTCAGAGCACATGTTGAGATTGGCTGTGCTTGCTGAAAGAACTGATTTATGAATGTGTTTGTCGGCACATTGTTTTGAAGTCCATGCAATCTCATGTCTGAACAGTGTCATAATCAGGCTTGCTGATTACTGGTCAAGCCCCTTGTAGAGTCTGCTGCACTGGACCACCGTGACACACTTCTCAAAACCCTGTACATAGCAAAATGTTCGACTTGCGCTAGCACGCATGATGAACATAAACACAGACTACCCACCATGCTGGTGTTACCACAGAAAAATGTGTTTACTTTCTTTAATCAACATCCACTACACCATTCCTGGCCTTGGGCGCATCCTTGACACAATCTAATCATTCATGATGCTATGGGGAGAGTGGAGACTATTGAATCATGAGAGGCTGCACTGTGTGGGGGTGTTCCTAATGTTTAGGATAACTGCATTAAAAGTAGGTCTAGGATTTGAAGCAAAACAAATGTTGGTAAAATTGCACCATTCCTATATGCATTTCAGTTCTACTAAAAAAGCAACCAGATCAAACAACCAACAACTTATATAGGTTTTAGAGAACATGAACAATCATACACTTTCAATTTTCAATCAGAATTAATATGATGCAAAAAGGGTTAACAGTGTCCCTTTAAAACCAACATATCTGAATCTGATGTTTATCTTGGTGGCTACCAAACATACTGTATGGACAAATAAAGAAAAAGAGGAGAGGTAATGTTTCATATGCAAGATGATATTGAAACTGAAGTAATGGAGGTTGTGCACCCAACCACTGACTATGAATGGCTTTTTTGAAAGTATTATTGGGAAAATGAAAAAAAAAAATATATATATATATATAGCAAATATAGCAAATATACCTCCCAAAAATGGGAGATAAACTGAAAGACCTTTTGGTATGCTTGGTAAAACAAAAATGGGAGGTCATTATACTGGACAATTTTAATTGAAATTGGAATGGAGCATACAGAAAGCAATACTGCCTGGTGTGTCATTCTTGTTGGCCTCAGCCATATACAATTATAAAGACCCCCACCTTCCCAGCAGCTGACAACTAGAGCGCCCCTGTCACTCTGAGGTCAAGTAATGTTGCTCATAATAAGATCACAGAAAGGTGGAACTCCTCTTCACCAGGCAGCCAAGCAGTGTCACGCAGATAAAGCACTGCCATTATTCAAGCTCAAGGATCAATGCATCCACATATGTAGACATAAAAGGCCAGAGTCATCAGGATGGAACCTTTTAAGAAAAAAAGAGGTGTAGAGAGTTCAGCTCCTGCCCAGAGGAGAGTGACCAAGGGCCCCCATGCAAATTCAGTAAACTGTCATAGGGGAGCGAGTCAGCCTATGATATTGCCCCCTCCCCTTGTATTTGAGGCCTACCATAATTGCCACATGCTGCTCACCCTTGGCTAAGGCTATGGAAATTGAGACAGAAAGGCACTATATCAGGGAGCCACTGCAGTTCAAGTGAACAAACCAAGAGATCGGGACCGGGAGACACTGAAAAGTCCAGCCGAAACAGGGAGAGAGGAGACCAATGAGTAGGAATAAAGGAGTGGGAGAAGAAAAATAGAGATGCGACTGTACTTGGATCCTCCCAAAACGGCTTCATTCTCTGTATGTCAGAAAGGTGCACCCGTGGAGTCGTGAATGTCTCAGGCAACAGGAACTGAAAACCAACAGCTACACTTTCCCTGGGTCTGCACCCTGCTTCTTACGAGTCACAATTTTATAGTGCTAATTAGCTTGCCTTCTATTGGCCACAGCAGAGAGGCTACAATAAATGAAACACAATCCCCCCTTCCCAGGTTATTAATATCGGCGGTCCAGATAATGTTAAAGAAAAAAATGAGAAGGATCCTGCCTGGCATTTAACACTTACCTCATAGTACTGGAGGTGAAAGTACCATATCGTAAATTACAAATTATAGCCACCAGTATAGAGGAAGAGGCCAATGGTCTGGGGGAAAAAAAAAGGCATGCACTGTTTACAACAACATTTTCAGGTATTAGGTTCTTGTGTGCTATGAGACTGGCTGCTCGTCAAGTCCTCTGATTGTGATGGAGTCTGTGCTTGGTGTCTGGATCCGAGCTGTGCCCCAAGAGTTTTTTCATGGGTGAGAGATCATCTTGAACCCTGGTTCCCCCCTCCCCGTTGCTACTTTTCTTTCTCCCGTTCCTGCATGTGTTGATGTTGTAGGGTCTTGTCAATCTGTATTCCTTGTTTCATAAGGAAGGAGGCTGCCTCGATTAGGGTTTCATATTTTGGATCCTGTATCTGAAAATTACCCTTTTTTTTGTCCTCCTCCTCCCTGGCTGGCCCCCTCACACCTTGCTATTCCTCCTAGCCCTGTCTTCTGCCATGTAGGGGGCTTACAGCCCCAGTGCCTTGATCTGCCTCCACGGATTTCCCCACATGGCAGAGCCTACTGGGTTCCCCAGGCCCAAGAGGAGACTAGGTAACAGACGCAGCAGTAGGCAGCCCAATAGGCAGTGCAGAGCCTGCGGAAGAGTGCAGTGTCGTTTTGCAGCAGCCGAGGTTTTTTTCCACTATTCTCTCCCCTCTCCTTGGATACCTTGTGGGGGAGGACTAAGCGGACGCAAGGATATCTGTGCATCCCAGTCCGGAGGTGCCCATCCATCCCCTTGCTGCTCTGCCACCTGTAGTCTCCCATGTCAGTACTGCAGCAGAACAAGCAAACCTATGTCCCTGGAGGAGACTGTCTTATGGGATGCTCAATCCTTCTCTCCCTGGTCGACCTCCAAATGACTCAGATCCGTTACCAAACCCGGGTCGCCAGCATGGTGGCAGGTGAGACATAAGCACCTCAGGCTTCCACGTCACTGGGCTGGCTCTATCAGTAAATATTCTGAGTCAGGCAGGGTATTCTAGGCCGGCCACCTTTATTATGAAGCTCCTTCTGAACCGCCAGCACCTGTTTCCTTTTGACTAACAGCCTGAGCAAAGTCATGTTCAAAAAAACAATCTCATGTCCCCAAAGATTATTTCTTTCTTCCCCCAGGCATGCTTGAGAACTTCCATCTTCATTCTTCTAAATTTGTATTTATTTTTATTAGAAATTTGGATAACACCTTTGAGCACAAATGCTCTTTTCCAAAGGTTTCACATCAATATAGGATTATGAAACAAGTTTACAGAAATATGCACACACCAGCTCAAGTGGAGTCTGGTCAGTTACAGATACTGGAGTTACAAACAGCGGTGGAGAAATTGGGCATAATACCAAAGGGTGTTTAGTCATATAAAACAGTACAGAAGGGTAATCTAGTCATTTAAAACAACATCAGGTGCGGAAACCCAGGACTGCTCTCCTTCTCCAGGGGGGAGGGTACGATGTGTGACCATTGCTTGATGGACCCCTGGCGGAGGCCTGGGGCACCACAGCAACCGGCACCAACAAGACTCTGAGGGGTGGGACAGATGCTGGCATCATTGCACATTCCCACCCCCGCTTACAGGGGAGAAAACATAGCTGCCAGCCGTCAGATGAAACCAGCCTTCGGCTTCAATCAGCCTCCAGGATGGCCTTCTTGACCTATCCCGTCGTCTGCGGTGTCGTATAGGGGGTCAGCGTCATGGCCCCACCCTGGGGGGTAAGCCAGGGGGTATCAAGGGGGGTACATCCAGTATGGAGGTGGAAGCGAGGGCCCGTGACCTGGCTGAGGTACCAGGTGGCTGGCAGCTGCAAAAAGTATAATAAACAAACAAAAAAAAAAAAAACACATCATCAGGCGGTTTTCATATCGGAGTTACAGACAAAGGTACTGTAGCTCTAACTGCATTTTGGATAACCAAGGGAGAGCCCTTTTTCTTGTGGTGATGCTCAGTGAACAGCATTGTCTTTTTTATAATTTAGGACAAGTTTACTGCTATCAAACCAGTCTTCCAAGGACTTGAAGCTATTTTGGAGATCACTTGAGAGTTCCCCATATTGTGAGCTACTGTTGTAGATAACTGCATTGTCAGCATATAGTAGCATCTTAGATAGAGGGCAGGCTTCTGGAAGTTTGTTAATGAAAAGGCCAAAGAGGAGCGGGCCAAGTATTGACCCCTGTGGGACCCCAACTGTAACACTTTTTGCATTTCAGAGCACTCCATCAATCCTTATCCTCTTTTTATTTTATTTTTTTAATTGAATTGTTTCACCAGGAAAGGCACAATGAGCAACAAGATGCTAATCTCCTGGTGCGATCGGGGGGAGAGACAGAGGATTGGATAACACTATCAATTGAGGAACATTTAAACAGAAAATACAGCAGCATGAGGTTACATTTTGTGATAGGATGCAGGTTAGCAAGTGAGGAACATTTGACAGTAAACGCAGCAGCAGGAGGTTACATTTTGTGTGAGTTATAGACGAGATCATAGAACAACTAGGTTACAGATAGGCACATAATACACATATATGAATTACTATAGTTAGGATTACAAGAGTTGAGAATTGCAGAAGACCACAAGAAGCAAGTAGCAATAACAATAAGTGCGAGGGTTCAGTAAGTGTGTAGGTAGGGCCAAATAAGCCAGCTTTCTCAGAAAGCATTTGCTATGTGCCAATGGTCAGGCAAGATGGGGGAGTAGGGGCAGTGCCTGGCAGAGTCAGGTGCAGGAGCAATTTACCGTTAAGTAATTTGCCAGGGCGGTAGAAAGAGAGTGGGCAGAGGAGGAGTGGTGAATTTGCAGAGGGAGCTTATTCCATAGCTTAGGGAAGTGGTGCGAGAAGGCTGCTTGGCCAACAGTGGTCCTCTGCCGAGGGATTACTAGTTGGCAGGAGTCGAGGGATCTAAGGGCATATGAGAGTATGGTGGAAAGGTAAGATGGGAGGGCACCTATCCAGAACTTAGAGACAAATGTAGCACAGTGCATAATGCATCGGTTTTCGAGGGATGGAAATGCCAGGGACCGGTAGAGATCGCAGTGATGGGTGAGGGGAGGGGCATAAAGAGCAAAGCAGCAGAAAACATTGAAAAGGGTGTCTAGTTTCGATAAGGTGGACTTTGGAGCGGCACTGTAGACGTGGAAATATGTGCTGAACTCAGCAGAGACTGCTCTTGGTTCCGAGAGAAGGGAGTTGTTAACATTTAGGAACAGAGTGGGATTTGCAGTTGGTGGAGCGAAGAGGGAGTGAAGGACTTTTCAGAATTTGGGGAGATTATTTAAGTTTTTCCGGAGGGAGTTGTTGAAATGCTCGGCTTTGGCCAGACGAGTTGCTCTGGTACACTTGTTTCGAAGCATTCAGTAGGTGGAGAGGTCTTGTGGGTGGCGTGAGGATTTATGAGCTCTCCAAGCTCCACCCAGTGCGGTAGTACTGAAACCAAGCTAGGGTTTCTGAAGAGAGGCCCAGGGCAGAGAGCTTGTCCAGCAGTAGTGGGTGGTTTATGAGGCTGAAGGCTTTTGTCAGGTCTATGTAGATGGCACCAACCATGTGCCCTTTGTCAAGGGCCATATGCAGATGGTTGCAGCATACTAACAAGAGCAGTTCTGGTGCTGTGAAGTTTCCTAAAGCTGTGCTGCTGTTTGCACATCAGGTTATACTTAAGTAGGAGACTAACTGGTCAGATGTTATTTTTTCCAATGCTTTGGACGGGGGGGGGGGTGAGGACAGAGACTGGCTTATAGTTGGCCACATTGGAGCGGTCCCCACTTTTAAGTACTGGAGTAACAATAGTGGCTTTCCAGATTTCAGGGAACTGTGAGAGTTGTAAGGACAGATTATAAATCTTTGGGGAATTGCTAGTTCATCAAGCACTAAGGCCAGTAGTTTCATGTCTACCATATCACCACCCATTCTTGTTTTTTCCCCAGGACCCTTTTAACATATTAGAGGGTTTCCTTTACAGTAACACGCTTAAACTAAAAGTTATGGAGATCCGTGACCGGGCAGGATTGGTTATACTGTCCAGAGAGGTCATCATCGTTGTCCACAGGTGCCTTGTCGGGGGACTGAGCTCAGATTGGTGAAGGCCTGATTAAAGATATTTGCTATTTCTGAAGGGGCCATAGTGATCTTTTCGTTTGAGTAAGCATTGTCAGTGTTGATTTGACATTGCTGTTGAGGAAGTCTTTCAGGCTGTCCCAAAATTTCTTCCCATTGCTCCAGTATATATGCAGTTGGAGGGCAAACGTAATACAAAGTGGAACTCACAATAGGAACAAACACTACATTGTTCTAGGTAGCGTTACTTAAGACAGACTACATCTAGAGTACAATAAATACAGAACCCAAAACAGACACAGTTTAAATACAGCACATTAAATATAGTAAAATAGGTAATCATATATTAAAATGTTCATAGAATAGGTAAACAGGCCTATCAACGCTGTGGTCTGTAGTACAGCCTAGACACATGAGCAGGTATAGGAGAAATGAGCATGGAGTTAAGAAGCACATGGAGTAAATTGCGTAACGCTGTCATGTTTTTGAATTATTTCACCAAATTTTCAACATGGCCTTTTTGGGACCTCCCTCATGAACAGTGGCACTGTGATTTCTACATTGGTCCCGAAGGTGATTCTGCACAGTGACCGCTAAATCACCTTTCGAACAGAGAAATGAAATGACAGTGCCAGTCCTCATGAGGCGGGTTCCAAGAACCCATGTTGAAAATCTGGGACCAAAAACTCCCCAAAATGGCTGAGATATCAACCTGAGTTGAACCCCCCACTGATTGCCATTATAGGGCTTACTGTGATTTCTTCAGTTTGTGGTCTGATTTTGAAGAGTACAGACGTGTTCCTGGTCCACAGAAGATCGCAGTTAGACATTCGGAGGTGTAAGCAGGGTGAGGTGGGGTGCAGAGGGGGGTCGGATGGGGACAGGTGGTGAGGACGATGAAGGACCATTTTCTTTTTCTGTAGGTTTAAAAAAAAGACCTGGGGGACAGTTTTCTTTTTACAGGTGAAATACTATGAAAATAAATTGCGGAACACTGCGGTGGGCTCTCAGTGTGCCAGACTAGTTGGGGGGGAATAATGCCGATCCAGGATTGGGCACCAGAGGTCGGCTGGAGAGGGAACCCGACACCGGGAGGGCATCCCGGTGTCGGAAAAAGATAATTACTTGACACACTGGGGTGGGCTCCCAGTGTGCCACAATAGTGGGAAGGCAGCCGACATAGGGATTGGGCACCCGATGTCAGCTTTGGGGTGGGGTGGCAGAAGCGCCAATTATGCAAAGTCGTGATGGGGCTCATTTATTTATTTCACCGGGAAAGGCACACTGAGCAAATGAGTTGCTCGTAAGTCCAGCCATGCACATTACTGTGCACTGTAATGCACATGGCTGGAATGTGCCAGGTTGCTTGGGGGGGGGGGGGAGAAGAGATCTGCCGCTGTAATGATGAAACTGTCCGTGACTGGAGCAGCAGATTTCTTTCAAGTCCGGCACTCGCTCTGAAGCTGCCATCATTGGCAGCTTCCCTGTTGATTGGTGGCCAAGGGACGCACCCCTGAAAGCATTCGTTGGATTGACCAAACACTGCCGCACCTCTGCAATGTTCTACTCACCTCAAAATATTTCTTGTGCACTGCGCGCGCAAGCAAACATAAAAAGGGAGCAGGCCAGGACACAATTGATCCTATTTTTTATAAGATTGGGGCCCCATATTAGCTAAATACATAGCATACCTGTTTAACTTTTCAGTAAGTACTTCTAAAATTCCACCAATTGGAAAACAGCTTGCAGCATGCCAATCTATAAAGGTGGTAACAATCTGGACCCTGGATGTTATTGACCTATTTCCATTTTGACTCTTGTCTCTAAAATACTAGAAAAGTTAGTCTATGAGCAGTTAACAGAATATCTGGATAAACATAAAATACTGATAATCATCAAGCTGGTTTTCAAAAGGGCATAATACAACATACGCAGCATCCATGGTTGTTAATGACATCTTTACCGTTTCCGATCAGGGCAATTTAGTTCCTGCAATATTTTTGGATTTATCAAAAGCATCTGACTCTGTTGATCACAACATTAATATCTCAGGTCTGGGCTTAGGTGCTCTGTCTTGGTTCTCTGCCTACTTGTCTTCCCATCTACAATGTGTTAAAGTGGGTGAACACTGCTCTGACTTTGCCATGGTAAAGAAGTGCTCCAGGTTTCAGTACTGCGACCCCTTTTGTTCCTTATTTATTGTCAATGACTTGCCTAAAAGTGTATCATCAGCTTCCAATATTCTTTTGTTGGCTGATGACACTATTATATACTTCCCAAACAAGGCTGGTACAGTAGCTATAAATACCTTGCAGAAAGATTTTGATAACATTCAGCATACTCTGTTTAACTCTCGCCTATTGTTAAGTGCAAGTAAAACTCAATGGGTTTTATTTTCTGGTAGATTTAAGGCAGAGAACCAAAATAACATAAATAATAGCATTAGAGCATTTGGATGGAACTGAATTGAAAAGAACTTCTGTATATAAATACCTTGGTATACTGCTACATGATTCCATGAAATCGGACCTACATATACAAAAGCTTTTTAACAAACTTAAAAAACTGCCATCTTTTTTATAGAAATAAGGCATGATTTAGTTGTAACATTTGTAAAAAGTTGGTAAACTCTGTTTTGTCTCAAATTGATTACAGAGACTGCCAGACACGGTTTTGAAACTTTCAGAGCCTCTATATCGTAGTGCTTTGAATTTTTTTTTTTTTTTTTAAAACAGGGCTGTCATGGCGATCCCATCTCTGCAACCTCTATTCTGAGATTGGTTGGCAGTCATTGTCAGTCCGAAAACAAACTCACTGGTAAATTTATGCTTATAAATTTGTTCTAAATAAATTGCCTTCATACTTGTTAGGCTTGGTCTCTAGCAAACAGCAATATAAATATTCCTTAAGATCTACTGATTTACCTCAGTATGGTTTACCTAGATTTAGAACTAGATTTGACAGCTGTAGATTAGCTGTAGCTGTACCTATGACTTGGATCTCTATGCAAAAAAAAGGTTAAAACTGACATCAATAGTTTCCATATCACATTTTAAATTACTTATTAATGACACAATGACTCGTGTACAGTGCCTTCAGAAAATATTCACCCCCCCTTGGATTTTGTCACATTTTGTTGCGTTACTACCAGAATTTTTAATGCATTGAAATGATTTTTCCCCCTTGATTCACACAGCATACTCAACAATTTAAAGGGGGCAAAAATATTTATATTGTGTAACAAAAATTTATGAAACATTAAAAGCTGAAATATCTTGTTTACTTAAGTATTCACCCCCCTGAGTCAATACTTTGTAGAAGCGCCTTTGGCAGCAATTACAGCTTTGAGTCTTCTTGGGTATGTCTGCATCAGCGTTGCACATCTGGATTTGGGGATTTTCACCCATTCTTTCTTGCAGATTTGCTCAAGCTCTGTCAAGTTGGATGGGGAGTGTCGGTGAACCGCAATCTTTAAGTCTTTCCACAGATTCTCAATGGGATTCAAGTCTGGGCTTTGGCTGGGCCACTCAAGGACATTCACCTTCTTGTTCTGAAGCCACTCCAGTGTTGCTTTGGCTGTACGCTTGGGGTCGTTGTCCTGCTGGAAGGTAAATCTTCGCCCCAATCCAAGGTCTATTGCAGACTGATGCAGGTTCTCCTGAAGGATGTGCCTGTATTTGGCTCCATTCATTGTTCCCTCTATCCTGACAAGTGCTCTAGTCCCTGCCACTGAAAAGCATCCCCATAACATGATGCTGCTACCACCATGCTTCATGGTAGGGATGGTGTTACATGGGTGATGAGCTGTGTTCGGTTTGCGCCAGGCATAACGCTTTGCATTCACGCCAAAGAGTTCAATTTTTGTTTCATCAGACCAGAGAATCTTTTGCCACATGGTCTCAGAGTCTGCCACGTGCCTTCTTGCAAACTCCAGGCATGCTATTATGTGGCCTTTTCTCAGGAGTGGCTTCAGTCTAGCCACTCTCCCATAGAGGCTACATATGTGAAGTGCTGCAGAGATTGTTGTCCTCTGGACAGGTTCTCCCATCTCAGCCATGGAACTCTGTAGTTCTGTCAGGGTGGTCATTGGATTCTTGGTCACTTCCCTGACCAAGGTCCTTCTTGCCCAGTTGCTCAGTTTGGGAGGACGGCCTGCTCTAGGAAGAGTCTGGGTGGTTCCGTAATCTTTCCATTTCCTAATGATGGACTCGACTGTGCTCCTGGGAACTTTCAACACCCTAGAAATGTTTTTATACCCCTCCCCAGATCTATGCCTCCTCACAATTCTATCACGGAGTTCTACGGACAGCTCCTTGGTCTTCATGGTAGAGTTTCTGCTCCTGACATGCACCGTCAACAGTGGGACCTTATATAGACAGGTGTATTTCCTCTGAAATCATGTCAACCATGTGAACTGACCACAGGTGGACTCCATTCAGGTTTTAGAGTGCTCTCACAAGGAAACTGGATGCACCTGAGCTCAATTTGTAGTGTCATAGCAAAGGGGTGAATACTTATCAAATCAAGACATTTCAGGTTTTTATTTTAAATTACACGCATAAAAATTCCAGAAGTTTCATTCCACTTTGACATTATAGAGTAATTTGTAGAAATGATAAAAAAATCCCATATAAATGTATTTTAATTTGAGTTTGCAACATCACAAAATATGACAAAATCAAGGGGCCAATACTTTCTGAAGGCACTGTATGTAGATGTTTTAATTGAACTACAGCTTTAATATTTATGGATGTATTATTGTAATATATGTACGTGAAAGTATGTTTATATGTTCCATGTTGGATGCAGTTGTAAAAGAGAGCTCTCTCTCAATTCTGCTTTCCAATAAATTGAACTGAAACATTAATGTATAGTCAGTAAGTTTCCATGCATAGTCAGTCATTAGTTCCGTGCAATCATAAACCCCACTGTATAGAAACAGAACTTTAGCAAATTTCCATCACGAATACTGAACTATGGCAGCATGTTCTACTAAGAGAAAAATATCTATCAGGAAATAGGTGCCTAAGCAGATCTTAAAGCTTTATGCTAACATTCGGTCATCCACAAAGCCAATATGAAGTAAGTAAAATTTTATTTTTAAAGCTTTTCAAAATCCAAAGCTGTACAAATGAGCAACATTTAAATTACAAGCATATCATTAACAATAACAATAAAATCATTCTCCAAATGCTTTCACAAACAAAAAGTTTTAGCTCTGACTTAAAACTCTCGACGGTCAAACAGCCTCGTATCGGCCAGTGAGGATACACAGAGTGGGGGCAGCATAAGAAAATGCACGTGCCCCAGATGTCTTTAATGAACCCTGGAATTCTAGCAATCCCTCGTCAGAGGATCGGAGTGAGCGAGAGGACAGTAGGGAGTAAGGAGATCTTGTAGATACCATGTCCCTGTTTGTGTAGGGCTGTGTAGGCCAGTGGCCCACGACAGGTGATCCACCACTGAACTGGCAGCCAGTGCAGTCAGCACAGCACAGGCGTAGTATGACTACTTCTAGATGTCCCAGTCAAAAGCCTGGCTGCTGCGTTCTGCACCAGCTGCAAGCGGCGGATGTCAACTCCCGTAGCCCTAGGTACAGGGCATTGCAGTAATCATGACAGTGGTCACAAAGGCATGGACTCAAGATAGGAAGATCAGCCAGAGGAACCAGGTGTTTCACCCGGGCGATATTCCTAAGATGGTAAAAGGAAGATTTTTAATTTTCATCAAACATATGAGCAACATGTACGTAACCACATACACATTACAACACTGGAAAGAGGTTACACGATGACAGTACAGGCATTATAAAGTACAGTTACGTAAGAACTTACCGTAACAGTAGATCTTCGAGAGGAGCTCTTGCAGCAGGCTATAACAATTAGGACTATGCTGCAGGCACTAGGACCACATGGAAAAACTTCTGCCAGCAATACCAGCGGGGTACCGCCCCCGACGCCGGCCCCACCCCGACATCGGTCAGGGTACAAGAGGGGGCGGACCCAGCTCCACCTCAGTTCTCCCGCCAGTACCCAGCAGAAGGCCTGACAAGAGAAGGAGGCGAAGCCTACCATCGATAAGAGAAGAGAAGATACCTGCGCACACTGAGGGGGAAGGCGGGAGGGAAAACAGCACCTGCTGCAAGAGCTCCTCTCAAAGATCTACTGTTACGGTAAGTTCTTACGTAACTGTACTATCTTACTTCGAGATAGAGCTCTTGCAGCAGGCTATAACAATTAGGACCGAGTCCCAAGCAGTCCCATAGCGAAGAGGTAGCCGACCCCGGGAGGTGGAATATGCTGACTCCAGAGACCTTCAGGACAAGAGTCCTTGCAAAACCGCTAGGCCGAAGCCAGCCCGGCGTCTGGAGACTATATCCAAGCTGTAATGCTTAACAAAAGGTATGCACAGAGTTCCAGGTCGTGGCCGCACAGATGTCCTGAATGGCGACATTCCGCATCGCGGTAAAAGAAGCAGACACTCCCCTGGTGGAGTGACCCATAACCGGACCAGGCAGGGGTTTCTTGTGATGCTCGTAGCAAAACGAGACGCAATGGACTATCCATATGGAGATAGTCTGCTTGGACACCAGTTGACCCAAGCGTTGTGGCGCAAAAGCCACAAAGAGCTGCTCCGATTTACGCTGTTGAACCGTTCTATTGAGGTAATACCTCAGGGATCTGTAGACATCCAATGTGTGGAGGAGAACCTCCCCTCTATTGGAAGGGGAAGGAAAATAAACTGGAAGATCAACCGACTGGTTGAGGGTCAACTCCGAGACCACTTTGGGAAGAAACTTAGGATTAGTTCTGAGGGAAACCCTTTCCCTATGAAAAACTAAATAGGGCTCTTTACACATCAGAGCCTGCAGCTCGGAAACTCTTCGAGCGGAAGTAACAGCAACCAGAAAACAAACTTTCCAAGACAGGTATCGCAGCTCACAAGTCGCTGCGGGTTCAAAAGGGGGAAGGGTGAGTTTCTCCAACACAAAAAGGAGGTCCCAGGGTGGGACAGGGTTCCTGATGGGAAGTCTCATGTGAAGAACCCCCCTAAGGAAGGTGTGGGCCACTTCCAACTGGGCCAATGCTCTGTCTCCCACTAGAGCATGATAGGCCAAGATCGCCCACATATGCGCCTTGATAGAGGAATAGCTCAGGCCTTTCTCGTATAAGGAGAGGAGACACTGCAAAGCGGAGTTCACAGAGCAGGTGACTGGGTCTAAATGCTGTGGCAAGGCCCAAAGGCAGAAACGTTTCCACTTCATAGCGTAGGCGGAGCGAGTAGAGGGCTTTCTTGCGGACGCTAAGACCTCAGCCACTTCCAGGGAAACCCCGTATCTGTTCTTAGCTACGTCTGGAGGAGTCAAGCATGAAGGTGCAGGGATCTGAGATCGGGTGAACCAGAGAACCCTGGTCCTGGGACAGCAGTTGCGAGCATATGGGCAGCGGGATTGGAGGTTCCTGGGACAACCGCTGCAGGAGTGGAAACCAAATCTATCTGGGCCAATTGGGGGCCACAAGGATCATGCGTACCCCCCTCTGCCTGTAGTTTGAGCAGAACCCTCTGGATGAGAGGGAAGAGGCGGAAGGCATAAAACCTCCCTGCCCAACAAAGGGATAGCGTCTGGCCAAAAGCTGGTGGCGTGCTCTTGAACAAAATCGTGGCAGTTTGGCGTTGCGTGGTGACGCAAAGAGATCTAGCTCGGGAAGGCCCCACCTTCCGAAGAGCTGATCTGCTACGGATTGAAGCAATTCCCACTCGTGCGCTCTGGTCCACGACCTGCTGAGGTTGTCGGCCAGCGTGTTTAGGACTCCTGGAACGTGCATAGCTGACAGATGAATGCCCCGTTCCAGCGCCCAGTACCAGACTCTCATCGCCTCCCGGCAAAGAGGATATGAATGGGTGCCTCCTTGCTTGCTGATGTAAAAGACGACCACCATGTTGTCCGCCTGAACTAGAAGAGAGCCGGGTACCAGGTCCTCTTGAAACGCCTGAAGAGCGTGAGGACGCTCGCGCATTCCCGGACATTGATGTGGAGGGACTGTTCCTCGGTGACCAAACCCTTACGCTCGTGAACACCGAGATGAGCCCCAACCCAGGTCGGAGGCATCTGTCGTAGAGTCTGACCTGGAGGCTCCGGACGAAAGCTGACCCCTTTCTCCAGATTGCTGGGGTCCAGCCACCAAAGCAACGTTCTCCTGACTGGCTCAGAGATCCTGACTAAAGCGTCCAGGTCGTCGGAGTACTGATCCCACTGCACCCTGAGCATCCATTGTGGGATTCTCATGTGGAGGTGGGCCAAGGGTGTTACTGGGATGGCCGCCGCCATATGCCCCAGTAGACTGAGGAAGTTCCTAGCGGAACTCGAGGTGCTATGGAGATCCGTTCTGCCAAACTTGCAGGCGAATTCCCCTGTCCTGTGGGAGAAAAGCCATGCCCTGGACGGAGTCCAGAGTCGCTCCAATGAAGGCGAGGGTTTGGCTGGGCTCTGGGGATGACTTTTTCAAGTTCAGGGTGATCTCCAGCTCTCGGAATAGAGTATAGACATCCCGAGAGAGCGTAGCAGGCCGTCCCTTGACGGGGCTGTGAGAAGCCAGTCGTCGAGGTAAGGGAAAACATAATGGCCTGAGCGCCTTACAGCCGCAGCCACTACTGCTAGGCATTTGGTAAAGACTCACGGAGCGGAAGAAAGGCCGAACGGGAGCACCCAGAATTGATAATGCGCCCCTAGGAAGTGGAACCTCAGAAACTTCCTGTGGGAGGAAAGTCCCGATATGCAAGTACGCATCCTGCATGTCGAGAGAACAGAGCCAATCCCTTGGTACAGTAGAGGAAGGAGACCCTGAAGAGTTGGCATCCTGAACTTTTTGTACTCTATAAAGAGATTTAGAAGACGGAGATCCAGAATGGGACGAAGGTCCCCCGTCTTTTTTGGGATCAGAAAAAAGTGGGAGTTGAACCCCTAACCCCACTGCTCCATGGGAACTCTTTCTATTGCTCTCTTCTGCAGGAGGGCCTGAATTTCTCCTTCCAAGAGTGGAATGTGAGAAGGATGATAACGGGAGAGCTTTGGCGGAGTACGTGGAGGGAACTCTGAACTCCAACGTGTGTCCTCTCCGAATGACGTCCAAGACCCATTGATCTGTGGTACTAGAGCTCCACCCTTTGAGATGAAGGGAGAAGCGGCCCCCAAACGGCTCCCCCTGGATGTCTGACCACGGGGGGGCGGAAGGGAGTCATTGGGCAGAACTGGGGGTAGGGAGAGAGGCCTGGGAGGACTTAGGCCCACGGGTGGAAGGTCCACCAGACTGCTGGTTTCCGGATCTCCGGCGGAAGCCACCTCTCTGCCCCTGCTGGGAACCTCGGGCTGAAGTCTGATTGCCTGAGGACTTGCGAAAAAGCCGACGGCGATGGGGGTGTCGCTGGTCGCCACGGTACATCTGGCGGACCGACCAGATCGATTTACCCGATTCCTGGAGACGGGAGATCAAGGTCTCCGTCTCCTGCCCAAACAAAATGGTACCCTGAAATGGTAGGTTCCGAATACCGGACTGCAGATCCTGGTGGAAGCCCAAAAGCCTCAACCAGGCATGGCGCCTGAGACAAACCTCAGAGGCGGCTGCCCTGGCTGCCGTATCTGCAGTATCGTACGAGGCCCCAGAACATGAGTGCATATCCGAGCCTGAGTGTAAGAGGGCCAGGAGCTCAGTCTTCTTATCGGAGTCTGGCATGGCCTGTGCCAGCTCAAGACCCCGTTCCCACAACGCATTCTGGAACTGCACCATATGCGTGAGGAAGTTCAGGGATTGAATGGAGCAGGTGGAAGCAGTGTAAACTTTCTTGCCCATCTGATCCAGGTAACGGGACTCCAAGTCAGGAGGCTGGGAGCTGAGGTGCCGCGGCTGTCGAGACTTGTCATGAGCAGCCGTGATCACAGTGGAGTCTGACTGAGGATGTTCCGCCAAGAAGGGTTCAGCCCTCGGAGCCTTGTAAAGCCTGTCTGACTTTTTGGGAAATGCCGGGATGGAGGCTGGGCACAGCCAGGTGGATCTAGTCAGGTCCTGAAAAGTACCCACCAGAGGAGGAATGACCAAAGACTTTGGCTCATTCTGCCTCAGGTATTTGCCAATCTCTGGCGTTTGGTCCAGGTCTTCCATGTCCCTCACTGGAAGCCTGGATATGCCTCATGATGTCCATGAGCAGTGGGATCGTCGGAGGAGCGAGGCATGTCCTTCTCCTCAGGGAGCACTTGAGGCTGAGGAAGATGAAGAGGATGACGAGGAAGGGAGGACCGACTATCCGACTTAGAGTAGTCTGGTTCTGCCTCATGTCCATGCCTACGCTGACGTCGGTATGCAGGGGACAGACGATGGTCGGAAGACCGGCGGCGGTCGGAAGACCGACTCCGGTCCCTGGACCGACGATGGAGCGATGACCGATGTCGGTCAGGAGACCGACGCTGGGAACCGTCCCGTTGAGCGCGAGAAGGGCTCTGGGAATGAGACCGGGACCGATGTCAGTCAGTCGAAACCACAGAATGACGTCGGTGGTCCTCTGATTGGGGCCGGAGCAGAGCCCTAGACGGGAGCCAGCAGTGCTCCAGGGACCTCAATGGAGAGATCTCGCCCTCTGGCTGTGGTTCACCCGCAGGATCCGTACCGTGTCTGGGCGGCGCGACGGGGTGGTAGCAGTATGAACCTGCCCCACCAAAATGAAAAAAGCTGTTTAAGCTCGTCCGGGAGAATATTTCAGCTGCCGCTGTGGGAAGAAGTCTTCTGAGCGGCGGGTCACGACGGCGAGCTCTCCTAATGGCCCAGGGGGGAGGAGGACTTAGGCGACGGGGACGTCGGCTGGACAACGACCGACCCCGGGTCTTTGGCCCCTTCAACTGGCGTCGGTACTGCAACCGACGACGGGGTGACGACAGGGGGCGCTGGAGAGTCCTTAAGCTCCAGAGGCGCACCTTTAGCAGGTGGCGCCGGTGCTGTGGTCGGTAGGGCCAAAGCAGGTAACAGGTACCGCTACGGACTTGGAGATTACTTTGATCGGAGTCATCTTCGGCTTGGCCGGCTGCTCCCCTGACGGGCCGGCCTTAGCCTGAGCGAACCTGGCGACTCACCCAAGCCGAAGGGCGGGCTTTCGTCGGGAAGGTCCACGACCGTGAGTGGGACCCAGACCGGGACCGGGACCGATTGCGCTCTTTACTATGATGCTTTTTCTCCTTCTTCCCCTCGGACGAGTGCAGGTCCATTTTCTTCTCTAAAAGGTAGGCCTTCAGGCGTCTGATGCGAGTCCGGCTTGTAAAGGCTTGGCAGTCGGCGCAGTTAGTGGTGTCGTGGTCCGGGCCCAAGCAGAAAACGCACTGCCGATGACTGTCTTTGGCAGGAATTTGCCGGCCGCACTCGCACTTGTTTAGGTGGTCTGGGGAAACAGACGCCCGGGAAGACATCGAACCCGCGGGAAGAAACTTCGGTACTGATGTCGGCACTCACGGCAGTAAACACCGAGGCAGAGTACGACGAATCACTGGAAGAAACCGAGCCACTAGTGGTAACCGTACAGGCGGTCGCGGTAAAGAAAAAAAAACAAAAAACGGTAAAACCGTCGAAAACTTGCTTGAAGATCCTTTTCTCGCTAGGTGAATCGCAGGCAGCAGCTATTCACGTGCGTGGTACGTGGCGGGAAAGAACTGAGGTGGAGCTGGGTCCGCCCCCTCTTGTACCCTGACCGACGTCGGGGCCGGGCTGGCGTCGGGGGTGGTCCCCCGCTGGTATTGCTGGCAGAAGTTTTTACGTGTGGTCCTAGTGCCTGCGGCATAGTCCCAATTGTTACAGCCTGCTGCAAGAGCTCTATCTCGAAGTAAGATATCAGGTTATTAATGTAACAGATCTTATAGGTATCCCAGACATGTGTCCTCCAACCCCAGTACAAAATAGGAGTAAATATAAAAGGGCAATAAGATTGTAGGATCTCATACTCTCACCACAGGTTTTTTAACACATCATTATGCCGAACTCTCGCCCCACTTGCAGGTAGCAGGTATGGTGGGGGCGAATCAATGCAGTTGGACCCTAGATTCTAAGTAAACAGATTGTCTGGGCTCAATTAAGTTATAATTTAACCCTACACCCATAGGCTTCCACAAGGAGACAGTGTAGGGGGCAAAATGTTTAATATAGAATCTTACACAGTCTACAAACTGAGCATTCACATATCTGGAATGTGTAGGACGGTATGGGCTGCACGCTCACTGGCTCACGCTGTGGACCAATGGGCGTACAGCCCTACCAACAGTGTCAGTCGGCAGGGCGGCAGGCGGGTTTGGTGCTGCTGCCTGCCGCTGACCGGGGCAGGCGGTGGGGATCAGTGGGCGGGTGGGGAGGGGGGTCCGCTGTGCCACCAGGGATGTGGGTGTCGGTACTAGTTCACTTAAGCCCGCGATCAGGCAGATTTTGGTCCACTGGACCACCAGAGATATAGGAGTAATATGTTTATTCACACTTAAGCCCACGATCGAGCAGACTTCGGTCCACTGGACCACCAGGGATATAGGAGTAATAGGTTTATTCACACTTAAGCCCATGATCGGGCAGACTTCTGTCCACTGGACCAACAGGGATATAGGAGTAATAAGTTTATTCACACTTAAGCCCGCGATCGGGTGGGCAACGGTCCACTGGACCACCAGGGATATAGGATTCTATTTTTTTTTTTTTTTACTGCAGCCCGCGATCGGGCTGTGGGGCACATTGCTGCACTGCAGGGGGCATCGGTCCCCGACGGCTGCTGCCTGGCAGGGCGCCAGGCGCAAGTCATCGGGGATCGGCACACTTGCATGCAAATGAGGCCATAATGACATGCAAATGGCCCCATGTGCGCCTTGCATAAATTATGGCCCTATTTGCATGTCAACTTTTGAATATCGCGGTTGCTGCGCCTTGCGCAATGGAACTTGCGCTAGTGCATCCCCATGCTCCACTCTGGCCACTGCGCCATGCGCACTGCGGGAGGCCAGGGTGAGATATTCAACGATGCTGAGCCATGGCGATGCTCCGTTGAATATCGCCCAGTCCACATCCCTGCACAGCCAAGTTGAGCTGCGCCCAGGCTTTCGCCACAGCCTGGCGCAGTTTGAATATCTGGGCCTCAATTTGTAATTGCAGGCTACATTTATGTAAGTGGGTAGTGGATGGGTTATCAATTTGTTTGTCATATGTATTATAGAATGTTTTTGTGCCGGTTTCATTTCCCCTTTTTAGTTTCAGAAGAATATTGCTGGTAATTATATTGCCGTGTGACGACTTCTGTTACCACCTTAAGGGTGAAGTTTCTTATTATTATATATCCTATCTTTTGGCAGCCTGTCATTTGTATGCTTTATTTATTTATTTAAAGTCTAGTAATTACAACCCTTTGAGTCAGGGACTCATTTACAAAGGCTCCATGTCATACAGAGAATAAAGACAGATACAGGGTATAACAAATACAGAGACAATAGACTAATACTTACATAGAGCAACAGCAGAGGTGTAAATGGTTAACTCATACATTTGAATCAGAGTACATATTTTATGTTTATGGCATTGCTTTGGTGGGGGGCCTACAGTGACAAGTTTTCTTTGTGGTACCAGATATAGTTTTATTTCAAGTATGCACCATCTCCTCTGCTGTACTTTTTGTCTGGCCAATTAACCCATGCCCCCATGTGAGTGGCCATTTCATTCCTATGCAGGCCTGTTAATAGTGAGAGCTCCTGCAGGGTCTCTCTTTAAATTGGGGCACCTCTACTCCTATTAAAATCAATTTGTGATGTTATATTTCTTAATGCGAAACCACTGTGCATACTGTATGTATTAAAAATGAATTAAAAGGTTAAAAAAAAAACAAGGCTCAGTAGAAACTATTTGAAATGGCTGATTTACTTAGTATAACTTACATTTACTTTACAACTTCATCCATATTTACAATCTTCTTGTCTATCAATATAAAGATTAGTTACTTTTTGGAAAGTATTTTGTAATAAAAGCAGCAGAGATGTCTTTGTAAGGTGTGTTGGAATCAGACTTGGTCTTGGGTATTGGCACAGATGGCGAAAAGGACGCATCAGCAAATTCTGTCCTAGTCCAACACAGCTAGAGGTAAACCAATACAGGGACATGGACTGCAATAAAAAAAAAAAAATAAAAACACATCATCATTAAATACTGATCATACTGTTGACATGAAAAGAAGTTCATACAGCACTGAAAATGAAACACAGATAATGACAGCAGAAAAGACCGATGGTCCATCCGGTCTGCCCAGAACCTACCTTATCGTACCCCAAAACCTCTGGTCAGTATGGGGTTTTGTCCACCTGGCTCCTTGTCTTACTACTACCCCTGAGTAATTACTAAGCCCTTAACTCTGTCCAACACGTGCTTGAAACCATTAATGGCTTTGACATCCACCACCTCCACTGGCAGATCTGTTTCATGGCTCAGCCAGTCTCTCTGTAAAATAAAAAAAAAAAACGTTCTCATGTCCCTCCTGATCCTTTCCTCACCAGCTTCCACTTGTGTCCTTGTGTTCTAGATTCACTACTCCTGTTGAATAGTTCCTTGCAGTTCACCTTGTTCATTCCTTTTAGGAACCTGAAGGTCTCATCATATTAGCCCTCTCTTGTCTGTCCTCGAGCAATTACATGTTCAGTGTCCTAAGCTGATCTCTGTAAGATCTGCCTTGCTGGCCCTGAACAATTTTGGTTACCCTATGCTACACTATCTCCAGCCTGTCCTTTTTCCTTAGGTGAGCAGTTCAGAACTGGGCACAGTACTCCAGGTGTAGCCTCACCAGTGGTCTATAGAGATGCAGTAATACCTCTTTCCTCCTGCTGTCAAAACTCCTCCCAATACACCCCAGCATCCTGTCTTCCTGACTGTAGGAGGAGGGCAACTAAAATGGTGCAGGGTCTGCAACAGAAGCCATATGAGGAAAGACTGAAGGAGCTTAATATGTATACCCTTGAGGAAAGAAGGGAGACGGGGGACATGATAGAAACTTTTAAGTACCTCAGTGGAATCAACAAAGTCCAAGAGGGTAGAATCTTTCAGAAAAGAGATGTGCAAGAACAAGGAACACAATTTGAAGATAGAGGGTGGGGACAGCTCAGGGCAATGTGAGGAAGTATTTTTCACAGAGAGGGTGGTGGATGCATGGAACAGCCTTCCTGAGGAGGTTGTGGGGTCTAAAACTGTGGGAGAATTCAAGAATGCATGGGACAGACACAAGGCAATTCTTGTGGGGGGTGGGAAGAAATAGGCTGTTGGTTAACTAGGATCTGCGGCCTATCCTGTAAGTAGGGAAATAGGCAGACTAGGTGGGCCAAGCGGTCCTTATCTGCCATCAAAGTCTATGTTTCTATGTAGGCCTTGTTACACTGGTTAGATTGTTTAAAGGGAGGAACTTACAATGACTCTTAGGGTCCCTTTCCTCAGACAGTGCCCAGCTTAACCTCTCCCATCCAACACTCCATTCTTGGGTTCCTGTTCCCTCTGTGCAGCATGTTACACTTTTTGGTGCTGAATTTCAGCTACCAAACCTGACCACCTCGCCAGTCTTTGCAAGTCTCTGTGCTTCTTCCTAGCCCCTTCCTCACTGTCTACCATGCCACAGAGCTTAGTGTTGTCTGTGAAGAGATACATCTTGCCCTGGATTTCTTCTTCCATGTCGCTGATGAACATAATGCAACGGGCTGGACCCAGGACCAATCCTTGTGGCACCCCATTGGTGACCTCCTCTCTTCTGATTTGACTTCATTAACCACAACCCTCTGCTGTATCCCTTCCAACCAGATTCTCACCCATCTGTGTCCTTCACTACACCCAGAACCTCTATCTTCTTCAACCACCTTCTGTGTGGCACAGAGTCGAATGCCTTGCTGAGGTAGGGTAAATCCACTGCAAACTCAATTCTCTTTTTTAAGAAGGTGGTTTGGAAGGCTGTCATAGTCTTACCAAGCAAGAAAATTCTAGGAACACTCAAAATATCAGGGACAAACAACCCTCACAGTCAACTGTATCATCTCAGGAGGTAGAGAGGGTAGCCACATGGATACCCATACCCTGTAGGAGGCATTGCTGACCCCAGCTATGGGTTAGATACTTACTAAGGCTGAGAAATGTTTAGATAAATATTACACCATTAGACTGCTGCAGATGCTGACATGGAATTGAAACATAGTGACTGTTGTATTTCAGACATACATTTTCAGTCCAGCACTGGCGCCTCCTACAGTCCTGCTATAGCAGTGTGATTTAGGAACCATTTTTCTGAAGCGACAAATCAATGCAAATAAATACAATGGAAAAACAAAATGCTTCTGTCTTGGTACTTTTTATTTTCCTTCTCTACTGATGAGTCGGACACTCCTGCTGATCCACTAGCTCAGATCCCAACCCGCTGGATGTGTACTTGCCAGGGTTAAAAATTTTTTGGGAGCTATAAGTCCAGGACTTATGATACTTTTTGCATAAGTCCTTAGCAAGAGTTGGTAAGTCGCACTCAATTTCCAAATTTCAAGGAAAACAAAAAATATTTTATGCTGAGACACTAGCATGCTATAGGCAGCGACTCTGAAAATTGCACCACAGTTTTACCACAGTATTCACAACTTTCACCATTCTCTGCACAAAATCCACAGTTTCTAGCAACTTATTGATTTCTTTTACTGACACTATAAAAATCTTTAAATTCTCAAGGAAAGATACCCACATTTTCTAACAATTTGCTATGCAGGTAACTTTGGATGTGGTCAAAACTATACAATGGAGGAGATAAGGATCCATTGAGACTGTTCTTTCATCTGATTTACCTCCTGACTTGGTTTCAGAATTCCCTGGCCATACACATACACTTAAATACTAATTTGTATTGAAGCAGATTTAGAAAACTTTGTGCTGCAACAGAAACTAAACCAATAGTGAGAAAAGGTGCAAACTTGAACCATTTACCAAAATCGAGATTTAATTACAATGCTTATTTTTGAGGGTAGAAAGGACTGCCTTGTATACAAACTTTGATTCTGAGTCAACTGTTTGAGGAGTTCTGATGGCCCAGCTGTTCCTTTGAGTGAAATGCATTGACTCTTTACCTCTGGATGAGGTGGCAGTTTTACAAGCATACT
Source organism: Neoceratodus forsteri (assembly GCA_016271365.2). Taxonomy (NCBI): domain Eukaryota; kingdom Metazoa; phylum Chordata; order Ceratodontiformes; family Ceratodontidae; genus Neoceratodus; species Neoceratodus forsteri. Next base: position 681,357,396 of record CM057453.1, on the reverse strand, counting down.
AGTGTAAATGAGGAAGGTATGGGTCACTAGTTTGCAGAGCCACTTGATGGTCATTATCCCGATAACTCCCACATCTCCTACTTCAGTCCCTGGTCCATTTATATGAGAAATGTTGCACAATTCCCCTCCCACACATGCCTGGTGTTCGCTGCTTACCTCCAGATTACATTTTAGCAGTTTCATCACCATGTGATCCTCTGTTAGTGCTGGGCTAGCACAGAACTATTTCTGTGGGTGCTGGGCTTTAATTCCAGACCTCCCCTCATCTCCACCTACTGTTCCTGCAATCACAGTGTTCTGATGCTGTTTTCCCAGTTCACCACCCGTTTATCTGCCACCTCACTGCTTTCTGTACTGCTCTTCTGACCTGCTGCCAACAGTTCTTACGCCAAAACTGAACAACAGCAGCGGAGCTAATCACAAGCAATACAGGCTGCCACTTTAAACTGTAACATGGGCAGTAGCAGGGGAGTGCTCGTGACCTGTACTTGCACCAGCGTGCATGCACCCACCTGTTTGCAGGCAAGTAGGAGTGGAAATCTCAGCAGGCAACCAATCGGGGGGGGAAAGGATAGGCAGAGCCGCTGTACAGCTCTGAAGCTGGCCCCAGACCAACCATCTCAAAAACAGTCTTTCGGCACGCAAAACAACTAGCAAAAAGACAAGTCCGTCGGACTTAAAACAAATGAAAGTTCAAGTCTTGGTACACATTTACTAAGTCACGGACCTCGGACTTGGGGATTTTTCATCCCCTGCTTGCCCCTTGGTACTCTTAGCATGACCTCCTCTGGACCTTCCAGACTTCCTCCCTTGGGTTGAGACAGCCAACACGGAATAACCAGCCAGAGCAATCTATTGTAATAGGGTTGGGAGGTGCTTAAAATCCAGAGGTCTGTGCTTCACAAATCAGTGAGGGAGACTGTGGAGGTATCATCTGCCTGTACTCTACTGCCTTTTTTCTGATCTTCCACTGGAGTCATTTGGCTGTCACATAACCCTTCTGCATCCTAAATTTAGTATCTCTGTGTCAGTGTCCGACAATGTGGAGAGCCTCTTGTCACTACATCCATGCTGGACTTTACAACAGTGGCAGGAATGGTTACTGGACCATGTATTTCTGTCCACATGGCTCCTACCCTGCACCACTAGAAGCCATTTGCCCTCACTGAGACAGGTGATATACTACTGGGTAACCAGTTTCTCTGCATATCAGAGATGGAAGTCTCTGGCTTTGAAAGTGAATACAGATCCTTCCTGGTAAGCAGATGCGCTACCATTCAGCTTACAACCTGGCCCTAAAAGTGCAACATGTAATTGTTATTTTTCCCCACTGCCACACAAAACTGACCCCCCTAATCTGAAAAGTCCTAGCCTCCTTTTTTTGCTTCTGTATGACGGCCACCTTGTAGCCATGGGGAAGGGAGTAATTAGAGCAGAAATTCATAACAGACTGGAGGGGGTTGAAAGCCAGTCACCAACACGACACAGGACACCCACATAGGATGCTGTGGTGCCATTCATTAAGACCTATGCCAGAAAGCATCAGCCAGCATGCGGTGGGTGGATCTGGTCCCAGCCTGCTTCGGAATGGTCTTGTATCCTGTGGTGGGACATAAGAAAATGGAAACAACGGTGGCATTCAGGTGGATTATGCTGCTAATCTCTCCCCACCGGCTGCAGCACCCATACCCCATGATTCTCTGCTCTCCTTCCCCCAGCAGAGGATAGGCAGTGGGTACTGGGAGGGGACAATGGTGATCACTCCAGTGTGTGGGGGATTCAGGGGTTGGCGGCGGGCTAAGATAGGGCCAGGCCTACCTGATAAGGTGGGAGAAAAGATAGAAAAAAAACAAACATGAATGCATCACAGCCAGGTGTCACTACTTACAGCTGGTACTGTAGCAGCAATTGGAATCATCACTAGCGAAATTCCTCGTATGAAGTGCGTAACATATTTCTGGTATTTTGAAAGCTCAGTTTTTCTCAAAGCAAATACCTGTGGAGGACAGCAGAAAAAAATCTGTAAGTAATCATTTATTGACAATCGGTTGAACTTAACTGCTGTCTGGTGACACTGACACTGCAATGCAGCACTAAGTGGGCTGTTGCACTGCAGAGATATCATCCTTTGGATGAGATGGTAAACCATGGCCCCTTCTGCCCATCTCCGGTTGTCATGGAAGTTAAATTTCCCATGGCATTTAGCATTTACAGAAGGGAATTTTCCCCAGTGTTGTAACCAACATTCCCCTATCAATAAAACTGTTCCATGTAACCCCCCACCCCACCCCACCCCAAACAAGCATACGTGTAAACAAGTTTTTACAATTCTGCATGAATTTCTGGTCAAAATGAACAACTCAGTAAAACTGGATATTCAACGGTCTGATTCAGAATAAACCATTTATCTTTATGAGTGAGGTGGCAGGACAGTGACACAGGAGTCTCAAGTGGAAAGCCAGGGTGACTCACAAACAGCAAGTTCAATTATCTACCACTAATTCATACAATGCAGGCTACTACCGTTATTAGCATTTATTATTTAGCAAACATATCGCATCTTATGTAACCGAAAAAAAGGTTTCCAATGTTCCGTATCTTGGTTCAGAGATGATCCATTCTTAAACTGGTAACCCCTTTGAGAATGTTAATGTTAACGTTAATGTGCGCGCTACAGAATATGGCTAGAAATGGCAAGCTTGCTAACTGTCTCCCCCTCCCCACAGAAGTTTATCTACTAGCAGCCAAATTCATTATTCAGGCTTAGAAAATGGGCTTTTTATTTCCTGGCATCTGATTGGCTGGTACCCTTGCCAGGGGGGTACATTAACTTTCAATAGATGCCCAGGAAATAAAAAGTGCCAGCCCAAACCTGCCTGATGCCCAGCCAGAAATCATTGTGCCCAGCCTGCTTCACCATTGGCTGAAGCACTGGGCACTCAATTTGAATCAACCGCCATTTTTTTTTTCTTGCTGAGCGACAGATATTGCCTCCAACACCCTACTTTAGTGCCAACTGTTAAACAAAGCCACACACAACAGTGTGTCACATTTCTAAATACTGAGCATATAGCAACTCATGAGTCTCCATTCCCGAAACAGTTTTTTTTTGTGTGTGATTAAACGGAACGAAACCCTGCTCCATTCTGTTATGTTCAACTTCGGCTTCACTTACACTGCTGGATACCCCCGCCGCAACCATTGTCACATTTATTCCGGTATGACCAAAAGAAACTTCCTCATCAATAAAAACTTCTGCAGTGAACCTAAACTGTGCCACAGCTCACAGCTCCGATGGTACCTTGCAATCTCGACTTTCTAAACAGATCCGTGGTCGCCATTCACATCTCCTCACTTGTCCGTGATGCCGCCTGTCTCATTTCTCCTTCCTGCGCTCTCCAACCCCACACATCAATCGCGGACATGTCCTTCCAATAAACAAAACAACCCAAAACTGCATACAGAAATGAATAAAGAAATAAATTAGTTATTCGTTCAAACGCCTCTTTTACTTCCGGGTATGATGTCATCAAGCACGCCGAAGTAACGCTGCATCTCTAAACAATTAACTACATCACACAGTATACATTTTTCAACCCCCCAAATAAAGTAAAGGCACTGCTGTTCAGTAAGTACAAACTCTGTGTCTTGGGGGCTAACTTCAAGATTCTGGTGGGGTGGTGGACAACAGATGGAACAGCACAGAAATTGGGACTACTTTACTATGCAAACATTTAAACTTTATTTTTAATATATCTTTTAACTGTTTTTCTTGACTTTTTTAAATCCCACAGGAAAAAGCCAGACAGCCAATTTTCTAAGTGCAATAATGCCCTCCAGGGTGGGCGGCATGGGCAATACCGGGCCGGCCAAGGGCTATAAGGCCCTCCGCCTGCGGCATCGGGCCTCATTACGCCCCTGGCCGGTCCGGTATTGCCCAATACCGCCCACCCTGTCAGGCATTATTGCTTACATATAACAGTCCCAGGGATGCACCCTGTTCAGGCCTATGTCCACAATCTCCCTTGACCCTGGCAACCTGCTGGTCACTCCCATGGCTCTTCCCTACATGGCAGGGCCATCCTCCCCCGTGGCATTAGTTCTCTGGGAAGTACAGTGCCCAGGCCATCATTCAGATGGATATGGGCTTTTGTCTGTTTCTTTGGTCCTTCCCACCTCCCCTGAGGTAAGCGCAGCCTAAGCTGGCCTGGAATGCATGCATGCAGCACAAAGCCTGCAGCAGAAACAAGCTCCATGGCCCAGCCTTGTGGCAGCTACTTCAGCCTGGCCTTCCTTGACCTAAATCTTTTTTTGCCCTGCAACACGTCACCTCAGTTCCCCTCCAGCTTCCTTATGCTCAGCCCACAGCTCCAGCTACCATTCTGGCAAACCACACAGCACATCACTATGGTCTGTGGCCTCCATCCGGATCCTCCTCATGATCCTCCAGCCCCAAAGCTCATTTCCCCATGGTGGGAACCTCCACTTGAACAGCATCTCGGAGACAGGGGAGAATATATACTGCACACACATCTGGCTGGACAGGAAGGGAGGAGGGGCCCAGACTGTTCAGTAGCTTGAGCTTTGGGCAACCAGCAGGCATCAACAATGACTGGAGTGCAATATTCCCTTGTTCTGGTGTTGGCAAGTTCACCACCCTATGGCCGAAGCAGAGGCCCCCACTTGAGGACTTTTTATTGGCAGAGAATGGCCAACATTATGTAGTCACCCATAATGTCAATGCCATCCTCAACCCTACTACAGGAGTTTCTCAGGTGGCAGGAAAGCTGCCCCAAGACCAGTGCGCTGCACATAAGAATTGCATCCTGGCCACTCTGACCCGAGGCTTGGAAGTCTGGACTAAGACTCAATCCTGGGTCTATTACATGGTGCAGCATGGCTACCTACACCAGCTGGTTGCCACCGAGCCACCGTTTCTCTAAATCGAATACATCATTAAAAACTACTGATCAGAAGCTAGGATTGCCCAGCATTGCCTAAACAGATATGAGAAAGCTTCATATGGAGTAATTTTTTCTACCATCTTTAGAAAACGCTGATATTACACAATGGATGGCAATTTTTTTTCCTTCACATCTAGCTAAAATTTGTAATCTCTTATAATAATAGACTTTTTTTTTTTTTGAAATTACTATTTATTCCACCTGCCATCTCCACTGGAGCCGCATCACCAGGAGTCGCTAATCAAGCTGGTCTCTGCCAATGCCTTACCTGTTAGTCTCGGTCCCTCCATCCTGCCTCAGATACCCCCCCCAGGCGGGGTCAGGGTAGGGGTGGACCCCCGAATTTTGCATGTGTCAGGGTCTGAGGTCACAGGCAGGCACCAGCACATCGAGACCTCAGCTCAGCACTCCATCTTCCTGGCTCCAGTGGGGGTGTTTCCGCGTTTCTGTGGGACGCTGCGGGCCCATACGTCATGGCGCGAGCGAACACGTTGGCAGCGTCCCTCCCCTCCTTTCTTGAAGGAGTAGTCCCTGTGGCTGATTGGTTGCTGACCTACGCCCTCAACCAATCATGCCACCGGAACCCCAGCTTGCTGTCATGCCCCCAGCCTCTACCAGGGGTTGCCGCTTGCTGGGTTGTCCCCCCTCCCCAAAGAAGGCGAGCTGTTGGACGCTCCAGCCTGTCTCCCCCGGCCAACCCCCAGTGGCCTGAGGTCACTCTCGAACCCGGGTCGCTGGCGTGGTACGAGGTGTGGCGTCCAGCACCTCAACCCTCAGCGCCACCGGGCCCGGCCTCTTATAATAGACTTTGTAGATTTGTGTACTAAAACTTTACTGGTTTTAACAGACTTACATGACAGGACTGACAATATGTAAATAAATACAAACTTAAAAACAGCAAGAGTCTCTCCTCAGCGTTCAACACTGTGGACTCTGTGGTGCTGCTGGGTTGCCTAAGGGAGCTCTGTGGACTCAATAGTATTGTCATCAACTAGTTTGAGTCCTTTCTTACAGGCAGGATGCAGTGGGTGGTGATGGGAAATTTCTCATCCTGCCTGAAGCCCCTGTCTTGTGGAGTTTCCCAGGGCTTGATCCTGTCGCCTGCATTGTTCGCAGTGTATATGCTTCCCCTTAGATCATTAAACGGTACAGCCTGGGTTTTCACTGCTATGCAGATAACACCCAGCTGTACATGTCATTTGCACCAGAGACAGATGGCGCTGTGGAAGTACTAAATAAATGCCTGGCTGAGATCCAGGGCTGGATGACCTCTAGCTGGCTAGGACTCAATCCGGACAAGACAGAGGTGCTGGTGATTGAGCTTGGTCATCGACGGGATGTGGACGCTGTTGGGAGAGGAACAGGAATATTCCTTGCATCCGCTCCCTTGATGGCGTCCACCACGGTGAAGAATGTGGGCATCAACCTTAATGACGGATTGACACTTCAGGCTCAGGTGTTGTCTGTTGTCAAGAGTGTTTTTTACCACTTAAGGAATGTTGCCCAGATTAAAGCCTTGATTCTGCAGGACGACATGTCCTCACTAGTACATGCTTTCGTGACATCCCAGCTCGACTACTGCAATGCTCTGTACCTTGGGGTCACTGGGGGGGGATCTCCGGCACCTGCAGCTGGTGCAGAATGCAGCAGCCAGATTACTGACAGGCCTTCTGAGGTCCTGTCATGTGACCCTGATTTTGCTTGAACTGCACTGACTGCCAGATAGGTGGAGAATCATCTTCAAGGTGGGCTTGCTCACCTAAAAGACCCTACATGGATCAGGCCCTAGTTATCTAAATGACCTCCTGACTCCAGCTCATCCTGTGCGCTCACCCTGCTCCTCCACTGAGGGCCTCCTAGTGGTTCCCAGGGCCCGCCTCTAAACCTCTGAAGATCGTACATTAGAGGCGCCAAATCCAGTACTGTGGAACTCACTGCCAAGACCTTTGAGGGAGGCCCCATTGATGGAGGTCTTTTTTTTCTTAGAAGCAAGAAACCACAGGAGAAAGACTGAAGTGTTGGTTTCTCTGTATAATGTTCTGTTTAATTCATTATACTGCTATTTTCTTTTTGGGGTCAAGGTAATATTTAGTGACCTTTTCTTTTGTTTGCTGGTATTTTAAGTTAGCTACTTGTTGCTGGTATTTCAAGTGAGCAAGTGTTTGCTGGTATTTTTGCTGGTGTCTTCTGAGTAGGGAAGGGGGACTATTAGGAGTCATCTTAATCACTTGGAGCTAATCTGAATCATTTAGAAGCAAGAAACCACGGGGAAAGAGAAGTGTTGGTTTCTACTGTTTAATTTATTATACTGTTCTATTTTCTTTTGGGAGGCCGAGTTAATTTTTAGAAACATAGAAGTTTGACAGCAGATGAGGCCTGCAAGGCCCATCCAGTCTGCCCATTTTTTCTACTTTATGAATGTGCCATAGGCCTGTACTCTGTCAATGTCCTATCTATTCATAATCATATGTATTGCTCCCTTATGCCTATCTGAAGCCCTGCACTGTATTCATATCCACCACTTCCTGAGGTAGGCCATTCCATGCATTCACCACCCTTTCTGTGGAAAAGAACTTCCTCACATTACCCCTTAATCGGCCTCCCTCTAATCTCATGCTGTGTCCTCTTGTCCCGCTATTTTTTCTTATATTGAAAGATGTTACGACTCTTTCACCTCGTTAATGCCCTTAAGATGTTTGAATGTTTCGATCATATCACCTCCCTCCCACCTTTGCTCTAGGATATATATATATATATTGAACTCCGTTAATCTGTCCTCATATGTTTTCTGATGCAGTCCCTGCACCGTTTTGGCTGCCCTTCTCTGGATTGTCTCCATTTTGTTAATGTCCTTGTGCAGGTGTGGCCTCCAGTACTGCAAGCAGTACTCCAGATGGGGCCTAACCAGTGTCTTGTAAAGAGGGATTATTACCTCCCTCTTCCGATTTTTACATACCTCTACTAATACACCTCAACATCCCTCTAGCCTTAACTACTGCTTTAGTGGTCTTCTTGGCTGATTTCAGGTCATCTGTGATGCGATACTAAGTTCTTTCTTCCATTGTGGAACACCTGGTAGGCAATGGGCTGGTGGATCCCAGGCAACATGGGTTCTCTCTGCAGGATGATCCTGTCAAACAAATCTGATAGATTTCTTTGACTGGGTGACAAAAGTGGTAGATTGGGGCGCGCAGTAGACATTGCCTACCTCGACTTCAGCAAAGCCTCTGACACGGTCCAATAAAGGAGGCTGGTCAACAAGCAGGCAGGCTGAGGGCAGGACACAAAGTAGTGAACTGCACTGGCAACTGGTTAAGGGACAGAAAACAGAGAGTAGTGGTAAATGGAACCCAATCAGAGGAAAGGGAGGTGACCAATGGGGTACCTCAGGGGTCAGTACTGGGGCCAGTCCTCTTCAGTGTCTTCATTGGTGACATAGCAGATGGGCTGAAGGGAAAGGTTTGCGTCTTTGCAGATGACACCAACATCTGCAACAGGGTGGATACCCCAGAGGGGGTGGAAAGGATGACAAGAGACTTGGAATGTTGGAAAGATGGTCAGAGGCATGGCAGCTAAGGTTTAACGTAAAGAAATGCAAAATCATGCATGTGGGGAGCAGGAACCCTGCAGCGTGCTACAGGACTTGGGGAGGTGCTGACAGTAACTAAGAAGGAAAGAGACTTGGGGGTCATAATCACAGATGACTTGAAAGCTGCGAGGCAGACTGCCAAGGTGGTAGGAAAGGCCAGTGGGATGTTGGGATGTATTGGCAGGGGAATCACAAGCAGAAGGCGAGAGGTAATGGTTCCACTGTACAAGACCCTGGTGAGACCTTACCTTGAATATTGTGTATAGTTCTGGAGACCACCCCTTCAAAAGGACATTGACAAAACAGAGATGGTGCAGAGGAGGGCAACCAAAAAGGTGAACAGATTACATCACAAGCCTTACGAGGAGACAGTGAGGGACCTAAATTTGTACATGATGGAACAGAGGAGGAAAGCTGTGACATGACAGAAACATTCAAGTACCTCAAGGGCATAAACAAGGTGGAAGCGACAACACAGATTGAAGGGTGGTGCATAAGGGAAAATATTAGGAGGTTCTTCACGGAAAGGGTGGTGGATGCATGGAATAACCTGTTCCAGGAGGTGGTGGCAGCCCGTGCTGTGATGGGTTTTAAACGCCATGGGACAGAAACAAGGAATAACAGAGATAGGAAGAAAAAGCTAAGTCAATAATCAATAAGCGTCACCGGTCGCTTTGTGAGCTAGCATAAATGGGCAGACTGGATGCGCCTGGCGGTCCTTATCTGCCAACAGAATCTATTGCCCTGTTTACATGGTCACATTTGCATGTGATTGTGTGGACATGTACCCGAGCGGGGTAAGCCACTCGCTAAGACACTCCCAGATTCTCTGGCAAGCTGGGAGCGCCAAGAGGAGTGAGCGGCTTAAGCGGCAGTGTAAACTGCCTGTGCCACAGCAACCCATTCATCAGCCAGCAGATGGCTGGCTCCCCCAAGATGCACTGATTGCAGCGGTGTAGAGAGGGGCCATGTAGACAGAGGATGCTGGTGGCAAGTGGACGGGACTGCGCTGTTGCGGTATTTTATTTGTAGCGCTACTGCCGTGTAAACATGGCTTATGAAGTGGGACCTAAAGGCACATCTTTTCAGGGCGGCATATCCAGATTGCTAATATTTCTTAAAATGCTTAATTTGTCTTTTATATCACCGTTTTAATGTATGCTTTGCCTCGCTTGTACAGTGCCCACAGCCTCCAGGACAGGGTGCTTTAAAAATAAAAATGACCTACTTAAAAAAGTCCTATCAACCCAAACAATACCTTACAGGTACATTAATTTGCGGAATTTAGTGACACCAATTCATCTATTTAAATAGGGACTATGGTACTCAAATTACTGGCATTAATAAATTCAGAATATGGATCAACATAGCCCCAATCAGCCTCATGCCAAAATTGAGATCTCCAAGTTACTTTGTTTAAAAGTTACAAATCATTTTACAACCCTAAATTCACTCCCTGTTCAAACAAGCTCTGGTAGAGCCACTACGACTGTGAATGCATTAACTAGATAAGGGTGTTTCATGGGCTTAAACATAAACATTTATTTATTTAAAAATATCAGATTTGCAAACCTTTGAGTCAGAGACTCATTTACAAAAGCACCTGCCAAAACTAATACAAAGACAGCACAATTAACAAGTCCAAAAACAATGGCTCGGAGAGCAGACAGTTATAACAATCATTCACTGGAGATACATGGGTAGCAGTATATAAACAGATTACATAGTTTAGGCACACAGGCACCACATCAAGAAGACCAAAGCAGTTCAAACGATATACAATAGCAAAAGCAAATAGACCTCAGGAGTCAAAGAGAAGCCCAGAATGTTCACATGAAGGCTGCTTCATACACTAACTGAATCAAGGTATAGCACATTGAGATAGGGCATATTTAAGCAATAAGGCATGACAGGGTGTGTGTTATCATGTAATAACATCACTCCTGGGGTGGGTTGAAGCACAAGGCGAAGCAGAATAATTAATTATTTATTTGCATGTATTTATTTGATCCACTGGATCAGCAATATTTGCACAAGCTGTGCCCAGTGCAGATTTTACAGCACTGGTACTGGTCTGGTGATCTAGGTTTTACCCATACCACACTGCATATGGCTTAGTGATATACTGTACAGATGGCTGCAAAGTCGAACTCATTGAAGGCTGAAGTTTCAGAAAACCATTATGCTACAAATATCAAGACTCACTCCCTCCCTCACTCCTCAGTCACAATTAATCCTCCACCAAAGTCATGCTTAAATACTGGTGCCTCTACATCCACGCCACTAAGCTGATAATGCCAACACGCTTCTTCTGCTGCTGTGATTTAAACTCTTTATTTAAAAACAGTTTGTTGATAAAGTTTTGTTTTAGTATATCCATGGTCAGGAAAAATGAATTTGTAAAAGAAACCAAAATCCCCATTTATCAGTTCATTGAATCACAATACAGCATGTTATGAATTTTTCAGATTCTATGTGTAACCTACAATAAGTCAAACAGAAATCAGACACAAATGCCTACCTATCCGCATGTGAAGCAAATGTGGTTATTATCACTCAATTGTAAACACCTACAGTCACAGCCAGGATTCACATTGCCAGACTCTGGGTAAGTATGACAAGTTTCCTAAATACTGATACCTTATCCAGCTGTGTTCTGCTGTGTGTGTGTGTGTGTGTGTGTGTGTGTATAAACATGTAACTTTCTATAGTATATTGTATAGCACTGTGAATCCTGGCTGTAATGTCCTTTCTCTGCTGTGGCTAAGCAAGACACTGGCCTGCTGTAGGGGCTATTAGACATCAAACCAAAGGGTACTCTGTGAAAACTAACTTGGAGAAGATGCAATAAAACAAACTTGAATGACAGCCCCAGATGCCATAAAACACCCAGGAAAATTAGAAAAAAATCCTCTCACAGCCTAGGCAGAAACAAAACACTGGATTGAAATGAGAACTCAAAACTGGTAGTAATACATACTGTATATTCCTGATTTTAACATGAAGTTTTCCTTTAAGAAAATTCAGTAGAATGTAAACAGTAGCCAGAACTGCCTGCCTGAGAATGAAGTTGGTATATTATTTGGAAAAAGGCAAGGCCGGATCTCTTGCTAAGCAATGTCCTGCAAAGTAACACACTAACTGCTCTTAGGATGGTGGTGTCAAATGCTGTAAGGCCTAGGGGAACTTGTTATGCACAAAGTTCCAGGAAGTGTTTAACCCATTCTACTTCTAATAGCTTTCTATGATGTCTGTACTATCCATTATAGCATTGATGATCTGGGCAGTTTCTGTGCTTTTATGCTTGTGTATAGTTTGATAAAATTAAAAGTGAAACATTCCTGCTAGCTAGACCTGATATACACAGAAAATAAAAATAGTGAATTACAGCTATTTAGTAGCTGTTGTCTTATAGAAACCCCAGTTAGCTAGCTCTCCCCTGGCCTGGGAAGGGAGAAGCCCGAAAGGGCGGGGGGGGGGCAGCAAGGTCAGCTCCCAGAGTGGAGACTGACCAAAGGAGCAGACACGAAAGTCCGCTATGCCTATTCTACTGCCATTTTTGTATGTTAGTATGCTTACTACACCAACACCATGAACCATTAAACAGGTGAATGCCATAACTAGGGAAGCAGTATAGCACAGTGGTTTAATGCTCTTCTCTGCAAATCTGGAGATCTAGGTTTGAATCCCACAGCCCCCACACAAATGTGGAGTATCTTTTTAAGAAAGTATAAAATATTGTGAAATGATTTTTAAAGCAGTGCACATGCTAAATCCTACTGCCACATTCAAAACATCATACCCTACCTACTTACCACACAAACTCAACTATATTAAAAAAATTATTCTAGGCACTTTTTTTTTTTTTTTTTAACCAGGAGAGAGACACTAAGCTGAAAGCTTGTTTACAGGTGTGACCTAGGAGCACAAGAAGTTAAGTGATTTGCACAGGGTCACACAGTATACAAGAGGGTGCTGTGGGAGTCAAACCCAGGTCTCCAGGTTTGTAGCTCAGAGCCTTAAACCACTGCCTACTTAACCATTTACAACATGGTTACACATATATAATACTGTACATACTTCTCAAACTTGAAAGAAAAATAATACACTTTATCATCAAAGTCAGTATTTACCAAGTACTGTGCCCATGTTTAAAATAAATTGAACCCCCCCAAAAAATGTGCCCTGACATGAAACTGCATATTTAACTGTAAAGGCAATTAAAAATTGTATTTCTAAATGCATTACTAACACCAATGCTTCATGATTAAAACAATTTCAACCCCTCCCCCCATGACAGATTGCATTCTGGGAAGACGCCTTGGCAAGATGCTATAAAAAACCTAAAAAAAAACAAAAAAAAAACAGGTTTAATGGAGTGAATGCTGACATCCTATTTCTAGTGTCCATGAGAAAAGAAAAAATAGTTACGATTTTTTTTGTCAGCTCTGATCAGAATAGCTTTTAAAATCACCGTTTTCTTGTTCAATGTTTTCTAATTCATCTCAAACTTAAGAAAAAACACACTATCAATGTCTGTTTTCAGCTTCCTACCACGCACTTCATTTGTAAAAAAAATAAAAATAAAAATAAAAAATGATCTTGTCACAGACCACAATCAGCACTAACTACTAACAGAATGCTGATACCTACATTTACAATTTAGCAAACACTTGAAATCAAAGATTCTATGTGTAACCTACAGTAAGTCAAATGGAAATTAGACAAATGCCTACCTATCTGCAAGTGAAGCAAATGTGGTTATTATCATTCAGTTGTAAACACCTATAGTCACAGCAAGGATTCACATTGCTAGACTCTGGGCAAGTATGACAAGTTTCCTAAATACCGATACCTTATCCAGCTGTGTTCTGCTTGGGATGTGTGTGTGTGTGTGTGTGTGTGTGTGTGTGTGTCAATGCTTTCAAAGTTTTGAAACTACTAAAGACAAATTATATATGAACTATACATATATATGTTGTTTAAGAAAAACATGTGGCTCTTACTGTAAATTAGAATGTTTGTCTAGGTCTCCTTCTGAGGCACCAGGTGGCTCTGATAAAAATCCTTTGGAACAAATGATTAAGTCAATTTGAAGGCATTACAAATCTTCTGTTCGCCACCGCACAGGCATGTCTGTGTCCCAAACTAGTGTATCTTGTTACAGCATGCTAGAGCTATGTCATGCCCCTCCCACATGAATCAGAAAAAAGTTTGGTGTGGAGCCGGAGGTGGATCTTACACACACAAAATAAAAAAAATAGTGCTGCCTCCCACTACTCAGGTTCCAGTTCTTGTACCACCCATTTAAGAAAGAAAATAGTACCCTGCAACCATTGACTAACATGAAAGTGTATTTATTTGAGGGCGGAAAACACTGCTTGGAGGAGGGTAAGGCAGAGGAGACTATTTACACCTTCAGTAAGTTCCACAGACAGAAAACATGACATCACTCCTTTTGTACATGCAATACTCCTGTAGGCTCTGGCCACAGTTGTAAAAAGCCAGTTTCAGTGAAGAGCTGCTGCTGATGTCATCTCCTGAACTCACAGTCTAGTCCTCCCTGTCAGCAAGCTTATAGTACTCACTTCTTCAAAGTTTAAATATAACGTGCAATGGTTTTCACCAGTAAAACAAGCAGGGACATCCAATAAACACTGCTTTAGAAACTATGTTTGTTTCAGATTTTGTAACAAAGTTGGCACATTGTATTTTTGTGTGTTTTAATGGTCCTTTCTCCAGGGTTGCTGGGTGCTGAGTCACAGCACACTAATGTGAGATTGCAGACTGGATATCTCTGATGTGGTGAAGGCTGTGATCATTCACGTCATTCAATTGAGGTGATTTCTTAGGATGGCCTTCAAACAATTATTCCATAGGGGTGGAAGAGGTAATGCCGTTTTGAAACCTTACTTTGAGTTTCTATGCAGTAGTCAGCTCAATGTTCAATCGATCACTGTTTTATTCATCATCAAAGTATGAATGAATGGGATACTCAGCCTTATGAAGCTCATTTTCTGTTTTCTCCTGGCAAGCTGTTACTTGACCTGCAGTCAGGCTCATCTGTGTTGTACTTCACATTCAAATGATTGTTTTACCAGGACTAACACTTTTACCGGTAGGAATTAACACATAAGGCCTCTATTGAAAGTTATTGTAAAGTAGACACTGACAAACAACAATGAAGTTACCAACATTACAACACTTTTAGCAATACAACTTCCTAACATGCACTGTAGAGCAACACCACAAATGGTGTCAGCAGCCTGGAGGCATGTTGACTCAGCATCCTGCAACTCTGGAGAAATGAACCAGACCAAAAAAGTATTACCAATATATATTTGTCAACTTTGCTACAAAAACTGCAAACACATAAGCCCTGTTTACATGGTCACATTTGCACTGAAGTAACCTGTGCACTTGGGTTGCTCCAGTGCAAATGTGACTGTGTGGAAATGTACCCGATTGGGGTAAGCCGCTCGCTAAGATGCTCCCAGATTCTCTGGCAAGCTGGGAGCACCAAGAGGAGCAAATGGCTTACAGCAGCTTAAGTGGCAGTGTGAATTGCCTGTGCAGCAGCAACCCATTCATCGGCCAGCAGATGGCTGGCTCCCCCCCCGATGCACGGCCCCTCACCAGCACCGACTGCAGTGGTGCAGAGATGGGCCATGTAGACAGACAGGATGCGGGTGGCAAGTGAATGGGACCGTGCTGTTGTGGTATTTTATTTGTAGCGCTACTGCTGTGTAAACGTGGCTATAGATTTTACAGCAATGTTTTTAGAATGGTGCTGGCTGTTTTACTTGTGAAACCCATTGAACAATGATCTTTAACCATTAGAAAAACAGGTCCTATAAACTTGCTGACAGAGGACTAGCCTGTGAGTTCAGGAGATGACATCATCAGTAGCTTTTCACTGAAACTGGCTTTTTGAACAGGTAGTGAAATCAGGGTTACAAAATAGCTCATAACTTTAAAATGAAGTAACAAAAAACCCTAATATTTGGTATAAGATTTATTTGGGGCATGCTTATTCTAATTCTGCAATGTAGCATTTTTTTGGCCGTAGTCCCTCTTTAATACTTTCAAGGGCTAAAGGGGTTGCTCCTTTTTCTAATAAAGTAACCATGTGAAACACCTAGGGTTAAAGTGCTGAGAGCATTCTAGTGAAACACCTTCGAGTCCCCCAAACACCCCTCCTCCAGTTTATTGCACCGCCCTGCTACTCCGGTATCCCATCAAGGTGGTCGAAAATTGTCTGACCACTTTGTGATGTCAAAAAATCCCTAAAGGGAGTGTCTCTGGCCATTCCTTTACCTTTACAAAACCTCAACTACACCAAGAGAAGATACATTGTTTGAATGTTTTTACAGTTCTGATCACTATTCCAATGCTGGTGGTTGTTCTTGGAGCCATTTCTGTGTAATTGCTTTAGCAGGCCCACCTACAAGTACATGGTACAAGTATTTACTGTCTGAAGATCTCACCCCCTCTGGGTCAACCTCCCAGAATTAGATTTCTAACATTTCTGGTGGGGTTGGGGGGATAGGAAGAATTAGGTCTCTGGCCTTTAAGACCTTGTTCCAAAAAGCTTTTCATTTAGGGCATCCTCAGAAAACATGCTCATAGTAAACCTGAAATGCCACATTGTCTCCAACATACATCTAAGAAATTCACCCCATAATGTTTTCTTAATTAAAAAACTGTGACATCTTCAGTCTGCGCTTACGCCATGTGTAAGATGCCGAGATGTTTGTGGTGTGCAGCCAACAGTCATTCCACTCCTACTCCATGAGCACTATGCCTACCTCTTGCTCCAATTTAGATAGAATTTTCAACCTTGGCTCTAAATCAGGTGTGTCAAGGGCTTGGCAAATGCAGGAACCCAGAGAGCGATATTCAAAAGTTAGCACAGGCGCGAACGGGTGTTTGCCTACCCTATCCAGGTTCTGCACCCAGTTTTGGGGTGGGGTCTATATTCAGAAACTTCCATAGCACAGGGTAAATACATTAGTGCCCGGGCACTAACACAACGCTACATCCATGCAAATGAGGCAGTCCCTGCCTGCATGTGGGTGCACTGGTAATCTGAAAGGTTTGCGTCAGCGGTAAATGGCACCCAAAGCGGCGCTATTTACTGCCTCCGAAAACGTAGTCTTAACTGGGCACAAAGCCTGCACCCCACCCCACTGATAGCAGGATGGCTTTACGCAGCCACTTTCCCTGTGATAGGCAGAAAGGTCCCTGGTGCATAGTGGCACCTACCCACCCTCCGATCCCCCATACCAGGGAATTACCACGGTTCCCTGGTGTCTGGTGGCACCCCCCAATCCCCAAACACACGTCCTGTATAATGGAATGTGTACCCTGGTGTCTTGCGACACCCACTCCCCTCTAAAACACCCATCCCGGTACACCTAAATGTTTCCCTGGTGTCTAGTGTCACCCCCACCCTCTGATCCCCCATCCCGTATATGACACCCTATCTCTGGTGGTTAGTAGCACTACCTCCCCCAATCCCCGTCCTGTGGTACCACCCCCTCCCGAATGCCAGTCGCCAAATGGATCAGCGAACATTAATGGTTCAGCACCCCCCTCCCCCCGCCTGCACCCAGCACACCACTCAGGCAATCCCACCTTACCGGTGATGCCGTGAATGTGCAGTGAGCCTGCTACGATGACTGGCACAGCCCTCTTCTCACCTCCTCAGCTGGGTGCCGTATGGGTTGACAGTGAGCGTACATGCGTGTAAGTACTGTAGATGTGCTGTCATCCTATACAGTGGCTGACCAAGAAGGTAAGAGGAGGGCTGTGCTGGTCATCATGCTGAACATATGAACAGGCCAGCAGAAACAGGCCACTGCGGTCATCAAGTCTGCTCGACTATACAGCACACCGTTTATTCTCCGTAGCTACCCCCCATTTCCTCCTTGGAGTTATCTTCCCCTACCCTACCCACCCCTTCCCCATCCCTGCACAGAATGGACCTTCCTCTGACCCTGTCCCTCCTTCCCACCCCTTCTTAAAATGGCCCACAGTTTTCAGTGAGATTACTTCTTCAAGCAATTTGTTCCACTTTGCCACCACTGTTTCTGTGAAATAGTGCTTCCTCATTTCCTTTCTAAATCCTCCCTCCACCAATTTCAGGCTATGCCCTCATGTGGATCCCTCCCCCTTTAAGTTAAACATATCGTCTGCTCTAATCTTATTCATACCTTTTAAGTATTTGAAGGTTTCCATCATGTCCCCCCTTTCCCTCCTATCCTCCAGGGAGTACATGTTGAGCTCCCTCAGTGTTCAATTCATTTCAGTTTCATTTTATTTTTATACTGATAACTTGATGAGTATTACTGCCGTTTTCACAAGTGGCAAGTAGCTCTCCTGATAGGGCTTATCGCCCAGGCCCTGGATCATTTTGGTCACCGTTCTCTGCACCCCCTCCAGCAGTTTGATATCCTTCTTCAAATGTGGGCACCAGAATGGCACACAGTACTCAGGTGTGGTCTAACCAGGGACCTGTACAATGGCATGATGACTTCCTCACTCCTTGAGGTGATACCTCTGGCGATGCACCCAGCATTTTGTTTGCTTTGGCTGGTGCTTTACAGCACTGACCTGAGTGTTTCATGTCCCTGTGACCATCACCCTAGATCTTTTCTTCCTCAGAGTGGCCACCTGCAGTCCCCCAGCCAGTAGCTAGTCTAGGGTTCCTGACACCCAGGTGCATGGCCTTACACTTCTTAGCGTTGAACCCCAACTGCCAGATGGCGACCAATGCCGAGCTCAGCCAGATCCTCCCTGAGCACCTGCCTCTCCTTCTCGCTGTCCTCTCGCTACAGATCCAAGTGTCATCTGTGAATAGGCAAATTTTACTGTTGATCCCTTCTGCGATGTACCCAGTAAAGATGTTAAATAACACCTGACCTAGTACCAAGTCCTGTGGAACCCGCTTGTTACAGGCCTGGGTTTCGATAGTTCACTCCCACGGTTACCATCCTCACCCTGTTCTGCAGTCAGCTTCTGACCCACCAAACCAGTTTTGCACAGACTCCCAGGTTTGCTAGTTTACTGAGAATCCTACCACATGGCACAGAGTCGAAGGCCTTGCTGAAGTCCAGATACAGGACATCCACTGCATGGCCCCCATCAAGTGCCTTTGTGACCCAATCAAAAAAAGTCTAGTAGGTTTGTCTGGCAGGATCTCCCAGAGACAAACCTATGCTGCCTATCGTCTTGGAGAGCACTGGCTTCCAGAAAGTACATCAGTCTCTCCTTCAGAATGGTCTCCATTAACTTCCCTACAATGGAGGTAAGGCTGTAGTTACCTGGTTCATCCCTAGGTCTGCTCTTGTGGAGAGGCACCACGTGCGCCATTCTCCAGTCCTGAGGCATGTGACCTAATTTCAGTGAGGTGTTGAACAGGTCCACCAGAGGGCCAGCAAGGACCTCCGCTAACTCCCTCAGGACTCTCGTGTGTAAGCCATCTGGTCCCAGAGCCTTGTCCACCCGCAAGGCCTTAAGGCCCCTTAAAACCCTGTCCTCTGGGATTTCCCCATCAGTAAACTCTGCACCACCTTTTGCCACCCCAATTATCCCCTGTGGCACAGGACCGTCCTTTTCCCTAGTGAACATTGAACAGATGTACTCGTTCAGTGCTTCCGCCTGGTCTACTCCTCTTTCCACCCATTATCCCCCCCTTAATCCCGACTATCCCATCCCTGCAGCTTCTTTTCTCTCTCTTATGTACCTGAAGAAATCCTTTTCCCCTTCTCCGATTCCTCATGCCAGCCTTAGTTCCCTTGCAGCCTTGGCTGCCCTAACCATCCTGCTCACTTCCCTGGATTTCCTTGAGTACTGCTCCCTGTCTACCTCTCTCATAGATCTCTTATACCTACAGAATGCCGCCCTCTTGTCCTTCACTTTCTCCGCCACCTCCTTGCTGATCCACCTAGGTCTTTTGGTCCTGGACTTCTTACTCTAGGTCTTAGCACACGCATTTGTGGCCTCAACCAGTTCCATTTTAATAACGGACCATTTCTGATCTGTATCCATCTCGGGGCTGATGTTGACCACACGCCCTGCTAGGATGTCACTCATTCTTCTAAAGTCTGCCTCTCCTGAAGTCCACCACCGGCGTCTTGGTCCTGGCTGCTTCCCTGCCCAAGCTGAGGGAGAATGACACCACGCAGTGGTCACTGCCTGCTAGTGGGTCCTCAGCTACTATGTCCTGAACCAGCTCACTGTTTGACAGCACCAGGTCCAGTATGTTACCCTCCTGGTTGGCTCTGTGACCCCTCACAAACAGTCCTGGAATGCTTCCAGGAGGCCTGTGCCCTAGAACAGGAGGTAGTATGGGTGTTCCAGTCCATCCCTGGCAGACTGAAATCCCTGTCAAGACAATGTTGTCCTTGCTACTTAGTCTTCTAATTTGTTCCCCAGCTCCCTGTTCAATTCTTCATCTTGCAAGGGTGGTCGTACAGCACCCCCAACCTAACGTTCCTCCCATTAGAGTTTTGGGGCTGCACCCATAAGGCTTCAGTTCTGCTCTCTTCTACTTCCTCCCTAGTGCACAGCATCCCATTCCTTACAAATAAAGCCATCCCCTCCCCCCCTTCCATTTTCTCTGTCCTTCCAGTGCAGCCTATACCTAGGGATCACGAGGTCCCAGTCATGGTACTGGGTGGCCTATGACTCCATGATGGCTGCTATATCTACCTCTCCCTCCACTATCAGTGCCTGTAACTTAGCTGTCTTATTAGCCAGGCTCCTTGCATTCAAGAATACCACCTTCCAACGTGACCCCTGTACACCATTCCTCCCTCCCATTCTACCACTCCCTTCCCTTTTCATATGAAAATAAGAAATTGCCAGCAGATACAGGCCTTACGGTCTACCTAGTCTGCTCGAGTGTGCAGCTGCCCTCCCACCCCACTGTTTCTGCTCGTGATTCCTTCACACTCACCCCTCGCCCCCTCACGGTTTGAACCCTCCCTCTGAACCTGTCCCACTTCCCCTTGAAGCTCCCCACTGTCTGCAATGATACCACCTTCTCTGGCAGCAAGTTCCACTCTGCAACCACCCTTTCAGTGAAATAGTGTCTCCTCATTTCCCTCCTAAATCTGCCTCCTTCCAACTTCAGACTGTGTCCTCTGGTTTCCCTTCCACCTTTTATAGTTTGAACATACCCCCAGTGCTTACTCTGCTCATACCAGTCAGGTACTTGAAGGTCTCAATCATATCCCCCCTCTCCCTTCTATCCTCCAGGGAATACATATTGAGCTCACTCAGTCTCTTCTCATAGGGTTTATCTACCAATCCCAGGATCATTTTTCAGGGGTGTGCAAATCCTATTGCCCCCTATCCAGGGCAAGTAAATTTCCTTGAAGGGCAAGTACAAAAAGAGAGCCAATTTCATTGTAATTAATTGGGGCGCAACTGAAAATTCAGCTACAGTCATGGCTGGGCAAGTTCTAAAAGTTTTGATTTGAACACTCCTGCACTTTTGCTGCCCTGCGCTGTACCCCCTCCAGTGGCTTATGTCCCTTTTTAAGCAGGGGTTCCAGTATTGCATGCAGTACTCCAAGTGCAGCCTCACCAGGGACCTGTACAAGGGCACTATGACTTCTCCTTGCCTAGAAGCAATTCCCCTTGTGATGCACCACAGCATCCTGTTGGCCTTTGGCGCTGCCTTCCTGCACTGGGCTGAGTGGTTAATTTCCCCAGTTACCATTACACCCAGGTCCTTCTCCTCCACTGATGTGGATAACTGCCAGGGTTCCTGGCTCCCAAGTGCATCACTTTGCACTTCTTTGTGCTGAATCCAAGCTGCCATGTGTGAGAGTATTCTTCCAGTTTTGCCACAACCTCCTGGAGTACTTTACCACCTTCTCTTCCATCCACCTCCGTACAGATCTTGGTGTCATCCGTAAAGAGACTGATCTTACTGTTTATCCCCACTGCGATGTCAGCAATGAAAACGTTAAACAGCACTGGTCCCAGTACTGAGCCCTGTGGGACCCTACTTGTTACTGCCCTGGCCTCTGATACCTCATCCCCCACTACTACTTTCTGCTGTCTATCCTGTAATCAGTTCCCGACCCATCTAACCAGTTTCCTCCCTACTCCCAGACTACTCAACTTGCTGGTCAGCCTACTGTGAGACACTGAATCAAAAGCATTGCTGAAGTCTAGGTAGAGGACGTCCACTGCATGACCTTTATCCAGTGCCCATGTCACCCAGTCGAAAAAGCCAACCAGGTTAATCTGGCAGGATCTGCCAGAGACAAACCCGTGCTGTCTGCCGTCCTGGAGATCATTATCTTCTAGAAATTTTATCAGCCTTTCCTTAAGAATAGTCTCCATCAGCTTTCCCACAATTGCGGTTAGGCTCACCAGTCCATAGTTCCCTGGGTCGTCACTGGGCCCACTCTTATGGAGGGGCACCACATGTGCCGCCCTCCAATCCCTGGGCACGCACCCAGTTTCCAGACAGATGTTGAACAGGTCTGCCAAAGGCCCTGCCAGGACTTCTGCCAACTCTTTCAGCACTCTAGGTTGAACTCCATCTGGCCCAGATGCCTTATCTACCCTCAGGGACTTAAGTCCCTCTAACACCCTTCCTTCTGTGATTTCCCCATCCGTGGTCTCCTCCTCCCCCCCCCAACTCCACCCACCCTTCCCCTCAGGTACAGGCCCATCTCTCTACGCTGGGCAATACAGAACATAAGTACTCATTAAGTACTTCTGTCTGCTCTGCCCACTTTTCTTTTTTTTTTTTGATTTATTATGCTTTTTTCGTGCCACCTGCTGCCATTCCTCAGCCTCAATCATGGCCCTCCGCTCCTACTCCCACATTAGCCGCGACTCCCTGATACCCCCTGGCTTGCCCCCCAGAGTGGGGTTGCGGCATCAGCTCAAGTGCCGAAAAGTCAGGACAGGTCAGGGAGCAGACCTGGGAGCTCATCGGAGCAGACGGACAGGCTTCATCTGAGCTGCAGGCAGATGAATTTTCTCTCCTGTATGTGAGGGGTGGGGACAGGCAAGGATGGCCAGCATCTGCCCCGTCCCTCAAACTACGTTCTGGTGCAGGCTGCTGCGGTGCCCCTGGCCTCCGCCAGGGTTCAGTCAAGCACCAGTCACACTCCCCTATCCCCCCCATGGAGGAGGAGAGCTGTTCCTTGGGACAATCAATCCTTCTCCCCCGGGCCCCCTGACATCCTGGGGGCCATTCCTGAACCCGGGTCACTGGCATTGCAAATGGAAATCCAACCGCTGCGCTGATGGGCCGGCCTCTGCCCCTTTTCTACCCAACCACTATCTTTCTTGAGCCTAACAATCTGATCCTTCCTCTTCCTTATATATCTGAAGAAATCCTTTTCACCTTCTCTGATACCCTGCGCTAGCCTCAGTTCTCTGGATGCCTTGGATGCCCTTACTGTTCTACTCACTTCCCTGTATTTCCTCACATATTCGTCCCTGTCCTCTTCCCTATTGGATCTTTTATAGGTTCTAAATGCAGCCCTCTTTTCCCTCACCCTCTCCCCTACCTCCCTATTCATCCAGCTTGGGTTCTTGGTCCTGGATTTCTTACTCTGGTTCTTGACACATGTGCTAGTAGCCTCAGTCAGTCCTAGCTTGATGACTGCCCATTTTTGCTTGGCGTCCATGTCTGGGCAGGTGCTAGCTATGTTCCTTTCCAGTTTTCAATTTCCCCCTTGCCCACCTCTGGACCTGGGAGGAGGCCCTCAGTCTCTCTCTCTCTCCTGCTGTCCCTGACTGAAGCACACAAGGCCCTTCAGCTTAAACTAAGCTTAGTTGACAAATATTCTTCTAATTTTAGTTTCAGTACCCTGTGCCCTCCTTACTTAAATGCTGTCCATCTGCTGCATATAGGTCTCCCCCCCACACGTTTTACCCCACTCTCCCACCAACCCATACCCCTTAGTTGCACCCTCCCAACCAACTACTGAAGTCTTCTATTCTTTATTTTCTGATGGTACTTGCCCTAGGTACAGGTAGAACTTCAGAGAAAGCAGCTGATCAACCTGCCTCACTGCAGATTCTACCTACCTCCTCGAATCTATTCTGTACCTTCTCAACCCTACACCCTGCAACGTCATTCGTCCCAAGGTGTAACTATGTGAGGCTTCTCCTCCTTCTCCTGCTCCATACACTTTGTTATAAACTGCCCCACCCTTTCTGCCATACACTCCACCTGTGTGCGGCTGTTCCTTTCTCTCTTACCTTCCCATCTCACACCTTTCAGTATCAAGTCCCCCAGTAAGACAACCCTCTCTCCTTTTACCTGCCCCACTTTCCCTGCTTTGATCAACTATCTGTGCACAGTCCAGAGCTGCCCCATATCCCACTTTTCCTGCCATTCTCATCTTACTGCATCCCCCCTTTAGCCCCCCCCCCAACGTTCCTGTCCGGTCTATCCCCATTCACTCTCTTATTACCTCCCCGCTGCTCACCCTACCCTCTTTTGCCTCTGCTTCACCCCTACTACCCCACTTCCTTCCCTGTCACTGTTCAAGGCCATCACACTATCCTGACCCATGATCTTCCCCCTCACCTCCTGATCCACCAAACTACCTAATACCGCGAATATGTTCTTGGCCTCCCCCGTACCCCTTCCCACTTTTTACTTCCACCTTGCACTTCCTTCCAACGTTCTAGCTGTGAACCCTTCCTCCCCCCCCGGACTACCTGCCAACCTCCCAGCCCAATTCCCCAGGTGCTCAGGGTGTTACCATCCTAGCACTTTAGTCTTCCACCCTAGTGCAGGCCTGACTCCCCTATGGGAGTATCGGGCTCACTGTACATCCATGGCATCACTGGTAAGGGTGGTGGTGGGGGTTGCCTGGGTAGTGTTCTGGGTGGGGAGCTGCTGAACTGCTGATGTTCGCTGATCTGTTTGCCGACCAGCATTGTGTGCGCGTGTGTGTGTGTGTGTGTGTGTGTGTGTGTGTGTGTGTGTGTGTGTGTGTAGTGGAGGCATCAAAGGATGCCAGGGTTAATACTGATACCACGGGATGGGGAATCAGAGAGAGGTGGTGCTAACAGCCACCAGAGAGAGGGCATTGTATATGAGATGGGGGAATCAGAAGATGAGGGAGTCACTGGATACCAGAGAACTGTTTGGGTGTACCAGGATGTGTATTTGGGAGTGGGGGGGGGGTGCCACTAGACACCAGGGTAAACATTCCATTATATAGGATAGGTGACCACCAGAGATGATGTCAGGACATGCGCAACTGGGTTGCTGCTTTCGATGCAAATAAGCCTGCAATAGGCATGCAACTAGCTCCTTAGCACCTTGCATGCCCAATGGATTCATTTGCATTTTGCAGATGAATATTGCACCATGGCTGCTGGTGCTATCTAGTCAGAGGCACAACTCCCTATGGGATGGATACAGCCCAGGTCCATGTTGAGTCGCCACAGCCTGACTTAGTACTGCGCCAACATGGGTCAATATTCAGCTGGATGGCGCCGGTCTGCTATCCGACTGAATCTAGCAGTCTATGTCAGGCGCAGGTGCAATGCAAATCTTTGTTCCATGCTTTTGCACATTTTTCAGGGGGGTCACGTTTAACTTTTTTTTTTTTTGCACTGGTCCTGCTGGGAAAGTGGTACCAATTTGCACTGGCCCCCCAAGACTTACACTGATCCCAAGTTATAATGGAGGTTACAGGGGGTGGGATTGGGGGCACCCTCTCCTCGTCCCTTTTTAATTACTCTCTGGTTTCCAGTGGCACCCTCTGTCTCCCCATCCTCAGTTTTTCCCTGGTGTGCACTGACACCACTTCCCTCTCCCCAGAAGCCCTCTCTGGTGTCCAGTGACATCCCTCCCTCTCCCCATTCGCATTAGTCCCCCCCCAGTGTCCAGGGCTACATGCCAATTCACTTCAGTCAATGTGCACCACAACAACTCGTGCTGTACTATTAGCTCCAGTGTCAATCAGCCCTCTGTACAAATCGTTCCCAGACAATTCACCCCCCTGTATACATTTAATAACATAAACTCCAGGGGGCCACAATTTGGGAACAAATTGTGCAGAGAGCCAAGTGATGTCGGAGCTAGTAGCCTGGTGTGAGTTGTTGCAGAGCACACTGATTGGAGCAACTCAACGTGTCACCAGTGTCCAGTGGCACTCCCTTCCTCTCCCCATCCTGTTATTTCTCCCTGGTGTCCGGTGGCACCTCCCCTTCCTCTCCTCATCCCCCAAACATTTTCTGTGGTGTTCTGTGGCACCCCCCACCACCACCAGAGCACCCCAACCCCACGGCCCTGGTCTCTGATGGTGACTTGCACAAACCCTCTGCTCACCTCGGCCAACCACTGCTGAAACCACGCAAATGCAATACAGCAAAAAAAAAAAAAAAACCCTACAGTAATTAATACCCTTCTCCCACCAATCTCAGCCCCACCACCCTCCCCACCCATGTCCCCTTAGTGAAAAACTCACCCACAAGGTGACAAGTATCAGTATAAAAAAAGTCCTGAAGCAGCACCCCACTGATTCTATCTTCACAGGTTCACTGCTGAGCTTGAATGCCGGCAGTCTCCTCCAGTATTGCTTTGTGATATAGCTTGAGGGAGAGATTGCTGGCGTTCGGACCGGACGGTGAGACTGTTAAGATGGGATCAGCAGTGTGCCTTTTTCCCCTTTAATACTTGTCACGTTGTGGGTGAGTACTCGGACTAAGGAGATATGGGTGGTGGGCCCGAGACAGGTTTGGGGTAGGTTTTTCTCCTACACTACCCCTAACAGGAAAGTCAGGGGGGAGTTACACTGGCCCCAGGCAGTTTGCACTACGCTCAGGGCCAGTAAATTAATGTTAAAATTCTCCCTGCTTTTTGAATATCTACCTCAGGTGTTTGGGTTGTTTCTCTTGGATGTCTACATGAATGATCTGTAGCAATGCAGCTGTTTTTTTTTTTTGCAAGTTCGTTTTGATTTCTAATTACATTTTCATCAATTCTCTTTAGCATCCAAAGGATTGTTGCGGTTGTCTGCTCCCTGGACCTTTAGCCCACTCACCAGGAGTGAATTTTGTTCTCCTCCTCCTGTGTCTGCCAAGCCTCAGAGGCCCTTGTGAGAGTTATTACTGTGACTGCAACACTTCCGTGGTGGTTTCCGTGAGCGTGGCTTCCCAGATGACTTAGCTTTTTTTTGGGGGGGGGGGGCACAACAAAGGATTTAGATGCAGATTATCCTATCAGTTCTAGAATCAAAGTTATTTCCCAAACTACCCGATGGCTGCAGCTTGTAGTCATGGGGGAGCGCTCAAACTCAGGTGACCATACTGGTTGATGACTTCACCAGAAACCTGAGACTTCATAGATCCACAACAGACTTCTTCAGAAACACCGGTCTCTCAAACCTACCACAGATACAAATACAGCTGCAACCCCTCGCTTTACAAACAGACAAATGGTATATAGTCTCGCTATCTAAACAATCTCTTGACCAGCTTGGTTTGCAGCTTTGACTTGAAGGAGACAGGACATTTGTGCTAATTTGCAGTGGTTTGTAATGTTTCTTTTCATCAATTATATCCTTACTCGGTGAAAAAACAACTATCGGCGGGGGGTGGGGTGGCAGAGCAAGACTGCAACCGCAAGCCAGGAGCGTGACGAGTGAGAGCTGGGGAAAGTGCTACCAACCCTTTTGAAATGTACTCGTTCACAGGCTAAACTAATCTGCATTTGGAGATCTCCATTTCGTTCGTCTGAGTTGTTGTCACTTAGATCTGACTGCCATAGACGAGGTGCTTTTCTTTCTGAATGGTCAAGAGGATTGGCATCCTGCGGCAGTTGTAAGTTTCGCCAGGCCAGGGGAAAGGAACGCTGTGAGATGCAAAAGGTCCGTGACTGGGCCAGTGGCATAGATCTCGGGCAAAATGGCAGAAGAGATCAAAAAGCCTCCTGGTATGAGAGGAGGCCAGGAAAAAAGTTTAATCTGCTGGCGATGAGTGTGTTCGGCTGGACAAGATAAAAGAAAAATATGCTGCCACAGAACAAAACAGACTGATGTGCATTCCTTTGATGCTGGCACTATGGAAAAATGTTTAAAGCAACGTGGACATACATTGCTGGGTTCTCTTTGAGACCTCTGGGACGTTTTCAGCTTGAAAAACAGAGAGAACGACCAAAGCCACGCTAAATAAGGTAAACAAAACAAAAAAGAGCTGTTGAACTGTGATTTGGGCTGAGGAAAGGGAAAAAAAACAAAATGGTGATATCACATGCAAGAGGCTGAACCGTTTGCTATGTTTGTGGATGTCTGGGAATCCAGAGTAGTGCTGAACTTTTTAAAGTTGAATCACTGCAAGGTATGAACTGTTCATGTTGCTTCTGCTGATGCTTGAGGCGTACAGCCACAGCTCTTTAACACTGATGAAACCGTGTGAGCAAGTGGTATCAATCTGAAGTTACAAATATAACCAGTATTAAAAAGCAGCTCTGTAAGGTGGTACATACGAGGACTGCGTGAGCATTTGCTAATAGTTTTTCAAAAAGTGACTTTGTGAATAAATATTCAGCATTTGCTGATTTAAAAAAAAAAAAAAAAAACAATGATGAGAAACTTCTCTATGCATTGGTGAAAGAAGCTACAGCTGTATTTAAAGAGCTTACTGCTCTAAATACTAATACTCACAGGATGAGCAAAAAAAGAACTTAAAAGATTTGAAGGAGTTCTTTAAGAAAGTACCAGACAAGAAAACAAAAGTAGAAGAAATAGGAAAAAATAAAAGACCTGTTATAAAAAAAAATTGCAAGGTCCAAAGTCTGTAGAAAACTGGGCCAAGAAAAGAAATCTGATTGAAGAAGAGCAATATTTAGAAGATAATATGGTAAACCAGGATGAGGACATAATAGACCTAATGGAAATACATTTTATGCAGCAAAAGGAAAAAAGAAGGACAGAATACATTTAGAAGAATAAACTGAAAAAAAGAGAAAAAAAAATTAAAAAGGACTGTACAATGAAAATGCAAAAGCAAATAAACACACGTTGTCAATTCCTGAGGGTTTTAAGTTTACATACACTCAGGGCCAGATATTCAAAACTTTGCCCCGGGGCTAAATTAGCACTGCTCGGCGAGTGATCTTAGCCTGGAGCACAAAGCAAGCTATATTAAATAGGAATAGCCCGATGCTAAACCTGCTGAATACAGCAGTCTAAGGAAGCCAGGCAAACCGGTCTGGGAGTGCAGGGCAAAAATAGCCTGGGAATAAGATAGCACTGAATATAGCAACAGGGAAGTTCAAACTGCAACTGCAGCTCATTAGACTCTGTAGCAAGCCAGTGTTGCGGGTGGAGAACATTGTGTATGACTGCAAAGAGATGTTTCACATCTACTGCAAATACACCTCTCAACCTCCTGCCTCATAAATCAGGGACAAGGCTTAAAAGAATCAGGAACAAAGGTTTAAAATCAGTCACACATCTTAAAAATTGGTGATATCCACTCAGGAAGCTGGTAGGATAAGTGGTGTAGTGTAAAACACATTTTCTAAGGAAGAACATGCCTGTAACATTAATGTCTGACATTATTTTATGCTCACAACCCCCACTGTTTGGTCATGGAAACACAATTTTAGGAGGGACAGAGTAAATCACTGAGGTAAAATCAGGGACATCTCTGTACTATGCTGAAATGAGGTTTGCCCGGGGCTAACCTGATTGCACAGTTCTAACACATTAGCCCGGTGCAAACTGGTTAGCCCGGGGCAAACGGGAGCTATATTCAAAGCTCCCATGCAAATGAGCCTACTTAGGTAATCCGTGGGCAAACAGGTACATTTGCATCTCATTAAGTGCTGCTTAGCATACATTACCATGCAGTTTGCCTTGTGCTACTGCATGGAGCACAACACACACCCTTTTGGTTGGAATGGAAGTACAGGTTGGATGCTGCAGGCCAAGGCATGCCCACAGCATCCCCTGTTGGTCAGAATAGAAGCACAGGCTGGAAGGAAGCAGCAGGAACTGTGTGCTGGCAGGTACAAGCAGTGCATACAACATACCTATGCAGCACTGCAAGCAGTACATAATGATAAATAGATGTACATGTAGATCTGTAGTGATCTAACTATAGATAGATGCAGAGACACATGAATATTTTAAACACACATATACACACACACATACATATATACACACACACACACACACATACATATATATATATATATATACACACACACACACACACACACACACACACACACACACACACATATATATACATGCATACATACATACATACACACAGTATATATTATATTATACATGTGTACACACACACACACACACACACACACACACACACACTACCAGTGACACACGTGCCCTGGATGATGCACCACCCCACACCAACAGGGGCAGCCCACAGCAGGTGTGGGTGGCACACAAGTATGCATGGGGCAGGCATAAGGCAAACCTGCTGGGGGTAGGGGGATGTCAGCTGTAGGTTCACTGGGCTGTGCAGCGCAGCCATCCAGTATATAGGGACCTGGGCAGACAGACTGGGCCAGGCGGCCCTTTTCAGCAGTCATGGTCCCTGTTCCCATGTGTGTTGGTTCCACTCCCTGGTAGTCCAGTAGTCCCCCCACCCCCCCCAGCACGTATCCCAACCCCCGTTTCAAATAAAAATTATTCCATTTCCCTGGTAGTCTAGTGGTCCCCCCACCTGGCAGTGAGACTG
Source organism: Neoceratodus forsteri (assembly GCA_016271365.2). Classification (NCBI taxonomy): domain Eukaryota; kingdom Metazoa; phylum Chordata; order Ceratodontiformes; family Ceratodontidae; genus Neoceratodus; species Neoceratodus forsteri. The sequence goes on along the minus strand of CM057453.1, from coordinate 681,327,123 downwards.
ACACCCGCCCATCTGAAGCGTCACAGAACAGAGCTGGCGACCGGCTTAGCCCTCCTCTTACCACCACAGCCAGCCGCCAACTGAGGTAGGAAGGAGCGCTATTTCTTTAACTGTTGCTGTGGTATGGTTCCTTGAAATAGTACTGAAGTGTGAGTTATGGTGGGATTTCTATATGGTTTTAAGACAGTGACAGCCATATAATTGTAGACAGGAACGGCAGTGCTCTGACATCCTAGCTCATGTGATGTCATGTGACTGTTTCTTCCCACAAATACTTGCGATCCCCATGTCATCCAGAAAGTAGACATTAGGATCGATGTGTCATTGCTGTTCTAATCATTATAGTTCCATGGTTGCCACTTTGGTTGGGGTTCCTTTAAACAGTACAGAACTGTGAGCTGTGTGGAGGTAAACGTATGGGTTTGGGTCAGTGACAGACTAAGTCTGCAGCATTTGACCATGATATTTTATAAGTAAGCAATAAGCCACACAAGGATGGACATTATTTGGAACTGTTGCACACTCTTAAGTGTTCTGTAAGGCACGAGAAACTGCTGAGTGCCTTTTACCATCTGTGAGTGCATCAATTCCCCATACTGCCAGCCTGGAAGGGGCCCACTGCACTTAAAATGGTCTTCCTCTGAAAAGCAGACTTCTAGCATATGGCCGATTTGTTTATATTTTTAGGACATAAATATACTGTTACAAAATTAAAACACAGATTTCTTCCTACCCAGAGAACCACAGGTTACCCCACAGGTATTAGAGTGGGTGGAGGCTCCCTATAAAATTAGTACATGTTGATATAACATACATATTGATCCCTGCTCATGAAACAAGAGGGGATGGGGCTGATGGACCAGGAGTCCTTTCCAATCTTAACTATGTTATGTTACTATGTTACCATAGAGTTTAATAGAACTCTCAGATTATTACTGTTTGTGTTGCAAATATCCAGAGTTTGTGTTTAGAATCAACAGTACGTACAGGAGTCAAACAACAGAGAGAGAGACAGATAGAAATAGAGAGAGAGAGAGAGATATCTCGATGCATTGTCATGTGACAAGTGTCAGCCAAAGCTGACAATTGTTAAGCCTAATTTATAAAATAAATGCACCGTTTTTGGCCCCTTCTCTCACTACTGGAATGAGCACTGTCCAGCTTCCAACTTCCTCATAAAAACAAAAAAACTAATGGCTACATCTGGAAGAACCTGCCTAACTGGGACTGGCCCAGAGACACAGCGGCAGCACACTGTACTGCCTGCTAGTGACCAGGGTTCATGTGGGATGCCTTGAATAACTCTCTGGAGAAAGTGTGTGTGTGTGTGTGTGTGTGTGTGTGTGGTGGCGGAGTGTATTGGACCTGAAGCTCTAGGGAGGGAGGGAGGGAGGGAGGGCGGTGCAGGCTGCCCAGCATTTGCACACCATAACCCAGCCAATCAAGGACTGACTGCAATCAGCTGTGAACATTAACTGCACTCCTGGCTAGAGGACTGGTGTAGCCCTGGCCATCCAGATTACTGAGACGGGGGAGACAGGGAACAAAGGGGGAAACCAAAAGGGTTCTAATGTACCTAGCACTGAAGTACTTGGGCAACATCAAAAGGAACTTCCTGCAGAGGGGGAACATATGCATGGACCCTGCTGGGGCAAGTACTTACCTCCACAATGAGCAGGTTGACCAGTCCCAGAGAAACTGGTAGTATCCAAGTGGAATCAGGCAACGTGAGATCGGGAAACCAGAGGGCACCGCCTGTCGAAAGCTTATTCTGAAGAGCAAAACCTATGGGTGAGAGATTGGAGAGAGACACATCACAACTACACTACAGCAAAAGAACTATTTGGCAGTAATGACTTCATCGGAACCCCTCGTAGACTAAAAAACACGCTCACCTCCCCCCTTACTGTGACCACCGAGGATGGCACCCCCTCGCTACTGTAACTAATTTCAAGGACCTCGACATCACACTTGATTCCTCCCTGAATTTCTCCTGTCACATACTATCTGTATGAAAAACTGTAAATTCTAGCCTAGGCTTTGCATACCGCGCTAGAAGTAATCTCTCACCCTCTGCATGCATTACAGTTGCCTGCTGCCTCCTCCTTCATAAGCTGTCTTATGGAATACCTGTGTTTGCTCACTCATCTAGTCTTCTCAGATGCAAATGGACCATATGCTACAATAATATCTGTAGATTCGCCCTATCCTGCAATCGCCCCACCCATCACTGCCAACTCTATAGCAAACTTAGATCGGCCCTTTCTGTTCTGCTTGACTCCTCTAGTAAAAGTTTTACACAACAGCCTATCCACACAGAAGCCACCCTCACTAGCCCCAGTCTGTCGGCCAACGTAAACCACTACACCCTTAGGTCATCTGGAGCTGGGCAACTACTCATCCTCAGATCTAAAACTAAATATGGCACTATGACCTTCTCCTCTGCAGCCCCTACTCAGAGGAACAACCTCCCCATTGATGTACACTCTTGCATGGAACCCAACACCTTTAAAAGCAGCTCCATCCCCTACTGCTACATCGCTCAATATGCGCATGTCCGTGACCATCTCAACACCCTGCACTTATCCCCCTCATACTTCCTCTCTGCCCCTTCCCCCACTCCCCACCCTCTGCTCTCTTCCTGCCCCAAATAAGCACGCTTGCCACTCTCTCCTCGAAAGAGTGCATATGCCTTTCTTTCCCTGCTCACAACCTTTGCGCCGATAGTGTTTTTTTGCTCCATGTAACAATGTACCGTCCTAATCCTGAGAGATTACTCATACTGATAATGTCTACCCTTTTCTTGTTCTTTGGTTGCCCTAGGTTACACGTAATATTGTATTATCCTTGCTACATTGCTTGTTGCCTTTGTAAATTTGTCCAAAATGTTGTACTGTACCATATCTGGTCAACAAACGCTAAATAAATTAATTACCGGTCATTAATGCATAGTAACAGAACTTTCCATCAATCTGATCATGGAGGTTCTCAGAAAAACAAACATTTATCAGTGCATGTGAATGGAAAATGCAACAGCTTACGCAAAATGTGAAAAAAAAAAAAAACCCTATAGAAATGCAAATAAGAAAGCTTAGAAAAATTAGCTCCTTAGCAACCAGTGGCCTGAGAAATACGGGTTATGAGTCCTGGCTCATCACGAACACTGCTGCAAGGTGATAGTCCTGCAAGGAAAACTGCAGAGAGATGACCAGAGTGAACAAAAACAAAACACAAAAACAAAATGAAAAAACAATTCAATCAAAAGAAGCCCATTTAAGAAACCCAATTCTGAATCTCAAACCCAGGTTAAAGAGACCACAGTACAGCAGACCACATCACATAATAATAATAATAAACAATTTTATTATTAAAATTAAAGGAAGATAGCTCCCTGGGTTTCAACTCCCTAGAACCTTGTTTTATTAAACTAGGCACCTCAGCCCTTGCGGTTCCCATCCGTGATCCGATAAATATGTCTCTTTCTACTGGAAGAGTGCCAGCTAAATGAAAAGTCGCAATAGTTGTTCCACTGCACAGGGGTGGGGCACACGCAATTAATTTCAGACCCATATCAATCCTCTGCTCAATAGCGAAATTCAAAAAAGACTTATTTTCAACCAACTCCAGTCCTACTTCGAATGTGATCTCCTCCAATCCAACTGTCAGCATGGTTTCCGTAAGAATTATAGCACCCTCACTGCTCTTAGCAAAGTAACCTCAGACATCCTCGGCTCACTTGACAAAGGGCTTTACACCGGGGCCATATTTGTAGATCTAACTAAAGCCTTTGATTTGGTAAACCATAACCTTCTGCTGCACGAGCTACACTCTGGGTCTGGACCAACTATCACTTTCCTGGTTCCAGAATTATCTATCCGACTGCTCCAAAGGTGTAAAATGGTCAGGGGCTCTCTCCATTTAATATTACAACACAGGGCGTACCACAAGGCTCTATCTTGGGGCCCCTGCTGTTCTCTCCGTTTATAAATAACCTACCCCTGAACTGCGATGGGTCCCTGGTGTAACTTTATGCTGACAATGCTGTATTATAATCGGTCTTCTTGTGACATTCAATGGCTTAATCACAACCTGGAATCAGATTTCTATACACTTGAGAAATGGTTCCATCAGAATCATTTGGTCCTCAACGTCAAAAAAAAAAAAAAAAATCAATGCTATTCTTCAACCCCTCCGGAAAAGTGACACCTCAAGGCTCACTTCACATTCAGTCCTCTTCATCCCTGAATCTATGTAATCTTTCAAAAATGTGGGTATTCTACTAGACCACTCACTCTCCTTTAAGCAGCACGTGACACAAACTACTAAAAAAAATCCATCAGAAACTAGGATTGCTCTACTCTCTTCATCCTATCCTCTCCTCTCTCATATCTCCTGTCAAAAGACTGCCACCTCCTCCCCACACTTTTCTATGGCACCCCTGTATTGCTATCCACCAAGGTGACCACACTTTCATGGCTGAGAATGTTATACTACAGGGTAGGACCATTTGTCCTCAGAACTAACTCACGCAGTCACCACTGTGAGGTCCTGGCGTCACTTGGCTGGCCTGACTATGATCAAAGATTGCAGTTCTCCTCCCTCTGCTTCATCTACATACTTACCTTCCTCTTCTCTCTCCCCTGCCTGAGCAACCTACTGATACGTAAATCCTCTCCACGTTTATTCAGGTCATCCTCAGCCCCTTTGCTTACCATTTCTAATCCCCGCCTAGCAACAGGTAAGCGTTCATTTGCCTACTCTGCACCCACCACTTCAAAACGCACTTCCCTTGTCTTCACTATCCTTCTCCACTCTTGCTATGTTCAAGAGCTCCCTCTCTGCACATCTACTGCAGCCTACGCCTGCACCTGCTTTGACTAATCAGCATAAGTACCCAGCTAAATCTTAAGGGTATCTGCCTGTGTAGTCTTTTTCCTCTCTCACTCTGCTACTGTCTCATTAACGCTGAATCACTGGGATTACCTTGTGTAGATACACGGCCCACCCGTGGCTTTTTGATAGTTGGTTCAGATGTGTTCATGACTTGGTGCTCTGGCTACAAAAAACTACAGTATTATCTTGCTACTCCATGATTTACTTGTGCAATTTGGCATGGTGAACAGTGCAGCAATTGAACTTATACTGTGTATATTTTGCCTTCTGCCTTATGTTAACTATATTCCCTGCTGTACATTTTACTGTTTGCACTCTTGACATATGTATTACTGTATGTCATGTTGTATTATTGTATTGTATGTACCCAGTCCCGCGATGTTCCTGAAAAAGGGACAGTACTGTCTCAGTTGGCCTACCCGGCTACCAAAATTCAAATAAATAAATAAAACAAAACAAAACAAAAAACACATGCGTCAATGAATCTGGCAAAATAGGACATTTTAAAAAAGAGGCCCCAGAGTTGCTCCTGCAGACATCGAGGGTGAGAGGAGGAAAAAACAAACAAACAAACAAAAAAAAAAAACAGCTAAAATCCAAGTAATGACAGTAAATTTCAGCACTACTTAGCACGAGGAATACATGCCTAGAATAGCAATAGATAAAATATCTTCAAATTTTTCCGTCAACAAAAAATATGTTCTTCTTTCCTTATTGACATTTTGTTTTTAAATTGATCTTTTCTGGCATTTTTTTTTTAACCACAGCTTTTGTCTTCCCTGAGAGTTCTGTTCTTAAATCTCCCCCATATCTCCATTCTGGTCCCACAGTAGGGATCACCCCCTAAATCTTTAACCCCCCATCCACCCACCTGTAAGACAGAAGCATGTGACATCACCTCTGGGCTGGCTACCATGTGCCTCTGTGTGCTTTCCCAATAGTGCCACTGTGCATTGGGGGGAAGGGGGATTAGGAGTTCTGATTATGCAACTCCCTTCACACAGAGCCACCAGAGCTATATTTTCTGCCTGGAGGTGTTGTGTATCCTCTTCAACTGTACTTCAGCCTCCTAACAGCCAAACTAAGATCTTGGAATCGGGACACATGCAAATCTGGCTCCCCAAAGCAGTAGGCAAACACGCTTACCAGTAAGCCACTAAGTGGTCCTGCTGAAAGTTTCTTTTGCCCTCCTTGGGCTCCCTGGCACCCCCCGCACAGCCCCCCTCATGCCCTGCTGACAAACTCACCCCACAATTGTTTTGCTCATCCTGGCCTCCCACTACTGCTCCCCAATGCCCTGCTGCCCGCCAGACTCAATCCACATTTTTTTTTTTTGCTCCTCTTGGGTTCCTGGCACCCCACTCCTGTTCCCATAATGCCCTGCTGCCCACCACCCTACCCCCCCCATTTCTAAAGTTTACCAATGAAAATAAACCATAACTGGCGCACTACACAGGAAGCACCAGAAAAACTTGCATGACTGCAAAAAAGGTGTTTATTCACTGCATGCTGGGAGTCCAGCACAGACACCTACGCTTCACATCATTAGGGAGTGATAGATCATCGGGTGGACGTGCTTGGAACTGTGCTATGCTGCACTCCAGATATGTGGTGAGCAAACACCTTTTTTGCAACTTTTTCTTTTGCTCCCTGTGTAGTTCACCATTTTATGTTTTATTAGTGCTGACTTTTTCAGTGGAACAGACTCCCTTCCATGAGTACACGGATCTGTATTTGTGCTCCGAAGCTTACCACCTGGCTTCCTAGGGTCTCCACTGCCATGGGCCTGTCCCTAACCCTTCGGGGGGGGCCGGGCCTTCTCCTACTGTCACTAGGGGAAGGAAGCATGTGAGGCTGAGACACTGACTGGAGCAGAGGACTCAGTGCATCAGGCATTTGGGTGGCTTATGGCAGGAAGGGATACAGTGTCCACCTTCTGGCATGCCAGTCTGGGCCCATTTCAATGTTTCACCCACTCTCCCCTGCCCACCTCCCAAGCGAATGCAAGTTCACGATAACCTGTGGGAGCATGCCGGTCAGCACATGGCCATCCATGCTGCCAACGGTACCACCATGACTCCTTCTGTAGAGGTCACGTCCTGCACCGCGATGGCTGGCGTCATCACAACTATGCCTTTCCTACAGCTGAAAGAGTGGCTGCCTTCAAAGCCGACACAAAAGCTGCTCCTTGGTCAGCCAGCAAGGGGTACATGAATGCCAAAAGGCCCATCCCCCTTCCTACCTCCCTCCCCAGGAGTTTCACCTCTGTGACACGCCCAGATCCCAGCTGGCCTCAGCGTGGGAATCTGGGGACTGCATGTGAACCCTCTGCCTCCCAGGTGGCTGCACACATGCTGTGACTGCACTGCTGGATTAGCCATTGAAAGGTTTGTTAAAACCAAAACATAAAACTTGGTTTGTTTTTTGGTTTTACACTTTTCATTATAATTCAAAATTTGAGCATGTGTAAATTCTATTTGATCTCCCCACTGTAGTTTGCTTTGACATAGTCTTTTTCCCCTTAAGAGTCCCTCGTTAATGCTACCTTTTTCCTGCCCAATATTAATTTTTTTAAATACTTCCGAGTTCCAGAACCCAATGACATTAGTTTAGCAGAACTCTAGAGTGAAGCCTTACATGCAGACCTTCTGCTCAAAGGTTACTAGGTTCCGCAACTGCTGAGTAATTGAGAAATGAATACTAGGCAGGAGTAATGTGGGGGCCCTAAATAAGGACAAACTGGCACAATTATAAAAACAAACACTCAAAACAATACACTTGGGTTACTAAATAAGACTTCACACATGCCCAAATGTCCAGTTATGTTCACAAAAATGTAAAACACAAGGCTTATGTTCCCTGTAATAGAAAATGTTACTGTCTATTAGTATAAGGTGATTTTGTAGGTAAGAGCTGTAGGCAACTTTCAAACTGAAGTGTGAGATTACCTGTCTCCGGATCAGTAAAGCCCAGACTGAGGTTCCGCAGTGCGATGGAAACAAAGACCCACATTGGAATCTGGACCCAGATCAGCAGACTGGCCTTAAATGGATGGCAGTTGTCCCGTACATATAGCTCCGAAACGATCCTGCGCAGGTTCTTCCTGAAGTGGAACCTAAGGCACACAGTTCAGACACTGGTATCCACCTCAACATACCGTTTCAGAAACATACTCTATTGAGCAACTACACTTTTCTAAATGTCACTAGTATTTCTCAGGACCCACTGTACATTTTTGTCAACTGATTAATGAAGTCTGCATAAAAAACTTTTACTAGGGTTTTCAGACTTCAAAGTCAGTGTTTAAGCTGCCACTAGCCACACAATGTTTTACTATGCATTTCTATATTCAGTTTCTGTACATGTTTCATTCAACAATCTGCTACAGCAGCTCCACAGACTGCTGACCAAAACTCAAGTCTGGCAAACAATTTTACCATTTGGCTACAAAGTTCAGGTGACAATTAGCCAAACGGTGGTAGGTTTTTAGACTTTCAGTTTAAACACTGACAGCACTTATGACACTGTAGTGTCTAGTGTCTACCACTGCAACAGACTGATGTCACAAATGGCAACTGAGAGGTCTGATCAGAGCAGTCCAATGTTTTTGAAACTGACAGTGGAAAGAGTACTTGGTGAAATATTTGAAAGGGGAAATTGTTTAACCAGGAAAGGCACACTAAGCCGACGCTTGTTTCCAGGTGCGATCTAGGAGCACAAGGAAGTTAAGTGACTTGCTCAGGATCACACAGAATGCAAGTCGGGGCTGTGGAATTCAAACCCAGGTCTCCAGGTTTGCAGCTCTGTGCCCTAAACCACAGCGCTATACTGCCTCCTCAAATGTTTAAAAGACAGATAAAGGGACAAAAGAAAACCACAAAGAAACATTACAGCTGACTACTGTAGCTACCTGTCCACTTTCCTGGGTGAAGGAAGAGTGCAGTCACTGTCGCCCAGATCATCGGGGTGAGTGAGGGAAGAAGGAAAATGCCATCTGACACACAAACAACATCTTCAAAAAAGATAAGGTTTAGAGAAGGCAGTATAGCATAGTGGTTAAGGGCACTGAGCTGCAAATCTGGAGAGAGTTTAAATCCCATCAGCCCCCACTTGCATATCGTGTGACCCTGAGCAAGTCACTTAACTTCCTTGTGCTCTTAGGTTGCATCTGGAAACGAGCTCTGGCTTAGTGTGCCTTGCCTGGTTACACAATTTTCCCTTTCCTTTCCCCTAGAGCCTCCTGGTGATTTTAGAAACCATAAATGTCATGTCAGGAATACAAATGAATGCAGACTGTCCCATGAAGGATAATGTCAGGTTGTGGTGCATGTGGTTTCACACTTCACTTTCATAGCAGTGGAAACAACTTGCTTTCTAGAACATAAAGCTCACCAGAGCAACCAACCCACAATAAATATGCGGTTGTCTCTTGCTTTTAGGTTTTTGTGGAATAAAGTCTTTCACATATTTTTTGTATTCAGCACTTTGGTTCCTGTATGCATCTTCTGTGTTTAGCGCCTGTTTGAGTCCTGTGACAGCACTTAGTTGTGCTCAGAGCATGGTCAAATATGTGCTTCCCTGGCTTTATTTAATGAACAATGAGGGGAAAGAGCTGCATATCACAGATCAGGATAACATTGTCAGATTTCGCAGACTTTTTCTTCAGAAATACTTGGGCTCTTGTGGCTCGGTAGCAATTTTGTCCCCAACCAGAATCTCGGATTGAATTCCCACACAGGAGGTGGGTGGGGGTGGGGGTGGGGTCGGGGTCCGATGGCCCAGCAGTATCATGTCACACTTCCGTACTGGCGGCAGTGGTGTGGGAGTGGACTTGGGGAGCCAGGACCAGGTGAGGCCAGGGTTAGGGAGTTGCCACCAGCAGTGTGACCCAGCCTAGGGAAGCTGGTGTCGAGAGTGAACCCTTGTGGTGGGCTAAAGAGCCTGCTCCCTCAAAAGGGGTTGTGCATGTGCACACTGCGTTATGCAAGACGAGACCAACAGAGGCCGATGCCCAATGTTGGGGCTGGGCAGCTGCCAGAAGAATGACCCGAGCTCCTGAAGGATGTGCCAAAAAGCATGATTAAAAAAAAGGCACTTCACTGGATTGAGGTCAATTATCCAAAAACTAACAAAGCTTTGGACTTGTTCATCAACCGCTTTACCACGGCCTGTGACATCTATGCGCCACTGAAAAAGATGAAGGTCAAAGGACGGTCCAACCCTTGGAGAACCGCTGACCTTTTAACACGGCTCAAAACACATGGACCTCCTCTGGCACTGTGCTTGAGCTATTCCAATGCAAGGAAACATACAAAAATACAAAGCAGCCAGAAATTACTGCACTCGACAGATATATATCTATATATATATATACACTAAAAGCAAATATTACAAGGAGGCACTGACCAACTTGACGTGGAACCTTTGTAAAAGAACCTTGGCTCAAAGGTACCTGTAATCCTAGACTCTAAATAAAACAAAATAAATTAAATAAAATAAAACTCTTGGTGAGACGGGAAAAACTTCTGGAATAACCTGAAAGACCTCACAGGCAAAGATCCTAAGGCACCCCCCCACTATGCTCAATATTCTTGGAACTCCAAAACTTGACCTTGGTACTATCACCAATACCTTCAACAATGCATTCTCTAACCTGAGCAGTGTCCTTCCACTCAATTTCTTCAATGACTCTTCCTCCAGTACATCCCATGAGCCCCCCAGCACGAGCACACAGCTCCACAGTTTTTCTTCAAAGAGATTCCAACACATGTGGCCAGTACCTACCTGTATATCCGCAAGGCCATCCACAAATCTGGGTACAGTGGAGACTCCCTTGATCTGAAACTGATTGTGCAAGTTCTTGATGAAATCCTTGAACCCCTGACAAAGATCTCCAACCTCTCACTAAGACTGGGCCAATTCCCTTCACTCTGGAAACAGGCGACTGTCACACCGGTGTACAAAAGCGGTGACAGGTCTCTACACACCAACTACAGACCTATCTAACTCCTCCCCCCATCTAAGGCATTGGAACAAATAGTTTTGGACCAATTAGTTGAATTCCTGGATAAGTACGAAGTCCAATGCCCAGAACAGCATGGCTTTAGAAAAGGGCACAGCACCACCACAGCTCTGCTGGAATTTACGGGTTTCACCCACGCCACGTATGACCAAGGAAACTGTTGGAGGTAGTATTTATTGACCTAACGAAGGCCTTCAACACCATAAATCACCCTCTACTACTCAGGCAACTGTCCTCTATCGGCTTTTCAATGAAGCTCTTTCACGGTTTGCTAGCTACCTCGGGAACCGGGTCCAATGTGTCAGGATTGCTGGTGTCTCATCTGATGAAAAGCCAGTCCTCTCTGGAGTCCCCCAGGGGTCTATACTGGGTCCATTACTCTTCTCCCTCTTCCTCAACAGACTCCCTAGCGTCTGCCAGCAAAACATACTACTCTACGGGGATGATGCAGTCCTGTTCACTAGCCACCATGACTCTAAAATCCTAGAAAGTCAGCTGCAGCTTGACTTCAAGCGTGTTAAAGAATGGTTCAGCACACAAACTCGTCCTGAACTACAGCAAGACTAAAGTCATGACCTTCTGTAATGCACGGAGCAGGCACAAATCACTGTCACGCACCATCAAGAACCACTCTGGGACCTCACTTGAACATATCCCTGAGTTCAAGTACCTTGGTATCACACTGGACAGTACCCTCTCCTACACTCGGCATACTGACTGTTGCCAAGGGCGCCAACATACGGATTGGACTGCTGCACAAGCACTGTATGGTTGCTGAGGTCCTTAGATTGGCTATCTATAGCTCTGTCACCCCTATCACTGACTATGGTCTTGCCACCTATGGCTCTGCTTCTACAACTGCCCTCTGCAGGATTTCAGTGACACTCAACAAAGCCTGCAGGCTTTTAACGGGGAACTGCCCGCCAAACACACACCTGTGATCTTTACGTCCAGGCTGGCTGGCTTCCGCTCCTCAGTAGAATACAATATCAGACCTGCCTGTTAACTAAAAAGGTTCTCCTTGGGCTCATGCCTCCAGGTGTTGGTATGCTCCTTACCGCCCACAGTGGTAGTCAGCATACACGCAGTGCCCAATATCAAACCTTCCAGGTTCCCAGATGTCGGACCACTATGGGTCAGCGGTCTTTCACCCACAGGGCTCCACAGTGGTTCAATACCCTCAACAAAGAAGCACTTTCCTCTGCTATGCTTGGACCCTTTAAAAGGAATCTCCGACTTTACCTTATCTTCAACCATTCAATTGACTGCTTCTCCTAAAAGGACTGCCCCAACCTCTACCCAGTTGCTCATGACCAGTGATCCGTATCCTACCAGAGCATTATACTCTTTGGCTCCTGCTTTTTCTACGTGACCCCTGACCTACTCCCTCCCTCCCCCCACCTCACCTTCCCCCTCCCACCACTACGGCACATCTCAGACATCAGTCCCTCACTGCCAAGTAGACATCGGTCCTCACTGCCCAATTTCCCTGCACCATGTCTAGCCACCCCTCCCTCCTTCCCTCTGACAGTGGCCCCTCAGCCTGCCTACTTCTTACTGCCCCCCTCCTACCCTGCTCACACTAACTGTCCTTTGCTTCATAATCTTTTACTCTGTTACTTGATCTAGCTGCTTATTAAGTTGCTCTCCAGTAATGTCTGTAATTTCTAAAGTGCGTTATGACTGTAAACCATTGCCAACCTTTGTATGTATGTTACCCCATCCTTTGACGTGGAACCTTTGTAAATGAGCGGTTCTTGCTCAAAGGTACTTGTAATCCTAGAGTCTAATAAATAAAGAGGGACACTGGTGCGGTCCTAGCGGAGGGTGGGAAGGTGCAGAACTACTGGAGGTGTGTTCCTTCTGATGAGACAATAAAACACAGGTTACCTCTGCCCTCCACTGGTGATTGTTCACATTACAATAAAAGATTTCACAATACCAACAAAGTAGGGGAACTACACGAATGCTGTGGCCAATATTCTCTTGGGCAAAAACATATCCCACTGCAAATGCTCCAGACTATGTGTGGGATTGTTGCTGAGCACACATTGGCTGTAGAGCTTTGATGTATAGATATGTTAGCTGTCATGATATGATAGAGCTCAAGTTTTGCACACAGAGTTAGTGGCTAGGAAAACTCCCAAACAGACATCACACGGCCCAACTGGTGTATTTAGTGAAATGTTACCTTTTCCAGTATGAGCCAACAGGGCTAGTTAAAGGCAAGGTTTACTAGCCCACCACAAAATATACTAGTATTTGGCCAGTGGGCTGGTGCCAATGTCGAACCCAGCAGTGATGTATAGATGATGTTCTCACTGCTAATCAGTAGGACCCAGACACATCAAAATGCAGCAATGATGGCATTTGCATGCTGGCATGTTATATGTGGACACTGGGGTTTGCACTGTACTGTGGTGGTAATGTTTCCCAAGATGGGGTTTTATTAAAACCATGCCAAGGATGAACCTCAATCTCTAGTCTGAGCATATTCAAAGTAAGGAAATCAGAATGTTTTAGTCCCCAAATTTACTGAAAGAACTCTTCTCAATACATAGAACACTCCTCGACTAGCTTCCAAGTGTAGTCCTTCATGTGCCCCAGTTATTGGTAGTATATTTAGAAATACCTGGAAACAAGGACAGTGCGAACATGCTCCAAAAGATCAAAAGTTGTAACCTCTCCCTGAGTGAATCCCCTTCCTTTTGCCAGGAGGCCCATCCAGAGTGTTCAGCTGCTGTATATACCAATACCTGATGCTAGGAAACGTGAATTGAAAAAACACCTGTTCTGCAAAAATGTTTTTTCTTTTGATCAATTTTCAAAACACTAGACTCATGTTTTGACCCACATTTTTTCATTCAGGGAGTCTGATATGACCCATGTCTTCCACCCCATGCTCTCACTGTCTGGAAGTTCTGTTTAATTAGTATAGTTGCTCCAAGGACCATTGGGACTATTTTTTCATGTTCCTTCCACATTTATATTTTCTCTGTTTGCATGCCTGATTACTTCTGCCATTTCTGTTGATCTTGCTAAAGCTTTTGACACTGTGGCGCATCCCCTCCTTCCAGGCAAACTTATAGCAGCAGGCCTCTCTGACTCTTCAGTCAGTTGGTTTCGTTCTTACACTGAAGGAAAGTCTCAAACTGTCTGGATAGGAAAATCCATTTCATCTCCACTTCCCATTAGCTCAGGTGTCCCTCAAGGGACTGTCCTGGGTCCTATTCTCTTTTCCATTTTCTTAAATGACCTCCCAACTGTCTGTTCCTCTGCATCCATTCAAATGTACACTGATGACACTGTTCGTTTCGCTTCTGGCTCCTCTACCCATGACCTTTCCTCCCAGCTGCAGTTGGATTATGATAAGATTCAACACTGTTTCAAGTCTAACTAACTGTCCCTCAATGCAAAAAAACAAACAAAACAGTCTTCATGACTTTTGGCACCCATCAAAGGCTTGCAAGACTTACTTCTCTCCCACTATTAAATACCCTTGATGGTACTAAGATTGAAGATGTTCCCTCCTCTAAGTACCTCGGGGTCTGCCTTGACCGCCATCTTGATTTCTCAGTGCATACTGATGCAATCCACCATAACCTGCACCCGAAGCTTGGAGCATTATACAGGAATAAAGAGAGTATTCCGTTTCCTGCCCAATGAGAAACTGTATTAAAAATAATTCTCCTTATCTTTGACTATGGTGATTTAGTCTACAGTGGAGCCCCAAACTCCTCCCTTGCCAGACTGGACTCCCTTTTTAATTTTTTTTTTTTGTCATTTTGCTCTAGATTGCCCACCTCGTACTCACCACTGCTGTCTTTGCACTCAGCCTTTTCTCTTCCCTTTCTTGATGCTAGGCGCCTTTCCCATTGTGTTTCCTTTATATCCAAGTTCTGGTTCGGCACCCTTCCCTTTTATCTCAAATCCCTTCTGTCCTCTCCTCCTTCTTCTTCCTACCCTCTCCGCAACAATATTTCCCATTCTCTCTCTGTCCCTCCTAGAAAATCTACTGTTGGTCGCTCTGCTTTTTCTTATTTGATTTCCTAAATTTTAGTCCTCCCTTCCCCTTTCAATTCAATCCGCCTCGTCTCCTTACTCCCTAAAGTCTCTTCTTTATTTTATGACTTATTATCCTACCTGCAACTGTCTATAACCCTTTTACTCTTCATTCTCCCCTTCACTAGTTTTGCATGGTTTATGCTTTTCCACTATTCATTCATATATATTTCTGTTTTTACTTGTATTCACTTACTACTTGCCTCTACTATTTATGGTTATATTTCTCATATTACTACATTATTGCATCTGACTTCTTATTTTCAGTAGTTATATTGTTTAGCCATCTCAATCTCCCCTTTCCCTTAGGACGCATGTAAAAACAAGCCGTTATTTGCTTAGTATGTCTTTCCTGGTTAATCGTTACCATAACTAACTAGCTAACGAACGAATGAACGAACTACATAACATGACCTGATGCTTAATAATCTTTTGTCTCTCCATGTGCAAAACATTGGTGTAGTCTCTGTGCTGTGCTTTAAGATGGTACTATAGCTAAGATGCACTAGATATGTGGGCTGAACTAGGGTACCCAGATTGTGTCCTTCAGGATTTCTGTTCTGGCTGTAACTCAGCGTTAGACAGTAAACATCTGATTATTCCAAAAAGCAAAGTTTAACCCCTCCTTAAAAAAAAAAAAAAAAAAAAAAAAAAAAATGAGGACCTGATTGCTGAAACTGTCCAATTGTTTAAAATAAAGTTTTATGTTGGAAAAATGTTCTATAAATGGAGGTGTGGCAGGCAGTTTTGTTTACTTGCTGGCAATAAAACAGCACTCAAGCTGACTGAGCACCCACAATTTCTGTGGCAGCCCACAACAAGGTGCCATGACCTTTATTAATATTAAAAAATGTAAACATTTCAAACCTGCCCAGTGGTGCAGATGGTTGAGGTGCTTTGGTGCCTCACCTCTCACCATGCTGGCGACCCAAGTTCAGGAATGAGCGCAGGTCACCAGTGGTCGGCAAAGAGAGAGGAGGGCTGATAGAAGATCAAGCAGCTGCCTGGCACCTCTCCATCCGGATCGGGGTAGTGTGTTGTCCTTGCTCTTGGCAGTCACCAGGTGGAGGACTGGTGGCAGCGCCGATGCTTGGGAGGCAGACTTGGGTCAAGATGGGTGGAAGGGACTGTGGTTCCAGAGTGCATGTGCACGTCCACATGCATGTGCGCTCTGTGTTGCTGGGGAAGAGAGGCAGAAAACTGAAAAATGATGGAGGGGGCTTAATGAAGCCTTGTGCCTACCTCCGACTCAGTCCAGCTGACCAGGTTACCTGGTCTGACCTGGATTTGTTTACGGGGGTTGGGGGGCAAGCCGTGGGAGAATCCTCCAACCAGGTAAGTCCCAGGGGCAGCAGACGCTGGCTGGGAGGAAGGTGGGACAGTGCTGAATAGTCACTACCCGCAGCAGAAAAAAGCTGTATGAAAAAAATTAAAAAAAATGCAAAGAAACAATTCAACTGTGCTGGTCAGGAATGAATTCTTTATTCGGTGAAGAGTGAACTGCACTGTTTTGTCAGAGATGGTTAGTATCCCTGTTGCCTGCACAAATGTGTCTAACATAGCACAAAAACAGCACTGACTTACCGAGCAACCTTTTCGGACCACCCCAGCTGTTTATGCAGAACTGACACTTCATAACTAAGGCGGCTGGCAGGCCTTCAATTTCAGGCTGTAAATTTTCAACCTAGCTAATAAAAAAAGGAAAACATACTGTAGATATATTATATTTCAGACCTGCTTTCTCCATCGCACACGTGATTGGGCCACATTAGTCATGTTTCTCCCATCATATATTAACATTTTAACATGCCAGGCCTTCTGTTTTCAAAAATGGGCAGTTCCATCTGGGCAAATCTAAAAATCCCTTTTGTCCCCAAATTTAGTGCAAATCAGCATACTTTGCTTCAAAATCTGGTGGGTTTTTTTTTGTTTTGAGTAACCAAATAGGCTGATTTTATTTACAAGTGGAATTAGGCCCAATATGAGGATTTGTGAAAGAAAAATTGGCACAAAATCTCTGCCCTAAAACTGGTGCAGAATGTGAAATTTAACAGAAACATTTGATCATGCCCAATGCTGCACCGCCATGACCAACTCTGTTTTTCTGTCCATTTTCTTTTTTTTGTAGAAAATCATGGGCCCTTATCTTGTACTCTTGCAATGGATTTTCAGGTGCTATCAGTCCCAGTGTGGATTAACATACAGTATGATTATTTTCACTCCATTCACCACGTGTGTAAGCCTCTGTATTTGCTAGCTGTATGTGTTGTAGCTTACCCACCTTGGCAATGATGCACAGCTGATACGCAGCCAGTGGGAGGGTAACCACTGCTCTAAGAGCCACCGTGGTGCAAATAATACTGGCCCACCATGGCAGCCCCGACATCTGCTGCAGACCAACCAGCAAGTCCTGCGTCAACTGCACTGGGGCACAGTCAGCCAGACTCTCGTACCAGCCTGGTCTGTTAGTGGAAATGGAGGCAGACGACAAACTGCATGCTGATGTTAAAGTCCTTCTCGGATGAAATGGGAGGCCTCCTAGTGATCTTCCGAGAAGACCTCCATTAGTAGTTCCTAGACTAATTAAAGCAACCCCATAATTTGAACCAAATGGACTCTTTTCATAGTTACTTGTCCAATGAAACAGTGCGACTGGGTATGTAGTCCTCCATGCTGTCTTCTCTTGCAGCAGGCACCGACCTGACAGACTGCACACACTTGGCGACAGAGAAGCAGACCTTTTCAATGCTCTGCAAATGAGACTGCAGGACATTTTGAAATCCTGTGGGGAAAAAAGCAGACACATAAGGCTAAGAACAGTTTACGCAAGTGTGTTTGTGTAGTAATTGCTGTGATACATATGCAACATCCGGGTTCCCCCGAGGTTACTAGAACCCCTTCAGTACAGTGTAGGTAGTTATGGGCAGCACACAAAAAAGGTTAAAATCCTTGTAGTTTCAAATAAGTCATCTTTGCCTGGCAGTTACTGTGTAGAGTGGAGCTCATCTGCATATGGAACTCTCGCAGCTTCATAAGCCACAGGGTTAGTGGAGCTGAAGTGTTCTCACTTAGTCAGAGTTAGTGAGTTCTGTTCTGGAATGGAGTTCAGAGGATGCACAAGTTGGTGCTCTGCCTGTGAGCAGACCAACTTCAGAGGGAGAGCCCCTCTCACCTTTTCTCACCCTAGAGTGTCAGCAATCGGTCTGTACGCTGGCTAGTGATGGAGACCTTCTGTTTCTAATGCCCCTCAGGGGTGAATTCCTTTACATCTGTGTGAGATCATCTGGAGTGGTCATATCGGAGTACTGTTGGGGCAATTCCCCTCATCATGTCACTTCCTAGAGTGCCGCCCAGACTAGACTGTGTGTTTTACAACAAAAGCTGTGGACTTCCAAATGTTAAAGGGACACTGTCAACCTGTTTTTCATCATATTATTTCTAGTTGAAACCCCACATTTTATGATTGTTTAACCTCTCTAAAATTCATTGATGTTGCTGTTTGTTTTGTCTGTAGCCTTGCTTAGTAGAATTGAAATACATGGCAATGTATATTTATAAACAATCTTGTTTTTGTTTACAGTCATGGTCCTGTTCTTACTGCTTATGTCCTGAGCACTAGAAACACACACAGACAGTGCAATCACTCATAAGACAGTAGCCTCCTAATCTCCTAATGCATCATGAGGGGCTAGACTGTTTTGTGGGTGTTTCCAAGTACAGGAAAGATGCATCTGGAGTTGATCAAGGAATGAAAAAAAACCTGTTTTGGTGTGATAACACCAGTATGTTGGGCAGTCTGTTTTTTACTTTTTTAAAGAAAACAAGAGTCAGAATCAAACTATCAGCTGTATCAACTATCTTTACAGAATTTTGGCAATCACAAAATATGTTTTTTAAACTAGGGACACTTTGAGACCTAAGGGGGTTGACAGTGTCCCTTTAATTTATTGGGATTGTTGTCATTCAGTTCAGTACTTCAAAAAGCCCTCCAGCCTGGGGCTAGAGTATAGCTACTGCTGTGGCCATTGAAGTGTGCTGTGGTGGGTCTCTGAAAGAAGACCCCTATAGAGTGTGGGAACTGTGTAGTTCTGTGAGATTTTTATAAATGTCTTGTGGGTACATCACTGCCTGGTATACAAGATGCATTTGATTTTCAGTTTTGGGTTTACTGGTGCCTAGCAAGGACACACCATGTTCAGAAGAAGGTTTACTGCTACCCTTGTACAAGGTTGTGTTGGGGGATTGTCTTCAGAGGCCAGGAGTGTCTGAAGAGTCTTTAACTGTATCTAATGGCAGGGAAGTCTGGCTTTGGCCGAAACTGAGCAGACCACTCAATCCAGGTTGCAAAGGGACCCATCTGGTTACATAGTCAGGGTGGTAACTAGTTCACTCAGTGTGGTCTGTGCTCGAATTAAGCGCTGTGCCACCCACCAGTGTAATATGCACTTGTCTGTGCTCAAAATAAGTATTGTGGCACCCACAGCTGTAATATGCACTTGAGAAGTCAGAGGACCTGGAATGCCTCATTTATCCAGAGGTCCCTAGTCAAACGGGCAGACATTCGAAGGGAAGTGTTCTAGTGTAACAAGTCTATGTAATGCAGAAGGCAAGTGTTGTTTTGTGTAAGGAGATTCTGGACCTGTAAAAAGCCTGGGGCCACCACAAGTTTCTGTGTAACATCTGTCAGGAATAAAAGCCACACTGTACAATCCCATTTCTGCTTGTGGACTTTCCATCTCTGTGTGACTTGTGTGCATTTTTGGGGCCACCTCAGTTTAGCTGACACACCATAGGCCAGGTACTTCTTCCCTGGACTCGGGTAAATAGAAATGTTATTTTGTGCCCCCCCCACCTCTGAGATGCCCGAGCCAGGTGTTGCCCTAATGCCAGGGTAATACCTTTTATTTGTGTTTATGATTGTTGCCTTGCCAAAAAAAGGGGGGTTGGGGTTACAAAATTGGGGGCTCGTCCGAAGATTTCGAGGAGACTACAGCTGCCATGCATAGGGTATGGTTGTGGTCTTTTTGTATAGTGGCAGTGAGCTCAGCCAAATAAGTTAATGTTTTCTGTGAGAAAAAAAGTTGTGATCTGCTGTGGAAAATTGCCAACTGTGCGTGGACAGCACTGGAAAGTGTGGACTGCATTGTGAATTTTTGTGCAAACCCTGCTTGAGGTGCAGGTGTGCCTTTTCAGTCAGAGCCCCAACCTGGCTACACGAACTACCTGACACTGTAGCAAGTCTCACAAGCCTGGTCAGTTTAAAACCACCCTTTTGAACACCCTTGCCCCTCAGGAATGATGCAACTGCCCAACAAGGCCAGTTGCCTGTTTCCCAATACTGTCGCGCCCTGTCCCATTACATGCCTAATAACTTTGCTTCAGAACAAAGCAGAAAGTGGTAACTTCCTCTCTCCTTTCGCTACCTCACCTCCTTAATCCTATCCTCTGCCCCATCTCCCAAATCCTCTCCCCCAAACCTGATCCACCTTCTATCTATACTATGCACTTTGGCCTGAAGGCAGGCGTCCTCAAGGACTGGGCAAATCCAACACTTGCATGTATGTTCCTCATTTACAGAGTTTGTTGACAATTGCTGTTATAGTCGCTGTTTTATTGACTTTATTATATTATTGACAATGCTTATTTACTCCCACCCCCCTTCCCATTTGTAACTGTTGTAATCATGTATGTTTGTTGTGTCTCCTATTGATAAGGAACCTTTGTAAATTAACTCTTAGCTCAATGGTATCAGTTCCGAGTCATTAAATAAATAAAGAACTAAGACTGTTTTTAGAACCGTTCTGAATTCTGCCTGAAAGCGCTTAAAACTGTACAAAAACTGTCAAAACTGGCAAGCTGCAGTGTGATTTTGGGAGTGAAATGTTCGGTTTGCCATTTAAATAAGTGCCCCCAGTGAGCCTGAGGAATGCTTAAGGAGAAAAGTGTGGACTTTGCCGGAAAAAAATGTGAATTTCCATTGAAAAAAGATTTTAAACTGCTTTGTGGACTTGGGAGGGGGAAAAGTTCAGTTGCTTTTTAAAAAATTGTTCCCACAGCTCGAGGAGCTTTGAAGAGAGAGTGTGACCCTGTTCATTAGCATGGCGTGCATGGAGTTGTGCGATTGGTCCATTCTGTGTAACCTCACCTCCAAGCTGGAATATGTGGTGGACTGTGCATTTGGTCATGATGGAGTGTTTGGAGAGAGCATTCAAGGCAGCAAGGCCTGTGGGTCTGGATCATTTGCATTTTGTGGACTATCAGTTAAATCGGAAGATTTCTGGGCAACCCATTGGGTGATTCCTGCAGAAAAGGAAGGGACATTTATTCTGGTTGCAAGTTCTATGTGCTGCAGAATCGGTCACTGGTCAGGACCGTCCGTTTGCGCGAGTGCGACAGCCGTCGTCTCCATGTAGGCTGCAGTGCAGGACAAAAGAAATTCAGCATCTGTAACTACCCAAAAAACTTTGTCAACAAAAAGTGATTCTGGGCAGCTGAAGACTGTGCTGGAAGTGACTACACGTGATCTGAAATGCAAGGACAACAAAGAGACTTTTCTGTGATGCAATGTGAATTGGGCATGCCGTGCCAGGGCAGGGAACGAAGGAAATGAGCAGTAGTAGTAAACAAAACAGGCAGCAGGTTAAAGCAGTGTAAAAGTGCAGGTCACAAAAAGGAAAAAATGTGCAGGTTACAGAACAGGACTTTGAACCGAGCAAATGCAACAAGTAACAGTCGCTTTGTTGTGTATGTGTGTGCAGTGTACCAAGCTGGCTAGTGGATCAAGGCAGTATCCTTTGCATGTAAAAACATGGATTGCTCAAAAGGAACAGGAACTTAGCAAGTCTGAGCAAGAGTTTGATTGTGTGGGAGCTCCGAAGGATGTAGCGCTTCCTGGATACCCAGTCAGTGTCTGTGTGATGGTCAGATGGGATGTAATAGCAATTCCTCACTGCCAGGAATGCACACACAAGTTTGGCATGTGTATGGCAAGGGGCCCTCCTGGACAGACTGTCCGTTGTGTCTGCTTGGCCCCCACTTGGACTTTGAGTGCAGAGACTACCCTTGAAACACAGAATGCTGCAGTGTGAGAGACAGGGCCTGAGGATTTCTGCAGGGAATTCTTTGCAAGTTTGAAAGAGCACAGTGACTCTGTGAGAGAGAACAGTGGTCCCTCAGCCAAGGAAGAGGCTGTGTGGGTCCCGTCTGTGGTCTGTTTGGAAAAGGTGGACCCATGGAAGGGAGAACCAAGTCCAAGTTTACTGGGAGTGGATGAGGAACTGAAAGACCTCACCAGCTGGGAGGCCCATCCTTCCAGTAGTACTGAAGAGTGGGTGTTTGTGGGATACGAACCTGTGACTGGCTCCTGGGCAACCCACATGGAGGAAGCTGAACCACTGGAGGGTGCAGGCTGTGCACCTGAACTGGAGGTGTTCAGTGGTGAGTCTGGGCCACTGAAGTTTTGGAGCCTGAGGAGCCTTCAGAGAGATGTTCATGTGTGCCAACAGAAAGAGAAACAGGAGTGGACAGTGATTTCCCTGTCTGGCACCAAGAGGCTTGGTTGTCTCAGACCTGGCCTCCCCCAAGCCAGGCTGCAGGCAGGCGCTTGCCTAAGCAAGGAAGAAAGGGTCATCAGCAGAAAGGCTGACAAAAGTCTTTGGCTTGAAGTATCCCTACATGCCTCGCTAGATGTGGGAAACAGTTGAGAACTGCCGGGAAGATTGGCTCATGGAAGAGGCCAGGGCATCCACAAGTTGGCTGTGTTGCTGGAAGAATGAGGTTGGACCAGCTACCCGAGAGAAAGTATGCAAAGACAAACTTAAGGTGTTGAAGGTGGTCTCACTCTCCACTTGGATGCTGTCATTGTCACAGAAAGAGAAGGCAATGAGAATGTACATACTGCCAAGATGACCTGTCCTGATGGAACCACCATTTACTGCTCTCACCCCCCAGTGGTATTTTGGATGAAAGTTCCTGGACATTCCAATTTGTGGAAAAAGGAAGTGACTATCAGAGACTAAGCTGTGGTTGGCGGAACACAGGATCAGCAGGCAATCGGACGAAGAAATCTGGAAGATTGGTGTGCATCATCCCCTCTGGGAGAACGAGGGATGTTTGAGGCTGCAGTTTTCTTCTTTTGTTCAACAGATACAGAATCAGAGTCAAAGCCTGTGGAAGATTTGGGTCGGAAGATGCAGTCTATGGCCAAGACAGCCAAAGAGCAGGTCCTGATTGGTGACAGAGGTGATGCAGAAAGTCAGTCTACACTTCTGAACTGGTAGGGCCAAGTTTCTTTTATTTTCATTTAAATGACTGTCACCTATTGTTGCCATGCGAATGCCATCCTAGTCCAGTGGACTTGTGTTCTAGACATTTTCCAGTGGGCTGCGACCCACTTGCAAGAATTGCCACATTCCAGAGACATTCTTGATTGAGAGTGCCCAGCATTCGTGGACACTGCAACCCTAGACTGACAATAAGGGTTCCCCTTCCTCCATATTTCTGTGCATCGTTTTGTACTTTTATACTGTGTTTTGTTTTGTTTTTTTAGAAAACCCTTTAAAAAAATGTTTTGGGGGGATTGGATTGTATCTTGCTGTGTGGGCGTTTTCTGCAGGTTTGTTTTTCTTTTACAGGTGTACCTGGAAGAAGAAAATAAGAGGAAGAGGAATTTAGGGCTCAGCCAGAGCTCTTGTGGGCATTTCTAAAATGTTTTAACTAAGAAATGTTAGACATTTTGTGTTTCCGGTGTAAAGTGTGCAGTACTGGGTTTGGGAAATGCATAGTAATGCCTTATGTACAGTACGTGTCTAAAGCAAAGTACAGTGTGAAATGTGTAAAGGCAAAGGCTGCTCCTTGGGTAGAGTAGTGGTTAGATAGCTTTTCCTAGTGGGCTAGGGGATGGATAGGCTGGTGGCCCCAACCCAGGCAGTGGGTGGCCATGCCTGTCCTGTCAGGGCGTGCTTCAGGAAGCTCCTTTGAGCCACTGTGGAAGGGTCCCAATCTAGTTAGTCAGGTAAAGCTGAAGATGCTTCGGCATGGCTCCATGTACTCTGAGGCGTTATGCCTATACTGGTCAAAGGTAGGGGTGGGATTGCGACCCTCACTGTAGGACACCCAGGGGTGGCTGGCCTATGTTACAGTCCAAGGCCCTTGCTGTGGACAGCAAGGCTGGCTGGTGGCGGTGAGTGTAACACCTGGGTTTCTGCCTGGGGTTACTAGAACCCCTTCAGTATAGTGTAGGTAGTTATGGGCAGCACACAAAAAAGGTTAAAATCCTTGTAGTTTCAAATAAGTCATCTTTGCCTGGCAGCTGCTGTGTAGAGTGGAGCTCATTTGCATATGGAACTCTTGCAGCTTCATAAGCCACAGGGCTAGTGGAGCTGAAGTGTTCTGACTCAGCTAGTCAGAGTTAGTCAGTTCTGTTCTGGAAGGGAGTTCAGAGTGTGTATAAGTTGGTGCTATGCCTGTGAGTAGGCCAACTTCAGAGGGACAGCCTCTCTCACCTTTTCTTGCCCTAGAGTGTCAGTAATTGGTCTGTACGCTGGGTAGTGGTGGAGATCTGTTTTCAATGCTCCTCCGGGGTGAATTCCTTCACATCTGTGTGAGATCTCAGGGTAATTCCACCACAGAGCCCCCTCTTGGTACAACTCCCTTCCCACTCATATCACAAACATCCCCAAAATCGGCCCCTTCAAAATCACCCTCCGAAACCACCTCACTGACACTCGGAGTTGTAAATGCCCCTGACTGGCCCATACCTAGAGCTCCCCTAGCCCAATTTACAGACAATGTCCTTCCGGACTGCCTTCTCCCCCAGCAACCACCCCTTCCACCCCAGGTATCGCTCCTTAGAACCCCTAGCGGTACCTTATTATTTATATACTACATTAATTGTAACTCACTGAAGCCTTTGTACACCTTTGTATTACTGGAATTGCTATGTGTGTTCTTTTATTGTATCTCACCTGTAATGTTCTCCATTGTTGTATTCCACCACCAATTGTTGTCTACCCTCCCTGCGATGAGGTGCCTTTGTAAATGAGTCTTTGACTCAAAGGTTGTAAATCCGAATTATGAAATAAATAAAAATCATCTGGAGTTGGTATCTATGAGTACTGTTGGGGCAATTCCCCTCATCATGTCACTTCCTAGAGTGCTGCCCCGACTAGACTGTTTTTACAACAAAAGCTATGGTCTTTCAAATGTTAATTTATTGGGACTGTCGTCATTCAGTTCAGTGCTTCAAAATGCCCTTCAGCCTGGGGCTAGAGTGTAGCTACTGCTGTGACTATCCAAGTGTGCTGTGGTGGGTCTCTGGAAGAAGACCCCTACAGAGTGGGGGAAACTGTAGTTCTGTGAGATTTCTACAAATGTCTTGTGGGTACATCGCTGCCTAGTATACAAGATGCATTTGATGTTCGGTTTTGGGTTTACTGGTGCCTAGCAAGGAACACACCATGTTCAGAAGCAGGTTTACTGGTACCCTTGCACAAGGATGTGCTGGGGGATTGTCTTCAAAGGCCAGGAGTGCCTGAAGAGTCATTAACTGTATCTAATGGCAGAAAAGTCAGGCTTTGGCTGAAACTGAGCTGACCACTCAACCCAGACTGCAAAGCGACCCATCTGGTTACATGGTCAGGGTGGTAACCAGTTCAAACAGTGTGGTCTGTGCTAGAATTAAGTGTTGTGGCACCCCCCACTGTAATATGCACTTGTTGGAGGATCTGGAATGCCTCATTTGTCCAGAGGTCCCTAGTCAAAGGGGTGGACATTCGAAGGGAAATATTCTAGTGTAACAAGTCTCTGTAATGCAGAAGGAAAGTGTTGTTCTGTGTAAGGAGAGTCTGTACCTGCAAAAAGCCTGGGGCCAGATAACAATAACAGCACAGCAAAACAGAGAAAGACTCACACAGGGAAGGCAAACCAAATAATGGTCAAATGCTGAAATAAATGCTGCAAAAACAAATTCCTGGGTCACATTAGTGAAAGCACGAGATCACACAAAAAACATTTTCAGCAGAACTGGACAAAGTACTCAAAAAGTGTGGTTGAAAACAAGGTCATGTACGGAGGGAGGATCATCTCCCTTTAACCTGCTGCTTACCCCCAGTTCATCTCAGCACTGAATCTACTTTCTTGACAGTGGCAGCTCCTGCCTGTCTGGCTGTAGCTTGTTGTCTACAACTACCCTGAGATCCTTTTCCTCGGTTGTACTACCCATTGCTCCCCACAGAGGGTGTATGTGAGATCCAGATACCTCAGCAGTACCTTGCATTTCCCCACATTAAATCTAAGCCCCCACTTCTCAGCTTATGCTCCTAATGTGTGCAGGCACCCCTGAAGTGCAGCCCTTTTGCTGCTGTGACTACAGAAATATAGAAGATTCTAGACAGAAGACGACAACAAATCCATCCAGTCCGTCCTGATGCTCTCCAACATATTACTCTGAATTACTAACTCCCCCAAAAGTCACCTCCATCTCCCACGCTTCTTGCCAGTTTAGTGTCAGCAGCAAACTTCAGCAGCAGCCTGCTACATGCTCCCCCCTCCAGGTCATTAATAAATATGTTACAGAGAAATGGACCCAGCACTGACCCCTAAAGTGCTCCATTCAGCACACCCCTCCACTTTGGCGACCATCCACCACCACTCTCTGCTTCCTACCTGTCAGTCAATGTGTTATCCGCCTCCACTTTGAGGGCTCCATATTGTGCTACTTTCTCCATGTGTTTTCCATGTGGCACAGCATCAAAGTTCTCGATGAAGTCCAGGTAGACTACCTCCACTGCCTGACCCCTATCCACCTCCATAGTCGACTCCACAAAGAAGGCATACAGGTTGTTTGGCAGGACCTACCATTTGTGAAACCATGCTGTGTGCAGAGAGCACACAGACTAACAATACTTAAGATAAAAACAACTTTTTCCTTTTTCTGGAAGGTGAAAAGGTCAACAAACCACCAGCAGAATCATAGAACTCTGTCGGCAGAAAAGGACTCTGCGGCCCATCTAGTCTGCCCAATCTTCCCCCATTCTAGGAAGATCCCTCCTCCATTCCCAGCCCTTTCCTTGCCAGTTAGGCTCATGTACTTATCCCAGGCTCTTATGAAGTGGTCTTCTGTATCCACACCCACCACCCATTCCGGCAGTCTGTTCCATGGCTACACCACCCTCTCGGAAAATAACCTCCCCTGATGTCCCCTCTGAACCCCCAGTTTGTAGGTATGCCCTCTAGTGGAATTGTTCCTACTCATTTTAAAGATGCTGTCGATCCTCACCCTGTTTATGCCCTTCAAGTGCTTGAATGTCTCCACCATATCTTCCCTCCTCCTCTCCTCCAGTGTATACAGGCACAGCTCTCCTAGCCTCTCTTTATGACTTCCAGTACAGCCCCTCACCATCATGACTGCTCTTCTCCGGACCCTTTCCAGCCT
Source organism: Neoceratodus forsteri (assembly GCA_016271365.2). NCBI lineage: Eukaryota > Metazoa > Chordata > Ceratodontiformes > Ceratodontidae > Neoceratodus > Neoceratodus forsteri. The sequence continues at coordinate 681,299,713 of CM057453.1, read as the reverse complement.
GTCCTGCAGGTATGGCCTCCAGAACTGGACCCCATATTTCATTTGTGGACTGACCACTGTTTTGTATAGTAGCAGGATTACCTCCCTCTGCCTGCTCGTGAATCCCCTCCCTATGCAAGCCAGCATTTGGAGAGCTTTTCCCACTGCTGTGTCGCACTGACTGTTTCAGGTTGTCCAAAATAGTGATCCCCAGATCCCTTTCCTGTTCTGTTACCTCCAGTCCCCAAAAAATGGTATATTACGCCCTATATGCATAATTCTGCACTTGTTTGTACTGAACTGCAGCTGCCACCTTTCCGACCACTCCTCCAGCCTAGCCAGATCCTCTCTCATATCCTCCACTCCCCTCTCCGCTGCATCAACCCTATTACTACATATCTTCATGTCGTCAGCAAACAGACACACCTTCCCCTTTGGTCCCTCAGTGATGACCCCAATGTATATGTTGAAAAGTATGGGTCCCAGCACAGACCCCTGGGGAACCCCACTAGTCACCCTCTCTTCCTCTGAGTGCACCCCATTTACCACAACCCTCTGTGTCCTCCCCTACAACCAATGCTCTACCCAGTTTGTGAGTTTGCTCCCCACCCCTAAGCTGTCTACCTTGCCTATCAGCCTCCTGTGGGGGACGGTGTCAAAGGCCTTCCTGAAGTCTAGGTAAGCCAGTCCACCGCTTCACCCTGGTCCCATATTTCCATCACTCTATGAAAGAATTCTATCAGGTTGGTCTGGCAGGACCTACCACCTGTGAATCTATGCTGAATGTCACTCAGGAGGTCCTCCCCCTCTAGATATCTTATCAAACTTTCCTTAATCAGTGCCTCCATTAGTTTACCAACCACAGAGGTAAGGCTAACTGGGTGATAGTTTAACGGCTCCTTTCTTCCTCCCCCTTTATGTAGGGTTACCACCTCAGCCCTTTTCCAGTCCCCAGGAACCATACCCCTGCGCAGTGACAGGTTAAATAACCTCGTGAGCGGTGTTGCCAATTCTTGTTTTAATTCTTTGATAATCCTCAGGTGAATCCCACTCAGATCCATCGCCTCACCTGTCCGCAGCTTACCTATTTCTTCCAATACCCTAACTTCTGTAAAGGGACTCTAGTCCACCTCCCTCCCTACCAGCCCCCTTTCTGGCTTAGCCCTTTCCCCATCTCCAGCGTGAAGACCAATGCAAAGCATCCATTCAGGACACTGGCTTTTTCCATATTTTCCTCCACCATTGCCCCCCCCTTCCCCCTTGAGATTCATAATCCCGTGCTTCCCTTTCCTTCTGTCACCCACATATCTGAAGAACCTCGTCTCCCCTTTTTGTCTCCCTGGCTATATGCTCCTCCGTTTCTGCCTTCGCCTACCTGATCACTTTCCCTGCTTCCCTCAGTTTTTCCTTATACATCTCCTGTTTGCCTCCTCTGAGATGCTTTATATATCCTGAACATCTTCCTTCTCTCCGGACTGCTTTCCTCGCTGGTATGAACTAAAGTGGTTTCGCCCCTCTTTCTTGCGCACCATCCTAACACATAGTTCCGTCACCTTCAAGATTCCACTATTAATTTCCCTCCATAGCTCCTCCACGTCCTCCAAGTCATCCTTCCCCTCTAGTTCCTCCTGGACCATTGCCCTCATCCTCCCAAAATCTGCCCTTCTACAGTCTAGTACCCTAGTGTTGGAACTGGTCTTCACCGGACCCTTCCCAATTCTAAACTTTACTGTCCTATGGTCACTGTCGGCCACATTTTCCCCAATCTCCACACCCTCAATGCTATCTCCATTTGTCACAATCAGGTCTAGTATGGCACCCCCCAGTAGGTTCCCTTACCAGTTGATTGATGAACACTTCCTGCAAGTCTTCCGGCAGCTCCCTACTCCTTTCTATAGATGCAGCCGGGATGTCCCAATCTACGTCCGGTAGATTTAGCTCTCTCACCACCATGATTTCCTCTTTACTGGCCATCTCCTGTATCTCCCTACCTATCTGTCCATCTACTTCCTTCCCCTGATTTGGTGGTCTATAGACCACCCCTACCTTCACTGTCCTCCCCGCTCCCCCCGTTTTGGTTAAGGTGACACATAGGGTTTCTACCGGCCTGTCCCTACCCCCGCACACCATCGTTCTAATCCCCTAACGTAAATGGCAACCCTTCCCCAGTAAGCCTGAAAAAGAATGGATTTTTTTTTTTTTTACAGAATGACAGACGGTGAGAAATTATGTTGCCCAGTTCTTTTTAGCGCTGCTACTTAGGACACTCACAGAACCACTCTTGCAGCCAGGGACAGCGCTAACATGCACCAAAGGGGCAAAAGTTATCCTTTCTAAAACTGAGCCCTCTTTTCTTTGCCAGTGGGTCCAAATTGATGCACCTACTCTATAACAATATGTAACGGAAAGGAACGTGAACTGTTCAAAATCTGCCACAGATTATGTTTTGTCCCAGTAGGTTCCTCTTTAGACCCACATTTTTTACACCAATGGGTCCAATTTGACCCATGTTTTAAACCCTCAGGGCTGTCACTGCAAGCTGTAGCAAAGCTTATTTTAAACATCGGTAAAAATTAGCACAAATTAGCCAGTCATGTTTCTTTGGCAAAAAGTTTAGCAGCAGAAACGGCAAGTCACGCTCATTCACACAGGTATTTCCATTCTTTTCACGCTTGCTGTTGGTTTGTTGAGCTTTTGCCTCCCGGAAAAAGGAAAAACATTTTTTATTTTAAGTATTGTTAAGTACTACAATGGATTTGCAATTTCTTATTATATGTGTTTGCCTGTTTTATGTGTAGTAGTGCCTGCTTTTGGTATATTGCAATTTAGCACTCTGGTGTCTTTCACATGGGAGTATCGCTTTAAATGGTACCTTTTTAAACAACATCAAAACAGGTGAGACCATATGCTCTGATGAGGACGCACAGGTCGATACGTAAGCACATATAGAGGACCACCAGGTGTGTTTTTGGCTTACATGGCAAAGAGGCAACTGTTTTTCTTGGTTTTCTAGACAACCATGTACATTAGCACTTAGAGAAGTGACTTCAAACAGAGACCGGAAGTAAAGAGAAGCAACTGACTAGTGTACATGGCCAGGACACTGAGCCCTAAAGTGGATTTAAGCCTGCTTTTGTTAAACATTGCTAGCCAATGTAACAAAAGAACAACACAATTAAGGGTAAGCTTTCCATTTTTTGAACCTTTGTACGTAAATAAAGTTTCTTTTCTGTATTGGCCAGTTGTGGCCTGAACTTTTATAGTGGTGACCTTATCCCACACAAGTCAAACAGGATTTGTTGGACTAAGGTGTAACCAATGTCTGGAAATTTTATCACTAAAGGATAGGATTGAAGAACCTGAAGATATCATTAAGGATATAAAATAGAGACAGCAGTAAGGAAACCTCAACTAGTGATATGTTAGCTTCCACCTCTGAGATACTTAAACAAATAAATCACATGATGACAGGCAGAAAAGAGTAAGGAAATAAGTAGTAGCAGTGATGAAAATGATTGGAGCCCAGTAATGAATAAAAAACATGAACACGCATTTGACAATGCGAATATTTGCTTGCTGGCATTAGCAGTGGAAGGGCAGGAGTTAGACAGATGCAGTATAGGAATGGCACTGAAGTATTGAACAGGCGCCAACTCCACCCTCACCCTGCAGAAATGGTCAGGCACTGGGGTGTGCCTTTGGGTCATCGCCCATGATGGCCATGACATTTCACCTCACCCTACCCTTCAGACACTGACAAGTGTCGAGGTGTGCTGCCCTTAGGTGTTTGGGCTTTACATTCACCTCATTCCATAAGGAAATACGCTGAAATGAGTGCAGTACAGGATAATGGGGTGAACTCTGGGTCCAAAGGGTCCAACACGCCGTCAATGCCTGTCACTGGCTGCAGGGTGGGGTGGATGCCATGAGCATTACTGTCGACAATCGCATGTCACACCGCTGACGCCTGTCGGTCCCTACAGGGCAGGGCGTTATGGTCGAAAACCCTAACGCCTTGGGCGTTTCTTGATATTTTTACTCCAAGTTTTCAACATGGGCTTTTTGTGAACCCACCGCATGAACAGTGACAGTATCAGTTTGTTAGGCGAAAGGTGATGTTGCACAGTGACTGCGCCATTTGGCGCCACAGGTGCGAAAACACATCTTGAACAGGATGTGAAAAATGACAGCTGTACTGTTCATGAGAGGTGAAAAAAAAATGGCATCGCTGAAACTCTGGAGTGAAAATATAAAAAAAAAAAAAAAAACCTGGAAGTCACGAGCGTGCGTAGAAACTGCATAGCGTGACATCCGTCAATGCAATTAGTTTGGGATTTTACAGCAGATTTTCAACATAGGCATTTTGGGACCTCTGCTTATGAACAGTGTCACTGTGATTTTCCTAATCTGTCTAACGCTGATTTCCCACAGCGACCGCGACCATTCTGCGCCAGAAGGCGAAACACATTTCGCTAAGGTGTGAAAAATGACAGCTGTACTGTTCATAAGGAGGTGTGGAAAATGTCAATGTTGAAAATCTGGACTAAAATATTACAAATTTGTGAACTTCACGGTCGCGTGGCACTGCACAATGTACACTCGTAACAGTATTTCAGACTTTTTTTATTACCAAATTTTCAACATAGCCATTTTAACACCTCTGCTCATGAACAGTGTCACTGCGATTTTCTTAATCTGTCCGCACATTGATTTAGCACATCGACCGGCGCCATTATCGCTAAATGTGCAAACACACATTTTGGGCAAGATGTGAAAATGACAGCTGTACTGTTCATAAGAAGGTGTGGTAAAATGGCAATGTTGAAAATCTGGAATGAAAATATTAAAAATTCTCAAAGTTACGAGCATGTGTAGGAACTGCGCAATGCACGCTCATAAAACAGTAATTTTGGGGAATTTTTTCACCAAATTTTCAACATAGGGTTTTTGGGGCCTACCTCATGAACTGTGACACTTGTTTCGTTAAATCGATCCCGAAAGGTGATTCTGCACAGTGACCCCATAACAAAAACGACAGCGACTGTGTTCATGAACTGGGGTACCAAGAACCTCATGTTGAAAATTTGGTGAACAAATTCTCCAAAATACTGAATATCACTAAAGTTGGAAAAAACAAACAAAAAAAACATTTATGCTATTATACAGTTTACCAGCATTTCTTCAGTTCGCAGATGGCTTTGAAGAGTGCAGATGTGTTCCCGGTCCACCGAAGATCGTTGCGCCGGCCTCCGGAGGCACGATGGGGAGAGGCAGAGAGGTGGGGTACGCAGAGGGTGGGCAACGGGTTGGGGGAAAGAGAGTCAACAAGGGACCATATTTTCTTATAGGTTTTTTTTTTTTGTTTTTTACAAAGACATCAGCAGGACTTTGCCATGCTGGGGAGAGCTCCCAGTGTGGCACCTGGAAGTCTGTTTGGGGGGGCAGTGGAGGCAACAGGGATTGGGCACCCCTCGCACAAACAGTGTGCTAAGGTTGGGGGTGCATGAGCATGCTGGGGTGGGCTCCCAGTATGCCACTTGGGTGTTTGTTTGGGGAGGCACTGGAGCTGACGGGGGTTGCAAGAAAAAGACAGAGCTGTCTATGACAGCAGTTCAGATGCAGTGCTGATGTGTAGACAGTTTGCATACTGCTGATGGCAGTATGCAAATTGCCTACACGTTACCACCGCTGGCTGTAGCTGTATTTTACTCTGAAGTGTATGCCACTGTATCTGAACTGCTGTCATAGACAGCTCAGACATTTATTGGTCTGGTGGGACCACACCTGCAAAAAGGAGCAGGGCATTGGAACCGGGGGTGGCAGACCTATGAAAAAACTCGTATGGTGGCACTATGCTTCTTGCACATGCGTGCAAGCAAACATAAAAAGGCAGAAGGTGTATGGAATTTACTATCATCACACAGAACAGATTTTTAGCACTAGATTCTGATAATGATAGTACACCACAGAGCTCCCAGAACCTAAAATAGATTCTACTGTAGAACCAAGCAGGTAAAATATTATGGATGAGGTATTGATACCACAGATTGAGAAATCTAACCTTTCTGGGAATAAAATTAAACCTAATGTTAGTAGTCAACTTATTCAGACTGGCTTAGAAAATATACCAAGCAAAGGAATGTACAACAGAACCTGGCTAATCAGTCAAACATGGAGGAGGTTCAGTGATGTTTTTGGTTGCTGTGCCTCTGGCACTGGGTGCCTTGAGCGTGTGCATGGCAACATGAAATATGGAGATTACCAGGCCATTTTGGAGACAATGTTGAACCCAGTGTCAGCTGGGTCTCCGCCGAAGGTCATGGGTCTTCCAACGGGACAATGACCCCAAACACACTTCAAAAGCACCCAGGAATGGTTCAAGACAAGAGCTGGACTGTTCTGAAGTGGCCAGCAATGAGTCCAGATCTAATCCCATTGAAAACCTGTGGAGAGATCTGAAAAGCAGTAGTTGGGAAGGCACCTTCAAATCTGGGAGAACTAGAGCAGTTTGCACAAGAAGAGTGGGCCAAACTGCCAGTAGAAGGTGCAGGAAGCTCATCCATGGCTATAGGAAGCGGTTGATTGCAGTTATTTTGACCACAAAGCTGTGCTACCAAATATTAAATCTAGGGTGTCCAATAATTTTGTCAATGCCATTTCTTTTCATTTTCTGATTTAAAGGATGATACTAAAGTCTGAACAAAACAAAGGTTCTATAATATTAACAGAGAAATAAAAATTGTGGAGACCAAATACTGTACTGTTGTTAATTTCAACTTATGTTTAGAGGAAATGTGAGTTATTTGAAAAAGTTAGCAGGACTAGCGATATTTTTGTACGACTGTAGTAATGTAAAGACCAAACTGGTTCTCTTTGAATTCGGCAGCTGGCTTCAAGAGAAAAGCTAAGGCTACTGGGATGCCACCAGCATTGTGAAAGTTGCCTCCTCTAAACTGCTTCCATCCTGTCTATGTCCTTATGGAGATGTGGTCTCCAGAACTGGACACAGTAATTCAGATGGGGTCTCACCAACTGTCTGTACAGGGGATAACAACTTCCTGTTTTCTGCTATGATGCCTCTCCCTATAATCCCAGTATCCCCCAGCCCTCCCTACTGCCTTCTCACATTGCTTTGCCAACCTTAAGGTCATCTGTTGACACGACACTCTTATGTCCCTTTTCATTTTGTTGTTACCCCCAATTGTGTAATCTTCCTGGGTTTTTGTTTCCAGGTGCATTATTTGCACTTTTTGCATTGAATCCAAGCTGCCGTACTGTTGAAAGGACTGGGATCGACCCCCAATCCAGAGTGCTTCTGATAATTGATCAGCTGTGATGTCTCAAGCAGGGTATTGTGACATCATGTGGGGAATAAGCAATTGCAGCCGATGAACGCTCAAGTAGCAGAGATTCCATTTTCATGAAAATGACCTCAGTAGTGAATAACAGAGGGAAACAATACAAAGCTAATGTGAAATTTAAGTTAAACTGTCCAAATATTATGTTTTCCAAAGTTCTCCTGGAGGTGTCGACTGGTCTATTAATGAATCTGATCTAAGTTATGTGGTGTGGTGTATTAATTGTTGAAAGGTATTGGATGGAGAGCTCTTCCCAGTCTGATGTTCACAGTTAGTCAAGATAACAAGCAAAGCAATGTGTTCTTTTTAATACTGTGCATTCAATAACTTAAGGTATAACTCTGGAAAGCAAATCTTCTTCTTTAGCTAATTTTTGTTAGTGCAGTACAAGGCATCAGTCCACCAATAACTTGTTTTTTACTACATTTTTATGCTTTTCAAAAAGGAGCTTAAAGAGCTGACTGTAATTATATTTGCTATAGGAATATATATAGACAAACAAATATCGACTTCAGTGAAACCAGTATGATGCATTAGTGGCCCTAGGCGTACAGTACTGACAAGAGGCTAACTGAATTAGCTGTTTACATTTAAGATCACTTGGGCCAGATAATCAAAGATCCTGGATGTGCTTGGAAAAAGTTTGCTTCAAAACACAAATTAGTTCCTGGAGCAAATCAGTGGTATATTTTGAACATGCCTGGAAGCTCACAGCGAGCGCTTAAGGGTGGTCCCAACACACCCTGCAACCATTCAGACTGTATCCTGAGTGCTTCCTGGAATTACCCCTACTGGCCACATGAGGAATGTGGCCAGTAGGGCTGTGCCACTTGCAGTGTAAATGGGTGGTTAGGGCTTGCTAATGGGGATTGCTCCTGTGAGCTTGGACCATATTCATACATATTCATACATCCCCATGCAGATGACCCCATGACACTGGCAAGCTTAAGTGGGCTATTGGTTTCCTGTTAAGGCCTCATTGCAGGCCTGAGCAATGTGGATTGCAGCCCCACCTGCCATCACCCATTCTTTATGAGTTATTATAATCCCTGTGGTCTAGTGATCCCCCGATTGCTCATCATGTATGATTTATTTAATTCCCTGGTGTCTAGTGACCCCCCCACCCCTAATTGCTCATCCTGTTAGAAATATTATATTGTCTGGCATGCCATTGTCTGCTCACCCCCAACTGTTACTATTTCTGATGGTCATATACAGTATGCCCCACCCCAGATCACCCATCCATGCCGGCAACCTACCTCTGGTAGTCTCGATGCCATCTGACCCCAGCCAGCATGTCAACACCCCTTTCCTCCACCAGACTAGTAATCACCACTGCTCACTGCTCACCACCACTGGCAGCATTTGCCTTGCACATCCAGTGTTTATAATAAATCTTACAGGACGGGTGATCAGGGATGAGGTGGGACCACTAAATGGCAGGGAATGTAATTAATCACACAGGATAGGTAACAGGGATCATTAGATGCCAGGGAATGTAATAAGTCATACAGGATGGGTGACAGGGGGACCATTAGATGCCAGGAAATGTAATAAATCATACAGGATGGGTGACTGGGAATATGAGATGCCAGGGAATGTAATAAATCATACAGGATGGGTGACTGGGAATATGAGATGCCAGGAAATGTAATAAATCATACAGGATGGATAACAGGGGGACCATTAGATACTGGGGAATGTAATAAAGCATAGAGGGGTCAGAAGAAGCCAGAAGGTGAAGGAAGGAAACATATTCAATTCAGTGCTTCAGAGTAACTGGTAACTGGTATTTTTCTTTTAAACTTAGATTGTAGGCTTGTAGTGACACTATACTTTCTTTCTGTGTTGTCTTTACTTATAATTGTTTTTGGGCTGTTGAAAATTTAAAAAATAGTGGTGGTGTAATTCTGTGCTGTCTTTAATTGCTGCAAATTTTATCTTGGCTTGTCTGACTGTCCTGTAGCTGGGTGAAGGGTGTTAATTGTCTGGCCTCTGACCTCAGCTACGTGATAACTGGAGGTGGGGCTTAGTCACAGTTAAAGCAGCAAACAGAAGTTCATCTTCTCAGAAGAAGCTGAAGGTGAAGGAAGGAAACATATTCAATTCAGTGCTTCAGAGTAACTGGTAACTGGTATTTTTCTTTTAAACCTAGATTGTAGGCTTGTAGTGACACTATACTTTCTTTCTGTGTTGTCTTTACTTATAATTGTTTTTGGGCTGTTGAAAATTTAAAAAATAGTGGTGTAATTCTGTGCTGTCTTTAATTGCTGCAATTTTCGTGTCTCCTCCCACCCCTTCCCCAACTCTTAATTATATGCCCTGATAAATCTGATTGACAGGAGCTAAACACAGGGTATAGTAAGAGGTGTGAAGTAGGAGGGGCATATAGGGAGAAGACCACCCTCAGCACGACAAGTTTTTGACTCATTTATTTATTTATTGGTTTCTTTTCCTTAAAAAATATATCTCTGAGGATCAGTTACAGGATTTTAGTACTGTAAATAAATAAAAAGAGAACTAAAAGAGCTTCAGTAGCAGATAAGTAGTGGAACTGCAGTATAATGTGGGGAGTGGTACAATGCAGTGGCTGTGGGGCAGCCATATTCAGGCAGACCTTCTGGACACTGAGGTGCTGCCCTATCTGCATGCATCTCTCGGGACTGCGGGATGAGGTAGCCAGACTCAGAGCGGAAGTAAACTGGGTCAGGAGTACCATCACCCCTGTCCAGGAACCACCCAGTCCAATGCAGCTGCCTCAAAGGATGCCGAGAACGAGGAGCACTTGGATGACAGTGGGCTCAGGGAGGGTTAGAGCAGTCAGGCAGAGGCACATCCCAGATCCTATTCCTCTCAAGAACTCATATGCCACACTGGCAAATGAGGACAACCAAACAGAGGTACCCAGGGAAGTGGAAGGAAAGGATGTGGAGGTTAGGCAAGGAGGTGACCTCAGTGGGGAAAGCAGTGGACCCCAGAGGAGGAGGAAGCGAATCCTGGTGGGGGACTCCATCATAAGAGGGATCCAGCTAGGAACACAGGAGGGGAGGACAGGGAGGTGAGGTCCTACCAGGTGCCACGCGGGAGGGATGGAAGGAAGATACTGGGGATCACTGGGAAGGCAAGACAGGAGGGGAGCTGGATGTCATTATCCACCTGGTACTAATGACTTGGCAAATGGGGAGCCAAAGGAAGTTCAGGAAGAGTTTAGGAAACTGGGGAGGGTCTCAAGCAAGTAGCTACTTCTGTCACTTTTCAGAAGTACTACCTGTGAGAGGCAAGGGAGCATAGGAGTGCATGCACCAGGAACTTTAACTCATGGTTGAAGAACTGGTGCTGTGAGGAAGGGTTTGGATTCATTGGTGACTGGGGACCCACCTGGAGGGATGGAGGTTTGTTCAAGCCTGACGGCCTGCATCCATCCTGGAGGGGAATCCAAGCACTCAATGATAAGTTTAAATGCTACATTGACAAGCATTTAAACTGGCAAAGGGGGGTGGCAGGCCAGCAAGGATGATACCTACTTGCTCACCCCCCACAGCTAGTAATGGAACCAGTGAACCAGAGGAGTGGCTATCTCTGCAAAGCAGTGTGCAAAAGATGGAGATTAGTGTCCAAAAGGTGGATAAGCAGAAAAGGGGCAAAATTCAGCAGAAGGGCAGACAGCAAGGAGAACCAGGGATAAATGACAACCAAGGAAGGGGCTGGAGTAGAACAGTGTAGCAGTCTAGGGAGGTCAAATCATGGAAAGCCATGTGTGCAAATGCCAGGAGCCTTAGCAACAAGATGGAAGATCTGGAGGCTGTCATGGTACAGTCAGACCTGGACATTGTGGCCATCACTGAAACCTGGTGTAATGATAACCATGACTGGAGATGGCCATACCTGGCTACAACATATTCAGAAGAGACAGAGCAGGCAGGAAGGGAGGAGGAGTGGCACTGTATGTGAAAAATGATATAAGGGCACACAGATCCAGGAGGAACAAATGGGGGAGAGATACTGTGGGTTGCTGGAAAGGAAAATGGGGCCAGCCATCCGGACAGGTGTGGTCTATAGACCACCAGCCCAGGAGGAAGAAACAGATAGGAGTTGATGCTAGCCATCCAAAGGATGGCAGACAAGGGTGAGGTAGTACTGGTTGGAGACTTCAATATACCAGACGTGGACTGGAGCATCCCAGCAGCAGCATCAACTAGAGCAGATTTATCCTGGACTCCTTCAGGGTGCCTTCCTCAAGCAACTGGTCATGGAACCAACTCGGCAGAAGGCAATACTGGACCTTGTGCTCACAAACAGGGACAGTGTGATGGGGGTAACGGTGGGAGCACCTGGGTAACAGTGACCACCAGTCATTGTGGTTTGAAATCACAGAAAGAGCAGAACCAAACCACACAAAAACATGTATCCTGGATTTTAGGGGGCAGACTTTGGGAAAATGGGAGATGTTGAAAGAGGCATTAAGGGAATGGGACAGAATCAGGGATTGAGGAACAGTGGGCAGTATTTAAAATGGGGATTATAAGAACAACAGAATTATGCATTAAGCAGGTTAGCAAGAGGAAAAGAAAGAGGAGACCATTATGGTTTTCCAAAGAGGTAGCAAAGAAAGTGAAAGCCAAAAAGATTGCATTCAGGCAATACAAAAAGACACAGGCAGAAGGGGATAGGGAGAAGTACCAGGAGAAACAAAGGGAGGCAGGAAGTTGAGGAAGCCAAAGCTCAGACAGAAGAACACATTGCAAAATCAGTGGTTAAAGGGACAAACCTTTACAGGTACATAAGTGAAAAAGAAGGACAAAGGGAGGGATAGTGAGACTGAAGGGGAGGATGGGAGCGTGGAGGATGACAACAGTAAAGCTGACATATTGAACAGGTATTTCTGCTCAGTCTTTACTAAGGAAGAGGGGTAATGGGTCTGAAGGGAGTACAAGGGTGAGAATGGTGCAGAAATGGACACAAGTCCCTTTACGAGAAAAGGGTCCTGAAGGAACTGGAAGTAATAAGAGCTGATAAAGCAATGGGGCCAGATGGGTGCACCCAGGGTCCTTAAAGAACTAAGAGAGGTGGTGGCTGAACCTCTGGCTATCCTGTTCAGCCAATCACTGGAAACAGGGAGGTACCCAAAGACTGGAGGACAGCAGATGTAGTCCCCTTATACAAAAGTGGGAACAAAGAGGAAGCAGGGAACTACAGACCAGTCAGCCTCACCTCGGTAGTGGGAAAGATCAGGAAGCACTACTGAAGGAGAGATTGGTGGAACATCTGGTTGTCAATGGACTACAGGACCCAAGGCAGCATGGCTTCCACCAGGGGAGGTCATGTCAGACCAACCTCATTGAATTTTTGACTGGGTGACTAGGGAGGTGGATCAGGAGGGCAGTGGACATGGCCTATCTGGACTTCAGCAAGGCCTTTGACACTGTGCCACATAGAAGACTATTACACAAACTGGGGAATATGGGTGTGGGCAGGACAGTAGTGTGGTGGGTAGGTAACTGGCTGGGTGGCAGGACACAGAGGGTGGTGGTAAATGGCTGTCACTCCACAGAGGGAAGAGTGACCAGTGGGTACCAGAGGGACTGTGCTTGGACCGGTCCGATTCAACATCTTCATCAGTGACATTGCACAGGATATAGAAGGCAGAATTTCACTGTTCGTTGATGACACAAAGCTCTGTAACAGAGTAGACACACCAGAGGGTGTAGACAGAATGAGAAGGGACCTGCAGAAACTTGAAGAATGGTCAAGGGTTTGGCAGTTGAAATTCAATGCAAAGAAGTGCAAGATAATGCATATGGGGCACAAAAACCTGGCACAATATATCAGTTGGGGGTGAGGATATAGCATGCACCAAGCAGGAAAGGGATCTTGGGTTGTCATCTCTGATGACCTCAAGGTAGGGAAACAGTGTGACAAGGCATCAGGTAAAGCAAATAGGATGCTGGGATGTATAGGCAGGGGCATCACCAGCAGGAAAAGGGAGGTCATAATTCGCTATACAAGACACTAGTGAGGCCCCACCTGGAGTACAGTGTACAGTTCTGGAGACCATACCTACGTAAGGACATAGACAGGGTAGAGAAGGTTCAGAGGAGGGCAACAAAGATGGTGCATGGGTTGCATCACAAGTCCTATGAAGACAGGTTGAAGGAACTGAACATGTACTCCTGGAGGAGAGGAGGGAGAGGGGATATGATAGAGACATACAAGTATCTTACAGGGAGGAACAGGGTGCAGGAAAACACTATTTTTAAGCGAAAAAGATGTTTCAGGACTAGAGGGCATGGGATGAAGTTGGAGGGAGGACGATTCAGAGGAAACATGAGAAAGAATTTCTTCACAGAACGGGTGGTGGACAAGTGGAACACCCTGCCAGAGGAAGTGGTGGGGGCTGAAACAATCACGGGATTTAAGAATGCATGGGATAGACATTAAGGAATTCTAGAGGTCAGGGGTAAGGGGAAATAGACTTCTAGGAAAACAAACTGAACTTACAAGCTCAAATGGGCAGACTAGGTGGGCCATAGGCCCCTATCTGCCGACACTGTCTATGTATCTATGTAGCAACAGGGGGACCATTAGATGCTGAGGAATGTAGTAAATCATACATGATGGGTGACAGGGGAACCATTAGATGTCAGGGAATGTAATAAATCATACAGGGTGGGCGACAGGGGGGCCATTAGATGCCAGGGAATGTAATAAATCATACAGAATGAGCAATCGGGAGAGTGGGGGGGACCAGTGGAAGCCAGGAAATTTACTAAATCATATAGGACACACAATGGGGGGATGAGGAAGGTGCACCAACCATAAGACCAGGTATGATGAGGCAGTAAATAGTCTGGTACTAATAGCTATTTTCCACCTCTCCAGACCTTTGAATTTGCAGTGCACCTGTATGCTACCATAGTCAGCTGTGTTACATAGGCACACTATCATGAGCTAGTGCCACCTGCAACTGGGTTAACTAGGTCCTATATGATTTAGTAATGCCTCACTAAGTGTGCTTTCCAATATGGCACATTTAGGGAGCCCCTGCTTTTGAGGTGTTGATCACAATTTGCAAGACACTAACCCATTTTGTATGCTCAGAATGGCATTCAATATTCTGGCCTTTGGCTACTAAAAATAAAGACTTAACACTTTTATGTTTACAAAGTTCTGTTTATTATTTTTTTTTTATTTACCGTTTTCTCCCCCAAAAGTCAGTAGTGTGCCACATTTTGCGAGTCAGTAGTGTGCCACATTTGGCTTAAGAAAGGTTGAGCGGTATGACATGTTGCTGAGTGCATAAAGATAGCTTCATTTATCACCACACATTCAATGCACTACCAGTTTAAAACTTGTTGCTTTGTAAAACATTTGGAGGTAATTTTTTGATATTAGATACTAAATAAAACTGGGTTCTGTTTTGTCCTGTGCTATCCTATCCTGTTCTGTCCTGTCCAATCCTATCTGCTAGTACAGTTACTCTGAGGGCTGATCATCTGACCACTTGTTTTGGTACATAGTCTTGTTTGTATAAGCCAGGGGTTCTCAAATGGTGAGGCCAGCCTCCTTGGGGAGGCCCCAACCTGTTCCAGGGGAGGCTCAAGCAAGTCTGAAAAAGTACTGTACTTAAATTCAGAGTTTTACGCATTTTGTGCGAAGAGATGAAGCAAACTGAAAGAGGATAATAATAGGTGAATTTAATGTATTTATTTACTAATAGGTGACAAGGGAAGGTGAATGAGCCAAGGTTCATCTCAGGTGTACCCAGGGAGTGAATACATTTCCAATGGTAACTGCAAAACAATCAAGAAATACACAGTGAACAATAGTGCAAACAAATACGAACAATAAACTAATAATGAGTGGTGGTAATTGATCAATTTGTAGTCTGATGGCAGAACAGCCCAAATACAAGGGCTGAGCATAGAAGTGCTAAGAGCAATAGCAGTAAGGAGCAAAAGTAATAAGCTGAATAACAATATTTGTTTATTTTATTTGTTATTCAGATAACACCTTTGAGCACAGGAGCTCTTTTTCAAAGGTTTCACTTCAATATAAGACAAAGAACTGAATGTGAGCCTAGTACTCAAAAGGGTTTCAATATATTCATGGTGTACTGTGCAAAGAACAGTATGTTATTTTTCTTTGGGGAGGCCCAAGGTTATTTCAAGTTTTTAGGGGAGGCTCAAAATCTTTTCCATGGATTTGGGGAGGCTCATTGTGACAAAGTCTAAGAACTATTGGTATAAGCGGTATGTTTATTTGCTGCCTTATCTAATTGAGCAAACCGTAGCCATGGCCTAAGGTCTGTAATTAAAGTCCTATTTTCCCCAAAATTTTCTTTGTACAAATGTTTATCAGTGCCATGAGATTATTTTGAATTATGGTGGCATAGTTTACAGTACTGCTGCAAGTGGACTAAGTAGTTGTGTGATTTATATGTGGTAAAACTGAGCTTGTGCGTTTTGTGAGTCTTTTACAATAAGACTCACAACATGCACAAGTTCTTACTAATTCTTTAAAAAAAAATAATACAAAAGGTAACATTGTAAGTAGAATGATCAAAGGACAAAAACAATTGATCATTCCTCTAACCTACATCAGTATTATGGCACTTACAGTAGCTTGTTGGGGAACAGCTTTCTGGACTGCTAAAAGTCACCAAAATGCACCATTTGGCCTCGCTTGTAATTTCTGGGGGGCATACCCCCAGGCCCCCCTAGAGAGGTTGAGATTTTGTGCCCCTCCAGAATTTCTAACTGCATGACGCCCCTGCCTCTCAGAACCTGGTTTTTGGGAAGTGGGTGGGCAGGAGCAGTGTTGGCACCTAAAGGTGCCCCTTTTTTCTCACCCTCCTTTATTTTGGGTGCGTGTTGTTTTTTTTTTTTTTTTTGGGTTTCCTGACATGAGTCTTTGCTTTAAAAACGAAAAAAAAACCTTTTTATCAAATTTAGTTGCCAGTTGGCTAATGTGAGTTTACAGTTTCCATACAGAACTCCCAGTGAGTATAGCTCGTAAAGATCTGACGGTTGGGGTTCAAACAACAGCAGACAGAGGCTTCAACCGCGCTCGAGCTCAGTGTTCCATGCCTTGCATGGAAAGTTAACTCTTTGTTCTCCGGGGCAATTCAAAGGTTGGCGATCACTGCATTAGTCAGAATACATCAAGACTCCATTAGAAGAAACAACATTACTAAGGTGAGTAATTTTTTCTTTTTTTTTATTGGGACTGTTTATCTTCCTCCGCAGATCCGACAGGGGCTATGACCCCCTTCTACAGAGGGGTACACCCTCCAGACCCCATCGCCCTGCCCTGCCCTGCAACCCTCGGCATTCTCCCGCGGTTTTCCCCCCATAGCGGGGCCGGGGTCTGGGAGCCTCGGCTAACTCCCATCCCCCAGAGGCAGTAATCCAGAATTGGGGGCTGCCGCAAGGGTGATCGGGCCATCACTGGTCCTGTCGGGCCCTGGTTTTTCCTCCACTTTTCTCCCGTGCCCCTGTACGTGCAGTGGGCACAACGGCTGTCTCCACCTCCACGGAGGCAGCCTGGTGCCCTGGACATGGGGCCTACCCGTCATGTGCCGGCGACTGTTACAACAGCGTCTGACACATTCCCCCCTCCCCGAGGAAGGAGAGCAGTCCTCCGGATGCTCAGTCCTTACCTCCCCCAGCCGACCCGAGTCTGTTCCTGAACCTGGGTCGCCGGCATGGCGCGAGGTATGGCATCCAGCACCTCAACCGTCAGTGCCACCGGGCTGACTTTTTGACGATATTGACTGAGGTGGCACTTATTCCATCACATACATATAGTGTGACCCCTCCCCCCACCGTCCTATCTGCCTGAAAAGGGCGCAGCCCGGGACCAAGAGGTCTCAGTCATTCTTCTCCGAGGCCCATGTGTCTGTAACGGCCACCAGGTCCATCCAGGACTCTGCCATGATTGCCCACAAGTCACTCATTTTGTTACTGAGGCTTCTGGCATTGATGCTCACCCCTTTTCCAGTGTCCAGCCTCCTTGCATTTCCTGCCTTCCTTTATTTTCTCCTGATGGTCTACAGTTGCATGGCCCCCTTTCAAACAACATGAAGTCTTGCTATATTATGACATATGCAGTGAGTCCCAACCTTCGAACTGCTCCGGAGGTGAAAGAGTTAACTTTCCATGCCAGGCATGGAACGCTGAGCTCGAGCTCGGTTGAAAACTCTGTCTGTTGTTCTTCAAACTCAAACTGTCAGATTCTTTAGTCCGCCTCACTGAACAGTCGCTCCGGAGATTTTCTCCTGCTCGGTTCATTTTGTCGGTTAAAGTATTATTTTCTCGGTTTTTTGACCGAATTTAAGCCGCAACCGGTCGGTTCAAGCTCTGTCTGTGGTATTGTAAGTACTAGATAGGTTTTACATTTAATTCTTCTGTGTGGAACTTGTAAACGGTTATCAGTTCGGTTTGAACCGATCAGGTTGTTTTGAAATATATTAATCTGTCTTTTAGAGTGTGGTTACCGGTTCTTATCGGTTCCAAAAAAAACGGATTTTATTACGTTTTTTTCCACGACCCGTGACATGGTTGGGAACCGATAAGAGGGTCTTGCTTGGTGGATTGCCATAAACGGGCAAGTTTGGTTAGGACTGGCACTATGTCTGAGAAACCCAAAAGAAAAACCGGGCCCACTGGGTTTCAACACTGCAGTGTCTGTGGGGAAGCCTTTGCCAAGGCTGACCCCCACATCACCTATGTTTATTGTCTGGGGTTTGACCACCTCAATGCAGACTGCCAGATTTGCAAAAATTTTCCTGCAGCTACCCTGGAAAAGAGAGTTGGTAGGCTCAGGGAAAGGGAGGCCAAGAAGTCCGCTGACCCGGATGGCCAGCCCGGTTCGGTTCCAACCGAACCGGAGGGAGTGCCTCTGACCAGGGCGAGACTTCCTTGGGCAAGGAGAGCCGATCTCGGAGGAGTCGGTTCCAGCAAAAGACAAGGAAATCAGCTGGTGTGGAGCCAAACTTTCCTCTCCAACCGCTGAAGAAATAGCCAAGCGATTAAATTGTCCAGTCGCTTTCCCCGGTTCTGACCGAACTGGCACCATCGGGTAAGCGTACGGTTCGGCCGGTTCCACGGGTTCAAGACTATGATTTAGAGGAATTTTATGAACCGGAGGAGGGGGAAGAGGAGAATGAGGAGAGTGAATATGGATTTGGAAGTCTGGATGTGCCCATTGAACCAGACATCTCCCCAGACAGACCTTCAGGAGTGTCTCCTCCTAGGCTTTCTGAGTCCCCTTCTCATTTTATGTTTTATAAAAAAGTGGCTGAAACCCTCCAGCTCCCTATGGAGGAAGCTGTGGATGATCAAGAGGAGCCCAACTATGTGGAAATTATGGATATCCCAGAGTCCAGGAGACTGTCTATTCCTTTGCATAAATCTTTTGGGAAACAGACAGTAAAAATTCTAAAAACTCCTCACACTATACCTCTTGTTGATAAGAGAATGGACAAGAGGTACACATTGTCAGGCTCTGATACGGAGTTCCTTACACAACAATGCAGCCATGTTGGGGTAGTGCAGGCTGCAGCCTGTGACAAGGCAAATATTCCCTTGGCCTCACACCCCCCTGACAAGGACTCCAGGAGGATTGATGCCATGGCAAAGGAACAGTACATGGCAACATCCTTGGGACTCAGATAGGCAAATTATATGGCTTATGTTGCTAGATACCAGAAATCCAGATGGGATACTGTTATGGCTCTAGCAAAACAGGTCCCTGGCCAGCTTGCCAAGGAGCTGGAGCAGGTGGCTGCTGATGGTATTGAGGCATCTAAGGTGCAATTCCATGCTGCAGTGGACTCTAATGATGTGTCATCAGGAGTCATGGCTACATCTGTGGCACTTCACAGAATGGCTTGGCTCAGATGTACTAGCCTGTCACAGGATACCCAGACTAAGGCCATGGATTTTCCTGTTGTGGGTAATTCTCTGTTTGGGGAGCAGACAGAGAATTACATGAAGAAAATGGATGAGTATAGGACCACCTATAGGAGTGCACAGGCCAAGGAAAGGCAGGCCACTCCTCAAAGGCAGCCTTCCAGGGGCAGGGGCAGGCCTTTTCATAGGCCTTTTTACCAAGCCCAGGCCTCCTCTTCAGCTTACGCCCAGAGGGGGTTCTTTAGAGGGAGAGGCAGATGGGGTACAAGCAGGCCTGCTTCCACCCCTCAGCCTAAAGCCTCTGCCAAGCAGGCACCCTGATGGGGTGGCCAGGGCCAATTCTCAATTACCTGTAGGGTGCAGGCTGGCTTACTTTGTCCAGGACTGGAAGTCTCTGACATCAGACAAGTGGGTCCTGGAAGTAGTAAGCCAGGGACTGGTTCTCAGCTTCAAAAAATTTCCAAAGATGAGAACCAGATCCTTTCCACCTGCAAATCCATCAGAGGCACTTGCCCTAGAGGCAGAAGTCTCTACCCTCCTGGCTCTCAGAGCCGTGGAAAGGGTTCCACCCCTACACCAGGGCAAAGGATTGTACTCCAGGTACTTCCTTACCCCAAAAAAGACAGGAGAATGGTGGCCCATCCTGGATCTCAGATACTTGAACAAGCACCTTTTAAAACCAAAATTAAAAATGGTGACTCTGGGAATTATTCTACCCTCTTTAAGGCCAGGGGACTGGCTAGCGTCCCTGGACCTCAAGGATGCCTACTTCCATATTCTTATCAGAAGCTCCCATCGAAAATACCTCAGGTTCGAGCTGCCCTCAGGCCATTACCAGTTCAGAGCAGTGCCCTTTGGCCTCACCTCTGCTCCAAGGGTATTCACAAAATGCCTGGCAGTAGCAGTTGCTACCTAAGAAAGCAAAATTGCCATCTTCCCTTACCTGGACGACTGGCTCATAGTAGGCCAGTCTCCAGACCAAGTCAAGTTACATCTTCGGATAACTCAGCAACTGCTTACCTCTCTAGGTTTCCTTCTGAATCTTCCAAAGTCAGTTCTAGAGCCTGTCCAGCTCCTCACCTTCATAGGCGCAGAACTGAACACAGAGGAAGCCAGAGCCTTCCTTCCTTTGGACAGGGCAAGGACCCTGGTCTCCTCATTCACCCTGCAGGTCTCTCGACCAGCAAGGCATTTTCTACAGCTCCTAGGGCACATGGCTGCTTCTACAGCAGTAGTGCAAGGAGCCAGATTTCAGATGAGGGACATCCAGTTCCATTTGAGAGCCTTTTGGTCTCAAAGAAAGGACCCTTTAACCAAATTGATCCCAGTGACTCGAACCCTGATCCAAGCCCTACAATGGTGGCAGGATCAGAGCAATCTGAGACAAGGGGTTCCCTTTGTCACTCAGTCTCACTCTTTAATCCTTACTACAGATGCATCCCTCTTGGGGTGGGGAACTCACATGGGCGACCTCACTACCCAGGGACTGTGGTCCCCTCAGGAATCTGTGCTCCACATCAACCTGTTGGAGCTCAGAGCAGTTTTTCTAGCACTTCAAGCTTTTTCCAAATCTGTTCAGACCAAAGTTGTACAGGTCAGAACAGACAACACCACTACAATGTGGTACATCAACAAGCAAGGAGGCACTCGGTCTACGGCCTTGTGCACCGAAGCAATGAAGTTGTGGTCTCTGGCTTACTCCCTGAACACCTCCCTTACGGCAGTTCACCTCCCAGGCAAGGACAATGTCCTGGCAGATGCTCTCAGCAGGATTTCCCAGGGCCATCACGAATGGTCACTGGATCCCCTGGTCCTAGAGGGAATATTTGCCAGGTGGGGCACCCCGCAGATAGATCTTTTTGCAGCCCCAGACAGTCACCAACTTCCCCTTTTTTGCTGCAGGCCCCCAGTGTTGGGCTCAGTCCCTCTGGATGCCTTACTTCTCAATTGGGAAGGGAAGTTTCTCTATGCTTTTCCTCCCTTCCCTCTCCTGTTCATAGTGTTAGTCAAAATCAGATCTCAATCCTGCAAAGTGATTCTGATTTCTCCAGATTGGGCCAGACAACCCTGGTATCCACTCCTACTGTCCTTAGCAGTCCATCTTCTCCTGTGTCTTCCCAGGAATCACAATCTGTTAACCTGTGCTCAGGGAAGGGTTTGGTACCCGAACCTCAAATCTCTCAATCTCAAGGCCTGGCTCTTGAAGAGTTAGAATTTGCTGATCTACACCTCTCCCAAGGTGTAATGGATATATTTAAGGCTTCTAGGAAGCCTTCCACCAGGGCTACTTACAATTCCAAATGGAAAAGGTTTTCCATATGGTGCTCTGGGAAGCATATTTCCCCAAATTCTGCTGATTTACCCACGGTCCTGGATTATATGGTCCATTTGAACACTTTGGGGCTTAGACCAGCTACCCTAAAGGTGCATCTGGCAGCTGTGTCTGCTTTCATTTCAGCAGGTGAACCCTCTTCTCTTTCAGCTCATCCTGTATTCTCTAATTTTTTTAATGGATTGCTTCACACCAACCCTCCATTCAGGGACCCTGCCCCTGCCTGGGATCTTAATGTTTGCATTGCTCAGCTTATGCAACCTCCCTTTGAGCCCTTGTCTTCAGCAGAGCTCAAGTATTTGACTTGGAAGACTGTGTTTCTGGTAGCCATCACTTCTGCCAGACGCATAAGTGAATTACAGGCTTTGTCAGTGGAGCCTGATTTTATCTCCTTTCATAGAGATAAGGTGGTCCTCAGGACTAACAGGAAGTTCTTGCCTAAGGTGGTTTCAGATTTCCACCTTAATCAATCTATTTCTCTTCCAGTGTACTTCACTGACCATTCCTCCTCTGGCGAGAGGAGGCTGCACAGCTTAGATGTGAAGAGAGCCCTTAGTTACTACATTGAGCGTACCAAGGGTCACAGGTTTGACTCCCTCCAACTGTTCCTCACTTATGGTGAGGTTGGTAAAGGGAAACCTGCCACTAAAAGATCCATTGCCAGGTGGATTGTCTCTTGTATCCAATTCTGTTATGAAAAGCTGGGTAAGGTTCCTCCCTCAGGCCTGAGGGCTCACTCTACCAGAGGTACAGCTGCTTCCCTGGCTGCTGCCAGGGACATCCCCATTCTAGAGATTTGTCAAGCAGCTACCTGGAAAACAGTTCACACTTTTACCAAGCATTACTCTCTGGACACCCAGGCTAGGAGTGATCCTCGGTTTGGCACAGCTGTGCTTGAGAGCCTATTTTCTAAGTAGGTTCTGTCCCTCCTCCATGGAGGTACTGCTGTGTAGTCTGCATATGTCATAATATAGCAAGACTTCATGTTGTTTGAAGAAAAAATTACTCACCTTAGTAATGTTGTTTCTTCTAATGGAGTCTTGCTATATTATGACCTCCCCCCCGCCTGCCCCTCTTAGAACCTCTGTTTTGGATGTGGGTGGCAGGCAGTGTTGGCACTTAGTAGATGCCTCACCTTGTTTTTTCACCCCTCCCTTTTTGGGGTGACTGGTGTTTGTTTTCATTTTTGGGTCTCCTGACTTGAGTCTTTGTTTTGGGACCAAAAATGTTTCTTATATTTAGTAGCCAGTTGGCTAGTGTAGGTTTACAGCTTCCACACAGGACCTTAGTGAGTTTAGCTCAGAAAGATCTGACAGTTTGAGTTTGAAGAACAACAGACAGAGTTTTCAACCGAGCTCGAGCTCAGCGTTCCATGCCTGGCATGGAAAGTTAACTCTTTCACCTCTGGAGCAGTTCGAAGGTTGGGACTCACTGCATATGTCATAATATAGCAAGACTCCATTAGAAGAAACAACATTACTAAGGTGAGTAATTTTTTCTTCTGGTCCCTTGTAGTCTCCTTCTTTTCCCTATGTGATCCCCTAGGTAGTGGGAAAAAGAGAGAGAGAATCCTGCTTGTGAGGGAGCAACGACTCAGTTCCTATCAACAGTGCAGTCACTGATAGGTTCCCTAGTGTTGAACTCTCTCCCCCCACCTAGTTTACATGATGGAAGTGGACATCGAATTTCTGCCCCAACGCACTCAACCCTTCCTTGGTTAGGTGAAGTCTGTCGAACCTGAAAAGCTTCCTCTCCCAGAAGCTCCCCCATGTTCCTGTGAAGAGATAACCTTTTTCTTGACACCATCCCTTTAACCAGGCGTTGAAGTCTTCGATCTTGTTGTTTCTGATTTTGTCCGTGCGATCGCTCTTGCCCCACATTGGGAGGACTTCTGAAAAAATCTGCTTCTAATTGCTACCAGTATTTAAAAAATCCAATTCTACAGGGGAAAATGATGTACAATTTCAGTGCAGTTCTTCTTTAAGCAGATAGCTGGCACATGTTCTCTGCCATGGAATGTTGAGTAGTTTGACCAATTCAAGCACTGATCATGCAACCCTCAAGCATCAACTGCCAGATGATTTTCAGTCGCAGTAAAGACTCAACGTCTTGGACTTAGCATTGCAGAAAGGATTTGGTATCATATGTGAACTTTTTTTTTTTTTTTTATAAAAAATAAGTCCTTTTTGGACTTGCACTTTATGATTCGGGCACTGATCATTTTTAAAGTGTTTTCAAGTTTTTTTTGTTGGTTCCAGGAACTGATCGCGATTGCGTCCTTTTTACTTTTGGTTCCGTTTAACTGTTCCAAACTATAGGAATAAAGTGATAGTTAAACTGTTTATTTTCTGGTAACACCTTATGTCATAGAAACCTAAAAAAATGGACTGGCCCACCAGGTTTCCAAAATTGTGTGGACTGTGGCAGTAAGGTCCCTTAGCGCCAGCACAATTGTGAATCCAGTCAGAGATTCTGTCCTATGATGATAAAAAGGAGAGAATCTAAAAGGCTGTCACTTTTAGCACCTGTTTCAACACACTGCTTGCCTGAAAAGCCAAATTCAGTAAATATGGAGGGAACTAGTAACATTAATGTCTCTCAACATGGTGCACCTAAGCCCTCAACCAGTGGCAGTTGAAATAAGGTCAAGAGACCTGCAGAGGAGAGTACGTCTTCTCGTGGTTCCACTAGAGGAAATAAAATGCACGAGAAGACGAAACTAGTGAAATATCCAGGGACTAAGCTTCTTAGTGTGGTAAGTGACCATTCCCCATTCAGTGGGAAAAAATTAGTGAAAGACCCATGTAGTGAACCCACTGTGGAGGCTCCAGTTGGACTGACTTTTTTTCTTTAGTTGCCAGCTGATCTCCATGGAAGAATTCATGAAAAGGTAGCAAATGTTGTAGGTCATGAAAAAAATAGAGATCCCGATGTACCTCCATTCCTCCATCTGATCTGATGAAGGGGAGAATTTTGAGGAAATTGGTATAGAATATGAAAGTTTCTCTCCTGCTAACACAGGGATGAAGAATTTGGCTCTCCTCCTGATCTTATGGAAAACTTTTCTTTTTACAACATGTTTATTAAGAATACATGTGACCAGCTAGCTGTCGAAGGGGAACTGTTTAAGCAGCTACCACTACAAGCTAAATTTCTAACAAAAAAATGGAGGTAACTGTTCTGGAAGGGTTGTCGCTCCCTGTCAGTGAAGAATTAACTTTGTCTGCAGAATGTGTAAGCAGCCTATTTCAGCACAGGTAACTGATAAAAAACCAAAAAAATTAGAGAAGATGTATGCTGTATTTAGAGAGAGATTATGTTGTATTTGCACACCCTTCTGAGGGGTTTGTACAAAC
This sequence comes from Neoceratodus forsteri, assembly GCA_016271365.2. Lineage (NCBI taxonomy): Eukaryota > Metazoa > Chordata > Ceratodontiformes > Ceratodontidae > Neoceratodus > Neoceratodus forsteri. The sequence continues at coordinate 681,274,776 of CM057453.1, read as the reverse complement.
AGTAGGACATTGTCCAGTGATTTAAAAGTAAAGACCTGGATGGAATTCTCAGCCATTTATCTCTATGACAGGTGTACTAAGGGCGAAAAGATAATATATTTATATGTGTATATGGCTAAACAGGGATGGCATCAGAGTATTAGGGCAGAATGCTGACATGGAAATTGGCAAGAATTTAAACTAGGAAGGGGGATGGCTCTGCTAGGGTACACAACACCAACACACATGGGAAGCCCCAAGGACTTTTGCCCACTGCATAGTAAACCAGGGGGGACAAGGCAGGATGAAAAAAGCACAAAGGAGAGGGCAGGTCCTTGAGGCAAGGGGGAAGGAATGACAATAAAGTGTGCCAGAGAAAATAAATTATAAGGGGACTAGAGAAGAGGTCCAGAACAGCGGAAACAAAGAAGAATGCAAGGGGGTGGCTATCAGGATGAACGAGGAAAGTTTTTAAAGACAGCTTGTAGAAATACAAGGAGCATAGAAAATGAAACAGAGGAGCTCCAGGTGGTAGCAGAGGCAGAATTTGATTTGTTGGCAATAACAGAACCATGGATGACAGTATTATAACTAGATCTAGCTATTCATGTGAAATCTCTCTCGAGGATAGACAAGTTACTGGGCAGGGAAGGGGGTTTGCTCTGTATATAAGACAACTTTGATGGCACAGAAGATACCCTAAAAGGGGGGAATGAGGTGTAATTGGTATAGGTACAGTTAACAGCCAATAGGGGAAGGTCCTGCTCCCCAGGAGTGGGAGTAGAGGACCCAGGGAACTACAAACTGGTCAGCCTAACCTCAGTCCTGGGGAAAATGCTAGACACTATTATGAAAGAGCATATAGTGGAATGGCTGGAGGCCAGTGGGCTTCAGGAAAAGAGGCAGCATGGGTTTGTGTCAGGCCGATCATGTCAGACAAATTTGATAGACTTCTTTTACTGAAACATAGAAGCATAGACTTTGTCAGCAGAAAAGGACTGCTTGGCCCACCCAGTCTGCCCAAATGGTCCCTGCCTAGTCTGCTTCCATAGACCCTAACTGGTCTCCGGTGAACCTCCCTCTTTCTTCTCTGCCTATTTACTAATATTCCTCTATGTCTATCCCATAGATGCTTGAAGACCCCCTGTTACAGGCATCTGCAACTGTTTCAGTGAAGTATTACTTCCTCACATCCCTTTTAAACTCCCCAGCTTCATCGCATACCCTCTGGTCCTGGTGCTCTTTCTCATTTGAAAGAGACTCCCCTCCTGCACCCTGTTTACCCCTGTGAGGTACTTATAGGTCTATATCTCAAAGTGTACATCTTGAGATCCTTCAGCCTCCTCTTGTAGGGATTTTGGTGCAACCCCTGTACCGTTTTAGTTGCTCTCTTCAGGACTGCCTCCACCCTGTCTTATGTCCTGTCAGAAGTGCGGCCCCCAGAACTGGACACAGTACTCCAGGTGGGGTTTCACCAGCGAACGATATAGTAGCACCCCACTGGTCACTCTTCCATCATTAGAGTGATTGCCATTAACCACCACCCTCTGTCTTCTATCTGTTAACCAGTTTAAAACCCAATTTACTACTTTTGATCCCACTCCTAGAATGCTCAATGTCTTTGTCAGTCTGCTGTGCGGCAGCATGTTGAAGGCCTTGCTAAAGTCCCAATAGGCCATGTCCACTGCCCTTCCCTGATCTAATTGCCTGGTCACTCAGGCAGAGAAATCAGTCAAATCCCCGGCCCTGTAAAGAACTCTAAGAAGACTGTCGCTGTGCTTTTCGATCTGCACCAAGCATCAGAGTCTGTTCTTCCACTCTTACCAACCATGGGCCACGAGGCACACCTCTTGATGTCGTAGGGTCTTTTAAGTATCTTGGAAATACCCTACACCCTACTCTGGACTTCAGCCTCTATCTGACAGATATTTGCAAGTCGGTAAATACTAAGCTGGGACTCGCCTATAAAATTAGACACACCCTCACTACAGCTGCAAGACTGGCTATTGCACAGGTTGTCGTCCTGTAGCCGAGCCTTACCTATGGTCTCATTACCTACATGGAAGCTAACGAGGATCCTAAACAAATGGAACAGTTGCAATAACAGTATTTCTAACCCCGTGTATTCTTCTATATTCATAACTGTATGCAGTCTGCCTCCTAAGTAGAACTGCCCGGAGAGAAATGGAACTATATGCAAATGATAGAACCTATCATTGCTCGAGACACATATTCAAACTGCTGCCCTCATATACTGTAATGTTCCATCAACTTCTCAGATTTCTCACTCTGTCTGACAAGTCAGACACCTGGAGAGCTTCCTCTCAACTGTTAGTGCTGACTCCAGTTTAATAAGTATAATTTTGTTTATATTTGAGCTGCTGCCTTCATTTATTGTTTAATTTAGTTCTAATTACTTTTTAAAGTTAAGTTTATTTAGTTTAGCGGTAAAATTGTATTTTTTCTCGGTTCCTCATGGTTCGGGATAACCCCTGAGGAACCAGGGCTTTCTTACTAATTTTGGCGCTTTACGCCATAGTTTTAGTGTTATTTTATATATATTAGCATATTTTTTCTGTGTTTAAAACTTCTCTTTTGAGTCCGAGTGGTCGGCTCTTCTGAACCAATACCCCGGTTCCTGTGAACCGGTGACCCAGTTGGATTCTAAAATTATTGGTTCTTTTCTCGGATCCATAACTGGTTCCTGAACCGAAAAACAAAACCAAAAAAAAAAACATTAGTTTGAATATTAATAAGCGGTTACTGTTTTTTCCTTCTGATAATGGAATTACAAGAAAAAAAAAAGGAAAAAGACTGATCTCCCAGGTTTTAAAAATTGTACAAAGTGTGGGGAAGTGTTTGCAAAAGCTGACAAACACGATCTGTGTTTAGTCTGCTTGGGACCTGATCATTTTTCAGCAGATTGTGTCATTTGTAAATCCTTTCCTCCTAAAACTATTGAGAAAAGGATGGAAAGGCTGAGAAAAAATGTTCCGGATGAGAGGAAACCACAGACGAGGAATCAGAGTCCGTGTTTTTAGAAGGCTCTCGCAGCAATTCAAATTTATTTTCCAAGGGGATGGTCTCAGTTTTTTGTACTTTAGATAGGGGTGACCCTTGTTTCCTACTTCCCCTGGTAGTCCTGGTTCTAGGGGTAATAGGTTCCGGGGTGGGGGGGTTCATCCTGCCTGTAGACAAAACTGGGGAGGAGCAGGTACTATAGGTACCCCACTGAAAGCTCTTTAGAAATATACGGAGAGGGAGGGGGAGCAGGATCAGAAACACCCGGGATAGGGATCACATCTACAGGGGTGTCCAGCTCAACCCCGGGGGCAGAGGCCAAAGTTGAAACCTAGGGTTGTGGTTCCAAGGGCGGAAATGAAGATCTCCACCCCAATGAAACTGAGTTTTGCTCAGTAAGTTTAGTACGTTATGCCACAGTAATAAGTAATCTCTTTCCTTCCCCATCAGCCAAATTCGGGGAGTTATGAGCAGCCCATGTACACTGCTGAAAAGTACGACCAGATTCCTCCCAAAGAACACATTTAGGTTCTTCCACACATTGATTACCCTCATGGCCCAATTCTCCACAAACCACCCATTTGATTTTATCACAAATGCTGCTCAGATGACTAATGGAGCCACATTTGTAACATGCCTTAGGTTGGCCTGGGTAGAAAAGCACCCCTCTATCCCTACCTAACAGAAAGTTGTTAGGTAAATGTTGTATCCCAGTGTCTGTGGTTTTGAGCAACACCCTCACTTTCCAACAACCCCCTGTCCATAGATTCTCAGTATCAAAAATAGCTCGGATCAGTTAAAACCGTACATCTCTGTTTTAACCAAACTGTAATATCATTCAGACTGACTCCGTCATTCCTAAACAAAATAGTAATATTCTTTTGTGCAGGCTTAGTAAGGGGGATAGCAGTAAAGGGGGCCCATAAAGGAGTATTTTTTAACTGATGAAATTTTGTGCAGAACAGTTCCAACCCATTTAAAGTTTTAAAACTTACATCAAAATTAGGTTCCTGAGATACATGAATTAAAGCGTGAATTTCATAGGCAAGAAAACTTCATGGACTCCCTGAGTAAGGTTCTCCATACAAACACACGGTCTGGCATTTCTTCCATGCCACCCACATATTGTAATCTAACCGCATTATGTCTTTTCGCTTGTTGTGTAGGAACAGAAAAGCAAGAAGCATAAGACTTAGAGGTAGATGTAAAAGAATGTCTTATACGTTATGGATGAGACCCAGGGCCCTGGGATTTCAAGAAAGGTGCAGCTGTTATTTCATCAGAAGCATTCGTCTCAGCAGGAGCAATACAAGGAAGGGGCAGAATCGGATTTTGTGTTAGTTGTAATTCTGGAGGCAAAGAAAGATCCGAAGGTAAAGAATGAGCAGGTTCTACAGAAATGTCAGGTACATTACCATCATCATCCAGATTACTGATCCGGATTGGAGGCGGCCCTGAGCGCCAAGTCCCAGCCCCAGGGTCTTTTTCCCAGCCCGCTGCTCGCAAAACAGCATCCATGGACCAGTCCACACTCTGTTCTCCAGATTGAGACAATGGGGTGTGTCTTAGGCCGGCCTTCGCATCGGCCGTAACTGCCATTCCGGACAGAACCCCATCAGAAAGTTTCACAGATGCCTTGTTCACAACTGCATCTCAATTGGGCAGTTGAGGCAAGGAAGAATGCGGAAGTGTCACCAGGGGAGTAGCCTTGTCAGAGATCAAAGCGTTCTCAGTCAGCAGCGGTGAGTCATTAGTAGGAATGCTGTTTGACACATTGTCAGTTTGTTGCAAAGCCAAAATCTCTCATCTCTTAGTTAAATAGAGCTGTTCTTCTAAAGCCAGCAAAAATGCAACTGTTTCATGTTTAGGTTCTGAAGCGACTGTATTAAGGTCAGGAACAACACCAGACTGGTGTGCAGCATGCTTCTCAGGTAGTACTGAAATCTTAGGCATACCTGGCATAAAATGCTCTGTACAAGTAGCTGGAGACATCTTCATGGCAATATTCTTAACAATCTTATCAGTATCATTAAACTTCAGGTTTTCAGTCAGCTCGGCCTCTCGCTGTACTGGGACAGGGGAGAAGACCGGCTGCTCCCCTGCTTCCAACACCTCCATGATCTTCCTGGACACAAGTCTCCACCACACATTCACACTAATGGGAACTGCGCCGGAGGCACTAGGATCCATCGGGAGCAAACTTTTTTGTTAGAAGGTCGGCGCCCGAGACAGAGCCGCGAGGAGCGGCACCGTGGGCCTCAGCTTGTGCAGTAATGAGTATCTCGGCGTCGACCTTCCAACTGCCTCAGTTCCTTTTTCCATCCGTCGAGTGCACTCCAGTGATGACATCGCTCGCCCGCTGGGAGTCAAACTTCAAACTAGCAGCATAGTTTTCAGTGTTGTTGTTTTGTAGTAATATCTCGAATAAGTATCACTTAGTTTATTATTCTTATTTACCAAAGAAGTCTCAGCCTACTTTGACAGAGTCGACCATGAGTCGGTCAGGTGATGGTAGGGAGACTTCGTATGAAAGCTGTTCAGTCAGCCGGGCTGGGTCTGGTCCGCCGCCTTCTCGGGAAGGGGGTCTGACAACGGTCAGTCCAGTGCCCGATGGGGCGGGCGTTCCCCTCGAAAGCATAAAAGTAAACGGTCGCATTCTCGGCACCATTCGACCTCGAGCTCTTCTTCGGCCCACAGGTCAAAAAAGAGAAGGCATCACTCGAGGTCACCCTCTGATATGTATGTGCATAGACGGTCAGTTATTGGAGCTAGTTGCCGGTCTCCTCCTTCGGAGTCGCCAGCTTCTGTTTCTGGTAGCCGACGTCTTTGACATCGGAGCCCTACCCCGCCCTCTGGTAGGTCTTCAGATGAGCAGTTTCATCAGTGGGCTGCTGTTATGGAGCAGTGGGCTCGGAGGTTGGTCCACCTGCCTGGCCCGGTCACTCAGGGGCCTTTGGGCTTCTTGGGAGGTCAGGTAGGGCGGTTGAGCCTCCCTAGTCGTGCGGCACCGTCTTCGGTGCCGTTGACTCCGTTTTAGTGTCCCAGTAACCCCATATGGCTGCTTCTTCCTCCATTCTCCTCAAATCCTGTTTTTCATAGTCTTGGGGTGTTTTTGATGCCCTTGGCTCCATCTTTGGTGCCAGTGCATCTGTCGGCACTGTTCTTGGCGCCGTGTGCATCGTCAGCACCGTCCTTGGCACCGTGCCCGTTGTCGGTGCCATGTGGCTTCACGGCGCCGTCCAGCCTCTCACCAGCGTCTTGGCACCATGTGGCTCCTCGGGCGCGTCCGCCTTGTCGGCACCATCGCCTGTCCAGCGCCAGCGCTTCTTTTGGCGAGCGCTTGTGGCATCGCTCCACCTTTCAGGACTCCTCCTTTAACCCTTTTCCTTCCTCATTTCCCTCTGATTTTCACTTCTTTCCTGTCCATGTAGTCCCTCCTGTACTGTGAGGAGATGACATTGAGCCTGACCCAGACCTTAGGCTGGGTGATGAAGTGGAAGGAACAGGATCTATTCCTGCTGCAGAGCCTGTGGTCGAGGACCTGTCTTTTAAGTCTCTGCTGAAAAACTTGATTTACAGTCTTTCTCTCCAAACTACGGATATCGATCCTGGGAAATTAAGACTCCAATACCTCCATGTTTCGGAGATCCCTATGGATTTGACCCCTCCGGTGCAGCCCTCCTTTGAGACGCTGTCTCAAATGGTATTGAATAATCCTGCTCTCATTCCTTCGGTGGCTAAGTCCATAGATAGGAAATACTCAGCCCCCAAGGATCGACCCATTTTGGCATCCCAAGCCTTTGCGGATCCTATTGTAGTCTTGGCTGAGAATAAGGTCGTCCTTCCCCTGACTACTACAGCTCGACCTATTAACAAAGAATCTCGTAAGATAGACACTTTAGGTAAGAGGGTCTTGCTGCTGCCACCCTGGGTATGATTGCCAGCTACCAAGGCTATTTCTCTCAATATGAGTATATCCTTTGGCACTCACTCAAACAAATGGTTGAAGCTCTACCGGAATCGGACACAAATTCAGAGCTACTTCAAACCATAACCAGGGGTATCGAATCCAACAACCAGCAGGTTAAAGCAGCTATGGATGCTTTCAATACTGCTTCCCGAGCGGCGGCAGCGGGCATTTGTACCCGCTGTCATTCCTGGCTGCGCACTTCAGGTTTCACGAATGACACACAGCAGCAGGTAATGGTGTTGCCTTTTGATGGTGTGTATCTCTTCGGCCGTCAAGTAGAACAGGCTCTAGAGGCTACACAAAAGACTAGGTCAGCCATCAAGTTGGCTCGACCTCCTCCTCCTGTCCTCTCTCGAGGGGGTGTGAATAAACGCCAGTTTCATAACCGTCAATCCTTTCAAGGCAAAGGCAGGGGAAGTTTTCATAAAAACCAAGCCCCCCAGCCTCAAAAGAAAATGCAACAGAAGGCGCAAGGACCCAAAGCGCCCAGTGCCACCTTCTGAGTTGGCCCAAGTCCCACCTCAGCTGCCCGAGGTGGACTCTTCCTCAGTAGTGGGAGGTCATCTGACGCACTTCTACAATCAAGGGAAGTCCATAACCCTTAGACAAATGGATCCTCTGGATAAATCCGCAAAGGGTATTCACTCAGTCTTGTGGAGACCCCTCTGGATCGTCCCCCCCAGACAACAGCCCAAGCTGTCAACCCTTCAGTCAGATCTTCTCGCCGCCAAGATACAGGGCTTTCTGAACAACAGGGCAGTGGAAGTAGTTCCGCTGGATCAACGGAACACAGGGTTCTACTCCAATTACTTTCTGGTTCCAAAGAAAACCGGGGGCATGCGCCCCATTTTGGACCTCAGAAAACTAAACAGATTCCTTCCCAAGGAGAAATTCAGAATGATATCACTAGGAACCGTGTTACCTTTGCTTCATCAACACGACTGGTTAGCCTCCCTAGACATGCAGGATGCTTACCAGCACATCTCTATTCACCCAAAGCATCACAAATTCCTAAGGTTCATGGCTCTGGGACAGCATTATCAGTTCAGAGTTCTGCCCTTTGGGCTATCCTCGGTGCCACGAGTTTTTACAAAGTGTTGTGCAGTTCTCGCAGCGCATCTCAGAAAGGTCGGAATACAGGTGTTCCCTGGCCTTATCTGGACGATTGACTTCTAGCAAGTCCTTCCAGGCAGGGAACTCTGGACGCCGTAGCCACGGCTTCACACTTTCTCACGTCCATGGGAGTCCTGCTGTACCTCAAAAAATCGCAGCTGCAGCCTTCCCAGAGGCTCCTTTTTATAGGAACTCTTTTGGACATCTCCTGTGCGAAGGCTTTTCTTCCAGAGGACAGGAGGAGCGATATCCTTCAGATGGCCCATTACATCGGGGACAGCAACTCGGTTCCTGCTGTCTCGATGCAACGGATGCTAGGTCTCATGGCATCCTTGGTGTTCACTGTACCCCTAGCACGCCTTCACATGAGAACTTCTCAGTGGATGCTCAGTACTCAGTGGTCCCCAACCACTCACCCACAGTCCTTTCTCATCAAGGTGACGGAACCTCTAAAGAGATCACTCACCTGGTGGTCGCAAGAGAACAGTCTACTAGAAGGGTATCCCTTTGCTCCTCTGGATCATTAAATTTCCATTACCACTGACGCGTCCCTGATGGGGTGGGGAGCTAACTGTCAGGCTCTCCACACTCAAGGTACGTGGACTCGGGTCGAGTCCCAGCTTCACATAAATGTCTTAGAGATGAGAGCCGTCCTTTATGCAGTCCGGGCTTTTAAGGACATTCTCTGTCACAAGAACATTCTCCTTCAAATGGACAACAAAGCAGTGATGTATTACATCAACAAGCAGGGCGGTGCTCAGTCTTGCCCCTTATGCAGAGAAGCGATGAGAGTGTGGGAATGGTGCTTGCAGCACAAGTCTCTAATTCAAGCGGTCTGCCTGCCAGGAGTGCAGAACGAACTGGCAGATCGCCTCAGCAGAACAGAGACAGATCCTCACAAATGGTCTCTCGACTTAACCATAGTTCAGTCAATATTCGCAGAGTGGGGAACTCCAGACCTGGACCTTTTTGCATCCCCACTCAACACAAAACTGCCTCTCTTCTGCTCCAGAAATCCAGGGCCTGGCATTTTCTGTCAGGATGCGTTCAGGCTGCAGTGGACAAAACACTTTCTATATGCCTTTCTGCCTCTTCCTCTAATTCAGAGGGTACTTCTCAAGTTCGAATCCCAGGAGGACAAAATGATCCTCATTGCTCCCTTCTGGCCTCGACAGATGTGTTTTCCACTACTCAACAGTATGTCGGCAGCTCCGCTAAAACCACTTCCCCTTCAGATGAACCTCTTGACTCAGGGGCCTGTTCATCCCAACCTGAGGTCTCTTCACCTTCACACTTGGCTTCTGAAGAGATAGAAGTGAACAGGTTCAATGTCTCTCACAGGGTTTCAGATTTTCCTCTGGCTGCGCGTAAGCCAGCCACTAGCAAAACTTACACAGCCAAATGGAAGCATTTTTTTGCTCTGGTGTGCGCAATCCTCTTTAAATCCTTTTTCCTGCCCACCACATAAAGTTTTAGAGTACCTCTTAGACCTCTCAAATTCAGGTCTGCAGTACTCTACAGTTAAGTTTCACCTCTGTGCCATTTCAGCTTATCATGAGCCGGTACTTTCCTTGTCACTGGCTCAGTTACCTGTGGTTAAGAGGTTTCTTAAGGGAATTCTGCATACCAGTCCTCCTATAAGACGTCCAGTCGCAGCCTGGAACATTAATCTTGTGCTAGACATGCTCACTCAAACCTTTTGAGCCTCTAGCTACCTGTGAGCTAAAATTTCTCACCTGGAAAACAGCCTTCTTGGTGGCCATTACCTCAGCCCGCAGGGTCTCTGAGATACATGCCTTGGTCACAGACCCTCTGTATACTGTGTTCCATAAACAGAAAGTAGTCCTTAAAACCCATCCTAAGTTTCTCCCTAAGGTTGTTTCAGAATTCCATCTAAACCAACCTTTGGTCCTTCCTTCTTACCTTGGGAACTTCCAATATGAAGGAGAACATTCTCTTCATTCCTTGGATGTCAGGAGAGCTTTGTGTTTCTATCTAGATAGAACAAAAGACTTTCGTAAAGCTCAGCAACTGTTTGTTGCATTCAGCGAGACCCGGCTGGGTCAGCCTGTTGCTATCAGATGTATCTCAGCATGGCTGGTGGCATGCCTTCGCCACTGTTATTCCATGGCACAGGTTAAGCTGGAGGGCAGAGTGTACGCTCACTCTACTAGTGCGGTCGCGGCATCTCTGGTGGACATCTGCAACGTGCCCATTGCAGATTTTTGCAATGCAGCTACCTGGAGCTCAGTGCATACTTTCGTCAAAGACTATGCCCTAGATGTCCATGCCAGATGACATCTTTCCTTTGGCAGAACCATCCTTAATGGACTCCTGTCCTAAAACTGTGAGCTCTTGGTCTCTCCTGCCTCCCTCTCAGGGGATTATTAGCTTGGTACTCTCCCATTAGTGTGAATGAGTGGTGGAGACTTATGTCCAGGAAGATATGGAAATTACGTACCTACCGTAATTCTTGATCTTCTTGGACGAGTCTCCACCACTCACTCACACGCCCACCCTCCATCCCCCGAGCTCACCTCTGTTGTTAGTCTTCACTCCCTCAATCCTTAGGCTGTGAAGACTTCTTTGTTGACCCTTCTTATACGGGTCTTCCGGACTATCTTATGTCCGTTTTTTGGTTAGGCTATCCTTCTGGTTAGTTATGCTGCACCTCCTCGGAAAAAAAGGTACTGAGGCGGTTGGAAGGTCGACGCCGAGATACTCATTACCGCACGAGCTGAGGCTCACGGTGCCGCTCCTCGCGGCTCCGTCTCAGAGGCCGACCTTCTGACAAAAAAGTTTGCTCCTGATGGGTCCTAGTGCCTCCGGTGCAGTTCCCATTAGTGTGAATGAGTGGTGGAGACTCATTCAAGAAGATCAAGAATAACGGTAGGTATGTAATTTCCATTTTTTTACTATTATTGCTACCCCTCCTCACCTTTCCTCCCCCGTCCCTCCTGAACATGGTGTAACCCTCCAAGTTCAGGTCCCAGTCGTGCCCTGTGGTGGCCCAGGTCTCAGTGACTGCTGCCACATCCACCTCTCCCTCAGTTAGCATCGCCTGGAGCTCAGGCATTTTATTGCCCTAGCTCCTGGCATTTAGCAGGACTACCTTCCACCCTTTCTCTATACTTCCATTTCCCCTGGGGATTCTGTCTTCTCCTGGTCTGCACCTTACCAGTCGGCCTTTTCCTGCATTCCTCCAACTCCCCAGGGGGGTGGAGACAGAGTCCCTCCTTTATCAGACCCCCTTGACAGCCTTTTCTCCCGTCCTTCCCCCCTTCACAAGTTTAAACCCCACCTTTCACCAATGAACCCCTCTATTTTCAACTTAAGGATTTCCTTCCCCTCAGAATTGAGATGGAGCCTATCTCTAGCATACAGCCCCTTATCCTCCCAAGTCTCCCCCCAATCCCCCATCATGGCTGAACTTTACTCCACCTGACTATTAGCCTTAAGAGTTTGCTCACAGGGGAAGTTTGCAACTCCCTAAACTCCTCCCTCCCAGCCTTTAAGCTCAACCCCCAGTGGCTCTTCTGTATTTAAGAAAGGCTAATGCAAGGGGTGGGTGGCAGGGCTTTCCAGAAAGTTATTAAGGAGTTAGGCCAATTTTAAAACACAACTTACAGGCAATATAAACTTACAGAAACTTATGACACAGTTAGCTTTCCAGAACCTCACCACAATTTCAAACTTCAACTGCTACCTCTGCCTCAACAAGAAGACTTAAAATGCCTTGGTGAGAATTTTAACAGAGATTAACTGAAATGCAAACAACCTTGATTGGCTGGCTGTGTTACTGGCCAAAGACCCTCCCTCACAAGAACAGTCTCCAGCTAGCACAGAAAGATTTAAGGATTTGTGTCCCTCTATTCCAGAAAGTTCTTAAGGAGTTAGGCCAGTTTTAAAACACAGCTTACAAACAATAACAACTTACAGAAACTTATGACAAAGTTAGCTTTCCAGAACCTCACCACAATTTCAAACTTCAACTGCTACCTCTGCCTCAACAAGAAGACTTAAAATTAACATGTACTTATTTGGATTACTGTTCCCAGCTGTGGTTGCCTTGCCTAAAAACTGACATAGAATCTGTTGAAAGAGTACAGAGACATTGTATCAAAATCATTAGCGGTTGCAACTCCTTGAATTGTGAAGGAAGGTTAAGAAATGGGTCTTCATAGTTTACAGAGGAGGCAATTAAGAGGTGATTTAATCATCTTCTATAATCAATTCAAAAATATGAATAGTTTGCTAGATCTGGGTTTTACCTTGAGGGAAATGAAACATAATACTTGGATTTATAGCAAGCATTTATTGAAGAAGCCGTATAGGACCAACAAGAAAGGATCCTACTATACACAAAGAGTGTTAAAATATTGGAATGGTTTCCCCCAATACATTGTAGATTCACCAACAGTGAACAGTTTCAAAAAACAACTTGTCATTGTAATGGATTCCTGGGATTTAAGTGTTTGACCACTGATTTGGGGGCTAGAGCGCCAGTGCACATCCACCTTCATTAGCCCAAGTATGAAGCAGTCTTTTTTCGTGTGACCGACAAAACCTCACGAAAAAGATCTCTTCATTCAGAAAAAGCATTTGGATTTAGTTTTTTTTCACATTCTTTTTTCGTATGAATGACACAGCCTCAGAAAAAAAAAAAACATCCCTTCATATGAAAAAGGAATTTGGACTTAGTTTTTTCACATTCTTTTTTTCATATTGAGGAATATTTTTTCTTATGAGTGACACGACTTCACGAAAAAAGATCCCTTCATACAAAAAGAGAATTTGGACTTCATTTTTTTTTTCCACATTTCAACTTTAACAAGTCATAACTCTGACAGTATATGCAGTTATGGGACACTCTATATACTGTATAACAATAAAAGTCTTAATGAGTTATACAATACTAACACATTACACCCCCCCCAACAAAAATGTAGGGGCCATTAAAAAAAAAAAAAAAAATCCTGTAGGATAACATTGCAACTTTATTAAGCTGTAACTATGTCGGTCTTTGGAGTTAATGGGCAATGTATATATCATTAGAATGGTCTTAATGACTAATACAACACTAAGCCCCTTAGAAATAAGAACTGAAAATGGTTTATCCTTACAAGAAAAAAAAAATACAAGGAAGCACATACAGTACATTGCTTTTCTGGAGGAGCAGAAGTGCAGGGCCTAGAGGGCCTTCGCTTCCACACCCACATACACATATGGATAAATAGAGGCACGGAAGTGGTGGGCCTAGAGGGCCCTGTGCTTCTGTAATCACATGAATGTGTTCATGCAGGTCTCAAAGGGACCTGTTTAGATGACTGTATGATTTTACTGTCTCAGAAAGTAAGGAAATTCATTGCTAAAAACATCACTAACACACCAGTTAGGGTTAAACCAACAAAAGTAGGGAATTGTGGTATTGGGTTTCCAACCTAATACCCCACAGCCTCTACCTATAGCAACAGAAAAAGCGTTATGATTTTGGATGTCCTGAGTCTTGGCAGATCAAGGCTGGGGTCTTCCTTGGGGTTATCAACTCTAACGTTCACTCCATTCTCATATAGTCTGCACATCTGAGCTTATTTGCTGATGGAATTGGGGAAGCGTTAGGGTTGATAACCCCAAGGAAGACCCCAGGCTTGATTTGCCAAGACTCAGGATAGCCAAAACTATAACATTTTTTCTCTTTGTTGCTTGCAGGGTGGGGATGGGGTGTTGTGACACATTTCCCTATTTTTGTCAGTTTAATATATCTACTTTTTAGTTGGGTGCTTACTCGCCTCTCTGTCAGCAATTCCAACACTTTCACATCCATTGGGTCATGAAGGTTGTCGATAATGGCCAAGCAGTAGGGGGTTTATTAGCAAAAGAAAAGGAGGTGATTCTTTCTCTGTACAGATTTTTAGTGGGACTCGCCTAGAACACTGTTTGCAGCTCTGAAGCCTGCACCTGAAGGACAGAGATATTTTGGAAGCTGATCAGAAGAGTGTCATAATGATGATTCAGGGGCAGCAGGGAAGGTGTATGAGGAGTGTCAGAAGAGTCTCAATATGTATACACTAGAAGACAGGAGTGAGGGGGCATAATAAAGACCTTTAGGTGTCTAAGGGGTGTTAATAATGTGGGCAGCAGTGCCCTGTTCACAGAAAGCAAGGGCAAGGTAACAAAAGACTGTGGATGGAAACTGGTGGGGGGGAAGCTTTAGGAGGAATGTAAGAAAGTTCTTTACAGAAAGGGTTGTGGAGTGGTGGAATGCTGTGCCAGAGGATGTGGTCCACGTAGAGTCTGTCGTCGTCTTCAAACGCAAGTGGAATAGGCCCAGAATAGTCCAAGCCCAAGGAAAGGAAGGAGGGTGGGCAGTCAAGTTAAGGGGATGAGTGGAGCGGACTAGGGAGAGAATGACAAAATGCAGTTTTGGCCATCAGCAGATGAGCCAGTCCAGCATTATGCTGTGGCTGGAAGCAAGCTTTTACGGAGCAGACTTGATGGGCCATTGGGTCTTTCTCTGCCATCAGCATGTATACTTCTATATTTCTTTACTTTTAATAGATTCAGGGTTTTCAGTATTGCAAAATAATGTATGGGAGCCCTTATTATGTATGGCATGCTGCTGTCTAACAATCTTGTAATCTCACCGATCTGATGATGGCGCTATAAACCTAGCTTGCCTTCGTCAGATCGGTGAGATTACAGAATCGAATCCAGTCAGGTTAGCTGAATTCTAGCACCCGAATGTTGGTCGCGCCACCCTGATCGGTTTAAACTGTTCAACCGAAGCCCACAAGCAACAAGTAAGAACCTTTCCCGTTCTGTCCTGAAAGTATTACTGTTGCGACCCTGTACACTATAAAAGATAGTGGCTGGGGTTATGAAGTTTACCGCATTGAAAAAACCCTCTCGCAGTTGTCATGCCGACGGTAAACCTCTCGAGCTTCGCTCTCGAGGTTTACATGGTCAGCCTGACAACTGCTCAAGGGGTTTACAATGTGGTAAACTTCATAACCCCAGCCATTATCCTCTATGTCATTAAGCAGATACATTATTAACTTTTATTTTCTTACATCTTGCTTCAATAACTTGGCAAAACTATTAAAATAGGTTGATGTCACGTCAAGCTATGCTACTACCCCATATATTTGATTTCCTGAGACAGCCGAGTGCTGAAACAACTTTATCTTAAATTGGCCAGGTCTTTCAGTTTTGAAATATTTTAAATGTTTTTGCATGAGAGAGGTGAAATCACTCCATTCTTTAGGAGACATTGTAACAGAATTTGACGGCAGATAAGGACCGCTTGGCCCACCCAGTTTGCCCTTTTCTTCACTACCTGCATTGTTACCACAGACTGTACTTGACCTACTGCTCTTTTCTCCATCCCCCCTTCTTTTCTACTTTGATTCCCTTGTGCCTATCCATGCATTCTTGAACCTCACCACTGTCTTCGCCCCTACACCTCCACTGGAAGACTACTCCAGATGTCCACCACTCTTTCTGTGAAGAAGTACTTCTTAACATCCCTCCTGAATATATCCCCCCCAGCTTCATAGCATGTACCCATCTTCTTGAGCATCTTTTTTTCGGAAAAATATTTCCCTCCTGTACCTTATTTACCCTTGTGGGGTATTTAAAGGTCTCTGTCATATCCCCTTCTCCCTTCTCTCTTCCAGGGTGTACATATTGAGGTCCTTTAGTCTTTCCTCATTGGGCTTTTGATGCAGACCTTGCACCATTTTAGTTGCTGTCCTCTGGGCAGCCTCCATTCTATGTCCTTCCAAAGATGTGGTCTCCATAACTGCACACATCTTGGAATTAAGTCCCTTATGTATTGTATACCTATTTTAGCAGCTACATTTTTAACAAATATTATTTAAGGCGTTTGCAGCCTCTATCGTCAGGAGAAATTAATGAGGGGCTCCAGTTGGACTGCCCTCTTTTGGGGAAGGGGGGCGTTCTCTGGCTCCCTTAGTTGCCATACTTTGGGAGAACTGGGACGATGTTCACCACGTTGGGTCCTGTGTCCTTGGGGTGCACGGATATGTCATTTTGTATTTATCCCTGGCCAGCCTGGAGGCCTGCAAGATGTTATTCTGGCTGACCTGTCCAATTTGATTATTTTTGTGCCTGTTTAACAGTCATTGGACGCGCTCGGCCAACTGCGTCCCATTCTGCTTCTAGGGATGAGGCAAGTACTGTTGCAGAGGCAGGCTGTTGATAACTGAGTCCATACTTGATCAGGGATTGTGCTGTTGTTTCTTGGTCTCCAGACAGGCAGGGAACAGTCACAGCCATTCTTGGCTCAAGCCTCTGCCCAGAGTATCTGGCGTACACTACTGGTCCACATGTTATCACTATGGCCGCAGCTCTGCCTGAGCATTCCTGCCAACCACTACCAAAACTGTGAGTCATGGGAGAATTTTTAAAAGGAGTCTGCAAGTTCTGCTCGTGTTCTGTGGACCGTGGCAGTAGTCCCACTAAGTATCAGTCTGCAGGATTCTTTTTTTTTTATTTCAAATTGTGCAGTGCTGGGTGAATGCTGGCAGAAATACTTAACAAAAAATACAGTCCAAAACACCTATCTCTTCATAGTCCAGGGTCATTTTTGGGCACCAGGGCTGGTAAAGGGACTGAGGCACAGTGCACTGAAAGTAACCCACAATACGGTGTACAGTGAGACCGATCTTACCACACGCCATGTGCACACTGTGAGGCACAAGAGGAAGCTGAGTGCCTGTAACAACCTAGGAAGACCATTCTTATACTCGCACAGTGTGGTTCTCCAAGCAGATCAGTCCTTTTCACCCTGCCATGTTATAAACACAACACTGATATTGCATCACGCTTACCCATAAAAGCACATTTCAAAGTTATTTCAGGAGTCTTTGGTCCCATAAATAAATATCTAGGTTTGTCGGGATTCACTTTCTGAGACTCAGCCATCCTATATCCTCCCCTGCAGTGCTGCCCCTGAAAGTTTGGTGCTAGCACAGTGACGGAATTTGGAGGACCTGGGTACATGAGGAATGACTGTCATGAACGGGTTGGGCATAGAGAAGAAGTGGGGAAAAAGACAAATGCCTATGTCTGACCTAATCTCCCTTCAAGACTGACTGAGCCATCTGGGTTCTGTGTCTCCTCTCCCCACATGATTTTGTATCTCTTTTTTGGGGAAATTGGATGGCCTCCTGGAAGAAGTATGCTATGTGGGAGAGGTGGAGATTGAAAGCCCTGAGAGTTCTGTAGTTCAGGTCCAAGCCCTCATGAGAGGTTGCGAGAGAAATGTGTGACAAACTGAAGAAACGTTCCTAATGTTGACAGTAACGTCAGTCATGTCAGGGTTATGCAGTAGCTTGCTATTCATTTGTAATAAAAGAGTTAAGATCTAATAGCCTGCTAAGACCCGCCTGGCTTTAAATTTTGCTGATGCAGGCTGTAAGGTGTTTTATTTTGACCTGCCAGTTCTTTCAAGTTAAAGCCCCCAAATTGGTAACTGCTGTGCTGCAGTCTGTCGGATCAAAATTTATTCTGTGTCAAGACAGCTTACATTTTAAGCCATTACTGCCAGTCTGGGAATTGCTAGCGTGTCATCCTCTGCTGACAACAGTCGTGCACTAGGGTATATAAAAGTAACATACTTTTTCTTGTTGTGCAGAGGCCAGACAGGTACTGACTGCTGGTTCAGTCAGGGATGTGTACTTTATAATAATGAAAATAAATTGTAAATATTACCTTTTTTTTTTTTTTTTTCTTCCTGTCCTATTTTAACCCTTCACACCAGTCACCTGATGTGGCTGACGACCACACCACTCATCTCTTGACTGATGTCTTCCATGACTTGCCCTCCATGGCAGGATCTTAAGGCAAGGTTCTCCCCCTCCCACTGAAATCTTAATCTGGTTGGAAGGAGGGTTTGTGGTGTAGTATTTATGTGTGTGCCAAGCTGTCATTCAGATGGCACTTAAGGCAGTCATTTCATGGCCCTTGTGCTTGTGCATTCCAGTGGTTCGCCCCTGATCCTCCTTCCACAATGACGCCACACATTTTCCCTCTGGGAGCTTCCTGTACATGCAGCGCTGATGCCAAGGCTAACCCACTGCTATGGACTGATGTGGCACCACCCTCTCTGGGTTTGGATGCGCTTGCTGCTGGTTCCTGATGCTACACCTGAACCCGGGTGACCAGCCTTGCTGCTGGATCCTGACACTACTCCTAAATCAGGGTGACCACCACAGGAGTGCCCCACCTCGCCGCCCCCCCCCCTTTTTTTTATTTATTTAACCCAGGTTTGGATTTTTCTGCCTTGGACTGTGGGTAAAAACAGAACAGTTACATACTGTAAAAACTTACCATAACAGTAGATCTTCGAGAAGGTCTCAGTCATCCGGTCACACCATTGGTGAAGCAGGATCCACATGGAAGATTTTCAGCAGTACCACTGGGGCCGTCCACATCAGCGTCATCTGCTGATGTCACCAACCCGATAAAGGCATGAGTGGGCCCACTCCCATCTCAGTTTTTTCCCCCGGAGACTGAAGGAGCAAACCCGAAAAGAGAGAGAGAGAGAGAGAGAGAGGTGCCCAGGCTAGAATAAAAGGCTGGAGATACCAGTTAGTCAGTTCTGAGAGAGAGAGACCCAAAAAAGGGGATGGTAGGAGGGATGGTCGACCTGATGACTGAGATCCCCTCGAAAATCTACTGTTATGGTAAGTTCTTATGTAACTGTTCTGTCTTCATTGGGGGGTATCTCAGTCATCAGGTCACACATATGGAACGAGTCCCAAGCAGTTACAAATGCAGTTTAATAGCCTGGGAGGAAGATCATCCAAAACTTAAGGCAATAGGTCCTGCAGAACAGCCCTGCCAAAACCGGCATGGACTCTAGAGGTAGTGTCTAGACTGTAGTGCTTAGTGCAGCTGTGGACAGTATTCCAGGCAGCAGCAGTGCAAATGTCAGCCGTTGAGACTGCCATGAAACAGGCCACAGAGGTAGCCATGCCCATTGTGGAGTGGGCTTTCACCGCTCCTGGCAACTCCTTGCCATGCTTGTTGTAGCAGAACACACTACAGTGTGCCAACCATTTGGACAAATGTTTGGAAACCTGTACGCTCTCTCTTCCTGGGGCAAAAGAAACTAAAAGCTGCTTTGACTTCCTGCATTCCTTAGTTCAGAGCAGATGATACTTAAAAATTCTGTGCACGTCCAACATATGGAGCAGTGCTTCCCCTGGATTGGCAGGCTCTGGAAAATAAACTGGTAGGTGGATATATTGGTTCAGGGTAAACTCATGCTAAACTTAGACACCACTTTAGGGAGAAACTTAGGACCTGTGCACAAAGACACCCTGTCTTTGTGAAAAATCAAATAAGACTCTTCACACCAGAGACCCTGAAGCTCGGAAATCCTTCGAGCAGAGGTAATAGCAACTAAAAATAATGCTTTCCAGGACAGAAAGCATACCTCACAAGTAGCGGCTGGCTCAAACGGAGACAGGGTCAGATTCTGCAAAACAAATTCAAATCCCAAGCTGGGATGGGAACGGATTGGAAAATCTTCCCTGTGTCATTCTTCACCATTCATCACTGGTGGGTGTCAGCTGGAGGTGCAGCACCCCTTGGGGAGCCTTTTTTTTACATTTACCTCAAGGGGAAGGAGCCAGACACCAGTTAGCATACAGCGGTTACGGTGTCATGCTCTAGAGATTGGCCCTAACTTGCACCGACTCTGCCTCACCTCTATTCGCTTCTCCCACTGTTTTTTTTTTTTTATACTTTATTTTTAATTCCTTAAGACAGAGAGAAAAAAAAGACAGTTTACATATTTTACAAAACATTAAGTAAGACACTTTTATAAAAGAAAATATAATCAATAAAGTATAAAAGAAATTTTTAAAATATGTTTTTGGGGGAGTAAAAAGGAAAACAAAATAATTAGCTTATCTCAGAGCTGATGATACCTTTGTAAAAAAAAAAAAAACTTTGAATGTGCTCTAACTTTTACTTCCCAGCCATACATTAAGTTCAATATAATAACATTTGCCCACTTTAATAATTGCCTACTCTTCTCCCAGTGAATTCACTACAGAAGCACCAAAAACAAAATACGTAATATGGTAGAGATTCCGAACAGTCAGTCACCAACAGTTCTCAAATATTAACTAGATGATATTCCGTAAGTTCAGCATCATCTTCCTCCAGGTCGGAGCCAATATCCCCTGGAAGGTTAATATTAGTCTCAGAAAAAGCTCTTGCCGCATCTATATCTTCAAAATAAAACAATTTCCCCTGGAATTGCACCTGGAAAGGTGCTGGAGCCAAGAGACTAGCTGTTACTCCCGCTTCTTTAAATTCAGACATAATCGGGAGAAAGCGCTTCCGTCTGCGCTGAGTTTGTAGGCAAAAATCAGGATATAGTTGAAGACAGTATCTTTCATAAAAACATTTCTTTTTTGCACAAACTAATTGAAGTAACTTATTTCACTCTGACAAACTTGTAAAGGTGAGTATAACAAATTTTGCCTTCTCAGATCCATCAGTAGACTCCTTAGCTAAACGAGATAAAGGTCTATAAACATTCTCCAACTCGAGTGGGTATTCCAAGGAAAACGTTGCCGTTAATGTCTTTTGTAGCTTTTAATTCGAGAGCAGAGACAGTCCCAGGGAACCCAATTAATCTTAAGTTTCTTCTGAGAGCGTTATTTTCCAAATGCTCCAACCTGGAT
Organism: Neoceratodus forsteri; assembly: GCA_016271365.2. Lineage (NCBI taxonomy): Eukaryota > Metazoa > Chordata > Ceratodontiformes > Ceratodontidae > Neoceratodus > Neoceratodus forsteri. The sequence continues at coordinate 681,253,968 of CM057453.1, read as the reverse complement.
GCCTATGACAGTTGTTCATGAAGTGCGGGATTTACCGCTCCTTCCAAAGTTAGAGTTCTTCCAGATATCACTTTGAGCTCTTCTTTGTTACTTTTAACTGACAGTTCAGCTTTTTCGACCCTCAACTCCATAGCTGCACACCTTGAATTAATTTCAGCAAGCAAGGTCTCTATTCTGAGCATTGACTGATGGGCCTCTGCCTGGAATTCAACCAGGAGGGACTGTATCGATGCCAGTGTTGGTTTTACCTGAAGTTTGGGCTTCGCGCGCGGGTCAGAGATCAACTGCATTACGGGAGAGGCACCTGCTGCTGCGATGGCTAGAGAGTCCTCAGGCCCTCATGCCGTAGCTCCTCTTCCATGAATCTTGGGAGAAACAAATTTGTCCCACTGTTGAGAGTGCAGCACCTCGCCAGCTTGTGCTAAGTGCGTCATTGTTGCCTAGTCTGGACTGTTTCTTGACGACGAACTTCGACACTGTCGCCTCCGCTGTCTCAGTTCTGCCATTTACTCTGCATCATTTTTAGGATTACCATAAGATATTTCCTTTTATTTTTAAGCGGCACTGAATCTTTTCAGTGTATTGTGTTTAGTTGCCTTTGGTCATGTCGGGTCCGACCAGGGACAAGAAGAAACTTTTCAAAGCAGGTCGGGGCCCAATGTGCCAGTGTCCCTATGGCCAACAGATGTCTGCTACGGATCGAAATGACCATTGTTTAACCTGTCTGGGTCCACAGCATGACATGGATCAGTGCGATGCATGTTTCTCTATGTACCAAAGAGTTTTGGAATACCACTCATTTAAAGTTGGCTGCCCGCCACCAACTTTTGGAGGACGACGTTGCCCCAGGGACACCAAGCGCAGGTCCTTTCACCATTCCTCCGGGTCCCCAATCTACTCTGTATGGGCCGCGGAAGAGGGGGCCTCCGTCCTTTCTAGCCTTGCCACAGCGAGGCTCCTTCAGGGTGCCGATGGGTCGGTTCTGCCTGCTCGCACCAGGCCGAGAGCACCGCATTGGCAGTAGTTCCTCGGAGGCAAAGGCTCCACTGGTATTGCGGCCCATGGTTGCTTGACCCAGCATGCGTGGTTCTTCAGCACCGCCCTTTGGCACCATCTCGGATCCTGTTGCTGTTTTCAGTGCCGGTGATCTGGATGGTAACACTCACGGCACAGGGCCTGACTGCATGGGACGGCCTCCGGGGTTGCCAGGGTGGAGGTCTTCTTCATTTCCAGCTCTCCAGAGCCGGATTATCCGGTGGTGGACGCTGACTGGCAGTCTGACCCTTTGGTGTCTTTGGGCCCTCCCATGCTCCGTGCCACTGTGCCCTTCCAGGTTCCATCCTTGGCGGCCCCGGCTGTTGCAGTTGGTTCCGGGCCCGGCACTGGGGTAGGTGCGAGGTCTCTGGGGGCCGACGGCGATTCTGGGACTGTAGGGGTGGTGGTCCTGGCCTTGGAGTCCGGGATGGATACCGACCCTGGTGTTGGTGCTGCCTGGGATCCTGAAGTAGGGACAAGGACAGGGGTCTCCTCTCCCTCGGTCCGCTTCGGGGGGGTCTGAGGGGTTGGAAGTGCCCCTGTTTCTGGTAGTGAGGAAGAGGTCAGCCTTGGAGTCGACGGGATTGAGGGGACGATGCGGGATGACGTTTCCCCCGTGGGGCCCTTCGGGGCTCGGGGCAGAGCTGAAGCCTTGAGCCCGGTTTCTCTCCCTCATCTCCTTCAGGGAAGATCTCATTGGATGGGGCTGGGGACAGCCCTTCTAGACCTATGTGGCCCTGGTCTCCTCACAGTGGAGTGACCGCTTCGAGATAGTTGGGCGACTGGTGGTTGTGCAGACCTGCGGACCTCCAAGAGATGTGAGGGTAACTGCTAGGTCTCCTAGCCCTGGTAGAGGCCATGTGCAGAGATGCCTTTCCCCCTTGCCTCTGCATCCTCCCCCTCAGCTCCCGGGTCACGTTGGTTCTATGGGGCCTTTAACTTGGGAACAGTTCAGGGCCACTGCTGCTGCCTTTCCTCATTATGTTCGTGCCATGGACGAGAGGGTCTTCCGCCTTTCTTCCTCGCAGCAGTCTGACTCTGAATCCTTGGGCTCGTCTGCCTCTTCTCCTTCCTCCATTTAGGAAAGGGAATCATCAGTCCATCTGTTCTCTGATGCTGACCAGACAGGATATCGGTGCTTTCTCATGAGGCTGGTGGATGAGCTTCTTCAGACAACATGAAGTCTTGCTGTATTCTGACTAATTGCCGTTAGCCCCTGCACTTGAACTGCCCCGGAGGGGAAAGGGTTAAAGTCTATGCCAGGCATAGAACGTTCATCTCGAGCTTGGTTTTCAGACCTCTGTCCCAGGTACTCTGAAGTGTAACCGTCAAATTCTTTACTCCGCCTAACTGAGAAGTTGCTCCGGAGATCCTCTCCTACACTTTGGTTCGGTAGTTGAAAATTGGTCGTTTTTTTTATCAAACGTTTCCGAGTCCCCCTCCCACTACCTGTTTTACAGGAAGGTGGCTCCCTAAGGAAGAAGCTGAACAGGATCAGGAGGAGCCTGACTATGTTGAGAGAGTCCAAAAGGGTGTCTATCCCTCTGCATAAGTCCCTGGGGAAACAGACCCAAAAGATCTTACAAATGCCAGCATCCATACCCTCTTTGGATAAGAAGATGGACAGGAGGTATGCTTTGTCAGGCTCTGGGACAGAATTCCTTACTGCAGCCATGTTGGGGTAATGCAAGCTGCAGCCTGTGACAAGGCTAATATTCCTCTGGCATCTCACCCCCCAAAAAGCAGTACCTGGCATCCTCTTTAGGACTCGGGCAATCCAATTACATGGCATATACAGCAAGATACCAGAAGTCTAGATGAGATACGATTCTGGCTCTGGCTAAGAATGCCCCTCCCCAGCTAGCCAGTGAGCTGGAGCAGGTGGCTGCAGATGGCATCGAAGCTTCCAAGGTACAGTTCCATGCTACTGTAGACTCGAATGATTTCCATTCTCGGGTTATGGCTACATCTGTTTCCACGAGTAGATTTACCTGGCTCAGGTGTACCAACTTGTCTCAGGATACCCAGGTACCCAGGCCAAGGCCATGGATTTTCCTGTCTCTGGTAACTCTCTGTTTGGGGAACAAACAGAGGCTTACATGAAAAAGATGGACGAGTACAGGACCACATACAGGAGTGCTGCAGCCAAGGAGAAGCAGACCACTCCTCAAAGGCAGCAATCTAGGTCTGGCAGGGGCAGGCCTTTTCAAAGGCCTTTTTTACCATTCCCAGGCCTCCTCTTCTTTTCAGCAGAGGGGGTTCTTTAGAGGAAGAGGCAGAAGGGGGATGACAAGAGCAGCATCCTCCTCCCAGTTAAGCCCCCTGCCAAGCAGACACCCTGATGGGTCAGTCAGGGTCGCCTCCCCAATCCCTGTAGGGGGCAGGCTGGCTCACTTCTTCCAGACCTGGAAGTCTATCACTTCAGACAAATGGGTTCTGAAAGTGGTGAGCCAGGGCCTTGCTCTCAGCTTCACCAGGTTCCCAAGGCTGAGGGCAAAGGTTCCCCCCCCCCCCCGCTTCAGAGGAAGCACAGGCTTTGGAGACAGAGGTCTCATCTCTGCTTCTCCTGCAGGCAGTGGAAAAGGTCCCTCTCATTCCCAAGGGAAAAGGATTGTACTCCAGGTACTTCCTTACTCTAAAAAAGACAGGGGAATGGCGACCCATCCTAGATCTACGATACCTCAACTAACGCATCTTGAAGCCAAAGTTCAAGATGGTGACTCTGGGACTAATTCTTCCCTCTCTGAGACCAGGAGACTGGCTAGCATCTCTGGATCTCAAGATGCCTATTTTCACATCCCTATCAGGCAGTCCCACAGAAAGTACCTCAGATTCGAACTGCCCTCAGGCCATTACCAGTTCAGAGCAATGCCTTTCGGTTTGACATCTGCTCCAAGAGTATTCACCAAGTGTCTGGCAGTCGTCGTGGCCTTCCTCAGAAAACAAGGCATCCTGCTGTTCCCTTATCTGGACGACTGGCTTATAGTAGGCCAGTCCCCAGACCAAGTCAGGTCACATCTAAAGGTCACTCAGGATCTTCTGGAATTTTTAGGGTTCATCCTGAATCTGGGAGAGTCCTCTTCTGTTGTCACTGTCAGTGACAATACCTCTGTGCCTTCCCAGACGGTTCAATCTCCTCACCTCTTCTCAGGGGAGGATCCTGTATCCCAACCTTCACTCTTTCAGGCTCAAAGCCTGGCTGTTGAAGAGCTAGAGTATACAAGGCTCAGTCTTTCCCGATCAGCTCTGGATATCCTTAAGGCTAGTAGAAAGCCTTCTACCAGAAAGACTTACAACTCCGAATGGAAGAGATTTGGGTTTTGGTGTGCTCAGAGACACATCCAACTGCATTTAGCTGATATTACCATTGTTCTGGATTATATGGTGCATCTTAATAGTTTGGGCCTTCGGCCTGTCACCCTCAAGGTGCATTTGGCAGCTGTTTCTGCTTTCATTTCAGCAGGATGTCTCTTCCTTAGCCTCTCATCCAATTTTTAAAAGATTTTTCAAAGGGCTGATTCATATCAACCCTCCTTTCAAGGACCCCACTCCTCTGTGGGACCTGAATATTTGTATTGCACAGCTGATGCAGCCTCCTTTTGAGCCTCTTTCTTCAGCTGAAATAAAGTACCTGACTTGGAAAACTGTATTCCTGGTGGCCATCACATCTGCCAGGAGAATCGGTGAATTACAGGCCTTATCAGTAGAACCTGACTTCATTTCATTTCACAGGGATAAGGTGGTCCTTCGCACAAATAGGAAGTTCCTTTCCAAGGTGGTGTCAGATTTTCATCTGAACCAATCTATGACTTTGCCTGTATTCTTTACTGATCATTCCTCCTCTGGTGTGGTTAGAACGGTTGGCACCGCTGGAGATGCCGGCGCCATCCCTCAGGGTGTACTCGGGGTAGCCAGTATTGAGATCCTGCTAGTCGACTTCTCTTTGGAGGGTGTCAACTCAGATGTGGACCTGGATTGGCTGCCCGATTCCTCGGAATCAGAGATCTCTGTGGGGCACGGTGTCAGGCGGCTCAGCGCCCCCATTCCTGAATTTCTGGAGCAGTCTGCCTCTGAGGATTCCCAGGCTGGGTGTGGCCTGGGGTCCATTGGGGAGGACAGCTCCGGGGTTGGGGAGGGGATTGTCTCCTCTGGTTGGGCCATGGCAGCTGCCAACCTTGGTGCTGCTGCACCCTCCCAGGGAGGATTGGAAGCCCTGGCTTCAGCGGCCTCCCTTGGGAGGCCTCTGGATCAGGGGACTCCTTCACTGTGGTCGAGGAGGGCGTCCTCGGAGACGGAGGGGTCAGGGCGAGGGGCGGCGGCACTCCTCTGCCACCCCACAGGGTGCAGGGAGGAGCCGCAGCACCAAGTCCCACCTCTCCTTCTGGGGCTGTGGGGTCCCCTTCGATGGTACCGCCCAGAGTTGCCCTTCTGGACTCATGCAACCCCAGGTGCGTCACAGGGAAGATTCCCCATCTGGGCTCTTCCGAAGTTCGCATTCCCAGGGTTCCACCATGTGACCCGGTCTGATCTCAGGGATCCCTCTAGCTCGGGCACTGTTCCCTGGATTCCAGAGCCCTGAGAGAGGACAGCTACCTCATTGCGGGTGCCTTTCTCCCATTCCTCTGCAGCCACCCTCCCCAGACCACGTGGGTCCTACGGGGCCTTTATCCTGGGAGACGTTCAGAGGCACTGTGGTGGCCTTCCCGTCATATGTTTGGCACATGCATGAACGGGTCTTTCGCCTGTCCCCACCGCCGCAGAAGTCTTCTGGACATTCGAGTTCCCCATCCTCCTCGACTCCCTCTTCGGAGGGAGAGGAACCTACTATTCGCTTCTCTTCCGACGCAGATTTCAGTGAATATCAGCGCTTCCTGTTGAGGAATGTTCAGGATCTCCATATTTCTTTTGTCAGATGGGACAATACCGAGCGGGAGACGCACGAATTCCTCAGTGAATTCAGTGCCCAGCATCTGGTGGTGCCATCCTGGCCTATTCCCTTCCAGGAAACATCTGTCCGCACCTGGCAGTCTCCAGCCGACCCTTTCCCAGCCCCGGCAGACTGCAGGAGCAGGTATTGTGCTCCATTGGAGTCTCTTGTTTCTCTCTTTAACCTTCCCTCAGGCTTGATATTCCTAGAGACCCCGTCGGCGCCTGGTGCACGACCGACCACCGAACTCGGATTCCCTACAGTTCGACCAGTGGGGGCAAAGAGTTTTCTCTTGTTCTCATGCAATGTTGTGCATTGCATCACATCAGGCACACCATGCTGCCTGTAACAGGCACTTGGGGTCAGTACTGGCTCAGGTGCTAGCATCGATGCCTGATTCGGAGCAATCTCGACAAGCCATTGCCCTCTCCGCCATACGCCTGGAACTGGCAAGGCACCAAGCAAGGGCATCTTATGATGCCAGTGAGGTGGCTTCCAGGCTTGCAGGGACAGTGATCTGCATTAGGCGGATGGCGTGGCTTCGTCTGTCAAGGTTGTCACCCCTGGCCCAGCGTAAGGTGATTTGCTCCGCCTTCCGAGGGGCCCGCCTTTTTTTCCACCAGGGCTAGGAGGCTTCTGCAGGGGCTTCCTCCGTCCCCTCATCTTCAGGGGACACCTCCTAGCTCTCCTCGGCCTTAGGCTTCCAGTCTAGTACGGCCAGGGTCTCTTCTTCCTGGTTCCCACCAGCAGGAGGCTGAGGGTCCTGTTCCCTCAGGGTTATGCTAGAACCCCTTTTGGGGGCTTGGTACTCGCCCAGCAGTAATGAATGGCGAAGATTGACAAGGAAAGATATGAAAATTACGTACCTACCGTAATTCTTGATCTTTTCTTTTATCTTTAACATTCATTACTGAATCCCTCCTACCTTCCTCTCATGGGCCTCATTTCTTGGGCGTCTTCCCCCACCCAGCTTGCCCTCCTTCCCCTTCCCCTCTCGTGGCCATTGGGGCCTAAATCCCCTGGTCCTCGGGACCTTCCATTCTTCTCTCAGAAGAGCAGCAAAGGACTGGAGAGGGAGGAGAGCGAGTGGAGCTTAGTCTTTTCCTTCTGAGGGAACTCTTTCTGATTTTCCTTCAGGCCAGGTTAGTTCAATCACCAGTCAACCGGACTAGTTTCTTTAGACAGTCCTCTTCCTTCAGTTCTCGGACCTTGCTGGTGTCCCTGAATCTTGTCTTGTGTATGCCAGTCTGTGGCTAGTTAACGTCTGTTCTAGCTCAATTTGAAAATTGCCTTCTTGAACTGCTGGTCTGGTTTCTCTTGGCCTCTGCCCCCACAGGGAGTCAGAACAAGTTTCCTTCTCTGTCCACCTTGGGCTCCCCCCCCCCCGGTACTAACATGTCTGTGTACTCTAGTGGGGTCTTTTTCCCATTACCTAGTTGGGGGCTCTTCCTTCCCAGAACAGATTGTTTGCCTTGGCAATCTGTGAGCTCTCAGCTTGAGTGTTGGGTAATAGGATAGTGGGATTTGTAGGGAAACCTGCCTCTCTTGTACCAAGCTGTGCAGAAGGTTCAATCAAACCATCTAGAACCGTTTTGTTTGAAGGGGTCCTTGCTCTCTTGCTTTTAAGTTCCAAGCTGATAAGCCTTAAAGCCAGTTTAACTCACAACTCGTGTTAGAATTTTTCCCTCCTCCCAATATCCTCTTCTCTTCTTCCTTCTTTGTTCCTCTCCCTTATCTGTTCCTCCCTTGGAGCCACCCTAGGAGTGAGGTCCTGCAGTCCCTTAGGGTAGGGTCTCCTCTTTCCTGTCCTCTATCGGCTTATTCCTTTTTCAGTTTGTTTCCTTTCCTTTGTCTATCCCTCGGCTCTCTTGCCTCGCTCTTTTTCTTCTAATTCCTTTATTTCGCCTCTCCAGTTTACAGAACTGGGATGGAGGAGGAGTTTGCAGCACCTAACGGCCACCCCTCGTGCACCACGTGGTGTGTCGCTCTCATGGTCGGCGCCATCGGCGCAGACTCCTACCTCCAAAAAAAAAGTCCCAGTAAGCGGAGTGCGTGCTTCTGGCTTACACCCAGCAGTAATGAATGGTGAAAATACAAGAGAAGATCAAGAATTATGGTAGGTATGTAATTTTTATATCCTGCCTCCAGGTTCCCTCCCGGGTCTATACAGCCTGGTGAGGAGGAAGCCTCCTCAGATTCCAGGCTTCCCGTCGAGGAGGTTTCTTCCGCGGTGCTGGAGGAACGCCTCAGTTCCCTGTGGAGCCAGGATGGGAGCACCACCATGGCAATCACCACCTCAGAGATGTAGGCTCCCCAGTGTTGCGGCCCACGGCTGCTGGGCCTGGCACCAGCGGACTTTCAGCGCCGCCTGCCAGTGCTGCTTCAGATCCCAGCACCGTTCACAGTGCTGGGGATCGGGGCATCGCCATCAGTGGTGCCGTGTCCTGCGGTCACGCCATTCCCAACACCCGTCTTCTACAGGGGCTCCGGGGTCGCTAGTCTGGAGGTATGTGTGGGCTCCTCTTCGGAGGAGGAGGAGGATGACTCGCTGGCCGATCCGGACTGGCTTCCTAACTCCCAGGGGTCGGGGAGCCCCCCTGGACATGGCACCAGGCGGCCCAGTGTTCGCCTCCTGGGCTCACTGGAGTCTGTGGTCTTTGAGGGCCTCCTTGCTGACTCTGATGTCTGGGGTACCCCGTGGTGGATAGCAGTCCCAGAGGACAGGGTGGCGGTCTCGACCTTGGAGACCTGGGCAGCTGCCATGTCTGGTGCTGCTTTAGTTCCTTCGGTTGGGATGGGGACTTCTTCTTCTGTGGCCTCCCTTGGGGGGGCATGCTGGATTAGGGGACCCCTTAGCACTGGGGTCGAGGAAGAGGGTGGCCTCTGAGTCCAAGGGGTTGATGGGCTGGGGTGAAGCACAGGGTCCCTCTTCCACTTCCTTGCAGGAGTGGAGAGGAGTCGCAGTGCAGAGCCCCTCTTCTCCTCTTAGGAGTCCTCAGAGGTGCCCTTAATGGGCGGCGCTGGGGGTTGCCCATCTGGGTCCATGCAACCCCGTTCGCACCACAGGGGAAAGTCCCCCTCGGGGCTCGGCCAGGATATGTTTTCACATCTACAGTGTATGCTGATAGGGTCGACCCCTGGATTCCCTCGAGCTAGAAGATCGCCAGCGAGGTCTCCGATCCCTGGCAGAGACCAGGCACTTTCAGTTAGGTGGTCTTCCCCAGTCCCTCGACAGTCACCTCCACTTCCACCTCTCCCTTCACATGCTGGCCCTACAGGGCCCTTAACCTGGGAGACGTTCAGGGCCACTGCGGTGGCTTTTCCTAGGTACGTTAGAGCCATGGATGAGCAGGTCTTCCTCCTGTCTCCACCGCTGCAGGAGGAATCTGAGCATTCCATTTCCTTGACTTCCTCAGCTTCCTCTTCTGAGGTAGAGGACCATTTAGTCCACTTTTCCTCCAATGCTGATTTCACTGAATATCAGCGGTTCCTCTCGAGGTTGGTACAGGAACTCCGTATACTGTAGTTCTTCGATTTAATAGCTGCCCTCGAACATTAGCCGCAGCTGTTTTCACAGTATTGAATTAAAAGCCGCCCCCTATTGCTGACCGCATTCCGAAACATAGAACTCCATAGTAAATCTGTTATGCTCACCACTGCTCACTACGGCCCCCTCCTGCTCCCCACATCACTGAATGGCATTTGTTTGTTTTATTTCATACTGTATTTCATGTTTTTACCTTTGTGGACCCTGAAATGCAGAGCGGAGTGCTGGAAAATGTAGGCGTGTTAATCTGAAGACTGAAAGTCCGTTCCTGGCTTTGTCCTGTATCAGTGGAGGGGGAGATTGGGACCAGGAGGAGGTACTTGGGGGAAAGAGTGGCAATCCAGAGCAGTGCTGTCTGTGACCGAGTGAGAAAGAGAGAGCCAGCAAAAGAGACAGAAGGCAAGGTGAAATAGAGACCCAGTGACGGTGGCAGCGAGTAGATAGCGTCGGCAAGTACAGGTCATGAGCGAAGTAATGCGGTCCGGCCCCCTCAGGTCCTGTGATGAGGTCACAGTAACTGGGAGCAGGATAGCTGACAGGGCTCAGATCGTAGGAGCAGGGCTGGAGAGAGTCAATGTCTGGGTTCAGTGTCAGCCTGTGCATCGCACTTTGGCAGTACATAAATTCAGTACAGAGTTTGCTTAAATTAAAGTGTACTGGCTGACAACTGATCACTCAGTCTTGGACTGCTTGTTTTTTCGTCAATGTGGCGAGTCTCCACTACAGGACAGTTGCTCTCTTTTTCTGCTCTCTTGTCTACTGCTAATTTAAACTTCAAATGTGTTCACAAATCAAGAACATAGTGGGGTTTATATGCTTTTATTTTGTCACCACAGACAGTTTGAAATGGATTAGTGCCATATTTCCGCATTATGTAGTACAAACCGCCCTCTTCTAATAGTCACCCTCGATCAGTAGCCGCATGTTAAAACTGGCACTATGCAATATACAAACCGTTAAGTTGGGCCACCCCACCAAGCGGAAAAAAAGCCTCTAAGTTAGGTCATGATAAAAAAGCTTTTATTAAACATAAAACAGCTCCATACAGGTCAGCGAGCCAAATAGCAGCACCCCCTCGCACACTTGCAAATGTATGTTTCATGTCAGCAGACGCTTTATCAGTGCACTATGCAATATAAGCCGCGGCTTTAAATTGAAGAAATACAGTATCCCACATGGTAAGACGCAATACCGAGTGGGAGATGCGCTCCTTCCTGAACGAGTTTAGTGCACACTACCTAGTGGTACCTTCCTGTGATCCCTTCCAGGAAGCGTCAGTCCGCACCTGGCAGTCACCAGCCGCCTCATCCCCAGCCCCAGTGGACTGCAGGGGGGAGGTATTGCGCTCCCCAAGAGTCTCTTGGTTCTCTGCCTCACCTGCCTTCAGGGCTGACTGCCTTAGATACTCTTTCCGGTCTTCAATATCCGGCGCATGACCAACCACTGGGTCCGGATTCCGCTGAGTTCGACCAGTGGGAAAGAAGAGTTTTCTCTTCAGCTCATGTGCTGTTTTGTATCAGTTAACATCAGGCTCACCACACTGCATACAACAGGCACCTGTGGTCGATGTTAACGCAGGTGTTAGCATCTTTGCTTGATTCAGAGGAATCTAGGCAAGCCATTGACCTCTCTGCACAGGGTCTGGAGCTTAAAAGGCACCAAGCAAGGGCATCTTACGATGCCAATGAGGTGGCCTCCAGACTGGCAGGGACAGTGATCTGCATCGGGCGGACAGCATGGCTTCGTCTGTCCAGGCTGTCACCCATTGCCAGGCGTAGGGTGATTTCTTCCACTTTCCAGGGGACCCATCTTTTCTCCCGCAGGATGAGGAGGAACTTGCAGGGGAATGTTCCGTCCCCCCAACCACGGGGGACACCTCCTCAGCCTGACCTACGTTAGGTCATGTACAGTCTAATTGGGCTATGAGGTCTCCCCCTCCTCCACCTCACCCGCAGGAGGGGAATCTGTTCCCTCAGGGCAGTGCCAGATCCCCTCCAGGGGGGAGCATGGTACTCACCCAGCAGTAATGAATGGTGAAGATTGACACGGGAAGATATAAAAATTACATACCTACCGTAATTCTTTTTTTGTCAACAAATTTTATTGAGGACTTGGGTTACACGCAACACATCTTGCATAAATACATATCTTGATACGTAAGATTGTATTGTACAAGAAAAAGACAAATCACAAAAGATACACGGTGGCATTGAGAGAAACCAACAAAATTAATCAACGTAATGCATCTGTGGCTTAGACTACGTCTGGAAATATCAAAGGAGGTTTGACTAGAAAAACACTTTGAAAGTAGATAAATTACTATAAATATGGTCCAGTATTATTCTATTTTAGGAAGAAATTGATCATTTTCTATGGCTTTAATGAGTGGATCCCAGAGCTCCTCAAATGTATGCTGTAAACCAGCAGCTCCATACCCCGCTTTCTCTAGTAATAAACAGGTATTCAAATTATTAGCCCATTGCTGAATTGAGGGAGCTGTAGGAGACATCCATGTCCGTGCAATAGTTTTCTTGGTATTGACTAAGGCCAACGACCACAGGGCACTTATATTCCTCTGGACTGGACGCTCTGAGTCTGCTCCCAGCATAAACTCAGTAGGGCTGCTGGGAAGAGTGACGCCCAAGACTTTGGACGTAATGGCATGTATCTCATGTCAGAAGGGAGCAGCTTTAGGGCATAGTAGAGCTAAATGTAAAAATTCCCCACTAGTAATACCACACTTGGGACAGAGTTCTGATTTACTGGGATCTATTCTGTTCAGCTTCACTGGGGTGAAGTAGGTTCGATGGAGAAAGTTAAATAGTATTTGCCTTAACTTATTGTTTTTTGAACATATTGCAAAGTATTGACATGCTCCAAGCCATGTCTGTTAATCAGTTGTGTACCCCAGATCTCCACTCCACCTGTCAACAGTCTTCTCTTTCTCCACTCCCCCCCCCCCGAAATTCGATAAAAAGTGGAGAGCTGTTTAGCTCCGGGTTGTGGGTAAAAAAGATCTTCCTCAAATGCAGAGAGAGGGGACCAACCACCTTTAGAGCTTAACGTAGTGCCAAACATATTTCTTAAGCTAAGGAATATAAAAAAATCTCCACATGGAATACCCCACTGTGTTACCAACTGATGAAAACTCTTTAAAGTATCCCCTTCGTATAGCTGTCCAACCCAACACAGGCCTCTGCGTTCCCAATCCCTGAGCCGCTGGACAACTGCCACCAAAGGGGAGGACCTCAGCCGAACAGCCTCAAGTATCAGCGCCAACCTCGTGGGTGCTGGAGTCCAGTCTGAAATAAGATGAGACCTATGCCAGGCATTGATTGTCGAGGCTAGAAAAGGGTTAGAATGTGATGGCTCCGCACCCGTCCATAAGACCTCAGCCAGCAGGCCTCCCTTAAGTTTCTGTGTGCTGCTCGATTCTTCCAGCTCAAGCCAGACAGAATCATCCCCATTCAAACCAACAGGTATTGCAGCCATTTGTGCAGCCAAATAGTATAATGTAAAGTTAGGGAGACCGAGACTACCTATCCTCTGGGGAAGCTGGAGTATATTTTTTGATATTCTAGGGGCAGACCTTTTTTACTGGACAAGCAGCACCATCAATACCTCTCTGCTACTTATGGCTGTGCTAATCTCTTGTAGCAAATCATGTATCCTGAACGAATAGTGCACCCACTGAACAAATGGGTAACCATGTTAGCGAATTGTAATATAATGTTATGCACAAATGTAAAAAATATTGTCCCTGTCTCTGTCCTGTTGTATGACGTGGAACCTTTGTAAATGAGTCTTTGACTCAAAGGTCTTTCTGAATATCTCAATAAATAAATAAAAAAATAAATACTCTAGCAGGCTTACCTCGCCAAAGGAAGCTGTGAACAATAGAGTCAATTCTACGAAAATAACTCTTTGGAATCCGAACTGGAAGGGACTGAAATAAATACAGTAATCTTGGGAGGATCATAATGTTAATCACTCCGACCCTCCCCATAAGAGACAGTGGCAAGGCTGTCCATCTCTCGCAGTCTTCAGAGGTCTTCCCCAATATGGGCCTAACATTTAGCCTATAAAGAGCATGGGTTTTGCTGGAGATGATTATACCAAGATATTTTATTTTTGATACTGATTGCAGCCCATTAAGATTCTGGAGTAGGAGCCGTCTGTCCAGTAAGCCAATAGGCAATACCTCACTCTTGGACCAGTTAATTTTATGGCCCGATAATGAACCATACTCCTGCAGAACTGTGTGCACTATAGGGAGATCCTCTGATGGGCACTAAAGAAACATGAGGATATCATCTGCATACATAGCCAGTTTATGTTCCTGCTTTCCCATCTGGAATCCCCTAATCCCTGTAGCCCTCCAAGTGACTCCCTCCAATGGCTGTAGGGACAAAACGTATAGCAAGGGGGAAGAGAGGACAGCCCTGCCTAGTGCCCCTACTTAGGTTAAATTTGGGGGTTAGCCATCCATGTATTACTACCTGAACTGCTGGATCAGTATACAACGTCTTCACCCAAGAGATAAAACACGTACCGAAACCCATTTTCCGCAGCACGGTGAAGAGATACCGCCACTCCACCTGGTCAAAGGCCTTCTCCGTATCCAAAGTCAATATTAGGGCCCCATGTTTATGTTTAGACTTCCCCCAGGAATGTATTATATTCAGGGTCCTTCTTATGTTACATTTCCCTTGTCTACCTTTTACAAATCCCACCTGGTCCGGATGGATCAGATCGGGGAGCAAGGGTTCTAACCTGGTGGCCAATGCTTTAGCCAGTACCTTATAGTCTGCTGTTAAAAGTGAGATAGGCCTATACGAGGTGCAATAAGTAGGATCCTTACCAGGTTTCGGGAGGATAGTTATAATGGCTGACTGGGTGGAGGGGGGCAACACCCTACCAACTAGGCTTTCCATTAGCATATTTCCCATTGGTTCCAAAAGAAGATCATGGAAGCATTTTAGAAAATCAATTGGGATACCATCCGGCCCAGGGGCCTTCCTGCCACACAGAGACCTAATAGCCCGGCTCAGCTCCTCAGGAGTCAAAGGAGTGTCAAGGTCACTTGCCTGTTTCTCTGTAAGCGAGCGAACACCAGCTCCATCTATGAAAGAGTTCACCCTCTCAGAGGAAGGTGTGACCTCAGATGAGTAAAGGAGTCTATAATAGTCCCCAAAGGTACGGCCTATCTCCTCCGGGTCATCCACCAACACCCTGGACAAGTCATGGACCTGGTAAACCACCCTCTCACCATCCCTCTTCCGTAATTGCCAAGCCATCAGCTTTCCACTGCGGTCACCGTCAAAATACTGACCCGCATGAGACAGCAAAGTGGCCCTTTCTAAACGAGCACTGTTTAGCGTATTCAAACATGGTTGAGGTCTCTGTCTGCTGTACTTTGAAACCCAACCGTCAGATTCTTTACTCCTCCTCACTGAACAGTCACTCCGGAGATTTCTCCTCCTGCTCAGTTCAAAGTCGGTTAAAGTTGTCGGTTTCATTCTGAATTTAATTCCGCATTGTCTGTTCTGGCTCTGTCTGCGGTACCGTGAGTACTTAGATAGTTTCTCTGATTATTGTGGAAATTGTAACTTGTATTTCGATCGGTTCGGCTGAACCGATCCCTTATATTGAATTCTTGTGTTCTTTCTTAGTGTGTGGTTACCGGTCCTTGTCGTTTTTTAAAAAAACGTGTTTCAACTTTTTTTTACAATACCCGTAACATGGTTAGAAACCAATAAGGGAGTCTTGTCTGGCAGTTGCCGGAAAAAGGGTAAGTTTGGTAAGGTTGGTCATGTCTGAGAAACCCAAGAAAAAAAACAGGCCCACTGGGTTTCAACACTGCAGTGAATGTGGGGAGGTCTTTGCTAAGGCCGTTCCCCACACCACCTGTGTTTATTGTCTGGGGTTTGACCACCTCGATACAGACTGCCAAATATGTGAAAACTTTCGAAGTCTACCCTGGAAGAAAGATTAGGTAGACTTAGGGAAAAGGAAGCCGAGAAGTCCGCTGACCCAGATGGCCAGCCCGGTTCGGTTCCGACCGAACCAGAAGGAGTGCCCTCTGACCAGGGCGATACTTCTTCGGGCAAGAGGAGAGCTGATCCTGAGGGATCGGTTCCTACAAAAAGAAAACGCAAAGAGAAATTGACCGGTTCGAATCCAGAGGTTCATGTTCCGACCGATGAAATAGCCAGAGCGATTCAGATTGTTGAATTGCTTCACCCAGTTCAGACCGATCTGGCTCCTTTTGGCAGGGGTTCGGTTTCGTCGGTTCCCCTGGTTCAAGATTATACACCCCTGAAGAATTTTATGAACCGGAGTTTGAGGAGGAGGGGGATTTTGAAGATGATGGTGAAAGTTTGGATGTGCCTGTGGAACCGGACATCTCCCCAGGCAGACCTTCTGGTGTTTCCCCTCCTAGGCTCTCTGAGTCCCTTCCCCACTATCTGTTTTACAGAAAAGTGGCTGAAACCCTCCAGCTTCCTGTGGAGGAGGCTGTGGCGGATCAGGAGGAACCTGATTTTGTTGAAATGATGGACATCCCAGAGTCTAGGAGAGTGTCTGTTCCCCTTCATAAGTCCTTTGGGAAACAGACACAAAAAATCCTAAAGTCTCCTAATTCTGTACCTCCTGTTGACAGAAGGATGGATAAGAGGTACACCTTATCAGGCTCAGATACGGAGTTTTTATACCAGCAATGCAGCCATGTTGGGGTGGTGCAGGCTGCAGCCTGTGACAAGGCAAATATCCCCTTGGCTTCACACACCCCAGACAAAGACTCCAGGAAGATGGATGCCATGGCTAAGAAACAGTACATGGCATCCTCCTTGGGACTCAGGCAGGCTAACGATATGGCCTATACAGCCAGGTACCAGAAGTCCAGGTGGGACACTGTACTGGCACTGGCTAAACAGGCCTCCCCCCAGCTGGCCAAGGAGCTGGAGGAGGTGGCTGCTGATGGGATTGAGGCATCAAAGGTACAATTTCATGCTACTGTGGACTCCAGTGATGTGTCATCAAGAGCCATGGCTACATTTGTGTCTCTTCGGAGTATGGCTTGGCTCAGATGTACTAGCCTCACACAGGACACCCAGGCTAAGGCCATGGATTTTCCTGTGGTGGGTAATTCTCTGCTTGGGGAGCAGACGGATAATCACATGAAGAAAATGGATGAGTACAGGACCACATATAGGAGTGCTCAGGCCAAGGAGAGGCAAGCAACTCCTCAAAGGCAGCAATCTAGGGGCAGGGGCAGGCCTTTTCATAGGCCTTTCTACCAAGCACAGGCCTCTTCTCCCTTTTCACAGAGGAGGTTCTTCAGAGGGAGAGGCAGAAGGGGGATGAGCAGGGCTACATCCACTCCTCAGCCTAAGGCCCCTGCCAAGCAGACACCCTGATGGGTCTGCCCGGGTTGACTATCCTATCCCTGTAGGGGGCAGGCTGGCTTACTTCATCCAGGACTGGATGTCTGTCACTTCAGACAAGTGGGTCCTGGAAGTAGTAAGCCAGGGACTGGTTCTCAGCGTCAAAAAATTTCCGAAGATGAGCCAGATCTTTTCCACCTGCAGGTCTCTCCGAAACCCTTGCCCTTGAGGCAGAGGTTTCATCTCTTCTGGCCTTAAGAGCCATAGAGAGAGAGTTCCTACCCTGCACCGGGGCAAAGGTCTGTACTCCAGGTACTTCCTTACCCCAAAAAAGACAGGGGAGTGGCTACCCATCTTAGATCCAAGATACCTGAACAAACACCTTTTAAAACCAAGGTTCAAGGTGGTGACTCTGGGAATAATTCTTCCCTCTCTAAGGCCAGGGGACTGGCTAGTCTCCCTGGACCTCAAAGATGCCTACTTTCACATCCCTATCAGGTGCTCCCACAGAAAGTACCTCGGGTTCAAGTTGCCCTCAGGCCATTATCAGTTCAAAGCAATGCCCTTTGGTCTAACATTAGCTCCAAGGGTTTCACAAACTGCCTGGCAGTAGTAGTTGCCTTTTTAAGAAGGCAAAAGATTTCCATTTTTCCATATCTGGACGACTGGCTCCTAGTGGGTCAGTCTCCAGACCAAGTCAAGTCAGACCTGCAAGTGACCCAACAAGTGCTCACTTCCCTGGGATTTCTTCTCAACCTCCGTAAGTCAGTTCTCGAACCGGTGCAGCTTCTTACCTTTATAGGGGCAGAGCTAGATACTGTCAATGCAAGAGCCTTTCTTCCCCTGGAAAGGGCAAGAGTTCTTATAGAACTGGCTTCCTCCTTCAGCCTTCAGGTGTCCCGACCAGCAGGGCATTTCCTTCAACTCTTGGGCCACATGGCAGCTTCTACAGCAGTGATCCAAGGTGCAAGATTCCAGGTGAGGGACATTCAGTTCCATCTGAGGGCCTTTTGGTCCCAAAGGAAGGATCCTGTTACCAAACTGATTCCAGTGACTCGGACACTGATCCAAACACTTCAGTGGTGGCAGGATCAGGACAATTTAAGGCAAGGAGTCCCATTTGTTACTCACTCTCATTCGGTGGTCCTTACCACAGATGCTTCCCTTTTGGGGTGGGGAGCCCATCTGGGGGCTCTCACGGCCCAGGGACTGTGGTCCCCTCAGGAATCCCTTCTTCATATCAATCTCCTGGAACTCAGGGCAGTTTTTCTGGCCCTGTAAGCTTTCTCTCAGTCAGTGCAGAACAAGGTGGTTTAGGTCAGAACAGACACCACCACCACCATGTGGTACATCAACAAGCAGGAAGGCACTCGGTCCACAGCCTTGTGCACGGAAGCCATGAAATTGTGGTCCCTGGCTTATTCTCTGCAGACCTCTCTGATAGCAGTCCACCTTCCAGGGAAGGACAGTGTGCTAGCAGATGCACTGAGCAGGATCTCCCATGGCCATCACGAATGGGCCCTGGACCCTCTGGTTTTAAAAGTGATTTTCTCAAGGTGGGGCACTCCAGAGATGGAGCTCTTTGCAGCCCCAGACAGTCGCCAACTTCCTCTGTTTTGTTGCAGACCCCCGGTCTTGGGCTTAGTCCCTCTGGATGCTCTGATGTTGAACTGGGAAGGGAAATTTATCTATGCCTTCCCTCCCTTTCCTCTTCTGTTCAAGGTTCTGGTCAAAGTGAGGTCACAACCTTGCAAAGTGATTCTTATTGCTCCAGATTGGGCCAGACAGCCCTGGTACCCCTCTTACTGTCCTTGGCAGTCCATCTTCCCATGTCTCTTCCCAGGAATTACAACCTATTAACCTCCTCTCAGGGGAGGATTTGGTACCCCAGTCTTCAGTCCTTCTATCTCAAGGCATGGCTCTTGAAGAGCTAGAGTATGCAAATTTGTATCTGTCCCAAGGGGTTTTGGACATTCTCAAAGCCTCTCGAAAGCCTGCCACCAGAAAGACTTAATGACTCCAAATGGAAAAGATTCAGCATTTGGTGTTCCGAGAAGCATATATTCCCAGACACTGCTGATTTGCCTACAGTTCTGGATTATATGGTCCATCTTAATGGTCTAGGACTCAGACCAGCTACTCTCAAGGTACACTTGTCAGCTGTTTCTGCACTTGTCAGCTGTTTCTGCTTTTCTGTCAGTGGGAAAGTCTTCCTCACTGTCATCTCACCCTGTATTCTGTAAGTTTTTCAAAGGATTGCTTCATACCAATCCCTCTTTAGGGATCCTGCCCCTGCTTGGGACCTAAATGTTTGCATTGCTCAACTTATGCAACCCCCATTTGAGCCTATGTCTTCAGCAGAGCTTAAATACTTGACTTGGAAAACTGTGTCTTTGGTAGCCATTACCTCTGCTAGACGTATCAGTGAATTGCAAGCCCTGTCAGTGGAACCTGATTTTATCTCATTCCATAGAGATAAAGTGGTCCTTAGAACCAATAGGAGGTTCTTGCCCAAAGTGGTTGCAGACTTCCATTTGAATTAGTCCATGTCTCTCCCTGTTTTCTTCACTGATCATTCTTCCTCAGGGGAGAGGAGGCTACACAGTTTAGATGTTTAAAGAGCCCTTAGCTACTACATAGAGCGTACCAAGGGTCACAGGTTTGATTCCCTCCAGTTGTTCCTCACTTATGGGGAAGTAGGAAAGGGCACACCTGCCACCAAGAGAACTATTGCCAGGTGGATTGTTTCTTGTATACAATTCTGCTATGAGAAACTGGGAAAAATTCCACACTCAGGCCTGAAGGATCATTCCAGAAGAGGTACAGCTGCTTCCCTGTCTGCTGGCAGGGATATCCCTCTGTTAGAAATGTGTCAAGCAGCCACCTGGAAAACAGTCTATACCTTTACCAAGCATTACTGTCTGGATATCCAGGCTAGGAGTGATGCTCGGTTTGGCACAGCAGTACTTCAGAGCCTATTCCCAAAGTAGGTTCTGTCCCTCCATGGAGGTACTGCTTGGTAGTCTGCAGATTGTCAGAATACAGCAAGACTTCATGTTGTTTGAAGAAAAAATTACTCGCCTTAGTAATTGTGTTTCTTCTAATGGAGTCTTGCTGTATTCTGACCTCCTTCCCTGCCTCCCCTCTCAGAACCTGTTTTTGGGAAGTGGGTGGACAGATGCAGTGTTACACCCCAGGGGTGTCTTCAGCACACCCTCCTTTTGACTTGGGTGCTTATATTATAATCTTTTTTTTTGGATAGGTTTTTGGGTTTGGGTTTTCTGACTTGAGTCTTCCTTTGGGAATCCAAAACTTTTTGTTGCCAGTTGGCTAGTTAAAAAAATTTACAATTTCCACATAGTCAGTGAGTGTTTGCTCATAAGAATCTGACGGTTGGGTTTCAAAGTGCTGCAGACAGAGACCTCAACCGAGCTCGAGCTCAATGTTCTATGCACTGCATAGAAAATGAACCCTCTACTCTCCGGAGCAGTTTAAAGGCTGGGGCTAACTGCAGATTGTCAGAATACAGCAAGACTCCATTAGAAGAAACACAATTACTAAGGTGAGTAATTTTTTCTTATATTTCCATTTTAATTGTTGCATTTCGGGGTATAGAGCAGGGGTAGGGACATTCTTATGTGCTCGCTCACACACTTCAGTTCGGTGTCTTAAAGCTTCAACCTCCCAAGCAGATGTCCGTGCCCTATGGGTTGCAAAAGAAATTTTTGTGCCCCCCCCAGTGAGAACTCTATGGACAGGGAAGCATGGTCTGAAAGTAGTATAGGGGAATAACTCGCCCCTTTTAACGCTGGAAGAAATGTGGGGCTTATTAAAATATGATCTGTTCTAGCGTATGATTTGTGTGCGTGGGAGTAGAAACTGTAGTCTCTACCTGTGGGGTAAAGGTGTCGCCAGGCATCAATCAGACCTATCTCCTCCTCCATTACCCCTAAAGCTCTTGCATTTTTAGTGAGAGAAATGGACTTAGTGCTAGATCTATCAAGAATCACATCTCGCACACAATTATAGTTTCCCCCCACCACCCAGGGTCAGGACCATGCTACCAGTTCCAAAGAAAGTCTCTGAAGGAATTGGGGATCCTCTATATTAGGTGCATAAACTGAAGCAAAATTGAACGTTCTTACTCCGGGGAACGCCACCTGTGCCAGAGCAAATCTTCTGCTGAATTAGCACGAGATTCCATCAGTTTGGCCTGTGAACCCCGAGGCAGCCAAATAGCTACACCTCTGGCCTTGGTCGAAAAGTGAGCTGATACCCAAGTCCCTCCCAGGAAACTCTCCGTCTTGGAGGCTTCTGTCCTTGACATGTGGGTTTCCTGTAATAAAACCACCTGCTGTTTAGCTCTCTTAACCTCAGCTAACAACTTCTTCCTTTTCATTATTGTTTTTAACCCATTGACATTCCAGGTAGCCACCCTAATTTCAGTGGTCAGTTGTTAAAAAAGTGCCTTCGAAGCCACCACTGTAACCACCAAATAGACCTGATGGGCAGAACAAAATTCCCATTGATAGTGTCTGCATTACATACAAGACCCAGTCCTATTTTTATATTAACAATCCTTCCCCTAGGGGCCCTGAAAAATTCCAGGGTCAGCAGATAGGCCCATGCAGAGCAATTGCTCGCTGGCTCATACCAGAGGTCGGTCTACACAGTAACAATGACTTGGTTCTGGAAGAGCAAGACTCCCCGAGGCCAGACACTGACATCTCCCCATATCAGATCCCCCCCATGAACTAAACCAAACATTTAAACCCCCAGAAACAATGTAAAATAACAAGCCCCTCCCCACCCCACCCACAGGGCTGTTATTAGCCCTGTCTAGATTCCCTTGCAAACGATTGGCGAACATTATATTTAGATCATATTTGTGGGCACTTTTCCAAACCATTCAACCTTTCTAGGAATGCCCAAATATTAACAGTCATACTTGAACAACTAACTCAGATTATGAAGTTAACTCTTCATTAAAACAACTTAAATATTTGTCTATCACGTCCCTTCCCCACTCTTGTGACCCAGATTACTAGGGGTATTTTGAAAATAAATATTTATGTTGCTCCATTTAGCAATACTCAGGTATTTAACTAGATAGTATGTTAATCATGCCAAGAAGCAGCCACTACCCCACTGGATCCAGCATAAATAAATGGGGATGGAGGCTCTGTATGGGGAGCCGTATATAATTCACCAGAGTTCCAGTCTGGGGGGAGCACACAATGATACTCATTTCTGATTCTGTCTGTATAGTTCAGTTGCCAGATCTATCAAACCTAGTATTTAACAAACGTGCTTCTACCCCCAGAGATCATAGTCACTGATGGTCCCCATATTAACAAACATCTTGCAGTATAACTAGAGTCAGCCCATATCATCAACGGTCATCAGAGTCACTACGATGTGGTGTTCTCCTTCCATTTCCATTAACTACACCAACCACCCATTGCATGGCTTCTTTAGGGCAAGTAAAAGTATGAGGGTTACCACCCAGCCTGTTTACTTTTAATTTAGCTGGGTATAAAAATGAGACCGACCAACCCAATTTGTAGAGGCGCCTCTTGATTTCACTGAACTTCTGCCTGCGTTGCTGCAAATCCTTGCTGTAATCCTGAAAAACGAATACTTTAGTGTTGCCCAGGACGATTGGGCCTTTCTCCCTTGCTTTCCAGAGAACAGCTTCCTTGTCCATAAAACGTAAATACTGAACTAAACAGTGCCTGGGATGAGAACTTGCCGTTTTAGGACCTACCCAGTGTGCCCGCTCCACTTCGCAATTATGCAGCTCAGGTGGTAATCCCAAATGTTCAGTAAGCCACGCATGCAGCAATTTGCCTGGATCATTCCCCTCTGTTCCCTCAGGAAGGCCAATTATGTGGATATTTGAGCGACGTGGCCAATTTTCTTGATCATCGACACTCTCTCTAGTAAGTCTGCCATCTGTTGTTTGAGTGTGTGTCGTTATCAGTTTTAACTGTAG
Organism: Neoceratodus forsteri; assembly: GCA_016271365.2. Taxonomy (NCBI): domain Eukaryota; kingdom Metazoa; phylum Chordata; order Ceratodontiformes; family Ceratodontidae; genus Neoceratodus; species Neoceratodus forsteri. Next base: position 681,231,079 of record CM057453.1, on the reverse strand, counting down.
CCAGAGAATTTTCAAGCTGCCCAACCCGATTCTCCAGTTCAGCTATTTGATTTGTATGAGTAGATGAAGTCTCAGAAAGCCTAGTGACTATGGCCTGCATGTGAGAGATCTGCACCGTGATATTATCAAAGCCCGCTTTCGTGTCATGCTGTATAAGGGCCAAGGTAGGAGCTACAGAGGCAAGTGAGCCCTCTATCTCCGCGGTTCCTTCACGCGCCATTTCGGAGTCTCCATTGTTACTCAGGACCTCTAGGCTGTGACGCTGTGATCTCAATTGCTGTGATGTAGGAAATTGGAGTTTAGCCGGTTTATTTTTACTCCTCCCTGATGCCATCAATTTTGGCTATCGTTCCACCGTGTAGTTGTTCAGTTTCTTCACCGGACAAACCAGTTCACCGCAAATTTTCTAGGTGCCCACAGGAGCTAGGCTAGGCTGCGTCCGCCATAGTCAACTTCAAGCCACGCCCCCCACCTACCGTAATTCTTGATCTTCTCTTGTAGCTTCACCATTCATTACTGATTCCCAGCCACCTTCCCCTCTTGGGCCTCAGCTCCTGGGCGCCTCCACCCTGCTCGCCCTCCCTCTCTTTGAGACCAATTGGTGGCAGAGTCCTCCTGATACCTCAGTGCCCTCTGTTTCCTTCTCTAAAAAGTCACAGAGCGCTCAACCTTGGAGGGCGTCAAGGAGGGTCCTCGCCCTGACCTTGGAGGGAACTCCCCAGGGTTCTCAGTGGTGTATAGTTGGGGTCCTCACATGTCATGGCTCAGATCTCCGTTATAGGCTTTTAAAGAGGTGGGGACTTCGTCAGTACATTCCGTGGGAGGACCCGTGGGGACTTCCCTCTATTTTTCCCTTCATGCTGTTCCCCTTTTCTTATGGGGGTAATTTCTGGACAGAGTCCTCTCCTGTTTAAGAGATGTTTTTGCCTTACTAACCCTCAGGTGTTGCTGTAGAGGGTCATGCTCCAGGACTTTCATCCCTTATGTGGGTCTGGTGGGGGAAGGGAGTTACCTCTTCGCCATGCTTTATATTTTCCAAGACCATCAAAAAGTTGAAGTTGACAGGATCCTTGATCCTGTGTCTTCTTTCCCCTCAGGGTTTTGAAGCTGAACTGAGTCAGTGGTCTTCCAGCTGAGCACAGCAGAGGTTTCCCCCTTTTCCTCCTCCTCTTCTCCTCTTTTTCATTCTCTCTCGTCACTCTCTCTCTCTCTCTCTTTCCTGCGCTGCTGCCCAGGAGCTGGGGCCTTAAGGCCAGTTAGGAAAAAATTCTATACCCTCTGTCCTGTGGTCAGCTTATTCCTTTTTCAGTTTATAGCCTTTCCTTTTCCTATCCCTCAACGCTCTTGCCTCATCTTTGGTTTTCTCTATCCCCCTTTTTTCTTTCCTGTCTGGCAAAACAAAACTGGGTGGAGGAGGAGCCTACAGCGCCTAATGGTCAACCCGAAGGTGCCACGCAGTGCGTGGGTCTTGTGGACGGCGGCATCGGCACCTGATCCACCCCACCAAAAAAAAAAACTACAAAAAAAAAACACTCCCATGCGAGTGCACACCTCCGGCTTACACCCAGCAGTAATTAATGGTGAAGATACAAGAGATGATCAAGAATTACGATAGGTACGCAGTTTTCAAATCTTTCTGTGTATCTTTACCATTCATCACTGAATCCCACCCTCCTACCCCTCAAGGCCTCAGTCCCTGGGCAGTCCTCCCGTTCGCCCTCCTCCCTCTGCTGGGTGGGGCTTCTCTTCTCAGTTTGGGCCCTTCCGGAGCTGAAGGACTCATGCTGGGAGGAGGCAGTGAGTCTCGCCCGGCCTTGAGGGAGTCTCCCTGTAACCCCCGTCTCCCCTTTGCTCCTGCCTCGTGGCGGGATCTCCCCCCATCCCTGGCTTGGCCGGATCCACTGGGATTGGACCGACCCTTGGGAGGTGCTCTCTTGAAGCTGGGGAGAGGGGTGTGAGATTCCCCTTCCTATCTGTCCTTCTTTGTCTCTTTCTCTCCTCTCCACTAGAGAAGGACAGAGACATGGTCTGTTAGATAGGGCACCTCCCCCTTCTTTTCTCCCTTGAGTCTCGGGAGAGACGGGGGGGGGGAGCCCTGTCCACAGATGTCTTCTCCTTACCTTTAAGGGAGGAGGGGGGGGAAACCATGGCCGTGCCTTAAACTCATGGTCCAGCAGCATCGGTTCTCCTGTCTGGAGCTTCAAAAGGGTCTGAAGCTCACACCACGAATGTGGTGGGGCCAGATTCTCTTTGTCAGACAACTTAAACCTGGATCTCCTCAGCTCTTCCATTCAGGGGAGGCAGGGCACCATGTTAGGGTTCCCCCTTGTCTCCTCCCTTCTTCTTCTTCTTCTTCTCATCTCCTTTCTGCTCTCTGGCTGGCTGTCCAGGGGCTGGGGCCAACGCCACACCCACAGGTCCTCCTCTGCCACTGTCCTCTGGCAAGCATATTTCTTTTTGAGTTCATTCCTTTCCTTTTTCTATTTCTTGGGCTGTCTTGTCCCAGCCTTCTTTTTCTCTTTCACCCTTTTTTCCTCTCACCGGCTTGCAGAACTGAGGCGGTGGAGGCCAACACCAGTTATGGCCAACTTGCGCGACGCTGTATGCGTCTGCCTCGTGGGCAGCACTGCAGCTGACTCCTTCCCCTTGAGGCGAATGCAAAAAAAAGGCTCCCGAAGGTGCTACACCTCCAGCTGACACCCACCAGTGATAAATGGTGAAGATACACAGGAAGATCAAGAATTACGGTAGGTACATAATTTTCATTTTCAGATGCAAGGTGCCCCCGAGAAAAGTATGGGATAAATCCAGTTGAGCGGCCGCCTATGGGCTCATGAAAGTCAGGGATAGCTGAAAGGTGCACCTTGGGGTGGAGTACTGGAGGCCTGAGTCCGACAGAGATATCCGATAGTCCAGAATCTGGCTCACCGTACAAGTAAAAGGGTCCAGGTGATGCTTGGCAGCCCAGGTGGCAAACCTCTACACCTTTATGGCCTATGTGGCTCCAGTGGAATGCTTCCAAGCTGCTACAAGAATGCACACTACTCCCTGGGGCACTCCGAACTGGGCGGTAGCTATGTCCTCAGGAGCCAGGCATGCAGATGAAGGGACTTGTGATTGGGATGGTCCAGGGTCCCCTGAGCCTGCATCAGCAGATCTCTGCAGAGGGGAGAGGGACCGGAGGCTTCTCCGCCAAGTGTTGCAGTAATGGAAACCATATCTGCCATGGCCAGAATGGTGCTATCAAGAGCATGCTGGCCCCCTCCAGTTGTAGCTTGATTAGCAATCTCTGAATCAGAGGAAATGGAGGAAAGTCGTAAAGGAACCTCTCGCTCCAGGAGAGGTACAACACATCTCACCAAAAAACTCCAAACCCTGGATCTAACGAGCAAAAACGGAGCAGTTTTGCATTGAGTGGGGACGCAAAAAGATCAAACTCTGGACGACCCCATCTGGTGAACAGATCTTCTGCAATGGATAAGGGAAATTTCCACTCGAGCATGCTGGACTGAGTCCTGCTGAGGCTATCGGCCAGTGTGTTAAGCACACCGGGGATGTGGACCGCCGAGAGGATCAGACTGTGGTCTGTGGCCCAGTACCATACTTTCATGTCCTCCCTGCACAGGGGGTACGAGTGTGTCCCCCCTGCTTGTTGATATAATAGACAACACTGAGATTATCCGACTGGCTCAACAGCTGACCCGGAGGAGATGGTTCTGAAAGGCCTGCATGGCATACAGGACCACTCACATCTCCAGGACATTGATATGCAGAGAGGATTCCATCTGGGACCAAGACCCCTGAGTCTGGAAGGGACCCAGATGTGCTTCCCAGCCTGAACCAGAGGCATCCATGGTGAGGGTCTACTGGGAGGATGAAATCTGGACTGGGACCGTTTTTGAGAGGTTCTGAGGGTCCATCCACCACTGGAGCACCTTGTGGACTGGGGAGGAGACCAGCACTAACTCATCTGATTCATCTGTGCGTTGGTCCCTTTGCACTCTGAGTGACAACTGAAGGACTTGCACATGCAGCTTGGCTGAGGGAACTGTGGGAATGGCTATGGCCATCAGACCCAATAGCCTCAGATGTACCCTGGCAGGGATATAACTGCTCTGGGTGACCTCCTGAGCCTGGGCAATGAGGCACTCTGCTCTGTTTTGAGGTAAGAAGGCCTTGCCCTGCACTGAGTCCAGAACTGTCCCTATATATTGCAGCCTCTGGGACAGGATCAGGACAGACATGAGCAGTTTAACCGTGATGCCCAGAAACACAGAAGTTGTCGGCAGATGGGGACCGTATGATCCTTCAAGTCTGCCTTTGGTTTCCAACCCCCCCTTGCTTAGCTGCCTGCTTGAGTATCCCACATTCTCTGTCCCATGCCCACTTGAATTCCCCCACTGTCTTGGCTCCCACCAACCCCTCCAGCAGGCTATTCCATGGTTCCACAATGTGCTCTGTGAAGAAGAATTTCCTCATATTGCTCCTGAACTTTTCTGCCTGAAGTCTAAAATTATACCCTCTAGTCCTGTTGTAGTCTTTTAACTGAAAGAGGTTCTGCATGTACACCATGTTGTTGTCCTTAAAGTATTTAAATGTTTTGATCATGTCCCCACAATTCCTGCGTTGCTCTAGGGAATATGATTTGAGGTCATCTAGTCTTACCTTGTACGGTTTTTGATGCTAGCCATGCAACATCTTTGTTGGTCTTCTCTGTACTATCTCCAGCTTATCTGTGTCCTTCCTGAGGTGTGGCCTCCAGAACTGGACACAGTACTCCAGGTGAGGCCTTACCAGGGACTGATACAGGGGCATGATTACTTTATGCCTTCTGCTTGTGATGCCCCTCCCTATTCATCCCAGGATGCCACTAGCTTTTAGTACTGCCTTTTCACATTGTTTACTGACCTTGAGGTCATTTGATATGAACACCCCCAGGTCTTGCTCCTGCCCAGGGAGGAAAGCAGCTAAAGGGTTCTTTCCAGAGTCCAAAGGGGTTGCTCCTTGGATAGGGCTTGTAGGAGCCAGTCATCCAGACAGGGGAAAAACGTACAGTTCCTTTCTTTTGAGAGCTGCAGTTACTGCTGCTAAGCACTTTGTAAAGACCCACAACGCAGAGGATAAGCCAAAGGGCAATACTTTGAATTGGTAGTGCGTGCCCTGAAAGAGAATCCGGAGGAATTGCCTGTGCAGTGGAAACAAGGAGCACAGCTGGCCTTCCTGCTTGAGTAATGGTCATCAGGCTGGGCAGGGTGACCATGTGGAATTTTTTGTACTGGACAAATAGATTGAGGTCCTTGAGATCTAGAATGGGCCTCAAGTCTCCAGTTCTTTTGGGGACCAGGAAGAACCTGGAATAAAATCCCTTGTTCCTCTGGTGCCTGGGCACCGGTTCAATGGTCTTTTTGCACAGGAGGGACTGTACCTCTTCCTGGAGGATGGTCACATGGGCCAGGGTCACTGCTGGCACTCCGTGCGCCGGACCAAGTGTGCCTGCTATTAGGGCGCCAATTTCCAAGGTTCGCCGCCCCTTCCCCGAGTCCGCCTCCGAGTTTGTATCCTTAGTTGGGGGGCGTGGGGATGCCAGAATTCCCTGGTGCCCTGATGGCACGCGCACTCGGGTTGGCGCAGTCACCACCCGGAACCAGCCAGGGTATAGGTGGAGGGTACTGGAGGAGTTTCTGGAGATAGCTCTATGAGTTCCAGAGTGTGACCCCTCTCTATAATCTGAAGAATCCAGTCATCTGAAGTGATGGTTCTCCATTGATTGAGATGGAGGGAGAACCGACCTCCGACCACCACCTCTTGGTTGGGGACTGGAAGAGGAGGGTCTAGCAAGGAGTCAAGTGGAGCTGGATCCAGCCGCTGGGGCTGAACCATCACCTCTAGGGTGCTTTGCTGCGGCACAGGAAGAGGAGGGGGTAGGCAAGGCAAAGGAGGCCCTTCTCTTGCCCTGAGGATGAGAGGCTGCTCCGGACTTGTGGGACACCTTGCGAAAAGGAGGGCGCTGTCTGCTCCTTGGCTGTGTGTGACATAGCGAGTGGACACACTTAATAGCCCTGCCAGATGCCTGTAGATCAATGATGATGTCCTGAATGTCTGACCCAAACAACTTGGAGCTGTTGAAAGGGGTGTTAAGCACCTTTTGCTGGACATCTGCTGCAAAGCCTGAGACTCTGAGCCAGGAGTGCCTGCGAAGGTGAATGCCTGTAGCAGCAGTCCTGGCACCAGTATCTGAGATATCGTAAAGGGCCATAAGGAGGAGGAGCTTGCAGATCTCCTCCTCACTCTGCAAGCAGCTTGGGTAGCTGCCTTGCCCTTCTTCCAGATGGTATTCTGGTATTTGACCATGTGAGAGAGCTAATTGGCAATCCTTAGTCCAAAGGTGAAGGAGACATATACCCTCTAACCCCAAAGGTCAGTCCTGTGGGATTCCCTGTCGGGTTGGGGGAGGAAACTGAGGTGCTTAGGTACCTTAGACCTATCATGAGCTGTCTTGACATCTATGGAATCGGTCTCAGGCTGAGCAGCGTAGTAAGGAAGGCCCTGGGGGGCATGATGTAAGTTATCTGCCCTGTGGAGCATTGCTTGGACCATATCAGGTCTGTTCCAGGCAGCAGTAGTGGCATTCCTCGGAGGAGTGACCTTAGCAGGAGTTTCTGGGATTTCCAGAAAGTCCACCGGCTCCTGTCTGGTGACACCCTATTTCTCAATATGAAAGCATGGCTGTGGACAACTGCTTCATAACATTGAAGAAAGTAGGATCCTCTGTAGGTGATTTGTGAGTATGTGTGACAGAGTTCTCACTCACTGAGGAATCAGTGGACTTGTCAGAGGAAGGAAGTTCTTCCTCTTCTCAGGCAAGTTGAGGTCAGGATAGTATTCCTCCTTGATGTCCACCTGCTCCAACTTGAGATCCGACAAATGAGGGACCGATGAAGTCCCATGGGGGACAGCCCACGGAGACCAAAGTGGTGTTGACGAGGATGGGGCCGTTGACGGTGCCAGGGACCCAGGCCTATAAACGTCCAGCTGATGGACCAAGACCTTAGTGAATTTGGTCAGGATATCGTTGAGGTCGACAACGGTAGACTGCTGCGTCGACAGTGGAGTGGTCAACGGCACAGGGTGCGATGACCCATCCGGGCCCTGGGAACCCGAAGAGCCCGATGCCCAAGGATCTAGAGAGGCATTTGGACTCACCGGAAGGGCTATTGATGAGCCAGGCATCGATGAGTGGGACGGATGACCCATGGGTCAACCGGCCACCCTGAGAGGCAGGCAGCGCTGTCGTTATGGGCCTCTTTGGAACAGAGACATGGACAGTGACAGGCGTTGGTGCAGCTGACGGAGTACCCCCAGAGGAGGAGGAGGAGGAAGAAGCCAGCGGGGGACGAGAACGCCGCCTGGGGGAGCGATCCCGGTGTCAGTCTTTTTTGTGACTTTTCCCCGAGGACTTATCTCGGGCCTTAGAGGCCTGGGAGCTCAATGAACCTGCCGGTGACTGGGAAGGAGGGACCCCTGAGGACCCCTACCCAGAACTGGCTACCTGTTGTTCCAGCAGGAATTTTTTGATAGCCTTTTTCCATCGCCTGAGGTGATTGAATTTATGGCAGAGTTCACAGTCCGAGACATTGTGGTCAGACCCACGACAGCAGACACAGATTGTATGTTCATTTGTAGAGGCAATTTTCTTTCCGCAGCGGCAGCAACAGAAGAGAGAAGTGGAAGGATTAACTCTCGACATAAACAAGGTAGAGGAATCTCTTCTAAAAAAGAGATTCTGAAAAACTAAGTAAAATAAAGTTATAGGCAAAAATGGCACAGAACTGTGTCGGAGCTTCTGCGGAGAGCCATGTGAACAGAGTCGATGGCAGGAATGAACTGAGATGGGAGCGGGGCCATTCACGCCTTTATAGGGCTGGTGACGTCGGTAGTTGATGTCGGTGTGGGCGGCCCCAGTGGTCCTGCTGAAAATCTTCCATGTGGATGCTGCTTCACTGAAGGTGAAGTTCCATATGTGTGATCTGATGACTGAGATACTTCTGATGAAGATCTTGTTGATCTTCCCCTTGTCAGTCTTCACCGTTCATTACTGCTGGGTGTAAGCTGGAGGCACACTCCTGCTAGGGAGCTTTTTTTTTGTGTGTGTGTGGGAGGAGTTGCGCTCGAGGGTTGGCTATTAGGCACCGCTGGCTCCTCCTCCACCCGAGTTCTGTTTCTCCCACCATTGAGGTAGCACCTGCTTGTGCAAGTGAACAGAAAAAAACCTGTGTCAGAGGCCTTTTTTGTTTTGACGCAGTTTTCCTTCAGCTGTTTGATGGTTCCTCCATCCCAGTTCTAAGTTGCTCACCTAATGCCATTTCTTCCCGGTAGGCCCGTTCTTTTTATTTTCCTAAAAATTCTTACCAGTTGTGCCGGGTCTGTTTTGCTGTTTTGTGAGTTTGTTTCAGCATCATGTCTGGTTGGGGGGGCTAGGAAGAAATCCAATCGGCTGCGCCCAAATGTCTCGGTGCCCCTGTGGCCGCCATTACTCTGTTTCTGGTCGGCATGACATCTAACTTCACTGCCTGGGTCCCAACCACGACATGGACAACTGCGACATCTGCTTCTCTATGGACTGCCACTTACTTGAAATCCGCACGTTTTAAGTCTGCAGGGCCCCGCTGACTTTTGGAGGGTGTTATTGTCCTAGGGATGCCATGGCTAGAACTCTTGACCCTGCTTCCGGGTCCCCTCCCAGGTCTATACGGCCCGGTGAGGAGGAAACCTCGTCTTCTGATTCAAGCCTTGCCGTAGAGGAGGTTTCTTCTGTGGTGCCGGAGGAACGGCTCAGTTCTCTCCGGAGAGGGGTTGGGAGCACTGCTGTGGCAGCCGCCTCCTCAGAGGTGCAGGCTCCCCCGATGTTGCGGCCCATGGCTGCTGGGCCTGGCACCGGCTGACCCTTGGCGCTGCTTGCCGTTACCATCTCGGATTCCAGTGCCGTTCATGGTGCTTGTGATCGGGGTACCGCGATGCCATTGGCAGGGGGCTCCCAGGGTCGCCAGTTTGGCAGTGTGCATGGTCTCTTCCTCTTCGGAGGAGGAGGATGACCTGCTGGCCGATTCGGATTGGCGACACGATTCCTCGTAGTCAGTGTGCCCCCAGGCATGTCACCAGGCGCTCCGGTGCTCATCCCTCGGCAGCCTCGGAGGCCGCGGTCTCCATGGGTGTCGGGGGCCCGGTGACAGATAGTGGTTCTGGAGTGATGGTCCTGGCCTCAGAGGCCATGGCAGCTGCCATTCCTGGTGCTGCCCCTGGCTACTGCGGCTGGGACAGGGACCTCCTCTTCTGCGGCCTCCCTCAGGGGGCCAACGGGATTGGGGGCCCCTTAGCATGGGGCACAAGGAAAAGGACAGCCTTTGAGTCAAAGGGGTTGAGAGGTCTGTGTGAAGGATGGGGGCCCTCCACTGGCCTTCGGGGGGTGGGAATGAGCTGCAGTGCCGAACCCTGTTTCTCCTTCTCTGAGGCTGCAGAGGTGCCCTTAGTGGGCGGTGCTGGGGTTTGCCCTTCTGGAACTATGCCTATGAACCCCGGTAGCACCACAGGGAAGAATCCCCCTCAGGGCTCAGCCTGGATTTGATCTCAATTTGCAATGTTCGCTGACTGGTTCGAGCCACGATCCTCCCCCATGCGGGAGGATATACTGCGAAGTCTCAGAGCCCTGGCACAGGCCGGGTACTTTCTATCAGGTGCCCTTCCCCAACCTCTCTGCAGACACCACCTCCTCTCCCTGGCCATGTGGGCCCTATGGTGCCCTTGACCTGGAAGACGTTCAGAGTTACTGCAGTGGCCTTCCCTAGGTATGTCAGGGCTATGCACAAGCAGGTTTTCCGCCTGTCCCCACTGCCGCAGGAGGACTCTGAACATCCAGGCTCCTCCACTTCCTCCTCTGAGGAAGAGGAATATTCTGTCCACCTATCCTCCGATGCTGATTTCATGGAATATCAGCAGTTCCTTTTGAGGTTGGTTCAGGAGCTTCATATTTCCCATGTGGTCAGGCACAATACTGAGCGGGAGACACGCTCCATCTTGAGCAAATTCAGTGCAAACCACCTTGTGGTCCCTTCTTGGCCTATTCCTTTCCAGGAAGCATCAGTCTGCACCTGGCAGTCACCAGCCACCTCATCCCCAGCCCCAGCGGACTGCAGGAGGAGGTGTTTCGCACCCCAGAAGTCCCTAGGTTCTCTGCCTCACCCACCTTCAGGGTTGACGGCCCTAGACACTCCTTCTGAGCTACAGCACCTGGTGCAAGACCGACCACCAGATCTGGACTCTGCAGAGTTCGACCGGTGGGGAAGAATAATATTCTCACCATACTGCGTACAACAGGCATTTGTGTTGATGCAGGCACAGGTGTTAGCATTGTTGCCTGACTTTGAGGAATCTAGGCAGGCCATCGCCCTCTCTGCGCAGGGTCTAGAGCTTCCAAGGCACCAAGCAAGGGCATCGTATGACACCAGTGAGGTGTCTTACAGACTGGTAGAGACAGCTATCTGCATTAGGTGGACGGCGTGGCTTCACCCATCAAGATTGTCACCTGTGGCCCAGCGTAGCGTGATTTCCTCTGCCTTCCGGGGAACCCGTCTCTTTTCCCACAAGACAAGGAAGAACTTGTAAGGATGTCTTCCATCCCCCCCGGTCACGGAGGACACCTCCTCGCCTTGAACAGCCTTAGTCCATGTATGGCCTAGTATGGCTAAAATGGTCTCCCCCTTCTGTGTCTTCCTGCAGGAGGCTGAGGGAAACTGTTCCCTCAGGGCAGTACCAGGTCCCCTCCGGGGGTCTTGGTACTCACCCAGCAATAATGAATGGTGAAGATTGACAAGGGGAAGATATGTAAATTACGTACCTACTGTAATTCTTGATCTTCCCTTGTATCTTCACCATTCATTACTGATTCCTGCCCACCTTCCCCTCTTGGGCCTCAGCTTCTGGGCTTCGCCTCCACCCTGCTTGCCTTCCCCCTCTACGAGGCCAGTTGGGGGCAGAGTCCCCCTGGTACCTCAGGGCCCTCGCCTTCTCTAAAGTCACAGAGTGCCCAACCTGAGAAGGATGGTGAGTAGGGTCTTCGCCCTGGCCTAGGAGAGAGCTCCCTGGGGTTCTCAGTGGGGTACACTGTGGGCTCCCTTTTGCGACTTGGCACGGCCCTGTCTGGTCCGTTGCTGACTCGGTTAAAGAGTGGGGACTTTGTCGGTGCATCCTATGGGAGGGCCTCTAGGGACCCCCCTCTTCCTTTTCTCGCTGTCCCCTATACTATAGGGGTTGTTTCTGGACAGGGTCCTCTCCTGTTCAGGCCCCCCCCTGGCTAAGCCCTCAGGTTGTAAGTTTGAGAGGGCCATGCTCCAGGACTTTCATCCCAAAATGCGGATTTAGGGGCAGGGGGAGCAGATACCGCCATACTTTATATTCTCCAAGACCATCTCAAACTCTCCTGTTCTGGACCTATGTCCAGTGCTTTCTGAAGCCCGTCAGGATCCTTGCACCTGTGTCTTCATTCTTCCCAGGTTTTGAGAATAAAGATAAGCCAATAGTCTTCTGGCTGAGCATGGCGGAGGTCTCTCACCTTTTCCCCCTCTATCTTCTATCTTTTCTCTCTTCTTCTCATTCGTTTCCCTCTCTTTCTTTCTTTCCTATGCTGCCTCCCAGGGGTTGGGGCCCTAATGTCCAGATAGTGAAATCCCTCTTCCCCCCCCTGTCCTCTAGCCGGCTTATTCCTTTTTCTGTTTATATCCTTTCCTTTTCCTATCTCTCTGCTCCCTTGCCTCATCTTAAATTTTCTCTGTCTCCCTTTTTTCCCCTCTCTCCGCCAGAACAGAACTGGGGTGGAGGAGGAGTCATGATGCCTGACGACCAACCCTCGAGTGCCACGCTGCGTGTCAGCCTCGTGGCGGCGCTTCCGGCCGACTCCTCCACACACAAAAGCTCCCAAGCAGGTGCGCACCTCCGGCTTACACCCATCAGTAATGAATGGTGAAGATGCAAGGGAAGATCAAGAATTATGGTAGGTACGTAATTTACATTTTTTTCTAGTCACCAGATGGTTTGCTGAATTAGCAGGATTGATAATCCACAGGGAAATTAGTCCAGTCGATATCCAGTCAAAACTAGCAAAATATCTGCAAAGTCAAGCATGCAGTGCTATTCATGTACTTGCAGACAAGAGGATCTAATTTGGTTTGTGTGTGGGGGGGTGCAGTGACCAGTTGGAGGTCTTTTCTAAATATGGTGGTGTGTATATAGGATCTGGGTAGGTATAGCATTTGACATATACAAAATTACTCAGATTTGAATCTCTACTGATCAGTTTCAGATGGTCATCTGGTATATTTATAGTACTGTACACCAGCTGACTGGAACTCCCCTTCATTCCCTTAAGAAATAACTTCTCTGTTTTGTGGTTATGTCCTTTCCACCAGCACTTCCTGCATGCTGTCATAGCCTATATCTTGCTCTACCCTACTTCTTCCTCTTTCTCCCTGCCCTTCTATGTCTCCCACCCACTATTTCCTAACCTACTCCCCTCTTCTCCCCCTCCAGGTGGCATTATCTGACTACAGAGTAGCGCTTTATTCTACCAAATGTATCTTATAAGCTCCCTCTGATGTATTTTGTTGTCTTGTAGTTTGTCCAAATACATTGATCTTACTTCGAAAGGGCTCTTGCAGTAGGTAATTACATATAAGACTGAAGCCAGCAGGTGTCAGGACCCCATGGAAAAATTTCTAGCTTGCGGTCTCTGGCGGGGGACCTCCCCCATGTCAGGTGATGTCATTATAAAGGGGCTGTCTCCCACGCCCGCCTTCCAGTTCTTTTCCACCGTTGTGAAAGCGCTTGTGAAAGCGCCTCACGGTTATGTTCACTCTGCTTCATCAGTCTGTCATTGGTTTTATTACTGCCTTTTTTCTCATTTTTCTCAAAAGATAATTAGATATCTGCCATGTATGTTGTCCCCTACTCCATCCGAGTCGCATAAAAACAAGTGCGACTTGTGCAGCGCCCAGCTCCCGCATAAGGACGGTCACTCCCTATGCCTCTTCTATCTAGGACCGGAACACCCTGTGGAGAAGTGCCAGCACTGCCAACAGTTCAACACCACCACCCGCAAATGGAGGCAGCAGTCTTGGAGTCCCATATCTTAAAGAAAAATATGTCCTCCATGGAGAAGAAGCTGATGAAGCTTCAGCAGGCCTCAACTTTCCCTGAGGGACACCACAAGAAGGAGAACCCCCGGGACTCCACTTCCACAACCACCGCGACTCTGGCCGGAGTCGCCGTGCTTAAGGTAACGTCCGATCCCGGGGGACTGCTACTCGGCAGCAGTTTTGGAGGCTTCCAATGCGGCGGCGTCCCTCCCATCGATCTCGCGCTTGGGCCCATTGGGAACCTCTGGGACAATGGAGGCGACCGCTCCTGGGAAGGCCGCCACCGTGCGGCCTTCTGGATTGAACAGGTGTGGTAAGTCGGATGCCAGTGCTACCGACGTCCACCCAGACAAGGCTGCTAAGACACTCGACCCTCCGGGGCAGCACACTGCCTCAAAAACGCCCACCAAGACCGCTCCTCCATCACGGCCTTCGTCAGGCATCTGATCCAATAAGTCGGATGCCGGCTTCTCCAAAGCCCACCCGGATCCTGCGGTAAGGCGGGCGTTGGGCCCATCTGACGGATGCATGGCATTAGAGCCAATACCAGACCCAACCAACCAATCCGCCGTCTCCGGCTTGCTGCAGCGCTCACCGCGGACAACCGAGGCTCCAGCATCTCCCCTGTTGGACCGCAGGGATTTCAGTCCTCCTTCCCCGGGTGACACAGAGGACGCCGGTACGCTCTCATCAGGTCTCCCTCCCACTGTGCTGGATAACCTGACGCTGGACCCTCGGATGCTGGTTCCGACGCCAGCCTGTCCGACGCTGGGCGACATCCCTGTGCCGGATGCCAGACCCGACTCCGGCCGGGCCACCTGTACCTGGCCTCTCCCAGGGCCTTCTGCTCCATCAGAGCCTCTGGTTCCCGTCCTACCCGGGACCGCAGTATCCCGCACTGCAGTACCCAACGCCGGCCTATCTGACGCCGCAATACCTGGCGCCTCAGTAACAGATGCCAGGTTTCCACCCCCTGATCTCCCCTCCTCCACCGCCTCCTCAGCCGCGGTGTATTTGAAGGAGACTCTGGCTGCCTGGTGGGCTGAGGGCAAGCTCAACTCACCAGGGAGGTGGAGAGCCATCTACCAACAACAGTTCCTGTGCAGGTTTTCAGGTTCCAGGAAGGGAGGCCACGCTTCCCGAGGGCTGCCCAAGGGTCCGTTCCTCCCCGCGGAAGTGAGTCTTCTTCAGAGACCTCTGACTCAGATTCCGGGGGGTGTTCGATCCTGACGACGAGCTTTGCTCTCCAGACCGTCCCAGGCCAAGGACTCCTCGAAGTCACCTCCGGAAGATCCTTCTTTTCTGGAGCTACTGAGAAAGATCCAGGAAGTCCACCAGTGGCAATCTCTGGAGCCAGATCCACAGAGGAAGTAAATCACTGCCCTTCTGGATCTGCCCAAAAACAGCTCTAACATTGATTCCACCCTGGATCGAGCCTCACGCAGACCTTGTTTCCACTATTTGGAAACAACTGTCCTCGGTAGCCCCCCTTCCGAGGAATTTGGATAGACTATACCAGGCTCCCGAGGGTGTGGATTCATTGAATACACACTTGAAACCCGATTCTGTTGTGATTAGCGCCGCTCATGGCCGGTCAGCTTACCCAAAGCATCTTAGCTCATCTCCACTGGACAAGGAATCCTGTCTTCTGGACCAGTACAGGAAGAAGGTGTACGCATCTTCCACACTGGGAATCCGGGCCCTGAATTATGTCGCTCATATGGGGAAGTACCAGAAGCCTATCCTGAGTCAGGTGGAATCCAAATTGGACTCCCTTCCTGAACCTCAAACCAAGCAGGAAGTGGCTGATCTAGTCCGATCTGCTCATTCGGCCAGTAGGCACATGCTACGTGCCACGTACGATGCAGTGGACACTGCTGGTAGGAGTTTGGCTTTTGCCATGGGCTTTCGGCGTCATGCCTGGCTCCGGGTGTCAGGTTTGGTCCCTGAAGTGTAATCTGCTAATCAGGGTGCGCCCTTCAGGGGTTCGGTGCTGTTCGGTGGAGATGTCAAAGACATCACCACCGACCTACAAGAGAAGGACACTGCACTTAAGAGCCCCCAGAGCCACGGATCCACCGAGGGTCCAGCAATCCACCGAGGTCACGAGGGCATGTGAAGCTGCTCTCCCCCACCCTCTGAAAACAACCCCAGAGCCACGGATCCACCGAGGGTCCAGCAATCTGCCGAGGTCGCGAGGGCATGTGAAGCTGCTCTCCCCCACCCCCCAAAAACAACCCAGAGCCATAGATCCACTGGGGTCCAGCAATCCGCCGGTCGCGAGGGCATGTGAAGCTGCTCTCCCCACCCCCAAAAACAACCCCAGAGCCACGGATCCACTGAGGGTCCAGCAGTCTGCCCAGTCGCAAGGGCATGTGAAGCTGCTCTCCCCACCCCGAAAATGACCCCAGAGCCACGGATCACCAAGGGTCAACCAATCCGCCAAGATCGCGAGTGCATGTGAAGCTGCTCTCCCCCACCCCCGATAACAACCCCAGGTAAACAGCTGAACTGTGAATCGGCAGGGCGAGGTGACCAGACCTCCTAACACTCGCCTGCTCCCGCTACAGAATCCGAATTTGAAATCTGGGCTTCGCACCATTTTAATTGAACGCAGGCATCACTCCAGAACTGTTTTAAAATGTACTGCATGACTTAAAAGTCGGCATCGAAGTGGAGATAGGTTTTTTGCAGTACAGTTTCAGCTAATAACCTGCATCATTTTCCTTGATTTAAAGGGGGTACCTTAATTAAATCCTGGCGAAATGGCTTTTTACTACTTTTAGCTAACTACCCACATTTCTTCAATGTAAAGGGGTACCTTAATTCATTTCTGTTTTTTTGCAGTACAGTTTTAGCTAATAACCTGCATTTCCTTGATTTAAAGGGGGTACCTTATATGATTTCTGAAAAAAACTGCTTTTTACTAAAAACAAGTTACCTTAAGGATTCAATAGGATCCCAGTAGAATATGCATGTGTGCCAAGACTTCAGTAAAATTACTTTATTCAGTAGTGCCTAGTTGTTATTCAGTAATAGGACCTCAAGCTAGGGAGCTGTGTTGTAGAAGTAACTGCTTACGTTTTTCACCTACCACTGTTCTTGCCAGCATAGGCCTCTCTCTGTCTCCACATCTAAGCTGTCTCCTCCCCCTCATAGCAGGATATAAGGACTTACCCTGCCTTTCTTCTCTCCCCAGAGCCATGGATCCACCGAGGGTCCAGCAGTCCACCAAGGTCGCGAGGGCATGTGAAGCTGCTCTCCCCAACCCCCTGAAAACAACCCCAGGTAAACAGCTGAACTGTGAATTGGCAGGCCGAGGTGACCAAACCTCCTAACGCTCGCCTGCTCCCGCTACAGAATCCGAATTGCGGTCCCCGCCGATGTGTTGTGTCAGCTCCCCACCACCACACTTGCTCAACTTCTCCTTATATAGGACACAGTTGGCGCTGAGTGGTTAAATGCCAGTTGGTGCTGAGTGGTTAAATGCCAGTTGGTGCTGAGTGGTTAAATGCCTGAACCAATCAGCCCACTTTTCCATCTGCACCTTATACCAAGTCACCACTAGAGGCTGTTCTATGCGCTTTTCTCTCCACCACTGCTATCACTCAACCTGCAACCCCCAAATATGCTTCTTTTTCTCCTGTCTTTCTCTCTCCTCTGCTCTGTCCCCTGTGCTCTCTTACCCCTCCTCAACCTCCCATATCAGTCAAGCCTCCGGAGTCACAGGCTACCCTACACCCACACTGCCTGGCATCCACCGGCTCCCACAAAGAACACCAAGGGGAATCAGACCTACACTGCACCCACCCACCACCCAAGCTATGGGACCTTCCCCCTACCCACATAACCACATGCAACTACGACCACTGCCATACACGGACCACCCTCACAAGGAATCTACTGCATCAGGTACTGCTCCCTATGAAACCTATTAACCTCCCACCTCCTCTCTCATTTCACACTCTCCTACTGTCAGCCCCCTGCACACTACCCCTCCCTTCCCAACTCCTCAGGGGCCGCATCTGGCGTAGATCATCGTAAATGAAAATCGGCCTGGAACTCCACTCTCAGGTCCTTCCTCTTACTGCTACTCCTTATATCCAGTAATATCCACCCTAATCCTGACCCAGTTGCAACCTCAGCACCTAGCCATACCCCCAATAGCGGGCTTCGCATTGCCAGCCTCAATGTGTGTAGTCTGGTAAAAAAATGGGACTCATACCAGGGTTGGGTCCTCCAACATCAGCCTGATGTCATTGCCTTAACTGAAACCTGGCTCTCCTCCTTGATCCTGGACTCTGCGGTAGCCATGCCCGGTTTCAACCTCTTCCGAGCTGACCGACAGGGAAAGCGGGGAGGGGGTTGTGCCATCTACGTTAAGGACACATTACACTGTCAGCCACTCCCCCCCCCACTAGTCCCAGGGCCACAGGCCATCATGCTCAAACTCACTGTGGGTTACTGCCAAACCCCCCTCCTTATCACGGTAGCCTACATTCCCCCTAGAGACTAGAAAGTGGCTTTCCACTCAATCCTGTCACATCTTGCCTCCCTCCCACAACAAAATGAACAGATTATCCTTGGGGACTTCAACACCAACTGGCTGGCCAAGTCTTCCACCCCGCTTTTAGACGCAGCTACCACCCAAGACCTCACACAAGTAGTCCCCTCTCCCACTCGTCTAGACTCCTGCACCGGAGCTTCCTCCCCACTGGACCTGGTTTTCACCAACCGTCCCCATAAAATCACTTGCACCATGGTACTACCAAATACGATCAGCGACTACTCCCCTGTTCTCTGCACATGGTCCTGCAAAATGACCAAGACCCCCCCCCCCCCAAGGTAATCGTCTTTTGCAAACTAGGCCCAGGCAAACTCGCTCTCTAAGATCTCATCTCAGGTCACTGAACTGGTCCTTCTTAACTAATACCCTCGACCCTGACATCGCCCTTGACCTCTTCATTCGTACTTTCAACACCATCTGAGACCAATTTGCCCCACTCACCAAAAGGATGGCCAAAGGCAACATTGCCCCTTGGATCTCCAATCATCTGTGTGCCTTGATGCGTACACGTGACTCTCTCTCTCTGGCACCTCTCAAATGAGATGGACCGACCATCTGATAGGCAGAAGTATAGAGAGACCCGGAACAAATGTACATGGGCATTATGCAAAGCTAAAGCCGAACACTATAAAGCTGACCTTACTGATATCTGGGGCAGTGGGCGCAAATTCTGGGGTAATGTCAAGGAAATTGGTGGAAAAAAATCTCAACACCCCACCCAGCCTAATAGTGGTGGAAGGGCACCTGACTTCTGACCCCTCCAGCATAGCCTCGGCCTTCAACCGAGCTTTCACTAACCTCAGCCATGTCCTCCCTCCTAACTTCTTTGACCCACCCCCTGCCTTGCCCCTCCCCCCAGTGTAACCCTCCCTTCCACCTGCGGTGCATCACCCTTAAGGCTGCTGAGCCATATCTCAAGACCGCTGTAAACCACGCTTTCTATAGTAATGACTCCGTGGACCTGAGGCTTCTCCGACTCACCCTCCAAGACGTACTCTACCCACTCACCCATATTCTCAACCTCTCCCTCTGCCAAGGTACAGTAAATTCCCCTCCATATGGAAATCTGCCTCCATTACCCCCATATTTAAAAGCGGGGACCGTACTGATACCAATAACTGCCGGCCCATATCTATCCCCCACCCATCTAAAGCTCTAGAGCGCATTGTCTATGACCAGCTCACTGACCACCTTAACAAACACGATCTCCTCTGTAAACAGCAACATGGCTTCCGCAAAGGGCACAGTACTACCACCTCCCTAGTGGAATTCGCTGTGCACATCCACTCTGCACTAGACAAAGGCCACACCACTGGCGCTGTTTTTGTTGACCTTTCTAAGGCATTGACACTGCACACCACTCCCTCTTGCTAGTCACTCTCCCACATTGGCTTTTCACAGGATGCCCTTCACTGGTTCTAGCCGACCCTAGCGGGCAGGTGCCAGCAGGTCAAAGTAGCGACGACCCTGTCAATAGTCTCCAGTTCTCTCAGGGGTTCCCCAGGGTCCATCTTTGGTCCCTCCTTTTCAGCCTTTACCTTAACTCCCTCCCCAGCACCTGCTCTAGCAACCTCCTGCTATATGCAGATGATGCTGTCTTCTATGCCTCCAGCCATGACCCTTTGCAACTCCACCATACCCTCCAGTCCTCCTTTAATGAAGCTGAGCAGTGGTTCACTGCTCAACGCCTCATATTGAACTACAAGAAGACCAAGTTCATGATTTTTGCCCACCCCCAAAACGCAAAACAGAAACTTTGCCCCCAGATCCTAACTGCTGAACAAACCCCTCTCGACCAAGTGACCCACTTAAAATATCTAGGCATCACCCTGGACCTGGCTGTCAGTTTCCACCAGCACATACACCACCTGTCCATGGCCCTCAGTGTCTGCCTTGGACTGCTATACCGCGTCAAACACTGCCTTACCCAAGACGCCCTCCGACTTGCAGTCTCTTCCTCTATCCTCTCCCTCCTCGACTATGGTATTCTCGTTTATAGCGCTGCCACCACCTCAACCCTAAACAGGCTCCGCCTCTCCCTCAACAAAACCTGTCGCCTTGTCCTGGGTTGTGACTGCCTCACACACACCTGCTCCCTCTATAACTCCACTAACTTGCTTAACCTCAACAATAGGATCAAATTCCACACCTGTCTTATGGCCAAAAAAATCACCCTAGGTCTCTCCCCACGGGTCTCACCACCCTAATCTACCCGTCCACTACCCCTAAATTAACTCGTAACTCCAGCAAACAACAACTCACAGTTCCCCGATGCCATACCTCCCAGTTTCAAAGGTCTTTTAGCTATAAGGCCCCCACCTGGATGAATGACCTACCCTGCCTCGTCACAACCCAAAACTCCATCGGACTCTTCAAAACCCACCTCAAGGGCCACCTCCAGACCCTAAACTGCTGTGACTGTTATTGACCCTGTCACAAGCCCCCAGAATGACAACGCCTCTGGCTGGCAACCCCCCCCCCTTGCCATTTCTCCTTTCTTTCTCTCTTACTAAATGCCTACCTGAGCCTCCATAAGTCTGTTAGGTCTGTTAGTTCAAGACTGCGAGCCTTATTTCTTACTTTTACCATGTATCAAGCGTGTTTATGTTCCCTGCACTGTTTGTTACCATAACTTTGTACTGTTCAAAATATGTGATGTGGAACCTATGTAAATTGTTCCCTGAAATGTATGTTACTTTAATTTTGTACTGTTCATTATATGTGTCGCGGAACCTTTGTAAATGAGTCTCTGACTCAAAGGTACTTTCCGATCTCTGAAATAAATAAATAAGTCTGTTGACTCTTTGTACAGCTCCCTCAGGGACAGCGTCGCCCCTTTCGCAAACGTTCTCGACCAAAAGTGAAACCTCAGGGCAAGCGGGCCAATAAGCATTGGGCCCCTACGACAGCCAAGACTCCGCCACCCAGAAAAGCTGCAGGAGCCTCGGCCGCCATGCTGCCTCACACCTCCTGACTCCTTTCCTCTCCCACAGCCTCTGGACACTCCAGAGGAACCGTTAGGAGGGAGGTTCTCCTTCCATCTGCCGGGCTAGGGGAGGATTACTTCAGATGCTTGGGTGCTCCAGCTGATAGCAAAGGACACTCAATCGGGTTTCTTCAAAACACCAAGAAGACCCCCCCCCCCCAAAGTCGTCACACTCCCCAGAGCATCTTAATCTGGTTCGGGAAGAAATATCCTCCCTTCTCTTGAAGGCGGCTATAGAACCAGTCCCCATTCACCTTTGAGGGACTGGGTATTATTCCCATTTCTTCCTTGTTCCAAAGAAAACGGGAGAAAAAAAAACTGGATGAAGAAAGTAGGCAAAGTAGGCAAATTTATCAGCAAGCGTAGAAAGACAAAGGGAGGGATAGTGAGGCTGAATATAATGAACGGTGGGTGGGCAGAGGGGGACAGTGAAAAAGCAGGGATACTGAACGAATATTTCTGCTCAGTATTCATAAAAGAGGAGGGGGAAGTGCCTAATCCAGTTAACAGAAACACTCTTGATTGGGGGGGTCGATCACAGTCCTTTCACAGAAGAAAGGGTTCTGCAAGAACTCCTAAAACTGAAGGTGGACAAAGCAATGGGGCCTGATGGAATTCACTCCAGAATTCTAAAAGAATTAAGGGGGGAACTAGTGAAACCACTGGCTACGCTTTTTAATAAATCATGGGAGGATGGTGTGGTACCCAAGGACTGGAGGAAGGCGGATGTGATTCCCCTTCATAAAAGTGGGACCAAGACAGAGGCAGGAAACTACAGATCTGTCAGTTTGACCTCTGTGATAGGGAAAGTGATGGAGTCACTTCTGAAGGAAAGAATTGTTGAGTACCTAGAGGCCAGTGGGGCACAGGACCCAAGGCAGCATGGGTTCTACAGCAGGAAGGTCATGTCAGACGAGATCTAATAGATTTCTTTGACTGGGTGACCAAAGTAGTAGACCAGGGAGGGGCTGTGGACATGGCCTACCTAGACTTTAGCAAGGCATTTGACACAGTCCCACACAAAGATTAACAGTCAAATTAACCAGCCTGGGAGTGGGTCCCAGGGTAGCATGAGTAAAACATTGGCTGGACAACAGGACACAGAAGGTAATTGTAAATGGAGTCCACTCTGAAGAAAGAGAGGTTACTAGTGGGGTACTGCAGGGTTTAGTACTGGGTCCAGTCCTTTTTAATGTCTTCATAAGTGACATTTGCAGAGGGACTGGAAGGAAAAGTATGCCTCTTTGCAGATGACACAAAGATCTGCAACAGGGTTGATACACAAGAAGGCGTGGAAAGCATGAGAAGGGACTTGGCAAGTTTGGAGGAATGGTCAGAAGTATGGCAGCTTGGATTCAATGCAAAGGAGTGCAAAGTAATGTACCTGGGAAACAAGAACCCAGGGGAAGAATACACAATGAGGGGGGAGGTAGTAACAACAACAAAAAAGGAAAGGGACCTGGGGGTAATCATATCAGATGACCTTAAGGTTAGCAAGCAATGTGAGAAGGCAGTAGGGAGGGCTGGGGGTATACTGGGATGCATAGGGAGAGGCATCACCAGCAGAAAACAGGAAGTTGTTATCCCTCTGTACAGACAATTGACGAGACCCCATCTGGAGTATTGCGTCCAGTTCTGGAGACCCCATCTTTGCAAGGACATAGACAGGATAGAGGCAGTCCAGAGGAGGGCAACTAAAATGGTGCAGGGTCTGCAAGGAAGAGCATACAAGGAGAGACTAAAGGAGCTTAATATGTATACTCTTGAGGAAAGCAGGGAGAGGGGGGACATGATAGAGACTTTTAAGTACCTCAGTGGAATCAACAAAGTCCAAGAGGGTAGCATCTTTCAGAAAAAGAGACGTGCAAGAACAAGGGACACAATTTAAAGATGGGGGAGGTTCAGGGGCAATGTGTGGAAGTATTATTTCACAGAGAGGTGTGGATGCATGGAACAGCCTTCCTGAGGAGGTTGTGGGGTCTAAAACTGTGGGAGAACTCAAAAATGCATGGGACAGACATAAGGCAGTTCTTGTGGGGGGGGGGGTAGGAAGAAATAGGCTGTTGGTTAACTAGGATCTGCGGCCTATCCTGTAGGTAGGGAAATGGGCAGACTAGATGGGCCAAGCGGTCCTTATCTGCCGTCGAAGTCTATGTTTCTATGTTTCAATACAGTAATACTTTATAAACGAAAAGGTGGGAAAACACAGTTACAGAGGCAGACCCAAACTGCTCAAATAATACATTGCTGTCCCTTCAACTCACTGGTTTAGCATTTTTCAGTGAGTTGCTGTTCAATCAATTTTACCACTCCTCCACTCAAGTCTGGGGACTATTTCTTCACCGTATTTAAATAAAATAACATACTATTATTAAATCTTTAATGATGCGTCCAGAGTTTTGTTCGATTGTTATGGAAATAGTTACCCATTTTATAAGAGCAGTAAGACACTTCAGGGTGTGGGTTGTTGATTGATAAGAGCACTACCCAGCTGCTGCAGTCATTGGCGCAAGCACCAGTACCCTAACAGTGCACCTGAGGCGTGCTCTTATCAATCAACAACCCACCTCTCCTGTCTGCGTTTACTGCTTTCATGCGCTATGCATGTATTTTATTGTACTGCTTTCTCTGTACTGACTATACCTGTTTTATACTCGCCCGGGTTGTGCCTGAAAAGGGGAAGAGGGGATGTGGCAACAATTCGGGACAGAGTCACTGTGAGGGTGGAGTCACCGAACGCATAAATAAAAGAACATTTTTGCAAAAATTCAGAAGGTAATGTGGAATTACCACTATATCTGGATTCTGTTTGCATGCTGTGTTAGGTAAAAAAAAGAACAGGTACAGATAACTGTACTGTTTTGTTTATTTATTTTTTTGTTTTTTACATAACACAACTTGCAAACAGAATCCAGATACAGTGATAATGGATTAAAGGGTACAAGCTGTTTTCTGAAATCCACAGCCACAGAAAAGCCCTCTGCTCCCAACTGCAGATCTGACTGTGTCCCCTCTTGTGTTTGAGCTCTTATCTCTCCCTTCCCACAGCTGTTTGTGACACCTGTCGATCACCCCCCCCCCCAAAAAAAAGCTCAACAAATTTAAGTATTTAAGAGTCAGACAGACTCTTATTAAACATGTCCTCACAGTAGAGTGGTAGCAGTGCAGGAGAAATGTACTTACCAGTGCGAATGCTGCTCCACTCCATAGAGCTGCTCAGCCACTGCTGGCCTGTTTTCTGCGGCCATTACTGATCTACTGGTTCATGCTACAACTCCTCGACGCCCACCACAGCAGTTCAGTGACTGCACCCACCAGCATCACGAGCTCCATCCTCTGGCAACAGTCTTCATCCGCAGACGCAGTGGCATGCAGATTTTATTAATGTGAAAGGCGCTTTTGAAAGCGCGGCGAGTGTGGATTTTTTTTTTTATTCTTAAAGTGACAGCCATCTTTGGAAGTGCAGTGGTGGCGGTCAAAAATGATTGGAAGCCATCTGAAATAATATTGCGGCCCACCGTCTTATTTTAATGAATGGGGAACACTGGGCAGAATTGCAACATTAAAACTGCAGTTCTAGTAAATCACCAAAAAAAGTACACATAGGTCAAGAATATTTTGTTAAATAGCAGAAAGAGAATTTATCTAACAAGAAGAAGCAGATTTTCCAGAGGAGAATGGAGCATTTAAAGAACAACTCTGCTCTTCTGTGCGTACTCCGATAAACTGCTGTTTCAGCTATTACAGTGTACTAGAGAATACATTTTTTTTAGTTGTCCTCTCCAGGGTTTATAGCACATATTGGTAGTCTATATATAGTCTGTATAAAAAGCATTGGCCTATCCAGTGTTAACCTCATAGTGCCTGTGCTTATGATATCATAATGCTTACCATGACAGCAGACTATTATGTCACAAACAGCCAATGTGAGGTCAGTTGGAAACACGCTTTTTCAAGACTTTGCGAAATACATACAGCATTATCTGGAATATTTAGTAGACCAAGAAAAATCAAAAGAACAAGAAAATGAGAAAACACTAAAATTAAACATAATTGTTGGAAATATGGTAGTTTTAAGCTTTCTGTTTCAGCAGCGAGCTGCTGGTGGAAGGACTGCTGTTCTTAGAAAAGGAGTTCCCTTCTTTCCAAAAAGCAGTGTGATTCTGGCTACATATAGGATAGTGCATGGGGAACAGTAGACAACAGGGCTATTCTTTCACCGAGTTGGCACTATGACCATGGATTACCTTGAGAGCGCAGCTCGAGAGGTAATCTGTTGTCATAGTGCCAACAAGGTAAAAAATGCCCTGTTGTCAGCTGTTCCCCATGCACTTTTCTTTATAGTGTATGGTGGAACGTCGTTTTTTTAGGGGAAAAAATCAGTTACTAGAAGGAAAACACAACTTTACATTTTGAACCTTTTCACGCTTGACATTTTAATTGCTTAAGAACTTTACATTGTGAACGTTTTAACGCTAAACATTAGTACTGCCGCCGACGTTGCTTCTTTCGCTAAGTGAACTGTCTATGGAGTAAACCCTAACTGTCAAATGCTGCTCGAGGACACAGTGTGACGTTCGCAGTACAGTAGAAAACATCACTCTGTTGCACTGCGAATGTCACTAGTGTGAGACTACAAGGTTTCGAAAACGATGGATTTCGGTGGAGAAGGACGTTCCACCATACACTATAGATGCCTCTCAGCTGGGCTAGGGAGGACATCTAGAGGGATGCTCAGTACATGGGGTATGGTCCCCACAGTAAAGGTTGGAACTTAGAAACTGAGGACAGTGTTCTTGTCCCACAAAGCATTTGTCAGTCAGATTCTGAACGGAGTTGTCAGAACACACAATACAAACACAGTGTTCTACATAAATGAGGTTCCAGATCTTCAGAGTTTTGCCAGGAGATTTTGAAAAGCTAGAACCTGACATTTCATATTTTAATTGCAGATCCCAGCAGTTCACCTAGCAGGAAAACTGAATGTATTGGGGGATTCACTGAGCAGACTGAGTCACATAACCCACAAATGGTCTGTAGCACAGGTAGCTGTGGATTTCATATTCCAAAAATGGGATTGTTTATAATTACTAATTTCTTTTCTCTATGTCTGTTTTCTTTATCTTACTGCAAGCACAGTGCTTGATCTTCCTTGAATCAGTCTTCTGCACAGAGTCCTACTCTAGGGTCTAAACCGGAGGCACTAGAGCCTCGTTGGAGCAAATCTTTTGGCCAGGGAACTAGCACAGCTACTGGCTTTATGGCAGCTGTGTGACCCTGCATGGGGACGTGTGCCTGCCAATAACTATAACTGCCCCCTCGCCCACCCCGTCCTCTGTTTTCTTTTTCCTGCCATCAAGTGTGCACCTTGGGCATGGATTACGTTGACTCAGTTCACCTCTTTGTCTTCTTGCTTTATTATTTTCCGGAATTCCTAAGTCATCGAAGAACAAGGGCTTAGAAGCCCCTCTGCCAATTTTGTGCTTGTGGTGGAAAAAAAATTGGGTACGACAGGCTTCAAACAACATGAAGTCTTGCTGTATTCTGACTGTTGCAGTTAGCCCCAGCACTCAAACTGCCCTGGAGAGTAGATGGTTAATTTTCTATGCAGAGCATAGATCATTGCGCTTGAGCTCAGTTCAAACCTCTGTCTGCTGCACTTTGAAGCGCAACTGTCAGATTCTTTACTCTACCTAACTGAACGGCCGCTCTGGAGATTTCTCCTTTGCTCACGGTTCTTAAGTCGGTTAAAGTCCTTGGTTTTACCAATTATTTTTCGCAAGTTTCGGTTCAGATCTCTGTCTGTGGTACAGTAAGTACTAGGTAGTGAACTAGACATAGTAAACTTATGGAAATTGTAAAATTGATTTTTCGACCAGTTCGGCTTAACCTGCCTTTTAGTGATTTATATATTCTGTCTTTATTTTTAAACTTAGAGTGTGGTTACCAGTCCTTATCGGTTTAAAAAAAAACTGCATTTTCTTGTGGTTTTTTTCCAATACCTGTGACATGGTTAGAAACCAATAAGGGTGTCTTGCCTGGTTGTTTGCCATAAAACGGGTAAGTTTATGGTTAGGATGGCTATGTCAGAGAAACCCAAAAGAAAAACCGGGCCCACTGGGTTTCAACACTGCAGTGTGTGTGTGTGTGTGTGTGTGTGTGTGTGTGGAGGTCTTTGCTAAGGCCGATTCCCCACACCACCTGTATTTATTGTCTGGGGTTTGACCACCTTGATTCAGACTGCCAAATCTGTAAAAATTTCCCAAAGTGTACCTTGGAAAAAAGATTAGGTAGGCTAAGGGATAGGAGGCCGTGAAGTCAGCTGACCTGGATGGCGGCCCGGTTCGGCTCCGACCAAATCTGAGGAGTGCCCACTGACCAGGCTGATACTACTTCGGCAGAGAGAGCCATCCTGAGTGATCGGTTCCTGCCAAAAGAAAAGAAAATCGTCCGTTTGGTTCCAGAGACCCATTTTCCGACCACCAAAAGATTGCCAATGCGATAAGTGATTGTAGAATTGCTTCTGCTCCAGTTCGGTCTGATCCGGCGCCTTCTGGCAGGCGCTCGGTTCGGTTAGTTCCTTCGGTTCAAGATTATGCCGCTGAAGATTTCTATGTACCGGATTTGGAGGGGGTTGAAGATTATGATGATGACGATGGTGTGGGAGATCTGGTTGAGCCCATTGAACCGGACATCTCCCCAGACAGGCCTTCTGGTGTTTCCCCTCCTAGGTTTTCTGAGTCCTCTTCTCACTACATGTTTTACAGGAAAGTGGCAGAAACCCTCCAGCTCCCTGTGGAAAAAGCTGTAGAGGAACAAGAGGAACCTGATTATGTGGAGATGATGGACATCCCAGAGTCCAAGAGACTGTCTATTCCCTTCATAAGTCTTTTGGGAAACAGACACAAAAGATTTTAAAAACTCCAAATTCTGTACCTCCTGTCGACAGAAGGATGGACAAAAGGTACACCCTATCAGGTTCTGGCACAGAGTACTTGTATCAACAATGCAGCCATGTTGGGGTTGTGCAGGCTGCAGCCTGTGATAAGGCTAATATACCCTTGGTTTCACACCCCCAGATAAAGATTCTGGGAAGCTGGATGCCATGGCAAAGAAACAGTACATGGCATCCACCTTGGGACTCGGGCAGGCTAATTATATGGCCTAAGCAGCCAGGTACCAGAAGTCCAGGTGGGACACTGTACTGGCACTGGCTAAGCAGGCCTCCCCCCAGCTAGCCTTGGAGCTGGAGGGGGTGGTTGCTGATGGGATTGAGGCATCTAAGGTACAGTTCCATGCTGCTGTGGACTCCAGTGATGTGTTCTCTAGAGTCATGGTTATATCTGTGGCTCTTCGGAGAATGGCTTGGCTCAGATGTACTAGTCTCTCAGAGGACACCCAGGCTAAGGCCAAGGATTTCCTTGTGGTGGGTAATTCTCTGTTTGGGGAGCAGACAGAGAATTACATGAAAAAGATGGATGAGTATGGGACCACCTATAGGAGTGCAGAGCCAAGGAAGGCAGGCAACTCCTCAAAGACAGCAGGCTGGGGCAGGGGCAGGCCTTTCATAGGCCTTTCTCTGAGCTACAGGCCTCCTCTCCCTTTCCTCAGAGGGGTTTTCAGAGGAGAGGCAGAAGGGGATGAGCAGGGCTGCATTCATCCTCAACCTAAGGCTCCTGCCAAGCAGACGCCTGATGTAGTTAGCTCGGGTCAACTCCCCCATTCCTGTGGGAGGCAGGCTGGCTTACTTCGTCCAGGACTGGATGTCTGTTACCTCAGACAAGTGGGTCCTGGAGGCGGTAAGCCAGGGGCTGGTTCTCAGCTTCAAGAAATTTCCAAAGCTGAGGGCCAGCTCTTTTCCACCTGCAAGCATCTCTGAAACCATTGCCCTAGAGTCAGAGGTTTCATCTCTACTGGCTCTAAAGGCTGTAGAGAGAGTTTCTACATTACACAGGGGCAAAGGGTTGCACTCCTGGTACTTCCTTACCCCAAAAAAGATAGGAGAGTGGGACCCATCCTAGACTTAAGATACCTGAACAAACATCTTTTAAAACCAAAATTCAGAATGGTGACTCTGGGAATAATCCTTCCCTCTCTAAGGCCAGGGGACTGGCTAGCCTTCCTGGACTTAAAAGATGCCTACTTTCACATTCCCATCAGGTGCTCCCACAGAAAGTACCTCAGGTTTGAATTGCCTTCAGGCCATTATCAGTTCAAAGCTATGCACTTCAGCCTGACATCAGCTCCAAGGGTATTCACAAAATGCCTACCAGTAATAGTGGCCTTTTTAAGAAGGAAAAATATTTCCATATTTCCATATCTGGACGACTTGCTCATTGTGGGTCAGTCCCCAGACCAAGTCAAGTCAGACCTTCAAGTGACTCAGCAAGTGCTCACTTCCCTAGGATTCCTTCTCAGTCTTCCCAAGTCAGTTCTCGAGCCTGTACAGCTCCTCACCTTCATAGGGGCAGAGTTGGATACAGTCAAAGCAAGAGCTTTTCTTCCCCTGGAAAGGGCAAGGGCTATTGTAGAGCTGGCTTCTTCATTCCACCTGCTGGTCTCTCTACCAGCAAGGCACTTCCTTCAACTTCTGGATCACATGGCAACTTCTACAGCAGTGGTCCAAGGGGCCAGATTTCAGATGAGGGACATTCAGTTTCACCCGAGGGCCTTTTGGTCTCAGAAGAAAGATTCTCTAACCAAACTAGTTCCAGTGACCCAGACTCTGACCCATGCTCTCCAATGGTGGAAGGATCAGGGCAGCCTCAGGCAAGGAGTCCCATTCGTCACTCAGTCTCACTCTGTGGTCCTAACCATGGATACTTCTCTATTGTGGTGGGGAGCCCATCTGGGGGCTCTCACAGCCCAGGGACTGTGGTCCCCTCAGGAATCCCTTCTTCATATCACTCTCATGGAACTCAGGGTGGTCTTTCTGGCCCTGCAAGCTTTCTCTCAGTCAGTGCAGAACAAGGTGGTTCAGGACAGACAACACCACCACCATGTGGTACATCAACAAGCAGGAAGGCACTCAATCCATGGCCTTGTGCACGGAAGCCGTGAAATTGTGGTCCCTAGCTTATTCTCTGCAGACCTCTCTGATAGCAGTCCACCTTCCAAGGAAGGACAATGTGCTAGCAGATGCATTGAGCAGGATCTCCCAGTGCAATCACGAATGGTCCCTGGACCCTCTGGTGTTGAAAGTGTTTTTTTCAATGTGGGGCACTCCAGAGATAGATCTCTTTACAACCCCAGACAATCACCAACTTCCTCTGTTTTGTTGCAGACCCCCAGTATTGGGCTCAGTCCCTCTGGATGCTCTGATTTTGAACTGGGAAGGGACATTTCTATATGCCATGCCTCCCTTTCCTCTACTGTTCAAGGTAAGGTCAGAACCTTGCAGAGTGATTCTGATTGCTCCAGACTGGGCCAGGCAGACTTGGTACCCCCTGTTGCGGTCACTAGCAGTCCATCTTCCCCTGTCTCTTCCCAGGAATTAGAAACATAGAAACATAGACTTTGTCGGCAGATAAGGACCGCTAGGCCCATCTAGTCTGCCCATTTCCCTACCTACAGGATAGGCCGCAGATCCTAGTTAACCAACAGCCTATATCTTCCTGCCCCCCACAAGAATTGCCTTATGTCTGTCCCATGCATTCTTGAATTCTCCCACAGTTTTAGACCCACAACTTCCTCAGGAAGGCTGTTCCATGCATCCACTACCCTCTCTGTGAAATAATACTTCCTCCATTTGCCCTGAACCGCCCTCCTTCTATCTTTAAATTGTGTCCCCTTGTACTTGCAAGTCTCTTTTCTGAAAATGCTACCCTCTTGGACTTTGTTGATTCCTTGAGGTACTTGAAGTTTCTATCATGTCCCCCCTCTCCCTTCTTTTCCTCAAGGGTATACATATTAAGCTCCCTTTAGTCTCTCCTCATACGGCTTCACTTGCAGACCCTGCACCATTTTAGTTGCCCTCCTCTGGACTGCCTCTATCCTGTCTATGTCCTTGCGGAGATGTGGTCTCCAGAACTGGACACAGTATTCCAGATGAGGTCTCACCAACTGTCTGTACAGAGGATAACAACTTCCTGTTTTCTGCTGCTGATGCCCTCCTATACATCCCAGTATACCCCCAGCCCTCCCTACTGCCTTCTCACATTGCTTGCTAACCTTAAGGTCATCTGATATGATTACCCCAGGTCCCTTTCCTGTTTTGTTGTTACTACCTCCCACCCATTGTGTATTCTTCCCTGGGTTCTTGTTTCTCAGGTGCATTATTTTGCACTTTTGCATTGAATCCTAGCTGCCATCGTCTGACCATTCCTCCAACCTTGCCAAGTCCCTTTTCATCCTTTCCACGCCTCCTTGTGTATCAACCCTGTTGCAGATCTTTGTGTCATCTGCAAAAAGGCATACTTTTCCTTCCAGTCCCTCTGCAATGCCACTGATGAAGACATTAAAAAGGACTGGACCTAATACTGAACCCTGCGGTACCACACTAGTAACCGCCCTTTCTTCAGAGTGGACTCCATTTACAATTACCTTCTGTGTCCTGTTGTCCAGCCAGTGTTTTACCCATGCTACCACCCTGGGACCCACTCCCAGGCTGGTTAATTTGACTGTTAATCTTTTGTGTGGGACTGTGTCAAATGCCTTGCTAAAGTCTAGGTAGGCCATGTCCACAGCCCCTCCCTGGTCTACTACTTTGGTCACCCAGTCAAAGAAATCTATTAGATTCGTCTGACATGACCTTCCCGCTGTGAACCCATGCTGCCTTGGATCCTGTGCTCCACTGACCTCTAGGTACTCAACTATTCTTTCCTTCAAGTGACTCCATCACTTTCCCTACCACAGAGGTCAGACTGACAGGTCTGTAGTTTCCTGCCTCTGTCTTGGTCCCACTTTTGTGAAGGGGAGTCACATCCGCCTTCCTCCAGTCCTCGGGTACCACACCATCCTCCCATGATTTATTAAAAAGAGTAGCCAGTGGTTCCTTCCTTAATTCTTTTAGAAATCTGGGGTGAATTTCATCAGGACCCATTGCTTTGTCCACCTTCAGTTTTAGGAGTTCTTGCAGAACCCTTTCTTCTGTGAAAGGACTGGGATCGACCCCCCTATCAAGAGTGCTTCTGTTAATTGGATTAGGCACTTCCTCCTCTTTTGTGAATACTGAGCAGAAATATTCATTCAGTATTCCTGTTTTTCACTGCCCCCTGCCCACCCACCATTCATTCTATTCAGCCTCACTATCCCTCCTTTGTCTTTCTC
Source organism: Neoceratodus forsteri (assembly GCA_016271365.2). Taxonomy (NCBI): domain Eukaryota; kingdom Metazoa; phylum Chordata; order Ceratodontiformes; family Ceratodontidae; genus Neoceratodus; species Neoceratodus forsteri. Next base: position 681,199,074 of record CM057453.1, on the reverse strand, counting down.
GCTCTTCGATGTACCTATAAAAGGTTTTATCCCCTTCTTAACTGAGGTTGGCTATCTTTTCCTCAGTTTGGGCCTTTGCTATTCTGACTTCCCTCCTGCTTCTTTCTGCCTTAACTGGTACAGCTCTCTGTCCTGCTCCTTCTGTGTTTCTTATACTTCTGGAATGCTATCTTTTCTTCCTGACTTTTACAGCCACTCTCTTGAGAACCATAGTGGCTTTTCTTTCGTTTTGATTTGTTTATTTGCTTCACACAAAGGCTTGTTGCCTCTGTGATGGCAGTTTTGATAATTCCCATTGTTGCTCCACACCTCCTTCTAGCCTGTTTGCTATTGCTTTTCTGAGGCACTCTCCCATCTTGCCAAAGTCAGCCCTCCTAAAGTCCAGTACCCTCACTTTTGTGATGGCTTGACTCTGTAGCTGAGTTTAAGTGAACCACACTGTTTGATGGTCACTTGTCCCCAGATGGCAACCCACTTCTAGATCTGAGATCCTCTCACTGCCCCGTTTGAGTCTGAGGTCTAAGATTGCTCCCTCACAAGTGGGTTCGAAACTAGCTGTCTAATGCCTGCCACCTGTGGGGCATCAAGAATGGCCCCTGCTCTTGGATGTGGCTGCAGCAAATGTGCTCCAGTTAACATCTGGCATATTCAGGTCTCCCATCAACAGTATCTCCTTTCTCTGCCATTCTAAGAATGCCTTCCATCATATCCTTGTCCATCCCTTCCCCTGACATGGGGTCTGTACACAACCCTGTGCGGATTGTGGTGCCTTTCCAGTCTCAAGGTGACCCACAGTGCCTCCTCTCCTCCCTGTTTACTCTTTTGTTCAGTTGCTTTTATTCCTTCCTTTACATAGAGAGCTACTCCTCCACCTCTTCTCCCCTGCCTGTCTCTTCTGTAGGTTATGTACCCTGGTATGTTAATATCCCAGTCATGGTTCTCTGTGTACCATATTTCTGTGCCTGCTACGATATCCAGGCATCCTTCTTCCATTAAGGCCACCAGCTCAGGGAGCTTGTTGCCCAGACTACGGGCATTGGTACTCATTACCCTCCATTTCCTGATGGCCTTACCCCCTTTTGCCCCATCCCTGTCCTTCTTGCCTTTGTCACTTTCTCCATTTACCCTGCCCTTCTCCTATTGACACCTCCACGTTGGTGTTTGCCACACTTACTACCGTGATTGTTTGGGGGTGCTAGGATTTTCCTGCTCCTTTCCAGTCCTCCCCTTGGCTAGTTTAAAAGCTTGCCAATGAAGCATTTAAACCTATCACCTAGGATCCTGGTTCCCCTCCCGGACAGATGCAGCCCATCATGCCAGTATAGGCTTGCATCACTCCAGGTGGACCCCCAGTCCCCAATGAAGCCAAATCCCTGAGCTCCACACCAGTTTTCAACCACTGATTGAATCCCATGGTACGGAACACCCTAGCCTCTCCTATGCCATAGATGGGTAGCACCTCCGAGAAGGTTACCGTGCGTGCTACCCAAGGCCCTCCCAATTCCACAGACTCTTCCTGCACTTCTCTAATCCCTTTCTTAGCCAGGTCATTTGTCCCTAAGTGGACAATGACATCCAGCTCCCTCCCCTGTGCAGCTGCTCTGGCAATCCTGAGGATTCGCTCCCTGTCCTTCCAAGCCATGGTGCCAGGCAGGCACCTTACCTCCCTCTCCCCTTCCTTGCCCAGTTCTACCTTCCTAACAATGGAGTCCCCCACCAGGAGTTGTTTCCTTCCCCTGCAGGGTCCCCTGCCACCCTCCTGTGGGTCTCCTTTGTGGAGGTTCCCAGCATCCTCCTTGGTCTCCACTGTAGATGCCTCCATAGAGGAACCACACTTTGCCAGAATGGCATAGGAATTGTGGAGAGGTACAACTGGAGGGATGTGCCTCTGTTCCACCACCCTCACCCTCCCTGAGCCCACTGTGGTCCAACCGCTCCTCTTTCTTGGCAACCTCTGAGGCAACGGCAGTGGCACTGGTGGTCCCTGGATGGAAGAGGAGGTCCCACAAATCCTGGCCAACTCAGCCTGGAGATGAGCAACCTCCTCCCTCAGCCCAGAGAGTGCCTGCAGATGGGACAACACCGCATCCTCCAGAACATCTCCCGGAGACTGCTGCTCTATAGCCACTGCACTGCACCTCCAATCATGTCTTATTTCTGGCCCTTAACTGTTTGCAATCCTTACTCTTTCCTCTGTTTTTTTTCTCTCTCTCTCTCCTTACTTTCTGCCTGTGTGCCCTTAAGCTCCTGATTGTCTTGTTCTGAGACAAGAATATCCTATATTTCTCAGTAGACCACTTACTTGTTCAGAGGCAGACCTCCAGCAGCTAGAGGGGCCAGAGAGCTACTCTTGCCCTTCTAGGATGGTGGGTCCTTGAGTGGTTCTGTGATCACTCACTTCCTGCCCTAAACAGGAAGTTCCTGTTGTCAGTCAAATCCTGTGCCTATAAAAATAGAACTAGCTTTGGGTGGGGGGAGGGAAGGAGGGCAATATAGTCCCAGTAGAGAAGTTCAGTCACACAGCAGTCTTTTCTCCTGGTGTCTTCTGCCAAGCTATTAGCAGAATCTTTCTAAGGCAGTCTTTAAATGTAGCTTCCTTCTAGCTAAGCCACTCCCCCTACTTACCAGATCTTTCTACAAGTAATTTAAACCTCACAACAGTTAAGTCCTTTCAGTCACCTGAGATTTACACCTAGATGATTTTTCAGTTACCCATTCAGTTCAGTTAACCCAAACACACACTTTTTTTTTTGTTTTGTATGTTAGTTTTTTTTACCCTAAATTAAAGGTCCAAATACAAAAGTTCTTCTACTTTAGTCCCAGCAGAGAAGTTCAGTCACACAGCAGTCCTTTCTCCTGGTGTCTTCTGCCAATTACAACCTGTTAACCTCCTGTCAGGGGAGGATTTGGTACCAGAATCTTCGGTCGCTCAATCTCAAGGCATGGCTCTTGAAGAGTTAGAGTATGCAGATTTGCATCTGTCCCAAGGGTTTCTGAATATTCTCAAAGCCTCTCGAAAGCCTGCCACCAGAAAAACATACAACTCCAAATGGAAAAGATTCAGCATTTGGTGTTTCAAGAAGCATATATCTCCAGACATTGCTAATTTGTCTACAGTTCTGGATTATATGGTTCCTCTTAATGGCCTAGGCCTCAGACCAGCTACTCTCAAAGTACATTTGTCAGCTGTTTCTGCTTTTCTGTCTCCAGGAAAGCCTTTCTCACTGTCATCTCACCCTGTATTCTGTAATTTTTCAAGGTTGTATGCCCAATCCCTTTGGAATCCTACCCTGCTTGGGATCTTAATGTTTGCATTGCTCAGCTTATGCAACCCCCCTTTTGAGCCTTTGTCTTCGGCAGAGCTTTAGTACTTGACTTGGAAAACTATGTTACTGGTAGCTATTACCTCTGCCAGACGTATCAGTGAATTGCAAGCTTTGTCAGTGGAGCCTGATTTTATCTCATTCCATAGAGATAAGGTGGTCCTTAGAACTAATAGGAGGTTTTTACCTAAAGTGGTTTCAGATTTTCATCTGAACCAATCTGTCTCTCCCTGTGTTCTTCCCTGATAATTCTTCTTCAGGATAAAGAGGTTTACACAGTTTGGATGTTAAAAGAGCCCTTAGTTACTACATTGAGTGTACTAAAGCTCACAGGTTTGACTCCCTTCAGTTGTTTCTCACTTATGGGGAAGTAGGTAAGGGCAAACCTGCCACTAAGAGAACTATTGCCAGGTGGATGTTGCTTGTATTCAGTTCTGCTATGAGAAGCTAGGCAAAATACCTCCCTCAAGCCTGAGGGCTCATTCGACTAGAGGTACAGCTGCTTCCGTGGCTGCGGCCAGGGATATTCCTTTGCTAGAGATATGTAAAGCAGCCACCTGGAAAACAGCCCATACATTAACCAAGCATTACTCCCTGGACATCCAGGCTAGGAGTGATGCTCGGTTTGGTACAGCAGTACTGCAGAGCCTGTTCCCAAGGTAGGTTTGATTCCCTCCTCCATGGAGGTACTGCTTGGTAGTCTACAGTAGTCAGAATACAGCAAGACTTCATGTTGTTTGAAGTAAAAAATACTCACCTTAGTAATTATGTTTCTTCTAATGGCGTCTTGCTGTATTCTGACCTACCTCCCCTCTCAGAACCTGTTTTTGGGAAGTGGGTTGGCAGATGCAGTGTTGCACCCCAGGGTTGCATTTAGGTACCCCCTCCTTTTACAGAGAGGGTGTGGGTTATATTATTAATTTAACAATCTTAAGTTATTCACTATCTGGTTTTTGATTTTGGATTTCTTGACTTGAGTCTTTTGAGGATCCAAAATATTTGGTTGCCATTTGGCTAGTAAAAATTTTACAGTTTCCACATAGTAGTTAGTTAGTATTAGCTCGTAAGAATCTGACAGTTGCGCTTCAAAGTGCAGCAGACAGAGGTTTGAACCGAGCTCATGCGCAACGTTCTATGCTTTGCATAGAAAATTAACCATCTACTCTCCAGGGCAGTTTGAGTGCTGGGGCTAACTGCAATAGTCAGAATACAGCAAGACTCCATTAGAAGAAACATAAATCTTGCTTCGAGAGAGCTCTTGCAGTAGGTAATTACATATAAGACTAACGCCGGCAGGCGGCAGGACCCCACGGAAAAATTTCTAGGTAGCAGTCCCTGGCGAGGACCGCCCCATGTCAGGTGACCGGCGTCAGGAGGGCGTCGGTATAAAGCGGTCCCTGGCGCCGCCTTCCATTCTTTCCACCGTTAACCTTGCAGCTCTCACGAGAAAGTTTGTGCTTGACGGCAGATCTTCGTCGGTTTACCAAAATAGTTTGTTTTTTCGACTAAACTCAGGTACCATCGTCGGTGTATGTCGTCCCCTAAACCTTCTGAGTACAAAAATAAGTGTGATTCATTCGGCGCCCAACTACCGCACAAGGATGGCTATTCCCTGTGCCTGTTCTGCCTAGGCCCCGATCACCTGGTCGAGAAGTGCCAGCACTGCCTCAGCTTCGATGCGGCTACCCGGAAAAGGTGGCAGCAATCCCTGGAAGCCCATATTTTGAAGAAAAAGATGAGTTCAGTGGAGAAGGAGCTCAAAAAACTCAGGCAGGCATCCACTTCCCCTGAAAGCCATCAGAAGAAGAAGGATAAGGAGAGGCACCGGGACAAGGGCTTCTGTACTGCATCTCCCTCGGGAGCCGTCGGGACACAGGTAACGTCCCCTACAGGGGACCGCCCCTTGACGGCCGCCTCTGAGGTTTCCGAGGGGGCGTCGGCCCGCCCGTCTGGCTCGCGCTTAGGCCTTGCCGGCGCCCCCAGGCAATTGGAGGCCTCCACCTCCGGCTCGGCCTACTGGCGTGGGCGACTCCAATAAGATGGGTGTCGGCTCCTCTGGCGTCCGCTGAGAAGGCGGTAGGCGCGCTGACCGCCGGGCGGCGCGGCCTCACTCCATCGGACCAGGCCGATCCTACTCCTCGGCCTGCCTCCGGTGAAGGCTCCCATAAGTCGGGCACTCCAGCTCCTCCGGCGCCCGCTGGGAGCTTGCTGTCAAGCTGCACGTCTGCTTGACCGGCGTCCGGCCGGTGAAGGAACCGGCGACGGACTCCCCCACGTCCATCGTACCTGGTTCTCCACAGCCTTCGCTGCCCTCTGGGGACCCAGAGTCCCCCCAGCTCGACCCCGGGGATTTTTCCCCTCCATCCCCGGGCAACTGTGGGGATCTTCCACTGTCAGACCGTCCCCCGGTTGGTGCGCTGGATCTGAAGCCGGCTCCTACGCCAGTTCCTCCCACGCCAGGGCCTCTGACGCCGGCCACGATGCCGGTTCTACCAACTCTGGGAGACATCCCGCTTCCGGATGTCCCCCCTGTGCCGGGCCCTCCAATGTGGACCCGCCCATGAGGCCGCCGGCTGGGCCGTCTGCTCTGGTAGCTCCCCCGGCTCCCGGGTACCCTCTGTCCTATCCGACACTGATGTACCTGGAACCACAGTATCCGGTGCCGCAGTACCCGGTGCTGTTTTTCCAACTTCGCAGTACTAGCACCACAATACCAGGCGGGCTTTCCGCGGCGGGTTTTGGATGCTTTCCATACGGTACAACCCGTATCCTTATCCCCCACCTCCTCCTCCTCCACCACCGCCCCCACAGCCGCGGATGGACCTGCAGGAGACTCTGGCCTCCTGGTGGGCTGAGGCCAAGGCTCAGCTCACCAGGGAGGTCAAGAGCCGTCTTCCGACGATGGTGCCGTCTCAGGTTCCCGTACTTCCGAGGTGGCACACTCCCTCACCACCTCCGGACTCCAGGGCTCTTCCATCTGGGTCCAGAGAGGGGCAGGACATGCTTCCCTGGGGGCTTCCCAAGGGGTCCGTTCCTCCCCTGGATCGGGAAAGGGAGTCTTTTTCCTCTTCTCCCTCGGACTCCTCGGATTCTTCCGATGGTTGCTCCGAGAGGGACGATGAGCAGTGCTCTCCGTCGAAGCCCAGGCCAAGGACTCCTCCGAAGTCTCCTCCGGAAGATTCTTCTTTTACGGAGTTGCTAAGGAAAATCCAGAAGGTTCATTAGTGGCGCTCCTTGGAACCAGATCCTCAGTGTTTGAAACTCGCTGAACATCTGGGTTTACCTGTGACAGCTCCTACCTTGGTGCCACCCTGGATAGAGCCTCATGCCGACCTCGTTACCACCATATGGAAACAGCTGTCGGCTTTAGCCCCACTTCCTAGGAAGTTGAGCAGGCTGTATCAGGCTCCAGAGGGTGTTGATTTCTTGGATTCTCACCCTCGTGCCGACTCGGTTGTGATTAGTGCCGCTCATGGCCGGTCGGGCAACCCAAAACACCTCAGCTCGTCACCACCTGACAAGGAATCCCACCTTCTGAACCAGTATGGGAGGAGGATCTGTGCTTCCTCCACACTGGGGATCAGGGCCCTGAATTATGTCGGCCATATGGGGGACTACCAGAATGCCATTCTGACTCAGGTGGAAGCCAAATTGGACTCCCTGCCAGACTCCCAAGTCAAGCAGGAGTTGGCTGATCTTGCCCACTCTGCTTGTTTGGCCAGTCGACACATGCTTCGTGCGACATCCGATGCAGTGGACACTGCTGGACGGAGCTCAGCTTTCGCTGTAGGCCTACGGTGTCCTGCTTGGCTCCACGTGTCTGGGTTGGTCCTGGAGGTGCAATCCGCTATCCAGGAAGCGTCCTTCCAGGGGTCAGTGCTTTTCGGGGGTGATGTCAAGGACATCACCAATTTGCAAGAGAAGGGGACAGCACTGAAATCAGTTGATTCCATGTACCGTCCCCATCAGCAGCAGCACCATCCCTTTCGCAGACGGAATTGGCCCAAGGCTAAACCCCAGGGAAGGTGGGCCACAAAACGCCAGGCCCCCACAGCTGCTAAGCCCCTCCCCGCCCAAAAAAGCAGCGGGTGCTTCAGCTGCAGTGCTGCCCCACACCACCTGACTCCTTCCCTCTCTCACAGCCTCCGGACTCCCCGGAGGAACTGGTAGAAGGGAGGTTTCCCTCCACCTTCCGGGCTGGGAGAGGGTAACAACAGATTCTTGGGTGCTCCAGCTGATCGCAGAAGGACACTCGATAGAGTTTCTACAGAAACCACCTCGCCACCCTCCCCTAAAGTCATCATATTCACCGGAACATCTTCTCTTGGTCCAGGAGGAGATTTCGGGTCTGCTACTGAAAGAAGCAATAGAACCTGTCCCCTTCATCTTCAGGGGACGGGTTACTATTCCCATTTCTTCCTGGTCCCAAAGAAGACAGGAGATCTCAGACCTATTCTAGATCTCAGTTCTCTGAATCTTTTAGTGGAATACAAAAGGTTCAGAATGCTCTCGTTGCAGAGTCTTCTGCCCCTCCTATGGTCGGGTCAGTGGCTATGTGCTCTGGATATGCAGGATGCTTACCTGCACATTTCCATTCACCCATCTCATCACAGATATCTTCGTTTTGCATTCCAGAGGGACCACTACCAATTCAAGGCGCTTCCATTTGGTCTATCCTCAGCTCTCCGAGTATTTACCAAATGCCTGGCAGTGGTGGCGGCCCACCTGCGTACTAGGGTGCAGGTTTTCCCGTACCTGGACGATTGGTTCCTGGCGGCCTCGTCCAGGGAGGAACTCCTGCGCTGCCCCTCCCTTACCCAGCAGGTTTTTGCCTGCCTGGGTATTACCATCAGCCATTCCAAGTCTCATCTGATCCCATCCCAGAGACTACAGTTTATTGGGGCGATTCTCAATATGACCATGGGCAAGGCCTTCCTGCCACGGGACAGGGCGTCCACCCTCCAGACCCAAATAAGTCTGCTGTCCGACCGCAGTAGGGTCTCTGCAAGGTTAGTCCTTCGCCTTCTCTGTCTCATGGCAGCTGCTATCCCGACAGTTCCTCGCGCTCGACTCCACATGAGAATTTCTCAGTGGACTCTACGCTTCCAATGGGATCAGTTAGTGGACGACCTGGATCACCCAGTTCTGGTCTCCTCACCGATGCTTCGAGACTTGCAATGGTGGATGGTTCAAGAGAACCTGTTTCGGGGAGTTCCATTCTTTCGTCCCCCAGACTCTAACCACAGACTCCTTGGGTGAAGGTTGGGGAGCCCATCTAGGCCCTCATCGGACCCAGGGCTCCTGGTCCAAGCTCGAACAAGCTGTCCACATCAGTGTGCTCGAGCTTCGGGCAGTGTTGTACGCTCTCCAAGCCCTTCACCAATACATTCTTCCCAGCCACCTAGCCGTCCAGATGGACAACATGTGCGTGGTTTGGTACATCAACAAACAGGGAGGGACTCAGTCCTACCCTCTTTGCAGGGAGGCAATGAGGGTTTGGGATTGGGCAACACAACATGACATCTTCACCTCACAGCAATTCACATTCCGGGAGTCGACAACACCCTGGCAGACAAGCTAAGTCGCTCTTCTGCTCTGACTCACGAGTGGGAACTGGACCAAGGGGTCCTAGACAATATCTTCCGACTTTGGGGAACACCAGAGGTCGACCTGTTCGCATCCCCTCTAAACGCAAAGCTTCCCGTCTTCTGCTCACTTGTTCCAGAGCGAGGCACTTTTTGGAGAGACGCTCTGTCTGTAGACTGGAAGGACAGATTCATCTATGCCTTTCCCCCAATTCCACTTATCCTACGAGTCTTGCAGAAACTAGCTTCAGAAGGAGCACAAATGATTCTGATTGCTCCTTTCTGGCCCAGACAAGTTTGGTTCTCTCTTCTACAACAATACTCAGAGGATCTTCCTCTTCCTCTTTCTCGAGGTTTACTGACCCAGGATCAAGGGACCCTGGTCTATCCAGGCCACGCATCCCTTCAGCTGCACGCATGGCTCCTGCAGACTTAGCTCAATCCCATTTTGGGGTGTCTCCCCATGTGGCGGAGATTTTGGTGGAGGCCAGAAAACCCTCCACCAGATCCACTTACGCCATGAAGTGGAAAAGATTCACTATCTGGGCCTCTTCCAAAAATGTGGAACCGTTTTCCTGCTCAGCGGGGCTTCTGCTGGAGTATCTACGTCATCTGTTTGACCTGGGTCTCAGTCATTCTTCTCTGAAGGTACACATGGTGGCCATCTCGGCCTATCATGTTCCCTTTGCAGACAAAACTTTCGCTCAGTTGGAGGTCTCTAAGACCTTTCTCATAGGGGTCCTCCATCTGAGACCCCCATCTGTACTCCTGCCCCCCCCCCCCTTGGGACTTGAACTTTGTTCTCGAGAAACGTACTGTCCCTCCCTTCAAACCTGCAGCTTGTGCGGATTTGAAGTTCCTTTCGTGGAAGACTCTCTTCCTGGTGGCCATTACTTCTGCTCAGAGAATTTCTGAGCTCCAGGCCCTGATGTGTAAAATCCCATACTTGATTTTTCACAAGGAACGTGTTGCTCTTAGCACTAATCCTAAGTTTCTCCCTAAAGTAGTAGCAGAGTCTACTCTAAATCAGTCCATAGAGTTACCTGCCTTTTTTACGCAGTACTCTAATCAAGGGGAGTATTTGCTCCATACTATGGATGTTCACCGGATTCTGAGATACTACACCAAAAGGATGAAGGATCTCAGAAAGACTGATTAGTTGTTTGTCTCTTTTGCTCATAAAAGGGAAGGCAGTGCTGTTTCTAAGCAATGCCTGTCTCATTGCATCACTTTCTCTTGTGACAAATACAACAAGACCCTCCCGGGTCAGGTAAGAGGCCACTCCACAAGGGGAGTAGCTGCCTCAGCTGCTTGTTTCAAGAATGTGTCTGTGGCAGACATCTGTGCTGCTGCCACCTGGACTTCTGTCCATACCTTTACTAAACACTGCAGTTTGGATGTTTCCGCTCGCCGTAGAGCAGGCTTCAGGCTGGCTGTTCTGCAAGGCCTCCTATCTTGAGGCTTGCACAGCTAGAACTGCTTCTTGGAGTAGTTTTCCTCCTCCCGGTGCCTCTCTTTGTTCCAGACTGCTTGGGATTCAGTCATATATGTACTGTAATTACTTACTGCAAGAGCCCTCTCAAAGTAAGATAGTACAGTTACGTAAGAACTTACCGTAACAGTAGATCTTGAGAGAGAGCTCTTGCAGTAAATAACTCTTCTTCCTGCCCTCCACCCCTGGGCTTTTCAGCTCCTTTTCCAATAGTTGAAATACCGCTCTCTCTCGTCGGCCTTCCTGTCTGGCGGGAAAGAACTGGAAGGTGGGCGTCAGGGACCACCCCTTTATACCGATGTCTCCTGACGCCAGTCACCTGACGTGGGGGCGGTCCCTCGCCAGGGACTGCTAGCTAGAAATTTTTCCGTGGGGTCCTGCCGCTTTCCGGTGTCAGTCCTATATGTAATTACCTACTGCAAGAGCCTCTCTTGAAGATTTACTGTTATGGTAAGTTCTTACGTAGCTGTACTTTACTAAAGTGAGTAATTTTTTTCATTTGGTCTGGCTGTTTTAGGTTTAGCTGCTGCACTCTCCAAGTTTGGTTGTCTGAAGCTGCGCTCAGATGCCCCAACCTTTTGGAGATGCCCATCAGACCAGGAGGTCACTAAACAGGACTTTGGGCCATTTTCCCAGGTCCACTTGCTGCTCTTCAGAGTTGGCTGAGTCATGGAACCCCACACACCTTGCCGGGGCTTTGTTGGAGTCTCCAGTGGTATTGTCAGGTGGATCATCAGTTCTTTCTGGGGGGTAGGGGGCAGTGGAGAACCTACCTTGGTTCGTTCACAGTTGGTGACTGGCAACCCCTGATTCAAACAACGTGAAGTCTTTCTGTATTCTGACAATATGCAGTTAGTCCCAGCACTTGAACTGTTCTGGAGAGGAAAGGTTTAACTCTGTGCAACAGCAGCATAGAACGTTGAGCTCGAGCTCGGTTTTCAAACCTCTGTCATCTGGTAACCAACAGATTCTTTACTCTGCCTAACTGAGAAGTCACTCTGGAGATCTCTTCTTCGCCTCGGTTCGGTAAAAGTAAAAAAGGCATTCGGTTGTTCAACCGATTTATTATTATCTCTCTACGGTACAGGTAGTGTTGTAGAAAGGTAGTGATATTGTTATTTTGGAAATTGTTTTTTCTTCGTTTTCCTATTGGTCAGTCCAGTTGGGAACTGACCTTTGTTTGTGTTTGAATTTTTTCTGGGATTTAGTAGTGGTGGTGTCCGGTTCCTATCGGTTTGAAAAAAACTGACTTTATCTGGTTTTTCACACAGCCCGTGACACGGTTGGTAACCGACAGGGGAGTTTTACCTGGCTTGAAAGCTGTAAAGGGTAATTTGTGTAGTGTCGCCATGTCTGAGAAACCCAAGGGGAAAAAAAATGGTCCCACTGGTTTCAACACTGTACTGAGTGTGGGGAGGCTTTTACCAAGGCTGACCCCCACCTCATCTGTGTTTATTGTCTGGGGCTTGACCACCTCAAAACAGACTGCCAAATATGTTAGAATTTTCCTAAAACCACTCTGGAAAAAAGATTGAGTAGACTGAAGGAAAAGGAGGCCGAGAAGTCCGCTGATCCAGATGGCCAGCTTGGTTCGTTTTCAGCCAAACCTGAGGAGGTGCCCACTGAGCTGGGCGATACCTTTTTGGGCAAAAGGAGATCCATCTCTGAGGGGTAGGCTCCAGCTAAAAGAAAAATGAAGTCGTCCGGTTCGGATCTAGTACCGCATACTCCAACCACTGATGAAATAACCAAAGCAATCAGTATTGTTCAGTCGCTTCGCTCGGTTCCGTCCGAACTGACACCGCCAGTTCGGCAGTTGGTTTGGTCTGATCCAACTCCATCGGATTACGATCCAGATGCATATTGTAATGTGGAATGGGAGGGAGACGAAGAGTATCCTGATGATGACGACGATGACAGTGACTTTGGAGGCCTAGATGTGCCTATTGAACCAGACATCTCCCCATTCAGGCCTTCCATTGTCTCTCCTTCCAGGCTTTCTGAGTCCCCTTCCCACTTTTTGTTCTACAAAAAAGTGGCTGAAACTCTGCAGCTCCCAATAATGGAAGCTGCTGAGGAGGAAGAAGAGCCTGATTTTGTTGAAATGATGGACATCCCAGAGTCCAAGAGACTGTCTATTCCTCTTCATAAATCCTTGGGGAAACAGACATGAAAGATTTTGCAAACACTTAACTCCTTACCTCCTGTGGATAAAAGAATGGACAGGAGGTGTATGATCTCACTTCGAGAAACAGCTCTTGCAGCAGGTTACACCATTAGGACTGAAGCTAGGACCCCATGAAAAAATTCTAGCTAGCAGTATCCAGTGGGGGACCACCCCTAACGTCAGCCCCTCCCCGACGTCAGGCATCACATGAAAGGGGGCGGTCCCCCAGCATCCCCAGTTCTTTTCCTGCCGTTGACTCGGCAGCATCGGCCTCACGGACGCCTGAACAGACGAACGACGTGTGAAATCTTTAAAAATCATTTTTTCTACAATTACTCCATGTCTTCTTCTCCTACTCCCTCTCTCGAAGGATACCCCTCCAGCAAGCAGATCCCTTTTGCCGATCACCGCATAGCCTTCGTGAAGTGTCTGGGCCCGAAGCACGATACCCAGGCCTGTTCAGTCTGCAAGCAATTTAACAGCAGGACCCAGATTCCCCGCCAAAAAGGCCCTTCAGGGGTTTCTTCTTGAGGAGAAACTTAAAAAGATGGAAAAAGAGACATTCCTCCAAAGGGGAATCCTCCCATAAATCTGGGAAACACCAGGACTAGCATCGGGACTCTGGTAGGTCGAGATCCCCAAGCTGGGCCTCAGAGTCTAGAGCCAGCTCCAGCTCCACATGATCTGATCGATCGCCTTCCCGGGCTCGCTCCCAGCCACCCCCAGTTAAGGTAAAGTCTTCAGGGGGCTCCTCAGCCTCTCTGCACCTGCTCAAAACTTCTCGGGTGCCCGACTAAGCCGCCCAGCTGGAATCCTCAGACCAGCATAAGGCCAAGTATTCCTCCAAATCTAGTGGGGCATCAGACCAACACTGGAACACCGACCACCGGTCCATCTCCCAACCTCCAAAAGCCCCGGGGAGGAAGACCCTTGAGCTGATGTCTTTTAAACGGATGTCGGAGTCGAAGAAGGCATCTGACCCAGCACCCGCCAAATGGACTACAGAACCGACGCTGGTTGACATTAGACGTCAGGGGTCTTCAGGAGAAGAGGTCACTGCGCCGCCTGATGACCAGACAGGCGACACGGAGGATGCCGGCTTGCCCAGGGAAGCGTCACCAGATCCGGTGGTTCCCCATGACCCGATGCCCGACCCCGGCGACAGGCCTACACCGACGCCAGGCCCGTCGTCGGGCATGAATCTGCAGGATGTAAAAGACCTGTTCACTTTTTGGTGGGAGACCATTAAAAAGGATGTGGTTCCCACCAAGCCTCTTCCACCTCCACCTCCTCCTCGAGGCAGTGTGAGCGAAGCCCCTGACCCCCTAAAGAGCCAACACCAACTCCTAGGGGCAGATCCAAAGAGCGAAAGAGATGCTCATCAAGATCTCACTCAGGGTCTCCTAGCCATAGACGACCCAGAAGCAGACGACCCTCTCTGGGGGATGACTCCAGGCCGGATATGACCGATACTTCCAGGTCGCCAGCCCCCTTTAGTCTCCCATCACCAGACCCACGAGACCTTCCCAGGTCACCACCAGATGATCCCTCATTCTTGGAAATTATGAGGCACATCCAAGAAAACAGGGTGGGAGACAGAGGACTTAAACCCCAAGAGACAACGCCTTGCCCATTATCTCAGGCAAAAGGACCCGTAGCCTGTGGTGGTCTCACCGTTGGTGGACACGTTGCAGTCGTCACCAAGGCTACTTGGAAGTGTCCACATTCGACTCCGGCTGTTCTTAAAAAGGCTGACCTCGTCTACAGGGCTCCATTGGAGGACCCGTATTTGGCGCAGCAACCCCTGGCCGATTCCCTGGTCATTACAGCGTCTCATGATCGGTCTCAGCTTGAGTACCCAGCCTCTGGAACAGGAGTCTAAGCAATTAGATTCAATGGGGAGACACATGTATGTGGCTGCTACATGCTCTATAAGGTCTTTGAGCTACCTCACGTACATGGTGCAGTTTCAGAACGCCCTTTGGGAACAGGGCCAAGACCTTATGAAGGATTTCCCGGATGGCGACAAGAAGGATGAATTGCTCAATCTCCTTCAGACTGGGTCAGATGTGGGGACCCAGGTTCTCCGAGCTGCTTACGATCCAGGGGACTCGGCAGCCAGGGGACTAGCCACAGGCGTTTGTCTCTGGAGACAGTCTTGGCTGAGAGTCTCTGGCTTTAGTCCAGACGTCCAAAAGAACATCTTGGATGTCCCTTACAATGGAGCTGTCCTGTTCAGTGAGGAATCTGAAAGGGTCATCACCAGGCTACAGGACGCTGGGGAGGCAATCCGGACTGTACAGGCCATGAACAGGCCCAAATCTGGTTCCTTTCGTAGGAACCAGAACTGTTTTTGCAGCCGGCAACAACCACGTTACAGCCAGCAACCCAGGGGCAACCTCGATCATAAAGGTCAAGCCAGGTTGCCCGCAGGCCAGGGGCCAAAAACACCCTAAGTCCGCCCAGCCCACGGGGTCCAATACCACCACAGCATGACTCCTTCCTGGCCCCCCGACCCTCCTCTGGATCAAAGGGTCGAGAAGGTCTGGGTCGCATCTCTCATCACCTTTCGGGATGGCAGAAGATAACCTCCAACCGGTGGGTGTTGCAGTTGGTAAGTCGAAGACACACTATCGAGTTCCTCGACCATCCACTGTCCAGACCTCCCCAGCTCTCCCGCTGTTCGGGTCAGCATGCCCTGCTCATCCAGCAGGAGGTCTTGGCTCTCCTGAACAAGGAGGCCATAGAGTATGTTCCACTGAACCAGAGAGGAAAAGGTTATTATTCTCACTTCTTCCTGGTTTCAAAGAAAATAGGGGACTTACGCCCAATTTTAGACCTCAGTGACCTCAACATCTTTATGTTGTACAAACACTTTCGCATAGTGATCCTTCCAGGCCTCATTCCCGTGCTCAAAGAGGGCACATGGCTGGCGTCACTGGACATGCAGGACATGCATGCCTACATCTCCTGATCGCTCAAGCGCATCAAAAGTTTCTGCATTTCAAGTTTCTGGGACGCCACTACCAGTTCCGAGCTCTCCCCTTCGGACTGTCCTTGGCATCTCGGGTGTTCACGAAGTGTATAGCAGTCGTGGCAGTGGCTCTCAGGAGACAGGGCCACTACGTGTTTCTGTAGCTAGACGACTGGCTCTTCATGGCACCCTCACGGGACGCCCTCATGTGTGCGATCTAGGATACCTGTTCCCTCTTCCAATTGTTGGGCATCACCATCAACCAGGAGAAGTTGCACCTTGTTCTGTCTCAGAACTTGCAATTTATAGGGGCAATTCTGGACACCTCTCAAGGGAGGGCATTCCTTCCTCAGGACAGGGCGGAACGCACCAGATCCCTCATAAAGGAAATAATGGAAAAGAAAGTGGTACAAGCCAGGACCATTCTTTGCCTGCTCGGACACATGGCAGCCACCATTGCAACAGTTTCCCTAGCTCGACTCCATATGCGGGTCACCCAGTGGATGTTATGGGCCCAGTGGGACCAGAAACAAGATCATCTGCAGCATCCAGTCCGGATCACGAATGCCGTCATCCGAGACTGGCACTGGTGGCTTGTCCCAGACCATCTATCGACGAGAGTCCCCTTCATTGTGCCACCTTCTTCAGTAACTCTTTCCACGGACGCCTCGGGGTCCGGATGGGGAGCTCACCTCAACAGGGGCAGGACTCAAGGCTCCTGGTCGTCTCTAGAGTCTCGCCTTCACATAAACATTCTAGAGATGAGAGACGTCCTGTACGCCCTACAGGCCTTCCAGTCAGAGATTCCACCGGGTACCCTCCTGGTACAAACAGACAATACCGTGGTGATGTACTATCTCAGCAAGCAAGGAGGCACTCATTCCTTCCCCTTTTGCAGGGAGGCCCAGAGGGTTTGGAATTGGGTACTACAACACGGCGCAGAAATCATTGCAGTACATGTTCCCGGAGTGGACAACACTATCGTGGACAGTCTAAGCTGGTCACAGGCCAGAGTCCACAAATGGGAACCGCTTCAGGAAGTCGCAGAGGACCAGTTTCGCAGATGGGGGACACCAGAATTAGACCTCTTTGCGTCCCCATCCAGTGCAAAACTGCCCAATTTCTGCTCGCTAGATCCAGGGCCTGGTGTTTTCTGGCGAGACACGTTGTCCCTCTTTTGGACAGACAGATTCCTGTACGCTTTCCTGCCCTTCCCCTTGATCCAGAGGGTTCTATTGAAGCTCCAACAAGAGCAGGCATCTCTCATTATGATAGTGCCCTTTTGGCCCAGGCAAATTTGGTTCCCTCTTGCATCAACTGGCCCAGGAACCTCCAGTGCCTCTGCCATTCAGCTCTCGCCTTCTGTCCCAGGAGGCAGGCTCCTTGGTCCATACGGATCTTCGGTTGCTGAACCTGCATGCCTGGCTCCTAAGGACATAGCAGTCCTGATATCCGGGGTCTCTCAGGAAGTTGCAGATGTTTTAGTGGCAGCCGGAAAACTCTCCACTCACACCACCTACGCCATGAAGTGGTATAGATTATGTACCTGGGCTCAAGCTCGTGGATTGACCGCATTGGATTGTTCGGGGAGGTCAGTTTCAGATTACCTCCTATCCCTTTATGAGGCAGGGCTTGCCTACTCCTCCATTAAGGTACACCTATGCGCCATTTCGGCATACCATTCACTGATAGGTCACAGGTCTCTAGCTCAGCTAGAGGCTTCCCATGCCTTCATGCTTGCCATCCTGCATTTGAGACCTCCCATCAAAGACCCGATTCCACCTTGGGATCTTCCCTTTGTTCTAGAGCAGCATACACTGCCTCCTTTTGTACCAGTGGAGGATTGCGAGCTGTGTCTCCTCGCCTGGAAGACGCTCTTTTTAGTTGGCGCTACTTCTGCCAGAAGAATTTCTGAGCTTCATGCACTGGTGTGCAAGGATCCATATTTGGTTTTTCACTAGGACGGGGTGTCCTTAAGAACAAATCCTAAGTTCCTTCCCAATGTGGTCTCGGCTATCACACTTAACCAGGACATAGGCCTTCAGGTGTATTACCCCAATCACTCTAACAGAGGAGAAGCCCTATTATACACCCTGGATGTACATAGGAGCCTCAGATACTCTCTGGCCAGAACCAGAGCCCATCGCAAGTCGGACCAGCTCTTTGTTTCCTTCGCACACAGGATGCAAGGCGCACCTGTATCTAAGCAGTCACTCTCCAGATGGCTAGTGAAATGTATCTCGTTCTGTTACCAGAAGCACAACAAACCTTTACCGGGACCGGTAAAAGGTCATTCTACGAGGGGGGTGGTGGCTACCTCCTTCGCTGCGCTCAAGAACGTCTCCACATCAATCATCTGTGCAGCAGCAACCTGGAGTACTGTACACACCTTCATCAGGCGTTACAGTCTAGATATTGCCTCTAGGCGCAGAGCAAGTTTCGACTTGGTGGTCCTTCATGGACTTTTGTCCTGAAATCTGACCAGCATCTCTCCTGTCCTCCTCCCGATAAGGAAATAGTTCCCTAACTGCTTGGGAATCAGTCCTAATGGTGTAACCTGCTGTAAGAGCTGTTTCTCAAAGTAAGATAGTACAGCTACATAAGAACTTGCCATAACAGTAGATCTTTGAGAACAGCTCTTGCAGCAGGTAGTTTCCCTCCCACCTTCCCCTCTGGAGGTTGAGTCTTCTGACTAGTTTCTAGGCTACAGCATCTTTGACGCCATCCTACTACAAATCTTCCTTTGGAAGCAGATAGTCGGTCTCCCCTTCAGATGTCACCTTTGGGCCGGGAGTCTCCAGCGGGAGAACTGGGGATGCTGGGGGACCTCCCCAATTTATGTGATTCCTGACGTCAAGGAGGGGCGGTCGTCTGGGGCAGTCCCTCGCTAGATACTACTAGCTAGAATTTTTCTGTGGGGTTTTGGCTCCTGCCGGCTTCATTCCGAATGGTGTAACCTGCTGCAAGAGCTGCTCTCGAAGATCTACTGTTACGGTAAGTTCTTACATAACTGTACTTTATCAGGCTCCGGTACAGAGTTTTTATACAGTCATTGCAGCCATGTTGGGGTAGTGCAGGCTGCAGCCTGTGACAGGGCTAATATTCCTTTGGCTTCACACCCCCCAGATAAAGATTCCAGGAAGTTGGATGCCATGGCCAAGAAACAATACTTGGCATCCTCTTTGGGGCCCAGGCAGGCAAGTTATATGGCCTACACAGCCCGGTACCAGAAGTCCAGGTGGGATACGGTTCTGGAACTGGCTAAACAGGCTTCCCCCCAGCTGGCCAGAGAGCTGGAGGAAGTGGCTGCTGATGGAATTGAGGCATCCAAGGTACAATTCCATACTGCCGTAGACTCTAATGATGTGGCATCGAGAGTCATGGCTATGTCTGTGTCTCTCAGGAGATTTGCTTGGCTCAGATGTACTAGCCTTTCCCAGGACACCCAGGCTAAGGCCATGGATTTCCCTGTGGTGGGTAACTCTCTGTTTGGGGAGCAGACAGAGGCTTACATGAAGAAAATGGACGAGTATAGGACCACCTACAGGACTG
Organism: Neoceratodus forsteri; assembly: GCA_016271365.2. NCBI lineage: Eukaryota > Metazoa > Chordata > Ceratodontiformes > Ceratodontidae > Neoceratodus > Neoceratodus forsteri. Next base: position 681,179,981 of record CM057453.1, on the reverse strand, counting down.
CACAGGCCAGAGAAAGGCAAGCTACTCCTCAAAAGCAGCAGTCTGGGGCAGGCCTTTTCACCAAGCCCAGGCTTCCTCTTCTTTCCCACAGAGGGGGTTCTTTCGAGGGAGAGGTAGGAGGGGGATGAGCAGGGCTGTGTCCTCTTTCCAGTCCAAGGCTCTGCCAAACAGACACCCTGATGTGTCAGCCCGAGTCGACGCCCCTATTCCAGTAGGAGGGAGGCAGGCTGGCTCACTACTTCCAGGCCTAAAAGGCTGTTACCTCAGACAAGTGGGTCCTGGAGGTAGTAAGCCAGGGACTGGCTCTCAGTTTCAAAAGATTCCCAAAAATGAGGGTCAGATCCTTTCCACCTGCAACCATCTCAGAAACCATTGCTGTAGAAGCAGAGGTTTCTTCTCTGCTGGCTCTCAGAGCTGTGGAGAAAATTCCTACTCAACACAGGGGCAATGGTCTGTACTCCAGATACTTCCTTACCCCAAAAAAGACAGGGGAGTGGCGACACATCCTAGACTTAAGGTAATTGAACAAACATATCACAAAACCAAAATTCAAAATGGTGACTCTGGGACTAATTCTTCCTTTTCTAAGGCCAGGGAATTGGCTAGCATCCCTGGACCTCAAGGATGCTTATTTCCACATTCCTATCAGGTGCTCCCACAGAAAGTACCTCAGGTTTGAGTTGCCTTCAGGCCATTATCAGATCAGGGCCATGCCCTTCAGCCTAACATCAGCTCCATGGGTGTTTACGAAGTGTCTGGCAGTAGTAGTTGCCTTCCTCAGAAGGCAGGGTATATCTGTCTTCCCCTACGTGGACGACCGGCTCATTGTAGGTCAGTCCTCCGACCAGGTCATGTCAGCTCTGGAAATCACTCTGAACCTGTTCAGCTCTCTGGGGTTCCTCCTCAATCTTCCCAAGTCAGTTCTCGAACCAGTACAAATCCTTACTTTTATAGGAGCAGAATTAGATACGGTCCAGGCAGAGGCCTTCCTTCCACTAGCAAGGGTAAAGGCACTTACAGATCTCACTTCCTCATTTCGCCCTCTGGTCTCTCATCCAGCAAGACACTTTCTACAACTCCTAGGCCACATGGCAGCTTCTACTGCAGTGGTACAGGGAGCCAGGTTTCAGACGAAGGACATTCAGTTCCACCTAAGGTCTTTTTGGTCTCAGAAAAATGACTGTCTCACCAAACTGATTTCAGTGACTCAGACTCTGGTCCAAGCTCTCCAGTGGTGGCTGGATCAGGACAATCTCAGACAAGGTGTCCCATTCCTCAGTCAAGCTCCCTCAGTGGTCCTAACCACAGATGCTTCTCCCCTAGGGTGGGGAGCCCATTTGGGAGCTCTCACGGCCCAGGGTGTTTGGGCTCTACAAGAGTCTCTCCTTCATATCAGTCTCCTGGAACTCAGAGCAGTATTCCTAGCCCTTCAGATTTTCTCAGACTCTGAGGCAAAATGGTGCAGGTCAGGGCAGACAGCACCACCACAATGTGGTACATCAACAAGCAAGGGGGCACTCGGTCCATGGCCTTGTGCGCAGAGGCCATGAAACTGTGGTCTCTAGCCTACTCCCTTCAGGCTTCCCTGACAGCAGTTCATCTTCCAGGGAAGGACAGTGTGCTAGCAGATGCTTTGAGCAGAATCTCCCAGGGCCATCACGAATGGTCCCTGGACCCTCTCATCCTGAAAGTAATCTTCACCAGATGGGGCACTCCGGAGATAGATCTCTTTGTAGCCCCGGACAATCACCTATTTCTCCTGTTCTGCTGCAGACCTCCAGTCCTAGGGACTGTTCCTCTGGATGCTCTCATATTGGATTGGAGGGGCAGGTTCCTCTTACCTCCCTCCCCCACCCCCACCCCCGTTATTCAGAGTTCTAGTCAAGATCAGGTCTCAACCCTGTACATTGATACTAGTGGCTCCAGACTGGGTCACACAACCTTGGTACCCTCTGCTGTTGTCCCTGGCAGTGTCTCTCCCCCTGTCTCTTCCTAAGAGACACAATCTCCTAACCTCCTCTCGGGAGAATTTGGTACCCCAATCAACAGTCTCTCGATCTCAAAGCCTGGCTCTTGAAGAGTTAGAATATGCATACTTGCATCTTTCTCAGGGAGTACTGGATATTTTGAAGGTCTCTAGGAAACCTACCAGAAAAACATATAATTCCAAATGGAGAAGATTCAGCATTTGGTGTTCTCAGAGGGGCATTCAGCCAGAGAGTGCAGACATTGCTACAGCCTTAGATTATCTCGTTAACCTTAGTGGCTTAGGCCTTAGGCCTGCAACTCTGAAGGTTCACCTAGCAGCTGTCTCTGCTTTCCTTTCAGCAGGGAAGGGCTCTTCCCTGGCATCTCATCCTGTTTTCAGTAAGTTCTTCAAAGGTCTGGTTCACATCAACCCTCCTTTTAGAGAGCCTATTCCGGTTTGGAATCTAAATGTCTGCATTGCTCAGCTTATGCAATCACCCTTTGAACCTCTGGCTTTGGCTGAGCTTAAGTACTTGACCTGGAAAACTGTGTTCCTGGTAGCTGTCACTTCTACCAGGCGGATTAGTGAATTACAGACACTGTCAGTTGAACCTGACTTTATCTCCTTCCATAGAGATAAGGTGGTCCTTAGAACAATAGGAAGTTCTTACCTAAAGTAGTATCAGATTTTCATCTGAACCAATCTATGTCTCTGTTTTTTTCACTGATCATTCTTCTTCAGGAGAAAGAAGATTACACAGTTTGAATGTTAAAAGGCACTTAGCTACTACATAGAGCATACTAAGGCACACAGAAATGACAGTCTTCAATTATTTCTCACTTATGGGGAAGTGGGAAAAGATAAGTCTGCTGCTAAAAGAACTGTTGCCAATTGGATTGTCTCTTATATACAATTCTGCTATGCCAAGTTAGGCAAAGAACCTCCTTCGAGCCTGAGGGCCCACTCGACTAGGGGTACAGCTGCTTCTCTGGCTGCTGCCAGAGATATACCCTTGGTAGAAATCTGTAAAGCAGCCACCTGGAAAACAGTCCATACATTCACCAAGCATTACTCTCTGGACATCCAGACTAAGAATGATGCTAGGTTCGGTACAGCAATACTGCAGAACCTGTTCCCAAAGTACGGTTCTGTGCCCCCTCCTCCTGGGGGAAACTGCTTGGTAGTCTGCATATTGTCAGAATACAGCAAGACTTCATGTTGTTTGAAGAAAAAATGACTCACCATAGTAATGTTGTTTCTTCTAATGGAAAACCCGGGTGACTCTACTAATTTTCCTAAAAAGAGCGGTGGCTCCTCCTTTTCCATGTGATGACAACTACCTCCATCTCTCGCAGGGCCCCTCGTTTGGGCCTCATACCTTAGAGGTTCTCCTATCAGCTTCTCCCTTTCGTCAGAGGGTTAAGCTATCCTCCTTGTCAACAGGCTTCCTTTCAAGGAGGTCCTGCCGAGATGTGTTTTTTTTCCCCTTGGGGAGGTCTTTGCTTAGGAGTGGAGGACAGTCGCTTCCCTATGTCCTTGGACTGACAGGGCTTTGCTATCTAGCTTCTTTGTGGCTATCTCCTGGACCTCCCTTCTGGTTTTCAAGACGTTGCTCTTTTTCAGGTCAGGAGCCCCCTTCTCCCCCGAGTGGTGTCGAAGCGATATAACGATTAAAGACATTGGCCCTTCCCAATCTGGTCAGTCTCCTGGACCACGTCAGGGATAGCATACTGTTTCCCTCTCCTCTGTTCTTCTTTTTCCTTCTTCTTTCTTCTTTTCCTTCCTCTTTCCTCCTGACCTGCTCAGAGGTTTGGGCCCCCTTCCCTAAAAACCCTTAGGCTAATTTTCTGTCCTCTCACTTGGCTTTATTCCTAATTCTGTTTATTTCCTTTCCCTTTCCTATCCCTCAGGCTCCCTTGTCCTGCCCTGCTTTTTCCCTTTGCTATGCTTCTCTCCAGTGTGCAGAACTGGGACTGAGGAGGAATCTGCATCAGTTACTGGCCAACCCATGAGCGCCACATAGTGCATCGGTCTTGAGGACGGCGCCGTCTCGACGTCGGCTCCTCACTTTACAAACAAAAAGTTGCCAGCCAGAACCCACTAGTGATGAATGGTGAAGATACACATCAAAAATTATGGTAGGTACGTAATTTTCATTTTTTGCACACAAAGTGCAAATTGGGACCAGTCCCATACTTGGGTGTGGGACTCTTAGTGCTGACTTTTAAGTACTTACCACAACTGAAGACCTTCCTGAATATCTTAATACAGTATGACTCACCTGCCCACCATCCCCTTCCCTTCTCTGTGTGATACCAGGGCTATTGGGCAGCTCACCCCTAATGTGGGTATCCAGTCTTGCTGACAATCCACCCACTTTCTCTTCAGTCTCTGCCCAGGGTGTTACTCGAGTAAAACTAACAAAAAAATTTTTTTTTTGAAAAATGTAAACCAAAAAAATAAACTTTTTTTTTTTAATTGCCTATTACTTAACTCCCCTCCCCGTCTTCATCCAAATATATATCCAAAAAATGATTTGTTTCCCTTCCCTCCTGCCTCTCATCAGTCCTCTCCCCAGTTATGCCTGTTCCATATTCTCTGTACTGCAGAGATCAGTGAATCTTCTCCATTCTTCATCGCCGTTCCTCTTCTGGGCAGTCTGCCTTCTTCTGTCGCCTTCCAGTTCTCTGGAACCAGCTGCCCTCTTCTCTCTGCCACTCCACCACCTCTGGCCCTTTTGGGTACCAGCTGAAACTCCTTCACTCTGACCTGCTCTCGTTTCCCCTAAGAGGTCCTCCCTGTCTTACACTGGCAGAACTGGGATCTGGTTTTCTCCCTATCCAAACTGGGTGCCTAGTGCACTGCCTGCTCTTTTTAGTTAACATTTCTATGGCAACATTTTCAGTATCTTACATATACACTTGGCTTGATAAGGGTATGCATATTTGCACTTTAAACTGTTCCAAGTTGTACCTGCAAATTATTATACTTTGTGACTGCACTTTATTTCTGTAACCTGAAGTGCAGTGTGATTTGTTTGTTGTTCCCCCATTTCCCTCTCCCCTGGGTCACATTTTGGGTATATCCCTAGTAGTATCCTGGCTTTCTAACCACAGGAAATCTTACTGTATTCTGACATATGCAGTATTGTCCCACCATAGTACTGCCCCGAAGCTGAAAAGATTAATAGAACCTATGCAAATGAGAGAATGCTAGGCTCAAGCTTGGTTTTCAAACCACCGTCCCTGGTAAACAATCCATCAACCATCAGATTCTTCACTCCGCTTGACTACTCAGATGCCTTAGAGAATCCTCTGCATCTTTTTCAAAAGTCACGTTATTTTTCTTGGTTTTCTACCGCTTTAAGTTGAATTTTTAAACCACTTTCTCTGGTTCACAAGGCAAACTAGTTTCGACAGAAAGAATTAGGTACTGTAAGTCCTCGGTTTCTGTCTGGTTCTCCGGTCTGGAACCACCATTTTTCTTCCTTTTTTTTCTGGTAAGTTTAAACTTTTCTGATTTACAGATTTGTGAGAACATTATCGGGCTAAACCTTGGTTCATTCTTTGGTCCTTAAACCAACCCGAAAAAAAAAAAAAAAAGAAAATGTATTTGGGGTAGCTGGCCATGTCTCGGACGCCTAAGAAAAAAGAACTGGCCCAACTGGTTTCCAGCACTGTACCAAGTGCAGGGAAACTTTTGCTAAAGCTGATCCCCATTTGATGTGTGTTTTCTGTCTCGGATTTGACCACTTGGAGTCCGATTGCGAAATTTGCAAGAATTTTCCTCAGTCCACGCTGGACAGGCGATTGAACCGCTTGAAGGAGAAAATATCTGATACAACCGCTGAACCGGTTACAGACAAATCTTCCAACTCTAAAGGTGCTGCTGAACTGGGAGAAACACCCTCTGACCAGGGTGTCGGTTCGCAGACAAAGAAACGCACCGCTGAACAGGCCACTGAACCGGCAACTGCGGGCAAGAAAAGGAAAGAGAAACACACAGAACCGCAATCAGTGAAACTGTCGGTTCCAACTGCAGAGGAGATAGCTAACACTATATGGATTATTCAGTCCATTCAGTCTCCTCCGGTTCAAATTCCACGGTCCTCAGTTAAAATTCCTCGGGTTGTGCCCCCAGGTTCTCTTTCTCTGTTCCCGGTCCCCTCGATCCTGGTTCTGAGATCATAGAGGAGGGTGAGGAGGACTGGCATTTTGAGGAGGAAGAAGAAGAGAACTTTGGAGAACTGAGAGAACCGGAGGTTCTAGGGACATGGATATGTTGTTCATCCGCACTCTCTGGCAGGTATCCTTGCCGCTTTAATTCTTGCCGGAAGGTCTTCAAGCTGGCTCCTCCCACCCACCCGGGTGGTAAAACTCTCGGCTCCGCCCCATGATGCCAGATCTTCCTTACCGCTTGGAAGCTCAGGTTCCCTCCTTAGCGCTCTGCGTTTTAGACTGGATCCTAATTCTTCGGTTCGTCCGAAATTAGTTTTGAAGTTTTCTAGACTTCGGTCTTCATCTTCCCTCGTGGCTCGATGGACAAATCTGTTCCGGCTTCCGGAGGTGCCCTTGCAGGCAGAAAATGTCCAGGACAGATCTGCACTCCTCGTGCATCTACTGCTTAGGCCTAGATCATGACCTCGAGCTTACTTGAGTTGTGCCGTTCTTTCTCGGCCAGTTTTCTTGATGATCGCGCTGCCTGTTTGAAGCTCGGGCGCCCCGAGAAACATTTTCCGCTGGTAAAATCCAAAGAGGCTCGTTGGGCGGTGTCCTCGGCAGCTGGCTCTGCTGAGCAGCTTGAGCAGATGATCGCCCTCGAGGAGGAGGCGGCCCAGGCCGCATCTTCTTCCTCCTCGGCCGCGGCATTTATCCCGCTCTCTCTGAGTTCCTCGTATACAGCTTCGTTCAAGGTGCTTTGCCAGTCCCTTTCCACAGAAGGAGAGGGGCCTTCGGGACATTCTTCTCAGCCCAAGAAAAGGGAATCGAAAGGTAAGTCCCATCATTGGCGTTCGTAGGAGCGGGAGAGGTCCCCTTCCCCGGGCAGCCGACCGTCGACTTCGGTCGAGGTTGCGGCTGAGGCCGCTGGCTTCACGGTACCCCCGTCAGGCCAGCCTGCCGAGACTTCCATCGACAAAGTCGAGATTTTTCTCGATCCATTAGATGGGCTGTCGACTGGAGAAGCCGACAACCCTACTTCACCGGTTCCCCTGGTGGATACCGAGGATCTGCCTGCTCCTTCAGGACCGCAGTCCCCAGTTAAAGTTCTCGAGCCGAGGGAAGAGCGGGTATCCTCCGCCCCTTCCCAGCCCTACCCTCGGTCCCCGACCTCTTCACAGTCCAGCCGTTCCCGCCGACATCGGCGGTCTTGGTCTCGTTACCGGTGTAAGCGGCAATGCCGTTCTTCCTCGTCCTCCTCCTTGGGTGAGGAGAGGCTATGGCGCAAGTTGAGCCGGCGCTACGAGGATCTTATGTGGCAGCAGTTGCTGTTGTCCGGGCCTAAGCCGACCCCGGCCATCAAGTGGCTGTCGCCTGAACGGCCGAAGCAACCACTCGTTCCAGTCGAGTTGCCCGCTTTAGGGCCAGTTGCTAAGCCGAAACCAGCTGGTCCACCGATTGTGGTGGAACCTCTGCCTCCACAACCGAAGTCGGGGGCACTGACCAAGAATTCTCGGTCGGGTCATGGCTTGCCCCACAGGTTGTCTGTCACCCTCACTCCCGACCATCCTCGGCAAGTGGAGGGTGGCTGAGGGCCGAGGCAGCTCTTCGCAGACTCTTCGGTATCTGACGACGATTCCTCCCTGTTCTCCAGGCAGTGCGATCTGGAGTCCTCCGGGGGCCAGTCAGTGGACGATAGCCCATCGTCGTCCTTGGGTCTGCTTCGACTCATGTCGGAGTCCACCGGGATACAGCTGAGCCAGTGTCCAGGCGGGTCAAGTATCCCCTGGCGGAGATTCTGGACCGGGGGGATTCTCCCTCGGAGGCCTTTCCGGTGGCTGAGGCCATTGTCGGCCCAGCCTTGGAGATTTGGCAGTGGCCTGCTTCCCGTCCTGTGCCCTCGGCCAGGATGGCTAGGAAGTATGCGGTCCCTACCGGCTCTTTGCCCGGTTTCATGGAACAACCCTCTGCCGAGGGGTTAGTCACCGACAGCGTTTTCCGGTGTTCCGGTAACGCTCGGGATGTGGACAAGCCCCCCGACAAAGAGTCCAAAAAGCTGGACTTTGCCGGGCGCAAGGTGTACGCTGCGTCCTCCCTCGGCCTCCGACAGGCCAGCTCGGCTGTGCTGATGGCACACTTCTCCCACGCCCTCATGGGCTCCCTGGATGAGGTTGTTCCTCACCTCCCGCCTGACCTGCAGACCACGGTCCACCAGGTGCAGGACCAGGTTAGGGCGGTGGCGAAGCAGCAGCTCCAGACTGCTCTGCACATAGGTGATTCCTGTGCCAGGTCAGTAGTGGCCGCGGTGCCATGCGACGCAGGGCGTGGCTGAGGATATCCACCTTCACGGCGGATACCCAGCACAAGTTGGCGGATGTCCCCTTCTTGGGGACTGACCTCTTCGGCCCTGGAGTGGAGGGACACCTCCAGCGGATCGAGAAGTCCAATGCCACTCTGGACTCAGTCACCTCCGCCCAGAGGGACAAAGGCCGCCGTCAGCAGCAGAAGTCCTTTCGTCCTTCGGTCCCTGCTTCTCGACCGGCCCAGCAGCACCAGCAACAGGGACAGCAGGCTGGCGCTTGGCGTCCCAAGCCCAAGCCGACAGCTTCCTCCAACAGGAAGCAAGGAGGTAAAGGCCCGGGAGGTCCCTCGGCCGGTTCTTCCTCCAAGCCTGCCCAGTGACGGGTTTAGGGGTGCCGCCCCCAACCTCGTCCTCCCCTGGGTTCCCCCATGGGGGCGGCTCCCCACTTCCTTTCTGCCTGGTCGCTATCACCACGGACCGCTGGGTGTTGGAGGTGGTAGAAAGGGCCTGCCTCTGGAGTTGAGCAGGTTCCGCCTTTCGAGCCGTCGCCCCTCAGGGGCCGCAGGAGATCCCAGCCTCGCTGTCGGCCCGCCCGGGCCGATACTGCCCTGCTCCTCGAAAAAGAGGTAATCAGGAAGGTGGCAGATCCTCCTCCAGACCCAGGGTTTGTGTCCAGGTACTTTCTGATCCCAAAGCGGACGGGGGGCTGGCGCCCCATTCTCGACCTGCGTGACCTGAACAAGTTCCTAAGGTCTCGGACCTTCAGGATGTCACTCTGGCTCAGATAATCCCATCCTTGGGCGAGGCATGTGGTTCTGCTCCCTGGACCTCCAGGACACGTTCTTTCACGTCCCAATCCGTCCGTCCCATCAGAGGTTCCTCCGCTTCAAACGGAAGGATCCCTATGAGTTCCGGGCCATGCCCTTCGGCCTTTCCCTAGCTCCCAGGGTCTTCACCAAATGCATGGCAGTGGTGACAGCATTCCTGCGGCGCCGAGGGTTCCGGGTGTACCCTTACCTGGACGATTGGCTGATAGCAGCCCCCTCCAGACTGGAGGCGGAGCGGTCCAGAGATCTGGCCCTCCAGGTTTGCTCTCAGGTTGGCCTCCTCATCAATGAGGCCAAGTCGGAACTCGTGCCAAAGCAGGTGATTCTGTTCATCGGGGCAGAGCTCGACTCTCTGCGAGCCAGAGCACGGCTCCCGGTGGACAGGGCCGAGGTTCTTTCCTCCTTTGCCCAGTCATTTCTGGTTGGGCAGTTGCGCCCTGCCCGGGACTTCCTGCGCCTCCTGGGCCTCATGGCGGCCTGCACCAGCGTGGTCCGTTGGGCCCGTTGGTACATGCGTCCCCTTCAATGGGGACTGGCCAGTCAATGGTCACAACGCCGCGATCCGTTGGACCGGCCTCTGACAGTGACCCAGGAGATGTGGAACGCTCTCCAATGGTGGATCGTTTCAGCACATCTGCAGGAGGGTATCCCATTCGTCCGCCCCAAGCCGACGGTCTCTCTCTCGACCAACGCGTCTCTGATGGGTTGGGGTGCCCATCTGGGGGAACACCGAGCGCACGGCCTCTGGTCCCCTCGGGAGTCCCGATGCCACATCAACCTGCTGGAGCTCCGAGTGGTCCATCTAGCTCTCACTGCCTTCGCTCCGTTTCTACGGGGTCAAGTGGTTCAGGTCCAGGCCGGACAACACCACGACCATGTACTATCTGAACCGCCAGGGCGGAACGCGCTCAATGCTGTTATGCAAGGAAGCTCTCCTCATTTGGTCCCTAGTGCGCAGCCTGGAGGCAGATCTCCTAGCCACTCAAGTGGCAGGAGCCTCCAACACCCTGGCCGATGCCCTAAGCCAGATGGGGCTGCGTCTCACTAGTGGTCTCTCCTGCCGGAGGTAGTACAAGATCTCTTCTCCCACTGGGGCATGCCTCAGGTGGACCTGTTTGCCTCCAAAGAGAACGCGAAGCTGAGTCTGTTCCATGCCCGCCCCCCTCTGCAGGGCTCACTGCAGGGGGATGCCTTCTCGAGGCCGTGGACCCCGGGCCTCTTCTACACCTTCCCCCATGATCCACAAGGTGCTTCTCAAGGCGAGGAGGGACAAGGCGCAGGTGATTCTGGTAGCCCCAGACTGGCCCCGCCAGTTCTGGTATCCAGATCTCCTCAGCCTCAGCTCCAGGCTCCCGAGGCGGCTTCCAGCCCACCCGGATCTGATCTCAGTCAATCAGGGAGGTATTCCATCAGACCTTCAATCCCTGCACCTGGCGGCCTGGTTCCTGGCGGCTAGAGTTCCAGGCTTTGGGTCTTTCCGATGAGGTCCTCAACATCATTGAGGCATCCCGTAGAGTCGACCAGGAAATGCTATGCCTTCAAATGGAAAAGGTTTTCCATTTGGTGTCGAGGAAAGGGCTTGGACCTTCGACTGCCCTTGGCAAGCATTCTGGACTACCTGTGGTCCCTTTCTCAGCAAGGGCTTTGGTCGATGACCCTTAAGGTGCACCTGGCAGCCATCTCTGCCTTGCAGGCGCGGGCAGGAAGCAGTCAGTGGCGCAGGAGAAGGTGGTCGGGCGGCTTTTCAAGGCCTTGACCCATTTCCCCTCGAGTGCGAGCCTCCACCTCCGATAGGATCTACTGTTGGTATTGGCCAAGCTCATGGGCAAGCCATTCGAACCAATGCACAGGTGTGGTCTTTCACACCTGTTGTGGAAGACCGCCTTCTTGGTGGCTATCACGTCAGCCAGAAGGATGGGAGAGCTCCAGGCGCTTTCCATCGAGCCTCCCTACCTGGTCTTCCACAGGGACAAGATTGTCCTGCGCCCCCACCTGAAATTCCTTCCGAAGGTGGTGTCGGAGTTTCACCTTAACCAGGTGTTGACTCTGCTGGTGTTCTACCCTAATCACACCTCGGAGGCCGAGTATGGGCTCCATACTTTGGACCCTAGACGGGCGCTCGCTTACTATAAGGAGCGGACGGCTGAAGTTCGGGGAGAGGTTTGCCAGCTGTTTGTTACCTACGCTGAAGCCGCACCTGGCAGACCTGGAGTAAAGCGGACGATAGGCAGGTGGATCACCTCCTGCATAGAGCTCTGCTACAGGTTGGCGGGCATGGAGTCTCCCAGAGGGATAAGAGTTCATTCTACCCGCCATACCGCTGAATCGGTAGCTGCTTCCAGGGATGTCCCTATCCAGGATATCTGCAGGGCTGCTACCTGGAAGTCAGCACATACCTTTATTACCCACTACCACATCGACCTCGAGTCACGCCGGGATGCTGGTTTTGGGGCCTCGGTTCTCCAGTCTCTCTTTCCCAAGTAAGTACGTACTGGGGTGTGCGCCTTGCCTCCCTCCTCCCGGAGAACTGCTAGGAGTCTGCCAGAAGTGTGGATGAACAACATATCCATGTCCCTAGAATACAGGTTACTCACCTGTAACAGGAGTTCTAGGAATGGTATATGTTGTTCATCCACAACCCACCAGACCTCCCTGGCTTCGACGCACAACCTGAGCTTCCAGCGGGCCAGATCTGGCGTCATGGGGCGGAGCCGAGAGTTTTACCACCTGGGTGGGTGGGAGGAGCCAGCTTGAAGACCTTCTGGCAAGAATTAAAGTGGCAAGGATACCTGCCAGAGAGTGTGGATGAACAACATATACCATTCCTAGAACTCCTGTTACAGGTGAGTAACCTGTATTTTCTCCTGATCCTCACCATCCATACTCGCCTGATAAGGGATCAGAGGATTTTACCTCCCTGTTTGCCTTTATTCAACAAGTGGCTCAGACCCTAGACCTCCACACTCGGGGAACAACAGATGAGGAGGAGGGGGCTGATTATGTGGAGATGATGGATGTGGCTCCAGCAAAAAAGTTGCTTTTTTCCATCCACAAATCCCTTAAAAAACATGTTCTAAAGGTCCTGCAGTTGTTAAAAAAAAAAAAAAAAAAAACTGGATAGGAAGTACTGGGTAGCCAAGTCCAGTGCAGAGTTTTTGTTTGGACTCCCCAGCCACAAGGGTGTTGTGCAAGCTGCAGCCTGTGACAGGGCTAGTTACCTCTGGCATCCCATCCTCCTGATGAGGATTCTAGGAAGATGGACTCACTGGTCAGGAAGTCCTATCTGGGTTCTTCCCTAGCCATTAGACAGGCCACCTACACGGCTTATGTGGCCAGATTTCAAAAATTCCTATGGAGCGCAGTATCCAAAATTGCAGAATCCTGCCCAGAACCTATGGCAGCTGATTTGGCAGAGGCTGTACAAAGGGGTGTTGAGGCATCCAAGTTCCGGTTTAGGATGGCTGTTGATGCCAGTGACACTGCAGCCAGGCTTATGGCTACCTCTGTATCTCTTAGGAGATTTGCATGGCTGAGAACCATTAACTTATCCCAGGACACTCAGTTGAAATCTTTGGATTTCCCCTGTGACCCTTCATCCTTATTTGGCCAACAAACCGAGGCCTATATGAAAAAGATGGATGAATACAAGGTAGCTTACAGGAGTGCAGCAGCCAAAGAAAAGGCAGCTACTCCCCAGAAACAACAGCCCAGGGCTGGAAGAGCATAGCCTTATTGTAGGCCTTTCTTTCAAACCCAGGCCCTTCCGGCCTACTAACCCCAGAGGGGCTATTTCAGGGGCAGAAGGGGTGCTGACAGGGTGGGTTCATGCCCTCAACCGACCCCACAGGTGAAGCAGAACCCCTGAAGTGTCTGTCAGGATCGCCTTCCCTCTCCCTGTAGGGGGCAGACTCGCCCACTGCCTCCAGGCCTGGCAGTATGTAACTACAGACATGTGGGTTCTGGAGGTAATGGGCCAGGGCCTCTCCCTCAGCTTCAAGGCTTTGCCCACGCTGAGGCCAAAGATCTTCAGTCCTCCATCCCCATTAGAATCCCGGCTACTGGAGGAGGAGGAGGTAAAGAAACTGTTACTGGACAAGGCAGTAGAACCAGTTCAAACAACATGAAGTCTTGCTGTATTCTGACAGTATGTAGTTAGACCAACTGGTTCAACTGCCCCGGAGAACCAAGAGCTAAACTCTATGCAGATGCATAGAACGTTGAGCTGGAGCTCAGTTTTCAAACCACTGTCCTCGGTACGTTCTAATAACAGATCAGATTCTTTACTCCGCTCACCAGTGAAGACGCCTCGGAGATTTCTCCTCGCTGCTTTCAGTCTAGCGTAGTTTCGACGGTTTATTTCAAACCGCTTTTTTGTTTTATTTCAGTAATGTTCTCAAACCGCTGTCGTCGGTATAGCTCACGTTTCCTCGGTTGGGTAAGTGTTCAGTTTCCGATCGGTTCCGCGACCGTGAGGGGGCCGAACTTCTAAATTTCTCTGCTTATCTAAATTTTCACTCTATTGGGATACTGGTGCAAAGTCCTGACCAGAACCGGGGGCTCTTGGTTCATTTTTTGGCTGGCAGTAAACTGTTGTCCGGTTCGGACTTTGTCTTCTCTATTACCCGGCCTAACTAAGCCTTCAGGGGAAATTTTTCTCTCTTCTGTTTCTTTATCCTGGCCTAACTAAGCCACTACAGATAAAGTAGGCATTTGATTCTTGCTTAACCGGCCTAACTAAGCCACTGGGTTAAGCTCCAGATTTAAGGGTTATGTCACAGAAACCCAAGAGAAAAAATGGTCCCACTGGGTTTCAGCGTTGTACTGAGTGTGGGGAGCAATTTGCAAAAGCTGATCCACATTTGGTTTGTCTTTATTGTTTGGGTTTTAACCACTTACAAACAGACTGTGATATTTGTAAGAATTTCCCTCAGTCTACTTTAGACTGGCGCCTCGGTAAACTGAAGGAAAGAATGGACAAGACTGCTGAGGCCGGTTCCAGTTCTACTGAACCTTCTGATCCGACAACTGACCTTTCAAGCCAGGGTGAACCGTCGACGGCTAAACGATGCTCGGAGTTGGTTTCTGAACCTGCACCGTTGAAGAAAGCCAAATGCTCTGGTTCAAACAATATGAAGTCTTGCTATATTCTGACTATTGCAGTTAGCTCCAGCCTGTAAACTGCCCCAGAGAACAAAGGGTTAACTTTCTATGCAGTGCATAGAATGTTGAGCTCGGTTGAGGTCTGTCTGTTTCTCTTTGAAACTCAACCATCAGATGCTTTACTCCGCCTCACTGAACAGTCGCTCCGGAGATTTCTCCTTCAGCTCGATTCGAAAGTCAGTTAAAGTCTCGGTTAAGTTGTTGGTTTTAAGCCAAATTTATTTCCACATAGTCCATTCAGTCTCTGTCTGCGGTACCATGAGTAATAGATAGGTTTTGTTCTGATTTTCTGTGTGGAAATTGTAAAGTGTTAGATCGGTTCGGCTGAACCGATCACTTGTAGTGAATCCTTGTGTTTTATTTTAGTGTATGGTTACCGGTCCTTATCGGTTTTAAAAAAAAAAAAAAATATGTGTTTTGAACTTTTTTTTACAATACCCATGACACGGTTAGGAACCAATAAGGGAGTCTTGCCTGGTGGTTGCCATAAAAAGGGCAAGTTTGGTTAGGTTGGCCATGTCTGAGAAACCCAAGAAAAACAACGGGCCCACTGGGTTTCAACACAGCAGTGAGTGTGGGGAGGTCTTTGCTAAGGTTGATCCCCACACCACTTGTGTTTATTGTCTGGGGTTTGAACACCTTGATACAGACTGCCAAATTTGTAAAAATTTTCCTAAATCTATCCTTGAAAAGGGATTAGGTAGACTGAGGGAAAAGGAGGCCAAGAAGTCCGCTGACCTGGATGGCCAGCCCGGTTCGGTTCCGACCGAAACAAGAGGAGTGCTTTCTGACCAGGGCGATACTTCTTCAGGCAAGAGGAGAGCCGATCTTGAGGGGTTGGTTCCTACAAAAAGGAAACGCAAAGAAAAATCGACCAGTTCGGATCCAGAGGTTCATGTTCCGACTGCCGAGGAAATAGCCATTGTGGAATCGCTTGCCCGGTTCCGACCGATCTGGCACCTTTTGGCAGGGGTTCGGTTCAGTTGGTTCCCCTGGTTCAAGATTATACCCTTGAAGATTTTTATGATCCGGACTTTGAGGAGGAGGAGGGGAAGTTTGAAGGTGATGGTGATGATGGAGAAAGTATGGATGTGCCCATGGAATTGGACATCTCCCCAGACAGACCTTCTGGTGTATCCCCTCCTAGGCTTTCTGAGTCCCCTTCCCACTTTCTGTTTTACAGAAAAGTGGCTGAAACTCTCCAGCTTCCTATGGAGGATCAAGGGGAGCCTGATTATGTGGAAATGATGGACATCCCAGAGTCCAGGAGACTGTCTATTCCCCTTCACAAATCCTTTGGGAAGCAGGCACAAAAAATCCTAAAGTCTCCCAGTTCTGTACCTCCTGTTGACAGAAGGATGGACAAAAGGTACACACTATCAGGCTCCGATACAGAGTTTTTATACCAGCAATGCAGCCATGTTGGGGTAGTGCAGGCTGCTGCCTGTGACTGGGCAAACATTCCCTTCGCTTCACACCCCCAGACAAAGATTCCAGGAAGATGGATGCTATGACAAAGAAGCAGTACATGGCATCTTCCTTGGGACTGAGGCAGGCGAACTACATGGCCTATACAGCCAGGTACCAGAAGTCCAGGTGGGATACTGTACTGGCACTGGCTAAGCAGGCCTCCCCCCAACTGGCCAAGGAGCTGGAGGAGGTGGCTGCTGATGGGATTGAGGCATTGAAGGTACAATTTCATGCTGTTGTGGATGCCAGTGATGTGTCATCAAGAGTCATGGCTACATCTGTGGCTCTTCGGAGGATGGCTTGGCTCAGATGTACTAGCCTCTCACAGGACACCCAGGCTAAGGCCATGGATTTTCCTGTGATGGGTAATTCTCTGTTTGGGGAACAGACAGAGAATTACATGAAAAAGATGGATGAGTACAGAACCACTTATAGGAGTGCTCCAGGCCAAGGAGGGCAAGCAACTCCTCAAAGGCAGCAATCTAAGGCAGGGCAGGCCTTTTCATAGGCCTTTTTATCAAGCATAAGCCTCTTCTCTCTTTTCGCAGAGGGGGTTCTTCAGAGGGAGAGGCAGAAGGGGGATGAGCAGGGCTGTATCCACTGCTCAGCCTAAGGCCCCTGCCAAGCAGACACCCTGATGGGTCTGCCCGGGTCGACTCTCCTATCCCTGTAGGGGGCAGGCTGGCTTACTATGTCCAGGACTGCATGTCTGTTACATCAGACAAGTGGGTCCTGGAAGTAGTAAGCCAGGGACTGGTTCTCAGCTTGAAAAAATTTCCAAAGATGAGAACCAGCTCTTTTCCACTTGCAGGTCTCTCCGAGACCCTTGCCCTGGAGGCAGAGGTTTCATCTCTTCTGGCTTTAAGAGCCATAGATAGAGTTCCTACCCTACACTGGGGCAAAGGTCTGTACTCCAGATACTTCCTTACCCCAAAAAAAGACAGGGGAGTGGCGACCCATCCTAGATCTAAGATACCTGAACAAACATCTTTTAAAACCAAAGTTCAAGATGGTGACTCTGGGAATAATTCTTCCCTCTCTAAGGCCAGGGGACTGGCTAGTCTCCCTGGACCTCAAAGATGCCTACTTTCGTATTCCCATCAGGCGCTCCCACAGAAAGTACCTCAGGTTCAAGTTGCCCTCAGGCCATTATCAGTTCAAAGCAATGCCCTTTGGCCTAACATCAGCTCCAAGGGTCTTTACAAAGTGCTTGGCAGTAGTAGTAGTTGCCTTTCTAAGAAGGCAAAAGATTTCCATTTTTCCATACCTGGACGATTGGCTCCTAGTGAGTCAGTCTCCAGACCAAGTCAAGTCAGACCTGCAAGTGACTCAGCAAGTGCTCACTTCTCTGGGTTTTCTTCTCAGCCTCCCCAAATTAGTTCTCGAACCAGTTCAGCTCCTTAGCTTTAGAGGGGCAGAACTGGATACTGTCAAAGCAAGAGCTTTTCTTCCCCTGGAAAGGGCAAGAGTTCTTATAGAACTGGCTTCGTCCTTCAGCCTTCAGGTGTCCCGACCAGCAAGGCACTTCTTCAGCTTTGGGCCACATGCCAGCTTCTACAGCAGTGGTCCAAGGGACAAGATTTCAGATGAGGGACATTCAGTTCCATCTGAGGGCCTTTTGGTCCCAAAGGAAGGACCCTTTTACCAAACTGATTCCAGTGACTCGAACACTGATCCAAGCTCTTCAGTGGTGGCAGGATCAGGACAATTTAAGGCAAGGCGTCCCTTTTGTCACTCAGTCTCATTTAGTGGTTCTTACCACGGATGCTTCTCTTTTAGGGTGGGAAGCTCATCTGGGGGATCTCACAGCTCAAGGACTGTGGTCCGCTCAGGAGTCCCTCCTTCATATCAATCTCCTGGAACTCAGGGCAGTTTTTCTGGCCCTGCTAGCCCTCTCTCAGTTAGTGCAGAACAAGGTGGTTCAGGTCAGAACAGACAACACCACCACCATGTGGTACATCAACAAGCAGGGAGGCACTCGGTCTATGGCCTTGTGCACGGAAGCCATGAAATTGTGGTTCCTGGCTTATTCCCTGCAGACCTCTCTGATAGCAGTCCACCTTCGAGGAAAGGACAATGTACTGGCAGATGCACTGAGCAGGATCTCCCAGGGCCATCACGAATGGTCCCTGGACCCTCTGGTTTTGAAAGTGTTTTTTTTTCAAGGTGGGGCACTCCAGAGATAGTTCTCTTTGCAGCCCCAGACAATCACCAACTTCCTCTGTTTTGTTGCAGACCCCCAGTCTTGAGTTCAGTCCCTCTGGATGCTCTGTTTTTGAACTGGGAAGGGAAATTTCTGTATGCCTTCCCTCCCTTTCCTATACCTTTCCTATACTGTTCAAAGTCCTAGTCAAGATAAGATCACAACTTGCAAAGTGATTCTGATTGCTCCAGACTGGGCTAGACAGCCTTGGTACCCCCTGTTGCTGTCTCTAGCAGTCCATCTTCCCCTATCTCTTCCCAGGAATTGCAACCTGTTAACCTCCTCTCAGGGGAGGATTTGATACCCCAATCTTCGGTCTCTCTTAAAGAGTTAGAGTATGCAGATTTGCATCTGTCTCGAGGGGTTCTGATATTCTCAAAGCTTCTCGAAAGCCTTCCACCAGAAAGACTTATAACTCCAAATGGAAAAGATTCAGCATTTGGTGTTCCAAGAAGCATATTTCCCCAGACACTGATGAATTGCCTACAGTTATGGATTATATGGTCCATCTTAATGGCCTAGGCCTCAGACCAGCTACTCTCAAGGTACACTTGTCAGCTGTTTCTGCTTTTTTGTCAGTGGGGAAGTCTTCTTCACTATCATCTCATCCTGTGTTCTGTAAATTTTTCAAAGGATTGCTTCATACCAATCCTCCCTTTAGGGATTCTGTCCCTGCCCGGGACTTAAATATTTGCATTGCTCAACTTGTGCAACCTCCTTTTGAGCTTATGTCCTCAGCAGAGCTTAAGTACTTGACTTGGAAAACTGTGTTTTGGTAGCCATTACCTCTGCTGGACATATCAGTGAACTGCAAACCCTGTCAGTGGAACCTGATTTTATCTCTTTCCATAGAGAGAAAGTGGTCCTTAGAACCAATAGGAGGTTCTTGCCTAAAGTGGTTTCAGACTTCCACTTGAATCAGTCCATGTCTCTCCCTGTCTTGTTCACTGACCATTCTTCCTCAGGAGAAGGGGAGGCTACACAGTTTGGATGTAAAAGAGCCCTTAGCTACTACATAGAGCATACCAAGGGTCACAGGTTTATTCCCTCCAGTTACTCCTCACTTATGAGGAAGTGGGAAAGGGCAAACCTGCCACTAAGAGTACCATTGCCAGGTGGATTGTGTCTTGTATACATTTCTGCTGTAAGAAACTAGGAAAGATTCCACCCTCAGGCCTGAGGGCTCACTCTACAAGGGTACAGCTGCTTCCCTGGCTACTGCCAGGGATATTCCTCTCTTAGAAATTTGTCAAGCAGCCACCTGGAAAACAGTCCATACCTTTACCAAGCATTACTCTCTGGATATCTAGGCTAGGAGTGATGCTCGGTTTGGCACAGCAGTACTTCAGAGCCTATTCCCAAAGTAGGTTCTGTCCCTCCTCCATGGAGGTACTGCTTGGTAGTCTGCAATAGTCAGAATACAGCAAGACTTCATGTTGTTTGAAGAAAAAATTACTCACCTTATTAATTATGTTTCTTCTAATGGAGTCTTGCTGTATTCTGACCTCCCTCCCTCCCTTCTCAGAATCTGTTTTTGGGAAGTGGGTGGGCAGTTGCAGTGCTGCACCCCAGAGGTGCCTATTACACACCCTCCTCTTTTTGTTTGGGTGTTTTTTTGTTGTTATTGTTATCCTTTATTGGGATGGGTGTTTGGTTTTGGGTTTCCTGACTTGAGTCTTTTTGGGAATCCAGAACTCCTTGTTGCCAGTTGGCTAGTAAGAAATTTTACAATTTCCACATAGGATAGTTAGTGAGTTTTTGCTCATAAGAATCTGACGGTTGAGTTTCAAAGGGAAATGGACAAAGACCTCAACCGAGCTCGAGCTCAGCATTCTATGCACTGCATAGAAAGTTAACCCTTTGTTCTCCGGGGCAGTTTAAAGGCTGGAGCTAACTGCAATAGTCAGAATATAGCAAGACTCCGTTAGAAAAAACATAATTACTAAGGTGAGTAATTTTTTCTTCGGAACCGCGTAAGCAATCGGTCTTGGTTCCAACCGCGGATGAAATTGCAAAGGCCATCTGAATAGTGCAGTCTTTGCAATCTGGATTTGGCGAACCGTCGCAGGTACTGTCTGGGCAGCCAACGGTTTCGGATACCGGTTCAACTCACTCAGGACACCTTGATCCTGAGGAGTATTACTTTTCTGAATATGAGGAGCAGGATGAAGGGGAGCTCATTGACCCTGAGGTCTCCCCTGACCATCCTCAGTATGAATCCCCTCCTAGGCCTGTGTGTGAGGCTACCTCCCATTTTGCTTTTATGAGGCAGGTGTCTGAGACCCTGCAGCTCTCTGTACAAGAGGCCAGGCAGGAGAATGATGAGGATGAGGATTACAAGGAGATGATGGATCTTCTTGTATCCCAGGGACTTTCGATTCCCATTCACAAGTCCCTAAAGAAGCAGACTTTAAAGATCCTCCAAACCCCTAGTTCTTGCCCTCCTTTAGATAAGAAGATGGACAGGAAGTACCTTCTGGCTGGCAATGGCACTGACTTTTTAACTAGCCATTGTAGCCATGTAGGGGTAGTTCAAACTGCAGCCTGCGAGAAGGCTGGCATTCCCCTGGCCTCTCACCCCCCTGACAAGGATTCTAGGAAGATGGATTCTCTTGCCAAGAAAGGGTGCCTGGCGTCTTCCTTTGGTATCGGGCAAGCCTCCTATATGGCTTATGCCTGCAGGTATCAAAAGTCCCTTTGGGAGGCTGTTGAACAACTAGCTAAAAAGGCCTCTCCTGAATTTTCTGCTGACCTTCAGGAATTGGTCAATAAGGGGGTACAAGCATCTAAATCCCAGTTCCACATGGCTGTGGACTCCAGTGTTGCTGCTTCTAGGGCTGTGGCTTCTGCAATATCCCTCAGGTGTTTTTCCTGGCTCAGGTGTACTAACCTGAATAATGCCTTGGATTTTCCCCTTGTCCAGAACTCTCTGTTTGGGGAACAGACTGAGGCATATATGAAGAAAATGAATGAGTACAGAGTGGCTTACAGGAGTGCTTCAGCAAAAGGGAAGGCTGCCACTCCTCAGAAGCAGCAGGCCAGGGGCAGGGGCAGACCTTACCCCAGGCCTTTTCACCAGGCCCAAGCTTTTCCCTCTTACCAGCAGCCCAGGAGTTCTTTAGAGGGAGAGGCAGGAGGCGTGCTGGCAGGGCCATCTCCACTCTCCAGTCTGCTACCCCAGTCAAACAGACACCCTGAAAGCTCTGTTCGGACCGCCTCCCTGTATCCTGTTGGGGTCAGGCTGACCCACTATCTCCAGGCTTGGCATTCCATCACTTCAGACAAATGGGTCCTGGAGATAGTGGATCGGGGACTTGCTCTCACTTTCAAGGTGCCCCCAAAACTGTCAGCAAGAATTTACAGACCTTCCAGCACTGCAGAAACAGCCCAGCTAGAGGCAGAGGTTTCCACACTTCTTCAGTCAAGAGCAGTGGAACCTGTGCCATATCAGTACAGGGGAAAAGGACTGTACTCAAGGTACTTCCTGGCACCAAAGAAAAATGGGGAGTGGCGGCCCATTCTGGATCTCAGATTCCTGATCAGGCATCTTACAAAGCCAAAATTCAAAATGACAACCCTGGCTACCATTCTACCTACTCTCAAGCAAGGGGATTGGCTGGCATCCCTAGACCTAAAGGATGCTTACTTCCACATCCCCATCAGGCAGTCTCACGGAAAATATCTCAGGTTTCAACTGCTTTCAGGCCACTACCAATTCAGAGCTGTGCCATTCAGCCTGACATCTGCACCAAGGGTGTTTACAAAATGTCTGGCAGTAGTGGTGGCATTCCTCAGAAGACAAGGGGTTTCAGTTTACCCCTATCTAGATGACTGGCTGTTGGTGGGTCAGTCCCCCCCAGCAGGTCACAGAAGCCCTAAAACTCGCTCAGGATACTCTTCGCTCCCTGGGGTTTTTGGTAAATCATCAGAAGTCTGTCTTAACCCCAGTACAGAGACTAGACTTTACAAGGGCAGAGCTGGATACCATTCAGGCAAGAGCGTTTTTGACTTCTGCAAGGGTGCAGGCCCTCTTAGAGTTGGCAAAATTCTTTCGGGTTCAAGTTCCTTATCCGTCGAGGTACTTTTTACAGCTTCTAGGAGACATGGCCTCCACCACAGCCGTGGTTCTGGGGGCCAGGTTTCAGATAA
This sequence comes from Neoceratodus forsteri, assembly GCA_016271365.2. Taxonomy (NCBI): domain Eukaryota; kingdom Metazoa; phylum Chordata; order Ceratodontiformes; family Ceratodontidae; genus Neoceratodus; species Neoceratodus forsteri. The sequence continues at coordinate 681,157,744 of CM057453.1, read as the reverse complement.
GGCACATTCAGTTCCACCTCAGATCTTTCTGGTCTCAAAATAAAATTCTGTGTCCAAACTGATTCCAGTGTCTCACACCCTTCTGTTAGCTCTTCAGTGGTGGCAGGAGATGGACAACCTCAGAGTGGGGGTTCCTTTTCTCCCTCTGGTACCCTCTCTGGTGCTGACAACATATGCTTTTCTCCTGGGCTGGGGTGCCCACCTGGGGGATCACACAGCACATGGTACATGGCTCCCTCAGGAGTCCCTCTTGCACATCTATCTTCTGGAACTCAGAGTCATGCTTCTAGCTATTCAGGGGTTTGCCAGTCTCCTACAGGGCAAGATGGTGCAGGTCAGGACAGACAACACCACCACCATGTACTACATCAGCAAGCAGGGGGCAACAAGATCCTCCCTGCTTTGCACAGAATCCGTGAAGATCTGGAAGCTGGCATATTCTCTCAACATGTCACTGTTAGCAGTTCACTTGCCAGGCAAGGACAGTGTACTGGTGGATGCTCTCAGCAGAATCAGCCAGGGCCATCACAAATGGACCTTGAACAAGCAGGTCCTTTTTTCAGAATTCAGGAGGTGGGGGGTTCCCGAGATAGATCTCTTTGCAGCCCCAGACAATCACTAGTTACCTCTGTATTGTTGCAGGCCTCCACTCCAAGGCTCAGTGCCACTGGATGCTCTCCTTCTGGACTGGTCAGACAGGTTCCTTTATGCTTTTCCTCCCTTTCCTCTGATAGCCAGAGTTCTGGTCAAGTTGAGGTCCCAGTCTGCCACAATGATTCTCATAGCCCCAGACTGGGCCAGACAGCCATGGTATCTGATGCTGTTGTCACTGTCAGTGACCAAACCGATTTCTTTACACAGGAGGCACAATCTGCTGACATCCTCTCAGGGCAGGATACTGTACCCCAATCTTCAGTCCTTTCACCTCAGGGCTTGGTTCTTGAGGACCTAGAATATGTAGATTTACACCTGTCTCAACCTGTCCTGGATATCCTGAAAGGTGCCAGAAAGCCTGCTACCAGAAAGACCTATTCCTCTAAATGGAAAAGATTTTCCATCTGGTACAGAAGGATTTGGATCCTCAGCAAGCTGCACTTCTGCAGCTTCTGAACTATCTGGTCCACCTCCAGTCTCTGCATTTACAGCCATCTACCCTGAAGGTACACCTTTCTGCTGTCTCTGCTTATCTTTCAGCAGGGAAAGCATCTTCGCTGGCCGCAGACCCAATTTTCAAAAAGTTTTTCAAGGAGTTGTTGCATCTTCATCCCCCACATAGGGAACCTACTCCTGCATGGGACCTGAACATACGTGTAGATCAGCTTATGCAGCCTCCTTTTGAACTTATGTTTTCTTCAGAACACAAGTTTCTCACTTGGAAAACTGTTTTTCTACTGACTATCACTTCTGCTAGAAGAATTAGTAAGCTTCAAGCCTTATCTGTGGAGCCCAACTATATTTCGCCTCACAGGGACAAGATTGTGCTCCAGACCAACAGGAAATTTCTCCCTAAGGTGGTTTCTGATTTTCTTCTGAACCAATCCATTACTTTGCCTGTATTTTTCTCAGATCACTCTAGTTCAGGTGAACGCAGGCTGCACAGCCTAGATGCTAAATGAGCTATTAGCTATTATATGGACAGGACAAAAGAGCTAAGGAAAGATTGTTCCCAGCTTTTTCTTACTTATGGGGATGTTGGCCAAGGCAGACCAGCTGCAAAAAGGACACTAGCCAGATGGAGTGTGGCCTGTATCCAGTTCTGCTACAGTAAGCTAGGTAAGGACCCACCAGCAGGGCTTAGGGCCCACTCTACCAGAGGTACTGCGGCCTCCCTGGTGGCTGCCAGGGGAGTCCCCTTGCTTGAGATATGCAAGGCTGCCACCTGTAAATCTGTTCATACATTTACTAAGCATTACAGCCTGGATATTCAGGCAAGGAGTGATGCCAGGTTTGACACAGCAGTACTACAGAGCCTATTCCCCAAATAGGTTATGTGCTTACCTCCTGGGGGCACTGCTTTATAGTCTGCATATTGTCAGAATACAGCAAGACTTCATATTGTTTGAAGAAAAAATTACTTACCACAGTAATGTTGTTCTAATGGAGCCTTGCTGTATTCTGATCTCCCACCTTACCTCCTCTTCAGAACCTGGGGAAGGGTGGCTCTTCTGCAGCAACTTTATGAAACCATCAGTGGTAATGGTTTTCTCTGGGCATCTGTGACTTCAGTCTTTTATATGCCCTTTGGTTTTTGTTTCCTGATGTTGCCGCCGTTGGGGTCCTGTTTAGGCTTAGTTTTGGCCATTACACACATATTAAATTAGTTTGCTTCATAGAATCGGATCAGTTACTAGAACGTACCGAGGACAGTGGTTTGAAAACCGAGCTCGAGCTCAACATTCTATGCATTTTCATAGAGTTTAACTCTTGGTTCTCCGGGGCAGTTGAACCGGTCGGTCTAACTGCATATTGTCAGAATACAGCAAGACTCCATTAGAAGAAACAACATTACTATGGTAAGTAATTTTTTCTTCCACGCCTACACTGGGGGAAAGGGTTCTACTCAAGGTATTTCCTAACAGTAAAAAAAAAACAGGGGAGTGGCAACCCATTCTGGGTTTCAGACAATTAAACAGATATCTGACAAAACCAAAATTCAAGATGGTCACTCTGGCCACCATTCTGCCTTTACTCAGGTAAGGGGACTGGCTAGCCTCAATAGATTTGAAGGACGCCTATTTTCATATCCCCATCAGACCATCACACAGAAAGTTTCTCAGGTTCAGGCTCAAATCAGGGCATTATTAGTTCAGAGCAATGCTCTTCGGCCTCTCTTCGGCTCCAAAGATATTTACCAAGTGCTTGGCCGTGGTAGTGGCACACCTAAGAAAACAGGGTGTCACAGTTTTTCCCTATCTGGACCACTGGCTGCTGGAGGGTCAGTCCCCCACTACAAGTTTTGGATGCCCTATCTCAGGCTCAAAGCCTCCTTCAGTCCCTAGGGCTCCTTTTGAATACCAAAAAGTCAGCTCTGGTCCCAGTTCAGCTTCTGGAATTCATAGGGGCAGGCTGGACACATTGAAGGGAAAAACCTTCCTTCCACCAGTACGGGTGAACATTCTCATACAGCTGGCCAGCTTCTTTCAGTTAACCTGTCCCAGGCCAGCAGGGCACTTCCTCCAGCTGTTAGGACACATGGCAGTGTTCACAGCAACAGTTGCAGGGGTCAGATTTCAAATTAGGGACATCCAGTTTCATCTCAGATCTTATTGGTCACAAAAAAAGTGCCAGTTGTCTGCTCTGGTATCAGTCACCAGATCTCTGCTCCTGGCCCTGCAGTGCTAGAGAGAACCTGAAGCAGGGAGTCCCTTTCCTGCAGCAGCTTCCCTGGATGGTACTGACTACAGATGCTTCCCTCCTAGGGTGAGGAGACCACACAGCTCATGGCATCTGGACCAAGAAGGAGATTCTCCTTCACATAAACCTGCTGGAGCTCAGAGCAGTGCACCTGGGGATCCAGTCCTTTTCCTCAGAGCTTGCAAACAGGGTGATACAAGTCAGAACAGACAATATCACCACAATGTACTACATTAACAGGGAGGCACCCGGTCTTCCCCCTTGTGCACAGAGGCCATGTTATTATGGAAACTGGCTTACTCTCTGAACCTGTCCCTCATAGCTGTGTACCACCAGGGAAGGACAACACCCTGGCAGATGCACTGAGCAGAAAATCAGTCAGAACCATCATGAATGGACTCTGAACAGGCAGGTACTTCAAACAGTGTTCAGGAGGTGGGGAACCCCAGAGGTGGACCTGTTTGCTCACCCAGACAATCATCAGTTGCCACAGTACTGTTTCAGACCTCCCACAGTGGGGACAGTGCCAGTGGATGCACTACAGTTGTACTGGACAGGGAAATTCCTGTATGCTTTTCCTCCCTTCCCTCTACTTCTCAGAGTATTGAACAAACTCAGAACTCAGCCAGCAACTATGATCCTCATAGACCCAGACTGGGCCAGACAACCATGGTACTCGCTGTTTCTACTCCTGTCTGTCAGCAAGCCAGTAGCTCTACCTTGCAGGCACAATCTCCTTACTGCCTCACAGGACCGAATCCTTTATCCTAACCTGAAATCTCTCAAGCTCAAGGTCTGGTTCTTGAGGATGTAGAATTTGCTAACTTGGGGCTTTCAGAGAGGGTGCTCCAGGTTTTTAAGAGTTCCAGAAAACCTTCCACAAAGCAAACTTATTCCTTAAAGTGGAAGACATTTTCATGCTGGTGTCAGCAACAAGATGTGGTCATTATCCAGGCAGGTGTGCCCCTGGTACTGGATTACTTGGTACACCTCCATTCCCTTGGTCTTAAGTCCTCTTCATTAAAGGTTCACCTAGCGGCAGTCTCTGCTTACCTCTCGGCTGGCAGAAAGTCTTAATTGGCCTCTGAACAGGTGTTTAAGAAGTTCTTCAAGGGGCTCTTGCATTTGGACCCCCCACACAGAGAGCCTACTTCAGGGTGGGATCTTAACATCTGTATTGGTCAGCTGATGCAGCCACCCTTTGAGCCAGTGTCATCAGCAGAGCTCAAGTTTGTTACTTGGAAAACTGTGTTCTTAATAGCCATTACTTAAGCCAGAAGGATCAGTGAGTTACAGGCCCTGTGTACAGATCAGGACTACATTTCCTTTTATAGGGATATGGTAGTCCTAAGAACAAACAGGAAGTTTCTTCCTAAGGTGGTGTCTGATTTTATTCTTAATCAGTCTGTTACCTTACCTGTCTTTTTCACTGACCATTTGTGCTCAGACGAACGCAGATTGCACAGCCTGGATGTCAAAAGGGCTATCAATTACTACCTGGAGCACACCAAGGGTCATAGGGAAAACAGAACCCAGCTGCTCCTTACTTATGAAGAGGCAGGAAAGGGCAAATCAGCTTCAAAGAGGACCATTGCTCACTGGATTGTGGTCTGCAAACAGTTTTGGTATAGCAAAGCTGGTAAAGAGCCTCCTGTGGGCCTTCAACTCCATTCCACAAGGAGCACTGCTACTTCCATAGTAGCCTTAAGGGACATACCCGTATTGGATATTTGCAAGGCAGTTACCTGGAAAACTGTTCATACGTTTGTCAAGCATTATAGCCTGGATTTACAGACCAGGAGTGATGCTAAATTTGGCACAGCAGTACTGCAGAGCTTGTTTCCTGAGTAGGTTCTGTGCCCACCTCCAAAGGCACTGCTTGAGTAGTCTGCATATGTCAGAATACAGTAAGATTTCTTGGGGTTGGAAGAAGACATTACTTACCATAGTAATCGTGTTTCTTCCAAGGGAATCTTACTGTATTCTGAGCTCCCACCCTTCCTCCCCTTCTAGAACCTGGAGGCACTGGACTACAGCTTTATTGTGGTGTACTCCTGGGCTGTTTTTTCCTTAGGCTATCTGTGACTTGAGTCTTGGAGGTAATGCCTGTAATTAGTGGGATGATAGGGGGTTGGGAGTCAGGTGATTTTTATTATTAGTAGTAGTAGTACTATTTCTGTTGTTCTTCAGATTAGCATTAGTTAGTTAGCTTCCTAGGCAACCTTCGTTAGAATCTGATGGTTGATGGATTGTTTACCAGGGATGGTGGTCTGAAAACCGAGCTCAAGCCTAGCATTCTCATATTTGCATACATTCTATTAACCTTTTCAGCTCCGGGGCAGTACTGTGGTGGGACAGTACTGCATATATCAGAATACAGTAAGATTCCCTTAGAAGAAACAGGATTACTGATGTAAGTAGTGTCTTCTTCCAGCCTAATTTCACCTGGTAGCAGCCCTACCAGTGTCAGCAAACTGGTACTTTGCGCTGTTCCTAATGAACAGTCTGATTGTGCCAGGTTACTGGGTGTTCAGCTTCTCCAAGTGGAGTAAATCCCCTTATTTCCATTGCTGCTGCGACAGGCACATTTATATACAAAAACTCCTTAGTGAGTAAGTGCTCAAAAAACATCTCATACACTTTTGTTCTTAAATTCATATATATCAAAATTATTATTAAAAGCATGTCATAATCTTTTGTGCAGTTTCTCCGTAATCTTAAATTTTGTCCGTAAGGAATGGAATGTTTTAGTTTTTTAGGATGATGACTTCCTGCATGCAGCGAGTTATTACCTGCTGTTGTTTTTCTGAAATTTAGTTTTTGTTGACCAGGTAAGTGCACTAGACAGTTTCTGCCTATTTTCAGGCACGACCCGGGTTGGGGGATACAGATGAATGCCAACTGACCTTGAACCAGATTAAGCTGTTGGTGGTATTTTTAGTGAATGGGGGAAATTTGGCCAGGACACCAGGGAAACTTCCTCTACTCTTTTCGAGAAGTGCAATGGGATCTTTAACATCCACCTAAACTACCACCAGAACAGGCAGATGGGACCTCGATTTAACGTCCCATCCGAAAGACAGCACCTCAGGAGTGCAGCACCCTCCTCATGCTGCACTACAGTGTCAGTATTGGGATTTTAACCCAAGTGCCTGACATGGGGATAGACCCCACAGCCTTCTGATCTCCTGGCCTCAGAGGTGAGTATGCTACTTGCTTGAGCCACTGACAACATTTATCGATGTTGGCACCTAATGTAGTATCTAAGAAGTCGATCGTATTTTTATTCGTGTTACACGTAAATGTCAAATTCATATTATTAATAATGTAATAGAAACATGGAAAATGCTGGCAAATAAGGACCACTAGGCCCATCCAGTCTGCCCGTAAGCCCTATACCTGTATGCTGTCTCTGACCCTGTCTTGTCAGTGGCTTTTCATCACTCCCTCACACCTCAAGGTTCCCTTGTGCCTGTCCCAGGCATGTTTAAACACCCAATGTGATTGAACCCACCACCTCCTGTGGAAGACTATTCCATGTGTCCACCATCCTCTCCATGAAGAAGAACTTCCTCTTAGTCTGCAGCCTTCCAGTTTCATATCATGCCCCCTTGTTCTTGTACTCCTCCTACATTGGAAGATTCCTTCCCTTCTGCACCTTGTTTACGTCCTTGAGGTATTTGAAGGTTTCTGTCATGTCCCCCTCGCTCCCTCCTTTCCTCCAGTGAGCACATGTTGAGATCCTTTAATCTCTTCTCATATGTTTTGTGGTGCAAGCTCAGCACCATCTTAGTCACCCTTCTCTGAACCGCCTCCACCCTGTCAGTGTCCTTGCGCAGGTGTGGCCTCCAGAATTGCACGCAGCACTCTAGGTGAGGCCTCACTAGTGTTTTATACAATGGCATCACCACCTCCCACCTTCTGCTAGTGGTGCCTCTGCCTATGCACTCTAGCATGCCACTGGCCCTCCTTGCAGCCTTTGTGCTCTTCTTTGATACCTTTAGGTCATCAGAAATAACCCCCAGGTCCCTTTCTTCCTTGGTGACTGTCAGCACCTTCCCTTCCATCCTGTAGCTGACTCCAGGGTTCCCTCTCCCCAGGGGCATTATTTTGTACTTCTTTGCATTGAACCTCAGTTGCCATGCCGCAGACCATTTTCAAGCTTCTCCAGGTCCCTCCTCATTTTCCTCACCCCATCTGGAGTATCCACTCTGTTGCAGATCTTGGTGTCATCTGCAAACAGGCAGACCTTTCCTTCCAGCCCTTCTGCAATGTCACTAATGAAGACATTGAACAGGATTCATGAACTGTTCAAATTTTGAATCTTCTCCCTCCCAGTCGACATGGACATCATCGATAAAACGGCCCCAATATACCAGGTTCTCCAAGAACAGAGAGGGAATAATAGATGGTAAATCTGAGATCAGTGAATAGTGTTGTAACATAATATACTGAGCAACTGCCTAGCATACTTGTGATGGCTGATCAGATTAGATTGTATGTATTGCATATTGATTTGGGTATGTGTTTCTATGATGGGGCTTGGTTAATCAAGTGACTGTGGCTCCTTATTTTTATGCTGCTTATACCATTGTTCTATTTTCGATTGACATGTTTTTAATAATTTTGCAGGGTATGAAATAGCTGGTATAATGTAGCAAAATGCTATGCAAAGTGGGAGGTAATGCTAATCATTTTCAGAAATGCATAGCAGTAGACTGCTAATCATTTTTATAGGTGAGTGCACGGTACAACAGACAACATTAATGAAACTATATATATTTTTAAAATGTTGCTAATAATTCAGTGCCAACTGGTGTGCATTGTGATAGATGATTAGCACTTAAACACATAAAATTGCTAATCAATTTTTGTGGCTTATTTAATACCCTGAATTTTGATGTAAGAATTTAAAAGAGCTGGTGTACTGACTAAAAACTAATATTAGATTTTAAAAGCAGTCAGCCATTACTTTTTGCATCTGAGCTACTTTTTCTTTTCCCTTTGTTTAATTAGAAGATTGTTTACCTGATGTTAGTAGGTGTGATGGGCGGAACAGCTCTTAGCCTGGCAGCTGACATAACTTGCTCTACTGCCCCACACACTACATCATCAGCATTGTGACCTCATTGACTGTGACATCACTGCTATTTAGGAACAGCAAGTGGTTGCCTGCCAGGTCATTCACCTGTGATGTCACTGTCAGTGAGATCATAAAGCTGATGATGTAGTGTGGAGCGGGGGGAGTAGAGTTAGATATTGTCAACTGCCAGGCTAAGAGCTGTTCCACACATCCAGCGCAATATTATCACATAGAATACTTTCTGATGAGCAAAAGGAAAAAGAAAAATACTTCAGAAATAAAAAGTTACAACTGACTACTACTTAAAATTTGTATTATTTTCTTGTCTGCCTGTTTTGGCTCCACTAGCTCTTTAAGAACAAAAGTGTACTATGAGATGTTTTTTGTGTATTATTATTCAAACAACATGAAGTCTTGCTGTATTCTGACCTATGCAGTGATGTCCAACCTTTGAACTGCCCCGGAGATGAAACAGTTAACTTTCCATGCCAGGCGTGGAACGCTGAGCTTGAGCTCGGTTGAGACTCTGTCTGTTGCTGTTTGAACTCAGACCGTCAGATTCTTTACTCCGCCTCACTGACCAGTCACTCCGGAGATTTCTCCTTTGCTCGGTTCAAGTTTGTCGGTTAAAGTGCCGTTTTCCTTGGTTTTCGACCAAATTTAATCCGTTAACCTGTCGCTTCAGTCTCTGTCTGTGGTATCGTGAGTACTAGATAGGTTTATTTTCTTGTTCTTCTGTGTGGAATTTGTAAACGTGGGATTGGTTCGGTTTGAACTGATCAGATTTGCTCAAAAAAGTTTATTCTACTTTTAGAGTGTGGTAACGGTCCTATCGGTTCTAAAAACGGATTTCTTTGACTGCTTCCACGATTCGTAAATACCTGTCAGGAACCAATAAGGGTGTCTTGCCTGGTGGATTGCCGAAAAAAGGTAAGTTTTGTTAGGACTGGCTATGTCTGAGAAACCCAAAAGAAAACAGGGCCCACTGGGTTTCAACATAGTGTGTGTGGGGCCTTACTGCTAAGGCTGATCCCACACTACCTGTGTTATTGTGTCTGGGGTTTGACCACCCGATTCAGACTGCCAGATTTAAAGAATTTTCCTGCAGCTACCCTGGAAAAGAGAGTTGGTAGGCTCAGGAAAGGGAGGCCAAGAAGTCCGCTGACCGGATGGCCAGCCGGTTCGGGTTCCAACGAACCAGAAGGAGTGCCCTCTGACCAGGGCGAAACTTCTTCGGGCAAAAGGAGAACCGGCTCTGAGGAGTCAGTTCCGGTTAAAAGAAAAAGAAGGGATAAATCAGCTGGTGCGGATCCACAACTTCATTCTCCGACCGCTGATGAAATAGCCAAAGCGATAAGGATTGTTCAGTCGCTAACCCCGGCTCCGACCGAACCGGCACCATCAGGAAGGGGCTCGGTTCGGTCAGTTCCCCTGGTTCCAGATTATAATTTAGAAGATTTTTATGAACCAGAGGAGGAGAAAGGAGAGTATGAGGATAGTGATGGTGATTACGAAAGTCTGGATGTGCCTATTGACCCGGACATCTCCCCAGACAGAACTTCAGGGGTTTCTCCTCCTAGGCTTTCTGGGTCTCCTTCCCATTTTATGTTCTACAAAAAAGTGGCTGAAACTCTTCAGCTTCCTATGGAAGAAACTGTAGATGACCAGGAGGAGCCTGACTATGTTGAAATGATGGATATCCCAGAGTCCAGGAGGCTGTCTATTCCCCTTCATAAGTCCTTTGGGAAACGGACAATAAAATTTTAAAGACTCTAATTCTATACCTCCTGTGGACAAAAGAATGGACAAGAGGTATACTCTCTCAGGCTCAGATACGGAGTTCCTTACCCAGCAATGCAGCCATGTTAGTAGGTGCAGGCTGCTGCCTGTGATAAGGCAAATATACCTTTGGCTTCACACCCCCAAGATAAGGACTCCAGGAGGATTGATGCCATGGCAAAGAAACAGTACATGGCAGCATCCTTGGGACTCAGGCAGGCTAATTATATGGCCTATACAGCTAGATATCAGAAATCTAGATGGGACACTGTAATGGCTTTAGCTATACAGGTCCCTGGCCAGCTTGCCAAGGAGCTGGAGCAGGTGGCTGCGGATGGTATTGAGGCATCCAAGGTACAATTCAAGCTGCAGTGGACTCCAGTGATGTTTCATCTAGAGTCATGGCTACATCTGTGGCCCTTCGTAGGATGGCTTGGCTCAGATGTACTAGCCTGTCTAAGGATACCCAGACTAAGGCCATGGAGTTTCCTGTTGTGGGTAATTCTCTGTTTGGGGAGCAAACAGACAACTACATGAAGAAAATGGATGAATACAGGACCACCTATAGGAGTGCTCAGGCCAAGGAAAGGCAAGCCACTCCACAGAGGCAGCATTCCAGGGGCAGGGGCAGGCCTTTTCATAGGCCTTTCTACCAAAGCCCAGGCCTCCTTTTCTGCTTATGCTCATAGGGGGTTCTTCAGAGGGAGAGGTAGACGGGGTACAAGCAGGCCTGCTTCCACCCCTCAGCCTAAAGCCCCTGCCAAACAGGCACCCTGATGGGTTTGCCAGGGCCGATTCTCCACCACCTGTAGGGGGCAGGCTGGCTTACTTTGTCCAGGACCTGATGTCTTTAACATCAGACAAATGGGTCCTGGAAGTAGTAAGCCAGGGGACTGATTCTCAGCTTCAAAAAATTTCCAAAGATGAGAACCAGATCCTTTCCACCTGCAAGTCCTTCAGAGGCACTTGCCCTAGAGGCAGAGGTCTCTTCCTCTTGGCTCTGAGAGCCATGAGAGGTTCCACCCCCACAAGGGAAAAGGATTATACTCCAGTACTTCCTACCCCCCAAAAGACAGGAGAATGGCGCACATCCTGGATCTCAGATATTTAAACAAGCACCTTTTAAAGCCAAAGTTCAAAATGGTGACTTGGAATAATTCTGCCTCTCTAGGGCCAGGGACTGGCTAGTTTCCCTGGACCTCAAGGATGCCTATTTCATATTCTCATCAGAAGCTCCCACCGAAAGTACCTCAGGTTCGAGCTGCCCTCAGACCATTACCAATTCAGAGCAATGCCTTCCGGACTAACCTCTGCTCCAAGGGTGTTCACAAAATGCCTGGCAGTAGTGGTGGCCTTCCTAAGGAGAAAAAGGATCTCCATCTTCCCATACCTGGACGACTGGCTCACTAGTAGGCCAGTCTCCAGACCAAGTCAAGTCACACCTACAGATAACTCAGCAACTGCTCACTTCTAGGTTTCCTTCTGAATCTTCAAAGTCAGTTCTAGAGCCTGTGCAGCTCCTCACCTTCATAGGGGCAGAGCTGGATACAGTAAAGGCAAGAGCCTTCCTTCCCTGGACAGGGCAAGTACCTTATCTCACTGGCCTCTTCATTCACCCTCCAGGTGTCTCGACCAGCAAGGCATTTTCTGCAGCTCCTGGGACACATGGCTGCCTCTACAGCAGTGGTTCAGGAGCAAGATTTCAAATGAGGGACATTCAATTCCACTGAAAGCCTTCTGGTCTCAGAAAAGGATCCTCTGACCAAACTAATCCCAGTGACTCGAACCCTGATCCAGGCATTACAGTGGTGGCAGGATCAGGACAATCCAAGACAGGGAGTTCCTTTGTCACTCAGTCTCATTCCTAATCCTTACTACAGATGACTCCTCTGGGTGTGGGAGCCCACTTGGGGACCTGGCCACCCAAGGGTTGTGGTCTCCTCAGGAATCTATTAGAACTCAGAGCAGTGTTTCTAGCACTTCAAGCTTTTTCCAAGTCTGTTCAGAACAAAGTAGTTCAGATCAGGACAGACAATACCACCACAATGTGGTATATCAACAAGCAAGGGGGCACTCGATCTATGGCCTTGTGCACAGAGGCAATGAAGTTGTGGTCTCTGGCCTATTCCCTGAACACCTCTCTTACAGCAGTGCACCTCCCAGGGAAGGACAATGTCCCGGCAGATGCTCTCAGCAGGATATCCGAGGGCCATCACGAATGGTCCCTGGATCCCCTGATTTTGAAGTTGATCTTCTCCAGATGGGGCACCCCACAGATAGATCTTTTTGCAGCCCCAGACAATCACCAACTTCCTCTCTTTTGCTGCAGGTCCCCAGTGTTGGGCTCAGTCCCTCTGGATGCCCTAGTTCTCAATTGGGACGGGAAGTTCCTGTATGCTTTTCCCCCCCTTCCCTCTCCTGTTCAAGGTGCTAGTCAAAATCAGGTTTCAATCCTGCAAGGTGATTCTGATTGCTCCAGACTGGGCCAGACAGCCCTGGTACCCTCTCTTGTTGTCCTTAGCAGTCCACCTTCCCCTGTCTCTTCCCAGGAATTACAACCTGTTAACGTGCTCAGGGGAGGGTTTGGTATCGGAATCTCAAATCTCTCAATCTCAAGGCTTGGCTCTTGAAGAGTGCATCTCTCTCGAGGTGTTCTGGATATCTTAAAGGCTTCTCAAAAGCCTTCCACCAGAAACACTTACAAGTCCAAGTGGAAAAGATTTACTATATGGTGCTCTGGGAAGCATATTTCTCCAGAGTCTGCTGGCCTGCCCACAGTCCTTGACTATATGGTTCATCTTAATAGCTTGGGACTCAGACCAGCTGCACTAAGAGTGCATCTGGCAGCTGTCTCTGCCTTCCTCTCAGCAGGAAGCACTCTTCCCTTTCAGCTCATCCTGTATTTTCTAAATTTTCAAGGGATTGCTGCATACCAATCCTCCTTCAGGGACCCTGCCCTCTTGGGACCTTAATGTTTGCATTGCTCAGCTTATGCAACCCCCTTTTGAGCCTTTGTCCTCAGCAGAGCTTAAGTACTTGACTTGGAAAACTGTTTTCTTGGTGGCCAGACGCATAAGTGAGTTAAAGGCCCTGTCAGTGGAGCCTGATTTTATCTCTCTCCATAGAGATAAGGTGGTCCTCCGGACTAATAGGAAGTTTTTGCCTAAGGTGGTTTCAGATTTCCACCTTAACCAGTCTATGTCTCTTCCTGTTTTCTTCACTGACCATTCCTCCGCTGGGGAGAGGAGGCTGCACAGTTTGGATGTGAAAAGGGCCCTTAGCTACCGTGAGGCGCACAAGGGTCACAGGGTTTGACTCCCTCCAACTGTTCTTCACTTATGGTGAGGTTGGTGAGGAAAACCTGCCACTAAGAGATCTATTGCCAGGTGGATTGTCTCTTGCATTCAGTTTTCTGAAAACTAGGTAGGATCCCATCCTCAGGCCTGAGGGCTCACTCTATCAGAGGTACAACTGCTTCCCTGGCTGCTGCCAAGGATTATTCCTGTTTTGGAGATTTGTCAAGCAGCCACCTGGAAAACAGTACACACTTTTACCAAGCATTACTCCCTGGATATCCAGGCTAGGAGTGATTCTCAGTTTGGCACAGCAGTGCTTCAGAGCCTATTTCCAAAGTAGGTTCTGTCCCTTCTCCATGGAGGTACTGCTTGGTAGTCTGCATATGTCAGAATACAGCAAGACTTCATGTTGTTTGAAGAAAGAATTACTCACCTTAGTAATGTTGTTTCTTCTAATGGAGTCTTGCTGTATTCTGACCTCCCCCCCCGCCTCCCCTCTCAGAACCTGGTTTTTGGGATGTGGGTGGGCAGTAGCAGTGTTGGCACTCGGGAGGTGCCCTCACCCTTCTTTTCTCACCCCTTTAGTTTGGGTGTGTCGGTGTTGTGTTTGTTTCTATTTTTTGGGTTTCTGACTTGAGTCTTTGTTTTGGGACTAAAAATCTTTTATTATATTTAGTAGCCAGTTGGCTAGTGTAAGTTTACAGTTTCCACACAGGACACACAGTGAGTATAGCTCGTAAAAGATCTGACGGTTTGAGTTCAAACTGCGACAGACAGAGTCTCAACCGTGCTCGAGCTCAGCGTTCCATGCCTGGCATGGAAAGTTAACTCTTTCATCTCCGGGGCAGTTCAAAGGTTGGACATCACTGCATAGGTCAGAATACAGCAAGACTCCATTAGAAGAAACAACATTACTAAGGTGAGTAATTTTTTCTTGTGCACTTATTCACCAAGGAGTTTTTGTATATAAACGTGTCTGTTGCTTTAAACCTGTTCTTTAAAATGAAGGTCCATTTGTCTGTGTGTACTAGCATGCCCCCGAGGAAGACCCACGTGGTCGAAGTACTGGGGCTCAGTTTGTCAGTGTCCACCTTGGCTGTGGTTCCATAAACTCACCTTTTCAAAAATGTGAGCATTTCTCTGACTTCTTGACCTGAGTGCCACTTTTTTGTCCATCTGATTGTTCAGTCAGGCCACAAGGAGATGCTGAAAGAAGGCTCTAGAAACCTTCATTGCTCTCAGGGTCATGCAAGCTGCCAAGGGCATAGTCTGCAAGCTGTCTTCTCCCTCTCACTTGACCACCTCCAGGAAGGGAACTCCCTGTCTTTCAGTGATGCTGTTGCTGCCACGATCATCGAGGACTAAGGATAAAGACAAGGAAAATTTGTCATCAAAGTCTCCTGTTCTGGCCATCACCGCAAGCAGAAGGATAAAGCTCTTGTTTTGCCAGTGAGGTAGAGATCTCCTTTGAAGGAGGGAAAGTCTTCATCTTCGTCCACTCTGGCAGCGACTACAGCACCCTATCCATCTGTGAGACACTAAGGTCGGGGTATGGATCTGACGCTGCTGTACGTACTGTGGTTGGTATGTAGCCCCTACCGTCTGGTTCCACTCCCTGGATGTTGAGTGGTTGTGCCTGCATCGTTCTCTGAACTATTTAGACACCTGTTGCCACTGCTCTTGCGGACGATTATGGCTATCCCATCAACTGGGCCTCCCCTGTCGGCACTGTTGTTGATGGGATCCAAAAGCACACCATTCATTCCTCTATCCCAGCTGCAGCCTCTATCGCCAGCTCCATTGATTGCTGCCATCATCATTCCAGATGACGATGAGGTGGCATGTAATCCTGATCTCCTTAATATGGAGGAAGATTTGGAGGATGAAGAAAGGAATAACGATTCCCTTGGGCGTGGGGCTTGCCTTGCAGCTTATGTAATGAGGACTCTGTGGTGTATGCTCCCAAGTCTCCTTCTGAAGACCCTTCTTTTCAGGCTTTATTCAGACAAATCCAGAATGTCATGGGGTTTGATGCAGAGGAGGAGGACTTCAGTAAGAAAAATTTAATGGAGTTTTTGGAGGTTCCCACTGCACCTTTCTTTGTATATCCTTCCTGTATGTCCTGCCTTAGAGGGTGCTACCTTTGCTGCTTGGCATAGGCCTAATACCTTGCCTGTAGTGCATAGGAAGACTGATAAACAGCACCCTGCTCCTTCTGTTAAGCCTTCTTATGCTTCCCAGCCTGAAACCAATTCTGTGGTTATCATGGCTGCTCATGACCACTCTAGAGCCCTTAGACATACGAGTACTTTGCCTCCTGGCAAAGAATCCAGGAGGATAAATATTATGGGCAAAAAAAAATGCCACTGCATCCTTAAGCCTAAGATCTGCTAACTGCAGTACCAGGCATACATGATTAAGTATCAGAATAGCTTGTGGAAAACTGCTGTGTCTACTGTTCAGGTGCTGCCTGATGGTCCTGCCAAGACTAACTTTCTTTAAGCTGCCTCGGCTCATATGGATACTGGAAGGCATCTGTTATGTTCTGCATATGATGTTTCTGATGCTTCTGCCAGGGCTGCTGCCTCAGGTATATACCTTCAAGAGATATTCCTGGCTTAGGGTAGGTAGATTTGATACTGATGTACTATACAACAGACTGTGCCGAATGCCACTTTTAGAGGCTCCAAGCTGTTTGGGAGTGATGTTAAAAATGCTGTACATGACCTTCAATCCACCAGGATGACTTGAAGGTCACTAAAGTCTTTGACCCCCTCAACCTGCCAGGGGGCATGGGAGAGGCTCAGTTCTCAGGCCTGTGGTGGCTGCAACTCCTGTCAGTAGCTCTGTGCACAGAACTATGATGGTGGTCCCCACCTGGGTCACCTCCCTCCTGGTGCCAGTGCAAAAGCACTCAAAGGAGGTGTCCTGCCACCCCCAGTACCTTCTGACGCCCCTCTTCCTCCCCCTCTGCTGTTACCTCCAGGGTGATGGTGGGAGACAGGATTTCCCTTTATCTGCCTATGTAAAGGGCTGTCACGACGGGCGAGTAGGTCCTGGAAATAGTGGCATGCTGTGGAGTAGCTTCCTATCCGTCCAGGTCAGTTGTCCCTTTCCATCATATGGACTTGCGCAAGCATTTTATTGATGACATTTATTTAATTTGAAAGGGCACAGTGGAGGAACTGGAGTCCTTTGTGTTGTGCCTGGAAGGAACAAATCCACATTTAAAATTCTTAGTACATTGGAGTAGGTCCAAGATTAATTTTTTGAATTTACAAATTGAGAAAGAGCTAGATGGCAGCATTGAAACTGGTTTGTACTGTAAGGAAATAGGAATTCCCTGCACCATTTCCAGAGCTGTCACCCTAGGCATGTAGTGGAAAATATCTCTAAAAGCTAGTTTATACATATTAAACATAATTGTTCAACTGAACATAACTCCCAGGAGGCCTGGGAATGCGTGCATTGTTTTGTTTTTTTGTTTTTTTTACAAAGGGGTACAGAGCAGATTGTATAGCTAAAGCTAGTAGTTTTGTGAAGAACAAAGAGAGATCAACATTTTTAAATACTAGCCAGGGAAGAAATACGATCATTGAAAAGAACAGGAACCAAATTAATTTTGTTTCCACATTTTCTACTCATTCACATCAGATTAGAAGAATTATTGAAGATAATTGGGGGTTTACTACAGAATGTACCTGCTTTGCAAGGATTAGATAAACCAAGAATGGTGTATAGGAGGGGACAACTATAGGAGACAGATTGGTAAATAGTACCTACAATAAGATAGTAACAGATGAGGCAGGGATGGGTCACCCGCTATCAGTGGGGACTTTCCCTTGTGGAAATTGCAAATTCTGTAGTAGTATTATCAATGGGAGCAGGGTGTTGCATCCTGTTAATGATAACGATTACAGAGGGAGAAATGTTATGTAACCATTAATCCATGACAAAGGAGGGCCAATTAATGCCCGGTTGGGGCCGAGTGCCTCCAACCACCAACCGGGCATTAATTCCCTAGTAGAGCCCGACTTTGGAGTGGATTAATGCAATTGTAACATTGCAGGTGCTTACAGAAATTTGTAGAAAAACTAGTGATTAGCTAAGAATTACATATACACTGGTACCCCCAATTAGAAACGGGTAAATACATTTTTGACTGCAGTCACATTTGTTAATATTAGTGTTGCTGCCCCCATCTGATTTCAGATATTACCATTTGGTGCCTTAATGTCTACTAATAATATTAACAATAACAAATTCTTAATTACAGTAAGAAGTAATTATTTATGGTACTCGTAAATAGTGCTGAAACAGTACTCGGGCATTATGGTAGGCCTCATTTGCATATTGCAGCCGGCGGAAAACACACTGCAGAGAGCCATACAGACATTTTTTGGAGGAGCCAGTTTCCAGATTTAGCTGCTGACTTTAAAGGATTGGGAGCACAGTAGCTGCCACTGTGGAATGATGGACTAAGTAGCCCAACTCAACTGACACAAGCTTTGGGGAAAATTCGTTCTAGGAATGGTGCAGCTGGGAACCACGTTCTTCAGGCGGCAGCGTGTTCGCAGCATTGGCCGAGACTCACGAAGCAGCAGCTGCAGTGGAGATGCCTTGGTCTGTATTGTGTGGATTCTGCTTCGATTTTGTAATTGCTTGTACTTTAGCTAGTCTGTGAAAGATCTGATGGTTTACATTTGTGCCATGCCTTGTCCCAATGGTTTAAGGGCTCAGGTTAGTCACGCTCTACCTAGAGGTAATACAGTCCATTATAAAATGGGTCAAGATGACCCCAACAAATGCAGCTCTCTGATTGGACAAAAAATCTCCCCTGTCATGCCTATAAATGTGTGTGTGTGTGACAGTGGAACCAACTTATAAGAACATAGGATATAAGAACATTTTTTGGGATGTCCCAACTTTTGCTGATTATTTTCAGTAGTAGTAAAGCCCATTTATAAGAACTGTTCGCCTGTTTATAGGAACATACATTTTTTCCCAGAGGTAGTGGTAGATGGTCATTATCTCCTCTCGATTGTGCTAAGCTTGGGCTGAATCATTATCTAATTTCCTCATTAACAGCCACTTAAAGGGGCACTGTCAGCCTTGTCCCTCGTTTTATTGCCACAAAACATCAGTGTACCTCTGTGGACAAAGTGATCACATATGGTCTACAGAATACCCCTATATATAACATAATCGAGAATTCTTACAATTTTGTAGTTTTCACAATATTTTACTTTCCTCAAGGTTCCCCATAAGTACACCAGACGGTGAATGAAGTCATTCACAAATCTGGACTGTCATGTACGGTATGGGCTGCATGCCCATTGGCCTCTAGCTCTGCACCAATGGGCGTGCAGCCCTACTGGCCAGTCAGTCGGCGGGCGCGGGCGGCAGGCGGTGGATGCTGCTGCCCGCTGGCTGCCAGGGGAGCGGGTGGTGGGGTCATGGTGGGTGGGGCCACACTAGACACCAGGAGATGTTTTGGGGACAATCTACTTACTGCCCACAATCGGGCACATGGGATGTGGGGGTTTCAGATACTTTCTGCCCGCGATCAAGCACATGGGTTGTGGGGTCTGTATTCTTTCTGCTCACGATCAGGCACATGGGATGGGGGTTCTGTATTCTTTCTGCCCGCGATCGGGCACATGGATGTGGGAGGGTCTGTATTCTTTCTGCCTGCGATCGGGCCATGGGATGTGGGGTTCTGTATCTTTCTGCCCGTTGGATCGGGCACATGGGATGGGGGGTTCTGTAGTCTTTCTGCTCGCGATTGGGCACATGGGATGTGGGGGTCTGTATTCTTTCTGCCCATGATCGGGCATTTCGTCCACTGACCACCAGGGATGTGGAATGGGAGGGGAGCTACATTGATGCCCGCGATCGGGCTGGGGGGCAAGGGATTGGGTTAGGGTGAGCCAGCAGGTGGCAGCTGCTGTGTTGCACCCTGCAATGCAGCAGCTCACCTGTGGGTGGCCCTCAACTTAAGCCTTTTTTTTTTGGCTCAAAGTTGTGCAGGCGCAGGTTGGGGGTTGCGTCTGCACAACTCTGCACAGCTCGACTGAATATCGGGCTGTGCAGTTTATGCATGGTTCCTCCCCCTCCTGTTGAGCATGCATTCATTTGCATTGCGCTGTTGCTCAGCCTGTTTTCAGTTGTGCAACTGCCTCCTGCTGAATATCGCAGAATGGTGCAATGTAGGACTTGAGCATGCGCAACCCTGTTGCGCATGGCGCAACCCTTTTGAATATCCCACCCAGTGTGTCTTTCCCAGTTATGCCATTCTCAAATATATAGTTTTTAGAAAATGGATTAAAAACCATGTAACACAAGGCTTTACACTGTGCTTATTTTTACTAAGAAAACATTGACTACACAAACTAAGGAGCAGTGTTTAGTGCAGCGTGCCTTCCATCTGACCCATTGGCATGCGTTACGCACCAATTTGAAACAGCCGCAGATGGTCCCTGATCCAAACATTTTAGTGCCCTGGTACCTCTAGAAGTATAATTCCAACATTGGGTCTACCCTGGAAAATGATAGAGAATGGGTAGATAAAGAAGGGAAATTAACCTATGTGACCCTACAGGCAGGCTCCTAGACTGTGCATGTTATGAATGTGTACAAACCCACTGCTGCCACTACGGTCTTTTTCCAGCAAGTTTTCCACAAGATAGCCTCCCTCCTTGAGGAGCTCTTGAGGTTAGTTAGGGACTGTAGTGACTGAAACTCTGTAGAGGACCCAGGGTTTGACCATTCATCGGGAGTCAGGCTGACAGACAAGGCAGTGGGAAGGTGTTTAAGAAATTTAAGGGAGGAGATGGGGTTGGTTGACCCTTGGAGGGAACTAAACCCCAGGACTCAGAATTATTCATTCTTCCCCCACAACCAAAGTTATTCCCAAACAGACCATTTTTATATTCATAAATAAACAACAACGCTTAAGGCACCCTGTGACTCAACCCCCAAATTCATATGGAATGGAATGAAGGCTGTGGTGCATGGACATATTATGGCGTAAGCCTCTCACAAAATTAAACAAAGAAGGGACACAACTCAAAAGTTGTCAGCAAAACTCAAGCAACTGGAAATCTAACACAAAGCATCTGGCTCCCCTGAATTACCAAGACAGGTAACTGAAGTTAGGGCAGAACTTAACAAACTGGCTCAGAGTAAGGTAGAGGCCCAGCTTAGGTACTTGGACCAAAATATTATGAGTTTGGAAACAGGGCCAGTAGACTACTGGCATTCCCTTTAAAAGACAAGAGAAGCGGATAGGTACATAGCCAAGTTTAGAAACAAGGAAACCCCAGAATAACCTACTCTCTTCCAAGGGACATCACCATGGTATTGGAGCAGTATTATAGGCAACTTTGTAATAAAGAGAGTACAGATGAAGCAGAAGGAATTACAACCACCTTCCTTCAAAAGGCTTGGCTTCCCAAAATTTTCCCTGAGCAACAAGACATGCTTGACCAGCCCGTAATACAGGAGGAGATAGAGAAAGTTATCCGAGACCTCCCAAACAGTAAGACTCCAGCTCTGGATGGGTTCAATCCAGAATTTTGCAAAATATTCCAGGAAGCTTAAGTCCCCATCATGGAACTCTTGTTTAATAGTATAAAGGAAATGGGACACACCACACACATCACCGGATATCCATATTACTGTTACATTAAAGCCAGAGAAAGACTCTCTTAGCAGCAACTCTTATAGACCAATATCATTGCTAAGACAAGATGCAAAAATCTTTGTGAAAATCCTAAACTGATTGCAGCAGGTGGTTGGGTCAGTCATCCACCCTGACTATACAGGCAGAGGCATTTGCATGACAACACAAGGAGGCTATTAAATATCATTGCGGCTATTCAGGGGTTAAAAGCACCAAGTATGCTACTAGCGATCAGTGCCAAAAAGGCATTTGATTGCATAGACTGGCTTTTTATGGAGAGCACATTGGGGGCATTTGGGGTAGGAGAGATGTTTACACACTGGATAAAGGCCCTCTATGGAAACCCCATGGCAAGGGTAAGAGCGAACGGAGTACTTTACAATCCAATACCTATAGAAAGAGAAACAAGGTAGGGCTGCCCCCCGTCATTTTGCAATGAGCATAGAACCACTGGCAGCGGTAATAAGAGTAGCTCTGGATTTCCAGGGCATCAGGATTGCAGGGAAAGACATCTGAATAGCCCTTTATGCAAACAACATCCTTTTATTTTTGCAGAATCCTGAGACCAGTTTCCCTTCTATAAGGGCTATTTTGGAAGATATTTGGGAAAACATCTGGGTTTAAAGTCAATACTGAAAAATCAGAGGCCGTGCTCTTTAGTGGGCAGGTGTCACAAGATTGGCTACTCTGCTGACCCTATGGATGGGTCAGCTCCCAGGTCCAATACTTGGGAATCCAGATTCCCAGGGACAGGAATATGATTTTAAATATATACTATAACCCACTGTTACTTGCCATAGAGTCTGACTTCAAACGATGAGTGAACCTGTGCCTTGAGATAGTCAGGAGAGTGGAGGCCCTGAGAATGAATATCCAACCCCATTTATTATTTCTGTTCTATTCCCTTCACTTCACTAAACCAACCTGGAAAAGAATGAGAAAAACCTGGTCCAAATACATCGGGGGGAGGGCGAGAAACCCAGGATCCCCTGGAAAACATTGTTACTGCCCAGAGCACAGGAAGGATTAGGAGTTCTGGATCTACAAGCCTATTATCAGGCCTGTCAGATACAACACTTAATCACTCAGCTACGTTCTGACGGGCACCCCAGCTAGGTAGCATTGGAGGGGATGGAGAGTTTGCTGTGTAGGCACTAGCCTCCCTGGATACAATAGACCTTAAAAACATTGAGAACCCACACACAAAAGTCATGCTAGACAATTGGAAAACCATCTTGAAGGGTGGGGGCAATCTATAGGAACATGTATATGTATCCCTTAGAAAAGCCCAAGGATTTCACCCTGGAGAAATAGACAACCACCTTTAAAAGATGGGAGAAGATAGGCTGTGCAGGTTATGCCAACTTCATGGGGGGGGGGGACTTAAATCATTTCTTCATGTGAAGCAGGAATTCCAGCTGTCCAAAGGGGACTTTTACTGCTTCCTATAAATTATAAACTACTTAGCAAGAGAGCCGGCTAAATCCAGGATGAAGGAGGAAGTGGGCTCCTTAAGAGCATAGACAGGGTCAGTTATGGAAGGAACAACAATTAATCACCCCATTTCCCTCCTACAAACAGCATGTGTCAGACTCCAGATGGAGGCCAGATGGGAAAGAGAGGCAGCTGTGCCCCTTGCAGCTAAAGAACGGGAGGCCTGCTGGGAGGCATGTTCCAAAGTCACAACATCAAGCACTTGGAGGGGGCATGGGTGGAAAGGGTTGTCCAGGCTCTTTAGGACTCCCATTATCACAGCACACTTTGGCTCCCATCCATCAGACAGATGCTGGCGGCAATGCTCACATAGAGGCCACCCTGAGCACATGTTTTGGAGCTGCCCGAAACTTGCAACTTTCTGGAAAGAGGTAGCAATGGCAAGAGGGCAGATGCTTTCCATTCCTCCTCTGACCAAAATTAAATATCAGTTATGGGGTCTTGGGCCAAATGGAATTACAGCCAAAGGGAAAGTCTATCTTTATAGGATTCTCATTGCAGTGGCCTCTAAAAGCATTACCTAGAAGTAACTACAACCAACACATCCACAGGTAGAGCACCAGATACAAACAAATACTACACACGGGATGACTTATAGCCAAATTAAGGCTCATTGTAGAAAAAACTAAATTGTATTGGTTACCTTTCATGGACTACTCGGAAACACTGGAGGGTACCACATCCTGGATCAGCTTGCTAATTTACCTTAGAAGATTCACACTAAGGAGTAAAACAAATTAGAAATAAACACTAGCTGGGTAATTGTACAACCATGAAAAAGGATAGCGGGAATTGCAATTAAATATGGGCTTTATCCCTTATTTTTTTCCTTACTGTATTGCAACCTATCCCTTGTGTTTAAGTATTTGTATTGTTTGTGGTTGTTCTCAAAAAATTGAAACTTTTTCAATAACATATGATTTAAAAAATTGACTCATAGATACTCACCTTCACCAAGTTATAGAAGAGCCTACTCAACCCAGTACCAAATCAGGGAGTCATAACTTTAATTGACTGAATTCTGGTTAACAGAGCTGACAGGGTGTGCAGTAGGGACCCTCGCAGGTTTCCTGAGTGATCATTCCCCTGTATATAGCACTTAGAATAAGTGTCCTCAAGAACCCTACTAGGGTCATAACAGTAGGGGACTATTCCAAGCTGGACCAAGATGTCTTCTTAGAAGACATTGTCAGGGTAAACTGGGCAGACATAGAGTCATCAGGGAATGTTAAGTTTGCCCTTGACTTCCTAATCAACAGTTTTGCTAGTGTTATGAAAAAGTTTGCCACCCAGGTGCCAAGAAGTGTAAAAGGCCTTTGTTCTTAGTTGCTAAGCCTTCCCCTTCACAGGCTTATGAAACAGAGGGACAGTGCTTGGTTGTATTTAAAGCTTCTGGCAGGCAACAAGACTGGTTCGTCTACAGGCAACTGCATAATTCTTGCAAGTCCAATCTAAAAAAGGGCAAGGTTAACTATATTGGGGACCTGCAGATGAATAACCTGCAAAACCATAAATGCTTTTGATCACAAGAAAACATCTTCATAAATGACCAGACTGGAGCCCTCACTTGGGAAACAGAGAAACACAGAAGCTGTTGGCAGATGTGGACTGTATGATCCATGAAGTCTGCCTGTAGTTTCCTACCCCCTATTTAGCTGCTTGCTTGAGTATCCCGCAATGTCTGTCCCATGCCCGCTTGAATTCCCCCACCATCTTTGCTCCCACCACCCCCTCCGGCAAGCTATTCCATGGTTCCACGACACGCTCTGTGAAGAAGAATTTCCTCATAATGCTCTTGAACCTTCCTTCCTTAAGGCAAAGGTCATGCCCTCTCATTCTGTTATAGCCTTTTACCTGAAAGAGGTTCTGCACACTTAAATGTATGTATCATGTCCCCCAGATTTACGCACTGCTCTAGGGAGTATAGTTTGAGTTCATTGAGTCTTGCCTCATACGATTTCTGATGCAAGCCCTGCCCCATTTTTGTTGCTCTTCTCTGTACTGTCTCCAGCCTATTTATGTTCCTCCTGAGGTGTGGCCTCCAAAACTGGATGCAGTACTCAAGGTGGGGCCTTACCAGGGACTGATATAAAGGTATGATCACTTCTTGCCTCCTGCTTGTGATGTCCCTTCCTATGTACCCTAGGATGCCACTAGATTTTAGTGCTGCCTTCTCACATTGCTTGCTGATCTTAAGGTCATCTGAGATGATCACCCCCAGGTTCTGTTCATACGTTGTAGCCCCCAGCTGCTCCCCCTCCCATTGAGTACAGTTTCCCTGGGTTACATTTTCCCAGGTGCATGACTTTACATATTTTGGCACTGAATTTCAATTGCCAGATCCTTGACCACTCCTCCAGCTTTCAGAGATCAGATTCCATGCTTTGATGTCCCTCTGGTGTGTCAACCCTGTTGCTGATTTTGGTGTCATCTGCAAACAGGGACACTTTTCCTTTCAGTCTATCAGCAGCATTGCTGATGAATATGCTGAAGAGGATCAGCCCAAGAACTGAGTCCTGTGGAGCTCTGCTAGTCACCCTACCCTCCTCTGACAGAGTACCATTAATTAAAACCCTCTGTGTTCTCCCATTCAACCAGTTTCTTACTCAGTCTGTTACCTTATGCCCGACTCCCATGTTCTTCAGTTTATTGGCCAGACTCCTGTGCAGAACTGAGTCAAAGGCTTTACTGAAGTCCAGGTAAACCACATCCACTGCCCCACCCTGATCTACTGTTCTGGTGACCCAATTGAAGAAATCCACAAGGTTGTCTGGCAGGACCTTCCTGCTGTGAAACCATGTTGCTTTGTGTCAAGCTGACCACTTTCCTCCACAAAAGCAACGATTCTTTCCTTCAGCAGAGACTGCATCAGTTTTCCCACGACTGAAGTGAGACTAACTGGATGGTAGTTTCTTAGCTCTTCCTTGCTTCTGCTCTTGTGGAGTGTCACTACTGTTGCCCTCTTCCAGTCCTCAGGAACCCTCTGCTCATCAGTGACTTGTTGAAGAGCATCACTAAGGGGGCTGCCAGTTCTCTCCCCAGTTCTTTAAGTATTCTTGGGTGTATCCCATCTGGCCCCATTGCTTTTTCCACCTTTAACTTGTTGATTTCCTCTAGTACCCTCTCCTCTGTGAAAGGACCCGTGTCAATTCCTCCAACCGGACAATTGTTTTTAACTATTGTTGGTCTGCCACCATCTGCTTCATGTGTGAAGACTAAGCAGAAGTACTCGCTGAGTGCCCCTGCCTTCTCTCCATTATGCTCCATGGGCTGCCCATCCTTTTTTTGTGATTCTAACTGTAACCCCCCCTCCCCAAATGGGAGCTTACCTAATTGCCTGTTTCTCCCGTGCTCCTGTTCCTTGGAGCATCTCCTGGTGCCTGTCAGTGTCCTTGACTTTAGTCCCATTCTCCCTGCTTTTGTCCCCTCACCATCACCACAGCTCCAGGCCCAAAAGGAATGCCCAGAGATTCCCCAAGTGGCTCTCATGCTGCCTCAGCCCCTCCTAGGATCACGAACCAAGATCATGAGCCACCAGCATTTGGGCAGGCTGGTGGTCTCACTTAAACATAAGGAAGCACGTTTTTTGTTTTGGCTGCAATCGCGCCAAAAATGTTGGGTCCTCTGATAGTACCAGTTCACGTAGGCTGTTGGGTGGGGGCCAGTAACTCGGATGGCTCAGAGGGAGGCGCAAATGAAATAAATAAATAGAGTCATGCATGCTGAAGGTCCTGTCGTGGCTTGATGAATATTAATGCTATGTCCATTAATATTCATGAGCAGGTTCACTTAGTTTCTGGAGGCAGTAAGTTTCGGCAGCTGCTGCCAGGATAAAATGTGAATAAATGTAAAATTAAAGCAGCAGCTGCCATGGACATGAAAGGGGCAACAAAATAAAGGGGGAATGATTTAACTGAAATTTATATACTGGCTGCACCAGGGCTAAAGCATTGGGACTCAAATGAACTGCCTGCTGCAAGGTGGCTCTAAATTTCGGCAGCAGTGACAGGCTGTGGAGTGAACTAAAATGTTTAATCTGGACAGCATTTAAAAGGGCATGAAGAGAACTAAATAAAGTGTTTAATCTGGCTGCACCAGAACTCTAAAGTTGGGACTGTGATGATCTGCAAGGGGACCATGTGTATTACCTGCCATTTTAATGCTGCAACAGTCAATCAGAAAGACAGGATTCTAAAGCAAGGAGTACTGGGACAATGCCAAAGATTCATGGGACATTGCAAAAGGTTTATGGGGAAATTGCAGGGACCTTTTTCAGGCACCAAAACAGGTAGTCTATTGTGTATCGAGTGAGGCTAATAAATATTCATTTTGTGGACTGACAAGCAGGTTCAGCCAATTATTGTGGGAGCAACAAGTAGATTCAGCCAATCAGGAGCCTCAGAAGGACTCCATAAAAGACTGTGTTTGCCAGGCTGAGTGGTACTTCGAGTGGGAGCACCCACAGGGTTGGGGGCTTAGGCCCTTTGCTCCAAAATGGGCCTAGTGATCCAGTGCAATCTTCTCCACAGGGTAGGAGGCCTTTCTACTGCCAGAGAGACAAGTGGCTACAGGCAACAGAAGTCACTAGCCTGGGGGTTGCCAGAAATTGTCCTCCATGGCTGGCAAGCACCTTTCCACATTTTTGGGAAAGTGTGGGCAAGCCTAACCCTTCAGCTGTGAGAGAGCTGCATGCACATTCTACATCAGCCGTGAGAGTGCTGAAGTAAGCCTGAAATCTCAGAGAAAAGAAATCCATTTCATCAAGTGATTTGAGTGAGTAAACTGCTTCGGACAAGTGCAAGTCTGAGAACTTTTTTGAGGGGCAGCAAAGCCCAGAGCATACTAATTGTGACTGTTTGTCTGTACCCTGCATTTAACCAAAAGCATGAGAAAGGGTGGACATCTGCTTGGTGACCAGAGAAGGGTTCAGTTTAAGTATATAAATGTGTCTGATTTGATAAGTGCCTACAGGACTGGAAGGGGAATACTCAGAGTCGAGCCTCTTTCTGACATTGTCTGGAGGTCCAGTACTTGTCTGTTGGAGCTGCTAATGCCAGCACTGCCAAGAGGGACTTTGTTAATGGTTGTGACATCCAGTGGGAGCTATTAACTCCAGGAAAGCCACAAGGAACTGAAACTTTATGAAATCTGCTTGAGAGAAGCTGCAGTAACTGTTTTGGATTGTCAAGTCAAGATACAGTGTTGTGACAGAAAATTAGTCTGATACAGGTGTGTTTCTCGACACCCTGAAGGAGGCAAAGGTCACACCTCTCCTTAAGAAATCCTCTCTCGATCCAGACTGTCTCACTAACTACAGGCCTGTCTCTAACCTTCCCTTTGGGGGAAAGGTTATTGAGAAGGCGGTTGTGCTGCAGCTGGAGGATCATCTTATCATCCACGACATCTATGATCCTCTTCAGCTGGGATTTTGGAAGAGGCATAGTAGCTGAGAAGGCCCTTGTTCAGGTACTCAATTATCTCCTGATAGCGAGAGATCGGAAGAGCCAGTCCATCTTGGTTCTTCTTTATCTCTCTGCAGCATTTGACACTATGGACCATGGTGTGTTATTGGAGCGCCTGCAGTTGCTCTACAGATTGTCTGGTACAGTCCTCAGATGATTCCACTCTTTGCTCATAAGCAGATCTCAGAAAGTGGTGTCGGGAATTTTTTCTTCCAGCACATTCTCCATGCCTTGTGGGGTGCTGCAGGGCTCTGTTTTATCACCCATGTTGTTCATGGTGTATATGCTGCCATTGGGAGACATTGTAAGGCAGTATGGACTGAGTTTTTACTGCTGTGCAGATGATACTCAGCTATATGTGTCCTTTGTGCCTGAGCAGGATGATATTCACTCAGACTTCAACAACTGCCTCCCCGAGATCCAAGATTGGATCAGTGCTAACTGGTTACGGTTGAACCCTGACAAGACCAAGGTATTGGTTGTGGACCTGGGTCATTGGGTAGATGGGCTATCAGCTGGGCTGCCTTCCGGTCTTTGGCATGGTGGCAGCCAGCTGTTGACCTCTGAACGAGTGTGAAATCTAAGTGTTATTCTTGACTACGGGCTGACGCTTAGATCTCAGGTGTTGGCCGTCTTCAAGACCTCTTTTTACCATCTGAGGAATAGCACCCGGATTAAACACCTGGTTCTGCCTGATGACCTTCTGACATTGGTTCTCGTCTTTGTGACCTCCCACCTTGACTACTGCAACTCCCTGTACCCAGAGCTACCATGGGTTGATATCCACTGCTTGCAGTTGGTGCAGAATGCAGCGGCCAGGTTATTGACTAGGCATTCTCGATTTTGTCATGTGACACCTGTGCTGTGCATGCTGCACTGGCTGCCTATTCAGTGGTAGATCACCTTCAAGGTTAGCTTACTGACCTATAAAGCCCTACATGGGCTGGGACCATGTTACTTGCAAGATCTTCTTTTCCCCTACCGCCCCCTCCGCTCACTCTGCTCCGCTGACGAGGGATTGCTAGAGGTTCCCAGGGTTCATTTGAAAACTTCTGGTGCCTGGGCCTTTGCATTTGTGGCCCCCACCCTGCGGAACTCTCTACCTTGGCAGATAAGGGAGTGCCTGACCGTAGAGGGCTTTAAAACCACATTAAAAACACATCATTTTAATCTTGCTTATCTTGAACATGGATGAATTGTGAAGCTGTTTTTATTTTAAATATTTTTGGTATACTTTTAACCTGTGATTTTTATATTTCATTGTACAAGTGCCATGGTCCTTGTGTGGTCACCCTAGCCTTAGGGAGAAAGCACCCATCTAAGTGTCTAAAGTTGAGAGGACCATGGCAGCCATGCTGGCTCATGGGTGGAATAACTGAGATAAATGTTCTGATAAAGAAATGTGCTAAATGCAATATATCCAGCTTGGATTAGGCTTGGGACACAGCCTGGTAGTGTGCCACCTAGGGTGCTGCCATATGCGTTTCCCCTGAGGGGTATAGCCCAGACGTGGGGTTGAGAAGTGCCAGCCCCAGTCCCAGCCTGGTCTTTCTAGAGAGTGATTTGGGCCCAGAGAGGGGCACTGCTGAAAGAAGTTAAAATGTTGTTCCACCTACAAAAGCAGTAACATCTCTGCAGCCAGTTTCGGGTCTCCTGACTGCCAGCCTTTGCTAGCATTTTAACTTCTGGAAACAGAGCTTGCCTGCTGAAAGCACTTAATCCTGCCTTGTACAGACCAATGATGACTACTAAACTGTAAGTAATGTAGGATCTAGCCCTGTATCAAAAGGAGGGACTTTGTAAATAGTTAAAAGTTTCTAAATTGTAGTCTACAGTCAGTATGTGTTTAAAGGCAAGATGCAAGTTATGTTTTCCTTTTAAGGGCCCCAACTAGCTGGCCAACATACAGCTGCACTGAGCAACAGGCCTGCACCTTTAAGAACTTTAGTTACTGGGTACCCAGGTTAATGTGTGAGATTGCGGGGTCTTATACAGTTTGGGGACTGGTACCAGTGTGGGTGGTTGCTACTGTTTTTCTGCTAATTGTGTCATCTTTCTGATTGCAGCTAACCAGATAAGATAGCCAGGGATCTAACTACCTCAGAGGCTGGTGGGTAGCTGCTGTAATTAGTGATCAAAAGTACAATGCTTATGATTATGTGATTTATATCAACTGAACCAATCTAAACCAATCACCCAAACCAGTTCCAAATGTAAATAATGTAAATAGCTTGACCTCTATTCCAGTATACCCTTCCTAGCCCTTCCCCATGAAAATAATTGTTGTTTTTGCAAAATCCTGTGTGATGTGCATATTATAGAGATCTAATAATTACAAAACTTCTTTAATGTGGGGAAAATGTTGTTGGGTCATGCTTGGGTTGGCATTATAGTAATGTGGGTGGGTATAGTACCCCAGAGCGTTGTACCAGGTATTATTCTAGCCCTCGTAAGTATACTCTGGGTGGAGGCACTGCGCGCGTAATGTTACATCTTGGGAAAGAACCAGTTTAAAGTTATCTTAGGAACCCAGGTCCCTCAAACTTGTTTTGAGCCCACAAGGCAGGGGTAGTAGCCCTTGGTATAATGGTGCCAGGGTTACATAACAATTCCTCCCCTGGTCTTTCTCTTTTTACATACGTACCTGTAGAATGTTTTGTCACCCTTTTTCACTCCTTGAGCTATCCTTGCCTCTGTCTGTGCCTTTGCGTTTATCACTTTCCCTGCCTCCTTTAGTTTTTCTTTGTATTCTGATTTGTCAGTCTTGTTCCCTGACTCCTTATACTTTCTGAAGGCTTTGTGCTTCTCCCTCACTATGGTTTCCACCACCTTGGAAAACCATAGTGGCTTTTTTCTCTTTTAATTTTTACTGACCTGACGGGTGCACTGTGATGTGACCATGATTATTGTGTCTTTCAACCTAGTCCAACACTCTTAGACTCTCCCTTCTGCTTTGCAACTGAGGTTGTCCTTTAGGCAGGCTTTCATTTTTGTGAAGTCTGCCCTCCTGAAGTCAAAGACTTTCAGTTTAGAGTGTGTGGAATTCTCAGTCCTGTTTACCTTGAATCATACTGTGCAATGGTCACTGTTTCCCGGGTGGTTCCCCACTCCGATGTCTAGAACCCTTCTGCTATTAAAGAATACTAGGTCTAAGATCACGTTTCCTCTTGTGGATGTCTTTACTAGTTGACTCAGGCCTGCCCCCTGTAGTGTAACTAGGAATTGCCTGCTTCTTTCTGATGATGCTGTGCAGGATCTCCAATCAGTGTCTGGTGGATTGAAGTCCCCCACCAGCACCATTTCCCCTTTGTCTGACATCTGAAGGATGGTTTCCAGGATTTCTGTGTCCCTGGCTTCCTTCTGATTTGGGGATCTGTACCCTGATGGGTGTCCGGCTTTCTGCCCCAATTTAGTCCATAGGTCCTCGGTTTCCCCTTGAGCCTGCTGAATTTCTGTAGCATTGATGGTATTCTTAACATAAATAGCTACCCCCTCCCTTCTTTCCGGTCCAATCTCTCCTGAACAAGTTAAACCATGGGATAGCCACATCCCAATTGTGATTTTACGTGAACCATGTTTCTCTCACGGCAACCCAGTCTAGTCCTACCTTTGCTATTGTGGCAGTGAGGTCTGGCATCTTGTTAGCCAGACTGCATGCATTGAGACATAAAACTACCCATTCCCGCTGTGCTTCCCCATTTGTGGTACCTCCCTTTATGTTATGTTTTCTCTCTTTACCTTCTTTATGGTAATTGGCAGACTCTGATAGGGTTGCATGTTTTCTGTCTTCTGTGACTTTCTTTCTGGTGTGTCCTGTAGGTTTGGTGCTAGCTGGAGGGGGAGAGACAGCAGGCTGTACGTGTGCTTCTCCAAGAGCTGTTGTCATCTCCCATCAGTTAGTTGAAATTAATTTGATCAGATTTTTATTTGTATACAGGTAAGCACTCTGGGATACAATCCCTTTTATAGGTATGACCCGTGGTCAATAAAAATATACACACATGATACATTACAGACAGGTACATAAACAATGGTGCAATTTAGTGGGGGCAGGGGGCAGTCTCCCCCCCCCCACATTGCAGGCCATTGTTGTTTTTTTTGTTTTTTAGCCCCTGGCTCTACCCCCACAGCCCCTCTGACCAGTTGCCCCCATTGAAAGCTGAAATGGCCCTGTACATAAATAGGAATACAAATTCCACATCATAATAAAACAATTGCTTAAAAACAATCACACTTTGATAAATCCTTGAGATGCAATTTAAGTGCCTTTGCAAACAAGTTGTGGCTTACTATTCTTCTGATTTGTGCAGGGATATTATTCCATACTGTTGGTGCAGCAAAAGCAAAAGAACGCTGACCACTCGATGTGCGCTTAAACGGAATTCTCAACAAGGTTTGGTCTCCTGCGGATCTTGTATGTAGCTCTACATTAGGTACCACAAGTTGTTTTTTTTTTAAATTAAGGGGTATGCCAATTTATTGTGCTCTAAAAATAAATTTGACCATAACAAGCTTATGATATTGTTTTACTGGTAACCACCCAAAGCTTTAAATTATGCTACAGTGGTAAACAGTATTAGGTGCTAAAAGTGCGAATCTATCTATTTTATGTTTGTTTGTTTATTCGTTTAACGGGTAAGCACACTGGAAAACGAAGTTCCTTTTTCAGGTGTGACCCACACCAAAACAACAGTACAACAATACATACATACATGTTAAATACAATAGGCATACACTCCATAATTCAGACTAATTAGTCCATGTCAGAAAACAATAAAGCAAATACCTATGTAAAACAATTATAATTAGACTGTAATAAGAAATACATCCTCAGTGTATAGGCAAACGTTTTAAAAGATTGCAACTGTCTAATATCCAATGGAATATCATTCCAAATAAATGGAGCAAGACAGGCAAAGGCCCTCTGTCCACAACTAGATCTCATGAAAGGAATTTTAAGAACCATATTGTCTGTCCTGTGTCTAGAGAAGTGGCCCTGAACATATGTTTTCAGCATACCACTGAGTCTTAAGGGAACCCTGGAACTAATAACTCTATAAGTGAACTTGGCCATATACCACCGAAAATGTAGCGGAACAGGAAGCCAGACCTTTTCTTCTAAGATAACACAGTGATGAGCTAATTTGGGAGCATTGAGAGCACATTTAGCTATTAGTTGTAATAAAATAGATTTTTTTAGAGATTATTATAACAGAAGCTGTGTCAGTAACTATGGTAACACAGTTTACAATTGGAACTAAACACTGTTTGGCAATAGCCATCCTAGTTTTACTAGTAAGAAAAGAGCGAATTCTGTACAAAAAGGCCACTTTAGAATGAATTATTGATGTTACCCTTGCAAAATTGGGTTCATAACTTAAGTTAGGGTCCAAAAGGATTCCTAAATAATGAAATAAATCCACCTGTTCAAACAACGATCCATCAAGAGACTTCACCTGCAGACTTTGCCCCACAGACGTAAGATGTGCCCTAGTCCCAAAGAGCATCATTTTTGTCTTAGCCTTATTTAGGACCAATTTGTTATAAATGAGAGAATATTGAAAGTTACACATCTCCCTGGTTAATAGATCATTTGGTTCTGTGACAGAGGAATCCTGAGCATAAATTACTGCATCATCTGCATATAAAATGAGAGATGCATTTTCAAGAACATTTACTTGTTTATCAAAAAAAAGGGAAAACAAAATTGGCCCAAGTATGGAGCCCTGAGGGACCCCACGCTTCACCACTGCAGGTTCAGATATAGCACACCCATACTTGACCCTTTGT
The DNA here is from genome assembly GCA_016271365.2 of Neoceratodus forsteri. Lineage (NCBI taxonomy): Eukaryota > Metazoa > Chordata > Ceratodontiformes > Ceratodontidae > Neoceratodus > Neoceratodus forsteri. Next base: position 681,123,802 of record CM057453.1, on the reverse strand, counting down.
GACCTATCGGTTAAATAATTTTTTATCCATGACAAGGAAGCAGTTCCAACTCCCAAGGACTCCATTCTATTAAGTAGTAGACAATGGTCCACCAGATCGAGTGCCTTGGTCAAGTCCACAAACGCAGCCCCAGTTAGACATCCTCTATCCATACCATCTAGGACTGCGTTCATGAACTCGACCATGGCAGTCTCTGTACTTCTGCTTTTGCGAAAGCCATGTTGGTTTTAGGACAAGAGTCTTGAGGAGCCTATATAGTTAATCAATTGGCTATATACTATTTTCTCCTGTACCTTGGCCAAAGTTGACAAAATTGATATAGGCCTATAAATTCCAAATTCCTGCTGTGAACCTGTTTATGAATAGGAACAACCAAGGAGCACTTCCATATGTCAAGTACAATACCAGTGGAAAAAGATATTATATATAATACTAATGGGGTATGCTAGAACTGAAGCTGCATCTCTCAGTAAATTGGGATACAACTCATCAGAGCCTGCTGAACTGTCCCTCTTAATTTGTCTAAGTAATATTTTGACCTCCTTAGGGGAAGTAGCTTTTAGATGAAAAATACCATTTTTATTAAGATTGTCATTTGATCTCCCCACAACTATGTCAGGCAAATCATTGTGATATTTATCAAGATCAGTAAATCTTCTATTAAACTCATTAGCTATTTTAAGCGGGCAAGTCAGTAGGTCATCATCCAATTTCATAGTACTCTGTTGGTCTACATTAGGCTTAATAAGACTATTAATTGTATTCCAAAATGTTTTAGTATCAGATAATCCTTCACATTGTTTTTGTTGCAAATAATCTGATTTAGCTTTATCTGTACTTTACACTGATTACGTAAGGCTCTGTATGCTTGATAGCTAAATACAGAGCCACTACTTTAACATTTTTTCCATGCCTTGTCACGAAACCTCATAACCCTAACCATTGGAGATGATAACCAACCAGAGTACTTCCCACAGACCCTTCTTCTAATATAAGGAGCAAATTGATCCAGAATATGTGTAAATTCAGAAATAAAGAAATCCAGTGCACAGTTAACATCAGGTATAAGATACGAAAGAGACCAATCACCATTTCCCAAGTGTAAACAAAAAGTTTGTAAATCAAACTTAGCAAAAGATCTAGAATTTCATATTACTGGTTTAAATTCCACTGAACTTCCATGATTCCATAAGCAAAACACTGGATGGTGATCACTCACAGTGTCAGAGATCAACCCACACCTAATCACATTACTGGGTTTATTAGATAAGATCCAGTCCAACACTGTATGTTTGTTAGATTTGTTATTATGTCTAGTGGGTAATGTAACCAGTTGCTGTAAACTAGACTAGATCAGAACTGTATTTAATTTAACAGCATCAGATCCACTCCAGTTCAAATTAAAATCTCCCAAGACTATAAGCTCCCCAAAGGCCCTAGAATTCCAATGGTCTATAAATTCCTGTAGGCCGAGTTTACTATCCTTGGGAGGGAGATAAATACAACAGGTCATAATTTTTTTTGTAGAACCCAGTAGCAATTATATACTGATGTGCTCATAATAATTTAACTCACCTCCAAAGATGCTTTTCTCTTCAGCCACCAAGTTATCCTTTATGTAAAACATAACCCCTCCCCCTCTGCCTGAACCACGGTCCCTTCTAAATACCTTATGTAATAACGCAGATTTACGCCTCACAATACTAGTGGGTGCATTGTCCACCTCAGCAGAGGTGTAATGCAACATGGGCAGCAAACACTGGTTTGCGATTGCCAAACATGCTTCATCAATAAAAAAACTATGAAACCTGTATAATAAGGCAATTTTTGAGTGTATTTTAGCTGTAGTTACTTGAATATAAGAGGCATAATTTACTGTTGGATCTAAAACATCCCCCAAATATTAAATGTTATTAACATTCTCATAGACAGTGCCAAACATTGACCCAGTTCGTAAACTATTACCAATTTCTTTCAGCTTAGCTGAAGTACCAAATAACATAGTTTTGGTTTTTTGTTTGTTCAGCACCATGTTATTATGTATTAACCATTCTTACATGGAATTAAGTCTCTTTGTCAGTGTTGTGTTAAGCCCAGATAAAGATGCACCCTGGCAATAAACTACAGCATCATCTGCAGACATAATAAGGTGTACTTTATTAATAGCTGTTGTGACAGAATCAAAAAATATAGAAAATAAAACTGGTCCCAGTATGGAGCCCTGTGGGACTCCACACTTGATTAATGCCTTCTCAGATACACATCCTCGAAACCTTACCATTTGAAATCTTTCTGAAAGATAACTAGTTACCCATCCCAATACTGGGGTCCCCACCATGATAGACTCTAATTTATTAAGAGGCCATACTCTACTAGATTGAATGCCTTGGTCAAGTCCATGAACGTGGCCCCAGTCAGGCTCCCACTCTCCATGCCCTCATGGACCATGCTCATGAACTTGACCAAGGCACTGTCTGTCCCCTTCCCCCTTCTAAATCCACACTAACATTGTGATAACAAGCCATATGTCTCCACACACTCAATTAACTGACCATATACAATGTTTTCTTGTAGTTTGGACAGGGCTGACAAAATTGAGTCTAATTGGTCTATAACCGGTAAATTCACAGGTAGGGCCTGTTTTGTGAATAGGTATCACAAATTAATACTTCCAAAGATCAGGAACTTCCCCCAGACAGAAAAATAGATTAAGAATCAAGCTAACTGGATATGCTATTTCTGTTGAGGCCAGCTTCAGTAATTTGGAGGCTAATTCATCAAAACCACAAGATTTGTCAATTTTGAGTTGTTTCAGAAGGTTGTACACCTCTTGACAAGTTACTGCCTTGATGTAAAATTAGGTCTACCCATAAATTCTTTCAAGTTGGTCTCAGTCAGATTTATACCAGAGTCAGCCTTATAGGCATCCAGATTAGTAAACATTCTGTTGAACTCATTAGCAATCAACAATGGATCACTTAACTTTTCATCACCCTTGGTCATAGTAACCTCTGAGCCTGTCCTGGGATCAATCATACTGTTAATTGTTTTTCAGAATTTGGCACTATTAGTCAATCCCTCAGTCTGTTGTTGCCTTAGATATTGGACCTTAGCCTTTTTAACCTCAAACTTACATTTATTTCTCAAACACCTGTAGTTCTGAAGATCCACAGGTGTTTGAATTTTCCTATATAGCTTCCATGCCCTGTCCCTTTCTTTCATTATCTTTAACAGAGACAATGTTAACCATTTAGACTCAGTACCTCTGACTCATCTTTTAATGAAAGGGGCATAAGTATCCAGTTCCTTTGTAAACTCTGATATAAAGTAGTCCAGTGCACAATTTATGTCTGGCATTACTTCAAGGTAGGACCAGTCAATATTTTGTAAACTGTTTCTAAAGTTACAAGCATCGGACCCAGAAAAATGTCTAAATTCCGAGACCCTTGGTTCAGAAGTGGTTCTATATGCATGTTTCCAAAGACAAAATTCAGGATGGTGATCACTAAGTGAGTCTGAGATCAGCCCACATTTTAAGACATTGTTTACTTTGTTTGTGAGAAGCCAGTCAAGTACAGTGTGCCTCTTTCCTTTTAAATTCAGTCTTGTAGGTATGTCAATAAGCTGCTGTAAGCCAGTTTGTGACAAAATATCAACCAGCCTGTTGATTTCATTACAAGACCAATTCAAGTTGCAATTCCCCAGGACAATGGTTTCACCCACAGCGCTGAGGGACAACAACTGCAAAAATTCCTGTAGGCCTTCTGTACTCACTTTGAGGGGTATATAAACACAGCAGACAGTTATTTTTTTTAACTTGGCCAACAGCAATCTGAATTGTCAAGGTTTCACAATATTTTGGGGGGGGGTAGCCATTATACAGTACATATCTCATTTACAGTATAACAATTCTTTGTATAAAACATGACACCCCACTCCCTTCCTTTCAGCCTATCTCTCCTGTAAATATTGAACCCTGAAATACAGTATTTATTTTGTTATTCATTATTAATGCTTGCAACCACATTTCACTAATTGCCAAAAATGTCTGGTTGATAATTTGCAACCCATGCTTCAGCTTCGTGGAATTTGGAAATTAGGCTGCAAGCATTGAAATGAATTATTCGCATACCTTTAGGGGCATTAATAAAGTAATCCAGGTCAGCTAAATCATTATCTGCAGGACCGGGGTTACTCTCAATATCCCCTGCCCTCAGCAACAGATTTATCATGTTGACTTCCACAGACAAGTTAATACCCCTAGTGACCCATTTGGCAGAGTCATTGTATACCCAATATTATAACCTAGATGCTTATAATATACACCCAATAACTGACTCTGTAAAAGAGAAAAATCTGACAACATTTGCATAGCACATACATTACTTGAATCTGGCATATATGCATAGTGACTTAAATTACACTTGGCAAGAGCAATATCTGTTCCCAATAAGCACAGCACATATAAAATTCCCACAGACACTCCCACGGTAGCCATATTTAAGTACCCACCAGTAGTTAAACCTTACTAATGCAATCCTTTATTATGCAGTATCCAGTCCCTCAGTGTGACCCGGTATGACTCCAGTAAGACTTCAGCGTGCACACTTTACCTCTGCACTTCACTGTTGCCGCTTGATCGCTGCCGCTCTCACCTCAGGTAACCTTTTAAACACAGGCTCACCAAGTCATTCAGTGCTGCCACCACTGCGATTGGCTCCTGGATTAATTTGGAAGGTAGGAACAGGTGTTCAGTGTCAGTCAATGCAGCAAGCAAACACAGTTACAGCCCCCTTGCTAATGTGCATGGCAGGGTTATAGACAGTTACTGTAGCAACCAAAAGATGTTCCACGTGGACCTCAAATTTTTGACTCAGCACCCTAACCCACTCCTTAGTCAGGTGGAGGGATCGTACTTGAAGAATTCCCTTTCCCAGAAGTTGTTCCAGTTTCCAACGAAGTGATGCCCTTTGGCATGGCACCAGTCCTTGAGCCAGGCGTTGAGCTCACCTCTCTGTTTCTCTCTGATTTTCTGCCTGTTCTTCCCGTTTTCCCAAACAGGCAAAATCTCTGAGGAAGTAATGCTGGATGAAAGGGAAAACAATTTCTCCCTGAGCTGGGCAATGTGCTCCTTAACCTTTTCTACCGGCCATCTAGCAATTCTCCAAAATAACAAATCATTCAGCAAGCCAGAAGGGATTGCTGAGGCTTTCAACAGATATTTCAGGGATCTAGATGCATTCAAAAATTCATCTGATGGTCCTTCCACTGGCATCCACTCCTTGACTAGCCATTCTAACTTCCATTTTTAGACTGGTCACTAAGAAGGAGGTTCTTGACCAACTGCAGAGTATTAAAATTGATGAGTCTGCAGGCCATAGAAACAGAAACATAGAATTTGATGGCAGATAAAGACCGCTTGGCCCACCTAGTCTGCCCATTTCCCTACCTGATGGATAAGCTGCAGATCCTAGTTAACCAACAGCCTACTTCCTCCTATCCCCCCACTAGAATTGCCTTATGACTGTCTCATGCATTCTTGAATTCACCCACTGTTCTTGACTCCATGACCTCCATGACAAGCCATGACAAACTTGAACCCAGGCTCCTAAAGCTCATTGCCCCTATCCTGCTGTTCCCACTGATGAAGCTGAACAACATGTCCCTGCTCCAAGGCATGGTATCACAAAAGAGGAAAGTGGCTCACATGGTTCCCATACACAAAGAGATAGCCAGGGAACCAGTGGAATATTATCATCCCATATCCATTCTCAGTACTCTGGCAAAAGTACAAGAAAGGTTGGTCTGCTACCAGCTATAAATCTTCAGAATGACAGGAAAGTCACAGGAATAATTTACGGCAAAGTCACAAGAGCAGTTTTCATTAATTTAATCAAGGGTTTTGGCCTTGTGAATCATGAAATCCCACTGTCTAAATGAAGGAGCCTGGGCCTTGATTGTCTCTTCTGCTCATGGTTCAGAAGTTATCTCACGGGCCGTACTCAATTGGTTCACTAGGCGGGGAGTAGCCTGTCCTCCCAGTGTAAAATTTCAAATGGCATGCCTCAGGGCTCCATATCAGGTCCTATGCTCTTTTCACTATTTATCAATGAATTGCCATTAAACTGTGGGAGGGCAAAAGTGAATAGCATATATCGTCTATGTGGACAATGCAGTGCTGTATACATCTGGCTCTAATTAAGCAGCTATTGAATCTGGTCTAAGAGGAGACTTCAGAGAATATGAAAACTAGTTTAAGTCTAACCAACTTGTCCTCAGTTCTAAGAAAACAAAGATGATACTATTTGATCAGGAAAATGTGGTCCTGAAAGAAAAGATCTCCTAAAAGTTAGTACCAACATAGGCACCCAGTGAAAAGTAGTGGACATGATAAAATACTTGAACATTCTATTGGTCTAGGAACTCTCATTCAGATGCCACACTGAATGAGTAACAAAGCTTCTGAATCAAAAATTGAGCTTACTACACAGACTAAGAGCCTACCGCACAAAAGAGGCATGTCAATATGTAGCTAACAGTGTTTTGCTCCCAGTACTATTTTTCAGGGCATCTCTTCTTTCCTCATTGAGATAAATGGAATGCAAAAAACTTAAGGTATGTACCATAGGATAAGCAGGTTTACAGTGAGCACTAATACTAGAGAACACCACTGCATGATCCTGGCCACACGCAACTGATCACCCCTGGAAGAAAGACTTAGTTACCCTTTGCTCTGCTTGACCTATAAGACCATGAGTGATCCCTCTCTGAACCTTAAGGACATCTTGGAATGCAAATCATCGTGGAGGCCTTTTTGCACCTCCTTTCAGCTGGTCCAAACTATTTCTAGGGTTTGACAATGTCAAACGTTGTGCACAAAGTCCCTCAGCTGTGGAGTGAACTCCCTCTCTGTGCCAGGAGAGTCACAGTTTATTGACATTCAAAAGATGATCCATTATACCCATTAGCACCATATGGCATCAGAACCATCCATTGCTTAACCTGACCCAAAATGGTGGCATCAGACAGAATGAGACGTTCTTTGCCTAGTGATCAATGTAACTGTTTCCACTGAGACCCACACAGATCTAGCACCTAAACATGCCTTTGAGCCACTGTAATCCCATGGACTGTGTGCACTTGATTGTGCACTTTCTATGAGAATACGTTCTCTTCTGTAGTTCGAAATGAGATGAATCATTCTGCAACTAAAATGGGAGAATTGTAATGTTACTTTTATGTTATTGTTGTACTTATGTTTTTCTCCTACCCTGTATGTAATTAATACTGGCTTGCTCCTGAAAAAGGGACATCTGTCTCAGTAAGTCAACCTGAACAAAATTCAATAAATAAAATGTTAAAATCTCCCACTATTACCACTTCTCCCCCACCGCAGCCTTTCTTATCTCATCCCCCAGCTCCCTGACTGTGGCTTCATCCTGACTTGGTAGTTGGTACACTACCTCTACCCTTATTTTCTTCCCTACCCCTGACTGCAACTTTGCCCATAGTGTCTCTGTACCCTCTCCCAACATGTCCTCTCTTGTGACCTTTACCTCCTTCCTAACATAGATTGCCACCCCTCCACCTCTACCCTTTGTTCTGTCCTTTCCATAGAGGGTATATCCAGGAAAAGACAGATCCCAGTCATGGTTTGGGTCTGCCCAGGTTTCGGTGACCACCACCAGATCTGCTCAGCCCTCCGTCATCATGGGCTGGAAGGCATCCATTTTGTTCCCAAACTCCTGTCATCATTGGATATACAGTAACTCTCCACACCCCATGTCTCTTGCCCCCTCTCTTCCTTCCTAGTCCCTCCTTCTTCCTCTGGTTGTCCAGCTAGCTTTCCCCCATTTGTCTTTTTTCTCCCCTTGCCTCCTATTAATAGTTTGGGGTTTCTTCCTGCTGGCTTCTCTCTTTATTGTACCCCTTCAGCCTTCTCCAGATACTCCCCCTGATTTTCCCCTTGCACTCATTTTCTGATAATGTTAGGTCTAACCTCATGGTATTCCTGATGCCCTCTGCTGCCCTTTTCCCCTTTGTCTCCATCAGTGCTAGCCTGCATGCCTTTCTCCTGGGAGTCAAGGAACAGATATCTGTTTTGTAAAGCCACTCCACCAGGGTGGTATCTGTTTCCTTTGCTACCCTGCTTCCACCCACCTCCTCTACCAACTGTTCTCCAGCCTGCCCCTTTTACCAAGTACTCCTTTTGTGGCAGAGGTGGCCACTGCCCTGGAACCCACCCCCTATCTGACTATGCCCACCCCTGACCCCTGGGACTCTCTGCCCCATTTCCAGCCTACTTATTCCTACCCTCTGGTCCCCTTGTGGCCGGTTTAGTCCCCCCACCCCCCTGTCTCTGATGCTCCCTTACAGACCTACCCAATTCCATCCCCAGTCATCAGTAATCTGTTTAGTTCTCTCCTACGCACCTGCACCTTGGCCCTCTGCCTCCTGCTCGCTATGCATCCCCCAGCCTCCTAGAGTGTGCCTAGGAAAACCACAGCCCCTCATCCCCTGCAACTCACCATTCTCCTACTTCCTGCCTCTTGTCTGATCATTTCCTTGTCCTTATATGCCTACCCTAGATAGAGAGTAGTTTCAATCCTGCCTCTAACATGCCTCTGCAGGCCTACCCCAGATGGGGAGTAGTTCACTCCTCACTTTAACCTTCCCCAGTGTGCCAATTCCAGATAAGGAGTAGTTTAAATCCTGCCTCTAACCAGCCTATGCAGGTCTACCCCAGACAGAGAGTAGTTCACCCTTTCCCTAAACTTGCCCCTGTAGGCCTACCCCACATAGGGAGTAGACTCACTTATTTAAATCCTACCCTTAACCAGTTTCTACAGGTATACCCCGGATATGTAGTTGTTAAATCCTAGCTCCAAATCCTGTCCCTTCTTGCCTACCTTGTCACCTGTGCTTACCTCCACATCCCCTGTCTCCTATACTTTACTACCCCGTGATAGTTTCTCAGGATCTCTTACATCCATACCTACCTGGTCCCTGTTGGTCAGAGTCCCCTACTTACCTGCAACTTGCCCTGTGGATGCCTTCTGCTCTGTAGTCCTTATGCTCGGGGGATCTTGCACGCTCTGGGATCATTTGGTTCACCCAGAAATAAGTTCTAACAGCAAGTAGCCTATTTGTTTTTTGATAATCTTGTGCCTCTTGTTGTGGAGAGGGAGTTCCAGAAACCAGAGTGGAGAGGGGTGAAGAAGAAGGATGAATCAAGGAAGAGGGAGAGCTGAGATATGTAATACTCATGTTAGCTTCTACCAATCTGTGAACAACAATTGCATGCTATTGCAGGATGCTTTTGCATGATACTTAACTTATGCTATAAATAATTCTGTGTAGTCTATGATTTTATTTTATATTAGTGTCTGTAATGTAATGCAATGCTGTTGTTAACTGTGTATACTGTATTTCTGTACTGTGTTTTCTTGCCTGGTTTGTGCCTGCATTTCACACGTTTACCAAACCTTAAATAAAATGAAAATAAAATAAAAAACATTTCTTCATGGCATTCAGAGACAAAGCCCTAAAAGCTTATTGAACACACACCCAGTCGCTTCAGAATTGTACTCAACCTTCATGGATCTCCTCGCTTCTTCAATATTTGGACAACTAGTTGACTTCAATCTTCAAGCGCCATGACCCTCACTCTCTGGTTTCCTGAGGCTGGGAGAATTCACATCTGGTTCTTCCAAGATCAATTCTGAACACCATCTCTCAGCAAATAGCTTTCAAAGGAAGTCCTTGGATGTCTACCATCTGCTTCTCAAAGTGTTCAAAACCGACAGGCTGTGTACCAGCTACACTGTTTCATACTACCCGTTGTATTCAAAATAGTGTCCTATCACTAAATTCGATCAGCTGGAAGATCATGTTAAGAATCTAAATGGACCACTGCTAACTACAGAATCCATGAAGTGATGATTGCTACTTGGCTTATTCATCATATCAGAATCCTGATAGCTTGGCTCGGCCTCAATCTCCTCTCCTTTTCAGGACATACATTTAGAATAGGAGTGGCTACATCTGCCTCCAAAAGGAATATTCCTCCACACATCATCAAGGCTAGGGGTATATAGAACTGCTCCTGTTTTGAACTCTACATCAGGAATCCTAGAACAGAAATCCATCAAATTCATAGACTTCTAGCTAGTTAAAGCCCGAAAGAAGAGCTGACCTTTTGCCTTAGATCCTCAAAGGTTCTCTCCACCTGAATTTTTTCCCTCTCCCCCATACAATTGGTCAATTCCACAAGTTGGAGAAGGTTCTCTGGTTCAGTGACTCTCAGAGGTTTTTGACCCTCTCATGTCCTTTAGCCCAGTCCCTTCCAGGCACCTCATCGAGGGTGGAGATGAGAGAGAAAGGCCAAAGTAAACAGTATACACAAACACCACACAAACCAGTTAGATGGACATTGTATTGAAAGGCTAATGCCTGTGGTTCTAAGGCTAGCTGACCACTCCCCCATCTCATAAATATCCAACAGCCCTTTGTTCACTAACCCTAGGTGTTTTGCTTGTCCACCTTCCACCCTTCCTCCTTCTCAGAACTCTTCATCTCCTAGTCGGCCCTCTCATGTCCTTTAGCCTGATCCCTTCCAGGTACATCATCAAGGAGGTGACTGGGAAAGGCCAAAGTAAACAGTATACACAAGTGTGGCGATTTGGCCACTTCAGTCATATTACTGTCATATTTATCTCTGATTTTTTTTTTATGTTTAATTCCCAAAAAGCCAGAACATAGGTTTGTCAGAAAAGCTGCCCACTTTTTTGCAAAGATAATTGGCAACAGAAATGTGTATTCCAATATCTGACATCCCCTTTGCCTTGTCTTGTTTCGAGATAAACAGTAGTTTCACTTCAGAGGGATTTGGAATTTCCTGGTAAGCTGATCAAAGACAAAAGGTATCATAAAATGACAGGAGATGGAGAGCATCTCCTCTGCTCATAAAACTTTAAATCAAAGAGAAAATGGTTATAGAGCAGGGGTTATGCAGATGACCAGTCTGTGAAACCTATTGTTGGGATCTGGGAACTGCCACAGTCTATTTCAATTTCAGTTGTGGCAGGAATGCAATATAAATCAAAGCCAGTGAGGAAGATGAGGATGTGGGAAAATAAAATATGGTCTTTTTAGGTTCACTTAAAATTTTGTGAAGGAGAAGGAGAGACCCCTGCTGGCCTAGAGGTGAACAGTGAGCCTGGAATACTAAGGTCACCAGCCAATCAGAAGGCCAGTTTTTCAGGCTAGAGAAATGGCTATAAAAAAAAACCTCTTCAACAGAGATTCTGGGCACAAGGAAAATTTCCTGACCCAGAGAAGACTGCCTGATACAACTGAAGAGCCGAATGCAAGAACACTGGAACTCTGAGACTCAGCAGAGTTTTTTTTTTTTTTTTTACAATTATTTGTATTCTGCTACGGAAGGTCACCCCTTACATCTGCCACCCTACTGGAGCTCGGAGTCCTTCGGGGTCTTGTAGCACAGTTGCATGCCCCGACAGATCCCCTGATCCCAGCCCGGAGGCTTCATCCTGGGTGGCCCCCCGTTTTTCCTCCATTTTCTTACCATGTGAGTCTAATCCCAACACCCCCAGAAGGGGTGGTGCATGCATGTGGAGGCGCACGTGCACACTGCAGCTCCAGTGCCAGGTCTCTTCTGCCCTCCCTCGGCCTAGTGCTGGCACTCCTTAGAGTGACAACACCACTCTGGCCTCCACCATGGGACGGCCAAGCTCCGAGGAGATGAAGAACTCCCTCCCGAGGAGGAGAGCTGCCTGCCAGCAGCCTGCACACATCCTCTCCCACCTTCCCCTGCTGGCCTCAGACTACCTTGGCTTATTCCTGAACCCGAGTCACTGGCGTGGTGCGAAGTGTGGCTTCCAGAGCCTCAACCCTCTGTGCCACCAGGATGGTTGAGACTCAGCAGAGTGAAATAGGGACTTTGCAAAACTCATTTATTTTCTGAACTCTAATTCTCAACAGAAAATGTAGAAATTGTCCAGTTAATTCACCAATGTATTTTGTATGCATTTTTCCAACTTTTTTTGTATTTATCCTGTAACCAAATATTTAAATATTTTGTCTGTATGTTTTGTATGGCAATTATTTAAGTAATTAGTAAAAACATTTGCTTTTACTTTTACAGGACTTCTGCCTAAGTGTGATCTGTTGTGTACGAGACTTTGGGAAGGTTTCAATCTGTGACATGCCTGTTTAGTGCTAAGGTGCCACACACATTACCAAAGACTTGGATCCTGGAAGGGAATATGGGGGCCTAAGTAGGGAAAGTACTCAAGGTCTCTGGAAGGAGTCTGTGGGGTTTGAACCAGATTCCTGCACCACATGTGGGAGAAGACACAATCAGGGTGAAAAGAGCAGGCCAAAGAGCTCGTAATGCCTGGGTACTCCCCTCAGTGCAGCAACCAAGGAGGGCTGTCACCCAGCTGCAGACTCAAAACTATGTTTTACCCTTGTCCAGATAAAGAGGAAGCCCTGGGCCCTCATGGTGAGTGTTCAGTTGTGAAATCAGCGAGCACTCTGAGAGGACATGCGGAGGATTTCCTGACTTCCTCTGTCTCAGATTACACTTAGGAGAGGGCACTGTGAGCTCAGTTGACCCGGACTCCAGGAGTGGGTTTATGACAACAAGCACTTCTCAAATCAGTTAGTTGGACTTAAATAACATCTTTCAACTGAAACTTGGAATGCCTATCTTGTAAAATGGCTAAGCTCAAATACAGGTGTTACAGTACATACCACAACCCAACCCTAAGTACAACACTGCTGTCATGCTGTATTAACAGTCGTATAAATTATAAGGGCTTTATTTATTAATTTAGCTTTTGTTAACCAGGTACAGTATGTGAGCTACATATACAATGCTTTTTTCAGACACACCCTGGGAGAATACTGTTTTACTTTGGGACTAAGAAATACAAAAAAGCAGATTCCTTAAAAAAGAAGATAACTGAGTATTTTAAAATAACTGCTGTACTTGCTGGTCCAGTGTGAAGTCAGCAGACTCAGGATTCTCCTGGATAGGGCACCGCAATGGTCCAAGGGAAAGCCATTTTACTTCCATGCTGGTGATCTGGGTTTAGAAACAGGCTTTGGAGGTACCAATCAGGTAGCTAGGTTGGGGAAAGCATGCTGCTTGTGGCAGTGTGTTCCAACCGGGGGGGGGGAGGGCATGCTGTGGCGTCACTGCAGCTGTCCTGAGAGAAGCACTCTGCATGCATTGAGGCATGCTTCCCCTCTGCAGACCCCCCCCCCACTGCCGGCCATGGCTGTCTTCTCACCTATGACCCTGACCCAGGAAGAGAAGGAAGATAAAGACCCTTGTTGGGGGGGGGCTGCTACTTGTGGAAACAGAGCAAGTGTTTGAGATGGTAGGCTTGAAGGAGGCCAGACCAAGCAGGAGCGCAAGCATTTAGATAATAAATAAAATATACTGTTGGGATGTTGGCAGTTGTGCATGCCATGGAGTTGTCAAGCACAGCCACCCCCAGCCAGTCAGCCAAGGATTGTTCCTGGTACTGGCTCAGACAGCAGCCATTCTTCTGTCTCCCTACTAGGTATAGGAAAGGAGCACAGGATAAAGAATGGCAAAACAAGTTTAGTGCTCATTTCTGACAATGTATCCGAGTTAAGTTTGCCGAATATATTATCCTTGCTTCTGCAGCTTTTCAGGATGCATTCCACTTTAGTCACAGTACATGCATGGAAACGTTTTGTTTGTTGAGTAATTTGTCAGCATGAGACAATGATGCAACTCGGAATCAGTTTTACTACCTAGCTGGGTTGTGCCTTCTGTAACTCTACCTGCTGTTGTTAAGAACCGGTGTGTACTGGAATTCGTTGTTGTGGCAACATGGTTAGAGGGCAGAGGTTAGTTAAATGAAATCAGTGCCATGTTCCCCATAAAATTAGCAATGACCTCTGCCACCTAGTGGCAGGGGAAGGCATTACAATAACATTCACAAAGCCCTAGTGTTTGGATCCTCCATATTTAATTAATTTATTTAAAAGTTGTTGCCCGGGAATGGTACGCTGAATACAGGGGTAACAAGGTGGAACTGAAAACAAATACAAAGGGTCTAAAGTATAAAAAACAGCAAGAATTATACAGAGCAGCAATTATGTACAGCAAAGTTACAAAGGCAGTGTTATAGCTGCTGCCTCTTCTTACTCCATCACCCAGTTTTTCCAGAGCAACACTTTGAATAATAAAGGAATAATGCCTGACAGGGTGGGTGTTATGCTGGGATAACATCCCACCTTGGGCGGCCTGATGCGTCCAACACACAAGAAGGGATGTTATCCCAGCATAACACCCATCCTGGAGGGTGTTATTCCTATTATACAATGGCCTGTTGTTATATACAGAATAAAAAAAAATAATTTTAAAGAATGTTGTTGTCTGTGTGTAAAAATATTTTTGTTTCTTAAGAGAAGATGCAAACAATGCCTAATGCAAATCCAAACAATCAGCCGAGATGTTATGCCAGGATAACATCCCTGCAGTGGTGGCCAACTGACCAATCAGAAGCCTGGATTCTTTCTTGCCATTGTATAATGAATGTCAAAAAGACTAAGTTGCTACATTTTGCACCAAAAAAGAACATTACTCAGATTCAAATTCTTACAAATAAAAAAGAATAACCTAAAATGGTCAAGAGTTATTGTTACTTGGGCGTAACGTTTGATGCCCAATTGACTTTTACTATTTATATTATCACAACAATAGGAAAGGTAAACGAGAAAACTGGAGTGCTAAGGTGCACAACAAAGTGCTTGAATAGGCAAGATAGGAAAAAAGTGGCTAAACATCTCATAATGACAACCTTAACTTACGGGGACTTAATATACAGTATAGCATGGCCAACAAACAGCTGTTGACTAAATTAGACAAAGTGCAGTACAAAATTGCCAGATTTGTACTATGCTGTAATTTTAACACCCACCATTGCACAATGCTTTCTAGCTGGTAGCCTTGCTGGTGGTCGTGAGGGCACATGGAGCCGCTCTCCCCCACGAGCCGAAATCCACAGCTCCCCTGCTGGTAGCCCTGCTAGTGGTCGTGAGGGCACACGGAGCCGCCCTCCCCATGAGCCGAAATCCACAGCTTCCCCGCTGGTGGTGGTCATGAGGAGCTGCAGACGCCTTCCCCCCGAGCCGAAATCCACAGGTACAAGATTGAGCGTTTCAGACGCGGCAGCCAAATTCCTTCTGCCTCTGAGGACTGCGATCAGTTTTGGCACCAAGTTCAAATCTGGGCTGGTAAGCATTACCATTGATTTCAAATGTGTTTCCTGCTGCTAGGGAGCCAAATCTATGTTTTTTCTGTGGAAGAGTAAAGTAAATAAAATAGCAACAAGCAATTAAATCAAAATAATGATGTGAAAAATGTATCTATTTTGAAAGCTAAGCTATGATTTAGTGCTTCCAAATGTGTTCAGCAATTCTTTCAGCTACAGGCAATGTATTGCTTTCAACCGTAAACTGAATCGGAGCTACTTTTAGTATTGGGGTCTACATAGTTTATTTTTGTAGAAACTGTAAAGCCCAGGGAATTGTGTTTGGAGGCAAGTGGGGCTTTTGGGGCTTGTAAAATACATCGGAGCTGGTACACTATTACAGGAGCTTTTGGTGCACAGGAGTTCTTATTTTTTTCCTTGTATTTTAGCAAATACTGTGCCCATTTTATACTGCAGCAATTAGGACTGCTGGCTTCAGGGACTAGTTCTAAAACTAAAATCAGAGCAAATCCTGAGTTCTGTTTCAACTGTACCCACTCCTCCTTAATTACAAATACCTATAAATACCTCCTCTTGTGTTTCTCTTCTCAGCTCCCCAGCTGGTAGCCCCACTAGTGGTTGTGAGGGCACACGGAGCCGCCCTGCCTCCAAGCCAAAATCCACAGGTACGAGATCGAGTGTTTCAGATGCAGCAGCCAAATTCTGTCTGCTTCTGAGGACTGAGTCACCATGCTGACGCTTCGTGTCAGCTGCCCCACCACCCCCACCCCCACCCTTGGTGAGCCATTTACTATATAGGCAGAGTCATATGTCTAAAATAACCAATCAGCCTACTTTCCCTTTTGCAGCTTATCTGTTCTCATCACTAGTGGTCACTACAACCAAATTGCACTCAGCCTACCATTCCAGCAGCAACATGCTGCACATAGCCTATGAAACTAACTTAGGTATAGCCCTACTTGCCACGGTAGCATCCTTCCCACCCTCGTATCTCCCATAACCGCAGCCTACTCCTCCAAACCTCACTTGCCTAGACACATACCCAGGTTCCTGCTCCTCCCCATAAATGGACAGCACCCTCTCGCACCAGTGTTGCTGGCTCCCAGGTCCCTCCATTCTCCCCCCATCTTTCCGTGCTGGGCTGTCAGTGTTGAAATTCCCTGTGGAGGGACATTTCTCACATACCTCCCAGACTCACTCTGCCCACCACAGGCTGAAATGTATGCTAAATATGAAACTGGTGTTAACTTTACTACTCCTCCTCACAGGGGACATCGAGCTAATCCCTGGACCTGCCACTCACACCAGCCACAACCTCCCTGCCATTCTCCAACTACCCAGAGGCCTAAAAATAGCCCACCTAAATATATGCAGCCTCCTACAGAAATTGCCCTTGCTCCAACCAATCGTACTATCACTATGTCCTGACATCCTAATTGTCATTGAGAACTGGCTGAAACCACACAACCTGGACTCAGATGTAGCTATTCCTGGTTACTCCATCACTCGCCACTATCACCCAGGCACCAAGAGAGGTGGCGGCATAGCCATTTACATATCATCCCTGTTAAAGTTCTCTCCTGTCTTGCTATTCGCACTCCCACTATTCAATGACGCCTTGCTAATAAAATCTCCTTACTCCACTCTATCCCCATATTTGTAGCAGGCTCCTGTTGTTCCCCTGACTCCCAAATGACCTTGGTCATAGCTCACCTGGACAACCTAAAAACCCTTGCATCAGGGGATGAGCTCCATATCCTTGGAGACTTCAACCTGAACTGGCTCTGGTACTAGCACCAAGCTCCACAACCATGTGGCAGCACTAAATCTGTCTCAACAGATCACTGAGCCCACGCGCCTAAACCACAAAACTCAGAACCACTCCTACTGGATTGGGCCCTCACTTCGCACCCACACAGGATAATTGCCTCTGGCCTCCTACTGGACTCTTTGAGTGATCACCACGTGATATACGTAGTAAGAAAAACTTTTAAAGCCAAGTCATCTCCACCAAGAACCCTCCTCATCAGGTCATACAAATCCCTTCACCTTGTAGGACTCCTAAGTGACTTAGCAAACTTGGACTGGTCTTGCATACCAAAGGCCACTTCTATTGACTTCGCCCTAGACTTTTTAAAGTCTAGATTCCTTGCCATCTGGAATCACTATGCCCCACTCAAAAAGGTCCGAGTAAGGGGCGCTCATCTGCCCTGGATCTCCGCAGACCTCTTGGACTACCTCCGAGACAGGGACCAGGTGTGGAAAGCCTACAAAACCTCAGGCACCCACACTGACCATCTACTCTACCAGACGCTTAGGAATGCCTCCACCAGGCTTATCCTGCAGGCTAAAGCAAATTATTTCACAGCATCCTTCAAAATCAATCTAAACCACCTGGCCAAGTTTTGGAAGTTGATTAAATCACTATTCTCCCTCCTCGAGCCCTCCACCCTGTCCTAGTTGTAGGCGGCTCCACCATATCAGAATCACATGTAGTGGCCACTGTTTTCAATTCCTTTTTCACTAGTAGTGCGACCTCTCTTTACTCAAACACACCGCCTGCCACTCACCCTACTACATCCGCATCCTTACCCTCCCAAACCCCCTACCTGGCATTCTCCTTCTCCCTGGTTACTCCACTCGAAGTACGCAACACCCTGCTTGCCCTCAATCCCTCTAAGGGTGAATGCCTCTCGGGTTTGGATGCCAAAATGCTCTACCTTTCGGCCCCAGCCATCGCCATCCCCTCTACAACCTCTCCTTCACTATCACCGCTATCCTCTCAGCTTGGAAGCATGCCACATTCATCCCTCTCCCTAAAGGTGGTGATCCATCCTCCCCTGGTAATTTCCACCCCATCTCCCTCCTCTCCATTTTAGCCAAAATCCAGGAACATCTAGTCCTCTCGCAACTTTCCTCCTTCCTTGACTCCTCCTCCTTCTTTACTCCCTACCAGCCGGGTTTCAGGAAATCCCACTCCACTGTCACTTCCCTCCTCAGACTCACTGATTCCATCCTTACAGGAATGGACAAAGGCCATGTCACATCTGCCATTTTTGTCGCCCTAGCGAAGGCATTCGATAGTGTCTCTCATGCCCTTCTCCTAGCGAAGCTCTCCCAAGCAGGGCTCTCCAGTGCGGCTATCAGCTGGTTTAAATCATACCTGGCAGACAGGTCCCAATCAGTCAGAATTGGTACATCCACTTTCACCTCCCTTTCTGTCACCATTGGCGTATCCCAAGGCTCTGTCCTTGGCCCAGTTCTGTTCTCAATCTTCCTGAATGACCTGCCATCAGCCTGCCCACATACATCCATACACATGTATGCTGACGACACAGTGTTGTAAACCTCAGGCCCTTCCCCCCGGAAGTGGCACTCAGACTCCAGCAAGACTTCGGTGAGGCACAGCTCTGGTTCTGCTTAAATCAACTTACTCTCAATGCCAAGAAAACTGTCTCATTAACCTTCGGCATGAGGCAGAGACTCTCCCGTCTCCTCACCATTCCTACCTTCAAAACCCTAGATGGGACTCCCTTAGAAGTTTGCACCTCCTTCAGATATCTTGGGGTCTGGCTGGACCAGCACCTCAACTTTTCTGCACATATCAATGCTACCCATAACAAACTGCACCCCAGACTGGGGTCTGTTACAGACTGTTACGCCTTATACCGTAACCGTGGCTGTATCCCTCTGCCAGCCCGCAAGGCAATTGTGCAGAAAATGATCCTCCCTATTTTCGACTATGGGGACATAGTCTACAATGTCACTCCTAAGTCCACCCTAGCTCGACTGGATCCTCTTTACCACTCCTTCTGTCATTTTGCTCTGGACTGTACACCCTCCACCCACCACTGCAACCTCTACCAGTCCCTTAACCTCCCTTCACTCTTTGATAGGCACCAGTCCCACTGTAACAGGCTCACAGCCAAATTCTGGGCCGAGTTATTGCCCCCCTACCTCACTTCTACCTTAGCTTCTCAAACACCCCCTGCATACTCACTCAGGAATTTCAACTCCCGGCTCCTTCAAGTACGTTACATGGTGACCTCTGCCAGTCAACTGGCCTTCAGAGTTCGCATGCCTAAGCTATGGAACTCCCTGCCAGCAGACATTCGGCATGCTACCTCCTGTCAGAAACTCAACTCCCTCATCAAAGGGCACTTCTCCACCAACTGCACATGCAGCCTAAGCTCACACTAGTCAAGGGCCTAGCTCTCCAACCGGCTCCAAGTATGGTTACTCCCATGTTTTTTTTCTGACCCTGTTAGTTGTTAATCTGTACTTTCTGCCACATTGATGCCTTATGTAACTCTGATGTTGTGTTGTGCTTGCTATGTACATACGGTATAAATAACTGTATATATTTTATGTATATATTCTGTACTATGTATATGATAATGTATCCCCTCGTCCCCGACACCCACAAGGATGCATCTGAAATCGAGCGGTAGTCTGCTCAGTATGCCTTTCCTGGTAAAACTTTTAAATAAATAAATAAATAAATAAATAGATTAAACTGGTAGCATTTGAGGTTGGCTATGCTAAAAATCTGGATAAAAACTCTATATAAATACCAGACACTATATCCCAATCATTATAACTCACAAACTGTATTTGGCAGAGAGAGTAAAGTTCTTTGAGAACTAAAGAGATCAGTGCATATAAGCAAAGTTTATCTTACTAATACCAAAAATAAATATGGGGACAAAACTTTGCATTCCCAAGTAGCAAAAGTATGGAACGACTTAACTTAGGCAATAAGAACATCCCCTTCTTATGGAGTTTTTACTCATACAGTAAAGGAACTGTAGCCATTCACATGTAAATGCAAATAGAAGCAATAACTGATGGCTCTATGCAATTAAGTGCACCTTTTCTTGTTATTTAAGCTATTTGTATGTATATTGTCTTGCTTTTTTTTTTCTATACATGGTATTTGTTCTTTTTTATGTGTACTTAGCATAACTTATAGGATTTAAGTCTTGCGAACAGGGTTGTTTAACCTTAATGGCATGTATTTCCTGTATAAAAATAAAGTCTTTATCTATCTATCTGTCTATCTGTCTGTCTGTCTGTCTGTCTATCTATCTATCTATCTATCTATCTATCTATCTATCTATCTATCTATCTAGCTAGCTATCTAGCTATCTATCTATCTATCTGAACTAAGGTTCCTAGGAACCAGTGAGATGCAGTGACGGCAGAAGCCTTATCAAGAGTTTTTGGAGGGTGTTTCGGTACAGTATATAATAGCTACAGCCTTGACCTAGCACTTCCTGTGATTTTACCAATCACTTTCTGCCTTTTGGTAAAACAAAAACACAAGCTAAGAAGAAACGGTTTGTATGACCCAGGTCATGTCTTGCAGCTGCAGTCAGCTGTGTTTGTTCCTGTGTGACAGACAGTTGGGGTAGGTGAAATCTTTTGTTGCGTTTGTAGAACAGTTGCTTTTCTTTCATCATAAGCAAATTCCTTTCATGCCACCAATACCTAGTGACCCAGTTTCCGTGACGCAGACTGAGTCAGACTTTTGCATATGTGTGTGTGTGTGTATACGTGCTTGTCTGCATACGGTGTCTCTAATGTCACTAAGCTAAACCCTATAGCCATGTTCTACGTTAGATTTGTTCTTGGAATGTGTAATGTACGAATGCCTTAAGATTCCTCACTGTCTCGTTCCTCCCTTCCCCCCAGGTCACAACTGGAAATGAGCCCTGGGCTCTGTGTACTTACCTGGTAAAATATATTTAAAATAAATAAATAAAGTTGCAGATTTTATATACTGTAGTGAAATACCTTCCATAAAACTGTGATAAGACTTCTGCCCTGTCACTTTATCTCAGTTGGTCCTGGGAAAATGAATAGCTCTGGAAAACATTGGGCGATGGAGGAAGACGGGTTAAAGGCTAATACACTGCCATCCCCACTTTCATCTACATAATTGCTGCTTTGTATACTTCTTAACCATTAGGCTGCTGACAGAATTAGAATGCATAGTAATTCTGGACTGATACATCAGGAAACACAGCAAGTGTTAATGTTATTTGTACTTTTGGCATTTTCTCTTGTTTCCAGAGGTGTCCTTGGGAGTGGTACAGAGGGAAGCACATTACAAGGCAGTTTAACAGCATACAAAATTCAAGCACATGGCTGGTCTGGTGGTGCTGAGAGTTGAGGCACTGGAAGACACACCTCGCGTTACCCCTGCGACCCCGAGTTCGGCAACGAGCCTGGGTCGTCGGCAGTCAAGGGGGGATGCCAGGAGTTGGACTGAGTAGCCGCAAGGTGGTTCTCCCTTCTTGGATGGGAACCCAGTCGCTCCTGCTGCAGAGTTGCCCCTGGGTGGAGGCCCGAGGTTAGTGAAGCTGGGGAGCGGCTAGAAAAGGGAGGGTGCCACAGATTGCTACGTGCACATGCCTCCACACACACCCAGGCAACCGTGGCAACAGGAGGGGGGAGAAAATGAAAAAAGTGGAGCTGGCAGGCTCCATGATGGCCCCGAGCACCCGCACCATCCCCCAGGAGTAAAGATGTTGGCTTCTGGGGGGGGGAGTCAACACCTTTTGTCCTACGCCCTGCCATGGGGGGGCAATCCATGGGGGACTTGCCAGGAGGACTGAGTGCAGGAAGTCAGGGACAGGAGAACGAGCTGCTCTGAGGGAGGGGCCATAGCCGGTTGCCAACCCAAGGAAGGAGGAGGATAAAGACCTTGATAAAAAAAATTCACGGACATCTGATGAGTAGCAGATTATTATACAGGGCAAACAGAACAGTGTAACAGTACAATACATGCTTTTAGAAAAGTGAGCACGGTAGTGTGGACTTGGAGTAGAGCCTCAAGGAGTACGGAAAGGATGCAGATCAGATATGGGAGGGAGGATTACTAGAAGCAGATGGACAAAAGGGGGCTTAAAGCCCATCTGGATTGTCCCCCACACATGTGGGTATGTTTAAACCATCTTGCACTTCGAGTAAAATGGTCTATCTAATATGTTTTTAAATTCCAGGATACTAGATGCTTCTGCTCCCTCCTTAGGTAGCCTATTCCAGGCTTTTATGCTCCTTATTGTAAAATAGCTTGGATGGAAAGTAGGGGAAGCGTATGAGAGAATGCAGGCAGACCAGCTGATGTTTGAGCCCATGAAATGAAAAATAAGCACGGGTCAGCAAAGCAGACTGAGTAGGGTGGGGGCATGGCCAGCAGCCAAGCAGGTAGGACTCACATTGCTCAAGCTCCATTCTTTAGGCTAAAGAAAAGAGGATTATCACCTTTACAACTGAGAACTTTTAGTGTTAAACATTGTTGCAATATCTATTATTGCCACTGGAAATAGTATGGACCTTTTTTCGTTATGGGACAATGGAGCTGGTAGAAATTATCCTGCTGCCGGGACCTCCAGGCCTACGAAAGTGCCAGCAAGCCAGCACCAGTTGGAGAGCCACATGGAGGGATCTAATGTAGAATCCCTGCAGAAAGCCATCAACATGCTGACACAAACAATACAGAAATTGGATAAAAAATTAGATCAGCAAAGTGACAAGCTAGTTCTGGTGGAGCAACGAATGGAGACGATGGTGGGATCTGTTACTGACCATGGTAGGATGGCTGAGAAAGCACTCGCAGCAACAGCAATGATCATTAAAGAACAGACTGTAGTTAGTAGTAGAACTGAGCGGATGGAGAATCTGTCTCAATCAGCCAATGTTTGTCTTCTCAGTATATCAGAGGGGACTGAAGAGGGGGATCTTACCTCATTCCTCGAGTGCTGGTTGCCAGAGGCCATAGGGCTTGATTTTGAGGTTATTTGCTCCATCCTTCCTCCACTGTTTTTCCATCTTCACTTGCCATCACGGTATGTCCGTCTTCTGCCTTCTACTCAGTCCATATCTCTACCTGGTGGCATTGAGCGATGGTGGGCTTGTCCTGCCAGCCAGGGTTGGGAGTCCCTCTCCTTGGTTTTTCTTCCTCCCTTCCACTCACAGTTTGTCTGCCATTGAACCTGCAACTCTGTCCCTAGCTCTACCTGGCAATATTGAGCGATGGTGGGCTTGTCCTGTCTGCTAGGGTTGGGAGTACTGCTCTTTCATTTTCCGTCATTCCTTCACATCCTGGTTTGCCCACCATCATCCTCTGGCTACATCTCTGGCGCTGTCTAAGTGGCATCCTCTGCTGGGCGGTGTTCTACGTTCAACATTGTCGCAAGCCTGGTCCGCTTTCAGCTACAACCGATCCTCCATCACTGGACTATTCCCCAATTTGGATTTCTCCACTAGATTCATGGATTGCCTTCTACGCCATTCCTTGCCTCCAGCTTCCGGCCTCTGTACCTTCCTACTACATACTTCACACGAACACTTGAACATTGTTCAATTCCATCCTATCTTCCATCAACTGAATATTCCTCCATCTGGAATTCTACATCAACTTCAAAGATCGACTCTTCTTCAACATCCACAACTCCAAAGTCAACTCCACACCATCTGGTCCATTCCATCGTGTCCCGTAATCATTATCCATCAACTAGAAACCCTTCGTATCACCATATTCAAATTCTGACCACCAGTACCCAGGTATGATGCCCATACTTATCCATACATTTGAATCTGTCCAATCATACATATACCTCCAAGACTTTCATACTGGATACCATAAAGACATCCCAGACATTATCTAACCACCATCTTCCTTCATCTGGACTCCATCCAACTTGGATTACCCTCCATCCTGCAGAATCAACCTTCCTACATTCATCGTCAGAGATTCAGAATATAACTCTTCTACCTAACTCCATCCTCGCTTCAAGCTTCTGGTATTTGAATACCACCACAGAAACCCTGGACTTCATCTAACCACCCTTCTTCCCTGATCTTCACATCCATCCAACTCTGATTCTTTTTCATTTTCCAGATTCAATCTTCTTACATACACCGTCAAAGATTCTGAGGATATGACTTATCGACAACCAAAATCGAAACTCAGTCCACATCATTTAGGATTATCTCCTCCTAGTTTGCCCGGAGGATGGTCAGAGCAGCAGCCATGGGTCCTCAGAGGTTTCCTCCACAGAGGGGTTTTCCTCTCCTGCGTGCTACTGGTCACACTCTCCTGAGTTGAAGGAGGTAATGAAACCATTAACAATCTTTTTGGGCCTTCTATAACCTACACCTACTTAACTTCCTATTGAGGGTGGGAATAGAGAAAGGTCACATTCCAAATCATAACTTTCAAGTTCATAACCTTCAAATCCATAACTTCAAGTTCATAAGTTTACACAAGCACTATGCTATGCACCACACATTGAATGGGAGGGCTTAAGCCAGAGGTTCAAGGAAATAGCTCCTCCCACATCCCCTACTTAAGCAAGTCACTTCTGATTGCTCAGGTTCAAGCATTTTGAAATAGCCCACCATCCTCCCCGGCCTCCTCCTTCTCTGGCACACTTATCTCACCCTTGCTGTTGGGCCTTCTATTCCCTACACTTACCTAGCTTTCTATCGAGGGTGGGAATAGAGAAAGGCCAAATTCCAAATCATAACCTTCAAGTTCATAACCTTCAAAAGCATAACTTCAAGTTCATAAGTTTACTCAAGCACTACGCTATGCACCACACATTGAACTAAATGGAATGTGTAACATTTGCTCCTAACTGATCTCCTCTTAACAGGTTTTGTATGATAAGTACTAAATCTGAGTTTTTTTTATAGCTGTGTGGGGGGAGTATTGGGGTGATAATGCTCTACTGATTTGGATGGTGGGAATGGCAATGAAAAAGGGTGATTTCCTCCCAGGTGTTCAGTTTTCTCAAGAAGTAACTGCACGTAAGATGTCTTTGATCACTCCTTTTACCAAGTGCTTGTGCTGTTTAGTGGAGGTAGATGGGAGACATGATGGGCAGATTGGTGTTAAAAAGCTGTTTGCACCAGTCTTGTGGTGATTCAAGATGGTGTATTGCTGCGGCACTGGTGTATTGAGAAGTCAGAGCTGCTGGTGTGAACGCGATACCTTCCATACTGGAATAAGTGAGAAGTGAACCCGCGTTAATCTTGCTCCCTGTAATCAGCCAACTCTGATTACTAGATAACTTGCTTAAATCTCTGTTTTATTCTGGTAGACTGTTAAATGTTAAATATTATAGATAAATAACATGTTGACATCAGAGTTCCTAGTTCTTTTACTGACCTTAATGGTTTCAAGTGTTACTTTAAAGTGTGTCAGTGTTCACTTTATTTTTGATTTATGGGATTTGAGCATAGTGCCAGATAGGAGTGTTCTTATTCATAATCATGTCTCACAGGAATGTACTTCTTTAGAAAGCCGTAGGGCTTGTGATCATCAAATTTGTGTTAAACATTGTGCATATCCCTTTATGAGCACTGTCTGCAGATATGGCCACTGATCGTGCTGTTTTTTCTCTAGGTCTTTTTTTATAAGTGATAGCCCTCAGTGTTGTTAGATTGGAAACAATAGTCATGTTACACTGTATTAATGTTAAGTGCCTAGTATCAACACTGTTGTGACACCGTTTCATGAATGGCATCAATAGCATGTATCTGCTATTAAATGCAATAAAAATAAACGAAGAAAAAAAGCAGACTGAGTAGGAGGGATGGTTAGGGGCAGGCTAAGAAGGAGGTGAGATAGCAGGGAAGAGAACCAACCATCGGCATTTAAATGAGGGATGAGAGAGGGAGGAGTAGAGGGAGCAGTGATGGGTGCAGGGAGGGCAGTCCTGGACACCGTGACAGAGAGAATGGTACAGGGGGCAGGATACATGTTTTTTCCTGTATAATGCCACTAGCTTGGGGAAAAACTTGCTGTGGAAGGCACTGATGTGGACTGAGAAGTCAAGATGCCTGGAAAGTCAAACACCCAGATATTTAAAAGAGGAGACAGCCTCTGATTCAGAGCCATCCAGCGTCATGAAGACAGGAAATGTTTGGATGCCAACCAGGTACCAAAGACCATGGAGACTGTATTTTTGATACTGAGCGTGTGTAAATTTTGGTTTCTACCCCTGCCTTGCGGGCTCAAACAAGGTTGAGGGGCTTGGGCTCTGGTTTTATTAAGGGGGGGATTCATTCCCAACAAGAAGTTAATTAACACGGTACCTCCACCAAAACATAAAGTTAAGTGAGCCTGATGACAGACTGGTACAACCCTCTGGGATACCATACCTACCCAGCTCCCCTCACAGTCAGCCCACACATGGAAAACCAGCAATAGATATAATATTTCAATATGCATGTACTTTTTTAACTTACTCTAATACAGTAGTAAGCTTACTGTAAATATACTCACGAGACACATTTAAAAAAGAGCAACAACGAATTTATTAAACATGGTAGGGGACAAAGGGATGCAAAAATGAATAACTGTTTTAGAAAGATTTAATTTAACTGGTAAAATTTCAACAATAAATGATAACAGTGCCCACCCCCCAACAGCAACACATTCAGAATGGCCCGCCTCCCCACTGGTACCAGTTTTCCCCAGTGTCCCTTCTTGGTACCCAGGACGTTGAGATGGTGCAGGCCCGATGAGGTGCAGCTGGTTGCCTGTCATTAGTGCACTTTTAAATAAAACAGAAACTTTGCTGTCAAACTATTTACAAATCCCAAGAGGCAGGGCAAACTCTGAGTTTACTCATGGTTCTGGAGTTACAGTTCTTAAACTTCTCTGTTTATATCTCTTTCTGACTGCATAATTCTGTCAAGCACATGACCTTACCGTTTGCAGGTTTGGTGACCCTAACCATCACGAACGATAACAGGGTGGACACCTTATGCAGAAGGGCTTTTACCTTGAATGGGATAAATCTTTGAACTTCCTATACTTTTTTATTGTTTCCAGACCAATAAACCCATGCATTGTTGCTTGAGGTATCTATGTTTCTTCAGTTCCTCAAATCAAGTGAAAAGGCAGGCAATAAGTCAGAACTTGGATCCTTGATACAGATTGAGGTGATTGTTTAATACAGGTTGAGGCAGTAGTTCCAGTTCACCAAGCTGAGGAGAGCCGGGGATTCTAGTCAGTTTATTTTGTGCTTCTAAGAACTTGGGGAGGAGGGGGTTCTGACCAAGTCTGGAGCTAAAACATTTAGACAAGTTTCTCCACCATGCAACCTTCAAGATGGAATCCTTGGAATCCATCATAGGGGCAGTCCAACCAGGGGATTATTTGGAGTCCACAGATTGGAAGGATGCCTATTTCCCCATCCCATTTGCCAGTTGAACCAGAAGTTTTTGCAGTTTGTGATCCAGGGATAGCCTTTCCAGGATCATGTGTCTCCCTTCGGCCTGATGGCCGTGCCTGTGTTTTTTTAGAAGATCCTGATCATCCTAGTGGTGCATTTGAGATAGGAGGGGTATTACACCTGCTCTTACCTACTCGACTTGTTCATCTGAGCTCCAACTACATGTCTGGCAGAGAGGGCAGTGTCTAAGACCTTGAAAATTCTGGAGATGCCTTGTTGGATCATCAATTGGGAGACAAGTTCCCTGATACTGTCTCAGGGGATCGTGTCCCTGCAGTGGCTGAGCAGCCCATTGGTGCTTTTGGCTCACAGACGTCTTCAGATTCTAGATCTGATGACTGCAGAGATAGAGCTAGTGCTATGGGCTCGGTCGCATATGCGGACTCTCCAGAACAGGATGCTGGAGGCCTGGTTCTCAGCCTCGGATGTCTACCAGGCTCTGAGCTTGCTGTCTTAATCAGTACTACAGTTGCTGGCATGATGAGGAACCACGAGAACCTCAGCATGGGATTCCTCTGATTCAGATGGTGGATTCCAGTCTGTTGGGCTGGTGAATGGTCTGGACCAAGTTCCAGTTCAGGAGGTTGGAAACCACCAGGACCAACACTTTCAGATACACTTGTTGGAAATGAGGGCAGTGTTCCTTGCCTTTTCTCTAGTTCCAAAATCAGGTGCAATCCAGGGCCACGAAGGTAAGGTTGGACAGTGCCAATGCCTTTGGCATAAACACTCAAGGAGGCACAAGTGGCCAGGTCATGCTAGCAAAAGCAACTGCGTGCTGGTGTGGGCCGAGAAAGTCCTTCGGTCCCTCCAAATGTGCAGGCCAATTGGGAAGCTAAGGTGAGAGACATTTCATCCGGGGGATTAGTCTTGGACCCCGGATGTGTTCAGGCTTCTCTGCAATCAGTTTGGTCAATTTCAGATCAGCCTATTCCCATCTGAGGAAAATACTCAGGTACCAAGTATCTTCAGCCTGTACTGGCACTCTCAGGCAGAGGTGGTGGATGCTTTGCCTCAAACATAGGATTTTCCCAGGGCTTACTTGTTCCCTCCATTACCACTACATCCCAAGAAAGGTTAAAAAAGATAACATGGTCAAGATGAAGCTTCCACATGATAACCACCAGGGTGGTCAGGAAGGCCGTGGTTCTCAGTCCTAGTGTTTCTAGCCCAGCAACCTCCATTTTGATTCCCACTTCAGTGGGGGGCCTTCTCGCTCAAGGTCCAATTCTGCATCCAAGTCCACAGGCAATGCAGTTAGCAGTCTGGCTCCATAAAGGAGGAGGACACTATTGAAACAGGGTTTTCTCTCCGAGACAGGTATCAGACCATCTAAAACTACAGTTCCTCAAATACTGGATTTCTCACAGGAAGGGGTAGACAATGGTCAAGTGTTGAACACCCTACGTGGCAAAGTGTCTACTCTTGGTGTGGTGCTAGCATCATCCTTAGGAACCAGTTTGGAGATTATGTATTTCCCTAGGGCAGTCAGTGGAAGCCAACTCTCTTACCGCTCACTGGTGACACCATGGGAACTGAATTTGTCATTGTGCACTCTGTGTAGGGCACCTCTCTAACTTCTTTCATCAGTGCGTCAGGACATCTTGTCCTTCAAAGTATGTTTGTTACTTGCAATCTATTCAGCCAGTAGGACTGGAGAACTGACAAGTGTTCATGTGCCCAAGGCTCTATGCTGATTCACAACTTTGGGCTGTGCCACTACCCCAGTAGGGGTGTTCATTACCCATATGCACAGACTCCCCATTGACAATGTTGAAGGTAACAGAAAAGGAAATTATGGTAAGCATGAATGAAGATCTCCTATAAGAGATACTACTGAAGAGAAATCTCGGCTCATTCAAGATCACTCTGACTGCCAGGAGACTGTATGTGTGTGAAAGACTGAGAGACAACAAGTACCAAGGCTCCACTGGTCAGGTAGTCCTGAAGGTGCACCTGTGAAATGAACTTCGTTGTTGCTGAAAGAGACTGACTGAGTTATCTGGGAAGCACAGGAAAGAGGCGTTTATTGGAAAAAGCAAGCCATTCCTGAGAGAAGGAGAGGTCCAGCAGGACCCAGAGTAGCAAAGCGAGTAGTGCTGTGCACTCACCTTACTGTGCTCCACAGTGACTTGCAAAATGCCTTCTAGGGGGAGTGTCTGACCCTGAGTGTGGCCATAGCATGCAGTGGGTTGGTAGCCTGTGCCTTGTGGTGCAGCATCTGGTTTCAGTAGAGCAGCTGAGAGCCCAGCAGAGAGATCGAAATCTAGACCATCTGAATCCTGATCAAGACCAGCAAAATGAGGTGATCCAGATCTGCAGAGAGAGAGAGAGAGAGAGATGGAAACTTTGGCCCTACAACACCATAGATAGTTAGACAGCTACAGACTTGCTAAATTCCTGGGCAGGACTGTGCCAGTGTAACTGACAAACCCAGGAAGAAGACCTGCACAGGCCATCAAGCCCATTCCATTGGGATTACAAATAGGGCTCCTTTCTTTTGCTTTAAGAGCTACTGACGCTGCAAAGAAAACTTTGAAAAATATAATAACTAGGTACAATTCAGCTTGCATTCTGTGTGTATTCTATAGATTTCTCCTCCTAATTATATATTACTGATGAAATGTGCATGAATACATGATCTTTATCCCTTAGAGTGCATCTGCCTCTACAGCTTACTCCTACTTCAAGTCATAATCCTGTGTTGTGACATCACAATCTGTTGCTATGGGAGTAACTGTGATGTCACAAGCAATGCATTATGACCTCAGGTAGGGAGAAAGCAGCAGGAACAGATAAACTCTTCAGAAGCAAATATCCTGTTTTCATGCAACTGATCTCAGTAATGAATAATGGGCAGGAGAAATACAGAACTAATGTGAAATACAAGCTAGACAGTGTCTTAATATTATGTTTTGTTAAAGTTCTCTGGAAGGCAACAGCTGCTCTTTATGTTGTTTGACTTGAGTTTGTGGGATGATTATTTCTACGCATGCCAACAGACTCCAACACAGCTAGCTAACAACTGAACCAGTGTGGTACTCACTGTAGCTGTGCAGATAGTACTCCTGTGAGGCCTTTGTGGGAAAAAAGTGGGGTGCACCTGCCTTGGGGAAAAGTGGAGTGATGGGTGGGGGGAGGTGGATAGCTCATCAGTGAATTATATAACACATACAAATTTATTGTTATAGAGATTTAATGCTACCTCATTGTGTCCCAATTTTCATTTCGTC
This sequence comes from Neoceratodus forsteri, assembly GCA_016271365.2. Taxonomy (NCBI): domain Eukaryota; kingdom Metazoa; phylum Chordata; order Ceratodontiformes; family Ceratodontidae; genus Neoceratodus; species Neoceratodus forsteri. The sequence goes on along the minus strand of CM057453.1, from coordinate 681,093,037 downwards.
GCATTTTATTTAAACAAAGGCCTTTGGACAAATATTGCCCATTTTCAATGGTGCCCATGGTCAAAACACAAACAAGACATTAAATGTATACGATGCAGTATCCAGTTGCACTAAAATTACAATATATCAGAAGAATGAACATACTTCTTTAGCTGAGATACATATGGGTAAAACCTTTCAATATCCCTTGGGCGTTCTGGCATAGAGTTCAAAAATACGGCAATAAAAAGACAATTGTTGCTCACGTTCTTTACATTTAGGCAACCTGAAGTGTGATTCGATTAAGTTAAGTTTTTCTTAACCCTCGTTCTTTTCTTTTCCTCGAATTTTAATAAAATTGCTGTTTGCTTGCTATTTAACTTGGGGTCTCTGCCATTTCATTTCTGGGTCACAGTTCATGTTTGAGGGTTGGTGCTACTGTGTGGGAGCTACTGTATGGGAGGGGGACTGTATTACTTGCTAGGGTAATACAGTGTCTATGTACAGTACCCCTAACCTTATCCCAGGTGAAGGCACCACATCATCTCATAAATATGTAGCCCCTAGGTGGCACGATCCCACGGGCTACTACCCCTGCCTGCTTGGCTAGTAGCAGGTTAAGGGGCCTAGGTTCTGCAACGGGTGCCTCCACCCAGAGGTCAGGGTTGGTAGTGGTCAAATTAACCTGGGCACAACCCTCTGGGACACTGTAACCCCCCTCTTTCCCTTCTAGTGGCCTGAGCAATATACGATAATCACTTTCACAGTACCCCTTGTACACCATACAAGTACCCACACTGTTTGCACTTACCACCAGGGCTGGTTCCTCTGGCTTGACCCTGGGGACCCCCCGTAAAACAAGGTTATGCACAGCAAATAGCAACAGTACAGTACTCTTGGCACAAACTGGAACCACAGCCAGGTTAAATGCAGAAAAAATCAGATCTGATTTATTCAGGGGACTTGAACAAGGAAGGGGCGTGATCAGGTTGTTTGGCTTAAAGGCTATATTAATCAAACAGTTATGCATGCGCTTTAAGTCCCCACACAGTCACACCTCTGGGTACCCAGGTAGGGAGACGATGGGCTAGCCAGGAACGTTGCAGCTGGTTGGGGCCCTGTGATGAAAGAAAGCAACATGCATAACACACACTATTTGTAATCCGGAGCCGGAGGGCTCAGTTCATGAAAGAAAAAGCAACCAGACAATCAGATGACAACACTTTAGATTTAGCTGTTGTTGCAGGGAGCTACCCTGATGTTTACTCATGATACCCAACACTGGACACAGGCAGGATGAAATCGAGACTGCAGGTTGTTGAGCTGGAGTGCCCGGAGAAGCAGGGCTCACACGAATCACCGAGGCATCATTCCTGTTCAAGTGTTGAGCAGGGGACTGATCCCCAGGCAGGTCTCTTGTCGATGGCTTTCTCTGTGCTGCTGGTAGTCGGGCTGGGCCAGTGTGTCAAGGCCCAGGCCCAATGGAGATGATTTTGGATTCAGTCCGTGGGACTGGATACAGCTTCCAGCAAGCAGAATACAGTTCAAACCACAGTGGGGAACCAAATCGCGACCCAGTAGCAGCACACAGCACATTTACACATAAGGAAATTCTAATGCAGCTTCCAGCAAGCAGAACACAATTCAAACCACAGTGGGGAACCAAATCATGACCCACTATAAGCACACAACACATTCACATGTAAGGAAATTCCACTGTACCAGGCAACAGGCTCTCCAGTCGCAATTACAGAGTCTCTGCACAATCCGGGAGTTCAGAGGTGGCTGAAAGTCCAGACAGGCCGATTGCATTCAGCAAATCTTCGGTCTCCTTCAGGTAGAAGCCTGGTCACAATTCAGTGGCTTACGTCGCTCTCCAACTTTAGATTCAGTCCAAAAAAGGCACAAGTTCCCTCTCAGGAACAGCAGGCAGGCATGCAGGCCAAAACTCAGGCCTTTCCACAGTTTTCCCACGCGAATCTATGCCGGGGCTGCTGCTTGAATCATTCAAGATGTTATCTCTTCACTTCCCAACTCAGAACTGAAATTAGCTGCAAGCAGTTTGGGAATTTCCCCAAGATCCAAAAGGTTCGTTTGGCTGATCTGTCTGTCAGTTACAACAAGGGCTCCCCCTCCAGGTTATATTAGGTGCCAAAATGCAAAAACTACAATTCCTACAAGTTTTGACCCCACCAGGTCCCTGCAGGCAGGCTCCAGTTTAGAGTCCCAACAGTACTGATTGGCCCATTCTGACAGTCCCAGGCCAAGTTGGTGGAGATAAACAGAACAGTCCTTGCTGCAAAGAAGGCAGGTTAGAACAAAATGCAATATTATTACTGCTCAGACAAATGATCAGCAAACAAACACATCTTCTAACAGAGCTCCCTTTTAGATTAATTAAGACTGCAATCCAGGCAGCTCTTAAAGAGACAGTACACAGAGGCTATACAGGCACTCTCTGGCAATACATTTAATCTACTAAAACGCAGAACACCAGCTTGGCAGTGAGCATTTAGGCAAGCTCAAGGAAGACTTTTCGGGAACCCCCATTTGTAGGGGGGATACAAATATACCTAGGTTGTCTGCAACCAAATGAGCCCAGGCCAGCCCCATCTAAGAGATAAAGGCAAAGGAGAGATAGGACCCCAGAGGGTCCCAGGCTTGCACAGACTGTAAGTATGGATATAAAACCTGTCAAATAATGTAGCAGTTTCTGTCTGTTGAAAGCTATTTCCAACTAAGCTCAGTTGTTAAGTGAATAAAGATAATGTCTGGAAATCTGTGAATGAACTCTGAAAATACAGTACCTACTGAAGCCTCAAAAACAAAACAATAGTTTGGTTTTGGTGAACTGTGGCATGACCAAAGCCCTCTATTAATATAATGCACCTTTTCAATGTCATTCCAGACTTTGCAACCAACTTAAGCCAATGCATCAAAAAATTCAGTCCCGTGAGGCTGCCGAAGGTTATAGCAGAATACACTAATGGGGCCTCCAGACAGATTTTGGAATACCAGAGTACATATTGCAAAACGTCCCTGAACTGGCACTGTTTCCACTTTGGATGGTTCCAAGGGCTGAGTGTTTACACATCTCAGTGATCTCAGCTGGAGGAAGAGGGAGATGCTCTTACTACTGTGATTAAATTAAAATGGTGATTAAAAACATATTTGGGACACAACAATCAGCAGAAAAAAGGCCCTAGTCAAAATATCAGCATTTGCTAAATAACCAAGGTTATATGATGTCAGCAAGAAGACTGAATGCTAATAAGAAAAGTTCTGGGAGCTGACTCTGTTAGTTTGACCTTTGATCTGATTCCAGTAACTACAGCTAGGTATTTGCAACCCCCCTAGGATGTATGTACACCCTTCTTATCACAGCCCTAGAATGGGGGTAGGCATGATCCAGGGAACCTCTGGTGCCTACAGTCATGTTTTGCCGGATGGGAGTTTCCTTGCACTCTACCATATATAAGTATGCGCACACACACACACACACACACACACACACACACACACACAGTATTGGAGTTCCCTGGTACACTTCAAGACCTTTTCCAGAATTTCTGCAATGAACCAAGGACACTCAAAAGCTTCTTAGCTCTTTACTGGTGATTAAAGTGTGACCACAGATCCTATGATCACAGTTCATTTTGGCATATAGTCAAACTTTAAAATACTGTCTCCATGTAACTGTATATTCTACCCACTCATATCAGAGCCATCTGTTCAGTCTGCCAAGGTCCTGGGCTGTCTCCCGACCACACCACCAGGCGGATAAGGGCTTGGCCCCCTTCCTTCACAGCCTTCTGCTGGGATGCAGGTTATCCCTGTCACATCCCCAGCGCTTCCCATTTCATGTGAATCCTTGTTGTTTAACTTAACACTCTTTCCTTTCTCCACATGCACCTCTTGTGCCACATTGATGGGCCTATCCAAGCTGCCACAGCATAGGTCTGCCAGGGCCACCCCACACTTCCTAAGCTTGCAATTGGCAATTTTGATCTCTATATGTCTCGAAAACCCTCTGATTCTGATGCTGTCACAATTTCCCATTACCCTCTTGTAGCAGTCCCCTTGCTATGCCTTAGATGTTATCACCAGGGGTTAAACTGGGCAGAAGCCCACTGGAACTCAATTCCACCACTTCTTAAAATATTGTATGACAGTTCCACCACTTCTGTTATCTTTCTCCATTTCTCCAGTGAGCCTGTAGCTTAATGGTTAGAGTGCTGGGACGGCATACCAGAGATCTGAGGTTCGAATCCCAGTAGGCCACACTTTTCCTTTCTCAATTCCATCCTTGATTTAAAAATATGTATACCTTGCAGGGGTTAAACTGCACTGAGAGAAAGTGGTATTTCTTTCTCCATTAAGTACTATAGGGAAGTTCTACCATCTAGAAATAACAGTTCCACTGCATATACATTTATATGTGAAAGTTCCCCCACCTAAACATTTCCAATTTAACCATTGATTATCAGCCATGCTGTGATGGTGTATATCCCACTGTTTCAGCTCAGCATTTATTTATCGATTGAAATGTTTCACCAGGAGGGCACACTGAACAACAAGTTGCTCATCTCATGGTGCAACCTGGGGCAGGGGGTGTAACAGCAGGAACATAGAGATTATACAAGTAATGGATGGGTAGGTGCATTGTTACACAATATGTAGGAACAGGTAGACTGAAGTGCAGCAGTTAGGACAAAGTACAAACAGAAACAAGTATTAAAATGATACCAAAAAAATATGAGTCCACAGTTTATAACACAACAGTACAGGCAGTACAAATAATGCAGCAGAACTATCAAAGTGCAATAATCTACCTAGAACTGGCTCAGGGCAGAGTACAAGTGCTTTAAGGAAGAGAGGGGAGGTGATTAGCTAAAGGTCACTAAGGAAGAGAAGTGGAAGAGGAGGAGGTTAGGGGGGGAAACAGGCAGGGCCTAATATCTTCTCCAGGAGATGAGGACCCTGCAAGGGAAGAAAGGGGCAGGAGGGAGAGTGAAGGGGAACTCAGCCAAAACCTGTTTCCCCTTCATGGTGATGAGAACCCTGCAAGGGGGAAGGAGTTGGTGGGCAGAAACTAGGAAAAGGAGATTTAAGGAGGAATAGTGCAGGAGCAACTTGGAGAGAGGAAGTTGTGGAGGGCAGTGCCTAGAGAGTAGGAGGAAGAGGAGTGTCATAATTGGGGGGGGAGTTCCAGATTTTAGGGAAACAATGGGCAAGCATCTCGCAGGGGAGACCATCAGAAGTCCAGTGCCTTCTCATGCACGGGCCCCCACTGACAGTTGAGAGGTACGCTGATTTGTAATGGCAATATGACTAATAGTTCAGCAGTTTGTGCATTCTGAGTTGTGCGCTGGTATTTTCCTTATCCTGTTCCAGCCATAGCAACTCAGTTGACAACTACTGCAGCTGCACTTAATTCGTATTTGTTTATATGCCTCCATCAGCAACACCATATGTGACTGGTTGGTGTGCATTCATCGTTGTTTCATTTGTTTGTCCCATGTCATTCAGGCCTCATTCTAACACCATCAGCTGGATACCAAGCCTTCAGGAACACAGAACACACATGCCAAAGTACAGAGTTGGACAAGCACTGCATACCACTCAGTCAATCCTAAACCTTACTCATAAAGAGCACGATGACCCTGTGAGTCTTAAGCAGGGCTAGGCTTAACCCTATAAAAGTGCACCTATCCAGGCAATTTATTCTAGTTACTGGCCATAAAACATAGCATAGAACACTGGCACAGGTTACATGGGTCCTGGTAAGCTGCTGTGCTGAGTTACACTATAATCATGTTTCACTATAATTGCGATAATTTTCACTGATTATAGTGCTGCCATGACTGTTTTCCTATATCGTCATAGAAGTTTCTCATGATATGCCATAATATAGTGTGATAAGGTATGAAAAACGAAATATTTCTGTTTGCTACCCTGTCCCCCCCCCCCCCCCAAATGTAGGGTTTGGAGTGTCCCTCACACAAAACCCAAACCAGATGCCATATTATTGTGACAATCGTGATAACTTTTTCAAGGTTACCATACTGCGAAAATGTTCTTATTGTGATACCCTTAAAGGTGTGCAAAGTACAGTGGGCCCAATGCTCATTTGTAGTTTTATGAGGTGCACAACAAGGCACAGATTGGGACCATGTTGCACCAACTGATCAAATTGTCATACTGAACACTTATCTTACTTATACGTTGCAGTGGGGGGGGGGAGTCCCCCCAGTGCATAAGTAAGAATGTAGTTGGGCATTACAGCTGTGACTGCACAAACCCACACAAACTGGGTTTTTTGCACAGTAACAGTGCACATTAAGAACTCATGCTTGCCTGGGTATGGTGCAGTGCCCTACAGAGACAGGTACAGCAGGTCCAGCATGTACATTTGTAACCCCTAGGTGGCGCTATCCTAAGGGCTACTACCCCTGCATGAGTGCCTAGGTGCAGGTTGAGGGGTCCGAGCTTGTTGAACAGGTGCCTCCACCCAGAGGAATGGCTCTGGGGTAGCGTAACTGCTGTTGGTATAGCACTCCAGGATGCTATAAATCCCCACCAACCCCTCTAGTGGGCTAAACAGTATGGCAGCAAAACATTCACATGTGCCATATGGCAATAATGACTTGCTCATGCCCCTTGCACTTACCACCGGGGTTGGATCCTGTGCAGCTGCCCTGGAGACCCCCTGTAAAGTAAGAATTGTATTGCAACAGTTCAATGGCAGTATAATACCCCCACCAAAAAGGTACACACTAGCCAGGTTAAATGCAAAAAGAACAAAATCTGATTCACTCAGGGGGAAGTGAATAGGGGTGGGGCATGAATCTAGTGGATGACTGACAGATCTGATTAATTCAGGCTGAACATATGTAACCCCTTTGTTACCCGGGGTTACTAGAATCCCAGTAAGACCTAGTGGTAGGCAGGGAAGGCAGCTTGTGAAACTCCAGTTAAATGGGTTTCACACTGTCTCACTCTGTCCTCAGTCACAGCTGAAACTTGAGAGATGACATCACCATAGAACAGTCACAGCTGCATGAGCCACATTGGAATCTACAGCTCAGGGAGTGAGTTTAGAACTTTGGGAAATTTCAAAGTCATTCTTCAGTTTGTCCTAAAGCAAACAGGAAGGAAGTCGGTCAGTCTTCAGTTTGTTTCAAAGAAGAAGGAAGTGTTCTTGTGTTTACCTTTTTTTTAAAGTGGTGGAGACCGCTCCCCGGTCTCAGTGCCCCCCTCCCTCCGAGAGGGAGGAAAATTCTTTGTGGGTTCAAGGGGCAATCCTTTCTCCCACCATGGAAGGAAGCTGCCTGGTTTTATTTAGTCTGTTCTTGTATAACAGCAAAGGTTATAGTACTTCGGCCTGTGGGGAACCTGCAATGAATGGGTGAGTGTTTGGCTCCATTTGAAAGGGCAAACAAATTGTTTTCTTCAGTTGTGAAATGAATGTGGACTGCTATTTGGGAGGACTATGTTTACTAGGACGAACAAATGGAGCAGTCAAACAGTCTAAAGTTTTAAATGGATTTCAAGTAATGGGGACTGCTATTTGGGAGGACTATGTTACTAGGACGAACAAATGGAGCAGTCAAACAGTCTAAAGTTTTATTGGATTTCAAGTAATGCTGTAGAGGGATGCTTCAGGTCATCCACCGTTCAATCTACATTTTAAAGTTCTAAAGTTTTCTGTATGTATCCAGAGAAATGGCTGGGTATGGGCTGTGGGAGCTGGAGGTGGGAAACCCCCCATCTTTAGTAACCAGGTCCACCTCTACGGATTTCTTCTGTGTTTTGCTACTTGCCTCATGCACTTGGCCAGTGATGGGGTGGGTACCCAGACGTGGGTCGCAACTTGAAAATCTCTCTAGGAGTCGCAGACTCTAAGTGGCGTGGGGAGCCACAGGATGGGAAAATTACTCCTTGTTGGATGGGAGTCTCCTTGTTTGATGGGAGTTCGATTGGAAGTAAGAAAACAAATCTCTCTAGGAGTCACAGACTCTAAGTGGTGTGGGGAGCCACAGTTTGGGAGTCTCCTTGTTTGATGGGATGTCTTTCCAAGTAAAGTTTGGGTTCATTCTTCAAGTGGACCGTCAGTCAAGTGGCTGGCAGGGGAGCTGGGCCAGTCGGGCTATGTATCCAAAGCGCATGCAAAGTCCGGGCTGAGTGCCTGGTGGGTCCAAAGCCAGACAACAGTAGTAATGTGTTCATTCTTCAAATGGACCGCTTGGTTAACCTCTAATCTGCACATACAGTGAACGTAGCCCTTTGGGGGACCATGCAATGCTTTGTTTATGTTCAGTTAGTTAATAAATAAAGCCACACTGAAAAATCCCAATTCTGGTTCTGGACATTACAGTTATTGTTTCCTGTAGTTGGATTTACTTGGGTGCCCCTGTGCAGAGTAGCCAAACCTATGTCCCTTGTGTCAGGTAACCTCATCCTCCCCGAACCCAGGTCCCCCACCAGGTATTGCTGCCAACGCCAACAGCATGCCACCTGTCATTTTAGTAAAAAGGCAGGGGTGGGGTCCTTACAAAAATGGAGGCACCGCTTTGGATTTGTTCGGGAAGGAAGGTGCTTGGGCTAGTGGGCTAGCGTTTTGGCTATCTGGCAGTGGGTAGCCCAAAAAGTTGAAGCAATTTCCCTAGTGTGTTGCTGTGTGCTGTGAATCTTGTGCTGCTGTTTAAAAAATGCCAACTGTTTACCAAGGAGCTGTAAAGCCAAAGTGTGTGTCCTTGTCCTGCATCAAAATTGTTTACAGCATTTTTGTCAGTTTTAAAATGAATTTCTGTGAAGGAAAGTGTGGAAAACTAGGGGTAGCAACAGAGAAAATATGCCCTGGATGTTTGAAATGCTTTTAAAATGAATTTCTGTGAAGGAAAGTGTGGAAAACTAGGGGTAGCAACAGAGAAAATATGCCCTGGACGTTGGAAATGCTTTCTGTGCAATGCTAGAGACTGCAGAGTTAATGGCAATGTTACATGGTTGAAATGGGCTCCTGCCGTGGAGTCAGTTGAGAAAAAAAAAAGTACATTTTTCAGTTTAAATTTGCCTGCTCGTCGATCGCCGTGAGGAGAGGAGCCCTCGCGAGGAAGAAGAGGCTCATTTGCATGGCGTCATGTGGTTGGTCAGTTTGCCATTAGTCCGGCCCCTCAGCCAGCTCTTCAGAGTCTGCTTCAGCATTCGAGAGGGAGACAGAGAGTAGTGTGTATACTGGCAGTGGAGGAGCGTTCACGAAGTAATCAAAGCGCTGTAAACAGTAAAAAAGTGACTTTCTAGTTAAAAATCGGTCTCAACCCGCATATCGATTGTGGGATCAGTGAATTGTGTGGTTAAAACGATGATCGCGGAGACTGCCTGCCCGTTTGCATTCTGAGGCCTTCAAAAATCTGGCTGCAGGCTGTTTTACCCCATCGCAGCAATCTGCTACAATAACAGTGAGTAAATAATTAAAACTGCTCAAATCAGTGATTTTCAGTAATGCCATATAAAATGTGTGTGCAGCTGTATAGTCGCTTTGAAAGTAGCGATTGTGTGATGTCCTGCTGGCAAGTGCAAGTCTGTATAGCCATTAAATGTGTGCATAGCAATGAAAGTAGCCTCAGTTTAAAGTTTGCAGCCAGAGAGAGACTGTGGGTTGTAAAAAGTGCAACACTAGTAGAAGCAGGCAATCATGTGCTGAAACCTGAAGTTATTAAGGGACTGTAATTAAATGAATGTTGCCAGCATGTGAAATGTCCAAGAAAAATCCTGTAAATGTGTGAACAGCCAGAACAGAGCAAGTTGTGCAGTTTGAGTAAAAGTTATTAGTAGCTGATGTAAATCGGGTGCGCAGTGGCTTGACCCAGAGTCTGAATGTTGATGCACAGGAGTGCTGCCGCCGCTATTACAGGGTGGGGTGGTAAAGTAAACACAGCAGCAGAGGAGCCATTTTAAAGCTACAGAGTGTGTTCATTAAAGTGGGACTTTCAGTTACAGTGAACTTTTGTTTATTTTTCTGCAGTTATGGCCTCAGGACCAGCTCGTTACCCGGATCATGCCCGGGTTGCAGTAACAGCAGCAGTAAATAGATTGAGAGATATTGAAAAGTGGTGCTGTAGAGGGCAACTCCCTCCTGATGTGGCAATTCCTAATTATCCAGTGCGTGTATGCCAGATGTGTTTGAGTGCTGGAAGGGATGTCTTCATGATTCCTCACTGTGCTGGATGCCTTCAAAAATATGGCTTGTATAAAGCGCCTCCAATTCGTTTGGCTCCCACATGGACAAAAATTCAAGAATCTGCAGTTGGCAGCACACAGCATCAGGCGGAGCCTGTGGAGGAAGGTCCCTCGGGGGAGTGTGGCACAAAGTTAGAGAGTGCAGAATTAGAGACTGAATCTGAAATTGAAGCATTGGATGCTGGATCTCAGAAGGCAAGTTCAGATAAAGCATCAATAGACCCCTGGGTGGGGGGGCCTAGCCCAAGTCTCGAAGGTGAAGATGAGATGCGGGAGGCCTTTGAATGGGAGGTGTCGACCTCCGCTCCCAGTGATGAATGGATAGTCTCGGGGGTGAGAACTACTGCTTACTCCTGGGCTCAGATCCTCAGTGAAGAGGAAGATGAGGGGGAACCTATGTGGCCTTGCGAGAAAGGACCGGGTACACAGCCTCAAGATCTTGCCTCGGAGGAATGTGTTCAAGAAGGTGGTGATGCCACTGCCCTGGCTTCACCAGAAGAAGAAGAAGTCAGGGATCCTTTTTAATTTCATTGAGGATGCAAAGCTGGCAGAACCAGGACTGGCCACCCCCAAGCCAGGCCAGCGGTCTCAGATTGACCAAAGCAAGTAAAGAGGAGAGACTGGTTCGTAGAAAGGCCAATGAAATCTTTGGTATGACCTTTCCTACCTTTCCTCGGAGAGTCTGGGAGGAGATTGAGAACTGCAGGAAATCCTGGATCTGGGATGAAGCAATGAAACATGTGCATCCTGGGGTAACCAGCATGTAAAGAATAGACTGTTCCACGAAAAGTATACACAGTGGAAGAGAGGCAGGACACTGTTTATGGACAGAGTGAGAATAGTGGATAGAGAGGGACGTGAAGTCTCCCACTGTGTGAATTATGTGCGTCCAGATGGAGTAATAATTCAAGCCCCTGACCCCCTCTACTATTGGCCTCAGTGCAAGAACCTCCCAGTAATTAAGCCCGTGCCTACAAAATGGAGAGCCGAGCAGTGGTAGTCAATACTGCCCCACTAGACTGTGAAGTGCCCTTATTGATCTGCCAATATGAATAACCAAGGACTCAGGTGCTCCACATTCATCAGTCCACAGTGTACTGTCTTGTTCAGCAACCATCTACTGACACCACCAGATGACATCAGATCCAGAGAGGACACCAGCCCAGCTGTTTTCCTGTTCATCGCCTGGTAATTGGATGATGTCGGACCAGCTGTTTTCTTTTTGTTCCTGTTCTAAGGTTCCTTCTCCAGAGATGACATCAGCCCAGCTGTTTCCAGATGTGCCCTCCTGTGTTCCCGGAAGATGTCCGCCCAGCTGTATCAGAAGAAATGCTGCCAGGGAGAGTCTTCGGCTGTAGTGCAGGTCGGTGCCTAGTCTTGTACTTCAAGAGGCTGGTAAGTCCAAAAAAAACCTTTTTCTATCTTTATGACATTGCAGTCACACCTACACTACAGACTTCAAAATGTGTGAACTGTCCATAAAGACTCTCCCTTTGGGATTTGGCCTTCAAGAACTATGTTTCAGGGGCTCCGGCCCAGGAGAGACTCTTTATTGGACTGGCCTTGGCCTTGTGGTCACTAGCTGGGACTTTAGGGCACTCCATCCCCCCAAAGGTGTATTGTAACCAATGCATTATTGTACTTTAATGTAAATACTGTGTTTTCTACCTTTTCTAAAAAAAATTTTTTTTGGGGGGGGATTGTTCAGTGTTTTTTCTGTATAGTAAGGCTTGTTGTTGTCGTTGTTGTTGTTTAGATAGACTGTGCATGCAGATTAGGATGTGGTTTTTTTTTGTTTTTGTTTTTGTCTTTTCTTACAGGTGTTCCTGGAAGACAGAAGAGAAGACAAGAAGAGGAGGAGGGGCTCATCGCAGTTCCTCGTCAGTGCTTATGGTGTAGAATTTAAAGGTACTGTGTTATTATTGTTAATGGTTGTAGTTGCAGGCTGCCCAAGGTCGGGGAGGTCCCCGGGTTTTATTTTTGTTTGGGATGTTATGTTAGAGGCAGATAGGTTTTCCCTAGAGGGTTAGGGGGGATAGACAGGCTGTGGTCCTCAGTGGCCATAGGGACTGCAGTGCTGATCTATCAGGGCTATGCTCTGGACGGTTCTACCAGAGCCACTAGGTGTCCATAGTAAGTGGATAGAGTAGAGGCTGATATGTCAGCTATAGGCCTCTAGGGTCTTAGTGTTGCCTACCTGTGCTTGCACATGGTAGGAGGGAGCCTGATCACCCCCCTCCGCAGGTAGCACATAGGGTGGGATGGCCTAAGGCCGGGTGCATAATGACTGGGGACAGTCATTTTCCTGGTCAAGGGCGAGTGTAACCCCTTTGTTACCCGGGGTCACTAGAATCCCAGTAAGACCTAGTGGTAGGCAGGGAAGGCAGATTGTGAAACTCCAGTTAAATGGGTTTCACACTGTCTCACTCTGTCCTCAGTCACAGCTGAGACTTGAGAGATGACATCACCATAGAACTGTCGCAGCTGCATGGGCCACATTGGAATCTACAGCTCAGGGAGTGAGTTTAGAACTTTGGGAAATTTCAAAGTCATTCTTCAGTTTGTCTTAAAGCAAACAGGAAGGAAGTCGGTCAGTCTTCAGTTTGTTTCAAAGAAGAAGGAAGTGTTCTTGTGTTTACCTTTTTTTTAAAGTGGTGGAGACCGCTCCCCCGGTCTCAGTGCCCCCCTCCCTCTGGGGGGGGAGGAAAGTTCTCTGTGGGTTCCAGGGGCAATCCCCTTCTCCCACCATGGAAGGAAGCTGCCTGTTTTTATTTAGTCTGTTCTTGTATAACAGCAAAGGTTATAGTACTTCACCTGTGGGGCACCTGCAACGAATGGGTGAGTGTTTGGCTCCATTTGAAGAGGCAAACAAATTGTTTTCTTCAGTTGGGAAATGAATGTGGACTGCTATTTGAGAGGACTATGTTTACTAGGACGAACAAATGGAGCAGTCAAACAGTCTAAAGTTTTATTGGATTTCAAGTAATGCTGTAGAGGGGGTGCTTCAGGTCATCCACCGTTCAATCTACATTTTAAAGTTCTAAAGTTTTCTGTGTATATCCAGAGAAATGGCCGGGTATGGACTGTGGGAGCTGGAGGTGGGAAACCCCCCCATCTTTAATAACCAGGTCCACCTCTACGGATTTCTTCTGTGTTTTGCTACTTGCCTTATGCACTTGGCCAGTGATGGGGTGGGTACCCAGACGTGGGTCACAAATTGAAAATCTCTCTAGGAGTCACAGACTCTAAGTGGTGTGGGGAGCCACAGGATGGGAAAATTACTCCTTGTTGGATGGGAGTCTCCTTGTTTGATGGGAGTTTGATTGGAAGTAAGAAAACAAATCTCTCTAGGAGTCACAGACTCTAAGTGGTGTGGAGATCCACAGTTTGGGAGTCTCCTTGTTTGGTGGGATGTCTTTCCAAGTAAAGTTTGGGTTCATTCTTCAAGTGGACCGTCAGTCAAGTGGCCGGCAGGGGAGCTGGGCCAGTCGGGCTATGTATCCAAAGCGCATGCAAAGTCCGGGCTGAGTGTCTGGTGGGTCCAATGCCAGACAACAGTAGTAATGTGTTCATTCTTCAAATGGACCGCTAGGTTAACCTCTAATCTACACATACAGTGAACGTAGCCCTTTGGGGGACCATGCAATGCTTTGTTTATGTTCAGTTAGTTAATAAATAAAGCCACACTGAAAAATCCCAATTCTGGTTCTGGACATTACAGTTATTGCTTCCTGTAGTTGGATTTACTTGGGTGCCCCTGTGCAGAGTAGCCAAACCTAGGTCCCTTGTGCCAGGTAACCTCATCCTCCCCGAACCCAGGTCCCCCACCAGGTATTGCTGCCAACGCCAACAGCATGCCACCTGTCGTTTTAGTAAAAAGGCAGGGGTGGGGTCCTTACACATACATGCACAGCGAGTCCCTTGTATACAGTCACACAACCCTGGGTACCCAGTTGTTAAGCAGGCTAGCCTGAAGCGATGCCCGGGGTAGGCTGGCGTTGCAGCTGTTGTTGGGGCCTTAGGAAACAAAACAATTAGCATGCACACCAACCCAGAATTTGTAATCCGGAGCTGGATGGCTCAGTTCATTGTAATAAACCCAAACAAATATATCAGATGACACACAATGATTGCAGCTTTATTGCAGGGAGCTACCCTGTTTGGTACTTATGCTACCCAGACCAGGAGTCAGGACTGATGAGACGAAGACCTCTGGATGGTGTTCTGGTTTGCCAGAGGAAGCAGGGCCCACACAACTCACCAAGGTGGTCACTACCTGTTCGATGGTGTTAAGTAGGGAGCTGAATCCCCGAGGGGGTCTTTTGTTGGAAAATGTCTCTGTGATGGGATCGGCAGCCTAGGCTGATATGGCAGGGCCCAGACCAGAGCAGGCAGTTCAGATTAGTCCATGTGAGTGCTGGAGCAGCTTCCAGCTAGCATAACACACTTGAAGGTGGAGAACCAAATCGTGACACACACAGCACACTTATAAGCAACACAACTCTTAGTCACAGTATGGGTAGAGTCCGGTTGCAATTTAACAGACGTTCTGCGCAAACCTCTCAATCCGTGACTCATTTTGGTACCTGGCAGGCCGATCGCTTCTGGAGCAAGTCTTCAGTCCCAAATTCAGGCAATGATCACTCTCTTTCTCTTCAGGCTTCAGATCTCAAACAAAGGAATTAGATTTAAGTCCAACTTTCACATTCACAGGATTTCTCATTGGAAGATGTGACAGGCAGGCCAGCGTAGCCTTCCCGACGATTCTCCAGTGCTACTACGGAGGAGCAGCTGCTCAATGGCTCGAGCTGTTCACTCTCCAAACTCCAGCTCATAACTGACTCTGCTGCAGGCAGTTCTGGGGATTTCCTCTGAGATCCAAAAAGTTTGGTTGGCTGAGGGAACTGTCTGTCACAGCAAGGGCTCCCCCTCCAGGTCCATTTAGGTGCCAAACCTTAAAAACTACAGTTGCTACAGATTTCAATCCCATAAGACCCCTGGGGACAGTCTCCATTTCAGGTCCCCTGAGGTTCAATTGCTCCAACTCTGGCAGTCCAGAACCAAAATGGGGGCTCTTATGCAAAAAGTCCAAGCTGCAAGAGAAGGCAGGTTAAACAAACTTCTATACTATTATTAATAAGGCAGACAAACAGTAAATGAACACAGTTCCTAGCAGAGCTTCCTCTGTGCATATAGCAACTGCAGAATGGAGCAGAAATACCACTCACCTGGCCAGTCACGAGCCCTAAACTACTCGGATCCAGACCAGACTAATTTCTAACACAGCATAATGACTCTCTTAAAGAGACAGGCATGGAAGCTTTCTATAGTACTGTCATGCAGACACATATAGCTACTGCAGACACAAGATACCATCCTGACAGTGGGCATTAGGCAGCTGAGGAAGACATTTTAGTAAACCCCAATTTGTAGGGGGGTTACACACTCATCCCCCCACCCCCCAACCAGCAGACCCACACCAGAGGCCTGGCTGTGAGCCAGCAGCAAAGACTAGTATTCTGCCCCTCATTGTCCTCCCTGGTAGTAAAATGGCTGCCCATCCACACCACAGCCAGTACCATGCCCTGGTAGTCCAGTGGATCTCCCCTCCCAATCCCCAGTTCCTTACACACTATTTGTTCTTAAAGGAGTCCTTTGCCGATCTTGGACCCTCGATGTCTGTGCACACCAGGGGTAGAGTTCCAATTTCCCTACCACTTGCCCTAAAATGTTTTTAGGGCAGGGGGTGTCATACGACTGTGTGCCTGGTGTGAAGAGGACACTGTGTGCCATTAGCATGGTGAATGCCCCTCCTGTGCACAATCGCTCTCATGTGCACTGGAGCAGGAGGGGTATGTGACCCCCTCTTTGAGCATAGCTTGGGAGGTGGGGTTGTAAGCAAGGGACTGATGCAAAATCATTACTGCAATGTTTGTGCACCGGTCCTTTGTGATAAAGAATCAGGCTGCGGATGAGCAAAATGGTAGTGCTGATGGGCCCCCTCTTCACCTGCACCATGAAGTGTGACTACATCCTCACAACACCCTACACACATCCTCGGGCAGCTTTCTTCCTTCCTTCCTTCCTTTACCAGGAAAGACATGCTGAGCTGAAATAACTCATTTCCAGATGTGTCTTGGGGAACGGAGAATGGGGAGAGTACAACAATAAATTACAACAAATAGGTTACAATAATCAAAACAATACAAGTTAACAGTTAAATAGAACAACCTGACTGATTTGTACAATCAAAATGCAGGTTGTGGCAAAACTGCAGGGTGAACAAGGTACTAGTTGGTTCACCAGAAAAAAGTGCAGATGGTGGCCAGTATTGTAGGGTAAACAGGGCATTGCCGAGTGTAGCAGGTAGGATGGGTGATGGGGATGGGGAAATTGGGAAGGGGGGGCTGCTAAAATGCAGCCTGAGCCAGGGTCGTGGGCAACTGCAGGAGTCAGCAGAGAATTCACGGAAGAGATTTGAATGAGTGGGAGGAAGAAGCAGTACAAATGAAGGAGGGGGGATGGCATAGTTTAGGGAATGAGAAGGTGAAAGCAGCTTGGCCTGTGCAGGATTTTACTGAACGAAAATGATTTTACTGAAGGGACAGCCAGGGAGTGAGGGCCAGAATTGCGAAGGGAGTAGAAGGTAGAATGGAGGGAATAAAGGGGGGAGGATAGGTAGGTAAGGGTGAAGGGACCCAAACCAGAATTTAGACATGAAGGTAGCACAATGAACAAAGCACCTGGCATCAAGGGAAGGCAAGTAAAGGGAGGATACACTGAATGGGTTCTGAGGGGACAAACAAGGACAAAGTGGCAGAAGGAGTGAAAGAGAGGGTCTAGTTTGGCTAAGGTGGACTTGGGAGCAGCACTGTAAGCAAATATCACCATAATGAAGGATGGGGAGAATCGTCTTTGAAATGATCTCTCTATGGGCAGGAAGTTGTCTACATGCAAATCATTGAGGAAAGAACCTCTTTTATAAGATAGATTATGCGTTTTCAAAGCAGTTGGTGGTTTTACCTCCCCTTGTTTCAGTTAGAATAAGCAGAAGGTAAAGGAGTTCTGCCCCCAAACTTGCTAAAGTTTCATTTTGTTCGGGTACAATGTGTCTCTGAGCACTCTAGTATTGCCTGCCCCCCACCACAAATCCTAGATCTGCCCCAATTAGGTACTGGGCTGTAGAACAAGTGAAATATAGAATATATTAATGCACTCAAAGCTGAACCACTGCGTGGAGCTGTGTGCATAAAGGTACAGTAAACATGCCCAGGAAAGTGTTAAATCTTCAGGCATTTCAGTGTGGAAGGCTAGTGCAAGCTGAGCTGCCATAAAACTAGATGAAAGGGCCTGAAGTTTGCATTCCTCTCTCAGCTGAGAGATCCCATGACAGCTCTCAGTAAAACATGGCACTGGAGCACCAGTGAGAGCCAGACCACAAAAACCTTTGCAGGCTTCTACTTATGAACACAGATGATGGTTAGGGGTTAACTCAGAAGAAAAGAAAAAAAAACTTGTTTCTCTTCAGTCTCTCCATCTCAGGATTTACTGTTTGATCAGCAGTATCCTTGGCTGCTGCTGCTGCTGCTTAGGAACTCTTTAGAAATGAATATTCTTAAAAGATTAGATATCCAACTGTGGGACTTGTTTTCTTGATAAAGCTTTTCTTTTTATCCTCCCCTACCAGACACCCTACTTTAGACTGCCGCCAACCAACAACTGGCTGCTGGCAACCTCAGGCCCCTTACTATTCCTCCATGACCCTTCCCCCCAGGCAGGGACTGGAAAAGGGGGGCCCCACTCAGGACAGAATCTGGTTCACAAGGTTGGGGTGTGCAGGGTTCAAGAACATGGAAGCCTTCATTCTGGTGACTACATTGTTTTCCCCGACACCGCCAGCAAGTCCCTTTCCTTCCGACTCCCTGTTCATGCTATGTGTACAGTCTTTAGTCACCTTCGTGCAGCGAGGACCCTTTCAGGAAGCTCCCCTGGCCCAGCACAAGGTATTTCTGCAGCAGAGGGACATGGCTTTCCTCCTCCTGAGACTAGGCAGCGCTATCATTGGCAGCGCAATACCAACCCTGGCTGACTGGAGCTGACCGGAGTCTTCTCCACAACCCAGGTCACCTGGCCAAGCTGGCCACCATATTTATCAATAATTCTAAATAAAATTATATCTTTCATATTTTTTATCGTTATTGGCCCCCACCCATTGTTATGTTTTCTTGCATACTCGCACAGCAAGCATATTGGCAGCATGCAAGCACTGTAGTGCTTTTACAGGTGTGGTCATGTTGGGACCAATGCACTTGAGCTTTGGGGAGGCTTGTCTGTGAGCAGTGTATTAACAGCAGACTGATGATGACTCAGGTCAGCTTGCTGATGGGTGAAAACGTTTTACATGTGAAAAGACGGTGCCGCTCCTATGCTAAGAATTTTTTGCCCATTAGTATACCAACTGGGTGTGATCATCAGTTCTGCTTTTTCTGTCCTACCTTCCATTCCTGTCCCCACCGGCTGGCTCTACACAAGTTCACTCCTCTCCTACTCACTCCCTCTGCTGCTGTCCCAACCCTCTGTTCATGTTTCTGCCTCCTGGCTGCATAAGTTAAACCCCGTCCTGCTCATTCCGTCTGCTGCTGTCCCACCCTCTGTTCCCATCCCTGCACCCCCCAACCTGCTACCTCTGCTGCTGTCCTGACTCCATTCCCATTCCTGCCTGCTGGTTCTGCACACGTTAACTCCCCTCCCGCTCGGTCCCTCTGCTGCTGTCCCACCCTCTGTTTCCTTTCCCACTGCCTGGCTGCTCAAGTTAACCCCCCCCACCAACTTGATCCCTCTGCTGTTCTGTCACCCTTCATTCCTGTTCCAGCCACCCAACTGTACAAGTTAACTCTCCTCCTGCTCACTCCCTCTGTTGCTGTCCCACCTTCCAATCCAGTCTCTGCTGCCTGATTTTGCACAAGTTAACCCCCCTCCTGCTCAATCTCTCCACTGTTATCCCATCCTCCATTCCCGTTCCTGCCACCAGGCTGCACAAGTTAAACCCCCTCCTGTTTGCTCCCTCTGCTGCTGCCCCACCTTCTTTTCCTGTTTCTGCAGCTTGGCTGCTCAAGCTAATCCCTCTCTTGCTTGCTTCCTCTACTACTGTCCCGCTCTCCATTCCCACCGTCACACACGGCTGCACAAGTTAACCCCCCCACACTCACTCCGCTGCTATTTCATCCTGTTTTCCCATTCCCACCGCCCAGCTGCACAAGTTAACCCCAATCCGGCTTGCTCCCTCTGCTGCTGTTCCACCCTCCGTTCCCATACCCCCGCCCAGCTGCACAAGTTAACCCCTCCCCACTGGCTCCATCTGCTGTTCTACCATCCTCTGTCCCCATTCCAACTGCATGGCTGCACAAGTTAACACCCCTCCAAATTGTTCCCTCTGCTGCTGTCCCACCCTCTGTTCCTGACCTATTGCCCCTCCAAACAGAATGAGACACCGAGGTGTCCCCCCATGCTGCAAAGTTCCTTGTTGTCTTCTGTCCCTCACAGAGCCAGCCTTAGGTCCCCTCAGTCCCAGCAGTTGCTGGGGCCCCCCTTACTCAAAGGGGCCCCCAAACAGAAGCTGTGCAGGTCATCAGTCTTTCAAATGTAGTGTTTATTTTGCAGTGTATTGATTGATGTTGTGTATGAAAATCCATACACTCCAAAACATTCTTCTACTGCGGTAGTGAGGTAGCTACTACAGCAAAATGACTTTTTATTCTACTGTAGTAGTTACGTCACTGTACAATGCACCTGATGCATTTTTAACTCATCCTACTGCTGCTCACACTAGAGAAAATTGTGCGGTCAGTAGTGGCTAAAAAGACAAAAAAAAAGACTGACTGAAAGAAAGAAGGATTGACTATGAATAAAAATAACAAAAAGCACAAAATATGAGATGTGGAAGAGAGAGAGAACATGGTAGCAATAGCAATGGGGGCAGAAGGGAGGCTAGCAAGATTGTCACCACGCTGCTGTACTGAGGTCCTAAAGTACTCTAAAAAGTAAGTAGTTGAGTGTTTTGTTTGTTTGTTTGATGATGTAGCGTGTTTCACTTTTCCATACACTATATAGAATAATGTATAGGGAACCATACACATCACTGTTTCCCACCTTGTGGTTACCGTGATGACAGGGACCTCTCGAGCTTCACTCTCGAGGTCACACTGTCATCATTGTAGCCACTCGGTAGAAAACAGCCTTGTAGTGTATGGTTCTCTATACATCATTCTATATGTTCATATATTTCATTTCCTCTGTATTGTTCAAAGATCACACAGGGGACATCACTGGGCTGGACAAAATCATCCAGCTATGCAACATAATGCCAAAAAAATGCTCGCTAAGGTGCATTCATAAGGCCATCTCTGGTTCCTCGTCATCTGTCTGATTTCCCCTAGCCGTAACCCCCACTCAACTCCCTCTCAGCAACCACCACCAATCCCACCAACATTCCTCATCTATCTGGTCCTCCTCCAATAACAGGCACCTCCTGCTGCTTCCAACGCCAAACTGGAACAGAGAAAAACAAGGTAAGTTCAGTTAATGACTTTCTAATGCATTTTTCAACTTTTACTCATGACTTTTGTTAACATTTTTACTCCCAATTTTCTACATATTCTTTTTGGGACCCACTTTATGAATAAGGTAGGTGAAAGTTTTCAAATCCCCCTGAAGCATGTTTTCGTAGCCGCTCCACAAAAATCACATTTGGGTTTCAGACAGGATTTTAATGTAAGCACCCCCTCCGGGAAGTGCTTACTATAGTGACCCTCTCCTCCCACTCCTAAATTTTGGAGGCTCTGCGATGCCGGTTCGACACCTAAGTTGTCAACTGCCATCACAGCGATGGATTTATGTCGACCGCAACTTGCGGTCGACATAAATCTGACTGGAAACCCTGGCTGTTTTTCCATCAGGGGGCTTCATCCTCCAAACCCCCCATGCAGGGGCTCTTCTCACCACCCCACAATCTAAAGGATTCTAACTCCGAGTTGGAGTTGGATCGAGAGGAGTGCAGGACAGGGAGAGAGAAAATGCTCAGGGTCTCGGGCAGATATTACAGCAAACGTCGATGTTGTCAGCATCGACGTTCGCTGTAATAGTGTCACCATCCTGGGGCATACCAGTTTGGGCTCGGGCAGGCCACCTGCCAGCTGGTGAAGTTAGTTTGGCTCCCAGGGTATTTAAGGCTGGGGTTTTTGGCATTTGGGGGGAGCCGGCAGGAGAGAGGCACAGTACTGCAGTGGGCCAGGGGGCCTTGGCGACACAGCTAGGTAACAAAAACAATGTAGGGAGGGAGGTGGACACCAGACCATTTACAGAAGGTAGAGTCCTAGAGGAGCTCACAAAACTAAAGGTAGAAAAAGCAATAGGACCAGGTGGCATACATCCCAGGATAGTGAGGGAACTAAGGATGGCGTTAACAGCACCACTGGCAGCCATGTTCAGTGAGTCACTCAGCACAGGGTGGTTCCAGAGGACCGGAAGAGGTCATACATGGGCCCCTTACACAAAAGTGGTAGCAGGGAGGAGGCAGCAAATTGCAGGCCGGTCAGCCTCACCTTTGCCTTTGCATGTGCATATTCGATCTGCCCCTCCCTTGCAATGTTTTAAAGGAAGTTTGAAAATGTTTTTAAATGATCTGGATGACTGTAAATGTTTTTTCTAATTGTTGTTGATTAGTTTGTGTGTCTTGAATGTATTTTGTATTTTGATGTTCAGGTTGAACCTGAAAAAGGACTTGTTCCAGTTGTTCTTACCTGGTGAACAAAATAAAAACAAACAAACAAACCTGAACAGTAGGGAAAATAATGGAGACATTGCTATCTGAAAGACCTCCTGGTTCCCTACTGCCCCGGTAGATCACTCCGCTCGGCTGACGAGGGGCTGTTAGAGATTCCAAGGGTGAATCTGAAATCATCTGGTGCACAAGCTTTTGCGTATGCAGCTCCCACCTTTTGGAATTCTCTACCCCATCAGTTACATTAGTGCATAGCTGTGGAGGGATTTAAACGGGGCCTAAAAACTTTTTTGTGGCACCAAGCATTCTCACGCAATTGAATATTCTGATTTTATCCCATTTGCTGCTTTGATTACGTATTTTAATTGAATTAAGTACAGTGTGAATGATGTAACTGTTTTATACTGATGTAATTGTTTTATATTGTTAGGCACCTTGACAATTGATAAGGTGCCATATAAATACATTTATTATTATTAATTTATTTTTAAAGGAGAATATTGTGGAACGCTTGGAATCCACCAGCGCGCGGGACCCAAGGCAGCATAGATTCACTGAGGGAAGATCATCTCAAACAGATCTAATAGACTTTTATGACTGGGTGATGAAGGAGGTGGACCACAGAGGAGCGGTGGATGTCGCCTTCCTTGATTTCAGCAAGGCCTTCGACACTGTTCCACATAGGAGACTGTTGAACAAGCTGGGAAGCCTGGGTATGGGACCCAGGGTGGTAAAATGGGTTATAAACTGATCAGAGGATAGAAAGTGGGGGGGTGGTAAATGGACCTGGGATCCAGTCCGAGGAAAGGGGAGTGACCAGTGGTGTACTTCAGGGATCAGTCCTGGGCCAGTCCTTTTTAATGTCTTCATTAGCGACATTGCAGAGTGGCTGGAAGGGAAGGTTTGCCTGTTTGTAGTTGACACCAAGACCTGCAACAAGATAGACACTCCTAATGGGGTGGAGAGAATGAGGGGTGATCTAGAAAAATGGTCTGAAGAGTGACAGCTGAGGTTCAATGTGAAGAAGTGCAAAATCAAGCACCTGGACCGCAGAAACCCTGGGGAAAGCTAAAGGATGGGGGAGGGATGAGTTACTGACTGTCACCAGGAAAGAAAGAGATTTGGGGATTATTGTCTCAGATGACCTAAAGGTAACCAAGCAGAATACAAAGGCTGTAGGGAAGGCCAGTGGCATGTTGGGGTGCATAGGAAGGGGCATCACTAGCCGAAGAAGAGAGGTGGTGATACCACTGTACAAAACACTGGTGAGGCCTCATCTGGAAAACTGTGCACAGTTCTGGAGGCTGCATCTTTGGAAGGACACAGAATGGGTGGAGCCAATCCAGAGAAAGGCGACAAAGATGGTGCAGGGCTTACACCAGAAGACATGGGGGGGAGAGATTGAAAGACTTTAATATTTATACACTGGAAGAAAGGAGGGAATGGGGTATATGATAGAAACTTTCAAGTATCTTAAGAGCATAAACAAGGTGCATGGGGGAGACACCTTTTAATATAGGAGGGACACAAGAACAAAGGGGCATGATATGAGATTGAAAGGGGGCAGGATAAGGGGAAATGTGCAGAAGTTATTTTCCTCAGAAAGGGTGGTGGATGCATGGAATAACCTATCCCAGGAGGTAGTGGGAGCATCAACAGTGAGAGAATTTAAACATGCATGGGATAGGCGTAAGGGAATCCTAGGGATAGGAAGAAGAAGTTAAAGCCAGTGACCAGATAGGGACATCGGCTGCCAATTAAGGTAGGAAAATTGGGCAGACTGGATGGGCCTGGCAGTCCTAATCTGCTGACACTCTATGTTTTTATGTTTCTGTGTTTCTATGTTCCACTCGGGAACTGGGAGGTGGTGCAGGGTATTGTGGCCATTGGGACTGGATCCATGTTTGTGGGAGCTGCGGCCTGGGTAGGTTTTTAGGAGGCCCACTACATGCTCTATGGCACCCGGGGGGGGGGGCAGGTCCCCGGTGGTGAAGCCTGAGGTGACGGTGGGGATGCTGCAGTGGTGGCAGCCTGTGGCGTGGGGTGTGGAGGTGGTGGCAGCCCTCCTGCCCTGTTACCCATGTGGCATGCCATTTGCCTAAAGAGACAGTCTGAGGACAGGGAGCGAGAGGACAGCTCGGTGCATCCCCGGATTGCCTGTGTTGAGCCTGCTCCACGGATGCTGGGGCCGTGGGCTCTGTGCCCTAAGTTGCAGGAATGAAGAGTTTGTTTATTTATTTATTTGTTTGTTTGTTTATTTATTTATGTCTTTGATAACCGGGTAGGCGTGCTGACCCAAAGGACCATTATCAGGCATGACCCAAGCCACAAACATGGCACATTAAGCAATATAGATACAGGTGGAACATAACAGTAATACAGACCTCAGCAATGAGGTGCAGGAATTACAGTACAAAGGGTCTTTACATAAAGTGAAATTACATAAGGTGCAAGGTGCAGTAATAGGCCAGTAAACAGTTCAATACATAGTCTCAAAAGGACAGAGAACAATACATAAGGTGACAATTACCAGATACGATAGTTAAAGTGCAGTTGCATTAAGGTGCACTGTTAGTAAACAGATCAGTAATCAGGTAGTACTCTATAGTTTGGAAGAGAAGCTGCAGCCTGTGGTTCCACCATGTTGTGAATGGGTCTGAGTGGTGCAGGTGTTGGAGCTGCCAGATTGGTAGGTTGCAGTGGTGTGTTTTAGGGATCTGCAGCCTACATGTTTTTGCTGCTGCCCAAATCTTTGAGTCCCTTAGCTCTGTGTGAAGCCTGCTCCGTGGCCAGTTAGGCCTTAAGTGATGTGCCGTGGAGGTTCGCCACTCATTTTGTGCCCATTGCCGGTCTTTGCCACCAGCTCCTGGGAGTTGCTGTTACTTTTAAATGTAACCCTCCTGCAAATGGGGTTCCCAAAAGTCTTCCAGGAGCTTGCCTGAATGCTCCAAGCCTGGGTGGTGTTCGGCGTCTGAGCTGCTTAACTGTGGTTGCAAGTGAGTGCTATTTGAGCCGCCACGTACTGTCTCTTTAAGAGCTGTCTGCTTGCAGACTTAATTAATTTGTATGGGTGGACTGTGTATTTAAAGCTCAAATCCTGCCCGAGCTGCGGAGTAATCACTCCATTTTGCGGTCGCTGAAGGTGCAAAGGGAGCCCATCTGAAAGCTGTAACTGTTTGCTTGCAATCATTTAAAGCATTAGCAAAATTGTAGTTTGTCTAACCTGCCTTTATTGCAGCTGAGACTCTGTGTGTGTTACCTCTCAATTTTGGACCTAAACTGCTGTGCTGGGCCAATTGGGTTAAGGGAGCCCTAAAATGGAGCCTGTGGACGAATCAGAACTTGGACTCTTAATTTGAGCCAGCCACAAGAGGATTGTATGGACAATGACTCTGGGAAATGTAGTTTTGACCTTGGCACCTTTTTTCTACCAACAGAGGGAGTCTCATTGTGAGCGACAGTTTCTGCGGTGTATAGTTTCACGCGGAAAGCACGTGTGAGGCCGAGTTTCAGTCTGCAGCCTTTATGAGTGCCAGTTTGGACTGAATCCGAGTTGTGAGGAGAAAGAAGCACTAGAAGTGTGGAAACCAGGCTCACCCTGTAGAAGACTGGAGAAATTGCTGAATCGCACTCGGTCTGACAGGAACTGAAGCTGCTGTGTGTGCTCCCAGGTATTTTGCAGTAATTGCGATCGGGATTGAGGAGCAGCCTGCCTGGTATAGTACTTTCCTTTTACATATAAATGTGCGTAGTGCTTGTGGAGAATCGCTATTTCAGATCCCCTGTACAGTGAATTGTGTGCTGAAGCTGGAAGTAAACCCCAGCTAAATTCGGACTACATCTGTTTTCTATCAACTGCAGTGGGGTCCAGTGACAAGGACCTTGTCCTCATGCCCTGCTCTTCTGGCAATCCAGAGGGACCTTCTCCATCCAATCCTCAGCTTGGGTGTTGTGAGTACAAATCAGGGTACTCCCCTGCAACTTGTTTTTCAATCACAAGTGTGTCATCTAATTCTTCTCGTTTCACTGTTTCATGGACTGAGCCCTCCGGCTCCGGATTACAATTGGGTGTTGTGCATACATTTTCTTCTACAGACCCCTATCCATCTGCACCTGCCGGCCAACCCCAGGCAATGGACCTGGCTAGCACCCCACAACCTGGGTACCCAGAGTGTGACTTTTCAGACCCTGTATGTGTGCACAGTACTGTGATTTAATTCTGCCAATTAACCTGATTGCCCCCTCCCATGTTACTGTCCCCTAAATAAATCAGATTTGTTGTTGTTATACTATATACTGTCTGTGGTTTTGGTACTTATGGAAACAGTATTATATTTTGCTGTGTATGGTGTTTAACCTTATTTTACAGGGGGTCCTCAGAGATGTGCTGCAGAATCAGTCTCAAGGGTAAGTGGTATTTTATGAGTGAACAGTGTGTATACTTGGGGTATTGGGGCTGTAACTCCTGTGTACTGTGTGAGCCACTAGAGGGAATAATAGGGGGTCTCAGTGTCCCAGAGGGCTGTGACCAAGCTAGTCTAACCACTACAAACCCTGACCTCTGGGAGGAGGCACCTGCCATAGAAACTAGGCCCCTCAAGCTGTCAGTAGTCAAGCAGGCAGGGGTAGTAGCCCTTGGGACAGCACCACCTAGGGGTTACATCTTGGAGGCTCACCACCGGGATTTTGTGTCCTCTAGTGGCCACATGTACGAACCACTGTTAAAAAAATAAATGGGTACCCTGACAGAAGTGGCTGTGCACTGGTTGGTGGATTGGTGTACTGGGGAGGAGAGCGACCCCCAAAATGCTATGCTTATCCTGGACATCCCCTGGGTATCAATATTGACACTGTACAGGGAGTACTTTCCAAGGTGGAAGGTTTTCAAAACCCTGTGGTGGTGGGTCGACATGCTGATCTGCTCAACCCACACTTTCATGGCCCTAGTAGAGTATAAGGACCCCATAGATAACTCCAAAGTGCCACAGACTATTACCCCAGAGAGAGCCCTCACTGTCTGGAGAGTGATAACTAAGGACAGTAAAGATCCGAGGGGGGGGGATGAGCCTCCCCCAGTTTCTGAAACTTTTGAGGAGAAATTTAATTTGTTAAATTGTTGCTGGAGGAAGGGGAAAACTGTGGAGGATTTAAAGAAACTATTCTTGCCACCTGAGAACGTTCCTCCACCAAAACCCTCTCCCCCTCCAGCACCCGTTATTGCCCCTCCTTCTGTGCCAGTGCTAGCCCCTATGTCTGTACCTGCCAATAGTCACGACTTTTACTGCAGGTTGAAAATTTTCACCGCCACCCTCCCCACCCCACAAGGGGAGGATGACTGAGAGACCTGGATAGACTATGTTGCCCCTCAAGTGCTAGAATGGCAATGCTCGGAAGCAGAAAAGCGAAAGAGGTTAAGTGAGATCCTCCAAGGTCCTGCCTTGGCTACCATCCATGCCGAATGGGTCAGTAACCCTGAAGTGACTGCACAGGACTATCTTGAGGCCTTGGAGAATGTGTATGGAAGCCCAGATTCCGATGATGACCTGTGGTAGAGAGTAAGAAATGCACAACAGTACCAAGGGGAGTTGTTGTCTGTGTATGTATCTCAGCTGGAAAAATTGTTGCAAGAAGGCCTCAGAAAGGGTAGTTTGCCAGTGGCTGAATTGGACCGAACCAGGCTGGACAGGATCCTTAAGTCTGCCCCCCTCTCAGAACTGCTGTTACTTCAGTTATGCCTGGCCAATCGACTGGAATCCCCACCCTCCTATGATGAGCTAATGAGAGAAATTTGAGGGGTTGAGAAAAGGCGACCCCGGGAGGGACTTGCAGCAATAGCTGCTGCTACGACCCGAGTGACTGAGGGTGACCCATCAAGTGAAGTTCAAGGGCAGAGGTTGGCAGTTAATGAGTGCTCTGAGAAGGAAAACGGTGTGCCACCATGGGGTGAACTGCTGAGAGAGTTCAGGGAAATAAAAAAACAGTCTCTTTATGAAGGCCGCTCCTACAAGTACAGGCCCTGACCCTCATCCGACTGCATCTGCTATGGAGGTGGGGGTACCCACCCATGCATCTCCTGCTGACAACAGCTCAAAACTCAATGTCTTGACCATAGAAGTGGTGAAATTGACGAGATACCTCCAAATGCTTATCACGCTGCAGACCGAGATGGCCCCAAGGTTCCCAATTAATAGTACCCCCGACCTGGCCCCCAGTGTGATGCCTCAGCCAGCTCAAACTCCAGGAAGTATGTTTTGCTATAATTGTGGGAAGGATGGGCACATGAAAAGAGAGTGCTGGTCCCCAAAGGACCCAGACAAAGTGGTATATAGGTTACAGGGAGAGCTTCAGAGAAGAAATCAGTGGTTAAGAGGTGCATGAAATGATTCCAGTGAGGGTCTCAGAAATGCTAACTCACATCCCTTTGTGGCAAGGTCAGTTGCCCAGGCCCCCACTACTGCCTCTCCAGACTGGTCCAGAATAGTGGGTCCCTCCATGGAGACCACTGTAAAGGTGAATGGAGTGTCTGCCAGAGCTATATTAGACAGTGGCTCCCAAGTGACAATTATGTTCCAAGACTGGTATCAGAAGCATTTGTCTGATGTACCCTTACAACAGTTGGAGAGGCTGCATATCTGGGGGTTAAGTGAGAAGGTCTACCCCTACTCTGGATATATCCGAATTTGGATGTCTTTTCCCACCTCCGTGGCTGGAGTGGCAGAGCAAGTAGAGACCCTGGCCTTAGAGTGTCCCCCTACTGGACTGTATGATGGGGTTCCTCTACTAATTGGGACGAATGCGCATATGTTTGGATGGCTGGCGCAGTTGTGTTATGAAAAACAGGGGTCAGGACTAGTACAGCTTTAAGAATTCGGCCTTGATCAAAGAAACACTGAGGCACAGAGAGATGCTAAAAAGTGGAACCAGAGGAACCAGTTGGAATTGTCTGGAAGAAGGATCCTGAGTCTCTGATCCTGACGCCAAATGCACAGTGTATCCTACAGGGGGAAGTCCGTATCAGAAAGGATGTCAAGAATAAAATCCTTATGCTGGATGCATCAGGCGATGGGAAATTGCCAGAAGGACTGATGGTCAAGCCAAGTATTTTGCCTGTCAGAGCCCATGCTTATGCCAGAAGGGTAATGGTCCAAGTTCATAATGTGTCTGATAGAGAGATTCGAGTAAATAGAGGTGGCACCCTGGCTAATGTACATTGTGCAGATACTGCAGTGCTACCCAGTAACAAGTGTTCAGGGGAAAATGACAGAGTGATGCCCGACTTGTTTGATTTTGGAGACTCCCCGTTGCAAACTGAATGGAGGATGAGAATCAGTAGAAAGCTTGCTCAGAGAGACCAGGTGTTTTCTTTAAAGGAATGGGACGTAGGATGAGTGCGAGGAGCTGAGCACCACATCCGGCTGCATGATGAAAGGTAATTTTGTGAGAGATCTCGACGCCTGGCCCCTGCTGACATAGATGATGTGAGACAGCATCTGCAAGAGATGCTTGCTGCTGGTGTAATACAAGAATCCAGAAGCCCATATGCTTCCCCTATCGTGGTAGTGAGAAAAAAGAATAAGACAGTAAGGATGTGCATGGATTATTGCACTTTAAACCGGTGGACTATCCCTGATCAGTATACAGTGCCCCGCATTCAGGATGCTTTGGACTGCCTGAATGGTAGCAAGTGGTTCTCTGTGCTGGATCTTCGCAGTGGGTACTATCAGATCACGATGGCCCCAGAAGACCATGAGAATACCGCCTTTATCTGTCTGCTTGGCTTCTATGAATTCATGAGGATGCCTCAAGGGATTTCAGGTGCCCCAGCCACTTTTCAACGACTGATGGAGCGTGCAGTGGGGGACATGAACTTATTAGAGTGCCTGGTATACCTAGATGATGTTATTGTGTTTGGCAGCTCACTGGAGGAACATGAGGCAGATTATTCAAGGTGTTGGACTGACTGGAAGACTTTGGCCTGAAACTGTCCATCGATAAATGTCAGTTCTTCCAAACCTCTGTTAAAAGTATGTGGGGCATATAGTCTCCACCGAGGGAATAGAGACCGACCCAAGTAAAGTTGAGGCTTTGACCACCTGGTCACAGCCCCACAATCTAAAAAAACTGCAAAGATTCCTGGGATTCTGTGGCTACTATCGCCGTTTCATCAAGGACTATTCAAGAGTGATCCATCCTTTACTTAATCTTACTCAAGGTTACCCTCCTACCTACAAAAAATACAAGAGGTCAACTCCCCCTGAGACTAAGAGAGTGTATTTCCACCCTAATGAAGTTTTTGGGGCACGATGGACACCTGATTGTGAAGCTGCTTTTCATGAGATTATACATCAACTTACCCAAGCTCCTGTCCTGGCCTATGCAGATCCAGAAAAACCCTATGTCCTACACACTGATGCTAGTTTGCAAGGTTTGGGAGCTGTGTTGTAACAGGAGCATGAGAATGGCCCGAGACCAGTGGCCTTTGCCAGCAGAAGCCTGACCCCATCCGAAAAGAACTATCCTGTACATAAGTTAGAGTTCCTAGCTTTGAAGTGGGACATTGTTGACCAATTCCATGAGTACTTGTATGGGGCTAAGATACTACTAAAAACTGACAATAATCCTTTGACCTATGTGTAGACTTCAGCTAAGTTGGATGCTACTGGCCATAGGTGGCTTTCTGCATTATCTACATATGACTATGCTGTTGAATACAGAGCAGGCCTGAACCACATAGATGCTGATGCTCTCTCACGGAGGCCTGTTCCCTGGAATGACTGGGTCAGACTGTCAGAACCTGATATTCAAGCACTCTGCCAGAAGTTTGACAGGGAGGAACAAATGTCCACGGTCATAGTGGACTGTATGGTGGATTGTTTGGGACCCTCTGAGAACTGCATACCTGCTGCTTATTGCCACTTTTCTACAATAGACATTGGTGCACTACCTCAGCTGGATGATGACAGTATTCAGCGGGCTCAATCCCGAGATCCCATGATCAAATCAGCTCTACGCAGGGAAAGATGTATCCAAGTTACACTCCACTGATTTGAGAACTGCATTGTTATACAAGGAAGGTCCTAAGTTGAAACTGATTAATAGACTGTTATACAGAGAAACAGTAGACAGAGGGGGACAAATAGATAAACAACAGCTAGTTTGGCCCACTGCCTTTCGAGACTTGGTGCTGAGGTCCCTACACAACCACATGGGGCACCTTGGCATAGACAGAACACTTGACTTGGTGAGATCCAGATTCTATTGTCCTAAGATGGGGGCTGACGTTGAACAACACATTAGAACTTGTAGTTGCTGCTAACAGAGCAAAGCTTTGCCCCAGAGGGCTGTCCTCCTAGTTAACATCACCACCAGTGCCACCATGGAGCAGGTCTGTATTGACTTTCTGAGTTTGGAGCCAGATCAAAGAAATATCAGTAATGTGCTGGTGGTCACTGACCATTTTACAAAATATGCCCAAGCTTTCCCCACCAAGGACCAGAAGGCATCCACTGTGGCCAAAATACTTATAGAAAATGTTTTTGTTCACTGTGGGGTGCCACAAAGAATCCATTCTGATCAAGGGAGGGACTTTGAGAGTAGTCTGATCAAAGAGATGCTTTCTCTGTGGGGAGTGCGAAAGTCTAGAACCACCCCTTACCACCCCCAGGGAGACCCACAGCCAGAATGTTTCAACTGCACTTTGCTAGATATGCTAGGCACCCAACACCCAAAGGACAAGCCCAGATGGAGCCAACAAATTATCACCCTGGTACATGCCTACAACTGCACCAAAAGTGATGCCACTGGATTCTCCCCCTACCGCCTGATGTTTGGAAGAGAAGCTTGACTAGCGGTAGATGTCTGTTTTGGAGTTTTCCCTGATGGGGTTCGAGCTGATAACCATTTACAGTATGTGCAAAAGTTAAAGGCCCAACTAAATCATGCGTACCAACTGGCTCAAACCATGGCTGCCAAAAGAAATCTGCCCAACAAGGAAAGGTATGATAAAAAAGTGAAAGCACTGGAACTCCAGGAGGGAGATCAGGTGTTGCTAAGAAATCTGGGACTGCATGACAAACACAAGATTGCTGATAGGTGGCACTATCTCCCCACATTGTGGTAGGCAAACTAAATGATCTGCCAGTGTACAAAATAAGGTCAGAGAATAGCTCAAAAAATGTGAAAACAATGCATAGAAATCATTTACTGCCCATTGGACAAAGCTTGATTGAGTCTGAACCCCCAGAAAATGCCCCCTCTGGACCAGTGACTAGATCTGCTGCTAAGCAAAAGTCAAGAAAGTCTGCACCTACAGAAGCTGAGTTAAAGTGTTCCCCTCCACAAGCCCCAGTTGAACATGACTGTCAGTCCATGTCAGAGGAAAGTGAGTGTGGCTTTGAATACTACCCTTCTTACGAACTGAGTCAATTGTTTTGGGGCAATCCCCTAGTAAATCCTGGAGATGAAGCTGCACCTTCTGGACTGTCTAAGCCCCCAGCTTTGTCCCTGGAGCAAATGCTCCCAGAAAGTGAAGTGCAAAGCATCAAGTCAGATGATATGGAATCATTGTGTGTGGTTGAACCGTTTGAGCTTTCAGAGGAGGAAAATGATGAACTGGAACAGACTGGTGATATACCAGAACAAGAAGAGTATTTTGAGTGCCCTGATGGTCCACTGCCAGTGTCTGAAAGTTCTCCATGTAAGCCAAGTGTTGTGGACTCAGAGATTGTAACTCCTGGAGCTGAAAGTGCCCCAAGTTCTAGCCTTTCTACCCAAATGGAGACTCCCCTGACAAGTGAGGACAATGCTGAAAAGGAGGCTCAGGGTGCAGAGGCTGTAACAGTTCCCCCTAGAAGGACTGGTTGAGCTGTAAAGCCTGTGGTGCACCTCAGTTATGATTCCCTTGGGAGGCCTGTGAACTTGCCTCTCAGTGTTGCCCATAAAGGAGTGTATGTGTCCCCGAGCTCATTGCCCAAACTGAACATCAGTGCTAACTCCAAGTTACTTGTGTTGCCCTCTAGGTATGGTGCCCCTGTCCCATTCAGCCCCAAGGTAGCTGATAGGGAAGGGACCCCTCTCTTCAGGTTTCATATAAAAGAGGTAATAACCTGAGTTATGGTACAATGTATGTGTAATACTGTGTAAAGAGTGACATACTGCAAAGTTTCAGAAATGTGTTTCTGGTAAGGTGATATGTTGACTGATAATTACTGTACATATATAAGCCTAATGTGATACTGATGTAAATATATATGGTTGTATTGAAACTTATGGGGGTACTTACTTGACGCGGATGCCAAGTTTTCCAGGCCAGGAGGGTGTAACCCCCCTGCAAATGGGGGTTCCCAAAAGTCTTCCAGGAGCTTGCCTGAATACTTCAAGCCTGGGTGGTGTTCGGCATCTGAGCTGTTTAACTGTGGTTGCAAGTGAGTGCTATTTGAGCCTCCACGTACTGTCTCTTTAAGAGCTGTCTGCTTGCAGACTTAATTAGTTTGTATGGGGGGACTGTGTATTTAATGTTCAAATCCCGCCCGAGCTGCAGAGTAATCGCTCCATTTTTCTGTCGCTGAAGGTGCAAAGGGAGCCCATCTGAAAGCTGTAACTGTTTGCTTGTAATCATTTAAAGCATTAGCAAAATTGTAGTTTGTCTAACCTGCCTTTATTGCAGCTGGGACTCTGTGTGTGTTACCTCTCCATTTTGGACCTAAACTGCTGTGCTGGGCCAATTGGGTTAAGGGGAGCCCTAAAATGGAGCCTGTGGATGAATCAGAACTTGGACTCTTAATTTGAGCCAGCCACAAGGGGATTGTATGGTCAGTGACTCTGGGAAATGTAGTTTTGACCTTGGCACCTTTTTCTACCAACAGAGGGAGTCTTATTGTGAGTGACACCTGAATCAGCCAACAGAATAGTGTGGAGCTAAAGGAAATGCCCTGCACTGTTACTAGAAAGATCAAATCAGTTGTGGCAGTGAAGAAAGAAGGAGCTGTGTGCTTCTGCGGTGTATAGTTTCGCTCGGGAAGCGCGCGTGTGAGGCCCTAAGTTTCGGTCTGCAGCCTTTGTGAGTGCCAGTTTGGACTGAATCCGAGTTGTGAGGAGAAAGAAGCACTAGAAGTGTGGAAACCAGGCTCACCCTGTAGAAGACTGGAGAAATTGCTGAATCACACTCGGTCTGTCAGGAACTGAAGCTGCTGTGTGTGCTCCCAGGTATTTTGCAGTAATTGCGATCGGGATCGATGAGCAGCCTGCCTGGTATAGTACTTTCCTTTTACATATAAATGTGCGTAGTGCTTGTGGGGAATCACTATTTCAAATCCCCTGTACAGTGAATTGTGTGCTGAAGCTGGAAGTAAACCCCAGCTAAATTTGGACTACATCCGTTTTCTATCAACTGCGGTGGGGTCCAATCACAAGGACCTTGTCTTCATGACCTGCTCTTCTGGCAATCCAGAGGGACCTTCTCCATCTGATCCTCAGCTTGGGTGTTGTGAGTACAAATCAGGGTACTCCCCTGCAGCTTGTTTTTCAATCACAAGTGTGTCATCTAATTCTTCTCATTTCACTGTTTCATGGACTGAGCCCTCCAGCTCCGGATTACAATTGGGTGTAGTGCATATATTTTCTTCTACAGAGCCCTATCCATCTGCACCTGCCGGCCAACCCCAGGCAACGGACCTGGCTAGCCCTTCCCCCAACCTGGGTACCCAGAGTGTGACTTTTCAGACCCTGTATGTGTGCACAGTACTGTGATTTAATTCTGCCAATTAACCTGATTGCCCCTTCCCGTGTTACTGTCCCCTAAATAAATCAGATTTGTTGTTATACTATATACAGGGCCCCGATTTTTCTGTGGCACATCGGAGCAAAGTTCTGCGGCAGGGTTCTCATTTGCAGCAGACTTCTGCGGCACTCAACACCAATTTCTGCGGCAATTCTGCATCACATTTTTACCCTTAATTTTTTTCCTTTTTTGGTTTTTTTTGCCATATTTGACACAATGCACGCTCGTAACACAGTCATTTTATGGATGTTTGTCACCAAATTTTCAACATAGCCAGTTTAAGACCTCTGCTCATGAACAGTATCACTGTGATTTTATTAATCTGTCCGGAACATTGATTTCACACTGACTCAGCCATTCTGCGCTACAAGGGTGGAAACACATTTTGGGTGAGATGTGAAAATGACAGCTGTACTACTCATAAGACAGTGTGGTGAAATGGCAATGTTGAAACTCTGGAGTGAAAATATTGAAATTTC
This sequence comes from Neoceratodus forsteri, assembly GCA_016271365.2. NCBI lineage: Eukaryota > Metazoa > Chordata > Ceratodontiformes > Ceratodontidae > Neoceratodus > Neoceratodus forsteri. The sequence goes on along the minus strand of CM057453.1, from coordinate 681,057,783 downwards.
ACGAACTTACGAGCCTGCGTAGGAACTGCGCAACGCACGCTCGTTAAACAGTCATTTTTTGGAATTTTTTCACCAAATTTTCAACATAGCCATTTCAAGACCTCTGCTCATGAGCAGTATCACTGTGATTTTATTAATCTGTCCGGAACATTGATTTCGCACACCGACTGCGCCATTCTGCGCTACAAGGGTGGAAACACATTTTGGGTGAGATGTGAAAAATAACAGCTATACTACTCATAAGACAGTGTGGTGAAATGGTAATGTTGAAACTCTGGAGTGAAAATATTGAAATTTCGCGAACTTATGAGCCTGCGTAGGAACTGCGCAATGCATGCTCGTTAAACAGTCATTTTTTGGAATTTTGGCACCAAATTTTCAACATGGGGGTTTTGGGCCCCCTTCTCATGAATGATGTCACTGTCATGGTGGTATTTGGTCCTGAAGGGTGATTTCACAGTCACTGCGCAGTCACTGCGCGAAATCACCCTCCGAGCCCGAATAACGCCATGACAGTGACATCATTCATGAGAAGGGGTCCCAAAACCCCATGTTGAAAATTTGTTGCAAAAATTCCCAAAAATGCCTGAGATATGCAATAAAGTTGAACCCCTCCTATCTAGCCCATTATACAGCTTACCGGCATTTCCTCAGTTCGCGATCGCCTTTGAAGAGTGCAGATGTGTTCCCGGTCCACTGAAGATCGTCGCGCAGTCGGAGGTAAGTATGGGGTAGGGGGTGTGGGGAGGCTGGAGTGCGCAGTGGGTGGGTGCAGGAAGTGGGAGGGGGGCTCGGGAGACGCGCCGTGGGACGGTTTTTGTTTTATAGGGAAAAAAAAAAAAAGACGTCACGGGACCACTTGCCACACTGGGGTGGGCTCCCAGCATGGCACAATGACTTTGGGGCGTTCAGCCGACAGAGTTGAGCACCTCCGTCGGCAAAAAAAAAAATATTAACACGTTTGCCACGCTGGGTGGGCTCCCAGCGTGGCATAGCATTGGAGGGGACGAGTGAAGCCGGCGGGATTGGGCACCACGCGGCAAATGAAGTGGGCGTTCGTTCCTCGGGCGGCCGAATTCCGCGGGTGATGGCAAATTCTGCGGATATTTCCGCGGTTTGCTGCATCCGCGGAATCGCGGAAAACTCGGGGCCCTGACTATATACTGTCTGTGGTGTTGGTACTTATGGAAACAGTATTATATTTTGCTGTGTATGGTGTTTAACCTTATTTTGCAGGGGATCCTCAGAGATGTGCTGCAGAATCAGTCTCGAGGGTAAGTGGTACTTTATGAGTGAACAGTGTGTATACTTGGGGTATTGGGGCTGTAACTCCTGTGTACTGTGTGAGCCACTAGAGGGAATAATAGGGGGTCTCAGTGTCCCAGAGGGCTGTGACCAAGCTATTCTAACCACTACTAACCCTGACCTCTGGGTGGAGGCACCCGCCATAGAACCTAGCCCCCTCAAGCTGTCAGTAGTCAAGCAGGCAGGGGTAGTAGCCCTTGGGACAGTGCCATCTGGGGGTTATATCAATAAATTAATTCTGTTGTTCTTTTAATCGAGTGTGGCCTCCCGATTTCTATGAATTTGTGCTGCCTGCTATTAACCTGGGTTGCCCTCCCCAGTGGAGACTACATGTGCAAGTCCTGCCCTTGGTGCTGCAGTGGTCTGCTAGTTCCAGAAACTGAACAAGCCATCTATGAACCCTTTCGGCATCTAAACAGGTATGTGCCATCTTTTTTAATTCTGGATGGACTGCTGTATTGAGGCGCCTCTCCTCATTCCTCATTACCATCTGGCCCCTAGACCCAGGTGAGGAGGGGTGGCTTACAAATGTGGGGGCTCTTCTGAGATAGTGTATATGTAGGGTTGGACTGTACATGGACTCTGCTGGGTTTCAGCAGCATTGCTGTGGGTTCTGGCCTAATTTTTGTCTGCGCCATCACTGAGTTCCGCTATGCAGGTCAGTTTTGAACCCCTTCGGCCTGGCGCCATCTTGGGACCTGCAGATGTATAGTTAATCCTATGCAAATGGTGTGTTGAGGGCACTGATTGGCTGAGCAGAAAGAGTGGCATTCTGGGAGGTGGTGAGCTCAAGCACCATTTTTGCCTTGGACCGAGGTGAACAGCAGTTTGTAGAAAAGTGACTATGGCTGAGAAACTGCCTGAAAATGACCTTTCTGCTATGGTGCCAACCACTCTATTATGGTGGCTGTGGTGCAATGCTGGTCAAGGAGCTCCTGCCGATCGCTGTGTGAGATGCAGTTATCAAGACATTGGGGTGATGGAACTGATGTTTTGCTCTTCGTGTGTCCGAGGAGTGCCACCGACTGCCAGCTTCTATGCTTTGCCACCATATGTGCCTGAATGGACTTGGCCACCTTCTGTCTCTCTGGGGATGACCACTGAGCTCTCGAATGGAAGCCTTCATACTTGGGATGAGATAAGATCTGCAACTACCCCATTGGAGCCCTCCGCTCCTGAGGCCCCCATAGCAGGGAGGAGGAGGAGGAGGAGGGAAACTACAGGCTAGTCAGCCTTACGTAAGTAGTGAGTAAAATCATGGAGGCACTGTTTAAAGAAAGACTAGTGGGGCACTTGGAATCCAACGGTGCCCAAGACCCAAGGCAGCATGGATTCACAGCAGGGACGTCATGTCAAACTAATCTGATAGATTTGTTTTACTGGGTTACAAAGCAGGTGAATCGGGGGGAGCAGTGGACATGGCCTACCTCAATTTCAGCAAGGCCTGCGACACTGGCCCACATAAAAGGCTGGTAAATAAGATGGGTAGCCTGGGCATGGGTCACGAAGTGGTAAACTGGGTTAGAAACTGGCTAACAGACAGGAGGCAAAAGGTGGTGGTAAATGGGATCCAATCCGGGGAGGGGGGTAACAAGTGGGGTGCCTCAAGTGTTAGTCCTTGGGCCAGTACTGTTTAATGAGTCTATATCGGTATCAGTGACATAACAGTAGGGCTGGAGGGAAAGGTCTGCCTATTTGCAGATGACACCAAGATCTGCAACAGAGTAGATACTCCAGAAGGGGTGGAGAAAATGAGGCGGGACCTAAGGAAACTGGAAAACTGGACCGAGGTGTGGCAACTGAGGTTCAACTCCAAAAAGTGCAAAATAATGCACCTGGGTTGCAGGAACTCAGGGGAGAGCTACAGGATGGGGAGAGGGGGCTGCTGACAGTCACCAAGGAAGAAAGGGATCTAGGGATTATCATTTCTGACAACCTAAAGGTGTCTAAGTAGAGCACAAAGTCTGCAGCAAAGGCCAGTGGGGTATACTGCAGGTACAGCAACATTTTGTCCCCTACAGTGACTACAGCGCCACCACGCTGTAGGGAACCCACTGGAACCTGGTACTGTCTGTCGGGGGTCCTGCATCCCCCAATCAGCTCTGATTCAGAGTTGGGAATCCTAAGTGGGGTGGTGCGGGGGTCGCAGCCCCCCACATGGGGGGATTGGGGAAAAGCCCCCCTAAAGAAAACACTTGTTTTGTATGAAACCGGCAGCTGACTGCAAAATGCGGTCGACCTGTTGGTTTCACTGTCTGGTTGTTCGACAAAATGTTTTGTCGACGACCAGTCGTACATCCAGCCAGTGGCATGCTCGGGTGCAGAGGAAGAAGTATCACTAGCAGAAGGAGGGAGGTGGTGATTCCGCTGTATAAAACACTGGTGAGGCCTCACTTGGAATACTGTGTGCAATTCTGGAGGCCACATCTTCAAAAGGACATAGACAGGGTGGAGGCAGTCCAGAGAAGGGTGACAAAGATGGTACATGGCTTGCACCAGAAATCATATGAGGAGAGATTGAGGGACCTCAATATGTATTCACTGGAGGAGAGGAGGGAGCAGGGGGGACATGATAGAGACCTTCAAGTACCTTAAGGGCATAAACAAGGTGTAGAGGGGCGACATCTTTCAATATATAAGTAGCACAAGAATGAGGGGCCACGATATGAGATTGGAAGGGGGTAGGGTACGGGGGAATGTGAGGAAGTTTTTCTTCATGGAAAGGGTGGTGGACACATGGAACAGTCTGCCACAGGAGGTGGTGGGAACAAACACAGTGGGTGATTTCAAACATGCATGGGAGAGGCATAAAGGAACCCTTAGGAGGGGGAAAGAAGGAAGAGAGCCATTGACCAAGTAGGGTTAAAGACCACAAACAAGGATAGGCTTATGGGCAGACTGAATGGGCCTAGCAGTCCTTATCTGCTGACAATTTCTATGTTTCTATGTTAAGGAAGAGGTGGAAGATCTGTACGGCGAGGAAGGGCATAGTCGTCTGCCCAGCCCTTCCTCATCGAAGGCACCTGAGCCTCCCCATAGCAGAGGGAGAGGGCATGGGAAGCTGATAAAATTGGATAACCCCCCAGGGCCCGGGGGTCAGAACATGCTTTCTCACCCACTAGGGCCTCCAGTTTGTCCAGAAAGAGAGGTGATGCCTCAGGTAAGGAGTCACCTGTGATTCAGGAAGGAAAAGGCAGTTGGTATGAGCTTTAATATGTGGAACCCCCTGTGTTGCACCCTGGGCAGGCTTCCAAACCGCTAGTGTTCCAGTACCAGGAGGTGGACCGTGCTATACCTCAGCCATATAGGTGTCCTCAGCTGACTCTGCCAGACAACACCCCGCAGCTGCCAAGAGTTTCTGTTGCCCTCAGGGAAAGGATGGATGGCCTACTCCCCAATGACCTCCTGAACGTTTGGTACCACTCCGGGGTGTGGCTGGAAGATGTACTGGCTCAACAGACCAGTATTAGGAGTATCCAGGAGTGGTCCCAGGCTGAACTGTGGGTCTGGCGCAGGATCCATGTCAAGTACCCCCAAGAGAAATATCCCTATGCTTCAGAAAGGATCTGGGATGTTCCCAAAGAGAAGAGGTCAGATTGGGTCTTTCTTGGGGCTGTCCACAAGATCCAGTTAAGAAACCACCAGTCTGGACCCTCTTCTGATGCTGTCATCACCAGAGCCTGATCCTTGCGCAATTCTTCTGTGTGGGTAGACCTAACATTGTTCAAGCACTTCACCCCCATTTAAGATGTCACTGGGAAACATACAAAGTATTGTGTGGTGGCTACAGACTCTTTCGGTAGTGAGATCGGATCACCAATTTTACTATCCTGCAGTGGAGAACCTGCCCTATAGAGGGTGAAGAGCCATGAACTTGTTTACCATGCCAGGACTTGTGTTTCCTGTTACTTTGGGACTAATGCACGTGGGGGAGCTGTTTTGCCTTTTTGCTATACTGTTCTAGTCATTACAGTTCTAAATGATGCTAGTTTTCTGCTGTTGGAAAAAAAAAATAAAAAATGAAAACTGTAAAAGATGGCTGTTATAATGTTGGCTTGTGCCCTGGGGACTATCATCTATGGACTGTACCTGGGAATTTGTCACTATATGTGTTATAATGGAAGGCTTTGTCACTATATGTGTTACAGTGGAACTTTGCTGCCTGTTGGACTGAAATACCATCTAAGTGGTTCTGTACCTAAAAGGGAGGGCATGGCAGAGCGTGTATGTGCATGTGCATGGTAAGACTGACTGTGGGTGTCTGGGTGTGTGTGTGTAGTGCGAGTGGATGTGATTGCCGTAAGAGGGTTACCAATGTTAGTTCTGATTATTGTCCTGGCATGTTGCTGATGTTAGGTATAGTGTTTGGATGCTGGGTTTCACTATGGGCAGCAATTTGGGGTTTCAGGAATTTTGAGTCCCTTTTTGGTTGTGATCCTGGTAACTCCCTGTGGAGGGTGGGGTGGGGTGAGGGAGCTGGCAGGAGAGTGCGCATATCCTGTTGACCCTCTCCCGTTGGGTGGCTGGGTGCCCCATTCCCCTGGAGGGCAATGGTTTAAAGGGGGAAGAGTGTAAGCAAACCCTCTGGGGAGTGCTTACTACAGTGACCCTCTCCTCTTACTTCTCCTATATTTGGGCTTTGGGGCAGCGGCCACCTGCCAGTGGTTGGAGTTAGTTCAGCCCCCAGGGTATTTAAGGTTGGGGTTTTGGGTGCATGGAGGGAGTTAGTAGGAGAGAGACATGGTACTGCAGTGGGCCAGGGCTCTGGGCCCTGGCATGGGATTCAGGCCTTGGCAACTCAGCAACAAGTTCCGTTTGGGAACTGGGAGATGGTGCAGGGTATTTCAGCCATTGGGACTGGGTCCGTGTTTGTGGGAGCCATGGCCTGGGGAGGTTTTTAGGAGGCCCACTTCATGCTCCATGGCACCGGGGTAGGTGGGGACAGATCCCCAGTAGTGAGGCTCGAGGTGATGGTGAGAATGCCGAAGTGATGGCAGCCTGTGGTATGGGATGTGGAGGTGGTGGCAGCCCTCCTGCCCCATTACCTGTGTGGCATGCAGTTTGCCTAAAGAGCCTGCAGGGAGAAAGAGGAGAGCCTGGTGCATCCTCCAGATCACCTGTGTTGAGCCTGCTCCGGGTATGCCAGGGGACCAGTCTCTGTGCCCTAAGTTGCAGGAAGGAAGAGTTTGGAAGAGAAGATGCAGCCTGTGGTTCCACCGCGTTGTGGTGGGTTTGAGCAGTGTGGGTGTTCGAGCTGCCGGATTAGTAGGCCACAGTGGTGTTTTAGGGATCTGCGGCCTACACGTTGTTGCTGCTGCCCAAATCTTTGAGTTCCTTGGCTCCATGTGAAGTCCTACTCCACTGTCACTTCAGCCTTAGGTAATATGCCATGGCGGTTCGCCACTGATGTCGTGCCCATCTCCGGTCTATTTCCCCAGCTCCTGGGAGCTGCTGCTACTTTTAAATAAATTAATTTTGTTATTCTTTTAATTGAGTGTGGCCTCCCAATGTCTATTAATTTGTGCTGCCTGCTATTAAACTGGGTTGCCCCCCCCCCCAGCGGAGACTCCATGTGCAAGTTCTGCCCTTGGTGCTGCTGTGGCCTGCTACTTCCAGAAACTGAATGCACTGTCTATGAACCCTTTCAGCATCTAAACAGATATGTGCCATCTTTTTTAATTCTGGATGGACTGCTGTGTTGGGGCACCTCTCCTCATTCCTTATTACCATCTGGCCCCTAGACCCAGGTGCGGAGGGGTGGCTTACATTAAAAAATTCCACCCGACTTGTTCATGGGGGGGGGGTAATTATTAAAAGACAGTGTTGAATATTTAGAGTCAAATATTAAAAACAATGAAATTATGAAGAAACATTGAATTCTTCCAATATTACTCCTTAACCCGTGATTTTACAGATTTTTATTTAAAATTTTCAGCATAAGGCTCTTACTCTCACCTCATGAACATGACTGGTGTCATTTTCAAATCCCCTCTGAAATATGTTTTCATAGTTGCTCTGTGAAATAATCTTTCAGGCGGGCTTTAAAAATACCCCCCGTCACGATCATGAGATAGGGTCATAAAAAGACAATGTTGAAAATTTGGGGTCAAAATGTCAAAAAACAATGACATTATGGGGAAATATTGAATTTTATCAACATTTACTCATAACTTTGTTATTTTTTGTAGATTATGGCCCCAAATGTGCAATATAGCCGTTTTGTTATCCACCTGATGAGCACGACATTGGTCATTTACGAACATACGGAATTTGCCAGCAGATAAAGGCCTAGAGGTCTATAAAGTCTGCTCAAATGTGCAGCTAGCACCCCTTATTCTGCAGCTGCCCCTCCCTTCCACCCCTTTCCCTTCATTGACCCTCCCCCTTGTCCTGTCCCATCCCCTTTTGAAGCAGTCCACTGTTCTACTGGATACCACTTCTGCAGGTAACGCATTCCACCCCAGCCACCACCCTCTCTGTAAAAAAGTGTCTCCTCATCTCCTCCTGAACCTTTCTCTCCAGTCTCATATCATGGCCCTGGTGTCCCTCCCTCCCTTACTTTGAACAGCCCTCTGTACCTGTTTTGTTTATTCCTTTCATGTACTTAAAGGTTTCAATCATGTCCCCTGTCCTCCTCTCCTCCAGTGAGTACATGTTCAACTCCCTCAGCCTCCTCTCGTATAATAAGTCCCCCAGCCCCTTGATCATCTTTGTCGCCCTGCGCTGCACCCCCTCCAGTAACTTAATGTCCCTCTTCAGATACGGGTGCCAGAACTGCACGCAGTACTCCAGGTGCGGTCTAACTAATGACCTATACAGTGGCAGAATCACCTCCTCCCTCCTCGAGGATATACCTCTTGCAATACAACCCAGCATTTTGTTGACCTTTGCAGCTGCCTTCCTACATTGTGCCAAGTTGTTCATTAACCCTGTAATGAGCACCCCCAGATCCTTCTCCTCCTCCTCCTCCTCTGTCTGGGCTAGATGCACTCCCCCCAGCTGGTAACTCCTCCTTGGGTTCTTCGTCCCAAAATGCAGCACCTTGCACTTTTTGGCATTAAACCCCAGTTGCCAGGTGTCTGACCAGATTTCAAGCTTTGCCAGATCATTCTGCAACCCCTGCCATCCCCCTAGGTCATCCACCACCGCTCCTACCTTGGTATCATCAGCAAACAGACTGATCTTGCTCTTGATGTCCAATGATACTGTATGTCTGCAATGAATATCCCAAACAACACTGGGCCCAGCACCAAGCCCTGTGGAGCACCACTTGTCACTACCCTTGGGTGTGAGAGCTCCCCACCCACCACCCTCTGTTGCCTTCCCTGAAGCCAGTTCCCTACCCATCTCACCAGCTTTGCACCTGCCCCTGTGCCTACTAACTTACTTCCCAGCCTTCTATGCGGCACCGAGTCGAATGCCTTACTGAAGTCCAGATATAAGATATCCACTGCATGGCCCCTGTCCAGTTGCCTAGTTACCGAGTCATAGAACTCCACTAGGTTGGTTTGGCAGGATCTGCCCCATATGAAGCCATGCTGTCTGCTGTCCTGTAGTCCTTTGGCCTCTAGGAGGGCCACCAGCCTTTCCTTCAGGATAGTCTCCATTAGTTTACCCATGATGGATGTGAGGCTCACTGGTCTGTAGTTTCCCGGTTCATCCTTGGGGCCACTCTGGTGGAGGGGCACCACATGAGCCATCCTCCAGTCCTGAGGTACATACCCTGAATGTAGTGAGGCATTAAATAGGTCTGCCAAAGGTCCTGCAGGGACCTCTGCCAGCTCCTTCAGTACCCTGGGTGGATGCCATCTGGGCCTGGCGCCTTATCCACCCTCAGTGCCTTCAAACCCTCCCGAACTCTGCCCTCCATGATTTCCCCATCTGTCACCCCCCCCGTTTCTGCCATTTCTCCCCCCTTGGGTGTCCTCCCTCTTCTCTTTAGTAAATACTGAGCAGAGTACTCATTTAGTGCTTCTGCCTCATCTCACCTTCTTTCACCCAACCCTCCTTCCTAATCCTTACTAGTGGTCCTTACAGCTCCTTGATGTACCTAAAGAAGTCCTTCTCCCCTTCTTAATGCCTTGTGCCAGCCTGAGTTCCGTAGATGCCTTGGCTCCCCTGACTGCCCTTGTCACCTCCTTCGATTCCGTCAAGTGCTCCTCCCTGTCCTCCCCTCTCCCTGTTTTCTTGTACTTCCTAAAGGCAGCTCTTTTCCTCCTTACCTTTTCCATGACCTCCTTGCTCAACCAGATCGGTTTCTTAGCCCTGGCCTTCTTGCTCTGGGCCTTGCAGCAGGTTTTGGTTGCCTCCACTATCCCCAGCTTTATGAGATCCCACCTCTGGCTAGTGTCCATACTAGATTGAATTCTGGCCAGGTACCCTTTTACCACTTCCCCCATCCTCCCAAAGTCGGCCCTCCTGAAGTCCAGCACTATTGTGCCAGATTCCACTCCTTCCTTGCCCATATCCAATGTGAGCTATACTGAGTGGTGGTCACTCCCTGACAGCGGTTCCTCCACTGTAAGTTCTCTCACAAAGTCCCCATTTGCCAGCACAAGGTCAAGGGTATTTCCTAACCTGGTTGGGTCACTGACCATTTGCAGCAGGAAGCTGTCCTGGAAGGCATCCAGCAGTACCTGCTCCCTTCTGTTCCTGGTTGTTGGGGTACTCCAGTCCACTCTGGCATGTTGAAGTTCCCCACAATCACCAAACTACCCTTCACTCGGTCCTCCTGATCTGATCTGCTAGTTCCTGTCTAACTCCTCCATCTGAGATGGCGACATACACCACTCCCATTCAAGAATCCTATTCTTGGAATCCTGATGGCATCAAATTGACTCGTACTACCCCTCCTTCCTCCCTTACACACTTCAGTCCTTCCTTCACATATAGTGCCACACCCCTCCTTTCCCAATCACCCTGTCCCTACGAAATAACCTGTACCCTGGTACAGACAGGTCCTAGTCATTGTATTGGGTGGCCCATGTTTCTGTGATGGCTGCAATGTCCACCTCTCCCTCTGCCATGAGCACCTGTAACTCTGCAGTTTTCCTCCCAAGGCTCCTAGCATTAAGGGTAACCACCTTCCACCCTTTCCTCCTCTTCCATCCTGCCCTCCTTTACTAGCATCACCAATAGTACTTGCCATTTGTCCTTTGTCACTGTTATGGGGGGTAAGCTCATATGGTTTCCCAACCTGCGGTCTCTGCATGTCTCTTGCCCATTTGCCACCCCCCACTCCTAGTTTAAATTCCCTACTTCCTCAATGTACTCCTCCATCCTCTGTTTCAACACTTTCTTTCCCTCCTCACTCAAGTGTAGTCTGTCCTTGGCATAGAGACTACTGTCCTCCCATGTCCTCCCACCCCCAACAGCCCATACCCTTTAGCACAACTCCAGGTTCTTAGCCATCTGCTAAATTTCTATTCTCAGCTTTCTTGTTGTGCTTGCCTTGGGCATCTGAAGTACCTCCGAAAAGTTACTGATCTTCTCCTGCCCCTCACATAATTGTCCTAGTTCCTCAAACCTCCTCTGGACTATATCTACTGTCTTGTCAGCCAGGTCGTTCGTCCCAAGATGTATAATTAAATGAAGCTTGTTCCTACCCCTTCTAGCATATTTCAGAAGAGATTGTCCCACCCTTTCTGCTGTCATTCCTGGCATGGCCTCCACCCAAATGCAACTATGCCTCCCCCCCTTGCTACCCCACCTAACTCCTCTTAGTATTGAGTCCCCCAGCACTAAGATTCCACCACTCTTACTCCCTACTTGCTTCATTCATCTCCCTGTCTCATTTCCTGCTCCTCTTCTTCCTCTTGCACATTATTTCCTCCTTTTGCCGCTGTTGCAATTCTCACAGCAGAACTTCCCCCGCTCCAGTTTGGTCCAGGCATTTATCAATTACTCCTCTAATTTCATCATTTCCCTCCTCCACCTTCTTCCTCTCTAGCAGTGCAAAACTATTTTCTGAAGACCCTTCACAAATGCCCGCTCCCTCTCTCTTCATAGTAACTGGTTCTCTCCTTTCCACTCCATGACTTTTGCCACTTCTTCGCCTCCCCTCACAAGTCCCTATCTCCTCCTTCTATTTGTCTTTTGTCTCCTGACCTGGTTTCCCCGGCAATCGTTCTTCCTGGCCTGGGCCCCCTTGTCCCTGCTTCCCTTCTTCTGACCCTCTCCTCACCACTGTTGGCTTAAATCGCCCTCCCTCATCTCCCATTCTTCCTCCCTCCAGTACTGGGCTAAACCCATCTCCAGTCTGCCTTGCCTGTCTTAGTTCCTCCTGCAGACCCTCAATCTCCTTTCTGAGTTTCTCTATGTGGTTGCACACTAAACATCCTCCCACACTCCAGGCAATTTTTAGAAAGACTGGTGCACCGCAGCTGTTGCAGCCTACCACCCTACCTATTGCTGTCGTTGCCCACCAGCAACCCCCACCCTTCCAGATGCAGGATACCAAACACTCCCCCAAGTCTCCCCTCTCCCCCTCTATCAGTGCAAAACATTCTTTTCTTAATTTCCCTTACCCCCTTTGTTGTACACGTTTAGATAGATTGATCAACTGCTTTTTATATTCCTAACCTTCCTATCCAAACTCAAAAAGAGACTTTGAGTAGCTATTGCACAACCTTCTTCAAACTCCTACTCCTCCTTTCCACAACACAAATAGCAATGCAAAGAAGTAACAATGAAAGCTCCTAGATTTGCAGTTATTTCCCTTCCACTGAGATAGCAGTCACCTCTTCACTCGCTGCTGTTCCTTTCCTGGATGTCTCCTTCTACTATGACAGGTGCATATCCTTTGCCCGTTTGAGGAAGTGATGTCAGAACCCCTGGTATAAAGGAAATCATGGACCAGGGGTGGGTGGGTGAGGGATTGGGGTGGGACCAACCCAAGTCTTCCAGAAACAATCAGGTAACTGAGGCCCCGGTCAGACCATTAGCACCCTTCCCCCACTGTGCACTAACCTTTGCAGCTAGTGAAGCCAGCAAAAATGAATCACAATTCTATTCAAAGCCCCCAAAATAGGTTTGCTACCAAAAGAAACAGGTCTCCAATTCAAACAGCTTCACCAACAACACATCAAAATAGGCTTGAAATTAGAAGATATAGGTCTCTGATTCAAAGAAACAGCCCCAGTTAAATCACACCAAATAGGTTTTAAATCAGAAGAAATAGGCCTCTAAAAATGCAGCCTGCTACACAGTGAAACACCAAACAAATGAGCCCACTTATAGCCACCAAAACAGTTTTCAAAATTCCAACAGCCCCAAAACAATACCCTGCTAGCCCCTTAGAAGTAGTAAGAAAGAAAAGAAATAACCTTGCACCAAGTAAAATCCACAAGAAACAATGTAAAAACAACAAGAAGCTACTGTACTGTAACAAGTCTGATCCTTTCCCTTCTAGTTCCTTCTGAGAAGCCAAAGCAACTGACACCACACCTGATTCAGCTTCACCTCCCTAGCTGAGTGAGACCTGGCCAGACCATTAGCACCCTTCCCCCACTATGCACTAACCTTTGCAGCTAGTGAAGCCAGTAAAAATGAATCACAATTCTACTCAAAGCCCCCAAAATAGGCTTGCTACCGAAAGAAACAGGTCTCCAATTCAAACAGCTTCACCAACAACACATCAAAATAGGCTTGAAATTAGAAGATATAGGTCTCTGATTCAAAGAAACTCCCAGTTAAATCACACCAATAGGTTTTAAATCAGAAGAAATAGGCCTCTACAAATGCAGCCTGCTACACAGTGAAACATCAAACAAATGAGCCCACTTATAGCCACCAAAACAGTTTTAAAAATTCCAACAGCCCCAAAACAATACCCTGCTAGCCCCTTAGAAGTAGTAAGAAAGAAAAGAAATAACCTTCTACCAAGTAAAATCCACAAGAAACAATGTAAAAACAACAAGAAGCTAATATACTGCAACAAATCTGATCCTCCAATAAGTGTTTTGACAGTCACTCTGCAAAATCACCTTTTGAATCGGATTTTAAAAATTCCACCTGCCTTAATTATAAGGTGAGGTAATAAAAAAAACTATGTTGGAAATTTTGAGTCAAAATGTTGGAGCCCGCTAATAGTGTGATATTGCCTCTCAGCTGGCCTATCCTGGGTAAATACAGTATAAAAAAAATATAAGCAGGACCCCACTGAAAATGAGATACTGCATCTCAGCTGGCCTATCTGGGGAAAATTAACTAACTTTAAAGTGATACAGTTTTTTCTGTTTAGACTAGATTTCATTTGGGTCACAGTTGTAAGCTTTGCTCTGCAAAGAATCCAATTTCTGCTTCACTTTCTCTCCTACTGTCTTCTCCTTGCTTTAATTTTTCCTCCTGCTGAGAGGCATCTCTGGGTCTAAACCACTATGCCCCTTCTTAACTGTGCCCCTCTCACTACTCTTTGTTCTCATTGTCCAGCCACTGGTGCCACGGCTCCAGCTTGTTAATTTTCTGCTGTGAGGCGAATAACCTCCCCCCCCCCACTGTAAACACTTTCTATCTTACAGCTTTATAACCTCTGGCTTTTTCTGATTTCTCCCCTTAGCTTCACCCTTGACCCGGGTGCCTCTACTGCTGTAAGCAGCTGGGTGGGCCTCTTCTGTCCGCCAGCTGCCTTCCTCGCTGTACTGCCCTCTGATCACCAGACCGAAGGTACGCTGCTGAAACTTGACTGGCCAGAACCATCATCTCTGCCTGCTGACAGGCTGCTGCAGTTCTTTAAGTTCTTTGCTACTCCGTCTCCTTCTGGGCTTTAAGCTAATGTTACATACTGGTTGTGGTACTGGTTAAGCCTCTCCAAATTGTTCTGTGAATCCTAATCTACACGTGAACCTAAGCCTGTTTACAGCAATGTTGCACTGTAAGGGTAGTTTGAAGTGCAAGCTCTTTTAAGCTGCAGGTTTGCAGATTTTAAAGTATTACATCTCTCTTTGTTTTAAGGTCCAGTGTTAATCTACCCTGGAGCAGAAACTAACTTTAAAGTGATACAGTTTTTTCTGTTTAGACTAGATTTCATGTGGGTCACAGTTGTAAGCTTTGCCCTGCAAATAATCCAATTTCTGCTTCACTTTCTCTCCTACTGTCTCCTCCTTGCTTGAATTTGTACGCCCACCTCCCTTCCCCCACTTCCAGCCTTTATTAAATACTCTCCTTCCCCCTCGGCACCACCCCATGCAATCTTCTTCCTTCCTTCTCACTAACATTGCAACTACACTTAAATATACAGAGTTCAGCTATTAGGCCTAACACTTGTCCTGTCCTCCCCTTAAAGACATCTTCCTTTTTAGGTCACCACCAAACTGTGTTGGTGTAGGTTATAAGCCGCCTCCCCTCTTAAAACGATACTCCTCCCCCTGTACTTGACTGGCACTTCGTGCCCATCCTCCCTGCCTACTGTTTCACCTCTAATCTAATGGCTCCACTGACAACTATTCTTGTCCTCAGCTGCTTCCTACTCCTCCCTTATGACCTCATTGTTAAACATACTGAGAATACAGTCCTGCAAGACATGCCCAAGTACCAAGAGCTACATGGTACGGTGTTAGCTCACTCTCTGTCCTACTCCAAAGGTACTGACCTCCACACACTCACTGTATCTCCCCTCCAGCCCAGATCTTCCATCCATACTCACTTATCATTCCTCCTCCCAGTTAGAGAGGCAATCTATGCCCTGCCCCCCTCTCATTATTTTGTTACCCCCAGTAATGTAAACTGCAAAACCTTGCACACTAAGCGTTGGAATAAACTTGCGTTAAAAACAATTATAAACTGCCTTAGGAAACTATTAGTTCTTCTACTCTGCTCAGGGAGTGTGGAATTAAACCCCGGCCCGCCCCTTTTTATAGATGCACCCTTGGACCTCCCTCTGCTAAAAGGTCTTAGCTTTCTACATATGAATATCCGTAGCTTGCCTAAAAAATTCAACATGGTCCAAGCCTGGGTACTACATACAGCTCCAGATATCGCTATATGTTCGGAAACATGGCTCACGAACAACATTCCCGACAAAACTGTTAATATCCATGGTTATAATTTATTCAGGTGCGACAGGCCGACAAGGGGCGATCATACATGTGATATTCCTCTTGCGCAAGAGAGACTCCTGTTTTTGACTGAACTCCTCTCTCCTCCCGGAAACAAAATCTCCTGCTTAAGTAAATTATGTCCAAAATACATATTCATGTTTGTTTTGGCAGATAAAGACACATAAAAGTAAATTAGTGATGAACAATGTAAGTAATAATGTTGTACAACTAGTTGTTGATTCATTTTAGTGCTTATTCTTGACAAACTGAAATATATTTAATGCTTTTATTCTTATTTTTTGACGCCATATAAGGACAAACTCATGACGTCACGGCATCTCCCTACTAGTAGGCCAATCTCCCTACTAATTTGACCCAAATCTCCCTCTTAAGCAAGTTGGACATATCACATGTATGGGCGATGGAGTTGCCATCTATACCAAAATCAATCTCTCTGTCTGTGATAGTGTTTGCACCTCTAAGGAATTTGACTGCCTAGCTGTGAAACTGACCTTATCTTCTGGAGTAGCCCTCTTAATATGTGCTTGTTATAGGCCCACTTTCGGCAGGATTTGGCATACTGGGTCACCTTCACTCCCTGTTGGAAAAATCAAACTCAGAATGCATAATAATGGGGGACTTTAATTTCAATTGGAATGATGCCTGCTCCAACAAAATAAAGGAGTTCTGCGATGAGTGTGGCCTAACCCAGATTACCCCGGAGAATACCCGTCCTAACAAGAAATCCCCTGACCGCAGCTCATTACTGGATCTTATGCTGGTTAACAAGCCACACAATATCTCTCACACAGGGGTTTTCCACAGCGACCTGAGTGACCACTGTGCTACTGCCTGTATTAGAAGCTCCCATTATCTGCCTCCTACCTCCACTTTTAAAATAAAACTTAAGTCTAAAACACTTCTGCCAACCTGCCTTCCTGGCAGACATAGGGAATATTAACTGGCAGGATTTTTACCTGGCACCCTCTGTCTCTGAAACCTATAATATCTTCCAAAACCTGGTACTGAAGGTGATTGATGAATATGCACCACTTAGAAAAATCAAATCTAGGAAAAGGTCACCCGACTGGTTTACACCCGCCCTAAAGAAAGCTCTGAGGGATAGGGATGTACTGTGGAAAAGGGCACTGCAAATAAAATTGGATTCTGACTGGCTGACCTTTAAGGTTGCCAGGAATGCCCGCACCAAACTTGTTAGAACTGAAAAATCACATTTCCAGTCCGCTCTCGAAGAAAATAAAAATTGTTCCACTAAATTCTGGAAAGTTCTTAGAGAGGTAGTAGGTCACTTGTCAGCCTCACCTTTGCCTGCCAAGATTTATTTGTTTATTAAGCTTTTGTTAACCAGGTAAGTACACTAGACAATACACATGCCTATCTTCAGGTACGACCAGGGAGAGTACAGGAAATGCGACATGGTACTACAGGATACATATTAGGCTGTTACTAGTAGGAGACGTTTCCTACACAGACAGGGTGGACATCCTAGAAAAGCTAAATAGCCACTTTGCCACCGCAGGCCTTGGGTTTGATGCCTCACCCGTCAGTAAAGTGAGTGTCTGTAGTGATGACAATGACAGCCCTAGCCCTGTCACCACAGCTATCCCGGGGCGCTCCTCCTCTAGCTTTCATCCAGTAACCTTTAAACAGGTGGAGGACCTCCTGCTAGCCTTGGACACTAAAGAGTGTGCCGGTGCAGACCTCTTAGAACCGCTCTTCTTGAAACTTGGCTGCTATCACCTGACAGTTCCAATCGTTCACTTTTTAATAGTTCCTTGGCTCATGGTGAGTTGCCACCACTTTGGAAAATGGTACACATTATTCCTCTTTTTAAATCTGGTGACCCAACTGACCTGAACAACTACCACCTGATATCCCTTCTCCCAATCCTATCAAAGACCCTGGAAAAAATTATTAACTCTGAACTCAGAGAGTTCCTTGACACCGAAAACATCCTAAACCCCACCCAATTGGGATTTAGGCCAAAGCACAGTACTGTATCAGCCCTTGCCAAAGTGTCCAATGAATGGCAAACTGCCCTGGATACTAAGCAATACATCCATGCCCTCTTTCTAGATTTTAGCAAGGCCTTTGATACAGTAGATCATCATATTCTACTTAATGTCTTGAGCAGCATTAGGGTAAACAACACTGCCTTAAAGTGGTTTGATTGTTACCTCACCAACCAAATGCAACAAATCAAAGATCAAGGGGAACTGTCTCAGTTAAAGACCCTGCCGCATGGTGTGCCTCAAGGCTCCATCTTGGGCACTATTCTCTTTGCTATTTATATAAACCATATAGACTCCTATATACGCACAAGTAACGTTCATCTATTCGCTGGTGATACCGTGCTCTATACTACCAACACCTTCCTAGACGTAGCCCACAAGAAGCTTCAGTTAGACTTTGACATCCTTCAAGGCAACTTGATAAGGCTCAAGCTTTTGCTTAATGCCAAAAAGACCAAAGCTATGATTATCTCACCTTGTGCTGCCCATTACGCAGGACCATCTTTGAGCCTCCAGATTTATACCTTGCTTGGCGAAGCCTTGGAACTAGCAGAAAAATTCAAGTACCTGGGTGTTTGGCTGGATAACAGGCTGAACTTCCTGGCTCACCTTAAAAAACTATTTAAAAAGCTAAGACAACGTCTAGGCATATTTTATCGGATAAGACACCTCCTTACTCTTGAAGCAAGGAAACGACTTGTCCAAACAATTTTTCTACCACTGCTTGATTATGCTGATTTTCTCTATAGCCACTGTCCTATTCAGGTGCTATGTAAACTTGACACCCTCTACCATCGCACGCTGAGATTTATCCTAAATATGCCATTATGCATCCACCACTGCCTGCTCTATCAGCCACTAGACTGGCCCTCCCTCACTCTGTGGAGGCAAAAAAATGCCCTCATGTGGACATACTGGGTCCTAACCGATAAACTACCGACCTATATTTCTGTGCTGTTTCAGCGTAGTCAGGGAACATATGGTCTAAGGAGTTTGTCTCTTGTCTCTCTTAAAGTACCCAAAATAAGGACACAACATGGCTCAGTGGCTGTCATCTTTTCTCTGTCCACCCTTTGGAGTGTCATGCAAAAAACTCTCAGGCTGTCCTCCCTCCTGGGGCCTCACTCTTTCAGGAGGCTGCTCGCTCTCAAACTGAGACCCCTGTGTGTATGCCACAAATAACCGCATCCTCTTACATCTCCTGTGGCTCCCCAAACTCTTGGCACTTACATGTATTCCCCTAGCACTTCTCTTCTTCTTTCCACCTTGGGATTATTCTGCCAGCTCCCACCTGTTTGTTTAACTACATCTATTTCCACCCGTCAATGACCCTTTCCTTTGTTTTTTCCCCCTCCCGTAAACTTTTATTTGTTGTTCCCTCACTTACCCTACCTGGTATCCCTCATCTTATTGTAATGTTGTGACCTTTGTCTGAATAATCCCACGTTTTGAGGGATCCTTTATATATATATATATATATATATATATATATATATATATATATATATATACAGTCAATTATCAACCTGGATAGTGTTCACCATATGTACTCCCCAGCCCTGATCTTATTTGTTTCTCTGTAACTATCTTTTATTTGCTCATTGTGTGTACACTGCTTATCTGGTAATTTTGCTGTAGTTGTATATGTCCTGTTTGTCCAGGACCATCTTGCAAATGAGCTTGCTCAAGGATGATTTTGCCTGGTTAAAAAATGTTTGATTGATTGATTGAAAAAACATTTTAAAAATGGATAAAAGCAGGACCCCAAAATGGCCCAGTAGTACAGCGGTTGTGCTACCACTTGCTATGCCAGTGACCTGCA
This sequence comes from Neoceratodus forsteri, assembly GCA_016271365.2. Classification (NCBI taxonomy): domain Eukaryota; kingdom Metazoa; phylum Chordata; order Ceratodontiformes; family Ceratodontidae; genus Neoceratodus; species Neoceratodus forsteri. The sequence goes on along the minus strand of CM057453.1, from coordinate 681,038,587 downwards.
TTTGGGGACAAGCACAAGTCATCAGGGAAGGAAGGATTGAGCATCCCAGGGTTTGCTTTCCTTTCTCAGGGAGTGGAGAAGATTGTTCCCACTGCACGACTGTAGATTGGTGGAGAGCAGGTGGCAGCACAGTTGTGAGCAGCAGGAGGGGAGAGGTTGCCGTTGGATACCTGTCATGCATGCAGCACATATGCACAGCTTCATCAATGCACACCTCCACCTCAAGGGAAAACATTAGCTGACAGGAGAAGAAAGTCAGCTGTCCAAGCCAGCATCTCCTCCTATGCTCTCGCACAGCCATCATGGCTGGACACCCTCCACATCATGGTCCTAGGTAAGTGGTGGGTAACCTCTAAGTTTGTGAGCAGGTCAGTGATGGTGCTGGGGAGGTACTGCCTGACAAGATTGGAATGAGAAACAGCTTTGTGGAACATAAAAAAAAAAAAGCATGACCCCACTGAAAATAAGATATTTTTGCTGTTCTAACTTGTAACAGCATGCAAGCAAATATGTCTGACATTGACAAATGCTTGTTTAATTTCTAGTCACCTCTTTCCCGTTCTGACTATTGGGGGTTGAACTAGGGCCGCATACGTCCTCTAGTTGGGTCAGCAGGGCAGACAAATGACTGCCTTTACAGTACATGTTAATGTAACCACCCTATAAATATAGGGGTTACTAGGCAGTCTAGATTTTGCCTGTATGTACAATAAGGTTTAAATGTTCTAGCTCCTGACAAAAATGTAGTTTGTTGTGCTATGTAACCGGATGAGATATGAGATGATGCTTGTGTAACTTGATTTACTTTGTGGCTTTCCACCTCTCTATCCATGGGATATACCACCCTGTAGGGGTTCGACGCAAGGAACCATAGAGGAGGGTTCCCCCCCTACAGGTACCGTGGGAATGATTGCATCAGCTAAAGGTAGGTTAGGAAGAAGCCCACAGGTAAGAGAAATGAGCCGTTGAAGGAGGAGTGGATGATAGGCAACAAAAAACAATCCTTACAGAGTCCAGGATGAGTGGCCTTTTAAGCCTGATGGGGGAGTGATGTTGTTGCTCCGCCCATCGAATCTCGGGCTTAAAGCCCTCCCATTCGATGTGCTAACGTAACCGGATGAGATATGAGATGATGCTTGTGTAACTTGACTTACTTTGTGGCTTTCCGCCTCTCTATCCGTGGGATATACCACCCTATAGGGGTACGACGCAAGAAACTCTAAAGGAGGGATCCCCCTACAGGTGCCGTGGGAATGATTGCATCGGCTAAAGGTAGGTTAGGAAGAAGCCCAAAAAGAATACCTAAAGGTGTCGAACATCGAAGAGGTGAGGATGATGAATGAATGAATTCTGAGAAGATGATAAGGGCTGACATCCTAATGAGAGAGGGGAAAGCCGGAGCCACCATCCACCTCCATCCAACAGCGGAACCTAACTAACTAACTTGAGAAAGCACTAACTCTAACTAGTATTATGACCATTGGCACGGAGGAGAGGAAAAACCCCCTTTAAGGAGGAAACCTCTGGGGATCCAAGCCCTAGGTCGCCTTCCCTCCAGGCTGACTATGTTTGATTTGAGGAAGTATGAAACAAAAGAGAAGGATTCGTTAAGGAGAAGGATATGAGTAAGGAAGATGATGACGGGATAGGGGAAAAACCCCAAAAAAGAAAGCACAGATTGAAGAAGGAACAGGAGGCAATGACGAAGACTGATGATGATGATCGCCGCAGGGGAGGAGCATGTCAATGAGGTAGCATAGGACACAATGAGAGGTAAGCCTGATTGAGCGATGTGAGTGGGTAAATGCTGAGGCCAATAAGGCAAGCTATTGATCGATGTGAGTAAGTAGACTCTGAGGCCAATGAGGCATGCTAACGTGGACGACGGTGATATGCTCGATAGAGCAATGTGACTAAGTAGACTCCTTGAAAGGCGGTAGATTTGGAAATGAATAGAGTGATGTGAATAAATAGGCTCCTCGAAAGGAGGTAGATTTGGAAATGAACTTGAAAAGGAACATGAACTATGGTGAAGAGCCTCCGGCCAGCCCACAGCGAAGGGCGATGGACAGGAAGGCTTGGCGCTTGAGTGGAGATAGAGTATAACTGACGTTCAGGATAAGAGATGGAAGCATGAGGAGAGATGGAAGCCAGGACTGGAGCAAATCCTTGACGGCTGAAGATGGATGGATGATGATGGAGTGAAGCTATGATTGGAGTAAATTCTTGATGGCTGGTATAAAATAATAAGTGGTGAATCAGGACCGGAGTCATGAACCTGATATGAGCGGCAGGAGGGCTTCGGGTTGATGAGGTGGCATATGATTAATGATAGGTAGCCGGATACAGGATAGGGGAAACCCCAAAAGAAGGTACTGGACAAGGAAGGAGGGAGAGAACCCACTGGAGGGAGGAACGAAGGAAGGGACTCGGAGAGGCAGAGTGAACAAGCCAGCATGAGTCATGATAGGCATTCCCAGCCTGAGTCAGCCGAGGCATACCAAGAGAGTGAACAAAAGATGAGTAGGCCGAGGCGAGGTACCAGGGAAGCCTTGAAGGCTGGAACAGGTAAGGAGAGGGAAGAAATGTACGATGCACGAATAGGAAATGAAGCCTAGAAGGCTGGGACGGTGTTTAACAGGAATAAGGAAATACAATAGGGAAGGTAGATAAAACAGCAGGGTAGAATAAAATGGGGCTCTACCCATCAAACGCTGCAGTAGAAAGGCCATGTTCTCAGACAGCCACTGTAACGCTGTGGAAAAAGGGGGAGAAAATGATGGAATCACTTCTGAAGGAAAGAATTGTCGAGTATCTAGAGGCCAGAGGGGCACAGGACCCAAGGCAGCATGGATTCACAGAGGGGAGGTCATGCCAGACGAATCTGATAGATTTCTTTGACTGGGTGACCAAAGTAGTAGATCAGGGAGGGGCTGTGGACATGGCCTACCTAGACTTTAGCAAGGCATTTGACACAGATCCACACAAAAGATTAATAAACAAGTTAGCCAGGCTGGGAGTGGATCCCAAGATGACAGACTGGGTAAAGAATTGGCTGGAGAATAGGACACAGAGAGTAATAGTAAATGGAGTCCACTCTGAAGAAAGGGGGGTTACTAGTGGGGTACTGCAGGGTTCAGTATTAGGACCGGTCCTCTTCAATATCTTTATAAGCGACATTACAGAGGGATTGGAAGGAAAAGTATGTCTCTTTGCAGATGACACAAAGATCTGCAACAGAGTTGATGCACAAGGTGGGGTGGAAAGGATGAGAAGGGACTTGCAAGGTTAGAGGAATGGTCAAATGTATGGCAGCTTAGATTCAATGCTAAGAAGTGCAAGGTAATGCTCCTGGGAAACAAAAACCAGGGAAGAGTACACAATGGGGGTGAGATACTAACAACAACAAAATGGAAAGGGACCTGGTGGTAGTCATATCAGATGACTTAAAGGTGGGCAAGCAATGTGAGAGGGCAGCAAGGAGGGCTGGGGGATACTGGGATGCATAGGAGAGGCATCAGCTGAGAAAACAGGAAGTTATTATCCCTCTGTACAGACAGCTGGTGATACCCATCTGGACTACTGCGTGCAGTTCTGAAGACCAATCTCCTAAAGACATAGACAGGATGGAAGCTGTCCAGAGGAGGGCACTAAAATGGTGCAGGGTCTGCACCGGAAGACATAGTGAAGAGAGACTTAAGGAGCTTAATATGTATAGCCTCGAGGAAAGAAGGGAGAGGGAGACATGATAGAAACTTTCCAAGTACCTCAAGGGAATCAACAAAGTCCAAGAGGGTAGCATCTTTCAAAAAAAGAGTGTAAGAACAAGGGGCACAATTTGAAGATAGAAGGGGGAGGCTCAGAGGTAATTTAAGGAAGTATTTTTTCACAGAGAGGTTGTGGATGCATGGAACGGCCTTCCGGAGGAGGTTGTGGAGTCAAAACAGTGGTGGAATCAAGCATGCATGGACAGTCATAAGGGCAATTCTAGGGGTGGGGGTAGGAAGAAGTAGGCTGCTGGTTAACTAGGATCTGCAGCTTATCCATTAGGTAGGGAAATGGGCAGACTGGGTGGGCCAAGCGGTCCTTATCTGCCGTCAAATTCTATGTTTCTATGTAGGCAGAGAACAGCAGGGACCCAAGAATCCGGAGACCCCAGGTTCGAGTACCACCAGAGCCACTAATTCACAGTGCAATCCCTGAACAAGGGAAGCAGAAGTATGGCAGCCTGAAAAGGAGAACTCCAGCTAGGGGCAGCTACCAGCCAGAGTATGGGGTTCCAAGAACAAAGGAACAGAATCTGGCTGAGATTCTGTAAAGTCACTAGCATATTAGTATTACTGGAAACCAGGTCCCTGAATACCAAAAAAACATGAGATGAATGTGGTAAACAAAATAATTAACAAATGAAAAAGCAATGCCCCAACTATTCTACCATAGGTTGATGCAGAATGTAAGATTGAGAAATCAGTCGATAAGATTAGAATACTCACATCCTTATTTTGAAAATCTGAGATCTCTGTAGATGAAGATCAGGAAACGGTAGTATAAGGTAAGAACTGGGTGCTGCCAAGCGTAACATTTTGAAACTCAGCAATACCGGCTTTTTTTTGTTTGTATTGTAGTTAAATTCTGAATAGAAATACAGTTTGGGAGGGATGCCATGGACACGTTTGGGAAAGGAGTATGTCGCTAGGTGCCAGAAGAGGTCGATACAACAGACAGACAGGCCAAGCATTCAAAGCAAAACTACAGCAGCAATACATCATGCTTCAGAAATAGCCCATGGAAAGCTGCAGATGTGCTGCACGACATGAAGGTGTCAGACCCGGGAGATGAACCAGGAAGGGAAGCCCAGGAGTGTGGCGAGCAAAGCAAGGAGAGAGGTATGCAGAGGCATGGAATGTAGAAAGGAGGAGTGGTGGGGAAAACGAGCTACAAGCATGAGAGGGGTGGACCGGGAAATCGGCGGACCCAGAAACGAAACGAGGGATGGGAGAACGAGGAGCAGCAAAGAGCTGCGAGCGGTGAAAAACGGAGAGGAACAGGGGAAAAGGTGGGGGTAGGTGCATACAACGGCCGCCGAACAGCAACAGCAAGGGAGCCCACAAGAAGCGAGAGGCTGATGGATGCAGCAAACCAAAGAATGAGGGAGAAAAGACAATGTGCCAGGAAAGCGAGCCGGAGGCGACCGCAGGGAAAGGAGGATACGGCTGGGCTGGGGTTGATGAAGAGTGGCGCCATGGCCACAACAAAAAAGAATCCTTACAGAGTCCAGGATGAGTGACCTTTTAAGCCAATGGGGGAATTACGTTGTTGCTCTGCCCATCGAACCTCAGGCTTAAAGCCCTCTCATTAAATGTTTTCCTGTTTACTGCCTTTCCAGTCCCAGCAATAGAGAGCTGTCAGTTTTCTGAGTGCATCCTGTGCTGATTGGCTTCAGTACTTTCCTGGGTTTTTTGCTGTCTGCCCTCTCGGAGTGTATATATGGGGTTCCTGTCCCACCAGAGAGAGTCTCAGGGTTCAGAATCGGTGGTCCTGATTTTGAAGAGTTCAAGAGGCCTAGGCACCCTATGGATGCATGCTCCAGCTGCTAATGACCAGAGGTCACCTGCGGGCTTGAGATGGTTGTAGGGTCCTGGGTCTGGTGTGGCACTGGCTCCCTCTGGTTGGATCTCTGAATGTTCAGATCCTGACCAGGGTTTGATGTTGGGGCACCAAGGGCCTATTGACAGTCTACCCACAAGGATGGCTGCCTAATGGTGAGCACAACAAGATTTCCTGGGTTCAGAAGTTAGGCTGCAGTTTCCCTGTCAATTTACCTGGCTCCCAAGAGGGGAGCAGAACATGAGCTGAATGCAGAGGACCAGAAAGATGGTGCTGAGACCGTAAGATCCCAGTAAAGGGGTAAGATACAGTGAGCCTGATTTTAACCTCCTGGTTTCTGCTTGGTGCCCATGCCTGGGTGCTGTACTGATGTAGGAATGAGGGTATATCCCTCACCCTGTTAACAGAAAGGCTGTTTCTCCATAGATATTTGTGCTATTTGGGGTACAGGTATATCCCATAGTAAACCTGGTCCCCTCATGGCTGCAAGGGGACAGATATAAACTGTAAACATAGCCGGCCTGCCAGCACAACAGTGGGGTTTCCTTGGATATCAATTCCTCGGTTCCGAAACGGACCCGAGGAGTCGGAGGGCCAGCTGGGGGGGGAGGAGGACTGAACGTCCCATGGACTGCTGTCCTCCTCTGGGGGGAGAGTGGGTGAGCAATTGGTGCTTGACCGACCCCTGGTGGAGGCCAGGGGAGCAGCGACCAAAGCTGAGTTGTTGGAGAAGCATGCCAGATGTCAGTGCTTCAGCGCATTCACATCATTGCATGCCACGCTTGCTGGGGGACAAAGCACTGGAAAAAATGATGGCCCCATGGATGACGCCCCGCTCCCTGGTCCCACTTTGCCTGCTGCGACTCTCGATTGGTGACCAAGTTCAGTCCTTCATTGGGCACAGCCCAACCCCTCAGCCCTGCCCTGGGGGGTAAGCCAGGGAGTAACACCGGCAGTTGGAAAGGTCTGCCGGGAACCTTGATGTCAGTCTCCATCAGGGGTGCACCTACTTGGTGGCTCCACCCTGGGGAGGCAAGCCCGGGAGGATCTCCAGCCGAGGTAAGTCCTAGGGGGTGAGTGGGGACTGGGGAAGGGGGCCTGAACTACTGGGGTGCGGCATCAAAAAAAAATTAAAAAAATAATAAACTGTAAACATTTTGTAGTGCTGCTATGTTTCTTTTCCTACTACAGATGGGCATGGAACTTGTAAATATTGATGCCTTGGGCCCGGGGTCAGGGTGTGATCGGGGCTCCAGCTGGAAAGATCTATCCCTGCACCTTCTGATCAGTGCACAGTCAGTGCAAACATATTGTTGGTTTTGCAAGCAAGTTTTGACTTAAGAGTGGTGCCCTGTGTCCTGTGTCATTTCTTGAACAAGCATTTGTCAATGCCAAATGTTTGCTTGCTGGTATAAGCATTGGAAATGCAGGAGTTAGAGAGAGAGATGCAGAATCAGAATGGCAGTGAAGTATTAAACTTCACGTCAACCCCACCGCCACCCTGCAGAGACGGACAGGCATTGGGGTATGCATTTGGGTCATCGCCCATAACGTTCATGCCATTTCACTTCACCCTATCCTGCAGACACTGACACATGTTGAGGTGTGCCTTGGGGTGTTCGCCTTTGCAGTCACCCCATTCCATAAGGACATACGCTGAAATGGGTGCAGTATAGGAGAATGGGGTGAACTGTGGGGCTGAAGAGTTCAAGGCACACCTCGATGCCTGTCACTGACTTCAGTGGGGTGGGGTGGGGTGGAATGGCATGAGCATTACAGTCGGTAATCCAAAAGCACACCCCTGATGCCTGTCAGTCTGTACAGGGTGGGATGTTATGGTTAGACACCCTAAAACCCCGCGTGTTTATTGGTATTTACACTACAAATTTTCAACATGGCCTTTTTGTGACCCCCACCTCATGAAAGCATTTGGAACCTCTTCTCACGAACAGTAGCACTGTGCTTTTGTTAATGTATCACGAACTTTGAGTTCCCACAGTGACCATGCATTCTGAGCCAGATGTACGAAAACACAGATAGGGCAGGATGTGAAGAATGACAGCTGTACCATTCATAGGGAGCTGTGAAGAGATGGCAATGTTGAAAATCTGTAGTGAAAATATTAAAAATACTCGAACTTCCGGGCTTATGTGGAAACTGAGCAACGCATGTGCATAACACAGTCATTTAGTGGAATTTTTTCATCAAATTTCCAACTTAGGCATTTTGTGACCTCTGCTCATGAACAGTGTCACTATGATTTTCCTAATCTGTCATGAACATTGATTTCCCACAGCTACCACATTATTCTGCGCCAGATGTGTAAATGCATATTTCGAGCAGGATATGAAAAATGACAACTGTACTGTTCATAAGGAGGTGTGAAAAAATGCCAATGTTAAAAATGTGGAGTGAAAATATTACAAATGCGCGTAATTACAAGGGTGCATGGGAACTGCGCAATGTACATTCGTAACACAGTCATTTCATGGACTTTTGTCACAAAATTTTCAGCATTTAAGCACCTCTGCTCATGAACAGTGTCTCTGTGATTTGTTTTTAATCTGTCCCGAACACTGACTTCCCACAGCGAGCACGCTATTCTGCGCCGGAAGCGTGAAAAAACACTTTTTGGCCAGGATGTGAAAAATGACAGCTGTACTGTTCATAAGGAGGTGTGGAAAAATGCCAATGTTGAAAATCTGGAGTGAAAATATTACATATTCATGAACTTACGAGCGTGCGTGGAAACTGCGCAACACATGCTCGTAACACAGTCACTTCTTCCTAAGCTGGTATCCCTCTTCTTGCCTTTCTCTCTCCTTTTAAGTGCACATTCCGGCTGTACCCAGTTATGAGCATATCTGTTGTAAAGGCCCTCTTACACAAATGTTGATGTACATATGTATATTTTTCTTCTTTATATAATATTGCATTATGCTTTACCATGTTACTGTACTGTGATTTTTGCATGACCAGATCCATCTTGCAAATGAGCCCTGCTCAATGGTGCCCGCCTGGATAAATAAAGATTTTGATTGACTTGATTGATTGACTTTCATCAACAAATTTTCAACATAGGCATTTTAGGACCTCTGCTCATGCACAGTGTCACTGTGATTTTCTTAATGTGTCCCGAACACTGATTTCCCACAGCAACCACGCTATTCTGTGTCAGTAGCGCGAAAACACATTTCGGTCAGGATGTGAAAAATGACAGCTGTACTGTTCATAAGGAGGTGTGGAAAAATGCCAATGTTGAAAATCTAGAGTGAAAATATTACAAATTCGCGAAGTTACGAGCATGCGTGGAAACTGCGGAACACACACTCGTAAAACAGTCATTTTTGGGATATTTTTACCAGATTTGCAACATAGGCTTTTTGAGAGCCCACCTCATGAACACTGGCACTGTCATTTTGTTAATCGGTCCCGGAAGGTGATTCCACGCAGTGACCACGAAATCACCTTTTGGGACCGAATAATGCCATGACAGTGCCTGAATTCGTGAGGAGGGGTCTCAATAACCCCATGCTGAAAATGTGGTACCAAAATTCCCCAAAATGCCTGAGATATGCACCAAAGTTGAAAAAACCCAATTTATGCCATTTACAGTTTACCAGCATTTCTTCAGTTCACGGTTGGCTTTGAAGGATGCAGACGTGTTCCTGGCCCACCGAACATTGACGTGCCAGGCACCTGAGGTAAGTATGGGGTGAGGGGGGTGTGGAGAGGTCGGGTGCGCAGTGGGTGGGTGCGGGTTGGGGGGAGAGGACGGCGACTGGCGTGGGACCATTTCCTTTGTTTCAGGGAGATAAAAAAAACAGAAAAAGACGTTGTGGGAAGGTTTTTTTTCCAGGCTTGTTTCCAGCACACTGGGGTGGGCTCCCAGTGTGCCAGCTGCCTTTTTTGGGGTGGAGGTACTTAAGCCGATGGGGATTGGGCCCTCCATCGGCAAGGAATGATTGTTTGGGGGGGCCATGATGCCAAGGGGGATTGGGCACCCCCTCGGCACACAACAAATGGGGAAGGGGGTTACATCATGCTGACGGGGAGTGGGCTCCCCCGTCGGCAGATTAACTGGGTTGGGGGCTGCCGATAGGGGGGTTTTCTACCCTCATTCAGCTTTCATGGGGCTGAGAGGCAGCGGCAAGCTGCTGCCATGTTTACTTTACTTGTTACACTTGGGAAGGTACCGCCCTGCAATGACGGGTCGCTCCCTCATTGTAGCAGAATGGCTGACACTGCAATGATGAGGGGGCCCCTCATTGCAGCGTCAAAAACGTTTCAAATTGGTGGCACTTTTGGAGACCAGTGTCATTGGCACACTGTGCCTCCATTGGTCCACCAGTGCCAAGCCCCCAAATTCAGAGCCTCCGTTGGCTGCCACTGTCCTGCACCTCCACAACCCGCTTCTCTCCTAAGCTGCCGCATAATGTTTCTTGTGCATGCGCGCAAGCAAACATAAAAATGTAAGAAGGGGACAGAGTTGAACTAATCAAAGCTTGCCTGAATGACGTACCCTGCCATGTTAAATGCATTGCTATTTTGCACACTTGCCTTGCTGGGATCTTTATATAGTGTGGTTTTAATAAGTCTGTTTTATTAATCAACCAAAGGTGGCTCCAAGGAGCCATTGTTGCTGTTGGGCCCCAGTAACAGAGGAGGAAGAATGCAGTGGAGAATGCCACCCTGGCAGGTAAGGGAGGTAAAAGCCAGTGAAGAGGTAAAACCCAGGAAAGCCAGTGCTTATGTTCTGCAAGGGACACAGTTATAAAATGGAGAGTGTCTCTGCTATGCTGGCGCAGGGACTTATAGAAATAACATGGCATGGTGATACGACCAACTGACTGGATCCACCCTGACATTCGAGATGTTCAGATCCAATAAGAAGACAAAGTCCAAGGTGTGGCTGGTAATATGGTAGCAGTGGTAACTTCCTATATGAGGTCCCCCAATGTTGTCAGATGGAAAAATTTCTATGCAAACTGTGGAGTTTTGTCAATCTGTTCAGACATTGAAATCTCCCAGCAGTAACAGCCTGGGGGAGTCCAATTCTATAAAGATAATGAAATCTGCGTATTCCTGAAAGAACTCCTGTTCTTGCCAGGGAGGATTGTCATTCCTGCTTAAAAAAAAAAAAAAAATAGCCTTTCATGCAAAAAACAGCCCCTGATGGCATGATGGCATGATGGCACCAAGACTGAATGGGGGGAACGTGCCCAAAAACCTGTAAGGAGTCTCATAGGGGCTAGCCTGACTTCCAGGGCCAGAGTATAAATGTAAACCCCGTTCTGTCTGCCCACACAGATGAGCATGTATTCCAAGCTAACCAGTCAGCCCTTTACCTTTCTCAAGGCCAACTCTTCCTGGTAAATTCTTCAGCCACCCATTCACTTCATTAACTGGCAATGGCATGGTGGTGATTACCAAAGGTCCTTTTCCTCTGCACGATGGTGTCTTGCTATAGTTAGGCAGTGCTGTAGAAACATAGCCTAATGCCATGTTTAGGGGGCGAGGCTGAAATAAATGCCTTTGACTTGATGCACTCATTACAGGCACACTGACCGCACTCTTGCAGTGTTATGCCGCACTTGCATGATGTACCCTAACTATAGCAAGGCACTGTCACTGGTGTTAGAAGGTAAATATCGTAAAATTAGTGTAACAGCCACCAGCTTACCACTTGGCTGTTCCAGGGCCCTCAAGATCTCTACTATACACACCTCCCTAGGGGGCCGGATTGGGTTCATTGATGGATATGCTACACTGGAGTAGAATGGCATGGTGCCTCTACCTGGGGCAGTGGTATGGGGTACTTGGCAGATAAAACACAAGGTTACCACCCCCCCTGGGGAATAAGTATTTGTTCCCTCCCACACACAGTGACCTTTTGCCCACACAATAGCAATACACTTCTAACCAATAACCATAAACATCAATTGTAAGATGAATTAACTGCAGATTTATTATAGAGGGAGGTGTAGAAGGTAATAAAACACACAAGTACTAACTGCAGTGACTTTAGTACCCCTACACAGTCCCAGTACCACCCCATGGGTGCAACGGGCTTCCCCCTCCAACTGCCATAATTGTCGGAACAGTCTGTTGCGGTGGGTACCTCACCAGGTTGCTGGTGGCCAACCAGAGGATGAAGGGCAGGTGCACCTTTGACGCTGGGGAATACTGAGTTCAACAGTTTTAAACATGAACTGCAAAGCTTTGCAAGGGCCCAAATAGGATTCCAAGCGTGTGAAACAATAAATTTTAATCTTCTGCCTGGGCTTATCCTGTAGATTTCCAAGTCCTACCCAGGACTTCACCCCCTTTGAACTAACTAACTAAATTGCAACAGAGCTCCTCAGGGCCACAGCCCAGAGGTACTTACAGTTTCTGTAGGTTTCAGCAGGTGTTGAGAAAGGACACAAATTAGTGGTATCACACTAGTTAACAGCAGATAGTCTCTCTATGCACCACATCTGTGCAGCCTTTCACCTAGGACAGACCTTTCGATGTCTTCACCCACAGGCCTTTTATCGTCTTCGCCTCACAGGCCTCTAATTGTCTTCGCCTTACAGGCCTTTTGTTGTCTTCCCCACAAGTTTCATCATCGTCGCCTCACAGGCCTTTTGTTGTCTTCACTCATGGGCCTTTCATTGCCTTCACCAGAAGGACCTTTCGTTGGACCAGGGTACCTAGCAGACTTGATGGTCACCCTGGAAGTTCAGTGGGAAATGACTCACAGACATACAGTTGGGCTCCTGGACAATCTTAAACCCAGCCCCAATACTTTTCTTCCTGGCACAGAAGCATTCACACAATCCAGATAGCTCACAGGCTGCAACATCGCAAAATAGCAGTTCTAATAAATCCCAACAGAAAACAGGTTGGCAGGCCACTTTTCTCCCCTGCTGCCACAATGGGCTCATAGGTGCTCTGCCTAATCCCTCTTGTGGGGTTACAGAGGGGCCGTAGTGCACCTAGGCTAGCCTTCAAACTGGTGCAGCCCCTCACACAGTCTCTCACTTCTCAGGTTCTTCTCACTCCTCCCCTCCCAGAGTACAACCTGGTTTTTATAGCCTTGCCAGGCTCCCCTTCTCATTAGCCAATCCTTTCATGGGCTCTGAAAAAATGCTCTTTCACCCCCTCCCAGCAGATCCTGCTGCAGAGAGATTACTGGGGGGGCCACCATATTTGTTTACAATATGCTGCCCTACTTTGGCAGCCTATAAAATTTAATCAAAACCCATTCAGGAGCTACTAACAACATGCCCTGGCCCTGCTTGCCATGTGGGGGCCAGGGAAATCCCTCTTTTGTCTGAGGGGAGCCCCGTTTTGCTGTCAAGTCTCCATAAGTAAAAGGCACAAATGTTGTGCCCTTTCACTGCTGGCTAAGGGGGCCATGGCTCCTTTAAGACTTCAGGGCCATACATGTGCAGCTGCTGCATGCACAGCCATCTTTGTTCACATCCCAGTCTGGCCTTAGGAGTATCCCCAGACCAGGCAAACAATCCCATGGTGCCCAGTGACGCAGATAGCACAAAGGACCTCGGCCCCACTTTTTCTAATGGGGCTGAGGAACAGAGGACTCCAGCAGTGGCTGATGCGAAGATCAGTTGGCTGCCATGTCCCAGATCCCACCAGGGTCTCTGAACAAGACCTCTGGTCTTGTTTTTGCCAGAACAGGGGATCAGAGGCAGAAGTCTTGCACAGCAGGGCAATGAGGCCGCAGCCCTACTTGTTAAGCTCCAGATTTTGAGGGGCTTACATTAGAATTGCTTGGGTTAGAGTTTACATTGTTCCAAACACACTCATTAATTTAGGGGCATATTACAGACCACCAGATTAGAAAAAGGAACAGGACATTAACATGATTTAAAAGCATTAAAAACACAAAAGCAATAGCAGTAGTGGTACTCATGGGAGATCTCAGCTATCCATCAGTCAAGTGTTCAACCTATAAAGGGAGCAATAGGATAGAGAGGTAATTTATTAGTGCTGTTAGTAGTTGTGGACTTGAGCTGTAGGTATGAGAGGGCACAAGGGCAGATGTGATTTTAGATCTAGTATTCAGCAACTGCAAAGAGATCATTATTACATTATGCAAGGAGAACAACTGGAAAATAATGACCACCATATAGTCTGGTTTAATATAGAAATAAATAAAAGCATGGACAGAGGGTTATCAAGCACCAATAATGATTTTACGTTATCAAATACTGAGTCAATATGGACTTCCCTTGAAAATAAAATAAAAGCGCTTGAACCTTAGAAACATAGAATTTGATGGCAGATAAGGACCGCTTGGCCCACCTAGTCTGCTCATTTCCCTACCTAACAGATAAGCTGCAGATCCTAGTTAACCAACAGCCTACTTCCTCCTACCCCCCACTAGAATTGCCTTATGTTGGTCCCATGCATTCTTGAATTCCCCCACTGTTTTTGACTCTATGATCTCCTCAGGAAGGCTGTTCCATGCATCTACAACCCTCTCTGTAAAGAAATACTTCCTCACATTACCTCTGAGCCGTCCCCCTTCTATCTTCAAATTGTGCCCCCTTGTTCTTGCACATCTCTTTTTCTGAAAGATGCTACCCTCTTGGACTTTGTTGATTCCCTTGAGGTATTTGAAAGTATTTATCATGTCCCCCCTCTCTCTCCTTTCCTCGAGGCTATACATCTTAAGCTCCTTTAGTCTTTCTTCATATGTCTTCTGGTGTAGACCCTGCACCATTTTGGTTGCCCTCCTCCGGACAGCCTCCACCCTGTCTATGTCTCTGCAGAGATGGGGTCGCCAGAACTGTACACAGTACTCCAGATGTGGTCTTACCAACTGTCTGTACAGAGGGCCAACAATTTCCTGTTTTCTACTGGTGATGCCTCTCCCTATGCATCCCAGTTTCCCCCCAGCCATTCTTACTGCCTTCCCACATTGCTGGCCCACCTTTAGGTCGTCTGCTATGACTACCCTCATGTCCCTTTCTATTTTTGTTGTTGTCAATATCTCGCCCCCCACTGTGTACTCTTCCCCTGGGTTTTTGTTTCCCAGGTGCATTACTTTGCACTTCTTTGTGTTGAATCTAAGCTGCCATACATTTGACCATTCCTCCAGTCTTGCCAAATCATTTTTCATCCTTTCCACCCCACCTTGTGTAACCCCTAGGTTGCACTACCCCAAGGGCTACTACTCCTGCCTGCTTAACTACTAACAGGTTGAGGGGCCTAGGTCTAATGGCGAGTGCCTCCACCCAGAGGTCAGGGTTTGCAATAGTTAAACTAACTTGGTCACAGCCCCCTGGGACACTGCGACACCCCTTTCTTCCCACTAGTGGCCCACACAAAATATCAGAATTACCTTCACAGTATACACTTACCCCCAGGACTGGTTCGGTCAGCTGGACCCTGGGGACCCCCTGTAAAACAAGATGATACAGTGCAAAACCACAGTACAATACTTTAACATAAACGAATACCTCAGGCAGTGTAACTTTGCTGAAACAAACAGATCTGATTTATTTAGGGGGATATAACAAGGACAGGGAGAAATCAGGTTAATTAGTTTAGCCACATTAAAAATCACAGTACTGTGCACATATTTCAGAGTCCCAAATGTCCCTCTTACTGGGTACCCAGGCAATAAGAGGCTAGCCTATTTGATGCAACTGGTTGGGGCCCTGAGGATGGAAAATGCATGCACAGTACCAAATTGTAATCCGGAGCCGGGTGGCTCAGTTCGTGAAGACATAAAACACCAATTAGGTAACACACTTGCAATTTGATAAACAGATGGCAGGGAGCTACCCTGCTTTGTACTCACAAACTCAATGCTGGGAACTGGATGGAAGGCAGATTGTCCTGGATTGCCATGAGGAGCTGATCATGTGGGCAAGGTCCTTACGACTGGACCCCGCTGCAGTTCAGAGCAAATGGAGGTAGCCCGGTTTAAACTGGGGTTTACTTCCAGCTTCATGTACTCAATTCACTGTACAAGGGATTTGAAACGTGATTCCCCACAAGTACTACACACATTTATATGTAAAAGGAAAGTACTATACCAGGCAGGCTGCTTCTTGATCCCGATCGCAATTATTGCACAATACCCGGGAGAACACACAGCAGATTCAGTTCCTGACAGACCGAGCGCAATTCAGCAATTTCTCCAGTCTTCTACAGGGTGAGCCTGGTTTCTACTCTTCAGATCTCCTTGATTCTCTTCACAGATCGGATTCAGTCCGAACAGGCGCTTGCACAAGCTGCAGACCGAAACTTAGGGCCTTACACGCGTTTTACCCACGCTAAATTACACACTGAAGAAGCACTGGGCTCCATGTCTCTTCACTGCCAAAACTGAACTGAACTCTCCAGTAGACAAAACCGGGCATTTCGTTTGAGTCCTTCCCAGTTCAGTTGGCTGGTTTGGCTGTCACTCACAATAGACTCCCCCTGTTGGTGCAAAAAGGTGCCGAAGTTCAAACTACAATTCCCAGAAGCATCTGCCATACAGTCCCATTGTGGCTGACTCAACTTAAGAGTCCAAGTTCTGATTTGCCAGCAGCAGGCTCCACTTTAAAAGGTCCCCTACGCTGATTGGTCAAGTTCAGCAGTTCAAAACTAGAATGGAGGGCTAGGCAAAACAATTCAGACTACAAGGGAAAGCAAGTTAGACAAACTGTATTTTCATTATTACTCTAAATGATTTCTGGCAAACAGTTACATCTTTCAGATAGGCTCCCCTGGCACTCTTAGCGACTGCAAAAACGGAGGGAATTGGCAGCAGCTCGAGTGGGACTCAAGCAGGAAAACACACAGTTCCCCCATACAAACTAATTATGTCTGCAAGCAGACAGCTCTTAAAGAGACAGTACCAGAGGCTCTAAAAGCACTCACAGATAAATGGCTTAAATGCCGAACACCATGCAGGCTTGGAGCATTCAAGCAAGCTCCTGGAAGACTTTTTGGGAACCCCCATTTGCAGGGGGGTTACACCCTTCCTGACCTGGGAAAGCTTGACGGCCGTGTCAAGCAAGTAACCCCATAAGTTTCAATACACCCATATACATTTACATCAGTATAATCATCAAACAATACATCACTTTACCAGAAACACATTTCTGAAACTTTGCAGTACGTCACTCTTTACACAGTATTACACACACATTGTACCATAACTCAGGTTATTACCTCCTGTACATGAAATCTGAAGAGAAGGGCCCTTCCTATCAGCTACCTTGGGGCTGGACAGGGCAGGGGCACCATACCTAGAGGGCAACACAAGTAACTTGGAGTTAGCACTGACTCTCAGTTTGGGCAATGAGCTCGGGGACACATACACTCCTTTATGGACAACACTGAGAGGCAAGTCCACAGGCCTCCCAAGGGAATCATAACTGAGGTACACCACAGGCTTTACAGCTCGACCAGTCTTTCTAGGGGGAACTGTTACAGTCTCTGCACTCTGAGCCTCATTTTCAGCATTGTCCTCACTTGTCAGTGGAGTCTCCATGGGGGTAGAGAGGCTAGAACTTGGGGCACTTTCATCTCCAGGAGTTACAATCTCTGAATCCACAACATCTGGCTCACATGGAGAGCTTTTGGACACTGGCAGTGGACCGTCAGGGCACTCAAAATACTCTTCTTGTTCTGGTGTATCACCAGTCTGTTCCAGTCCATCATTTTCCTCCCCTGAAAGCTCAAACAGTTCAACCATGCACAATGATTCCATTTCATCTGACTTGATGCTTTGCACTTCGCTTCCTGGGAGCACTGGCTCCAGGGACGAAGCTGGGGGCTTAGACAGTCCAGAAGGTGCAGCTTCATCTCCAGTATTGACTAGGGGATTGCCCCGAAACAATTGACTCAGTTCGTAAGAAGGGTAGTATTCAAAGTCACACTCACTTTCCTCTGATATGGACTGACAGTCATGCTCAACTGGGACTTGGGGAGGGAACACTTTAACTCAGCTTCTGTAGGTGCAGACTTTCTTGATTTTTGTCTTAGCAGCAGCTCTAGTCACTGGTCCAGAGGGGGCATCTTCTGGGGGCTCAGACTCAATCAAGATTTGTCCAATGGGCAGTGAATGATTTCTATGCATTGTTTTCACATCTTTTGAATTATTCTCAGGCCTTACTTTGTACACTGGCAGATCATCTAGTTTGCCCACTACAATGTGAGGGAGATGGTGCCATCTGTCAGCAATCTTATGTTTGCCATGCAGTCCAGATTTCTTAGCAATACCGATCTCCCTCCTGGAGTTCCTGTGCTTTCACCTTTTTATCATACCTTTCTTTGTTGGCCAGATTTCTTTTGGCAGCCATGGTTTGAGCCAGTTGAGTCGCATGGTTAGCTGGGCCTTTAACTTTTGCACATACTGTAAATAGTTGTCAGCTTGGACCCCATCAGGAAAGACCCCAAAACACACATCTGCCGGCAGTTGAGCTTCTCTTCCAAACATCAGGCGGTAGGGGGAGAACCCAGTGGTGTCACTTTTGGTGCAGTTATAAGCATGTACCAGGGTGCTACTTTGTTGGCTCCATCTAGGCTTGTCCTTTGGGTGTAGGGTGCCTAGCATATCTAGCAAAGTGCGGTTTTGAAACGTTCAGGCTGTGGGTCCCCCTGGGGGTGGTAAGGTGTGGTTCTGGACTTTCGCACTCCCCACAGAGAAAGCATCTCTTTGATCAGTTGACTCTCAAAGTCTCTCCCTTGATCAGAATGGATTTGTTGTGGAGCCCCATAGTGAACAAAAAAGTTTTCTACAAGTACTTTGGCCACAGTGGATGCTTTCTGGTCTTTGGTGGGGAAAGCTTGGGCATATCTCGTAAAATGGTCAGTAACCACCAGCACATTACTAATATTTCTTTTATCTGACTCCAAACTCAGAAAATCAATACAGACCAGCTCCATGGGTGCACTGGTGGTGATGTTAACAAGGGGGGGGCAGCCCTCTGGGGCAAAGCTTTCCTCTATAAGCAGTGACTACAAGTTCGAATGTGTTGCTCCACATCAGCCCCCATCTTAGGCCAATAGAATCTGGATCTCACCAAGTCAAGTATTCTGTCTATACCAAGGTGTCCCATGTGGTTGTGTAAGAACCTCAGTACTGAGTCTCAAAAGGCAGTGGGCAGCACTAGCTGTTGTTTGTCTACTTGTCCCCCTCTGTCTACTGTTTCTCTATATAACAGTCTATTGATCAGTTTCAACTTAGGACCTTCTTTGTATAACAATGCAGTTCTCAAATCAGTGGAACGTAATTTGGACACATCTTTTCCTGCATAGAGGGCTTCTAAAGCTGATTTGATCATGGGATCGCGGGATTGAGCCCGCTGAATACTGTCATTGTCCAGCTGAGGCAGTGCACCAATGTCTATTGCCGAAAAGTGGCAATAAGCAGCAGGTATGCAATTCTCAGAGGGTCCCAAACAATCCACCATAGAAACATAGAAACATAGAATTTGACGGCAGATAAGGACCGCTTGGCCCACCCAGTCTGCCCATTTCCCTACCTGATGGATAAGCTGCAGATCCTAGTTAACCAGCAGCCTACTTCTTCCTACCCCAACCCCCTAGAATTGCCTTATGACTGTCCCATGCATGCTTGAATTCCACCACTGTTTTGACTCCACAACCTCCTCTGGAAGCTGTTCCATGCATCCACAACCCTCTCTGAAAAATACTTCCTTAAATTACCTCTGAGCCGCCCCCTTCTATCTTCAAATTGTGCCCCTTTGTTCTTGCACACCTCTTTTTTGAAAGATGCTACCCTCTTGGACTTTGTTGATTCCCATGAGTACTTGAAAGTTTCTATCATGTCCCCCCTCTCCCTTCTTTCCTCGAGGCTATACATATTAAGCTTCTTAAGTCTCACTTCATATGTCTTCCGGTGCAGACCCTGCACCATTTTAGTTGCCCTCCTCTGGACAGCTTCCATCCTGTCTATGTCTTTGCGGAGATTGGGTCTCCAGAACTGCACGCAGTACTCCAGATGTGGTAAAGTTTTGCCACTTCTCTCTTGCTGCCTTTGCAGGCTTTGAATCCTGCACCCTCACTGTCTAAGTCAGCAGTTCCACCACTCAGCTAGCACACCTGTCCATACAGTCCACTGCGTCCGTGGACATTTGTTCCTCCCTGTCAAACTTCTGGCCGAGTGCTCGAATATCAGGTTCTGACAGTCTGACCCAATCATCCTGGGGAACAGACCTCTGGGAGAGAGCATCAGCATCTGTGTGGTTCAGGCCTGCTCTGTATTCAACAACATAGTCATATGTAGATAATGCAGAAAGCCACCTATGGCCAGTGGCATCCAACAGCTGAAGTCTGCACATAGGTCAAAGATTATTGTCAGTTTTACTAGTATCTTAGCCCCATACAAGTACTCGTGGAATTGGTCATCAATAGCCCACTTCAAAGCTAGGAACTCTAACTTATGTACAGGATAGTTCTTTCGGATGGGGTCAGGCTTCTACTGGCAAAGGCCACTGGTCTCAGGCCATTCTCGTGCTCTTGGTATAACACAGCCCCAACCCTCCAAGCTAGCATCAGTGTGCAGGACATGAGGTTTTCTTGGATCGGCATAGGCCAGCACTGGAGCATGGGTAAGTTGATATATGATCTCATGAAAAGCAGTCTCACAATCAGGAGTCCAGCGGGCCCCAAATACTTCACTCGGATGAAAATACACTCTTTCAGTCGAGGGGCCTTGACTTTGTATTTTTGTGGGTTGGGGAATACCCTTGAGTAAGGTTAAGTAAAGGCGGATCACTCTTGAATAGTCCTTGATGAAACACCGATAATAACCACAGAACCAGGAATCTTTGCAGTTCTTTTTAGATTTTGGGATATGGCCAGGTGGTCAAGGCCTCAACTTTACTTGGTTGGTCTCTATTCCCTCGGTGGATACTATGTGTCCCACATACTTTACTGATGTTTGAAAGAATTGACACTTATCAATGGACAGTTTAAGGCCAAAGTCTTCCAATCGGTCCAATACCTTGAATAATCTGTTCTCATGTTCACCAGTGAGCTGCCAAACACAATAACATCATCTAGGTATACCAGACACTCTAGTAAGTTCATGTCCCACTCACGCTCCATCAATCGTTGAAAAGTGGCTGGGGCACCTGAAATCCTTGAGGCATCCTCATGAATTCATAGAAGCCAAGCGGACAGATAAAGGCTGTCTTCTCACTTGGTCCTTTGGGGCGCCAGGGATCTAGTAGTACCACTGCAGAGATCCAGCACAGAGAACCACTTGCTCCCATTTAGGCAGTCCAAAGCATCCTGAATGCGGGCATTGTGTACTGATCGAGGATAGTCTGCCGGTTTAAAGTGCGATAATCACGCACATCCTCACTGCCCCATTCTTTTTTCTCACTACCACAATGGGGGAAGCATAGGGGCTTCTGGATTCTTGTATTACACCAGCAGCTAACATCTCTTGCAGATGCTGTCTCACATCATCTATGTCAGCAGGTGCCAAGCATCGAGACCTCTCACGAAATGGTCTTTCATCATGCAGCCGGATATGGTGCTCTGCTCCTTGCGCGCATCCTACGTCTCATTCCTTTAAAGAAAATACCTGATATCTCTGGGCAAGCTTCTCACTGATCCTCACTTTCCATTCAGCTGGCAACAGGGAGTCACCAAAATCAAACAAGTCAGGCGTTACTCTGTCATTCTTCCTCGAACTCTTGCTGCTGGGTAGCACTGCAGTGTCTGCACAATGCACATTAGACAGGGTGCAACCTCTATTTACCCGAATCTTTCTGTCAGACACATTATGAACTTGAACCATTACCCTTCTGGCATAAGCATGGGCTCTAGCAGGCAAAATACTAGGCTTGACCAGCAGTCCCTCCGGCAATTTTCCATCGCCTGGTGCATCCAACATTAATATTTTATTCTTAACATCCTTTCTGATATGGACCTCTTCCTGTAAGGTACACTGGGCATTTGGCGCCAGGACCAGAGACTCAGGATCCTTCTTCCAGACAATTCCGACTGGTTCCTCTGGTTCTACTTTTTCAGCACCTCTCTGTGCTTCATAAGCCTTCTTAATTAAAGCCAGAATTCTTAAAGCTCTACTAGCCCTTGACCCCTGTTTTTCACAACACAACTGTGCCAGCCATCCAAACATATGAGCATTTGTTCCAGTCAACAAAGGGACACCATCATACAGTCCAGTGGGGGGACACACTAAGGCTAGGGTCTCTACTTGTTCGGCCACTCCAGCCACGGAGGTGGGGAAAGACAGCCAATCGGATATAACCGGAATAGGGTAGGCCTTCTCCTTAACCCCCATACATGCAGTCCTTCTAATGGTTGTAAGAGGCAGTCTGACAAATGCTTCTGATACCAATCCTGAACATAATTGTCACTTGGAGCCACTGTCTAATACAGCTCTTGTAGACACTCTATTCACCTTAACAGTGGTCCCCATGGAGGGACCCACTATTCTGGACCAGCCTGGAGAGGTGGTAGTGGGGGCCTGGGCAACTGACCTTGCCACAAAAGGACGTGAGTTAGCATTTCTGGGGCCCTCACTGGGATCATTTTGTGCACCTCTTAACCACTGATTTGTTCTCCGAAGCTCTCCTTGTAGCCTATATGCAACTTTGTCTGTGTCTTTTGGGGACCAGCATTCTCTCTTCATGTGCACATCCTTCCTACAATTATAACAAAACATACTTTCTGGATTTTGAGCTGGCCGAGGCATCACACTGGGAGCCAGGGCAGGGGTACTACTAACTGGAAACCTTGGTGCCATCTCCATCTGTGGCGTGATAAGCATTTGGAGACATCTCGTCAATTTCCCCACTTCCATGGTCAAGAAATTGAGTTGTGGGCTGTTGTCAGTAGGAGATGCATGGGCGGGTACCCCCACTCCCATAGCAGATGCAGTCAGATGAGGGTCGGTGCCTGTACTTGCAGGAGCGGCCTTCATAAAGAGACTGTTTTTTATTTCCCTGCACTCTCTCAGCAGTTCATCCCATGGCACAACTGGTAGCCATCCCTCTCTGACTGGGCCCCCTTGGCTGACCCTTTGGGTCTCGGGTTCCGGTCATGTGATTTTGGTGATTCCAGACCATCAGCATCCGACCCCGCACCTGAAGCAGGGGATGTAGCAGCCACAACTGCACAGGGCTCTGAAAAACCTTCCTCCTCCTCAACTTCTCATACCTCCTTCATCAACACATGGAAAGGCAAGGGACTAGCTTTCCTTTGATGCACTTGTAATTTGAGCAACACCCAGCTTGAGTGCCGGGCAGAGCAGAGTATATGATCCAATCTTATCTGGTCCACTTCACTAGAGGTCCAACCCCCCTTTCGAAAAATGGTTTGCAAGATTCCCTCTAATCGATCCATATAGGCAGATAACAACTCCCCCGGCTGTTGCCTAACATCTTTGAGCTTCCATTTCAAGGTCTCAACACTAGTGGTGCCCCAAACACATTTTCAAGGGCAATTAGGTACTCTTGGGCTTTGGCGTCAGGGTCAGAGACCCTCAAGAAGCAAAAAGCTCGTCGGGCAGGTCCCTGGAGGCTCTCCCCCAGGCGGGCCCTTTTTTCTGCTTCGAAGCATTGCCAGTCTTGTACCTCAAGGGTAGCAGAGTCTATCCAGGTTTCCAGATCGACCTCCCCATTTGGAGTAGGGCGGATGCCAGAAAATACTTTGAGCTTGCGGTAAGAGTCATGACTAATGACAGGTACAAACATAGGGGCTAGCACTGGAACAGAAGGAGGGGCAATAACGGGTGCTGGAGGGGGAGGGGGTGTTGGGGGAGGAATGCCCCCAGGTGGCAATAATAGTCTCTTTAAATCCTCCACAGTTTTTCCCTCCTCCAGCAACAATTTAACAAATTTCTCCTCAAAAGTTTCAGATAGTGGTGGGGGTTATCTCCCCCCCAGGTCTTTACTGTGCTTGGTTATCATTCTCCAGGCAGTGAGAGCTTCCCCTGGGGTAATAGTCTGTGGCACTTTAGAACTGTCTACAGGATTCTTACACTCTATTAGGGCCACGAAAGTTTGGGTGGGCAAATCAGCCTGTCGCCCCCCTACCACAGGGTCTCGTAAACATTCGACCTTGGAGAGTACTCCCTCTACAGTGTCCGGATTGGTACCCAACAGGATATCCAAGACAAGTATGGCATTTTGGAGGTCGATCTCCTGCCCAGTACACAACTTCACCAACTGGTGTACAGCTGCTTCTGTTGGGATATCCATTTATTTTTAACAGTAATTCGTAAATGTGGCCACTGGGGCGCTAATCCATGATACCTCCAAAATGTAACCCCTAGGTGGCGCTACCCCAAGAGGCTACTACCCTGCCTGCTTAACTACTAACAGGTTGAGGGCCTAGGTCCAATAGCAGTGCCTCCACCCAGAGGTCAGGGTTTACAATAGTTAAACTAACTTGGTCACAGCCCTCTGGGACACTGCGACCCCCCTTTCTTCCCACTAGTGGCCCACACAATATATCAGAATTACATTCACAGTATACACTTACCCCCAGGACTGGTTCGGTCAGCTGGACCCTGGGGACCCCCTGTAAAACAAGATGATACAGTGCAAAAACCACAGTACAATACTTTAACATAAACAAATATCTCAGGCAGTGTAACTTTGCTGAAACAAACAGATCTGATTATTGAGGGATATAACAAGGACAGGGAGAAATCAGGTTAATTAGTTTAGCCACATTAAAAATCACAGTACTGTGCACATATTTCAGAGTCCCAAATGTCACTCTTACTGGGTACCCATGCAATAAGAGGCTAGCCTATTTGATGCAGCTGGTTGGGGCCCTGAGGATGGAAAATGCATGCACAATACCCAATTGTAATCCGGGGCCGGGTGGCTCAATTCGTGAAGACATAAAACAACACCAATTAGGTAACACACTTGCAATTCGATAAACAGATGGCAGGGAGCTACCCTGCTTTGTACTCTCAAACTCAATGCTGGGAACTGGATGGAAGGCAGATTGTCCTGGATTGCCATGAGGAGCAGACCATGTGGGCAAGGTCTTTACGACTGGACCCCGTTGTAGTTCAGAGCAAATGGAGTAACCGGTTTAAACTGGGGTTTACTTCCAGCTTCATGCACTCAATTCACTGTACAGGAGTTTGAAGCATATTCCCACAAGCCGCGACACACATTTATATGTAAAGGAAAGTACTATACCAGGCAGGCTGCTTCTCGATCGATGCAATTACCACAATTCCCGGAGAACACACAGCAGATTCAGTTCTGACAGACCGAGTGTGATTCAGCAATTTCTCCAGTCTTCTACAGGGTGAGCCTGGTTTCTACTCTTCAGATCTCCTTGATTCTCCTTACAGGTCAGATTCAGTCCGAACAGGCGCTTGCACAAGCTGCAGACCGAAACTTAGGGCCTTACACGCGTTTTACCCGCGCTAAACTACACACCGAAGAAGCACTGGGCTCCTTTTTGTATAGGATCATTTCTTGGAAAAGAGTGAAATCAGGTTTGAAATTATTGGCTGGTTGCACAAACGTCTGAATATCGCACAACCTGCACCATAGCGTAACCAGGAAGGGGAAGCTGAGCAGATATGATGCGCTATAGCGCAAAACAAGGGTAGCCCAGCTGAGCAGTCCAGAGGCACCATAGCGCAAGCAGGGAGCCCCCCAGCAGCAGAGCAATGGAACTGCACAATCAGGGACGTAGGCAGGGGCCCACCACCCATGCCACAGATGGGCACAGGAACACACTGCAGAACTAACAATACACCCCCACACCCCAAGCACAGCATAATTGGGGGAGGGACGGAATATCCACAGGCCCATGGGGACAAGCCACCAAAGCACAGCCGGGCCATGTTGCCCCAGCACACCCACTGGCAGCTGAGACTGCCACACAAAGAGGCGGACCACCCCAGTGTACATCAGTCCCCCTTGTGCACAGTACACTCTGCACTGTGACCCCAAGACCACCATGACAGTGACCATCACTGCAGGAATCTAGCCATCCCCCCATCACACTGCAACCTCGTGCCACAGAACCATACAAGCCAGACCCACCGCATGAGCACCCAGCAGTGGGTGGCAGCACTGCAGCAATACCAACTGAAAGCCACTCCCACACAGAGACACCTCTCCGCATACACACACACATACCCATGACCATACCACCCCAGATGCCATGCACACCACTGCAACTGAGCACCTATAGCCAGCTGCAAATCAGAGACCACCACAGTATTCATATCAAAATATATATTTCAAATATAACAAGAATAAAAACAACAACAACTATAACTATGAACAAATATACAAAACAGGGGTGGGGATACAGGTACAAGGTAGGGGTGGGTAAGGGGCAGGGGTGAACAACTGGGAGAGGGAAGGCAGGGTGTGAGGGATAGGTAAAGGGGGGAGGTGATGGGCAGCTACTGCCTGCCAGCCTGCTCTCCTGCCACCTGGTGCTGGTCCCAGGGCCTCCTCCAGCGCCTCAGACCATGTTGCTGTAGGTCCAGCAGGATGGCGAGCAAATCCATCGCCACCTGTATCAGCCGCTGCATTGAACGGTCAATGTGGTGCAGGATCTGGACACCTAGGACAAGGGATCAGAGTCAATGGCTGTGACTGTCCATATCCCTGAAGCCCACCCATCATGCATGGCATACAGCCAAGTGCCCCGTTCCTGTGATGGACTGCACCCACCCACAGTGACCGTGCACAAGACATGCCCAACCAGGCAGCAACAGCCATGTGTACCACTGCACATACACACCGCCCATGTCCAGCACAGCACAACCAAGGCTGTACAGTAATGTGGCTACACGGTGGGCAGGCAGTGCCACAGCCATGTGCCCAGTGCATGCATGGACCACCATTGATGCACTCCCAGACATGCAGTGCCACTGGACAGTGCTGACTGTCACATGTCGCATGCATGGCAGTGTTGTCCATGGATGGTGGCCATGCCTTGCCCCCCCCATCACACAGCATGCAAAAGCATTCATGATGTCATGGCACTCACCCTCATCATGCTGCTGCTGCTGCTGCTGCTGCTGCTGCTGTTGTGGTTCATCACCACCACCGCCACCATGCTCAGCCACTGCTGCTACCACTCCCTGCACCTCAGCCCTGGCCCTCCTCCACTCCACCACGCCTGTGGGAAACAAAAGGTGAGAAACACATCAGTGAAATCCCAAAGCAGATATCCCCCTGCCCCAATGAGTGTGCCCACCCACCCAGCCAGACCCATGCATCACATATCCTGTAAACACCGCCACAGCCACCCATAGACCAACCCTCCCCCATGTGCTGGACACGATAGACAGTGTTATCCATATGGATCATACACGTGCATAGACGGCTCACCCATCTGGCCGAGGCGCCACGCCCCTCCTGGCACGTGACCGAAGATGTGTCAGTAGTGCCGGCTCCCTCCTCCGCAGGTCCCCGTACCGGTGCCTGCACTGCTCTGCGGACCTCCGCCGGCCAGTGGCCTCCTCAAGCTCAGTGGCCACCTGCTGCCACACATAGGTCCTGGCCATGTTAAGGGGTTCATCCCCAAATAGTGGGCCATAGTGAGGCTCCACTATGTCCACCAAGTTGGCGAGCTCGAGTGAACTCCACTGGGGGGCTCTTCTGCGTGCCATCCCTGCATGAATAGTAGGCAATATGGTTGCTCCATGGCCTTGTAACTCAAGTGGAATTTTGCGCAATACAACGCCGCCATTCCCTATCGCGCTGTTGGTACAGCGCCGCCAGTCCCTACCAAGCTGGTACCGAACAGCGCGATAGAGCTGCAGACATGCCACATGTACAGTGCCAAGGGGGCAAGGTCGGGCACAGGGTCATGGGTCTCTGGCGCATGGCCACGCACAGCACCATCGGACGTCTATGCGTCCAGCGTGATTGGTCGCCTGTGTGCCATTGCCACAGCGGACTATTGCGCAGTTGTGCCATAGCGCCATGTAGTGACCGTCGCTGTAGCACCACTGGCATAATGGTGGCCATGCCCTGAATTGCCTACTGTGCACAGCACATCATCAGCGCAGCAGACGCCTGCGTAAGCTACCTGGGCATGCACAGTGCAGTGTACTACGGAGTCACAGAACTGCGCCATTGGCTCAGCCCGTTCAACTGTATTGCGCAAAGTGCAACAGCGCGATATTCAGCCGTCATATGCAAATCATCCGATCAGACATTCAAAGGCTCAGCAGCGTGATTTGCATCTCATTAAAGTTGCTCCACACCTCATTTTCATGGAATGCGGTATAAAAATGCGACGCTGTTCTGCAGTGGCCATATTCGTTTACTGCAGTGGATAGGTGAGTTGCATGCTGTGTGATGTTCTGGACTATGGTCTTTGGGAATTGCTGTGTACTGCACAGTCACAGGTGACCACTCTCACCCATACAGGCTGTGATATGACCGAGCGAAGAATGGGTCAGGAGGATGATGGTGGGCGGAAGAGGAGGCCCAATTTTACAAAAGCTGAGACAGAGGCACTCTTTGAGGCCTACCTGGATGAAGAGCCACTTCTCAGTGGATGGAGGGGCACCCCTCAGGCCTGTGCTGCTGCTTGGGAGGGGGTGGCACGTGCCATCAATCTGCACAGCAGCCACCAGCGCTCTGTGCAGGAATGTAAAAAGAAGATGGGGACCGACAGGAGGAGGGTGAAGGAGAAGGTGGCAACCATCAGGGCGGCACCTGCTACGACAGGCGGGGGCCAGCCGGAGGTGGTGCAGCTGACCCCAGCAGAGGACCGGCTCGCTGCAAGCATGCAGTGCAGTGCCATTGAGGGCATTCCTGGAGGTGGCTTCCAGACAGGTGGTAGCCCATGACTGCATGGTATGTCATGGTCGGGCGGGGAAGGTAGTTCACATGCACTAACGTGTCCTTCCTTTCTGTTACAGATCCTGTGCATCTGCAGGGGTCAGCAGTGGAGGGCCTGTCCACTGCGGACAGCCATCCGGAGTTGGAGGAGGGACCATCCACCTCCGCAAATTGCCAGCGTGCACTGCGCCAGTGTGCACGCCTGGCTACCTTCACAGATGTTGAGACAGGAGTGGGGGAGTGCCCTTCCTGTGTCTCAGTGGTCTGGCATGCAAGCATGCCAGCACGCTGCGGCTGTGGCTGTGGCACAGACCTGCACCATCGATGATGCACCGACCACTATGGGCATTGACATGTGTGTGTCACAGAATGGACACACAGCAGGACAGCTCACGCCCATGGACCTAGCTGGTTCCGACGTGTGTGCCAGCATGTCAGCACAGTCCCAGGCTGTGCCTGTCAGCACCAGTGGGGCAACACCGGTGGCTGTGCAGGTCACTGGCACTGTTGCGGCCACAGCAGTGGAACAACTGATCCCGTGGGCACAGCAGGTGGAGGGGCAGCAGCAGCAGTCACCCACCGGGACTGGGGGGTACAGGGCTCAGCGGTGATGTAGGTGCACCACCTGTGGACATGCCCATATCTGGTCCTGGTGAGCAGTGCCCACCCTCAAGGGGTGCTGTACATCAGGCCCATCCAGACCCTGAGGGACAGGTTGCCGATGTGGCAGACGACCTCTTTGATGAGCACACCCGCCTGCTGCAGGCATCAGTACAGCAGCAGATGTGGGTTGCAACATCTGTGGAGGCACTGTGTGTGGCTCTGGAGTGGCACAGCAGGGACACCGAGAGGATCCTGTCCCGGATTGACCATTTGCGGGTGGATGTGACCGCCGCCATCGACAGGCTGACACAGGCAGTGGTCGGTATCGTGGCCACATTGGGCACACAGTCAGGTGCCCCTGTGCTGCTCACACCACGCAGTACGCTATCCACTTCCTGTTCCTGGCATCATGCGACACCCACCCTGTCGATGCTGGGTTCAGCTGTGGGCATCCCAAGCACCCCTGGTGCAGGTATGTTCAGTATGCTGCAGACCCCTGTGCGAGCAAGGTCGCGTTCGTGCAGTGGGACCCCTGGTGGTCCATCGGTGCCACCCCATTTGGCCCGTGCTCAGCCTGCCAGTGCTGCTGGGTCTCGTTGGGGCCGCCCACACATCCGAGGTGGCCGTGGCACTGTGCCGCATGACTGAGCTGTCTCCCAGTGCGGGCCCTGTCTGGTGCTGCCCTGTGTGCAATGTGTGTTTCGGTGGGCAGTGCACTACACGCAGGTACACAGACCAACTGCACACCCTCCCGACTGCTGTCCACAGGTGCGTGTGCATGATGATGCCTGCATTGCACTGTACACCAAAGCGCAAAGGTGCCCAGCATCTGACACACATACATGGACAGTAAAGGTGGTGGTGGTGGTCTGTGGATGTGTGTGTTTTTAGTGTCTGTGTTACTGCTCTGTTGTGCACCTGACCCCTGTGCACTTTGTGCCTGTTGTTTGTGTGTGTGTGTGTGTGTGTGTGTGTCCATGTGGCTTGTTACTGTTCACCCCTCCCTGGATGTATGTGTGTGCTTCTGTGCCCTGCCACTTCCCTTGCCGTCATGCACCCCTGGTGTGTTTCCCTGTGTGTATGTGGGTTGTGCCCTAGCCACTGTTGGTTGCACATGGCCCCATGACTTACCTGTGTTGGGCGAAGTGCTCCTCTGTGATGGTGTCCCGGTGCAGCTGGGTCAGCTGGATCAGTCGGGGGTCATGCCGTCCAAGGGGGGGCTGCTTATCCCCATCATCACCGGCGTCACCAGCGTCCCCATCGCTGTCCCCCTCCTCGACCTGTACGGCTATCCCACAATCTTTGGCCATGTTGTGCAGGATACAACAGGCCAGGAATATCCCACAGGCCTTTGAGGGGCTATACTGTAGGGCACCGCCGGAGGTGTCTAGGCATTGGAAGCGCACCTTCAGCATCCCAAACACCCGCTCAATGATGTTGCATGTGGCGGCATGTGCCTCATTGAAGCATTGCTGCGATGGGGTCGTGGGCCACCAGTAGGGTGTGAGCAGCCAGGGACGGAGTGGGTATCCACTGTCACCTGTGTGGAGATAGTGGAGGTTAGTGTCTTGTTCAGGCTCATAGTACTCCTAACCCTGTGTGCCACACCCATGGCACCTGTGGCTTACCCACCCTTGCCCCCGATTTGCCACTCTTACATGCATACTCACCCACTAGATGTCCTGTGGGGATGTCCCCACTCTTGAACTGATGACACAGTGCTGATTGGTACCATATAAATGAATCATGTGCTCCACCAATGGCACAGACATTGATGATGTGCCCACTGGCATCACACACCACCTGGCAGTTGACACTGGCATAACCCTTCTGATTCATATAAGCAGCCCCATCGGGGCCAGGTGGTGTATGAATGGCCACATGGGTGCAGTCTATCGTCCCTAGCACACCAGGCACACGTGTTACCCTATGGAACTCCTGTATGTTTGCTGTGCGCTCCGCCACGGTGCTGGGGAAATGGATGTACTCCACAGCATGTGGCAGCAGTGCGCTGAGGAATTGGGTGAGGATGCGTGACGTGGCTGACTGTGTTATGCCCGTGGTGTCCCCTGTTGGTCTCTGGAAGGTACCCGTGGTGAGCAAGCACATGCAGGCTGTTACCTTTGTCTCCACTGACAGAGCATGGCTCGGTCGTGAGGGTGCCTGCATCACATCACTGCACAGCTCACAGAGCCGCCTCAGTATTGCCCTGTTCAGGTGGTACTGGCCCACAATCTCGACATCTGAGTAGAGCTCAAAGCTGGTGCGGGCCCGGTACTGCCTGTTGGGGGCGTACCGCCGACGGGCCCTTCCACGGCCATGTCCCCCTGCATCATGCCTTCTCACCCCCTCATTACAGCTTCCATGTGGAAGCTGGCACTGTCCATGTCCCTGGCTTGTGTTCCCCCAGCTGTTGTTGCTCTGTTCCCCCCGCTGTCCTGGCTGCTACCTCCACTGCACCGGGTACACCTACTGGCCTCTGCACTCTGTGGCCCCACACACCTTCCCTTGCCCCTATTCTGTCCTGTGCTCTCCCTGGCCTGCACTCTTTCTCCCACTAGCCTGGTCTGTCTCCCTGCCTCATGTGGCTTCCCTGTAGTGTTCTTGCGCCTCTTCCTTGAGCCTTTTTATTTTGGCTCATTTCCGCTATGGCGCAATTTCCGCCTGATCCACTGTTGCGCATTGCGCAAGCCTTTGAATATCGCATTGCGCACTTTATGCATGGTTCCACTCCCTTCGGTTGCACATGCCTAATTAGCATTGCGCTGTTGCTCAGCATGTTTTCAGTGGCGCAACTGCCTCCTGCTGAATATCGCGGAATGGTGCACTTTCGGACTTGCGCTGGCGCAACCCTATTGTGCATGGTGCAACCCTTTTGAATATCCTGCCCCCTGTGTTTGTATTTTTTATTTTGTATCTTGTAATGTTTTGTATGATGTGTATTGAATCTGGACATCTGTGAAAATGAGCTTTGCTCACAGACTTTTTCAGTATAAAATAAACAAATGAAAAAAAAAAAAAAAATGTGTAACTTGAACTTCAAAAGGGAAGCAGCCGCTTTACCTAAAAAGGATTTGTGATAGTCATAAAAATGAGTACTGCCATATCGAATGGCTAGATCGACAACCAGATAAAGGTAGGAGTCCAATTTTTCATGCCTGAAAGGAAATGCCTCACAAACAATTTCACGGTAAATGGAAAAGGCAGCAACAAATTCCACAACTGTTCATTGCTATAGGAGCCATGGATCTTTAACCTTGAGTACCATGGATACATCACTTCAAGAAATGATCCTGTTTTCTATAGTTTTGTGGAATGATATAAGAAGGGTTATGAGATTAACATCTTTCTCTTCAGTAATGTTCTTCCTAACATAAACTGGAACTAAGTGAGTAGGACAAGCAGTAGTTGGAAATTGCATTTGAGAAGTAGGAGTAGTACCTGAGATGAATGGAGGTGGTATGGAGATCTAGAAACTCGTAGATGGTTTGGGTGATGTAGTTATGGTCGGCAATGAAGAGGCTAATGGACAAACGGCCTGAAGTGACACTGAAAAGGCTTCTGAAGCATGCAGGAAAACAGGAGCAAGTTGCCTTTTTGGACAGTCAGATGATCTGGATTCTAAAGTAGCAATTCTGGTGTTGAGGTTTGAAATTGAGGAGATGATTTTAAGCAATAATTTAAGTAGTTTTGAAAACTGGGAAGTAGCAGGAGGTTGATCAGGAGTTGAGGATGCAACAGGAGTGGTAGAGGGAACAGGATTGGCAGAAATAGTGCCTGTGTAAAGATGAAACAGTTCTTGCTTTTTGACAGAAGCAGAAAAGGGAACTTTTAAGGTTGTGAAGGGCAGCCACAAGTTTAAGGACTCTTTATCCATTAATAGCCTGCCTAGATTTGGGTGTGACCTTCCTCCAGATAGCTGGAGGAGCATCAGAATCTTCTTGGTCTGATGGACCAGTAGTTGCATTCTGAGGTAGATACATGGCAGCTAGAAAATAAAGAGAACAAATAAATGACCTAAAGACTCTTGGTGAAGCCTATCACAAGGGGGTAACTGCTAAGGGCGGATGACCCCCGGCGTCCCAAGTGACACTCACATAAGGGACCTAGTTCCAAGTACAGACTGAGGCTAGGCACACGGCCATGTGACTGTGCTTCATAAAAACTGTTGCACTACTGTTATGATGTTTATCCAGGAGCCCTGAACTGACTGAAAGTTATCTCATCAGTAAAGAGCAAAAAGCTCTGAACCAGCTTATGTTATAGGAGGTCGGGGGGTGAGCAACACCATCGGTACACCAGAGCTGGAAACAAGGCTTTGATGGCTGCATGACAGACACACCTGAATAGAGGACAATGGACAAGAAGAAATAAATGCCAAGAAAACCCCAGAAATTCCACTACTTCTCAGTGCAGTTTAACCCCTGCAAGGTATATAGTTTTTTAAACCAAGGATGGAAATGAGAAAGGAAAATATGGGCGAACCGGGATTTGAACTCCGGACCTCTGGTATGCCGTTCCAGCGCTCTAACCATTAAGCTACAGGCCCACTGGTTACAGCGTCTGAAGAACTTCCTATTTCACAGTCACACATTCCTTTCTCTCTAGTGTTGCTTAATTGCTACCGGAAACCAATTTAGAATTCCACTACTTCTCAGTGCAGTTTAACCCCTGCAAGGTATATAGTTTTCTGGTTGCAGATTAAGCAACACTAGAGAGAAAGGAATGTGTGACTGTGAAATAGGAAGTTCTTCAGACACTGTAACCAGTGGGCCTGTAGCTTAATGGTTAGAGCGCTGGAACGGCATACCAGAGGTCCGGAGTTCAAATCCCGGTGTGCCCACATTTTCCTTTCTCATTTCCATCCTTGGTTTAAAAAACTATATACCTTGCAGGGGTTAAACTGCACTGAGAAGTAGTGGAATTTCTAAATTGGTTTCTGGTTGCAGATTAAGCAACACTAGAGAGAAAAGAATGTGTGACTGTGAAATAGGAAGTTCTTCGGATGCTGTAACCAGTGAGCCTGTAGCTTAATGGTTAGAGCGCTGGAACGGCATACCAGAGGTCCGGAGTTCAAATCCCAGTGCGCCCACATTTTCCTTTCTCATTTCCATCCTTGGTTTAAAAAGGAAAACCCCAGGAAACCAGTGCATAGCAGGCCAGATAATATTGAAAAAGGCAGACAGTAGACATTTACCTAGAAGCCAAAAGCAACAATGGAGACAGACAACAATGGCTGCCAGCGGAGCAGAGCAACAAGGAGGCAATACAGCAAGGGAACCAAAACCACAAGAGCAAAGTGGAGGGGGACAAGGAATAGTTAAACACAGTAAGCAGGGACACAGAAGGCAGAGCAGCTGAATTGCCGAGAAAGTAGGCAAACAGCCAAGGGTGAGCAGCACAGGAGGAAAAAAGGGGGAGAGCAGAACAGAGAAGCAGAAAAGCAGTGAGCCACAAAAGAAAATGTCAGGATGGGGGCAGGGAGAAAGGGAACACAGCGGCAGAGATGCAGGGAAAATGTGGGGAACTAGGAGCACAGACAAATGGGAGCAGAAGGAGGAGGCAGGAAAACAAATAAGGGGCAAGTGGACAAGGAGAGGAATAGAGCACCATGGTAGAACTGCAAAAATCAAGGAACAATGGAGGAGGGGTGGAGCTGTGAGGATAACACCAACAGAGACAACAAAGAATCAGAAATGAAGGAGGACACAGCAACAAAGATGAGCAGAGAAGAGCAAAATAGTGAAGCAGCATAGGTGTGCCGGAGGGGGCATCCTAGTCCTGCCCCCCCTCCATTAAAAGTTGTCCTCCAACCAAATTTGAATATTTTTTTTAATTCAGGAGTTGGCCAGACTCAGTCAGGTCTAGAGTTTGGATGGGAGCGGGAGGGCATTCTGTGTGTCAGTGTACCATGTGCAGTGGGTCAGGTCCGGTAGTTGCTGCACAGGGAGGATATTGCTGGTCAATGGTGCACAGACACACACACACACATACACACACACACACACACACTCACCGTGAGAGTCAGGTCTGAGCGTGTTGAGATGATCATCATGGATGAGCAGAGCAGTCCTCCACAGAGTAAACCCAGTGGTACTGGCAGTTATGAAAACTGCAATAATTTGATCATCCTCCTAACGCAGGGCACTCCATCCATGCTGCTTACTGGACTGACTCTCAGCACCAGTGGCAGACACTTTCTGTTACTCACTGTACAAGTAGATGGCATGGAGAATTTGTGCTGTATGCATGCTATTTTATTCATTGTCCCTGTTGTGTTTAATTTAGCATTGCGACCTTTTAGACTCAGAGCAGCAAGCATTGAAAACAGAGGGGACCCTGTTCACTCTGACTGTGTTTTTATATGGGCACAACTTGTTATGTTTTTAATTTGTCCCTCAGCAGTAGCAGACTGGGTCCTCTCCCCTCTGTTTTCATTGCCTGCTGCTCTAGTGTGCTGCTGTTGTCACTTTTTTACCTGTGCTCAGATCAGAGTGGTAGCTCATAAGATAATAATCCTTTGCCTAAACTGCCTTGTTTGTCCGCTTCTTGCAATTGGGGTATGGTGCGCGGCTTGCAGGCAGTGGGCTGGCAAAAAATCCTAGGGGGTTGGTGGTGGTGGTGGAAGAAGGGAATAATTAACAAAGGGGCTAAGTGTGAGCTGGGGGATCCATTTTGCAGAGTGTGTAAGAGAAATGGAGAGTGAGAAACAATCTACTTTACAAAAGAAGCAATGCAATTTCATAAACAGGTAAATGTTTAAAACATTCTTGCAGGGAACAGTAACATCCTTATCACAGAATGTTTCATCCTGGTGGGCTGTAATGTAGCTTACTTAGCTTTAAAATGCAGGGAAATGCACCATTTACAGTAATGTTTAAAAAAATTTCCAGAGAGGCATGCCCCCAGACCCCCCTACTTGCCAAGAAACATATGGACACCAGGCCCGTGAAGACCCTACTAGACAGGAGACTGATGGATTGTGGAGGATTAAAGTAGATGGGAAGGGGGAGGAGTCTGATGGCCCCAACATTGAACTGCAGGATAAAGCTTTAAATTCTTGGTTAGAATTTCTTGAGAAACAAGTCAGGAGCCACAATATAAGATTATTGGGAGTACCAGCGGAAGCTGAGGGGATCATCTCCTCTTGTTCCATAGAAACTGGTCGACAAAAGCATTGGGGATGGGAGAGAATTTTAAACCTCTCCAAATCCAGACGGCACAAAAATTAGCCCCATAGGAAGCATACCAGAGTCAGATTCCCCACAAGCTATCCTGCTTCTGATGGTGGGGATTGGGGAAAAGGACTGGATTTTGGCACTCAGTAAGCAGAAGAGACCAGTGCTGTCAAATGGACAAACTATATTCTTTTTTCCCCTGGCATTAGCTATGCCACCTGCCAGAGGCGGAAAAGATTTGAGGTGATATGCACCATACTACAGGAGACCAAAGTACAAAACACAATAGTGTCCTGCTAAGTTAAGAATCATTCACCAAGGAATGGTCTACATATTTTCTGGCCCTACAGATGCTGGATATTGGGTCCAAAAACTGAAGAAACCAAGGAGAGAGACCAGAAGAAAAAATTACTTACCATAGCAATGTTGTTTCTTCTGGGGAATTTCTCATTATGCTTAACATCTTGCATTTCAGTCTGGAAGGTTAAAGTGCCCCAGAGCATGTGTATGGAATTTGGAACAAAATTCAAACTCTGCCCAGTAGGTGTCATTGCATTCCACAGCCTAACATCAGATCCTTTCATAGCCTCACCCAAGGAGACCCCTCCCAGTCTACTAACTTATCTATAGCTAAAACAACATTAAAGGATGGCCCAGAGGACCCAATATTAGAGATCAACAAAGTCAGTAGAACAAATTAATTTTGTGATTTGTGAATGAACATCAACTGAAACTCAGGCAATTAAGAGGAATAGGAACTGATTACTGTGGAACCTTTTCCTGGTTCTGGAAGGGGAGGTAGGGTGGGAGATTTAAGCATAATGATGGATTCCCTGGAAGAAACAACATTACAATTTTAAGTAATTTTTTCTTCAAAACCCCAGGAATCCCTCATTATGCTTAATTATTGCAGACTACAAAGCAGTACTTTGGGAGGCTGGGTACAGAACCTATTTGGGGAAAAGGTTCTGCAGTACAGCAGTGCCAAACCTGGCAACCTTTCTGGACTGTGCATCCAGGCAATAGAGCTTTGTAAAGGTGTGAACTTTTTTCCATGTAGCTGCTTTACCAATTTCCCGCAAGGGAATATTTCTAGCTGCAGCGGTGCCATGAATGGAGTGTGCCCTGAGAACCTGAGGTGGCTATTTGCCAACTGTAGGGTAACAGAATTGGATGTAGGCAATGATCTAATGAACTATAGTCCTCTTAGAGGTAGGGTTGTCCTTTCCTGCTTCCCTATATGTGAGTAACAACTGAATATGGGAAGACACATGGTCTTTAGTACGTTCCAGGAAGTGTATCAGAGACCTCTTAATGTTGTGTAGCCTTTGCCCACCAGTGCTGGACCTCTCTGTAAAGAACAGAGGAAAGGTGATAGATTAGCTCAGGTGAAAACTCAGACACCACCCTGAGAAGGAATTGTCTATTAGTCCTAAGGACTACCTTATCCCTATTGAAAGTGAAGTAGTTAGGGTCAGTATAGAGGGCTTGTATCTCACACGCCATTCTGGACAAAGTGATGGCTACCAGGAAGACTGACTCCCAGGTGACATACTTGGAATCTATAGAGGCCATAGGCTCAAAAGGAGATTCCATAAGCTTGGCTAAACAGATGTTCAGATCCCAAGGAGGAACAGGTTCCCTAACAGGAGAATAAAGATGTGGGAGGCCCTTAAAGAACTGCTTGAAAATGGGGTGAGCAGCCACTGTTTTCTGCTTGCCTGCAGATGTATAAGTAGAAATAGCAGTGAAGTGAACCCTTAGGGTGGCAGAGCCAAGGACTAAGGTTTGCAGATGCAAGAGGTAGTACACAGTGTGGGAAGATCTGCCTAGAAAGGATAGACCTACTTAGGGACACACCATTGGGAAAAAAATTCCCCTTTGGAAGCATATGTTTTCCTAGTAGCAGGTTTCCTGGACACTTTAAGGACCTGGAGAACTTGGTCCAAAAAAAATGAAAATCAGAGTACTGAAACTTCTCAAGAACCAGTCTTTGAGGAGTAGAGACTTGAGATTTCAAAAGGTTACTCTGCCCTGGGACGTGGTTAGTAGATTGCATCTCAGGGGGAGATGGATGGCTGTTCGGTGGACAGGCCCAGGTGTAGACAGTACCGTGGCTTTCTGGCCCAATCTGCAGCTATTGGGATTATGGTTACAGGCTGACTCTAGAGTTTTAAAAGAACTTGAAAACAGCAGAGGAAATGGAGGGAAAGTGTTCTGAAAATTTCTGTGGCCACCCCGTGCGCATCCCAACTGTGAATCGTGTGGGCGGCGCATGGCGCAACTGGAGATGCCCCAGCACAACTATGAGCCTGCTACACTGTGTCCTCCTCCACCCCTTCCTCCTCCTCCTTGTCCTCCCTGGAATTGTTGCCCTCCACATCCCGGACAGCTATTCCACGGTCCATGGCCATGTTGTGTAGTATACAACAGGCCAGAAATATGCCACAGGCTTTCTCTGGGCTATACGGTAGAGCACCACCTGACCTATCCAGACACCGGAAGCACATCTTCAGCATCCTGAAGATGCACTCGATGATGGCATGCATGGCAATGTGTGCCTCATTGTACCACTCCTCCGCCTCTGTTCTGGGTCTTCTGAAGGGGGTCAGTAGCCAGGGTCAGAGTGGGTATGCAGCATCCCCTGTGGGGAGCAAGGGAGGCTGTTAGTCCACTGCTTAGATGTGCAACATGACCTACCCCCCAGCACCATGGCGCACTGCTGTGTGTTCCATGGGTACACCACTGACCGTGTTTCTGCCGTCGCTGCCATCCCACTCTCCCCATCTGCAATGGGGTGGCCCCTGCTGCATGGGTCTGCCCCTGGCTGCCCACTCCTTGACCTTCCACACATGCTCCAGCCCCCATTATCTGCCCCAGTGTGCTTGGCAACCACACATGCCTGTCTGCGTGTGGTGCACTCTACCCTGCCACACGTGCCTGCTGTGGCACAGCGCCCCACCTTCCATGCATATTTGTTGTGCTGCACTGTCCCACTATGTGCACCACTGCAGCACTGATACCCACTCCAGTGTCCCACATATGCTGTCCCCTCTGTGCATTGTGTGTTTTGCTACTTGCACACCTGCTCCCTCCCATCCTGTCCTGTTCCCCTGCAGGTCAGCATGTCCCACCCACCTACTAGATGTCTTCTCGGTATGTCCCCAGACTCAGACTTGTGGCAGAGGGTGGACTGGTGCCATACGAAGGCATCATGTGTGCTCCCAGGG
The DNA here is from genome assembly GCA_016271365.2 of Neoceratodus forsteri. Lineage (NCBI taxonomy): Eukaryota > Metazoa > Chordata > Ceratodontiformes > Ceratodontidae > Neoceratodus > Neoceratodus forsteri. Next base: position 680,999,164 of record CM057453.1, on the reverse strand, counting down.
TGGGTGGTGCAGAGATTGCTGATGCGCCCAGTGGCATTGCTCACCACCTGGCAGTTTACAGAGTGGTAGCCCTTGTGGTTGATGTATGTCACACCATCCTCACCAGGTTGTAGTAGTAGTAGTAGTAGTGGTAAAACTTTTCATTTCATTATGAACTGGATAGCTCATGTGAGTAAAAACTCATTTTCATTGAGGTCCATTGTACAAAATTTCCAGGTATAGTTACAATAATCATCTTTACAGTACACCAAAAAACATCACATTATATAACAACAAGGTAGGGCATACAGTGTATAAACATACAAAGAATAGACATGATAATTTAATAAATAATGTCTCCTATAACATAACCCCTTGTGGTGCGCGGATTGCCACATGATGCAGTCAATGACCCCTATGACACCTGGCATGCATGCTACCCTGTGGAACTGCTGCATGGCTTCTGTCTGCTCTGCCTGTGTGCTTGGGAAATGGATGTACTCTGAAGCATGTGGGAGCAGTGTTGTGAGGAATTGTATGAGGAGATGGGACGTGGATGCCTTGGAGATGCCTATGGTGTCACCAGCTGGCCTCTGGAAGGTTCCCATGGCTAGCAAGCACATGCCAGTTGTTACCTTGGTCTCCACAGATATGGCGTGACCTCTTCCAGTGGGTGCCTGCATTTCATTATGGCACGTCTCACAGAGCTGCCTCTGAATGGCCCTGTTCAGGCGGTATCAGTCAACTGTTTCTGTGTCTGTCAGCTGTTTGAATGTCAGTCTGGCAAGATACCGCTGCAGGGCTGGCCGCCTACGGTGCCTTCTGCCTCCATGTTGCTGGTCCACCCATCTCCTCATCCCCATTATCATGCCCACCACTAGGAATGGTGCACCATCCATTGTTGGCTTTCAGCTGCCTGTCTCCTCCTACTTGCTCCTGCTTTCCTGCTGTTGGCCTGCTTGGGGCTTGCACTTGAGTCTGCTTCTTTTATACTTATCTCCCCTGGTGCATTTGGGACTTGTGCCATGGATGCTCCATGACTGCGCATTCATTTTGCACTGCGAATGACTCTGCGCTGTGTATGCAGGTGCACGCCTCCTTGAATTGGGCCACATATCATTGCATTGCATCTCTGGCGCATCTTGTTTGGTGCGGTGCATCTAGCTTGCGCTGGGGCAACTGCGATGTCTGTAGATGACTCCATGGCACAATTCTGAGTTGTGCCAGTACATCTCATTTGCACCCAGTGCATCTCTTTTGTGACTCCTGCCCACTGTGTTTACGTTGGACCTCTAAAATATCCTTTTCTAGTTTTTTCCAGTCTTTCCTTCTTTATTTTATTTCTAACTATTGATCTTGTAATTGAAAGTCCTCTGATTACTGCTTTATAAGCATCCTAAATAATTCTAAATGAAATTTCTTCATATATATTTGATTCAAAATAATTTTGAGTTTCTTTTCCAATTTTTTTCTAAAAATAACAGATCCTTTAATAATAAAGGGTCCATGCACCAAGAATGGTGGGGGTGGCATCCCTGGATGCCAAGACCAAGCACAGAGGTGCATGATCTGTTAATAATACAGGTTCATAATTTATTTCCTGCACATCCTGCAAAAGAGAGCATGAACCCAGAATCATGTCTATTCCAGTGTATGTTTTAAATCTAGATGGATAATATGAGAATTCCTTGCTCTTAAAATGCATATTTCTCCAAAGATCCATAATTACTAGGTCCTTCATTCTATTAATTAAGAACATTGTTTCTTTTTTATTAAGCCTTGTGATTCCTGCTGTTGAATCTAATTTAGGATTAAATACCATGTTAAAATCCTCCACTATTATATAAGGCTGTGAGAATTCTGTTACAGCTAAAAAGAAGTCAGGTTGCATTGCCATAGCATTACAGGGTGGAATATAAATGGATGCAATTGTTTTAATTGCAGCATGATATTTTATTGAAATAATAATAAATCTTCCTTCTTTATCTATTTGGGAACTTAACAAATCCAATTTTAAACCTTTACGTATCGATATAGCGGTGCCCCTAGATTTAAAAGTATAGAATGAATGTATTGTTTTACCTCTCCATATCTTATCTTAATTTTCTGCTTCTTTAATAGTTAAATGTGTCTCTTGGAGACATATTATATCTGGGTTTTTTTTGTTTCACATAACTTAGTATTTTCTTTCTATCAGATTACTAAATCCATTTATGTTCCATGCTACAATTCTTAACTGTTCTTGCATTATTTATTATTAATAATAGCATCCCTTAATTATCTCATCCCCTTATATATCCCATGTATTCTTTTTATTCCCCAAATACTCATATTACCTTTTTTTAAGTGAATAAATATTTCCCTTAACTCTTTCCGTCCAACCCCCTTGAGTATCCCACTAACTCAATTTGGAATGCTCAGTTGGGATCTCCGGAAAAGGTTCCAGAAAGCCCAACACCTAACACGACTTATTTAGAAGCAGCACCTTGTCCTCTTCCTAGCAAGAGGAGAGAAAAATCCTACATAGCTGGCTCCTTCCCTTGTTCACATTGCTTTAACACATTTTTGGAAAAAAAAAAGAAGAGTCAATTGTAATATTCAACAGTAACTCTGATTCTTCATGTATCATTTACTTCCACAGCTTTTAGGCTCCCTAACAAATCTAGATCTTCCTGATCTGCTTCAGTTACTTTGCTAGTCCCTGGCTGAGATTCTTGAACACGTTCCATGGTTGAAGAGTCCTGATATTGTAAATTTCAACTTGTGGAAGGTCCAGTATCCAAATCTTCGTTATATTTTTCTTGAGATTGAGTGACCAATTTTGGTACTATTTCTAAAGTAGACTTGTTAGACTTTGTTTGGTTTCTGTCCACCTGTAGATCCCACATTTTTTCCACATATTCCTCTGCATCTTTATATTATCAACAATTTTAAAGTGGCCTTGATGAAAGATTTTTAAACTATGAGGTAGTAGATGTTGAAATTTTATATTGTTCTTCCATAGTAGTGTTTTAAGGGGGTTGAATATTTTCCTTTTCTTTTGTAAATGTCAGGGTCTAAATCTGGAAAGACCAGTATTTGTTGTTTGTTGTTATATAGTCCATTTCTTCTTGCGAAACTAAACACTTTTTCTCTATCTTGAAATCTTAAGATGCGAGCATAAATTACTCTTGGATATTTTTGAGCAGCATTTGAGATTTTTGCTGGTGTTCTATGTGCACTGTCAATTTCAATCTTATCACCCCCTAGAGTTTCTGATAACCACTGTTCCAGAAACTTTACAATATTTTGACCTTCACTTTTTTCAGGTATATTCAATAACTTTAAATTATTCCGTTGTGCTCTCCACTCTAGATCTGCTACTTTATATTTAATATCTCAAAGATCTTTATTATGAGTTGTACATTTTTCTTCTAATTGTGGTATAAAATCTTCAATGTCAGAAACTCTATTTTCAAGTTCTGTAATTCTGTCATGTATTTTGTTTAATTTCAAGCCTAGTGTCTTTTACTTCTTTGTTAATTTGTTCCATCTTTCCTCCCATGACCTTAAAATCATTTTTTATTTCAACATGTACTTGTTTCAGATATTCAAAAATCTCATTATTTTGTTGTTGGTTAAATATATTGTCAGGTTCTGTATCTGGAAGCCTTTGTACAAAGGAGAAGGTAAAACTTTCAGGAATCTGTAGTTTGTTTTAATTTTCCCCTTGAACTAACTCTTGAGCATTTATGTCTTCAATAATTTCAAAGTTTACTTCTTCTTGTTGGTGTTTAAGGTCTTTTCTTTGATCCTTTGTTTTAGAACCCATTTCCATTTTTTTTTATTTTTGTGCACTGTTTATATCTTGCATTTGATTTGCTCCCTCTTTTTCTTCCAACTCTCTTTTTTTACATGTGTAACTCTTCTTCTTGGTCTGAATCTGAAACTTCCAAATTAGTTTTCCTATTTTTAAGTGTACTTCTTGTTTTAGTTTTAACAGATTTATTTTTGCTTAGGTCTGCTGGCAAATCCACTTTATTTTTCTGATTTTAATTGGGAGCTTTTCTAAAGTATTCTTTAAAGTCTCTTAAATCCTTTTTATTCATCGCTTTCAAAGAAAATTACAACTTATTATATTGTACAGACCTTATATTCATATACAACTTACAGAGCTACTGAAGAGCTACAGCATGTTGCCCACATGTAAATGGCAGTGGCACCCACTGTTCTCCCTCAAAGATTGTTCTTAGTTCTAATTATTGCTGAGGAGATAATTCAACCCCCCTCCCCATCCACTGTTGAGAGGAGGTATAGTTGTATAGATTGGTTCTGTATGCAGGCAGTAAATCTGTCTCCCCAAATATGCATTCAAATAGTGTATGTCTTACAGAGCTGCTGTATTTTTCATTCCCAGCATGTTGCTCACACATTAGAACTAATTAATCTTCTTCACAAAGATGTCTTAGAAAGCTGCCAAAAAGCTTCAGCATGTCACTCACTCATAAACCAATAACAATAACTGTTCTCCCCTTGTATGCACCAGGGAAGTTGTTATAGGTTCTTATTGATTGCTGAGGGGATAGTTTAGAAACTCCCCTCCCCCTTTTTGTTACTGAGAGGGGGAATAATTATGAAGAGTCTAGATTAGTTAAATGGTGGTGGGATCAATTTTTGTAATCTTTTGAAGAACTTTTATAAAGCTATAAAGGCTAAATCTCTTCTCCCTTTTTTCCCTCCCTCTTTCTTCTTCTTTTCCCTCTCTTTTTATACCTTTTTTCTTTTTTTCCCTCCTTCCTACTTCTTTCACTCTTGGATAAACACAGTCTTTGCAAGGGTTTTATGCTTGAAATATATTAGTCAATCATACCGTTGAAACAATTGTCCAAGCAATATGAAATTTATATGTAGCCATTATTTTCAGGCAAGGATGCTAAATGCAGTAAAGGACAGTTTTAATCATGTAGTGAGAAGAGTCAGAACCTCAGCTCCAGGCCTTGCGTCAAAAAACTGTCCTTCCCTTCCCTCCCCTTCCCTCTGGATGCCAAAACTTTTCAACTAGTTTTAAAGGATTAGGGGAGATGCATATATAGAAGATTCTTTTTCTGGGTGATTTTATCAGCTTTATAAGCTTTTTTCCTGCAGCTTACAGGGCAGCTTTAAATTGCTTAGTAAATATCCCCATCTAATGAAAAACAGTTTTTCCTTTTAGAAGGTTTAATCTCACCCCATTCCTGGAAAGAAAGGAAGGAATAGGGACCTTTTCAAAATGTCCTCCTTATCACCATACTGCTGCATTTCCCTCTTCCTTTACTGTGTTCTTTTAAGTATCTGCCATTCATCGCCGGTGTACATTGTCTCTCTCTCTTTATGCTCTGGTAATTTAACTCAAACGCTTATCCGCTGTTCGCTTGTCAAAAGAAATAATGTGCGAGTAAACTTCAGCGTGGACCAGCACAGGGCAAAAACTTAAATTTCCTGTGCAGTTCCATGTGGCAACCCACACGGCCGCAATAGCACGCCGCCCGGGCAAATGCAAACACCAAGCCCCGTCAATCCGCCCCCCAGAACACAGAAGAAAACAGACGACTCTCCAGCGGAAAAAATCCATCATTCAGTTCCAACGACTCTCACCCGAGGTAAATGGTACAGAAAATGGTACTTGTGATAAATCATGAGGGAAGGTATACCAGATGCCATCTTTCCTCCTTGTGCTTCTCCTCAACCTCTGTGCGCCATCTTGTTCCACCCCCTACCCCACAGAGCTGATAGTTTATTCCATGATTCCAGGACCTTTTCTGTAAAATAGTGTTTCCTAAGCTCCCTCTTGAAGCCTCCCCCCCCAACTTCCATTCGCGATTGACCAACAGGCACCCTATTAGTCGATCGATCGCTTTGATATAATAAAATCCCAACACTAAAGAGTATAAATATATTAGAAAATACCAGCCCTATAGAACTGAATGGGGTGCGCTCACAAAGCCTTTGTTTTGTGACATCACAAAACATTGCTGTGTGGACCGACGTGGGGGTGTGTTTTTCTAACTGGGAAGTCAGTCTTTTTTTTGGCAGCATTATGATTTCAAAAATTATGAGGGATATAGCTTTGTGAACTGATGGACTTTTTCTGCCAAACATCAGTAGCTTGATTCCAGTCAGGTAAGGAATCGAATGGGCTGGGGCAGGCAGCTACTAGGAAGCTGCTCTTTAACATTGGGCATATTCAGGTCACCTACCATCACTATATCTCCTTTTTGTGCTGCACTCCTGACCTCCTCTAGGAGCTCCTCATCCCTGCTTTCTGCCTGTCCTGGAGGCCAGTATACCACTCCTATGTGGATCCTCTCCCTTTTTGCTGAGCTGAGTAGCATTCACAGGGATTCCACACCCTCTTTTTTGATGCTATCTACTGTGATGGCCTTTATCCCATCCTTTCCATATAACACTACCCCTCCCCCCTCTGCCCTCGCCTCTATCCTGTCTGACGAGGGCATAGTCCGGGACTGAATGGTCCCATTCATTTTTCCCTTAGGTCCAAGTCTCTGTGATGGCCACCAGGTCCACTCAGGAATCTGCCATCATTGCCTGCATGTCACTTATTTTGTTCCCCATTCTTCTGGCATTGATGCATACTCCTTTCCAAAGTCTGGTACCCCTTCGGTTATTCACAGCTATTAGTTCTGCACTTGAGCCAGCGGCTGTGTGGCCCTTTGTCCAGTTCCTGATAGTTTCCAACTGTTTCCTACATGACTTCTTGGGTCATGGGAGAGAAGTTTCTGCTTGTGAGGGAGTGACATCTAAGATGCTGTCAGAAGTGTGCTTTCAAATGGGTTCCCTAATGTTAGCCTCCCCTTACCTAGTCTAAATGGTCGCGGTGAGCATCGAATTTCTGCCCAAGCATGCTCATTCCTTCCTTATGTAACTCTGGCACCATTATACCAAGGGGTACTATCCCTGCCTCTATCCCTTCTAACAGGTTGAGGGGTATGGGTTTGTAAGTACTTAGTATGGGGGAGCCCCTATCAGTAGTGGTGCTACAATTATGGTGCCTCCACCCAGTGTAATTATGTGGGTAACTATCACAGTAGGTACAGCCCTCTGGGAAGCTAATACCACCCACAATCCCTCCTGGTGAACTTTTACAAAAACCTGGACAGTTGCAGTATTTAACAATTGGAATACCAAACAGTTTGACCATTAATGATATGCTTACACTCAGCCCACTTACCCATAGTGTCTGTATCTCTGGCTTGCACCTGGTACTCCCCCTGTAATAGACAGTTTCAAGGCAAGCATGCACTGTAACAGCACTTAGCATGTATTCTATCACTGTAACCCAAGTAATAATATAACTACAAAAGAACCCCAGAGCAAATGCTATGAGGCATGGGTTATCCTGGAGGATATTGGTCTTATAGCCAAATTTTAAAGAAAACACAATTGCACATACCCCAATAATGCAAAGCATCATGGGAAACATATGCAAATCCCCATGAGAGAATTTGGACTGGCTCAACTTTAAGCAGAATTGCATGGTGCCGGAAGGTCTCACAGTGTAATCAGCAAAGGCTAAGAACAGCAGACACATACATGTGTTTCATTCTCATCAGTGTGCCATATCTGTGTCTTAGCCCAGGGAGAGAGAGCCAGCCACCCCTTTAGGGGGTCCCAAGTAATAATATGCTCATACACAGTCATGACATGAAACACTCAGGTGGTTTGTTTGGGGAAATGACAGGGGAGGGCCAGAATCAAACGAGCTGGTCAGCTTGAGCATTTAGCTTAAATAACCTGTAACTACAGTTTGTCATGCACTGGGTACCCAGAATGATTAGGTAGGCAGGCCTGCTCGATGCCCAGGGCGGCCGGTGTTGCAGCTGTAGTTGGGGCCCTTGGGGGAAAAAGAACAGATTAGCAGAAACCGCATTAACTCTACTTTCAATTGTAATCTGAGCCAGATGGCTCAGTCCACTGAAACCATTGCAATTTAGCTGAATGCAATCAGATGGTACCACAAACATTTTTACACTTGTTGCAGAGAGCTACCCTGAGATTACTCACTGTACCCAGACTGGGGATTGAAGGTTGATGTCTTCACAGCTTTTCCCACAGGTGACTGCAACCTCTCTTCATGGCCTTTCCCTAAGGTGGCCGCAACCTGCGATGGATAGCAGAATGGGGTGCTTCCCCAGAGGCAGTCTCTCACCGAGCTGACAGGCGAGGTGGCTCTGGAACAGTCTGCATGGGCTCAAGATGGCATGAGCCCAGGTGAAACACACTTGATGGTTGCAAGAACAGTAACTGTGCTGGTGAAATCTCCAGCTGGTGCTTGGCAAAGTTCTCAGGTCTCTCGTACGACTCCTGAATTGAGACAGGAATCCCTGGATCAGCTTTCCCACCCACGAGGTAGGCCACAACTGTTTGGCTGAAGAAACAGCAAACTCTCTTTTCAAATGGTTTCTGGCCAGTTCGTATCTCAGCAGCTTGCTGAAGAATCTTTTCTGGTCTGCTGGCAGGCAGTTCCAAGTTCCGATCACCCTTTGGACTGGAGGATTTCTCACTGGAGGCAATGCAGGCCTTACCCTGTGAAAAGGCAGCACAGAGCCACACAGGCTCCTCTCTCCTCAAAGTCTTGAGCTGAAGTCCCAACTGACAAAAAACAGTTAAGGGCTAAGTCCAGTTTTCCAACTATCCCATTGGCTGTCAAAACTGTCAATCACAGTTCCAGGTTTCTGATTGGCTGGAGCTTTGCCACCAGGAATTTGTCCCTGATTATCATCCACAAGCCACTGATGCAGTCCCAGGAGCATCTTTGTTAAACCCAGGCTCATGATAGGCTAAGAGACCCCCAAAATGGTGGCTGTAGTAAAAGTTTTGGTGCAGTCCCAATAGTTCCCCACTTTGTAAGTTCTGGTGCACCAGGACAAAACTCATTTATGTACATTTTCCCCATGGCCACATAGCCCCAGCTGTGTCCTTTCACATAAGCCCACTTATTTACACTTGTGCCGCCTACTTTTGCTGTCACTGCTGCCATAACACTGTACCCCTAGGCAGCAGGCAGCACCTTATTAATATTCATTAGGGGCTCTTGCATATTTATAAGCTCCGTATTTTAGCCCCAAGTCAGACTCTTTAATTTTGTCCCCAGTGGCTTCTCCGCTTCAGCATTCAGGTCACCAGTCTCCAATGAACTGAGGAGGGGCACCAGGACTTGAAAATTATTTGTCAGTCGACCTCAAACTTAGTGGTCGGCACACCAAAGGTGCCACTTGCACTAGCTCAATCCCCACGTGCACCGCAGTGCACTTGCAACAGCAGGAGACTGCCGTTCAATGTTAAAGCCCAAACTGGGCTAAAATAACATAATGGGCTGTTGGGAGGAAACCAGGGGCACCAGGGAGACTCGAGTTGGCAGCAGTGAAGAGAGGATGCCAGGGCAACAGGAGGAAACAAGATCGTGGGACACTATGTGGTGCCCCCGGGGTTACATTTTAAACTCTCTACTAGTATCTGCAGCTTTGCTGACTGAACTGGGTAGGCTGGAACCATACCATGCACATGAATGGAACATGCACAACTTTTATTGCTGCCGTCTGTCATCAACTATCGTCTCTTGACTCTCCATAGTCCATATTCAATTTGGTATGTTATCTGCTTCTGTGACCGTTTTTTTTTTTCAATCCTGTTTTTCTCGTTTCTCACCTCTGCTTGTCCAATTCTGCTGCCCATAACCTACCTTTTCTGGAACTTAACTCTGGAACATCCGTGGTAGGTGGGTGCCAGTTTGGTAGTGTAGGGCCTCCCAAGGGAGTTTTCAACCTGTTTTTTCTCCCGCTGATGCAAGATTACATATTGGCACTTGGAGCAATATTACTGTCTACTGGTGTCACTCCCCCAGTGAGTGCCTCTGCTATGTTACCTCCCTGTTTCAGCCAAGCTGCAGCCACACAGCAGAGCACAAGATCCTCCTTGCTGAAGGAGAAGAGCTGTCCTTGTGATGCTCAGTCTTCCTTCCTTAGAAACAATTTCATTGAAGAATAACAATGAGGCACTCCAGCCATTGGACTACTTTGTTCATTTAATCTTGAGGGCATGAAGCACTTGGCATCCCTTTATACTTTGTTACACAGCTAGGGCTAGATTAATGGATATTATGCACTGGACAGGAACAATCGTGAAAGCTGACTGGCCGACAGCACTCTATGCTCATACTAAGTTATATTCCATCTTAAAGAATGGGTAAAAACAAGAGTTCTGAGCAGATCCTGTTTGCAAACAGTGATATCCTTCATCGGTGGCAAACCTGACAGTGCAAACTACAGTGATTCAACTCTCAAGACAGCCAACAGTCCTGAGAAACTAATTGAATTGGCCCATGCACAGCCGGCAACAAAATGGCACCACAACCCTTTCAAGAGCACTGCCAGAATGGCAGCACAGAAAGACAGTGGTTCTGTGCCTACAGAAAGAAGCAAACACCTACCTTTCTTTCTGAATGAAGAAATCCTCTGGCAATTCTCCTCTGCACCACTCCAAAGGCACAAAAACACTCCCACTGCAATCTATGGCCACTGACCTCCACTGAAGCCACTCCCCAGCTTGAAGGACCTCCAACTCCCAGCTCCCCCACGGACAAACCCGCACAAGAAGAGACTCCTGTTAACAAAAATTAAAAAAAAGTGAGTTCCTGCACTGTCTGCAAACAGGAACCCTGCATGGTAATGTGCAATTTAACTTCTACAAAGGCAATTTAAGTGACAGTAACCACTAATCACTTGCATTCAGTGGCTGCATTACCAAATGGTTAGTTACCAAACACAAAGAAGCATATGTTTGCCTTGTGCCTCACAATGCACTCGAGTCATGCCAGTATCCTATGCTAAAGCATGCCATGTTGTGTATTATTGCTTAATCATGAAATGGGTTGAAAAAAATCTAAAAACCTGATTGGCTGAGGACCTAAGAACCTCATGCAGATATCACAGCACACCAGCACAGGAATAAGTTCTGAATCCTCTTTACATCCTGTTCAGCCTTTGTGATATCACTCTTGCTGCCGCCAACCAACCAGCTGCTCACTCACAAACCTGTTCTGAAAAGAAACTAAAATGCTCAGATAACAAATAGCTGCTGTGGTGTGCTTATTTCAGATCCCCTGATGAGCCCCACTACCTCTTCATTCTGCCAGAATTTCAGTTGCTCATTTTGAATAGTCTCTTCCCGCCTACCTGGGTGGTCTCAGTTCCTGATGCTGCCAGCTGTGTCCGCTCCTGCTACTACGACATCCTGGTCATTCTCCACTCCTCACATGAGTGTTGCTGCAGACCTGACACAAGGTCTTTATGGGGATCACCAGACTGCTGCCGGCTGTGACTCTCGCATCACTATTTTCAATGCGACTGTCTCGCTCTGTCTTTACTAACAGCTGCTGCTCACTTGCTGTCTCTCTCATCACTCAGCGCAGCGTCTCAGTCAAACTGTCTTTCTAAATTAAACTGTGCTCATTCTTGAGCCAGCATTCAATAAACTGGCCACAATACGTAAAAGAAAAATTTATAAATGTAAAAATCCAGTCCTCACTAATGGAGGGCGGTAACTTGGAACCTTGAATCCACAGAATATAGCAATCTCCTGACTCTTCTCAGAGCTGCTGCCTGTACTTTGCCATACATTTGTTAATAGACTCTTGGTGCCACCTAATGGATTATAAGCAGCACTACAAGCAGAAATTTGACTTTTTTCCATCTTGATAATTTTATCCTTTTTTTTTCAAAAATTTACAAGAAATCATCTTTTTTTTTTAATATATATATATTTTTCCACTTCACGACTGACTCATTTCATATTCGCAATAAGGTACTCCAGGGTGTGTTTTGTAATGGGATAATGTCACATTTCGTGTGGAGGAAGCACTCAGCCTTCGGCCTTATGCCTCAACCCACTGGAGGTGTGCTTTTTCCCAGCACAGCGCACACCCTGGAGTGCCTTACTGCTTATGTAATCCAACTCTTGGTCATGCCTTAGTGCATAAAAATATTAAAACTGATAAAAGCAATAAAACAGAAATTAAGATGGGCGTCACAGGTTGATGACAATGATGATGATTGTGATGATGAATACAATTAATTTTTAGCCAAGATCATACAGATTAGAGATTATCCCTGTTTTCAGCCATTGTCCAGTATGTATTGAGGGTTTTCACAACACTGTGTGTGTGTGTGGGGGGGGGGGGACAGGTGACAACACCACCAGCCCATGACCATATAAATCTAGCCCTGCTTGTCTCTATGCTCTTTGGAGGGTTTGGGGCCATATGAGGATTGAGCAACCCTACCTACCCATATGAGGGCTACACTATGGTACATATTGGATTCTCGACAGATATTTTGGGGATTCTGGCGAGGACTGAGACCATGGCTCTAATCTTCTTGGACCCACCAACTTTGGAGCAGATACAATAGCTGTTCTCATGGGGACAAATGCCAGTATGGAAAGGGAAAGGGGAAATTGTTTAACCAGAAAAGGCACACTAAGCTGGAGCTTGTTTCCAGGTGCGACCTGGGAGCACAAGGGAGTTAAGTGACTTGCTCAAGGTCACACAGTATGTAAGTGGAGGCTGATGGGATTTAAACCCAGGTCTCTATGCTATACTGCCTCCAAGGGAAATTCTAAGTATGTTTCGAAGTATGTTTGAGAGATTGGCTCAGTTGTGTTGCAAGAGTGAATGACAACAATAACTCGAGAGTATCCAAACATACTGTAATAGACAGCATCAGCCCGAGTCTCTGACTACCGGGTCTGTAACACAGTCAACAGCCAGTAATGATGCTAAAAAATGAAGTATTCCTGTCCAGACAATTCCTTTATTTGTACAACTCAAACAGCAAATGGTGCCCCAGACTCTGATTAGTTCTGAAATGCCATGCATATGCAAATCACCCCCACTCAAGATTGGACCGCCTGACATGTTTCACATGTTTCACACACTCAGTGCTTTTTCAGAGGCATTTGATTTGTATAAATCCCACTTCTCCTGCCAACTACAGACCTATTTCTCTGCTCCCTTTCCTAGCTAAATTACAGGAGCACATAGTCCTCTCTCAACTCACTGCCTTTCTCTCAGAATCCTCCTTAATCACATAGAAACATAGAAGTTGACGGCAGATAAGGACCGCAAGGCCCATCCAGTCTGCCCTTTCCTTTTTCTACCTTATAAATGTGCCATCGGCCTTTGCTCTGTCAGTGGCCTATCTATTCATACTCATTTGTATTGCACCCTTATGCCTATCCCATGCCTGTCTGAAGCCCTGCACTGTATTCATAGCCACCACTTCTTGTAGTAAGCCATTCCATGCATCCACCACCCTTTCTGTGAAAAAGAATTCCTCACATTCCCCTTAATCGCCCCTCTAATCTCATGCTGTGTCCTCTTGTCCTGCTATTTTCTTATATTTAAACATGTTAGACTCTTTCACCTTGTTAATGCCCTTAAGGTGTTTGAATGCCTCGATCATAACACCTCTCTCCCTCCTTTGCTCAAGGGTATACATATTGAGTTCTGTTAATTTGTCCTCATATGTCTTCTGATGCAGTCCCTGCACCATTTTGGTTGCCCTTCTCTGGACTGCCTCAATTTGGTTAATGTCCTTGTGAAGGTGTGGCCTCCAATACTGCATGCAGTACTCCAGATGGGGCCTAACCAGTGTCTTGTAAAGAGTGATTATTACCTCCCTCTTACGACTTGTGATACCCTACTAATACACCCTAACACCCCTAGCTCTTACTCTACTGCTTTAGAGGTCTGTTGATGATTTCAGGTCATCAGTGATGGTGATGCCAAGTCTCTTTCTTCCTTTGTGACTGCTAGCAACTCCTCCCAGCCTATAGGTGGCTTCAGGGTTTCTCTTCCCTATGTGCATGATTTTGCACTTCTTTGCATTAAATCCCAGTTGCCACCCTTCTGACCATTTTGCTAGTTTATCCAGATCTCTTCTCATTCTGCCCACACCATCTGGATCATCTGCTCTGTTGCAGATCTTGGTGTCATCTGCAAACAGACAAGCCTTACCCTCTAGTCCATCTGCAATGTCCCTGATGAAGATATTGAAGAGGACTGGCCCCAGGACTGATCCCTGAGGTACCCCACTTGTGACTTTCATCTCTTCTGACTGTATACCATTTACCACCACTCTCTGTTTTCTGCCTGTCAACCAGTTTGCCACCCAGTTGACCAACTTCTGACCCACCCAGCCTACCCAGCTTATTTATCAATCTTCTATGTGGAACAGTGTCAAAGCTTTGCTGAAGTCAAGGTAGGCGACATCAACTGCTCCCCTCGTCCACCACTCTGGTTACCCAGTCAAAGAAATCTATGAGATTAGTTTGACAGGACCTTCCTTTGTAAACCCATGCTGTCTTGGATCCCTGTCCCTATGGATTCCAGGTGTTGCACTATCCTTTCCTTAAGGAGTGCTTCCATAATCTTGCCCATACTGAGGTGTAAGACTGACTGGTCTGTAGTCCCCCGCCTCCTCCCTGCTACCACTCTTGTGGAGCGGGATCACATGAGCCCTTCTCCAGTCTTCTGGGACCTCTCCTGTGCTCAGAGACTCACTAAACAGTTCTGCTAATGGCTCTGCTAGTTCCACCTTTAGCTCCTTAAGTACCCTGGGATGTATGCCATCAGGTCCCATTGCCTTATCCACCCTGAGCTTAGCAAGCTCTTGTAGGACCCTTTCTTTGTAGGAGTAGTGCTCACCTCCTCCCCTGTGTCCATGATGTTGAGCTGTGGGCCCTGCCCTACCTTCTCTTCAGTAAATACTGAGCAAAAGTATCTATTTAGGATAGATGCCTTTACAGGGTCCTCCTCCTCACATGCTCCCTTTCTCCATTAGCTTAGCAATACCCCTCTGGACTTTCTCCTTTCACTAATGTATCTATAGAAAGTCTTGTCACTTTCTTTACTGTTTGTGCTAGTGTTTCCTCAGTTTGGAACTTTGCCTGCCTTACTGCCTTCCCTGCTTCCCTTAGGGCAGTTTGGTATGCCTCCTATCTTCATCCCGCTGTGTTCCTTATATTTCCTGAAGGCCAGCCTTTGGCTCTGACCTTTTCTGCTACTGTATTTGAGAACCAAAGGGTTTCCTTCTTCTTTGCACTTCTTTTCTGTCTAACACAATGGGTGTTGCTTCAAGTATTGCATCCTAATGCTTGCCCACTTTGCCTGTACCCCTCACCTGTGTTTTTTTGCCAGGGCTAGCTTAACTCTGTTGATCTTATCAAAGTCAGCTCCTCTGAAGTCCCATATTTTTGCCTTGGAATGGGATGATTTAGATGTAGTAGCCAAATTGAACCATACCATGTGATGGTCACTGGCCCCGGTGATCTTCTACCTGGAGATCTGTGATCCCTTCCCTGTTAGTCAGTACTAGATCTAGGATAGCCCTGTCTCTTGTGGGTTGCTGTACCAGTTGTTTGAGGCCCTCCCCCTACAGGGAATCCACTATGTGTCTAGTTCTGGCAGCTGTTCCTGCTGGTATTGACCAATCTGTATCCGGCATGTTGAAGTCTCCCATTATCAGAACCTCCCCTTTAGCTGTCTTGTTTTGTATATCTTCTAACAGTAATGTATCTATGTCCTCCCCCTGGTCTGGGGGCCTGTAGACAACCCCAGTTCTTATGGCTGTTTCATTTCCTGTTTCCAGGGTGACCCACAGTTCTTCTGGCTCCTTCGTGTATTCTGAATTTCTGTAGCTTTGATATTTTTGGTTGAAATACAGGGCCCTCCTCCCCTTTTGCACCTCGGCTCTTCTAATAATACATAGCCTGGTACTGAAGTCTCCCAAGTGTGGTTACCAGTAAACCACGTCTCTCTAATTGCTACTATGTCCAGTTTAGCCTCTGACATTATTGCCTGCAGGTCTGGGATCTTATTTCCCAGGCTGTGAGCATTTGTGTACATGATTTTCCATTGGCCAGATTTTGGTGTGTTAGTTGTTGGGTGAGGTTTGGCATTACCCCTGTGCATCGTATGGGGAGACAAACCTTTTTTCTTACCTGGTGATGCAAATGACACCTTTCCCATAATCTCCCTGTCCAGACTGGACAAACCTTTCCATTCTGGATTCAGAAAGGATCACTCCACCACCACCTCCCTCCTTAGGCTCACAGACTCCATCTTCTCAGGGATGGATCGTGACCTAATCATCTCCACTATCTTTGTCAACCTGGCAAAGACCTTCGACACTGTCTCCCACCCTCTCCTTTTAAACAACCTAACAGCAGCAGGCCTTTCATATTCTGCCATAAACTGGTTCAGTGCATACCTCTCTGGCAGGTTTCAGTCAGTTAAAAAGCTGTCTCGATTTCCCCACCTCCTCCTATAAATACTAGTGTACTGCAAGGCTCAGTGTTAGGTCCTATACTCTTTTCCATCTTTCTAAATGACCTTCCTTCAGTATGCACCTTACCCTCTATCCATATGTATGCCGATGACACTGTCTTGTTTATGTCTGACCAGTCACCCATTGATGTTGCTACCAGACACCAAGCTGACTTTGTCAAAGTTCAGCACTGGCTTAGCTCACATCAGCTCTTTCTAAATGCCAAGAAGACTGTCTCCATGACCTTTGGCACTAGGCAGAGACTCTGAAGGCTTCCTTCCCCAGCCCGCTTCCATGCCCTTGATGGGACTATACTAGAGGACTCCACCTCTTTTCGTTACCTTGGTGTTTGGCTTGACCAGCACCTAAACTTTTCTGTACCTGTGAATGCTATCTTGAAAAAACTGCACCCAAAGCTAGGTGCACTGTACAGGAACCGTAGTTGTCTATCCCGACAGGTAGGGCATGCACTAGTTCAGAAAATGATTATCCCTATTTTTGACTATTGTGATATAGTCTACAGTACCGCTCCCATAATCTCCCTGTCCAGACTGGACACCCTCTTTAACCCCTTCTGTTGCTATGCCCTGGATTCCCCCGTCACACTCACCGCTGTGCCTTATACCACTCCCTAGCCTTTCCCTCTCCTGAAAACTGGCATCTCTCACACATCACCACATTTGTGTCCAAATATTGGTTTGGCTCTCTCCCACCCTCTCTCTCCTCCTCTGTTAGCCTCCCTCCCCCCTCCTCCCACTCTCTCAGATCTCAAGACTCATGTACCATAGCCGTCCCTCACTGCTCAACTTCAGCAGGCCAGTCTGCTTTCTTGTACCATTTCCCTAAACTCTGGAACCAACTGCCTCCTCATATTAGACACTCCTCCAGTCCCCATTCCTTTTCCTCCTCCCTACATAACTTCTCTCCCAACTGTTCCTGCTTCTAAAGTGTTCTAGCTTCCCCCTTCTCCAGTCCTCTCTTTTCACTTAACTTGGCATGGTCTCTACCCCCACCCAACGCCTCCTTACTGCATATCTACCGAATGACTGCACATCCTCTTTACACTAGCATTTCTCTTCAACACTTAGTGCAACTGTGCTCGATGTTTAACTTTTTGTCATGTTCCCTTGTCATTGTATTCATATTCTACAATTTGTTGTAAAATCTTACACTGTAATTGTTGCAATGCTCTTTTATGTACTGCTCTGTACTGACCCTCCTTTCCCCTACTCCCCCATGACGCCTCGGGAGACAAGCAATTGTATTTGCTCAGTGTGCCTTTCCTGGTGAAATCTTTCAATGAATAAATAAAATAAACAAATAAAAGAATTTTCTGGACATGTATACCCTATTTTTGACTTTGTTAATGGTGGCTGACTGTGTTATATACCCTATAGTGTGACTGGTACCGGATTCTGTTATAGTGATTGAGCCCAGACACTGTCTCACTGGAAGTGGCTTTCTGTGATACCTTTTTACCTCTACACACCCTTATGTGATTAGCATATGTGTAACTGTAAACCCAGAAGTTCACAGCGCTGGAGGAATCTGTGGGAGGGATATGTTGGATTGGCACCAAGAAATTATCTCTGCCATCCAACTCAGAGTGTGCTGTGTCTGGGATAGTGGAGTTCACTGATAAAGAAAAGAGTCCCACTCTTTAGAATTAATTCCTTAGCAGATAAGGAATTAGCAGATAACATTTTACCCGAGGGACAGATGGTGCAGTGAGGGATTTTGCTAGCCCCTACTATAGTTGGTGCCCACAAGGTTGCTGTATGTGTGAAGAATGAAACTTGGAAAGAGATAACTGAAAAAAGAGGGTGCTAGCACACAGTTATTTATTTACTGAAAACTGGTGATGGGAAAAGGCACACTGAGCCAAGGCTCATTTCCAGGTGTGACTTGGGGGAAGGGGATAGGGAGACAAGATGTGCAAATTATACATGACAGTAACATGCAAATATGCAAAATATACAAAGTGAAAAGGTGTGTCATGAATACAGTAACAACAATAAATACATGCTGAAAGCCATGCTTATGAGCCTACTCAGAAGAGCTATGCAATGGTGCAGGTGCACTAGAGTTAAGTACAGGAGAATAACATGACCAAATCAGCTAAGGCCAGGACAGGAGCAGGACAGGGCAGCAAGAGGTTTAAGCTGCAATTTAAGGGGGAGAAATGAGAGGGGGATAAAGGGACATTAACAGGACCTTGTTTGCAATGATCAACTCTATGCATGCTACTAGTCAGTGAGCAACTGCTTTGATTTTAAAAATCTTACCCTGTGTAACATCATCATATACTTTTAACCCTTGCTGTGCCACAGACTGATATATTGGTCCAGAATTCCTATACATTATAATTCTGTCGGTAGCCTAAGGGTTATTAAGCCTATACAAACAGCTGAAAGAGATACTGGCTTTGAACTAGAAATAAATGAGTGGGGGGTAGAAAACCCGGGCAGACTACAGTAGATGGACCACAGGGTCTCCTTCTGCCAACAAGTTCTTATGTTCTTATGAGTTACTACAGATATTTTAAGACCATGGCAAGATGACAGTGGAAGAGCACCACCTAGTGATTAATAATGATAAGGTCTCCAGTGATGTAATTTTTACAGAAAGGGTTTCAAATACGGATAATCAGATATATTTACTCTTTCTCCTGAAAATCAAAGCACACTAAAACACATCTAATATTCAGAAAATTAAAAAAGTAAACTGAAAAAAATGCCTGGTGATGAAAGTAACAAAAATATTAAGCCGGTACTTTATGAAAACAGTTAAAAAAAGAGGTCTACAGGCAATAGACACACCAATTCACTTTTCATGGCATTGCAAAACGCCTTGAATTTTCTTGTCAACATTCTCTGAATTTCAAATAATTAGAAATATGTACTCTGCAAAACAAAATGCTAAAAGGAAAAGAAGGAAAAGAAAATGCAGCAGACAACATAGTGTAATGGACCCGCTTGGATGGGCCAGCCTCCACGCTCAGAAACCTCGCAGGGGAAGGGACTACAGGAGGCTTCTGGGTAAAGAAAGGCTTCAGGATCTGGTGCCTTTTCTGTGTCCTGTGGGCTGTCAAGTTTGTGGAGTGACCACCCCAGGTACAAACCAAGACAGACTGTGAGCATGGTCTATAAAGGCAGACTGTGTTGGAGGAGGGCAGATCTGGTGGTGATCTCCTGGTGAAAAGGCCTGCAGTGCTGGGAGCGGGTGTAAGCTGTGCCATCCCAGGCCTCAAAAGCAGAGAGCAGACTGTGAACAGAACTGCTGAGTTCTGGAGAGGAAAAGAATAGCAAACACATGCATGCCAGCATGTGGGCGATGCTGAAGATAGAGTATGGAGAAAAACACTAAGGAGTGCTGATCCAGGCAGGCTCTACAGCATGGTGCCAGGCTGCATTTGACCTATGTGTCTGGAAGCCATGATATGTGAGGGTACGATCGGTGCCTCAGCAGCCTGAAACGAGTGGAAGGAGGTTGGAAGAGCTAGCCAGTGCCCAAGGTAGCAAGTCCAGCATGGAGCAGATGGAGGACACTTACCTGCATCTTTGACACCCTGGGAAAGCAGCGATCCAGTAGCCTGCTACATCAGGAGGAGTCATCCGGGTCTGGGAACCATGAGTGCACCACAGTGTGGCTTTGTTTCAAGGGATGGCACCTGTTTCACTGTGTTTCACAATTTGGATTAAAAAATACCTCATGTTGAGGGGTTTTCTACCATTAAAGTAATTGAATGGCCTACGGGGTTTGGGGAATTGAGCATGTTGCTCTGTTTAAAGTGCACTAACGCCGGCCAGCCCGCTGCAACATCTACGGGCCTGCAATGATTCTACACCTGCTGTACCCAGGGACCGAGTAAAGGGAGCTCCCATTTGGGTCTCTTTAAAACCTGGTACCAGGTGGGAAGTGGTACATCTGGCCTGCCTAGTAGGGCACCGAAGAAGGCCATGTTTAAAGTTGACATTTGCAATAGCCCTCCTTCTTGCAGGTGGCCAGTTGTTAATAAAACTGTATTACTCAGTTAAATTTGGGCAGGTTATTGACTCCCCATGTGTAGAGAAAATACTGGTTTCCTTACTGAGCCCACCAATAGCCAAAGCCCTTGGGGCTTGGTTGATTGGACTGTTTCAAGCACTTGCCTCTGAACCACAATTTACTGGACTGCACAAGTTTACCAAAGGTGGTAACAGTGCCACATGCATGACCCAGGCATGCCTTGCCGGGGGTCCATCACAAAACTCTAGGTACAATTCTTGTAAAACTTTATACAGCAAAACTCTGGGACTCTATACACCACAGTCTCTGTTGAATTCTATTTGGCTAAGTATATATTTTTTTTTGTGGCGTGCAAGAAGCACAAAGGTAAGATAGATGAAACTGGAGGGATCTAGAACAAAAGACTAGTGGGAATGACAGTGAATTCATACAGTACAGCTCTGAGAGGAGGACAAGGAGAAAAACACACACATACAGTAAAATCTTAGAGCAGTAGGAAAAAGAAAACCAAAAGCCTTCTGCATAGCAGACAATAAAGGATGATGCCTCCTGTGGCAAATTATAAGTGCTTTCTACACCAGAGACCATCGAGACTGACTGTAATATGCCTCAAACACATGACAATGTGTGTCGAACATTACTACTTTTAGATCATATTACAAGATGCTCTACCCCCGATCCTGGCCAGCCTCAACGTGGAGAAGGCCTTCGATAGTGTGGCTTGGCCCTTTCTCTGGTCTACCTTAAGTCAGTTCAGTTTCCCTGCAATGCTTGTATTTATGCTCTCGGGTCAGTATGACTCCCCAAGGCCTTTTTGTAAATAACTGGTTCCCTCCCCACTCCCCAGTATCACTAGGGAGAGGTACCTGCCAAGGATGCCCTCTTTCCCGATACTTTTTAGCCCTCTTTTTGGAAGCTTAAGCCACGGCCATACATGTCGATACAGATATGCAGGGGATACCATTGGGGGAGAGACTACAGGCTGACCCTGTTCACAGATGATATTCTTCTTACTGTTGCTTTCCCCAATTAATCCTTTCCTGAAGTGTGGGACCTGCCGGAGCAGTATGAAACCATAGCAGGCTTCCAACTACATACCAGTAAAACAGAGGTGCTAGCCTATCACTACATGCTGAGTGCTGGCACCTGCCATAGACTGAACATCAGACTGACTAGGAGGGCTATAACATATTTAGAAATTCAACTAAGAATTTAGACCATTTAGAGATTCTGAACTATGAACCATTATCTAAGGTGACAGCTGCAGTCCTCCAGCATTGGTCTCATTTGAAACTTGGCTTCTTACACAAAATAGAAATCATCAGGCAGAATGTCCTCCCCAGAATTCTTTACTACCTGCAAACACTTCTGATAATGCCAGCCCCCTGTTACTTCCAGTCTTGGAACAAACTCTTCTCCAGTTTTATCTGTGATGGAAGGCACCCCAGGATTAGATTCTCCCTGTTACAACCATGGAGGGAGAAGGGAATGGTTAATCTGCCCAGCCTGACACAGGATGCCCAGACGGCCTTTGTGTGGCTGGTGTGCCTCTGAATGTCGAGTACGTATGTGGCACATTGGAAAAACAGAATTAATTTTGAATGATTTTCATGGGATAGACAAAATTTTCTGTGCAGCCCCCCCAGGATATTTTCCATTCTATACGTTGTATAGGTATATTGTGGAAACTTTACGAGTCTGGCATACAGTATGGAAGGGGGACGTAACATGGAACTCCATCACATGGGTAAAGGCCCTTCAGAGAGATCAGACATGCATGCTGAATGTGATGGACCCCTTTCTAGCCTAATGGAGTAGAATGGGACTAAAGTGCTTACATCAGTTAGTGGACACCAGTGGTGTGCTTCTGTTCCAGACACTCCAGGACACATATCAGCTGCCTGTGACCAGCCACCTTAGACATCTGCAGGTTCAGACATACCTAGGGAATTTGGCCCAACAATTTAAATACTACGCCAAAAATCCACCAGCCTTACTGGCACAGATTGTACATTATCAAACAGAAGGAGTGGGAACACAGTTAGTAGGTGCCTGATACAGGGCACTGGGGACATTTGGGGGAAAGACGACTGGACCAGTGCTCCAGACATGAAACACTGAACTCCAGGCTGAATGGGATGCCTCACATTGGTTGAAATATATACTGCCTGCTTATAAATTAACAGTGACACCATACTTTAGGGAGTTTTCCTGGAAATGTCGCTTCCCCTTTTTCTGGACCCTGCGTTACAGTCCAACTGCATGGGTGAAGAACGGGGGAAGTGCTGGAGAGAGACAGGTGAACCACTGTCATGTGTTTTGGTTGTGTCCGGTCCTACTAGATTATTGGACTCAGATCTCTCTGGTCATAGCGGACACATATATTGAATCGGGACTGCTTACTCCCTCCTTAGTGCGTATGTCTATTCGCAATGACAATAGTGGTGTCATGGGTAGACAGTTAAAACTGCTACTGATCATAATCACAGATGCAAAAAAAAGGTATAACTAAACTATGGTTGAAACCACAGGAACCCAAGTTTATACTCTGGGAGGCCCTCATTAACTCTATATATCATTTGGAAAAACAGTTTTACACATATTTAAACCAACTACATATTTTCGAGGATGTTTCAACCAAATGGGTCAGATATAGGCTTGACACAGACAAAATGTTTGTACATTGACTTTATTGAGGGAATCTTTTATTATAGATTGCACTATCTGAGATCTGATATGAGCCCTCTGGCTGTCAGTGAGGGTCCGCTCCCTGGGAGTTTCTTCAGTTTTCCCTTCATACCACCTGTACAGAAAAATAAATAATTGTATTACTACCCGACACATTCCTGTATTTTCTATTATTGTATATGAAATATTCTCCAATAAACACTGATTATGAAAACCAAAAAAAAAAACAAAAAAAACACTGTTTGTACCAGACCACCTAAGATCCAGGCAACAGTACATTACCTTGCCTTGCTGGGTATGGGAGTATTCCCCAGACACTGGTGATCAGGTGGATACAGGCAACAGTACATTACCTTGTCTTGCTGGGTACGAGAGTATTCCCCAGACACTGGTGATCAGGTGGATACAGGCAACAGTACATTACCTTGCCTTGCTGGGTACGGGAGTATTCCCCAGACACTGGTGATCAGGTGGTTGTCAGGGAAAATTGCTGCAGCTGCAATTTGTCTTAGCCTGGGGAGTGCTGTAAGAATGTTCTGCCACCACAGCACCCCAAACAGTGGGGCAGGCAGTTTGTTTTTCCAAGAGGGTTTCGGCTGTCTGCCAAGGAATGGGTGAAAGTTAGGGTTGCAACCTGTCCAGTGTTGGACCAGATCATACTTTTTGGGGTACTTATCCGGTCATCCGGTTTTGCTCAGAGAAAGTCCATTTTCTGAGCCATTTTGAGTTCCACATATTTTTAGAACAGATTCCATCAACTTATTCTCTGTTTGGCAGCATATCCATGTTACAGTTTCTGGTCATGTAAAGTCAGTAAATCAGGGAGCTGTAAAGTATGGCTGTTAAGACCATTGGCAGTAAATTTATTTAATTTTTATTGGCAAGGAAATGAGGGCTAGGCAATTCTGCCAATTTTTAACCTCATACGGGGGGGGATACAAATTGACATATTGAACCAGGCTAAGCTATTGGTGATATTTTTAATGAATGGTGGAAATTTAGCCAGGACATCAGGTAAATTTCCCTACTCTTTTCGAGAAGTGCCCTGGGATCTTTAACGCGCACCTGAACAACCACTGGAACAGGCAGACAGGGCCTCGGTTTAACATCTCATCTGCAGGGTGGCACACCTTGACAGCACAGAATTCTTAGTACTACATTCAGGCTCCATCCTTTCTGGTGTGAGCCCAGTCCCCGTGTGTGGGACTAGAACCCATTACCTAACTTAATCTTTTCCTACTCTACATTTCTAGAATCGTGTTTTACTGCTCCAGCCTCCCTTAAAGTCTTCTCTGACTTCAAAAATAGAATTGAAGGTGAAGCAATGTACTCAGCAGTCATTAAAAAGGGTGGTGTTAGGCATGGAGCTTACGGTGCAGTCTGTTATCTGGTTTTCACCTCATCCAAAAGTGGTAACCCTATTGAAAAGGCAAAAAACATGGCAAAGCACATTACTGTCTTGATGATGGTTGCTGGTACTCTCTGGCAAACACCACTGAGATCCTACTGGGGGTGGGGGGGGGGCAGTTGCTGGAAATGGGAGGTAGCAAGAGGAATGACCTGGGGGCCAGGTAGATAGTCCTGGAAGATACAATGCTTGATTGAAAATAAAGAAAAAAACTGTTTTTACCTGACTCTGAGGAACGGAAAAAAGGTTGTTGCACCAAAGCAGTTCTATATAAGTGTTTTATTTCCTGGTCAAAAAGTACAAGTTATATTAAGAAAAACAGTAAAAAATAAAATAAATACTTAGCAGGTAGTAACACTTTTGTCATTGAGCTGGCTCTTGAGACAAACACAGATATCCCTATGTAACACTTTGCATTGAAGCTTCTTCAGTGGGTGCTCGGCTATGTCTCAGGAAGAAGCTCTTTGACAGAAGTATTGCTATCTGCTAAATACTTGTGCAACCTGCACCAAATGGCAAAAGTTGTACAGGCTATCAGTACTCTGAACAAAAACAAAACAGAGGTTTCATTTCTTACCCGACTTATGCTTTTACTTTCCGAAAAGGTGCAGCAGAACAGTGTAGTCAGTGTGTACTTCATACAATTACAGCAGGAAAGCATATTCTTCTTGATACTATTGTCTAATCCTTAGTTTTAAAATTGAAGCAAAGTTGCTGTTCCATTTCTCGGTAACTAACCAACTCCTGGGACTCGGGTAGCAGCATCAGTGGAACAACATGTGCATACTCATGCACGCACAGTGTAAAATGCTTCTGTTTTGGCATGGTACCACACCTTCCTCAGAGCAAGGGTGCGTAAATGCTGAGGCTGCTTATATGATGCATATTCATGGAGACTGACAGGCCCACACCTTATTTATTTATTAGAATTTCGGATACATACCTTTGAGCCAATGGCTCTTTTACAAAGGTTCCACGTCAGTATACAAGGAATAGAAGAACAATTTGTGTGAGATTAGCAGGCAAGCAGTTGGAATACAAATTTCAGTAAGGGTATACATGGTCTAAAAGCTACAGGTAATATAGTAACAGTTAGAGCAACGCAACCAAGCATACGTTTAAGAATGATGTGTCACAGCAAACAATATTTACATGAATTAAAGCTGCCAGAAGGGCACTGTCAAAGGAAAAGGTGGAGTGGAAACATTGAGTTGCTGCCAGTTGTGCTAAGTAACGTAGGAAAGTGGGAAGAGAGTGTGGGCATAGAGGGGTAACTGGGAGGGAGGTAGAAGGAGAGGTGGGTGGGAGGCAAGGATCGGGGAACTTGTGCAACAGTGGGTGGGGCGAGCAGATTAGAAAAGGGAGAGGGGAAGGGAGTTGAAGGAGGGTGGGAGAGGAAGGTGGTGGACAAGGGCTAGGGAGAGAGGCGGGGTATAGAGGGGAAGGGTGGTGGCAGGCAGAGGAGGGGATAGTAGAGAGTCGTGAAGAACAGGAGCGACTACAGGGAGGTTAAGAGAAACAGTCACAGGTGGCTCTGGACACAAGTGTTTGAAGTAGCTTGTGTTCGAACGAGCAGAGGGTGCCTAAGTTGGTAAGTTCGCTGCCCAAGGAGTTAAACATCTCGGGGGTTCTACCTGCAAAAGACCGCTGGCCTTGGGCGGTGCAACAGCGGGGAACAGATAGAGAATAGTTGTCAGAGCTTCTTGTGTAATGGGAGCAGTTGCTAGTAGGCAGGTTTGGAAAGTAATCTTTCCCTGAAATTGCAGCCAGTTTGACTGTTTGTAGAGGTCGCAGGAATGCATGTGGTGGGCAGCACCAGTAAGGAGTCTGCAGGCCCTATTCAGCACTGTAATGAATCGCCGTAGTGCTGTAGCTGAGGCTGCTCCATAGATAACAAGCCCATAATCAATGATGGAGACAATTGAGCTGTGTATTGCTAGTTTAAGGGCATCAGGTGTCAGGCAGTGTCTGTGTTCATAGAGAAGGCCTATACGGATATTTACAGATTTCGCAACTGAATCGATATGGCTGGAGAAAGACAGAGTAGGGTCCAGGATTACACCAAGGTATTTGAAAGTCTGCGTCTGGTCCAGAGTCACACCCGAGCTGTTTTTGATAGCCAGCTGTTGGTGTTTATGTTTGTTATGTGTGTTGTGGAATAGCATAGTCTTTGTTTTTTTGTAATTTAGCACTAGTTTCTGTGAGACGAACCAGGCCTCAACTTGCGAGAAACTTTCCTGCAGTTGTTTCTCCAAGAGGGAGGGGTCAGAGCTGTTCGAGAAAATCACTGCGTCGTCAGCATACAGGATAATGTGATAGGCTACCTGAGTTGATAGTCTACCTTAGTCAGCTGAAAGCAGCAAGCACTTTTTTTATGGCTACTGTTTTCCGAACATATACAGTGTATAGTTGTGAATTTGTTTAAAAAACAGTGATAGTGAACAACATAAAAACAATAGTAATACTAAACAATACTAATTGAAAATAGCAAATTGTTTGTCAAACACTAGACCTTGCAATAGTATGCACTGTGAGCCAAACTAATCGTAAATGTGTGCTCTGGAGGTAAAGAGTTGCACTGCACTTGCAAAACCAATTCTATACACATAACAAATGTGCTTGTCCACCAGGTTATAGTGTTGCAAGTTGCTGCCCTCTGCTAGGGCAGTTCAGACTGCATATACAGTATCAGTTCTGTTGTCTTGGTAGCTTATCACACCTTCATAGACATTGGCACGCTGACCACCATAATCTGTCAGATTAATAGTCATAACCCTCAGAAGAAGGAAAGAATGGCTTATAACCATGTTTCTAGTTTTTCTTAAATTATATTCCTTATGAGAGCAAAGCTGTGAAAATAACCTGATATGTGAACCAATTAATGGCACTCGCTTTTAAATCTTGAGCAATATTTCATATTAACCCTTGGCTCAGGGCATGCACAGCATATATCCATTTCTCTAGGTGAGTGTGTTTAATATATTAGATGTTTGGCAAAAATAGGCAAATGCTAGTACTGCAGTGTTGCCCAAATGGTGAGATATGCAAATGAGATATGGGAAAGTGTTAGCAAGAATAATGTTCTGCAAGTGCACTGCGACTGGCAGAAACATACATATATGCCTGATCCAGACAGACAGTAGTTGACATGAGTATAATTAAGATGTTTTATCCTAAGTCCTGAGCATGCATCAGATTTCATTTTCTGAGCCGATAACTTGTAAACATCTATGTCAGAAAACTGTGTTAACCATAATCATCATCATTCAGTCCTTTTGGGTATACTCATGCCAACCATAATCTCTCTGGATTAGGAAGGTCTCTCTCTCTCTCTCTCCCTCTCTCTCTCTCTCTATATATATATATGTATATACATACTGTATATAGTTTCATGTCGGTGCTTCAACAGAAAGTTTGTCAACTGCAAGCACAGCGACGGCTGTTATGCCGATAGTCAGCATACAGCCGTCAGGGAAAGAGTGTATTTTTTGAGGGCTTTGCCCCCCCCCACACCCTCATGTGAGGGGCTCTGTCTCCCATACCCCCTGTAACTATTATAATCAACTCCGAGTCAGAGTTGATTCAGGGAGGTGGTGCAACTCCACAAAACGCACTGCCGTGGTCCTGCAGGTACGTTACAGCAACATTGTAGATTTGTCACTATAATGTACATTCACTGTAAAGGATTTGCTGCAGTGATGGTATATACATAAATATATATATATATATATATATATATACAATGTATATGTATATATACATACACACATATTCATTGCAAAAAACTTTGGAGACCATAATCAGCATTCAGTCCTTTTGGGTATACTCATGCCAACTGCTGTCTCTCTGGATTAGGCAGAATATATATTCATTGCAAAAAACTTTGTTAATGCACTAGTTAGGGTTAAAGCAGCAAAAGTAGGGAAAAGAGGCATTAGGATTTCCAACCCTAACAACCTACCCCCACGCTGCAGGCAGCAACAGGTGTGGGGTGTGTCTTGGAGTTCTCAAACCTAATGCTCACCCAGTATATTAAAATAGGGTGAACCTTAGGGTTGACAACCCAAAGGCACACCCCATGCCTGTTGCTGCCTGCAACGTGGGGGCAAGGTGTTAGGACTGGAAACCCTAATGCCACATTTCCCTATTTTGTCACTTTAACCCTATCTAGTGCATTAACAAAGTTTTTTGCAATGAATTTCCTTACTTTTTGAAATTGTATACGGTAATTGTATTCTTATTAGCCTGTGGGAGTGCAGGGCCCAGGACCTGCACTTACAGTTTTAGGAAAACCATAACCAAATTGTCACCATAGCCTTCTTCTTACCCCACCTCAGGAACCCGGTACTAAAAATGTCCAAATCCCCACCAAAACATGATTCTACTCCACTGCAATGTCATTCCATGCCAAAGGTGCGAAAATACATTGTGGCCAGGATTTGAAACATGACAGCCATCACATTCATGAGGTGGTGTAAAAATATGCTATCTTGAAAATTTTGGGTCAAAATATTTAAAATTATCAGAGTTACGAGTGAGCGTAGCAAAATTTCAATGGTTGCACATAAGTTTGGTATTTTTACATAGTCTGACCCCAAATTTTAAACATACCCTTCTTATGACCCCACCTCATGAACACGGGTGGTGAAATTTTTCAAATCCTGTCTGAAAGGTGATTTTGCCAAGTGACCATGAAATCACCTTTCTGCCAGATTTGCATAATTCCACTGACATTGTTCATGAGGTGGGGTCCCAAAAAGGCCATGTTGAAAATGTGGGGTCAAAATATCCAAAAATGACTAAGTTATGCATCGGAGTTGAAAACCCCATTGAAATGCATTGAACTGCACTTACCTTAGTTTCTCATACTGCAGTCCATGGTTCCAGCAGCAAGAGGTGTCTTCCATTGGGGTGTGGATCTTCACCTTGGACCTGTTCAGTGGAGTGAGGGTGTGTGGGGTGGTGGTTCCTGAGTAGGAGATGGGTTTGGGGGGGGGGCAGATCAGCAAGGGACTGTTTTATTTTTTACAAGTAACAACCCCCCCCCCCGAAAAAAAACCCATTGCAGGACCATTTTCTTTATTTCAGGTCGGGACAGGATCGGAGGGTGGAGGGGTGCCACTAGACACCATGAAAAGGCAGAAAATGCAGAAAATGAATGGGGATGCAATCGGAGGGTGGGGGTGCCACTAGACACCAGGGATAAAGAAAATGAATGACTAACTGGTTTCTACTCATCTTTGACTGATTCTGGGGTTAAGTTTTAAAATAGCAGACAATATATGCTAATTTTAACAAAACTGTCACCGGAGCGGTTTGCCTCTAATCCCATCCTCAATCACTGTACTGTGTGCACCTCCCCTACGCAAGCGCATGAGCAATGTCAGTGGAATTATGCAAATCTGGCAGAAAGGTGATTTCATGGTCACTTGGCAAAATCACCTTTCGAGATGCCGGCAGTTTCTAACACAAGCAAGCGTAATACGAACCTGCTCAAGATGCGGCTTTTACGTGAGCATGTTTACTCATACGGTGCGAGCTGTACTCTCTCTTACAAAGTTCATGACAGTGCTGCAGGTCTGTTGCTTTTCTTGGTTAATTACTGGCATGTTCAGCTTAGAGTCTGAGGTGTGATGAGATTCCGAGTGAATAATAAAAAAAATGGATTATTCATACTGTCACTGGGTTCAGTTGCACCCCCCTCACAATCAGACTCTGTTCCCGATTGACAGTATGAATGATCCATTTTTTTTATTATTCACTTGGAATCGCATCGCACCTCAAACTGAAAGCAAGACATGTCAGTAATTAGCCAATAAAAACAACAGACCAGCAGTACTAAGCCATGTACATTGTACGAAAGAGTGTAGCTCGCACTGTCTGAGTGAACACATTCACATACTAGCCGCATCTTGAGCTGGTTTGTACTGTGCCTGCTTGTGCTAGAAACTGATGGCATCTTGAAAGGCACGTGGGAAGACTAATTTCAACACCGGTTACTATTTTGACTCTCTGTTTACATTTACGCTCATTGCCCAAAAGTATTGCTGCCTCTCAGCTACATCTTGTTTTCTCATTCAGTGAACAAGCTAGAGGTGAGCACTTAAATTTTTTGTAACTTTCAGCTTGGTCTTTCTTTTGAATGTTTCTTTTTTTTTTTGCCTCTCTCTCCCCATTTCAAAGCATTTGTTAACTTTGGCTCTAAGGGGGCTTCATTCATATGATTTTATTCCTTTCTTACCGGGATCTATTTATACAAGATTTGTTAATCACATTTACAATGTTCTAACCTTATTTGGAAATGCAAGAAGATGAATGCTGGCTCACATCCTAATTCAAATAGCATAGTTCCTCCACCCAGATGTGTGGTAGGGCTAGCAACAGAATGGGATGTCAGATTATGTCCGTTCTTCCCAAAGCCACAAAAATTACATTATGAACAGTGACCAACACATGTATCTTGCTTATCAGGATCCCCCTTAGCTGCATTCTGCACTTAACTGTTGGAGTAATGCCCATAAAATGTTCTTTTTTTAAGATTATTAATAGTTTTTTGTGACTTGTGATATGAAAAAAGAATATTTCAATAAGAATTCCAAACCATCTGGGCTGTAGCCAAATTCACAGAAACATCCATTCAAACTAATGGGGAAAAAAAGTGCAAAAATTCACTTTTTGCACTATCCAGAACTCAGAATCCACCTATCTGACTGGAACAAAACTTGGCACATCTAGAGATCTACCCCATGAGACCCCGCATGCAAAAATGTCTGCAAATCCGTTGAACAATTGCAAAGTTATTAAAGTGCAAAAATTGGGGTTTAACATAGAATTGCCAGTACAACCTTAACTATAGGGGTGCTGCCGCACCCTTATAATATGTTTCTGTCAGTTGCAGTGCACGTGCAGAACATAGAGGATAATGTATGGGTAGCCCTACACAACAAGCCTGTGTCTGCATTGAGAGGTTTTATGGCAACCAGGAACCTCGAGAGCGAAGCACTAAAAACTGTCAGAGTTAGAACTACTTTCGCGATCGCTAATAAGACTTCCATTCTTGATCCCTTATTCCCATCATAATCCATTTCCCTGTCCTTTTACTATGTATAATGATACTGCCTCTATTTAGGAGGCAGAATCGTAATTTAGAAGTAATTGTTGTACCAGAATTGGGTATTATTATGGATAACTGGTAAGAATTGTATTTTCAAAAACAATGACTCAAAGGTAGACATCCATACATCAAACTAAGACATCCAAATATGAGATAGGAATTATTAGTGACTGCTAAATTAGTTCCAAATTTGATACCTGCTTCCAGGCTGTGCACTATAGGTAGCATGCCAGTACTGGTCACAGATAGTATACCTAATCTACTAATAAGCTATCTATTAATTTTGGGGGTTGACTTAAAACGTGTATGAAATGCATTAAAGGGGAAGCCTCCCATAGTTTCATGGCCATATTTTCCCAACTCCTTATGAGTAACTGTTGTGTGCCTCCTCCAGTTGCCAGCAGTCCTATTGCTGTCCAAATCTAGATTATAAATAAAAATATACAGCCCCCAGAAGTTATCAATGTGTCCTCCATTTTACCATCAATGCTGCTGGAGGATGATGTCATCAGAGCAACAGAAAATGGTGCTGCACTAAATGCTGTTCCACCAGTAAACAGAACCCACAATGTTTGGTTCCCCACTTGAGTAATGGGGAACCCTTTAAGTGTTGTGCACAACCTGAAGTGCAGGGCTAATAGGAACTAGGACCATATGAGTGTGATGCTGCACTGATTTGACGTATATACAGTATGCCTATAAGGTAGTACCTGTATGTATTGTGTTAATGTTTCTGTTAGCAAAAACAGTTTACCCAATAAATGACTCTGGGTACAACAAGAGTCTTAAGTGGTATTATATAGCTGTTGTATTCTGTTCTGTGTGTGTTAGCATTCTCTGTTTTGAATGACACCAGCAGTGAGAAGCAATCTTGCAAAAATGCCCCTTTCCCTTTGTAACTAGGCAGTCCATGATTGGATGGCTGAAGTAAGGCAATAAAGAGTTCAGCTATATCAAGGAATAGGTTACCAGGACATCAGCTGCAGCATATGGAAGAAGGATAATCTAGTGGTTAAAGCACAGGCACAAGAACTGAGAAACTCTGGTTCACAGCCTACTAAAGTCCCTTACTCTCTATGAAATTTTAAACAATACACTTTATAAAGTAAGTGATCTAGCTCTCCACTTTCAGGCTGCTGAAAGAGGGGTGTATAATTTGTGCAAAGGAGGACTTCAGTCTTGTGTGGTCCTTTGGGAAACTGCTCAGGCCTAGCTTGTAAATGAATCTTCTCAAGGGTGTTCACCTGGTGCAATACTGATTGACTCAATGACTGCTAGATTGACTGTTTGATTGTCTGATTGATTCTTTCTGCTGCTTTCCAAAACATGTTGCAACTGTCTCACACAGAGAAATGAGCAGTACAAAGAAATTCTGTTTCCTGTGAATGAAATACTATTAGATGCATTATTTGCTCTACACTTGCAGTATTAAGGCTACAAGTACCACTCCCTGTGTGAGTTGCATGACAGAACTGTCTTAAGCCATTGCAAACTTAAACTAAAATCAGGATAGACAGCATTGATACACTTATGTGTACTCCTGCACTGTTGCTGCAGTGACATCAGAGAATGGGAGGGGCTGTATTACAAGTGACCCATTTGCATGTAAATGGAGGCTTGCTTAACATTTTACTACCTTGTGTCAGAGCCTCAGACTCTAGATATGTGTTGCAACAGCAGAAATGACTGATCTCTTAGTGACATATGTACAGTAACTGATAAAATAAAGGAATAATGCACGACAGGGTGTGTGTCATGCTGGGATAACATCACGCCTGGGGTGATTAGGCATGAGGCCGCAGGCCGAGTGCGACTAATCACCCAGAGTGATTATCAACGCAACACCCGGAGTGCATTATTCCTATATACAATGGCTCTTTATTTATTTTTTAAAAGGAAATGGGAAAAATATGTTTAAATACTTTTTTGATTATTTTCTAAGGGAGGTATACCTATTGAAAAATGAGTCCGTACTTTCTCTGTTGTCCTGCGTTGGCAGTGCAGTTGCATGACTGTTCTGTAGCATGCTAGTGCTGCTACTATGCTCTGTTCCTCCCTGATATGTGTTTGTGTCTCTCACGCTGTGCGTCCGCCCCCCCCATGTATGAGTGTTCACATTTCTTCAGTATAGTGTAAGGAAGTGTTGGGGTTTACTGTGACTAAGCCTATCGACATGAAGGTTGGATTGCTGCTTTTGTATGTGGAGTGTACAGCCTGCTGGATGGTTGTAAGCAAAGGTGGGGTTTGTTACTCCTTAACGTTTCTAGTTCAGGTTTACGTGTTTGTATTTTGGGGGGGTCCTTTAGTTCTTTAACCATTGAAATGCGGCGTTGTTTCCAAGCTGGAGCATGAGGAGTGAGCAAGGCGCTTTGAACTCTACCTTCGCATGATCATATTACTGCCGACCGGGGGAAAAGCTGATTTCAATTACAACTTTTTAAAAGTTTATTTTACATTTTTTGACTTGCGAATATTAGGGGTCAGTGATGTGTGGATGAAACTGTGTTTCGTTAGTGGGTGGGTACCGCTAATTTCAAAACACATCGAGGACTGATGAATTTGGTCATACAGAGAGCTGTGGAATGATCATTTGTAAAGGTTTCATGTGGTCAGTTAGTGGACTGGGACTAGAGCCATGATGTTATGCCAGGATAACATCACGGCTCCAGTGCCAGTTTGACCAATCAGAGGACAACATTTTTCTTTGCCATTGTATAATGTATAATAAATACATCAGACATATCCAAATCAGAAATATACAGTAGTCTTCTCCTTTAAGATGGATGTGTGGCATGCCCCTTTAAGAGCTGAGTATTTAAACAAATATGGCACACAAAGTTCCCTCCCCCAATGAAACAATTGCATGTACTGTAATAGGGAACTACTGGGAGCCTGGTCATGTGTAATCACTGGTGTTTTTTTTAATTTAAAAAACACCTATATGAACTAAACTAATATAGCTGTGATGTTTTCCTTCTAACTGAGTGTGCACTGGATATTTTCTTATATTTTGTTGGATTTTTATAGTCACCCTTTGGTAGGGACTTTGTCCTCCTCGTCTGTCTCAAGTGAGTACTTCTCCTATGAATGCTATGTGGCTGAGGTAGTCGACTCTCACCAAGGCTCGTGCTCTGGTTTCTTGTTTGCCTTGGCAGGAACACACTCTCACCAGGTGTTTGTTTGACAGGATTGAACCTCTGGATGTTTGGAACTGTATCCTAAATAGGGAAAGAGTTTAGGGCAAATGCTCAACTCCAAACACTCCAGCCTTTCTATTTTTCAGTTCTGGACTGCAATTTATGTTATGTATGTATGTATGTACTGTATGTGTGTATGTTATGTTTGTATGTACTGTATGTATGTACTGTATGCATGCATATATGTATGTATGTATGTACTGTATGTATGTATGTACTGTATGTGTGTATATATGTATATGTATGTACTGTATATATATACTATATGTGTATATATACTGTATGTATATATTGTATGTATATATACATGTATATATATACTATACTATATATATATGTATATATATATACTGTATATATGTATATATATATACTATATGTATATATATACTATATATATATATATATACATGTATATATATATATATATATATATATATGTATATATATATATATATATATATATATATATATATATATGTATATGTATATATATATATATATATATATATATATGTATATATATGTATATATATATATATGTATATATATATATATGTATATATATATATATATATACATATATATATATATATGTATGTATGTATATATATATGATATGTGTATGTGTGTGTATATATGTACTGTATGTATCTACTATATGTATATATGATATATATATGTATATATGTGTATATATGTACTATACTGTATATATACACTGCATGTATATATATATGTGTATACTATATGTATATACTGTATATATGTATATATACCGTATATATGCATGTATGTATATACTATATATATACTACTATATATATACTATATGTATATGTGTGTATATATGTATGTATGTATATGTATGTATGTATGTATATATACTATATACATGTATGTATGTAAGTATGTGTGTACAGTATGTATGTGTGTATATATGTACTGTATGTATGTGTAGACTATATATCTATGTGTATATGTATGTACTGTATGTATGTATGTCTGTACTGTATGTATGTATGTGTGTACTGTATGTATGTATGTATGTATGTATATGTGTATGTATTTATTGATTTAGTTTAGAAGACCATTGAGCTCAAGAGCCCTTTTTCAAAGTGTCCAATTCTATTAAGTTACGTACAACAGCAGAACAAGTTACATTCGACAGCAGACCAAAACAATAAACAACAGTTATAACAAGACTGATCATATTATAAGGAGCAGTGAGTTAACAACAGATTTCCACAATTGCAAAGGCATCAACAAGGAGTGCAGGCTAATGCAACTAGCAAATATTGTCTAGGTACACATGCTGTGCAGTTTCTGGAAAAGGTGGGTGGTGACTTGGGCCTTGAAGGGGGGAAATGGGGGAGAGCAGTCCTGGCTGTGACAGGCTGTGACAGGCAGTTCCAGGCTTTGACTGCTCTAGTTGCAGAGGACCATTTGCCAAGAGTAGTTTTTCTGAAGGGCAGGAGGAGTTTTCGATCCCCCATCACTCGAGTTCCATATTGGTTCATGATCGGGGAGAAGAGGCTGCAGACACCCAGGGGCATTTGTCCAAGAAGTGCTCTCTTGCATAGAAAGGCTTCACTGAGGTTAACATGGAGGTGGAAAGAAAACCAGTAACTGGAGAGGTCTAGGTCAAAGCGGTGGGAGTCTTTCATGTTGAGTGCAGATCTGCAGGCTTGGTTGAACACTACTGAGATTCTTTCAAGCATGTTGTTATTGGCTGCAGAGTAGAGGACTGCACCATAGTCAATCCTTGAGATAATGAGGCTGGAGACTAGGAGCTGTTTTACTTCAGGAGTGAGGTTGTACTTGTTTTTTGCATAGCAAGCCAAGGTGTTGATGGATATGTTTGACCAGGGAGTAGGCATGAAATATGAAGAATAGGGTTGCATCAAGTCATAAGCCCAGGTACTTAAAGACCTGGACCTATTCAATGGGGTCCCCAGCTGGTGTTGTAATGTGCAGCTCAGGGCATAAGTGCTCCCGAACAGAAGAGAAGAGACTTGGTTTGCTTGGTGTTAACCAGCCTGTTAGATGTGAACCAGTTACAGACTTTGCCAAAGTTAGATTGTAGGTTGCAATTCAGTGTCTCCAGGTTGCGGTTTGAGGTGAAGATGATATATCCTCAGCATACAGTAATGCTCTGGAGTGAACACAGACTTCTGGGACCTTGTTGACAAACAGGTGAATAGCAGGGGCCCAAGGATTGAGACTTGTGGGACTCCAGTGGTTAGAGGTTGCAAGCTGGTGAACACCTCTCCACAGCTAGCCTTTTGTGATCTGTTGGCAAAATAGTCAGAGAACCACACTATGGCCTCATCTGACAGGCCCAACTCCCGGACCTTTATGTTTAGGTGATCATGTGGCTAACTAAGTCAAAGGCCTTGTTGAGACCAAAAAAGGCTGTGCCAATGTATTTACTTTGTCTAGGGCCTTGTGTAATTCTTCAGATAGTACAATTTGGGCTGTTGCTGTGCTGTGCAGCTTCCTGAGGCCTTGTTGTCCAGTAGTGAAGAGGCTGTGATCCATGATGTGGGACACCAGTTGGTTGATCACAATCTATTCTAAGGACTTAGAGAGTGGGGAGACAACAGAGATTGGCCCATAGTTAGAGACCACTATGCTGTCACCAGATTTAAAGACTAGGACTACGTTGACTTGTTTCCAGACCTCGAAGAGGGAGTTAAGTTGGAGGAATATTTTTTGGATAGGTAAGACCAGTTTCTCAATAGCCATTTTAAGTTGGAATTACTCCTCATTCACAGTCTGTATGTGCACACATGCTGCCAAATCCAACTGCTCTCTGGTAGACCCCCATCATTTCTTGCTAGTCTTTGCAGAAAGGTGTGCAAATCTGACGGACTGCTCCACCTACTGCGGCAGTTTAAGTGCCCCTCAGACCCAGCCCCTGGATTGGTCAGACACTCAGGTGAGGGTGGGCTGACAGAAGATCCACTTCTGTAGTTGTCTGCATGATTCCCAGGTACATCCAGTGCTCCTACTCCCAGAGTGCAACTTTGGGCTTCACCGTCCCCTCTTCCTGGTGACTCATACCCTGATACACTGCTTTGTTTCCTGGAAAGTCATTCTGTAACACCTGATTTATTTTCTCCCATCTGTCTTGGATGGAATCAGGAGTCTGCATTTGGCCACTGCCATGTTTACATACATTCTATATTGTTCCATGGAGGCAGATCTGGTTGCTATTCAAAATGGGCCAGGTGGAGCTGTTAATTTAATTGTAGAACTCTGGTGCTGATGGTAACAGAGATCCTGATGGTTCATCAAGTCTGCCCATATTATTCAACCTTAACCCCAATCTAGTGTCCTATGGGGTTGTCCTCCTCTGCCCCTGGTACTTCCCATCTTGCTCTGGCCCACTCCTGTTTAAACCCATTTAGGGTACCTGCCCCTATCACTTCTGCTCAATCCATCAAATTTTATTTAACCAGACAGTTACATCATTGAGCAAGCTCATTTTCAAGATGGTCCTGGACACAGAGGACACGTTTGCTTACAGTAGACAACACTTCATACAAAAGTAGACATCGGTACAGGCAGTTACAGTATACAAAGTCAGTACTTGGATGAATCAGACATGTAAAGCAAGTGCAAATATTGGCATTTAAAGTGCAGTGTATACAGGTTGTAGTTTATAGAGTAAAAGTGAGGAGAGGAAGGAGGGAGGGACATAGAGAAGGGCAGTGGGAAGAAAGGGTATCAGTCACATAGTAGAGAGGGAAAAAATAGGGCAGACTAATAGAATGAGACCCCCTGCGAAGCTAATTGATGAGAGGGGGGAGGTGGGGGGGGCTTCCCTAAAGGGATGCTGGCCGACAAGGAAAATAAGCAGCCCAGGATTACAGAGGTTAAGGGACTCAGTTGAGTGGGGTAAGGCTTTACCTGAAACAATCACACACCATTTTCAGGCCTCTGTAGAGCAGCCCCCTAAATATAAAATGGCTGGGCAGCAGGGAGATTTTAAATAATTTTTGCATGCTATTCCAAACAGCTGGTAAAGAGGAGCTAATGGCAGTTGAGCCAAGACATGTCCTTGTTCGTGGTAGCTTAAAGAGGACAAAGGAGGAGTTTCTTAGTCCATAGGCACCATCTGAATGTTCAAACAGGTCACAGATATAGGGTGGTAGTTTGTTGGACAACGCCCAGAATAGCCACATGAGGGCATTTATTTGCCTCCTTGTGGAGAGGGACGGCCAATCTAATGTTTGGTACAACGAGTAGTGATGAGTCTGCAAGGGCAAGTCAAGAACAAATCTCAATGCATGATGATAGAGTGTATCCAGCTTTTGGAGCGCAAACTGGGGGCAATAGCTATATAGGAAGTTGGCGTAGTCAATTAGAGGAAGAAAGGTTGTTTGAACCAGCCTCTTTCTTGCTTCCAGACATCTGTTCAATGGCTCACTCACTCTCTCAGTAAAGTAGAACTGCCTGACATCCCTCCTGAATCCCCCCCAAAAAAAACCTCCACTCATGCCCTCTTGTGACCGCGTCCCTATTTCTATTAAAAAGGTCTGGCCTGATCTCAGTCCCACATCATGTGGCAAGCCTCAGCTACATGTCAGTTCTCTCCCATCAACTGTCACTTGACAAGTGGTTGCAGAGAATTAGCTGCATTAACAATATCAGCCCTGCCAAATTTGTTCCTCTGCAATTTGATCACACCATAAATATTATAATATAACCTCCAGGTGGGCACCATTTGCCCACCAGATAACTCAATATGTCTGAGGGCTGTAAAAGTGGCACCTGTGCTGGCGTTGTTGTTTGAGTCCAGGTCAGTGTCTCATGGGAGCAAATTGTTGGGGAATGAATTTGGCAGTGATGCAATTGTCATTGCAGCTAATTGTCTGCAGCGACTTGTTGAGGAGAGAATTGACTGGACCAAATTCATGTGTCCCCCAAGGAGACATGATAAGCAGTACACTTGCCAGTGTTACGATCACAGGCACCCATTAGTATAAAGACAGAAACTGCTCTTCCTGCTGTGCTGCTCTGTCCCCACTGCATCAAGTCTGGGTAAGGATCACATGAAGAGTGGGATCAGCGATGCTGCTGGGGGAGGTCCCAAACAGCCCATCAGTAAGCCCCACAAAAAGGAGGGGAGCTACACTTCCACAAAAAAGTCAGGACAATCCAGTCTTTATGCTGAATGCTGAAGCTACCCTGAAAAGCCTACAGTTACAGTATTTGCTGTGGCACCAGCTCTCTGTAGGATGGGTGACTGCTGCCACCCTGTGGTGTGTATTGTAGTCCATGCATTATCTTAGCAGCTAGTCTAGTATTGGAATTTACCCAGCTCAGTGGTACTGGTTGAACGCACTGTAGTCCCATGTGAGAGATCTAGCTTTGCATCACAACCTGACTCCCCTATCTGAAAGTAGCTGGATATATGCCAAAATGGAACAAACCGGAAGTAATGTTACTAAATAGAGATAAAACAGACCACCGTAACCTTGTAGTGGAGCCTCAGGAACCTTTTTTGACATTTAGGAATGATACTAACAAAAAATATTAATAAATTGTTCAAACAAAATTACAGACCATTAATGAAAAATGTTGTACCTGATATAGGGCCAGATATTCAAAACTTTGCCACGGGGCTAAATTAGCACTGCCCGGCGGGCAAACTTAGCCTGGAGCACAAAGCAAGCCATATTCAAAAGGAATAGCCCAGGGCAAACAGCCTCTGAATATAGCATGGGAATGAGGTCGGGCAAACTGGGCTGGGAGTGCAGGGCAAACTTAGCCCTGGAATAAGATAGCTCTGAATATGGCAACCAGGAAGTGCAAACCACAACAGCAACACAGTGCACAGCGATGTGAAGTTAGGTAGAGTTGAACTATGTGGCCAATGTGTATGCCAGCAAATGCGTGGACCCAGTACAGCTGCAGGCAGCAGCGTATGTGAAAGTACAGTGTGCAAAACTGTAAAATA
This sequence comes from Neoceratodus forsteri, assembly GCA_016271365.2. NCBI lineage: Eukaryota > Metazoa > Chordata > Ceratodontiformes > Ceratodontidae > Neoceratodus > Neoceratodus forsteri. Next base: position 680,958,441 of record CM057453.1, on the reverse strand, counting down.
TTCCCTGAACTGTTTGCGCAGCGCTAACACATTTGCACGGGTTTAGTGCAGGGCCAAACCATTAGCCCGGTGCATACATGTTTGCCTGGCACTAAACTTTGCCATAATCAAAAGTGACATGCAAATGAGCCTACTTAGGTAGTCTGTGGGTAAACATCCAGATTAGCATCTCGTTATGCCCTGATTTGCATGCAGTTTGCGCTGGGCTAACTGTTTAGCCCTGCGCTAAACCCGCGCAAATGTGTTAGCACTGCGCAAACAGCTTGGGGAATATTATACAGTTTTGAACACTACTTCCACATGTGCAGCTGCCTGCAACTGTACTGGGACAACACAGCATAGGCACAGATGGTGGTGGTCCTGCATGCAACTGTCGCACTGTAGGTCATGCTACAGTGCACAGCAGACGCTACAGTAGCAAGGGGGCCAGTAGTGTGTGGACACAGCAATGCCTATGGTGGGTAGGACAGTGATGATGACTGCACTATACACAGTGAGAGGCCCAACCTGCAGGTGTTTACTGACAGTGGACATTACTCTTACACTGTTATGTGACCCACAGATGCTGCACCTCTGGCATGGGATGCTCACAGTGACATATACATGTCCCGGCTTTGTGTGCTGTGACAGTTGTACAGCTGTGCAGTATGTGGCTGGGTGGGCATATATCATCTGAAAGGCACACTGGTGTTGGGGTATTCCCAATACTGGCCCATGTGCACTGCATGATGTGTCCCAGCCTTGTGGCCACATCTGGTCTGTGGCACAGCCTGGCCACCCATACACTCTCCCCTCAACATCCTCCATGCCCACAGTGCTGCAAGTGTGTGCTGGCATCTGTTGGTGTCCACAGAAGTGTGGTCCGCAGGTGTGTGCTGTATGGCCACACTGCCATGCTGTCCACTGGTGGCAGGGTCACCACTTACAGCCTGGCATGGCTGGGACTGGTGGCAGATGATGGCATCATTGTGATTCCATCAGTTAGCAGCGCGTTTCCTCTATGTTTGGCTTTGTCTGAGTCATATTTATTTGTTAGGGTCATGCAAAACTCATGCAAAACCTGTGCAAACACCACTCAAAGCCATAGTGTCGCACAAAGCTGATTGCCCAGGGTTAAGACAAGCTTTTCCTGGGCGGTAATGTGCACCGCGCTAAGTGTCGTGCTAAGTTGTGCAAAACCACTTTGCACAGCTCTAGTCGCTGAATATAGCATTGTGCCTGTATTCATGTCAGTTTGCCCCTTGCATACATATAGAATAGTGGATGGGTGACTATCCACAACAAGGCTGTGTTTCTATCGAGGCAGTTGATGATGTCATAGAGACCTCGAGAGCGAAGCTCAAGAGGTCTCCATGGCATCATCAACTCCCAAGATGGAAACACACTTAGTTGTGGGTAGTCAACCATCCACTATTTTTTATAGTATATGGTTCTCCCAAATGGACACAAGGTTCATACCTTGCATTGACACTCCTGCACTGGTCCTCGCTCGAGTCCCATCCCCCAAGATATCAGTCCTCTTCACTGCAGTTATGCTCTGTTTTGGTCACGTCCCCGAATATAGCAGTATTCATCGCTGTGGTCCCGCTCTGCTTTCACCGTAACTGTGCCAGAGATTTAAAAAAAAAAAACCTACAAACTGAGAGTTTGGACACACAGAGACACTTATGGCACTCCGTGTCCAAACTGCCTGCTCTCCTAACCGCTCGTTAAGTGAATCTGCCATTTTAGAATGTATTTTTTTAATCACGGACTGTTTCCACCAATCAGGTAGGAACTCAAGGGACAAAAGTTGTTGTACTATCAATGTGACATCAGAACAATAGTACAACAATGTTTTTGACCTTTGAACTGTCCTACAACAGGATTTGGAAAGCCATCGTTTTCCATCCACAATAAACTCTAACCATATACTATATTATGATTTTGCCCCGTGCTAATGCAGTTTGCCCATGCTATTTCGCCTTTTGAATATAGCAGACCCATGCTAATCCCGCACTAAACCTGCGCAAGTGGTTTTTGCCCAGCGCAAAGTTTTGAATATCTCGCCCATAGACCATTAGACTTATTTGCCGTTGACACTGATGAGATGGGCAAATATAATAAAGATGAATGTTCTACCATGGCTATTATTTCCATTTCAGGCCATTCCCATTAGTATTTCCTGGCTCTAGTTTTCTAGAATTAGAAAGGAAAATAAAAATTTTCTGATGGCAAAATAAAATATGACTAAAAATAGAGGAAAACATATTCTTCAGAGAATTTAGCTGGAATTACTCTTCCAAACTTCAGATGGTACTTTATGGCAGCACAGATTGAAGGATTCTTTGACAGATTCAATAATAAAACTCCAAACACCCAATGGATGGAAACTGAGTTAAATACTACTCCTTTTTTGAATACAAGTGCAGTTGTGACTATGCTGTTACATAATGATGTGCAACACAAGAGAACCTCACCATTTCTAAAAAAACAAGCATTTGTCAATGCCGAATGTTGCTTGCTTCTATGTGCTGTTTAGGTATTTGGAAGTCATTGGAGTGCAAATATTGAAAATTCGCGAACTTACAAGGGTGCGTAGGAACTGCGCAACGCACGCTCGTAAAACAGTCATTTAGGAATTTATTCGCAAATTTTCAACATAGCCATTTAAGACCTCTGCTCATGAACAGTGTCACTGTGATTTTTCTTAATGTGTCCCATACATTGAGTTAGCACCGACTGCGCATTTTGCGCTACATGGTGAAACACTTTTAGGGCAGGATGTGAAAAATGACAGCTGTACTGCTCATAAGGAGGTGTGGTAAAATGGCAATGTTGAAAATCTGGAGTAAAATATTGAAAATTCGCAAACTTACGAGCGTGCGTAGGAACTGCGCAACGCACGCTCGTAAAACAGTCATTTTTAGGAATTTTTTCACCAAATTTTCAACATAGGCTTTTTGAGAGCCCACCTTATGAACACTGGCAGTGTCATTTCATTAATCACTGCGGAAAGGTGATTTCATGCAGTGACTGCGAAATCACCCTTCGGGCCCGAGTAACGCCATGACAGTGCAAGAATTCATGAGGAGGGGTCCCAAAAACCCCATGTTGAAAATTTGGGCACAATTCCCAAAAATGCCTGAGATATGCAACAAAGTTGAAAAAAACCCTATCTATCCCATTATACAGCTTACCGGCATTTCCTCAGTTCACGGTCGGCTTTGAAGAGTGCAGGCGTGTTCCTGGTCACTGATGATCTGCCGCCGAGTTCGGAGGTAAGTATGGGGTGAGGGTGTGGGGAGGCAAGGGTGCGCAGTGGGTGGGTGCGGGTTGTGGGAGGGGCAGGAGACTACGAGGGACTGTTTTTATTCACAGTTTTTTTTTTTTTTTAGAAGGCGACCACGGGACATTTGCCATGCTGGGGTAGGCTCCCAGTGTGGCAGCAGGAAAAGCTGTTTGGGGATGTGGAGCCAACAGGATTAGGCACCTGTCGGCCAAAACAAGATTTGCCACACTGGAGTGAGCTCCCAGCGTGGCCAGGAAACTTTGGAGGGGCGTGCAGCCTTGGAGCTGACGAGGTTGGGCACCCCATCGGCCGCTACAGTGTATGCATGTGGGGAGCACATCAGCATGCATGTCGTGCTTGCGGCGTGTGTGTGCGTGGGGAGAGCTCTGCTCACTGAAGCGGAGCTCTCCCTTTCAACTGTATGTCACTGCATTTGGAGCTGTCATAGACAGCTGCAGCACTCATTGGGGAACTGGGGCCACGCCTGCAAACACACTGACTGCATTGGAAGAGGGGCTGACACACCTCCAAAAACTCGGATGATGGCACTATGTTTCTTGCACATGTGTGCAAGCAACATAAAAACTAACAAAACTTGGGGCTAAGTGAATTAAATATTAGGTCAAAAGTCTACTATCTCAAAATATTTGCAATTCATAAAAATGAATGTTTAAAAAAATGTAATTCAAGTCACATATTGTAAAATGACACCTCAAAGGGCTGTGGAAAATAGGAGATTTATATAGCACTGGAACCATCATGAGCTTTGAAGAAACAAAAAAATGTATAACTTAACCAACAGTGATTATTTGCCTCATTTACAGTTAAAAGAATATATTAGAAAGAAGTGAAACTTACAAGATGAAATGCTATTGTTTCCCTTAGAAGAATTTTTTGCAAATGCTGAAAATCATAAAAAGGGAAAATGTATACCGTTATAAACGAGAAATAACAAATCTCCTCTACAGTATTGAAGGAATCCTGGGAGAGGGAGATGGAAAGGAGATTCAACCAAATAAATGGATAAAAGTCATGTCATATTTATTTATTTTTTATTTATTATACGTATCGGAATTACACCCCTTTGAGTCAAGGAGTCATTTCCAAAGGCTCCACGTCAGTATATATCAGTTTGCATATCCTAACACAGTATCAAAATTCATTAGATTTAAACAGATACAGTTTAATCTGTTACACAGAATTTTTTGCACTCCTTGTAGATTACACAGGTTTTGCGAGACAGTGTCTAAATACTGTCCCACATGTTTGGCTGATACTGGCTCTTTGAAACATATGTTTTTAGAGTGCACTTTTTTAGCAGCATTTTGAAAAAAGATCCATGAAACCGTAGGTAAAACCTTGGGGGTAGAATTTTCATTTGATCCGGGCGGAATGTTACTGGGAATATATAATGTTACCATTAATATCTTTAACTTATATGAGCGTTCTTTTATTGGCACAACTATGATGGTCGCTAAAAAATGAATACTACAAAAATAGAAAAATCCTCTCCCACCTACATAAGAAATGATAGATACTTCAAAACTAGAGACAATTTATCACAACTTGGAAGGTAACGGTAGACAATTTGAAGGGGTCTGGAAATCATTCATTGATAATTTTGCAGTTAAAAAAATATATATCGATAATTTTCCATGAGACAATATATAATAACACAGAAACTAGCAAGGTATTAGTATAGGGAAAACATGTTTAAACTGAAATGATAACGTGCACTGAATACCCAAAAATAAAACATGGCTGGGGAATAACATTCAGTCTGTTTATAGATGATGATATAACCTGATCTGATAAAAAAAAAGATGCCCTGTCCTAAGGCAGAGGAACCCTGGATACTAGGGGACTGGTGTGACACATGCCCTGCAGCTCAAAGATCTCCTGCTTCTGTGGGCAGCCTTGGCATTGCGGGTGACCACACAATGTCATCATCTCCCTCCACCATCATACAGGCTGGCATCAGCAGGCAGGATAGCATACAGTCTTTATGCTGGAGAGCGGGATGAGCATTATTACAGAAGAAAGTACTGATGACATTATCCATGACTGCAACCCTGGTACTATTGTCATAGGATACAGCACCAACCCTAGCTCCTCCCAATTCCCACCATCAACATGATGTTCCTGGGACAAGGTCTGGGCTCTGTTAATGGAGGGAGGTCCTTGGTGTGTAGATCGGGGTCAACAGAGCTGGACAGAGCTGAAGGCAGAAGTTAGGAGACCCAAATGGGCAGCTGTCAGAAGATACAAAAGAGAAGATGAGAAGGCATCAATGTGGGGGGAAAAAAAACATTTTTAAAAAAGAGGTGATAGAACAGAAATGACTTTCTGATAGCAACCTGTACTAGAGTTGAGTATGCACTCTGTGCATTGAAAGTGAGCATTTTAAGGCTCAACAAAAAGACACCTTTATTTAAAGAAAAAAATTACCACTGGGTTTCAACAGACTCTCAACAGTCCTGAATTTATTTTTTATTTAAACACGATCTATTGTTTTTCTAGTACAGCACTTTGAAAACAGTGCCTGTACAGAGTGGGAAAAACAGGAGTTAAAGACACAGCTATAATAACTGGGTGTGACGTCACATCCAGTTATTAAGGCTTTTGAAAGTGACCAAAAACCAGTTGAATAAAGGGGGCACCAGTTATTATATAGAGACTAAGTATGAGGTGGAGTGCATTACAGGGATGTAATATATGGATTTCCCAAATAATACTATCGAAAACGATTTAAAAAATTCCTTGTAATTGATAGCACAGAGCACTCCACTCCCAATAATACTACACTTAACTGCCAATAATACTATCGTTGCAAGAAACGATAGTATTATCACCAAAATGCCACAGCGCATGTGCAACTCTGCCTGGCAAGAAATCAGGTTGCCATGGAGCCACGTCCCTTCCTACATGTCCAAAGTCACACTGTGCATTCTAATTGGTCACTGTTCTTCTGTGGGCGGGCACACTCATTCTGAAAACATGGCGGCTCGTTACTCTCGCTTAACGAGCCAAATGCGTCTGCTTCGTTTCTTCATTTTTTTTTTCTGTAAATGGATTATCTGGTTGATCCTGCATTACCCGAAGGATCAGAAAGGGAAAGGCAGGACTTCACAAAATACAAACAGACACCGACAGAGTGGCGGTTACGAGTGGGGATGTGGGCAAGTGACACTGTCTCCAGTGTGATTTTCAGCTGACTGCAAGCATGTCTTCAGTACTGCGACTGGCTTCGCAGCTCACAGACTGCAAAGAAACGCTACATCCATATATTACAAAAAATAAAAAATAGAAAAGTATCTATTTCACGGCAGTAAGTCCATCTCGAGTTTTGGGGACTTTGGGAACCTCCTGGAAGCTTCGCTCTCGAGGTTCCAGTCTCAACCTCGATGAACTGCTTATAACAGATACTTTTCTATCTATTATCTATTTTAATACACACCCGAGTGTGTGATGTTATATAAACCCTAAGAGCAAAGCTCGAGGGGTTTATAAAAGCATCACACACTGAGGGTGTGTATTAAATTCCTGTAATGCACTCCAACCCATCATCATTTTATATAATTTCTGTCCATCAATTTTTCCTACACCCCTCCTCCCAGCAGACGGCAAGGATGGGAGTTCTGCACTGTGTCAGAGTCTGCCTTGTGAGTTCACCCCTTATAGAGGATTGCAGGTCTTCTTTTGAAACAATGTGTCTACTAACCCTCCCAAATGAAACTGCTTTTTTTTAAATTGTCTACCAGCTTTAATGGTGAAGGCCTGAACTCGACTGCTTTCAGTTTGTGGTGGAAATGACATTTACCTGACCACTTTTAGTTTCTTGGCTAGTGTGGGATAGCATTCTTCTTGGCAGGTTAGTCCATTTTAAAAATATTATTTACTGAGATCTGCTTAGCGGTTTGAAAGTTCCAAAAAACAACAATGAAAAGGCACACCATGGATGCACTTTGAGCGAGTCTTGAGTGCAGTCGTTTCCTGGGTTTCAGCACAGGCTTGCTGTAGTAACTGGCTGCTTGTTATAGCAAATAATAACTGGCCATCACCATTGAAAAAATGATGGGCAGTTATTATATATTTATAATCTTACATACTGTATTATTAGTATATTATTTTTTATAATCTCTCAGCCTTCAGTCTTATTGGTAACATATTGTTAAAATAAAATGTTAGTAAACATTATATTATCAGTGTATCATTTTTATAATCTTTCAAGTTTTATGCTTAAAAAGGGGTCTACCAGTTATTACATATCTATAAACTTACATACTGTATTATCAACGTATCATTTTTATAAGTCTTACTGTTAACATATTGTTAATATACAATGTTAGTAGAAACAACAAGCATTTTTATATAGTTTGATATATCACTATATAGAAATGGTAGCAACATTCTATATTGATCTTTGAGTTTCACTGACTCCAATGGACCTATGCACCACGTGCAGCAGATGGCTACGCAGCTGCACATTGGGCTACTGGACCATGGGAAAAGGGTGTGTGTCTGCTGACATGGGTCCGCAACACATCTGTACTACTACTGTGCATATGGCTGCAGATGGTCACATAGCAGGGCATGTAGCACACCACCCACTACATGGTGGGAGGGAGGGCTGCCATCAGTACAGTTATGCACCCTCTGCGCACAAATGACAAGACATGGTGCAGGTGCAGTATGGACACAGAACCCACACCCAGAGGTACAGTGATCAAATCATGATAAAAGCCAGGAAAACATAATCATAAAAAGAAAACTAAAATACAACAAATGCACATAAATGTGTCCATGGACACACAGCCTGTCTGCCCACCATTGCATGATGTACACACTCAGCCGGCACATCCCTTGTCTGCCAGTGCATGTTGAAATAGTCCACTTGCATCTCCTGTGACCCCAAAGTGACACCCATGATGCAGCCTCTGTCAGCCTGGTTCAGCCATGATACCCCGGATACTCCTTCAGGGGAATGGACTCCACCACTGCCCCATAATACACCAGCATTGCCACCGTCTCTCCCTCCTTCAGGGCAGTGTATGGTGGCTCAGGGTCAATATCCACAATTTGGTAACTCTCCCTCCAAAGGCGAATGGCCCTGAGGGGTACAAGTGTGTCCTGTAGTGGAGATTATACAGGTGTAAGGTACCATGGTGTTGCCTGCCATCCATGCCCCATGCAGCCCCTGTATGCCCTACCATGACCCATGCACACCCCTGCATAACCCACCACACTCTACCATGTCCACATACACCCACTACGTGCCCCACCACACCCTACCATGCTCCCATTCACCCCCCTGCATGCCCTACCATGCCCCTCATGTGCACACACATACACACCATGCTGTCACCAGCCCAAGATGTGCAGCTGTACTCATCATCACAGGTTCTTCAGTGAACCATGTATGCCGTACTAGTCTTCACAGCAGTAGGTATCGATTTCCTCTAGGCCTGTGGGCAATTGCATCACCCATGCCCTTGCCCGGAAGCACCAAGTTTGGTCAACAGTGACAATGCTGACCTCCCCCACAGCGACGGCACAATACAGATGCAGATATTGTGCCACCTGTTTAAAAGGTGTTTTCTGTGGGGGACTGCACCACCAACACGCCCCATGTGAGGGTCTCTGCCCCCCGCACCCCCCGGACTTTAGGATTCCAACTCCAGGTCAGAGTTGGTCTGGGGAGGGGGGAGAACACTGGGGGAAGGCGAAACATGGAACAAGGACAATTACCGAGAATGTCACTATAATGGTCTTTTTTCATGTTTCGCCATCGGGGTGTCGACCTAAAGGGGTGCACCGCCCTTGCCCTCTGCCTCCTCTTCCATGGGACCATCAGCTTGTGGAGTCCCCTCCGCAAGGAGACTTCTGTAAGGCTTTCTGGAAATTACTGCAACACAGAAGGACAGGACATTAGTTTGAGGAACAGAGCATTAACCAGTGGCATCAAACTACAGGGATACTGTGGACTGCTACATACCTTTGATGGGTGTATTACATCCCCAAGATGCCTGTCCTCCTCCTTGTTGTGCATGGGGGTGACTCATTCAAGTATAACCCCTAGGTGGAGCTATCCCAAGGGCTACTACGTCTGCCTGCTTAACTACTAACAGGTTGAGGGGCCTAGGTCCAATGGCGGGTGCCTCCACTCAGAGGTCAGGGTTTGCAGTAGTTAAACTAACTTGGTCACAGCCCTCTGAGACAATGTAACCCCCCTTTCTTCCCACTAGGTAGCCCATACAATGCATTAGGAATATCTTCACAATGTACACTTACCCCCAGGACTGGCTCCGTCGACTGGACCCCAGGGACACCCTGTGAAACAAGATGATACAGTGCAAAAACCACAGTACAATACTTTAACATAAACTAATACCTCACCCAGTGTAACTTTGCTGAAACCATCAGATCTGATTTATTTAAGGAGCTGCAACAAGGAAGGGGGAAATCAGGTTAATTAGGTTAAACACATTAATAATCACAGTACTGTGCACATATTCAGAGTCCCAAATTGTCATTTTCACTGGGTACCCAGGATGGGAGGGGGGCTAGCCAGGATCAGTGCAGCTGGTCAGGGCCCTGTGATGGAAAAACACTGACACAATACCCAAATTGTAATCCGGAGCCAGTTGGCTCAGTTCTTGAAGAAATGAAAAAAAAAAAAAAAACAATTAGATGACACACTTGCAATTCGATAAACAGATGGCAGGGAGCTACCCTGCTTTGTACTCACAAACTCAATGCTGGGAACTGGATGAAAGGCAGATTGTCCTGGATTGCCAGAAGGAGCAGACCATGTGGACAAGGTCCTTGTGACTGGACAACACTGCAGTTTACAGCAAATGGATGTAGTCTGGATTAAGCTGGGGCTTACTTCCAGCTTCATGCACTCAATTCACTGTACAGGGGATTTGAAACGTGATTCCCCACAAGCACTACACACATTTATATGTAAAAGGAAAGTACTATACCAGGCAGGCTGCCTCTCTATCCCAATCGCAATTACTGCACAATACCCGGGAGAACACACAGCAGATTCAGTTCCTGATAGATCAAGCGCGGTTCAGCAATTTCTCCAGTCTTCTACAGAGTGAGCCTGGTTTCTACTCTTCAGATCTCCTTGATTGTCGGATTCAGTCCGAACAGGCGCTAGCACAAGCTGCAGACCGAAACTTAGTGCCTTACATGCGATTCCTGCGCTAAAACTACACACCGAAGAAGCACCCAGCTCCTTGTCTCTTCACTGCCCAAACTGATCTGATCTTTCCAGTAGACAAAGTCGGGCATTTCCTTTGAGTTCCTCCCAGTTCAGTTGGCTGGTTTGGCTGTCACTCACAGTAAACTCCTCCTGTTGGTGGAAAAACGGCGCCAAAGTCAAAACTACATTTCACAGAGTCACTGCCCTTACAATCCCCTTACAGCAGGCTCCAGAGGAGAGTCCAAGTTCTGATTCGCCCAGAGCACACTCCATTTTAAAGGATCCCCACCGTGATTGGTCCAATTCAGCAGTTCAGAACCAACATGCGGGAGCTACTCTGGACTGTCCTTGCTACAAGAAAGCAGGTTAAATCAAATTACATTTTCATTATTACTCTAACAGGTTACAAGCAAACAATTACATCTTTGAAGAGTGCTCCTTCTTGATGGCATACATCCCAGGGTACTTAAGGAGCTAAAGGTGGAACTAGCAGAGCCATTAGCAGAACTGTTTAGTGAGTCTCTGAGCACAGGAGAGGTCTCAGAAGACTGGAGAAGGGCTCATGTGATCCCGCTCCACAAGATTGGTAGCAGGGAGGAGGCAGGGAACTACAGACCAGTCAGTCTTACCTCAGTAGTGTGCAAGATTATGGAGGCACTCCTTAAGGAAAGGATAGTGCAACACCTGGAAACCATAGGGGCACAGGATCCAAGACAGCATGGGTTTACAAAAGGAAGGTCCTGTCAAACTAATCTCATAGATTTCTTTGACTGGGTAACCAGAGTGGTGGACCAAGGGGGAGCAGTTGATGTCGCCTACCTTGACTTCAGCAAAGCTTTTGACACTGTTCCACACAGAAGATTGATAAATAAGCTGGGTAGGCTCGGGGTGGGTCAGAAGTTGGTCAACTGGGTGGCAAACTGGTTGACAGGCAGAAAACAGAGAGTGGTGGTAAATGGTATACAGTCAGAAGAGATGCAAGTCACAAGTGGAGTACTTCAGGGATCAGTCCTGGGGCCAGTCCTCTTCAACATCTTAATTAGTGACCTTGCAGATGGACTAGAGGGTAAGGCTTGTCTGTTTGCAGATGACACCAAGATCTGCAACAGAGTAGATGATCCCGATGGGGTGGGCAGAATGAGAAGAGATCTGGATAAACTAGCAAAATGGTCAGAAGAGTGGCAACTGGGATTTAATGCAAAAGAAGTGCAAAATCATGCACATAGGGAAGAAAACCCTGAAGCCACCTATAGGCTGGGAGGGGAGTTGCTAGCAGTCACAAAGGAAGAAAGAGACTTGGGCATCATCATCACCGATGACCGGAAATCATCCAAGCAGACCTCTAAAGCAGTAGGTAAGGCTAGGGGGATGTTAGGGTGTATTAGTAGGGGTATCACAAGTTGTAAGAGGGAGGTAATAATCCCTCTTTACAAGACACTTGTTAGGCCCCATCTGGAGTACTGCATGCAGTATTGGAGGCCACACCTTCACAAGGACATTAACCAAATTGAGGCAGTCCAGAGAAGGGCAACCAAAATGGTGCAGGGATTGTATCAGAAGACATATGAGGACAGATTAACAGAGCTCAATATGTATACCCTTGAGCAAAGGAGGGAGAGAGGTGATATGATCGAGGCATTCAAACACCTTAAGGGCATTAACAAGGTGAAAGAGTCTAACATGTTTAAATATAAGAAAAATAGCAGGACAAGAGGACACAGCATGAGATTAGAGGGGGGGGCTGATTAAGCGGGAATGTGAGGAAATTCTTTTTCACAGAAAGGGTGGTGGATGCATGGAATGGCTTACCACAAGAAGTAGTGGCTATGAATACAGTGCAGGGCTTCAAACAGGCATGGGATAGGCATAAGGGAGCAATACAAATGACTATGAATAGAGGGCACTGACAGAGCAAAGGCCGATGGCGCATTTATAAGGTAGAAAAACAAATGGGCAGACTGGATGGGCCTTGCGGTCCTTATCTGCCGTCAATTTCTATGTTTCTATGTTTCTTCTGCCCACTTAGCGATGGGAGAAATGGAGCGATTTGGCAGTAGCTTGAGCGGGACTCAAGTAGGAAAACACACAGTCCCCCCCATACAAACTAATTATGTCTGCAAGCAGACAGCTCTTAAAGAGACAGTACCAGAGGCTCTAAAAGCACTCACAGATAAACGACTTAAACGCCAAACACCATTCAGGCTTGGAGCATTCAAGCAAGCTCCTGGAAGACTTTTTGGAAACCCCCATTTGCAAAGGGGTTACACCCTTCCTGGCCAGGGAAAGCTTGGTATCCGCATCAAGCAAGTACCCCCATAAGTTTCAATACACCAATATACATTTACATCGGTATCACATTAGCCTTATACATGTAATCATCAGTCAATATATATCACTTTACCAGAAACACATTTCTGAAGCTTTGCAGTATGTCACTCCTTACACAGTATTACGCACACATTGTACCATAACTCAGGTTATTACCTCTTGTACACGAAACCTGAAGAGAGGGGGACCTTCCCTATCAGCTACCTTGGGAATGGATGGGGCAGGGGCACCATACCCAGAGGGCAACACAAGTCACTTGGAGTTAGCACTGATGTTCAGTTTGGGCAATGAGCTCGGGGACACATACACTCCTTTATGGACAACATTGAGAGGCAAGTCCACAGGCCTCTCAGGGGAATCATAACTGAGGTGCACCACAGGCTTTACAGCTCGACCCGTCTTTCTAGGGGGAACTGTTATAGCCTCTGCACTCTGAGCCTCATTTTCAGCATTGTCCTCACTTGTCAGGGGAGTCTCCAATGGGGTAGAGAGGCTAGAACTTGGGGCACTTTCAGCTCCAGGAGTTGCAATCTCTGAGTCCACAACACTTGGCTCACATGGAGAGCTTTCTGACACTGACAGTGAATTATCAGGGCACTCAACCCACTCGTCTTGTTCTGGTATGTCACCAGTCTGTTCCAGTCCATCATTTTCCTCCTCTGAAAGCTCAGACTGTTCAACCATACACAATGATTCCATATCATCTAACTTAAAGCTTAACACTTCACTTTCTGGGTGCATTGGCTCCAGGGACAAAGATGGGGGCTTAGACAGTCCAGAAGACCCAGCTTCATCTCCAGAATTGACTAGGGGATTGCCCCGAAACAATTGACTCAGTTCGTAAGAAGGGTAGTATTCAAAACCGCACCCACTTTCCTCTGACATGGACTGACAGTCATGTTCAACTGGGACTTGTGGAGGGGAACACTTTAACTCAGCTTCTGTAGGTGCAGACTTTCTTGATTTTTTCTTAGCAGCAGCTCTAGTCACTGGTCCAGAGGGGGCATTTTCTGGGGGATCAGACTCAATCAAGATTTGTCCAATGGGCAGTAAATGATTTCTATGCATTGTTTTAACATCTTTTGAATTATTCTCAGGCCTTACTTTGTACACAGGCAGATCATCTAGTTTGTCCACTACAATGTGAGGGAGATGGTGCCATCTGTTAGCAATCTTGTGTTTGCCATGCAGTCCTAGATTTCTTAGCAATACCTGATCTCCGTCCTGGAGTTCCTGTGCTTTCGCCTTTTTATCATACCTTTCTGTGTTGGCCAGATTTCTTTTGGCAGCCATGGTTTGAGCCAGTTGGTACGCATGATTTAGCTGGGCCTTTAACTTTTGCACATACTGTAAATAGTTGTCAGCTCGAACCCCATCAGGAGAGACCCCAAAGCACACATCTACCAGCAGTCAAGCTTCTCTTCCAAACATCAGGCGGTAGGGGGAGAACCCAGTGGCATCACTTTTGGTGCAGTTGTAGGCATGTACCAGGGTACTAATTTGTTGGCTCCATCTAGGCTTGTCCTTTGGGTGGAGGGTGCCTAGCATATCTAGCAAGGTGCGGTTGAAACGTTCAGGCTGTGGGTCCCCTTGGGGGTGGTAAGGGGTGGTTCTGGACTTTTGCACTCCCCACAGAGAAAGCATCTCTTTGATCAGACGACTCTCAAAGTCTTTCCTTTGATCAGAATGGATTCTTTGTGGAGTCCCATAGTGAACAAAAAAGTTTTCTACAAGTACTTTTGCCACAGTGGATGCCTTCTGGTCCTTGGTGGGGAAAGCTTGGGCATATCTCGTAAAATGGTCAGTGACCACCAGCACATTACTAATATTTCTTTGATCTGACTCCAAACTCAGAAAATCAATACAGACCAGCTCCATGGGTGCACTGGTGGTGATGTTAACAAGGGGGGCAGCCCTCTGGGGCAAAGCTTTCCTCTGTAAGCAGCGACTACAAGTTCGAATGTGTTGCTCCACATCAGCCCATCTTAGGCCAATAGAATCTGGATCTCACCAAGTCAAGTGTTCTGTCTATACCAAGGTGCCCCATGTGGTTAAGTAAGGACCTCAGCACTGAGTCTCGAAAAGCAGTGGGCAGCACTAGTTGTTGTTTGTCTACTTGTCCCCCTCTGTCTATTGTTTCTCTGTATAACAGTATATTGATCAGTTTCAACTTAGGACCCTCTTTATATAACAATGCAGTTCTCAAATCAGTGGAACGTAATTTGGACACATCTTTCCCCTGCATAGAGGGCTTCTAAAGCTGATTTGATCATGGGATCTCGGGATTGAGCCCGCCGAATACTGTCATTGTCCAGCTGAGGCAGTGCACCAATGTCTATTACAGACAAGTGGCAATAAGCAGCAAGTATGCAATTCTCAGAAGGTCCCAAACAATCCACCATATAGTTCACTGCATCCATGGACATTTGTTCCTCCCTGTCAAGCTTCTGGCAGAGTGCTCGAATATCAGGTTCTAACAGTCTGACCCAGTCATTCTGGGGAACAGACCTCTGGGAGAGAGAGCATCAGCATCTATGTGATTCAGGCCTGCTCTGTATTCAACAGCATAGTCGTATGTAGTTAATGCGGAAAGCCACCTATGGCCAGTGGCATCCAATTTAGCTGAAGTCTGCACATAGGTCAAAGGATTATTGTCAGTTTTTACCAGTATCTTAGCCCCATACAAGTACTCGTGGAATTGGTCAACAATGGCCCACTTCAAAGCTAGGAACTCTAACTTATGTACAGGATAGTTCTTTTCGGATGGGGTCAGGCTTCTACTGGCAAAGGTCACTGGTCTCAGGCCATTCTCATGCTCTTGGTACAACACAGCCCCCAACCCTTGCAAGCTAGCATCAGTGTGCAGGACATAAGGTTTTGTTGGATCGGCATAGGCCAACACTGGAGCATGGGTAAGTTGATATATGATCTCATGAAAAGCAGTCTCACAATCAGGAGTCCAGCGGGACCCAAATACTTCACTCGGACGAAAATACACTCTTTCAGTCTCGAGGGACGCTGACTTTTTGTATCTTTTGTGGGTTGGGGGTTACCCTTGAGTAAGGTTAAGCAAAGGGCGGATCACTCTTGAATAGTCCTTGATAAAACGCTGATAATAAACACAGAATCCCAGGAATCTTTGCAGTTCTTTTAGGTTTTTGGGCTGTGGCCAGGTGGTCAAGGCCTCAACTTTACATGGGTCGGTCTCTATTCTCTCGGTGGATACTATGTGTCCCACATACTTTACTGATGTTTGAAAGAATTGACACTTATCAATGGACAGTTTAAGGTCAAAGTCTTCCAGTCAGTCCAATACCTTGAATAATCTGCTCTCATGTTCCTCCAGTGAGCTGCCAAACACAATAACATCATCTAGGTATACCAGGCACTCTAGTAAGTTCATGTCCCCCACTGCACGTTCCATCAATCGTTGAAAAGTGGTGGGGGCGCCTGAAATCCCTTGAGGCATTCTCATGAATTCATAGAAGCCAAGCAAACAGATAAAGGCCTTCTTCTCACGGTTCTCTGGGGCCATTGGGATCTGGTATTACCCACTGCAGAGATCCAGCACAGAGAACCACTTGCTCCCATTTAGACAGTCCAAAGCATCCTGAATGCGGGGCATAGTGTACTGATCAGGGATAGTTTGCTGGTTTAAAGTGCGATAATCCACGCACATCTTTACTGTCCCATTCTTTTTTCTCACTACCACAATGGGGGAAGCATAGGGGCTTCTGGATTCTTGTATTACACCAGCAGCTAGCAACTCTTGCAGGTACCGTCTCACATCATCTACGTCAGCAGGTGCCAGACGTTGAGACCTCTCACGAAATGGCCTTTCATCATGCAGCCAGATATGGTGCTTAGCTCTTTGCATGCATCCTATGTCCCATTTCTTTAAAGAAAACACCTGGTGTCTCTGGGCAAGCTTCTCACTGATCCTCACTTTCCATTCAGCTGGCAATGGGGAGTCACCGAAATCAAACAAGTCAGGCGTTACTCCATCATTCTTCCCCAAACTCTTGTTACTGGGTAGCACTGCAGTGTCTGCACAGTGCACATTAGCCAGGGTGCAACCTCTATTTACTCGAATCTCTCTGTCAGACACATTATGAACTTGAACCATTACCCTTCTGGCATAAGCATGGGCTCTAGCAGGCAAAATACTAGGCTTGACCAGCAGTCCCTCCGGCACTTTTCTGTTGCCTGGTGCATCCAACATTAATATTTTATTCTTGACATCTTTTCTGATACGGACCTCTCCCTGTAAGGTACACTGGGCATTTGGCGCCAGGACCAGAGACTCAGGATCCTTCTTCCAGACAATTCCAACCGGTTCCTCTGGTTCTAATTTTTCAACATCTCTCTGTGCCTCATAGGCCTTCTTAATCAAGGCCAGAATTCTTAAAGCTCTACCAGCCCTTGATCCCTGTTTTTCATAACACAACTGTGCCAGCCATCCAAACATATGTGCATTAGTCCCAGTTAGTAGAGGAACCCCATCATACAGTCCGATAGAGGGACACACTAAGGCCAGGGTCTCTACTTGCTCTGCCACTCCAGCCACGGAGGTGGGAAAAGACATCCAAATTCGGATATATCCAGAGTAGGGGTAGGCCTTCTCACTTAACCCCCAGACATGCAGCCCCTCCAACTGTTGTAAGGGTACATCAGACAAATGCTTCTGATACCAGTCTTGGAACATAATTGTCACTTGGGAGCCACTGTCTAATACAGCTCTTGTAGACACTCCATTCACCTTTACAGTGGTCTCCATGGAGGGACCCACTATTCTGGACCAGTCTGGACAGGCGGTAGTGGGGACCTGGGCAACTGACCTTGCCACAAAGGGACATGAATTAGCATTTTTGGGGCCCTCACTGGGATCATTACGTGCACCTCTTAACCACTGATTTGTTCTCCGAAGCTCTCCTTGTAGCCTATATGCAACTTTGCCTGTGTCTTTTGGGGACCAGCATTCTCTCTTCATGTGCCCATCCTTCCCACAATTATAGCAAAACTGGAGTTTGAGCTGGCCGAGGCGTCACACTGGGAGCCAGGGTGGGGGTACTACTAATTGGAAACCTTGGTGCCATCTTTGTCTGCGGCGTGATAAGCATTTGGAGACATCTCGTCAATTTCCCCACTTCCATGGACAAGACATCGTGTTTTGAGCTGTTGTCAGCAGGAAATGCATGGGTGGGTACCCCCAGCCCCATAGCAGATGCAGTCGGATGAGGGTCGGGGCCTGTACTTGCAGGAGCGGCCTTCATAAAGAGACTGTTTTTTATTTCCCTGAACTCTCTCAACAGTTTGCCCCATTGTGGCATATCTTTTTCCTTCTGAGAGCACTCATTAACTGCCAACCTATGTCCCTGAACTTCACTTGATGGGTCACACTCAGTCACTCGGGTCGTAGCCACAGCTATTGGTGCAAGTCCCTCACGAGGTCGCCTTTTCTCAACTCCTTGAATTTCTCTCATTAGCTCATCATAGGAGGGTGGGGATTCCAGTCAATTTGCCAGGCGCAACTGAAGCAACTGAAGCAACAGCAGTTCTGAGAAGGGGGCAGACTTAAGGATCCTGTCCAGCCTGGTTCGGTCCAGTTCAATCGCTGGCAAACTACCCTTTCTGAGGCATTATTGCAACAATATTTCCAGCCGAGATACATACACAGACAACAACTCCCCTTGGTACTGTTGTGCATTTCTTACTCTCCACCACAGGTCCTCATTAGAATCTGGTCTCCCATACACATTCTCAAAGGCCTCAAGATAGTCCTGTGCAGTCGCTTCAGGGTTACTGGCCTTTAGCACAGATGGTAGCTGGGGCAGGACCTCGGAGGCTCTCACTAACCTTCTTTTCGCTGCTTCCCGAGTACTGCCATTCTAGCACTTGAGGGGCAACATAGTTCATCCAGGTCTCCCTTAGTCATCCTTCTTCGGGGTGGGAGGGTGCCAGAGAAGATCCTCAACCTTGGTAAGAGTCGTGACTAATGGCAGGTGCAGAAATAGGAGCCTGCATTGGTTCAGCCACCATTACGGGTACTGGAGCGGGAGAGGGTGTTGGGGGAGGAACACCCCCAGGTGGCAAGAATACTTTCTTCAAGTCCTCCACAGTTTTCCCTTCCTTTCCCTTCCCCCAGCAACCATTTAGCAAATTTCTCCTCAAAAGTTTCAGATAGTGGGGGGGGCTCATTCCCCTCCGGGTCTTTACTGTCCTTAGTTATCACTCTCCAGGCAGTGAGGGCTCCCTCTGGGATAATAGTCTGTGGCACTTTGGAGCTATCAATGGGATCCTTAAACTCTACTAGGGCCAGGAACGTGTGGGTGAGCAGATTAGCATGTCGACCCACCACTATAGGGTTTTGTAAACCTTCCACCTTGGAAAGTACTCCCTGTACAGTGTCCGTATTGATACCCAGGGGGATGTCCAGGATAAGCATAGCATTTTGGGGGTCGATCTCCTCCCCAGTACACCACTCCACCAACCAGTGCACAGCCACTTCTATCGGGGTACCCATTTATTTTTTTTTAACAGTGGTTTGTATATATGGCCACTAGGGGACACACAATCCCAGCGGTGAGCCTCCAAGATGTAACCCCTAGGTGGCACTATCCCAAGGGCTACTACCCCTGCCTGCTTAACTACTAACAGGTTGAGGGGCCTAGGTCCAATGGTGGGTGCCTCCACCCAGAGGTCAGGGTTTGCAGTAGTTAAACTAACTTGGTCACAGCCCTCTGAGACACTGCAACCCCCCTTTCTTCCCACTAGTGGCCCACACAATGCATTAGGAATATCTTCACAATGTACACTTACCCCCAGGACTGGCTCTGTCGACTGGACTCTGGGGACCCCCTGTAAAACAAGATGATACAGTGCAAAAACCACAGTACAATACTTTAACATAAATGAATACCTCAGCCAGTGTAACTTTGCTGAAACCAACAGATCTGATTTATTTAAGGAGCTGTAACAAGGAAGGGGGAAATCAGGTTAATTAGGTTAAACACATTAATAATCACAGTACTGTGAGCACATTCAGAGTCCCAAATTGCCACTTTCACTGGGTACCCAGGATGGGGGAGGCTAGCCAGGATCAGTGCAGCTGGTTTGGGGCCCTGTGATGGAAAAACACTGGCACAATACCCAAATTGTAATCCGGAGCCGGTTGGCTCAGTTCGTGAAGAAATGAAAAAAAAAAACAACAATTAGATGACACACTTGCAATTCGATAAACAGATAGCAGGGAGCTACCCTGCTTTGTACTCACAAACTCAATGCTGGGAACTGGATGGAAGGCAGATTGTCCTGGATTGCCAGAAGGAGCAGACCATGTGGGCAAGGTCCTTGTGACTGGACCCCACTGCAGTTTACAGCAAATGGATGTAGTCTGGATTAAACTGGGGTTTACTTCCAGCTTCATGCACTCAATTCACTGTACAGGGGATTTGAAACGTGATTCCCCACAAGCACTACACACATTTATATGTAAAAGGAAAGTACTATACCAGGCAGGCTGCTTCTCTATACCGATCGCAATTACTGCACAATACCCAGGAGAACACACAGCAGATTCAGTTCCTGACAGACCAAGCGCGATTCAGCAATTTCTCCAGTCTTCTACAGGGTGAGCCTGGTTTCTACTCTTCAGATCTCCTTGATTCTCTTCACAGGTCGGATTCAGTCTGAACAGGCACTTGCACAAGCTGCAGACCGAAACTTTGAGCCTTACATGCAATTCCCGCGCTAAAACTACACACCGAAGAAGCACCCAGCTCCTTGTCTCTTCACTGCCCAAACTGATCTGATCTTTCCAGTAGACAGAGCCGGGCATTTCCTTGAGTTCCTCCCAGTTCAGTTGGCTGGTTTGGCTGTCACTCACAGTAAACCCCCCCTGTTGGTGGAAAAAAGGTGCTAAAGTCAAAACTACATTTCCCAGAGTCACTGCCCTTACAATCCCCTTACAGCAGGCTCCAGAGGAGAGTCCAAGTTCTGATTCGCCCAGAGCAGACTCCATTTTAAAGGATCCCCACCATGATTGGTCCAATTCAGCAGTTCAGAACCAACATGCGGGAGCTACTCTGCACTGTCCTTGCTTCAAGAAAGCAGGTTAAATTAAGCTGCACTTTCATTATTACTCTGACAGGTTACAAGCAAACAATTACATCTTTGAAGAGTGCTCCTTCTGCCCACTTAGTGATGGGAGAAACGGAGAGATTTGGCAGTAGCTCGAACGGGACTCAAGCAGGAAAACACACAGTCCCCCCATTCAAACTAATTATGTCTGCAAGCAGACAGCTCTTAAAGAGACAGTACCAGAGGCTCTAAAAGCACTCACAGATAAATGGCTTAAACGCCAAACATCATTCAGGCTTGGAGCATTCAAGAAAGCTCCTGGAAGACTTTTTGGGAACCCCCATTTGTAGGGGGGTTACACAAGGACTTAGGGGAACTGTACCCTAGCCATGTTATCACCTCACTGCAGTACCTCACTACACATGCACTGGTATGTGACTGCAGGGGGCAGTAGAGATGCTTGGGGCATACAGGAGGCCACACCCCCTGCTACTTGTTGGTTGCGAAGGCACTGAGGGGGGTACACACTACAATAGAGGTGACTGTCCCACAGGATGGGTCGGGGGCGTCAAATAAAGGTGACCCATCCTGGACCCGATGGAGCTACAATATGCCCTTCAACACTGATGCACACACTGATATGGGGTGCAGAAACCGCAATGGAGGAGAAGAGTGCCTGACCATAGTTTTGCATCCTCAGGACCCATGTGGCATTGAGGCATGCATGACTGGAAGTGGCAGCCTACTGAGTTCTAGATTATTGAGATTATTGCTACATTCTGATGGTAAAGTGAGATAGAAATTTATATATTTTTGAATTTTATAGTTATTTTATAGTTACATATAACTGGAGGTTAGGAGAAGCTGGGCTGGGAGGATGTGGGGGAATCGGTACATGTATGGGAAGTAGGAGAGTGGTAAACTGCAATAGCTGTGGGGCAGCAGTCTTTCTGGGGGTGTTGTGGAGTAAATGGGGATGTACTGTGTATAACAGCCTGGAGCAGCTAAGGGCTAACACAAGGCTGCTTAGATGGGAGCTGGGAAGGATGGTGTGGGATGTCAGAGGAGCAGAGCAGTGGAGGGAAAGGCAGAGGGGTGATGCCCAGGGGAGTGAAGGCATCAGACAGGGGATGGAAGTGGGGAGGAGCACCCAGTATACAGGAATATCTCTTCCGCAGATGACTATGGAGCCCAGGGTGGAGGAATGGCAAGTGATAAGGGGAAGGGGTGGGAATGTGAGAGTAGCATCAGTAGTGGGAAATTCTAAAGAGGTGCCTTTATTGAATAGATTTGAACCACTGTCTGGAAGGAGGGAGGGGGCAGCAGGAAATGAGGTTGAGCCAGGGCTGAGAGTAGGAGTACAGGGGAAGGGTGAGGGAACTAATCAGGGTGGGCAGGGAACAGGAGGCAGGCAAAATGGAGTGGAGGATGGGGGGAGAGAGAGAGAGAAAAGGAAAGTAAGAGGGGAGGGAAAACTGAAAACAGATACAGATAGTTGGAAGGGGAGGGACAGAGTGGGAGATGGAAAAACAGTTAAAGGGATAAATGTGGATCTGGAGATAAGTTCACCAAGGTGCAGAGAGAGCAGTTAGGTGGGGAAGCAGCTAGTACCGAAGGTGAGAAAGGAAGGACGGGGAGCACGGGTGCAGGGGATGGAAGGGTGGCAATCATAGTGGACTCCATAATTAGGGATATTCACTGGGAAGGGAAGGAAAGGGGACCCAAATGCAAGCAGGAGGGTGGTTTGTATGCCAGGGATGACAGCAGGGAAGGTGGGCCCAATAATAAGGGAAATAGTAAGGGAGGTTGGAGGAAAACCTAATTTAGTTATACATTTGGGAACCAACGACCTAGCTGGGGAGGAGGTTGAGGTACTGCAAAGTAGGTTCAGGCAGTTAGGGAAGATCTGCAGGGAGGATGGAAGTTTGCTGGCCTTCTCAGAGGTGATAGCAGTACCAAGGGCCAACACAGCCAGGAAAGGAAGAATAGAGGATTTTAATGACTGACAGGGGAAATGGTGCAGGGAGGAGAGGTTTATCTGTATTGGGGACTGGGAGCAGACCTGGTCAAACAAAGCACTCTTTTCACTAGACAGGCTACACCTCAGTAGGGAGGGTTTGAGGGTACTCAGGGATAAGAAAACATAACCACAACACTTAATTTAAACTGCTGGTGGGGAGGCAGCAGGAGTGCAGGCCCACAGGCTCTGAGAGGAGGAGGTCAGTGAACCTCTCCCATACAGTGATGGAAGAGGTCTGGAGGGAAGAGGTGGAAGGGGAGAGAACACAGCAAAGGGCAGAGGGGATGAGGAACACATAACAAGGGTATGTGGAGGGGTGCACACAGAGGGAATAAATGTGAACAGAAGAATAGAGGAAAGAGTAGGAAGGTCAGATTCTAGGTGGTGTCTCTGAATGTGCGGAGTCTTGGAAACAAGATGTATGACCTGCAGGCACTATTAGCAGACAGGAAGGTGGGCATTGCTGCAGTAATCAAGACTTGGGCAACATCACATCATGACTGGGATCTTGCGATCCCTGGATATAAACTATAGAGGAGGGACAGAGTAGTCGGGAAGGGGAAGGGGTGGCAGTTTATATCAGGGAGGGAATAACTTGCACGAAGGAGGAGTCGGAGGAAGGGGAGTTGGAGGTGTTATGGGTTCAGTTAAGGTTCAATAGAGAGAGAAAGGTGAGGTTGGGGGTGGTTTACAGACCACCCAATCAGGATAAGGAGGGGGCAGGGAACTGAGCTCACAAATACTGGAAGCTGCGGGGAAAGGAGAGGTGGTAATTGTGGCAGACTTCAACCTGCCCAAGGTGGACTGGAGCATACCCTCCACAACATGTCCTAGGAGTCAGGTGATCCTGGAAGGACTGCAGAGTGGGTTCCTGACTCAGGGCATCACTGAACCAACAAGAGCTGAGGAAATTCTTGATCTGGTGCTGACAAATGGGGAGCATGTACAGGAAATAATGGTCAGGGAGCCACTGGGTGGAAGTGACCATTACACAGTGTGGTTCCAGTTGGATATGGACAGGGAAAGCATCCCGACTAAGACCAAAATCTTGGATTTCAGGATGACGGATGTCAAAAATGGGTGAAGTGCTAAGGAGCCATCTGGTGGGCATCAGAGCAGATATGGGGGTGGACCAAAGGTGATCCATCATTAAGGAAGGAATACTGGTTGCCACAGATGAGTACATTAGGCTCAGGGGGAAGAAAACAAGGGCCAAAGCACCCAGCTGGTTCAGTTCTGGGGTTGCCCAGGCAGTAAGAGAAAAGAGGCTGGCCTATAGAAAATTCAGGAAGACCAAGAGAGAGGTGGACAGGGAGAATTACCTAAGGTTGGCTAGTGAGGCAAGTAAGGAAGTCCGGCAAGCAAAGGCACAGAAGGAGCTGCAGATAGCTGAAGGAATTAAAGAAGGGGGAGAAGCCTTTCTTTTGCTATGTAAGTGAGAAAAGGGACAAGAAGGAATGGATTGTTAGGCTTAAGAAAGGGGTGGACTGGGTGGAGAATAATGGGGGGAAAAGCAGAGATACTAAATTAATATTTCTGTTCTGTCTTCACCAGGGAGAAGGACGGGCCAGTGCCTTCAGGAGGGAAAAGAAGAAGAGGGAGGGAGGGTAACACAGATAAAGTGATAGAGAAGAATAGAGTAAGGGAGGGCTGCTGGCATTAAAAGGTGGACAAACCAGGCCTGGACAGAGTACATTCAAGGGTACTAAAGGAACTGGTTGAGGAGCTGGCAGGCCACTGGCAGACCTATTTAATAGTTCACTAGAGTCAGACATGGTACCACAGGACTGGAGAACAACACATATAGTGCCCCTCCACAAATGCAGTCCCAAGGATGACCCAGGGAATTACAGACCAGTCAGTCTGATCTCCATTGTGGGCAAGCTCATGGAGACCATACTAAAGGAAAGGTTGGAGGAATATCTAGAGGAGCATGGTCTCCAGGATGCGAGTGGGGGGGATCATGTCAAATGAATCTGATTGACTTCTTTGACTGTGTAACTAAGACAGTAGATGGGGGCCAAGTGGTAAACATCCTCTATCTTGATTTCAGCAAGGCCTTTGACTCTGTGCCCCACAAAAGGTTGATCAGGAAGTTGGTGGATCTTGGGGTTGGGGAAAAGATGGCCAGATGGGTGGAAAACTATCTGAGGGACAGAACCCAGAGGTTGGTTGTGAGGGGAGAGTTATCTGGCACCAGAGAGGTAACCAGTGGGATCTCACAGGGCTTGGTGCTGGGGCCAGTGTTGTTCAATGTCTTCATCAATGAAATTGGGGATGGCGTTAAGGGCAAAATGTGCCTATTCTCAGAAAATAAAACCAAGCTCTGTGTGAGAGTGGACACAGCTAAAGGGATACAGGACCTACAGGAAGATCTGGGAAAGCTACGGAGGTGGTCCAGGATCTGGCACTTTGGCTTCAATGCCAAGAAATGCAAAGTTATGCATATTGGAGCCAAGAATCCCATGACAGAGTACTACCTGGGTGGAGTCCGAGTTTCTGCATCAGAAGAGGAAAAGGACCTGGGAGTGATGATCACTAGTGACCTGAAACACTCCACGCAGTGCAAGAAAGCAGCAGCAAAGGCAAACAAAATGTTGGGATGCATATCTAGGGGGATCAATAGTAGGAGAGAGGAGGTTATATTTCCCTTGTACAGGTCACTGGCAAGGCCGCATCTAGAATATGGAGTTCAGTACTAGTGCCCACACCTCAAAAAGGACATTAACCTGCTGGAGAAGGTCCAGAGGAGGGCTACAAAGATGATAGTGGGTCAGCAGGGTAAGGCATAGGAGGAGAGGTTGAGGGCACTGAACATGTATTCCGTGGAAGAAAGAGAGAGAGAGAGAGAGAGAGAGAGAGAGAGAGAGAGAGGGGACATGATTATGACCTTCAAGTACCTGAGAGGGATAAATAAGGTTAATAAGGAGAGACTCTTTAACCTGAGTGGCAACCATAACACGAGGGAGCACAGTCTTAAGCTGGAGAGTGGGAGGTTTAGAAGGGAGATCAGGAAGCACTTCTTCACAGAGAGGGTGGTGGCCACTTGGAATGCACTGCTGGAAGAGGTCATCTCTTTGAAGACAGTGGGCAGTTTTAACAGAGGCTGGGATAGGCATAGGGAGAAGGTAAGGATCATGGGTAGGGAGAATGGGAGGAGCGGAGAGGGAGGGCAGGGACATTAGCTCAAGCTGTGGACCCTGCAATACGAGCAGACTTGATAGACCAAATGGCCTTCTACTGCTGGCTTCTTCGTATGTTCATATGCTTGTATGACACCCATTGCCTAGAATGGTTCTGGTTTGACCAGGCCACTGTTGTCAAACTGTGTGACCTGATCGGGGACAGTATATGTCCCACCTCCTGGAGGTCAAGGGCCATGTCCGTGGAGACCAAGGTGATGTGTGCCCTTACCTACTGTGCAACAGGTTCCTTTCAGCAGGCAGGGTTGCAGGTGACATGACAGGTGATGGCCAGTCCTCAGTGTACTGTACCCTGCAGCAGGTGACAATAGCACTGCTGGCACATGTGGAGGACTACAACCAGTTCTCCCCAGACCAGCTGGGCACACATGTGGTGCAGGGAGCCTTCTATGAGTGGAATTGCTTCCTGAAGGTCAAGGGTGCCATAGACTGAAAACATGTGCCGATCCAGACACCCCATGCCAATGAAGAGGACTACAGAAATTGGAGAGGATTCCACAGCATGAATCTACAGGTTGTCATGAAGGTAGGGGCCATTGTCATGAATGACAAAGCCAAGTATCCAGGCTCCATGCATGATGCCTTCATCTCCCAACAATCATGGCTGAGGACTGTATTAGCCATCGATGGGGGCAGATTACGGTGGCTGCTAGGTACGTATCGCATGGGCCATGTGGGCACTGGACATACCATGCTGTTCACCAGTTCATCCTGACATGCCTCTTTCATGTTTCCCATACAAGTGACAGTGGGTACCCCATGAGGGTTCATCAGATAATGCCATAGTGTATCCCTGCAGGGGGGCTGAGCAAAGGTACAACAATGCCCACAGGAAGGTACAAAATGTGGTTGAGCATACCTTTGGCAAACTGAAGATATGTTTCAGATGTCTGGGCAAGGCAGGTGGCAAGATGCTGCTTGCACTGGCCAGGCTGTGCCGTGTCTTTGTCATGTGCTGTATGCTGCACAGTATCACCACTTGGAAAAGACTGCCATTAACAGAGGACCTATCTGTGGATGAGGACCCCAAGGCCCAGGAGGAGGATGGCTAGAAGCCAGCTATGCACATGCAGATGGGGACAACATTAAGTGGGAGGGAGGCTCAGCATGGGTTGGTGCATGGTGTGTTCTGGACCAGGCCTGTTTGGGGGGATGCATGTGTGATGGTGCATGCCCAGGAACCATGGTGCACAGCGATGAGTGCCAGTGCTGAGTGTCCATGTGTGCAGTATACTCTTGAGTGTGTGTTCATGTAAAAGGGGGGGCCCTGCAGGCATGGCAACCCTGTCACTGGGAGGAAGACCGTGTGTGGTGGGTCTTCGCTGCCTTACCCCCTCTACCAGAGAGATGGTAACGCCATCATGGCTATGCTGGGATGGCCCTGGTCATCATGGGTGGTGGGTGGGCTGTGGATAAGGGCCCTGTAGGAGGGTCAGAAACAAAACCTGGCGTATCAGGATGCTGGGGCAGCATGGGGCTTCAGTGTGCATGGGGTGTTGGCTGCAAGGCAGGCTGTGCAGGGGGCATTCCACCACTTCTATCAGCCTGTGTGGTGAGGTGCCCAAGCATGCCCTTGAGCAGGTCAAAAACTCTCTGGAACTCATGTGGAGTCCCTGAACCTCCACCATCATTGCACAGAGCTGGGCATTGTTTTCTTTGCTAGATTCTATCCTGCCCTGCTCCAGCCGCTGCATCTCGGATAAGTACCTACCAAGTAGGCTTGTGGCAGTGCTGCTCCCCCACCCCATGCAGGCCAGTGCTTTCTGAGGGACCTTCGTTACCACTGCTGGGGCCATGGTCGCTGTTTACCTGGCAGTGTGTCAAGGTTGCTGGTTGCTCTTACTGTTGGGTGCTGCACAGCCATGCACCACATCTGGAGCTGGGTGTATCAGTTGGTGTGGCTGTGTCACTCACCAGTGCACTGGGTGTCTGTGGTGTATGGCCCTCCCATCTGTGCCCTCTGCCTGGTATAGAGGGTGCATGGGGCTCGGGGACCATGGCTTCAGGGAGTGATTTGTGCTCTGCATGGTGGTAAGGGACTCTGAGCTCTGTGATCTGGCTGGCCAACCTCCTCACAAAGCTGTCATCTTCCTCTTCACTCTGCTGGTTGCTCCCTGTGCTGGTATCAGTGGTATGCATAGGGGAAACAATATGGTAAGTGGTTTTCTTAGTGACTGTGGTGGTCGGTACAATGCACTATCAATTTAGTCACCATAACGTATTGGCAGTGTACTGTCCTAGTCAAACATGTCTAGTGGGCCAACTGTGTGGGCTTGGTCACGTGGTCATGTCATCCTCATCATTCTCTTCTGGCAATGTCACAGGCAGATCTGCTGCAGGGGTAGAGAGGATGCCATGGTCACTGTCGCTGCCTCTCTAGTGTGCACTATACCAGTCTTTTCTCCTCACCATTCACCATTGCCTGGATGATGGTATTACTGCCATGTCCTCAGTTGGTGTGAGCTGAACAGGGGAGGGTAAACCTCCACCGATGGTGTTCCTGGACCACCACCTGCCTGCCAGCTTCTTCCTTACAGGCGTCCTAAAGTCCCACCACTTAAGATTTATGACCTTGGTGAATCTGGGCACAGGTCTCACTGCACTGACAGTGGTCTGGGCATCCTTCCATATGCTAGCCTTGATGGCAGGTGGTGACTATAGTGATGCCCATCTGTACAGGGAGGCATAGTTGTTCCCGATTTCTACAATGGTCATGCTCACCTGGAAGTTCCCTGCATGTCGGCACCTGGCACCACTGATGCTGACAGTGCCACTGGTGCCTGGGTGTTGTGGGCTGAAGGACAGGTCCTGTGATGCCTGACCTGCACCTCTGTTGGCCATGGGGTCAGGTTGCCCCAGAGTGTCACTGCACAGGTCAGGAGCACCCTGCCCAGGTATCCCTGTCCTCACCCATCCTCCATTCCGATGCATAGACACTTTTCCCAGGGCACTGTACCCCTCTTCAGTATGGCAGCCTACTCCTACCCTACTATCTGGCCACTGTGCATTTCCTCAGCTGCCTCATCAGTGTACAGGCTGCCAGTATTCGGCATGCCTAGGTAGCAGGTGTGTGCTTTGGCCTGTGGTCATCCATTTATGGTGGGGTCATGGGGCATTCCCAGCTTGGCACAGCCCACCCCTCCCTCCCTGCACACTGCAGTGTGGGCAATCATGCAGCTGTTGTGTGCCCTGGTGGCCACCTCCCACACATAAGTGCATGCCATGGTAGGTTACACATTTTTGTGCCATGTACAGTAGTTGTCCTTCACCTTTACAGGGCACAGCCATGCATAATGGACCCATTAGTGCATATGGCCCCATGTGACTGAGTAGCAGTTTTCTTTTTCTTTTTTGCTGTCGATATTGAACCCTCAGTCTTTTGGTTGTCTTGTCTTTCATCACCCTTTATACACATGTACAGTAATGTGTGCAAAGATGTTTCTAAAAACAAGTAATTCATGGAAGCATTTTGTTCTAACATTATGTTCCTTCCTATATCTTATTGGTGGTAAACTCAGTATACACAAGTTAAGACCTCAAGCTCTCCTTATGATCTCAATTTATTCTTGTTTTATTGGTTAATTGTAACCCTGGGTATACTTTTGATAGACCCAAATCCATATGCATGTTATGTGAAACTTTGAGGGATGGCCAGCCGGTCATTGCGTCTGTAGAGCTGCCACTCATGATGCCAACAACCCAGGTTCAGGAACAAATCTAGGCTGTTGGAGAGCCAGCGGTGGGGGGGAGAAGGATCAAGTGTCCTGTGGACCATCTCTGGAGAGGGAGGGTTGCCATTCCAATGCAATACCACCACCTGGGTGACTACAGGAGGCAGTGCAACTGAGAATGCCTCACAAGGGAGGGGGAGACGTTGGCCGGGAGACCTGTACTCGTTGCATTGGTCTCCCCATGTGTGTTCCGACATCACCAGGGGATCATGGGCATCAAGAGCAAAAAGCTCGACCATGGTACTGGCTTCTGGTGGGACCCTGGTACACGAGGGGCAGTCCTTGCTGCCACCACCAAGTCACCTGACAATGTGCATGATCAGGGGTGTAGCTGGCCACACCTTACCCCTGCCTGGAGGGTAAACCGGTGCTCCATGGGGGCAGGCTGCAGTGGGTCAGGCGGGGGACTGAGGATGGGCCAGTTGCTCCTAGCTGGAACACTGGCCCAGAGAATCAGGGTATAAACAATACATTTAAAAAAAAAAAACTTTGACGGACCTAGATGAGCACTAAGACATGATGAGATGTGTATTATTCCCTGATAAGAGCACACCCCATGTGTGTTATGAGGCATGGGGCGCTTGCACCAAGTGCTTTTAGCACCTGGGAAGTGGTCTTATAAGGCAATAATCCACACTTTGGATTGCCTTACTGTGCTTATAAAATAGGTCTCAATGAAAAAATTAAAATAAAATATTACTTAGCTACTTAAAAAGAGTAAAAAAAAGACTTCAACAAAAAATAAAAACAAAAAAAAGTCCTTGTTTGTCTGTATTTTATATGCTTTTTCTTATGGCAACGGTGTTGAAAGTCAGTAAGAAGCCACTAGACCGCAATGGTGTCTGTGGCCTTTTTTAGTCTTGCAGCCATTTGGGGTTGCAGTCATTCCGAACTGTGGTCGGCGATTACACTCGTCGAGCGAACTGTGGCAACATTTTAAATGTTACCTGACAAATGGCACTTGAAGTGAAATTTGTGAACAAAAACCATAAAACAATAATGTGAAGGTGGTGGCGGTGGCACTGGGCAGGGGCCGTGGATAATAGATGGAGCAACTACAGTCTGTTTAATACAGGCCTACAAATCTTGAGAAAGTCTCTATAATAGGTTAGTTAAAACATTTACACTTTCTTTATACGTCACATCTTTCTGTGGTGTTGGGTGGGAGTGGATAGTTATAAAATCAGTTGCAGATGGTATTTTGTGGGTAACGGTAAGTAAGGGGTGTAAAGGTTTTTACCTTTAATAACATGGCTGCAACAAAGTCTTTAATTTCTGGGAGGTATGGATTTCTGCCTACTCTGCATCCTGGTTGGCATAAGTAGTATTGGTTGGCACAATATGTGCTGACAAGGACATAGCAACTGGCACCTCTTGGCTAATCAGGATGTAGGATTCTCCCTTCCCATCTTATAAGCAGTAATAAAAGAGACATTATAGCTCTCTGCTCTTACCGGAGTATATAAGATAAAGTATCTATACAAAGCCAGGATAGAAGGGACCACGTTGTCTAAAATGAATGATGCTGAGGTACCTACAAAAACTGGAGCAGCCTGGTAATCATCTGACAGACTTCTGATTAGGATCATCAGTTCATTGTTGCTTAACTAACTGAATAAGCTTTCCACATTTCATTTATTTTAGGTCTGTTGTATTTCTATTGTGTAGGTTCTGATTCTCAAAGGGCAACAACAAATATGGTTCATTTAAATTATTAAACCTACATGTACATAAATTAATATCTCCAAACAAGAGTATGTCAGACTCAGGAAAAATATCCCATCTCAAAACAAAAACCAGGCACTCACTCTTCCGATAAAGTAAGGCCTTGAAAAAGTGTACATTTTAAAAGTGAAACATCAGGTGCTTGGGTTGGGAGGGTTGTGTTGCCTTAAAATTGTATGTGGTTTAACAATGAATTTTGAACACTTTTCTGATTGCAGTACACAGCAGTTAACTGATTTCTTACGTCATTGGGAAGATAAGTGCCCTTTCCTTTTCTTGCACTGTGACTTTTACAAAGAGCATCCCGTTGGCAAGAGTAGCTTTGTTCTGAATAAACATAAATATCTTGGTTGACTTTTATTTGCTATTCCATAATACTCCTAATACCATTGTTGTAATAGTGTGTACTTGTATATATAATATAGACATTACCAAAAATTCAGGTGTCAACTTCTATCTGAAATAGGAGAGGTAAAATGCTTTCTGAAATAACACAGAAGCATAGAAACAGAAACTATCTACAGGAAACAGCCTCTTGGCCCACCACATCTGCCAAATCCGACCTAACTAATGTTGAATGAGAGAGCCCTAGAGGATCTTCATGCTCTCTTTCCCCCTCCCTGTCTGGTGCATTTTTTACCAAGCCCTTGTATCTGTCCCAACTCCCTACTGATTTCGCACAGAGCACCTCCTTCGGCAACTTCTTCAATCCCATTATCACCCTCTCTGTGAAAAAGTACTTTCTGGAATCTCTCTCTTAAATTTGCCCCCCACCAGCTTCAAGGAGCTGCCCATGGAGTTCCCACTTCATCTGAACAATTCCCTGCAGTCCACGTTATTTACTTCATGGAGGTATTTGAATGTTTCAATGATGTCCCCTTTCTCCCTTCTTACCTCAAGCATGTACATGTTCATATCTGCCTGCCTCTCTCTTCATCCTTTCCGGTGCTCACTGGATCATCTTGGTTACCGCCCCCTGCACTGCCTCCATTCTGTCCCTGTCCTTTTTTAGATGTGGGCTCCAATACAGCACACAATGCTCCAGGTAAGGAAAAACAAGTGACCTGCACAATGTAAAGCAGCACCTCCATTCTCCCGTTGGCCATCCTCTTCCTCCCAATGCACCCCAATATCCAATGTGCCCTACCTGCTGTCTGTTGTATCAGGCTGATGTCTTCTGACCCTCTGGAATAATTATACCCAAGTCCTTTTCCTCAGTAGTGCTTTGTATTACTACCACTCCAATGCTATATTCAGTGCTGGAATTTTTGGCCCCTATGTATACCACCTTACACTTTTTTGGCATTACCTTTTAATTGCCATTCTTTTGCCTGCTTCGTCAATCTACCCAGGTTCTCCTTCATAATTTTGCTACCCTCATCACTAGACATCTTGACACAGATCTTAGTATCATCTGCAAAAAGGCATTTCCTGCCCTGCCTGCCCAAGACCAATCCCTGTGGCACCCCATTGGTGACCCCTGCACCCCTGATAACTCCCCATTTATTACCATCCTCTGGTTCCAGGCACTTAACCAAGTTTCCATCCACTTAGTAATTTTGTTCCCTATCCCTAGGTCCTGCATCTTTTTTTTTTAAACTTCAATGTTATCAGGTAATCAGATCAGGAAAAGAACAGCAACTGATAGAATTACAGACATTCTGACCACGACAAAAACAATTTCCCACTGTGGCTACCTAGTACATAATAGCATCCATCTGTTCTGAATTATATTCCTGTCACCAAATGTTAAATATTCATTGCAAAAAAACTCTGTTAATGCATCAGTTAGGGTTTCTATTACAGTGACAAATGATTGGAAATTTGATGTTAGGGTTACCAATCCTACCACCCCACCCCCAACCCCGACTCTCTATATATCAGCAGGCATCAAGGTGTACCTTGGGGTCATCGGGCCTAACTCTCACCCCATTCCATTTGTAAGGAAGCTGAGAGGGTACACTATAGGAGAGTGCGGTGAGAGTTAGGCCCGGCGACCCCAAGGCACACTCCAACGCCTGTTGGTATGTGGAGAGTGTGGGGTGGCAGTGGAGTGGTAGGGTTGGTAACCCTAACATCAAATGTCCAGTCTTTTGTCACTGTAATAGAAACCCTAACTGATGCATTAATAGAGTTTTTTGCAATGAATTTTCCTTCTTTTTGAGAAAGTATAATGTTATCCATATGTGGTTATGGGAGCACAGGGCCCATCATGCATGCATATATAATTGTCCCTGATTTTTATGACTCCCATCTATACATAACTGTAGAGAAATTGTAATGAACTCTCATCTCCCTCTGGGCCCTGCACTCCCAATACTGCATAATGGAGGGCTCTGTAGTCCCATTATTGCATAATGGTATCCATATGTGGGAGCGCAGGGCCCGCAATTTCTTGCCAGTCTTAGCCTTCCTTATTATCCTTTTTCCTTTTGGTGACTTTTAGCCTGTTATGAAAATACCCCTCTGGATGGTTTGTAACCTTTAGCTTTCAGGGCCTCCCCTACTTCCATCGTGAAGCATGCTTTTTTTAATCTCTTCTCATCTGTCCAATTACTTTTTCACAGAGATTTGTGACCTCTGTTATCCATGGTTTATTTTTTTTTTCAAACTTTCTTTATTGCATTTTTGATAGTAAACCATCCATACAATACATGTAGAAGTGAAATACAGACTTATTTAGTAAGACTCATACACTGATGTGAGTGACACGACCAAAGGAATCCAATAACACCTCTCCCACTATGTAACACCACTGGAGAAGCGAATCTTCAGACGTTTCTTATATTAGTCCAATATAGTCCAAGAAGCCTATGTGATCGCACAAGGCAAGGGTCACAAATATGCCAAAAGATGTTGCAACAAAGATTCCCACCATATTGAAACTGATGTAGTGTCAAAAAATCCACTAAAGAGAAAAGTAGCAAAATTACTTTGCAAGGGATTATTAAAGCATATGTACAGCTGTGTTAAACTATTATTGCTAACAGTTCAACTAGAGTCTATCAGAACATAACAGGTTAACATATTTTCATGCTTAATCACACATCTTTAATCGAATTCAGAAGCAGAACATAGCTATCCTGGCCTAACGATCAGACCACCAAAATGTGAAAACAGAAAGGCTGTGAGTGCCCATTTTAATTACCCTGGTTCCACAGACCGTTATCTCCCCACCCTTAACCAAACAGTCAGAGTATTTACATTATCACTGTAGAATCTGCACTTCAAGAGTTACTGTAACTACGTATTTAACCTAACCAAAACAACTCTGTAGTGGCAGATCAATCTCGGGTATCCGATTCAACCTCCGATGTTTCTTCATCCACTCGGGCATTAAAATCCTGCCTGATCCTTTCAACTAGCTTACCTGCATCAGCAGGGTTGGAAAACAAGTATGTCTTGCCTCCATAATGAACTTTCAGTCAGGCAGGCAACAATAGGTAACTATTAATCGCCAGCTCCTGTAAAGCAGACTGAACACCATCAACGCTTTTTCTTCGCGTTCTGGTACTGAAGCTCAAATCTGGGAAAAAGCTAATTTTTGCAGCTCCTAAGCTGGCGCCTTTTGCTCTTTTTTGCTGCCGTAAGAATCTAATCCCTCTCCTCAAGACCTCTGGTTACCATAAGAATGGCGCGTGAAGAAGATCGTCTTGCTGTGGTCTTCGGGGGGGGGGTAATTCTGTATGCCCGCTTGATGGAAGTGTTCCCTCACGGGAAAGAGCTTCTGGTAGCCATCCAGCTAGGAAACCTTTCAAACAGTCCTCTTCAGCTTCCTCAGGTAGGCCAATAATACAAACATTGCCAGCCCTAGTAAAGTTTTCTAGTTGTTCGAGGCATGCACATAGGGTATTATTTTCTCTGACTAGCCCCGTGCAGGTTACCAGGGCTTCTTTGGCCACCTCGCCTGCCGTTGATGCTTTGGAAGTCGCTATTTCAGCTTTCTGTTCCAGGAGTGCCATTCTGTTGTTAAAGTCTTCAATTTTTCTGTCCATCCCCTGAATCGCAGCCAGAAGTGAAATTAGCATAGGTTCCCTGCTGGAGGCTGACGATGCAGTATCTCCCACTACAGACCACATACCTTGGGCCTTGGATCTCGATTGCTCGTTCGCTGATTGATTTTTGGGCTTCACCATAGCTACTGGTGCCACTAGCCACCCATACGTTACTAGAAGGTTAGTTTAAGCAGTTGAAATGTCCAAGTATAAAGTTTACACTGTAGAAGTTTATATTTCTAGCAATTAGAATTTGAGTGTAGCGGAGCTCTGTTCCCTTGCATCTACTCGTGCCAGAAGTCAGGCCACACCCCTTATCCATGGTTTATAAATTCAAATTTAGCTTTCACCTCCCCCCTGCTGTTGCTGTTACCCTCT
This sequence comes from Neoceratodus forsteri, assembly GCA_016271365.2. Classification (NCBI taxonomy): domain Eukaryota; kingdom Metazoa; phylum Chordata; order Ceratodontiformes; family Ceratodontidae; genus Neoceratodus; species Neoceratodus forsteri. The sequence continues at coordinate 680,922,498 of CM057453.1, read as the reverse complement.
CTAGTTCCCTATGCAGCAGCTCTCGCGTTCTTCCAAAATCAGGTCTCCTAAAGTCCAGAACTTTAGTCTGGGACCAATTTCTCTCTACCTAAATTCTGACACTGAACTAAAGTGTCTGATTTTTTCTGTCTCCCAGGGAGTCCAGCACCATCACCTCCCCACCCATGTTGTCACTTTTGGCAAGTACTAAGTGGGTGGCGGCCTCTCTAGTAGCCTCCTCTACTCTCTGAACTAAGAATGCATCCTGAAAGATGTCTACCAGGTGTTAGCTTCTTGCACTTGCTGCTACTGAGCTCTTCCACTGCACATGTTCCATGTTGAAGTCCCCCTAACAGCACCTCCCCAAGCCTTCCTGCCCTATGGATCTCCTCCCCTTATTCTCCATACACTCTATGTAACAACCTATTCTGATATTTCTTTCCCCTTCTGTTATTATCTGCACCCATATTTTTTCTGTGTGCTCGCTCTGCCCCATATCCCCAGTCTCTGAAACTTTTATACTGTCCTGAATATGTAGTACAATGATACCCCTCCCCCTCTCTTTCCCTTTCTACCCTCCTGAACACAGTTTACCCTGGTATTGTCATGTCCCAGTTGTAGTACTGGGTAGTCTATATTTCCATGATCATCACTAGATTCAGGCTTGCTTCAGCCACCCCTGCCTCCAGATCAGTAATCTTATTCCCCAGGCTCCTGGTGTTTGTGTTGGGGTTTTTATTATTTATTTATTTATTGAAAAGTTTCACCAGGAGAATTACACTGAGATGCAGTAAATTTAAATGTTGCTTACAAAATTGCCATTAAGTCACCATACTTGGCACTTTGTGAAGCTTCAAGAAGTTCCCACTGCTGGACTTCACCAAAAATGTGCATGTTTACAGTAAATTTGCAGCAGATTATTCATCCACAGAACAATGTGCTGAATTCATGAACAGAATACCACTCATCCAATGGCATTTCCAACAGTATCTATCCCACCACTTGTGGCCAAATCCAATCAGATGCAGGACCACAATACCCTGAAGTGGTCTCAGATGTAGTGCAGCCTACCACAAAAGCAGCAGTGATAGTACCTAAAGCAGCACCTGGGACTGTCAGACTCATTTACATGCACTCTACACTGGAGTGCTGCTGCATACAGGACCTGGTGGTTCTGCACCTGGGGCACGGTACCTAAGTCGAGAAAATAAATCTTACTTAACTGTTTGGGAGCACTTGTGCTCCCCCCAGAACCTGCTGAAACACACCCAGGTGGTTGGGGTACAGCAGCTCTAGTATACAGAGATGACTGGCAACAAGAATAGGTAAGTAGTAAGCAGTTCACTTACCTTTTCTGTGACATCCATGTACCAGCAGCTGGAGCACTTCTATAGTGAGGAATGGTCCACCCACAACCCCAGCATCCTGGGTTGCCATACCTGACAACATCAACAGCTGGGGATCCCACAACCAAGAGATAGGATCATGAGGTTAAGCAGTTCACTTACATTTCCTGTGACATGTAGCAACAGCTGAAGCACTGCTGTGTCGATGCATGTTCCACCCAGCACTCACCACCCCAGTGCCCTGATTTGCCACACTTGGCAATGTTAAGTGGGGGGCCCCACAGCCAAGGGATAGGCTAATAAATATTCCTGAGTGGCGGAGTCCCCTCTGTTGACATTGCTGGGTATAGCAACCTGGGGTACTGAGGTGGCGGGTGGACCATGCATCACCACAGTGGTACTCCAGCTACTGTTAAATGAATGTCTCAAGAAAGGTGCATGAATTGTTTACCACTTACCTGTTAACATTCCCAGATGTTTCTCTGTACCAGTGTTGCTGTGCCTGGCCATCTGGGTGTGTTCCGGTAGGTTCCAGAGGGATCTCAAGTGCTCCCCAACAGTTAAGTCAGATTTTTTACCAGCTTAGGTACCATGCCCCCACCACAGTGGTAGAACCAGTGGTAGGACCAGCTGGCCCCGTATGCAGCAGCACTTTGATGTGAAGTGCATGTAAATGAGTGTGAAGGTTCCAGGGGCAGCATTGACTATTACCACTGCTGCTCTTGTCGTGTGGTAGACAGCCTGGGATCATTGTGGGTGCCCCATCCTGCATCTGATGGGGTCTGACCACCAGCGCTAGGATGGATACCTCTGAACATACCAGCAGACAGCAGTATCTGTCCCAGAATTATACAGATTATGATTATATTAGAATACAACATGATTTGGAAAAAGTAGTGGAATGGACTAAGAAATGGGATATGACATTAAACCTAAATAAATGCAAAGTGTTGCATTTAGGTAGAAAAAAACAAGTGTATAACTATATGATTGATGGTCATCTTCTTGAAAATACGGAATGCGAAAGAGATCTGGGAATTAATATTATGAAGGATGTGAGTTCCTCAGACCAAATAGTGGATGCAACAAATCAGGAACAAAATAATATGGTCAATAAAAAGAAATATTGCATCTAGGTCAAGTGATGTGTTGATGCCACTATATAAGTCATATATATATATATATATATATATATATATATTTAATGGAAAAGTATGAGTGAGTTGCAATCCAAGTTTCTTGTAAGATAAATTATCAAATCCCATAATAAGATTTCTCCAATCAGTATTCCGCATTTTGTCTGCAAGCCCATACTATTCCAGTGGATAGATTTTAAACTATCTCTACCTCCCTTTGGTTTGTGGTAGGGAAACAGTATAACTTTCATTCATATATTCACTCTATTTCTGTTAATTTCCTTTTCTATTCTGAAATATTATTTTGTCAGGAAGTCGGAATACTGACTACAGTCTCTAGGTTCTGTTATTGTAAGGCAGTCGTTAGTGCTGCACAAACAGTAGCAGTGCATGTAAAATAGTACACAGACATCAGGATGCCATATTTATACAGACAGCAACCCTGTCTGACATGCACTGCCTGTATGAATAGCTGCAGTGATAGCGCTGCGCAAAGTGAATATGCAGGGTGCTAACATATACCATTGATGGCAACAAACTTCCAGGAACAAAGCGAGAGAACACATCCCAAATGGCATAGTGCCATTGCTCCTGTGAGTCATAATTAGTGGCCAGCATGCTAGCGATGACATGTGACATACAAGGCACAAAGAGTTCATTTGTAAGTCATAATGTGGCCATTATCAGCTGCTCTGCACAATGGCTCCATGCAGAAATGTGCAGAGGCATTGTGCATAGTGCAGCTGTGTCCCCCACCCTCATCCAATCCCTAGCTAGGCAGTCCCTGTGGTGTGCCATCTGCACAGTGAAACTCTTACCTCGATGGCAATGTGGGTGCTGCAACACAATCTACAGTCATTCCATTGATCATGATTTTAATGCACCCATCGTCTTGCCACCCCAGGGGTGTTGCACTGTTTCCTCCTTACACCTCCGAACTGGAGGGTATTTCTGCAAACAGCTGGGGTGACATTGTCACTGCCGGCATTTTGTTGTCACTGTGGTGTCGATCGACATGATGGATGTCGAACCGACATGGTGGAACCAGTCCCTTTGAATCTAGTGGTCCCATCCCCAATATACTGTCAAATTTTTTTTTTCTAAAGTTTCACTAGGAAAGGTTGGCCCGCTGGTGCACCAGTAATGCTACTGCTTGCAGATCCGATGACTGGAAATCAGAAGTGACTTTGGGAGTTGGAGGGTTTCCCAGGGAGAGGAGGATTGATCATCCACAGGGTTGCTCTCTTCCTCAAGGGTGAAGGGCGGACAGAGCCCACAGCTCACCTGGCCCTGGTCGAAGCTGGGAGAAAGGCAGCTTGAAGCCATAACAGATCGGGGACTTGGCAGACATCTGTATGTGTCACATGGGGGTGCGTGGCATGCACCGTGGTGCCATTGCACCTCACATCCTTGGAGGATGAAAACCAGAGGAAAACACTGGCGGCAGGATGACAAAAAGCACCCATAGGCCCTGCACCCCGACCAGTTGGGCATGCTGTCAGAACTGGATCTGTTGTGTGGTAGGGCTTGGGGAACTCCGTCAAACTTTCCGGGGGCAAGCCCTGGGGGAAGATGGTGGCAGATAAGTCCCAGCAGATGTCGGGGTGACAGGGCTGGGGTGCTCCTCCGAACATGGGCCATCTGGACGAGGAGGGAGAAAAAAAAAGTTTCCCTAGGAAAGACATAATGAGCTAGTAACAGTTAATTTCCAGATGCATCGGGGAATACAGTTCAGGATGTGCAAGTGAATGGGTACAATGTAAGATGCAAAGTAATAAAAATAGGCCTAGGACTGAATCAAAAAGATCCCTGGTAGTTCAATGGTACCCCACTCCTGCACAATCCTCACATGTGTAAATGTAATTTCTCCTTGGTAGTCTAGGGCTACCCCTTCACACCCGATCCCCATATCAATGCCATTTCTCCCTGGTAGCCCAGTGGCAACTCTTTCCACCTGAACAAAATTAAGGTAAGAGTCATTATTTTATTTGCACATCATTTCCTCATTACATGATACGTAACCCCGCCCCTCCCCGTCACACCCATTCAGTGACCACCACACCCCCATCCATCCCACTTACCCATTCATAGTTAGATCCCATTCTGCTGGCAGGGCTGTAGATGGAGACCGATACAGATCCACTGCTTACCACCTCAGTCAGCCGCCATCTGGATGAAAGGGTGTCAGCATACATGTACTGTAGAAACAGCTGTTTCTGTAGTACACATGCACTCTGCCAGCATGGGTGGTGAGAGGATGGTCTGTACTGGTTACTGTGTACAGATCTGCACTTGCTCCTGCCTGGACTTTAGTAGGGTGAGTCAGTGCTGGAGAGGGGGTGGGGTTGGTGGGTGCTGAGTGGGTGGGTGGAAGATGAGGGTTTACGTGTAGTGTAAAACGTATCAGGGCAGAACAAAGGTACCACTGGACTACCAGTGAAGTATTACATGTACTAGGAGATTAGATAGGTGGGGGTACCACTGGACAACAAGTGAAGTATTACATGTACTAGGAGATTAGATAGGTGGGGGTACCACTGGACTACCAGGAAAGTATTACATGTACTAGGAGATTAGATAGGTGGGGGTACCACTGGACAACCAGTGACGCATTACATGTACTAGGAGATTAGATAGGTGTGGGTACCACTGGACAACCAGGGAAGTATTACATGTACTAGGAGATTAGGGAGGTGGGGGTACCACTGGACAACCAGGGAATTATTACATTTACTTGGAGATCGTATGTGTGTGTGGGGGGACACTACTGAACTACAAGAGATATCACTCTTATCTCAGTGGGGGATTAGGGTGGGAGAGGGTACCACTAAACTGCCAGGGACTTATCTAGTAGTGTATGGGGACTGGATAAGGGTGGGGAATACATCAGAGGCTCTGCACAATGCCTCCATGCATCAGTGCACAGAGGTACTGCGCCAAGCTGCTAATGGTCACATAATGGCATGCAAATGGTGATTTAGCACCTTGCATGCCATATGTGATCATTAGCATGCTGTCATGGCAAAGCATGTTTTATTTCTTTGGCGCCCATTCCGGGAGGCTCTGGGTGCATTACATGAAAACATAGCAAGTACAAAACACAGCTGGCTGCTGAATATAGCACCCACGAGCAAAGGTGCTATCCCATCTGGAACGCACTATTCGTCTTTGCTATAGGGTATCTGCTGCCAGCAGCGGGTTGTGGTAGCACCAGGCATATGCACTTTGTGCAGTGCTAACGCAGCTCGATATTCCTACAGGCAGACAGGAGGCACTGCCTTTTTGAATATGGCTCCCTGATGGCTGCTCTTCATGTTTTGCGCAGCACTGTATTTGCATGGCACAAATATCAGTGGCTGTATATAGGGACCATGTCCTTCCATTTTTCCCTTATACCTTAAGCAATATGTAACATCTAATTTGATAATGGCTGGCAGTATAGCCTAGAGGTTAGAGTAACGAGCTGTGAACAAGCTTGGTACATCCAACAGACCAAACCTGGGTTTGATTCTCACAATCTCCACTTGCATACTGTGTGACTCTTAGCAAGTCACTTAACCGCCCAGTGCTCCCAGGTCGCCCCTGAAAACAGGCACTTGTTCCTAGTGGGCCTCACCTGGTTACCAAAGATTTAAATAAAAAAAATAATCACTTAAAACTATCCAGTAGAACACTAAAATTCACATAGTAATCAGTTCAGGATGATGGATGCTATGGAATCCTTTGAGTTCAGTCTCATGTGGTCTTCTATTAATTGGCTCAAGCCAAGGTCCTGGCCTTAGTTTCTCTGTTTCTGTTGGAATCCCTGGCACCAGCTGCACCTCTAGCCATCTCTTCCCCTTCTTCCTCCTTGTGACCCTCGTTGCCCATCTGTAACCAAATGAAAAGCACAGCACAACTAAAAGGTTATGCTTGCAGTTTGGTGTGCAGGAACTACCAGACACACCCCCTTCCATAAGATATATAGACCAGCGTCCTCCAGCCTCATTTGGAACCACAGTTTCTTTAATGCAGCTGAAGACTCTGCTGGGGCTACCCAACCCTCTGTCCTCCCCATGTCTCTCTGTCGTTTCCTCTGCGCTTTGGGCTTTCTGTTTGGTTTGGGCCTTAATTTGCTTCTAGGTTAGGATTTTGTTTTTTTGCCTTACACTTCCTTCTTTTCTCTCAGCTAGTTAATTCTACTGCACTTATGTCCTCATGTAACTCCTGTGTTTCTTTCTCTTTTGTTTCTCAGTGTGATTACTAGTTTCCACAGTGTGTTCTACCTATATCATTCTGCTGTCTCAGGCTTTTTGGTTTGCTGTTCATACCAAGCCACACGTAAACGTCCCTTAGTTTCACTGCATTCTTCAATCGATTTCACCTGGCTTCCTAGCAGGGCAGCCGTTCCCTCCAACTAGCTCTGTCACTTCAGTTAGTTTTACTCCATCTGTCTATTTCAGCATTTATCACATTAGTCCTACTGTGCATGCAGCTTCTAGCCTTTCCTGCTTGAGGCTGGATTTTACTGATCATTTTATCCTTTGATGTACGTTCAATTTCGGGTACCTTTCAGTCATTGCACTCTTCCTCAATATCAGTCATTCCATTCAGCAGTCATTGTTCAGTCAGTCTCTTTCTCTTTCTCTTAGGCCTCCTCATGGTCTGCAGGCTGGGAGATAACCTTTCTGCAGTCACTACTCTCCTCATTCCACATTTTGAGGGGTGAGCCTCCTTCGTGAGGAACTTCCTTTAATTACAGAGATCGACTTGCAGCACCCCACAGTGTTATCCCATTAGAGGGATAGAGAGAGAGAGAGAGAAAGAGTTATCCCTCTAAATAATTCCCCTCAATTTGGACTCCAAATTAGCAAGCTGAGCTGTCACAATAATAAGTACCCTTGCAAGGAGAGAGGGGGTTGAGGCCACAGATCTCCAGAGATTTCCTCCACAAGGCTTTTTTCTTCCTCTCCTGAGTACCAAAGGCCATGATGTAGTATATATATATATATAATCAATCATAGAATTTACCCTTGCAGTAGGAATTTTGCTGTGAGTTGCAGTTCGATGGTGGCTCACTTACCCTACACAATCTTGTGGTTCCTTCCTCCTTCGGAAGTCATGCCTCTGTCTGCTGTCAGTCATCATCACCAGCTTCAGTTTATTTATTTGTTTTATTTATTTAGGATTTCAGATAAGACCCCTTTGAGCATACAGTGCTCTTTTACAATGGTTCAATGTCAAGGACACTGGAAGTTTGGGGCAAGGCAGGCAAATTAAGAGCAGTTCAAACAATTACAGTAATGTACAAATAGATGAGTTGCCAGAGGCTTTGTTCAGACTAAGACAAGACAGACAAGTTAATGACAGGTAAAGCATTACAGACTTGATTTCAGTACAAGAGTTTCCAAAGGCTTTTTACAGAACCAATGAGTAGGTAAGCAGTTGTACAATACACTAGTCAATGTACAAAGAGTGCCAGAGGTGGTTACATATGAAATTAATGTTCATTTAAAATGCAAGAGGGGAGAAGAGGTGGCTTAGGGAGGGGACACAGTAGCAGGGGACAGGCAAGAACAGAGGGAGGGATAGGAGTAAGAGGGGTAGGTGGTAAGGGAGAGGAGTGGAGGGAGAAGGGTAAGATGAAAGGTGGTTAGGTGGAAAATGGGGAGGGTGGGAGGAAAAGGAAAGGGAGGAGTTGTCAGTCATTACTCCAGTCAGTCTCTGTTTTCACCAGATGCATCCCAGGTCTTTTTGGCTCATTGTAAGGTACCTTTAGCCTAAAGGAATTATGTTCCTGTGGCACCTCTAGGAGTGGAACTTTCCTCAAGAGGGTTCCTTTGCCTTCATGGTACCTCAACATGGTGGTAGTCCCTCAAGGGACAGAGAGTATGAAAAAACAAAGTTTCCTTGCACAACAGTCAAACAACTCACACATTCAGCTAGCTCCAGGCTATCAACAATGTTGCACAAGTATAATTCCTCACTTAGTTGCATACACCCATCGAACTAAAAAGTGAATGCAAACAAAACAAGGTCAGTCAGAGCCAATATGGTTGCTAATGCATTAGCCTGATAAGGAATATTGAATAATGTGTGGCTTAGTTGTAATTTACTTGTTGTATTATTGTTATGTATCAGGCATGGATTCAGCTATCCTCCAGGAATTACTTTACATGGGGGGTAGGGGGGCATGCAGCAGGTATGCAATGCTATAGATTTTTATGTAATCCATAAACATTGTATTACAGCTGTGCTGTGGTCAGTACTCTGCTGACTTTTCCCCTAATAAGGGTTAAAACAACAAAGTTCACCTTTTCTGCTTTTGACCATGCGCAGTGGCCCACTAACAACTTAAGAAGTCTGCTTTCAGTGCTAGAAATTTAAAGAATTCACTGAGGGAACCCATCACCATTGATCCTAGTATCAAACATAGCTGACTGGTCTAGGAATATGTTTCTTCATTATATGTTGCATTTTGACACTTCTTGTTCTCAGTTTTATGCCTTTAGGGATGTACATTTTACATAGAAGCAGTCCTTCCTCATTTTACTATAATAAAACAACTCAGAGCTCCCAATTACCATGAAAATTGAACTATAAAATTTAATAAAAGATACATGAAACTTTATTGAAAGCTTAAATTTCACTGAGTTTTTGGTTTTTGTCAGAGTATTGGAATTCATTGTAGTGTGCTTCAGCCTTGTTGTGTTTCCTCATTTTACTCCCGGAACTGAGATTTGTTTTCTTATTTAGGTGTTTATCCTTCTACGTCTGGGGGGGGGTCTGCATCAGCCTGATCCTCAGCCTCCCCAGGCTGGCTCTCTGCCTCTTCCAGCAAGCGCCTGATCTCAAGTCTCCCTACAAGTTTCTCTTTCATGGTGGGGTCGAGAAGGGAAGGCCGCACCCCCAGTACATCAAGTCAAAGGTGGACCAGGTCACTCACCGAGAGGCAGAACAGTTGCAAAGACGCTGGGCCGGGCTTCAAGAAGCCCCCCAACATCCATTTTCCACTTTTCTGTCCCACCCCTCCAGCAGAGCGTAGGACTTTTGCATGGAGGAGCACCCATCCCGTGTTCCCCGCAGTTCCCTCTCACACTTCGTCTCCCTGATCTGCTCTACCTGCAGGCCTCCACCTGGGGGCAGCTGAGGCCAAGATGACAAGCCACCCCTCCCGACGAGAGGCCAGCAGTCCCTTGGATGCTCAATCCTCTCCCTCCCCAGCCGACTCCCGGCAACATGAGTCCATTCTCGAACCCGGGTTGCTGGAATGGCAGAAGGTAAGGCTTTTTACAGCACTTCAGCCCCCCATGCCACTGTATCAGCCTCTGAGTAAGACTTTTAATTTCACTCTCAAAAGTGCCTTCCACCTGGGTCCCTTACAGTTCCACTATTGTCTGCTTTATTTATTTATTTTGTTTTTGTTGACCAAGAGAGGAAGGCTAGGCAATTCTGCCTATTTTCGGCCTAGCCGGGGTACAGATGGAAACCAACTGAATATGAACCAGAATAAGCTGTTTGTGGTATTTTTAGTGAATTTAAGTTGCGCTAAACACCATAAATGTGTGACAGGATCTAGTGGTTTGATTACAGACTTGGGAACCAATAAGTTCAGGTTCAAATCCCACCAAAGCCACTTACTCACTGTTATCCTGAGCAAGCTGCAGTAGCTATAAGTGTAAAAGCAAGGTTTTTGAGATGACAGAAAATACAGTGCTTTGCAACAGGTTAAACTGGGTTTTGCTTTGCTTCTATTAAGATGCAGGTGCTAAAGTGCACTATTCCAACAAAACTTACCCTTTATCCTTTTTAACCCCTCCCCCCACCATCATGAATTTCTATAGTAGGCATTAGCCATGTTTACATGGCTGCAGCACTCTGACATTTGCTCTGTTCTATTCTTGCTCTGATCTGTCCAGTGGGCTCAGTTGTGTCATTACACAGTGCACCCTCATGCCGATGCAGGTTGCAGTGGAGAGTAGTCAGCAGTGATGTGCTGGTGATGTGCTCACTGCTCTCATCAGTCTGGGAGTGGGTATACCAACATTATGGTGAAACTAAAACTGTGAAGAACATTACAGCGACAAAATTGGCAGTTCGCTGTAATGGTTGCGCGGGACACTGACACGGCTTCTCCGGGTCTTGCGCCCCCTCCCCGACCTGGAGTTGATTATTTTAAAGTCTGGGGTGTGTGGGGGAAGAGCCCCTGCATGGGGGTGTCACAGCCCCCCGCAAAAAAATTGTTTTCCTGATGGCACAATGTCAACTGTCGGCAACATGCCGTCACTGTAAAGATGGTCAACACATTTCCTGTCGAACCACTGTGTTGGAACCCTGGGAGTGGAGGTCTTCCATCACTGTGACTGTCACAGCAGATTTACACTGCCACAGAATACACTCGCTATGACACAGTGCCTTCAGAAAGTATTCACCCCCCCTTGGAGTTTGTCACATTTTTTGATGTTGCAAACTCAAGTTAAAATACATTTATATGGGATTTTTTTGTCACGTATCTACACAAATTACTCTATAATGTCAAAGTGGAATGAAACTTCTGGAATTTTTTGTATATGTAATTTAAAATAAAAATCTGAAATGTCTTAATTTGATAAGTATTCACCCCCCTTTGCTATGACACACCAAACTGAGCTCAGGTGCATCCAATTTCCTTGTGAGATCACTCTAAAACTTGAATGGAGTCCACCTGTGGTCAGTTCAAATGGTTGACATGATTTCAGAGGAAATACACCTGTCTATATAAGGTTCCACTGTTGACAGTGCATGTCAGAGCAGAAACTCTACCATGAAGACCAAGGAGCTGTCCGTAGAACTCCGTGATAGAATTGTGAGGAGGCATAGATCTGGGGAGGGGTATAAAAACATTTCTAGAGTGTTGAAAGTTCCCAGGAGCACAGTCAAGTCCATCATTAGGAAATGGAAAGATACCGGAACCACCCAGACTCTTCCTAGAGCAGGCCTCCCAAACTGAGCAAACGGGCAAGAAGGACCTTGGTCAGGGAAGTGACCAAGAACTCAATGACCACCCTGACAGAACTACAGAGTTCCATGGCTGAGATGGGAGAACCTGTCCAGAGGACAACAATCTCTGCAGCACTTCACAGATGTAGCCTCTATGGGAGAGTGGCTAGACGGAAGTCACTCCTGAGAAAAGGCCACATAATAGCATGCCTGGAGTTTGCAAGAAGGCACGTGGCAGACTCTGAGACCATGTCGCCAAAGATTCTCTGGTCTGATGAAACAAAAATTTAACTCTTTGGCCTGAATGCAAAAGCGCTATGCCTGGCGCAAACTGAACACAGCTTATCACCCGTGTAACACCATCCCTACCATGAAGCATGGTGGTGGCAGCATCATGTTATGGGGATGCTTTTCAGCAACAGGGACTGGGGCACTTGTCAGGATAGAGGGAACAATGAATGGAGCCAAATACAGGCATATCCTTGAGAAGAACCTGCATCAGTCTGTAATAGACCTTGGACTGGGGCAAAAGATTTACGTTCCAACAGGACAACGACCCCAAGCATACAGCCAAAGCAACACTGGAGTGGCTTCAGAACAAGAAGGTGAATGTCCTTGAGTGGCCCAGCCAAAGCCCAGATTTGAATCCCATTGAGAATCTGTGGAAAGCCTTAAAGACTGTGGTTCACCAACGTTCCCCATCCAACTTGACAGAGCTTGAGCAAATCTGCAAGGAAGAATGGGCGAAAATCCCCAAATCCAGATGTGCAAAGCTGATAAAGACTTACCCAAGAAGACTCAAAGCTGTAACTGCTGCCAAAGGCGCTTCTACAAAGTATTGACTCAGGGGGGTGAATACTTAAGAAAACAAGATATTTCAGTTTTTAATGTTTCATAAATTTTTGTTACACAATAAAAATATTTTGGCCCCTTTAAATTGTTGAGTATGCTGTGTGAATCAAGGGGAAAAAATCAATTCAATGCATTAAAAATTCTGGTAGTAACACAACAAAATGTGACAAAATCCAAGGGGGGGTGAATACTTTCTGAAGGCACTATAAATGCTCCTACACCTGCGCCAGAGCAAGAAGAGCATCCAAAGTGCTCCTAGGACACTCCAGTAAGTGTTTAAACTGTGACTTTGCAACACATAAACCCGTTTGCGTGGGTTGCTTCACTGTAAAGGTGGCAGTGTAAACATGCCTATTCTGCATAACAAGGTGGATCCAAGTGAAGGTGTGACTTCAGCAGTAGTATCGTAATGTGATCAGTGCACAACAGTTTGGTCTTTTCTGATGGAGAAATGTGGCAGCTATGTAAGTCCAGTCTGTGATGTAAAAGGAAGAAAAAACAACAAACATGCTGCAGGTGATTTACCTTTTACAGGACAAACAAAACTGATTTTGAGACTAGCTTCCGAGAGCTAAACTCCCTTCATCAAGTCAGTGGCCACTGATGTGCTGAAGGGAATGTAACTCTCGAAAGCTAATCTCAAAAACAATTTAATTAGTCCAAGAAAAGACGTCACCTGCAATATACATGTTTTTATTATGCAAAGTTGCATAATTACTTGCATTATGGTCTTGAAGTGGTGCAGTTCCTTGATGATAGGGATCTGACATGCCACAGTTCTAACTGACCAATCAGTCATAAAGTGGTAGAGCTCCTTGGTGATCGGACCTGATCTGTGCTGTATCCTCAGCTTTAACTAGCTGAACTTGATGAGTTCTGTGTAGGACGAAACACATGTTTTCTGTTCTCAACCTTTGCTAAGTGTGTGAGAGGCCATTTAACACCACACACTCTTACTTGACGCAGAACCAGTCTAAATTTTTCTCTTGGTGGTTTGCATGCACTTCCCATGATGCTTTGCTTTATGGGGATATGTAAAATGTTACATTTCTTAGGTAGCAGGTTGTTTGCTGTTAGTGACCTGACTCATGCTGTATCTGCACCTACACCTACCACTGACTGACCTAGGTCTCTTCATGACTGTGATGCTGCTGCTGAGTTGTCCAAACCAGAGATCAGGTTTCAATTCACAGTGTCACTCTCTGCATTCCCCTGTAAATTTGAGTCATTATCAGCATACTTGCTGCATAGGCTGCCTGTGCCTGTGCTTGTGTATTCCTCTCCACCATTTGTCTGTTCTCTCAGTACATACTATATCAGATCTGCCTTTGTTGATAATAGAATTGTTCTTCAGTCTCTGACACGTGCCTCTGCTATGTTTGGTGTCTAGTCAACAACATTCTCCCAGCTACGGAGGTGGCACAGAAAACAGAAAAAAGTACTATAACCTTTGATCCATAAATAAAGTAGATCTGGTAGGAGGAGGGGAGGGGATGGGGAGCCACAGACAGACAGGCAGGGATCTCATGCATACCAATGAGGTGATGAGAGTCCATTGTAGAAGAAGAAGGTAATATGCATTATATTCTATTGCATACTTCCCCTGCCTTGCTCACTCTCCTCTTGTTGGCAACACATTGCATAACTCTCGCTATGCAACCATAAAAAGCAAGTACAGCTATAGCTATGATAGGCCATGCAATACTGAACTCCTGGTTTACCCAGCTCAAAACCACCCTGACATCATTCCTCTGGAATAATAAAACTCCTCAAAGGGTGTACCATAAACTCACACCCCTCAAAGGACAAGCAGGTTTACAACTGCCAGACTTCAGACTGTACTGTCTTGCATTACATGCTGGTCAGTTCCTATGGTGGAAAATGGATACTACCCAAGCAAAACATGACTCATACTTCCCTCAGTGGAGGAAAATGGAGCTGGACCTGTGTCATAAAGCAAAGTTGAATATCCAGGCACTACTCAATATCCCCTACAGTAAGCTACCCGCTGTCCTGAAACCTACCCCCTATAGGGTCATCCCTTTTGGTCAGCAATCAGCTGTATAGGTTACTTGGCACTAAACCCATTCATGACCCAGACCAACTTCTTATAAGTAACACCAGCTTTAAGATCCAGAACAAGACACCCAGGGCTTCCTAGGGTATGCAACTATAAAAAAGCTAAGCTGCATGCTAGATGGAGATGGTCTAATCTCCTATGAAAAGTTTCAACAAAATAATGGGCAGGCCCCAGTCCCAATTTTTCCCTTCCTTCACCTGCAATACATGCTGGGTTCCTCTTTAGGTCCCAGACCATGGAATATGGTGAAATTGATGGCCTGGGAAAAGCTAAGTTCTTTAGCAATGCAGAGACACTCAGCTTCTTTGATATGCAAAAAATTACTCATCCTGACTACTCCAAAGGAGAGGGACAGTTGCCAGTATTGGATACGAACATTTCCAGAACTAGCAGACCTGGATATCAGAGCTAAAGTGTGGACAGATTTGTATAAATATATTAAATTTGATGGTTTCTGACTTTTGCAATATACAGCATGATAGTTCATAAGCTGTATTATAATGCCACAGAACTCCATAAAAATGGGCCATGCAGAATCAGAAATTCGCACTAGATGTAAATTATGTCAGGGAACTCTAAAACATATACTCTGGGACTGCAGTAGGGCCAAACCCCTCTGAGAAGAAATCACAGGGAACATGGACTCCCTACAAGGCCTGGAATCAGCCTTTACACCTCAAATCTGCTTACTAGGCATAGACATGCAACAGGTAATGGGCCAAAGGAAATATTGCATATCACTAATTGCAGCTACGACCAAAAAAGTAATCCTTAAACTTTGACTTGATGACTGTGTGCCTATTTACAAGGAATGGCAATCCTAGAGGCCCTCCGAAAAGAACGGATGGTTGGCTCCATCTGCAACAATCAAACAGTACTGTGTATTGAAGAAGCTGCGATACTTTAGATGCCTTACTGCTCACAGATTAACTGATGTGCCTTATCAGATGTTTGTATGCATATACATTTCTAGACAATGTTAATACCTAGCAAATATTCAATGGTCTGCATGCTAACATACAAAGTGTCATCAAATGCTGCCCCAGCTGCTCCCCGAATGTTGATGGGGCAGTTGGGCACATAGTTTTGTGTGTCTGAGTTTGTCTTTGTTGGTTTTTCTGAAAATTAATAAAGTACACTATTTTCAAAAAAAAAACAAGCACAACTAAAAAGTGAATGCAAACAAAAAAATGACAGCACAATTAATCAAAGTGCTAATGGTACTGTGAGGAGTCAGGGTGCCCTAGGCTGAAGCAGGACCCCAATGGAAATGAAATGTGGCATCACAGCAAGATTATGTAAATAAATTGCCTGTGAGCTGGAAGCAGATACCTGCGAAGTGCTTTCCTACTAACATCCACAAGTCAGAGTGATGAGATACATAGAAACATAGAAACATAGACTTTGACGGCAGATAAGGACCGCTAGGCCCATCTAGTCTGCCCATTTCCCTACCTACAGGATAGGCCACAGATCCTAGTTAACCAACAGCCTATTTCTTCCAACCCCCCACAAGAATTGCCTTATGTCTGTCCCAAAAGATAAGTTGCAGCAATCTGATCAGCTGCAGATGACTGACCTGGGAAAGTGCTGTATGCTACTTAAGACGACATAGGGCTGCACCAGTTCCCTGTTTGCACTCCTTCAGCTTGAAGCAAGGGGTGAAATCTTGGAACAGTAAAAGCAGTCTTTATATACTTTTGTGGAGGGGAATAACATTCACCTTCCTCCAGTCCTCAGGTACCACACCATCCTCCCATGATTTGTTAAAAGGGTAGCCAGTGGTGTCACTAGTTCTCCCCTTAGTTCTTTTAGAATTCTGGGGTGAATCCCGTCAGGCCCCATTGCTTTGTCCACCTTGAGTTTTAGGAGTTCTTTCAGGATCCTTACTTCTGTGATTGGACTGGTATCGACCCCCATCCAGTGTGCTTCTATTGTTTGGTTTAAGTACCTCCCCATCTCTTCTTTTGTGAAAACCGAGCAAAAGTATTCATTCAGGATTTCTGCCTTTTCATTGTCACCCTCTGCCCACCTCCTCTCCCCTTTATTAAGCCTCACTATCCCTCCCTTGGTCTTTCTTTGCTCCCTAATGTTGATGTTTCTTGAATCTTGATACGACGACAGGCACAGCCCTCCTCTCACCTCCTCATCCAGCTGCCTAATGAGCTGACAGTGTGCACATGTACAATATACAACCAGATTACCTCCAAAGTAGATTGTGATATACAAGGTCTGTTCACACAGCAACCAAGAATTACCTTCAGGCTGGAGTTCATACTGGAAAATAGGAAAGTCGAGAAGACAAAGCCCATATAAACTTTCCCCTCAATTCAGTAGCGGTAACACGAGCCACCAACTTCACTAAAATACTTATCCAATCTATCCTTAAAAAATACTCAAATTCTCAACTTCCACCACTTCCTGAGGTAGTCTATTCCACATTCTGATTACCCTGCACTTAAATCCGTTCCTTCTTGATTCCGTCCTACATAATGTTTCCCTCAACTGCCTATCATGTCCTCTCAACTGATACGATTTTTCTTTAAACTCCAACCCCAACTCTGTCTTCACATCCTTGTCTCTTAGTCCTTTGTACAAAAACAATAAATCCCCCAGCCCTCCTGTTTCTCAAGGACCACAAGCCCAGTTTCTCCAGTCTATCCTCATAATTCAAACCCTCACATCCTGATATCAATCTGTTGTAGGACCGCTGTGGCCTTTCCACCAACTTAACATCTTTCACTAGGAATGGACTCCATACAGTGGAACAATAATCCAGAATGGGCCTAACCAGAGTCTTATACAACGGCATCAACACCTCCCCACCTCTAGAATGGAACCCCCTTCTTATACCATTTACCAAATACATGGCTTTATTTGAGGTATTCCTACTATGAACACCACTTTTTAAGTCATTTTGAATATAAACCCCCAGATCCCTCTCACATGTTGATACCTTAAGCTTAAGGCCCTGCATATAATAATTTTGTTGTATATTTTGCCTCCCCAAATGCATTATAATGCACTTGTCTTTATAAAGTTCATTCCATTTACTTCTGCACATTCTGAAATCTGTATTAAGTCCCTTCCAAAAGATAATCTATCTTCAAACGTATCCACTACCCCCCATTTTAACATCATCAGCAAATTTTACTATCTTATTCTTGCTGTGTATATCCAAATCACCAATAAAAGTGCCAAATAGCAATGGTCCCAGCACCGACCCCTGGGGCACACCACTCCCAACCCTCAGAGGTTCCGACAAGTAACCCTGGATCCTTATTTGTTGCTTCCTGTTCCTCAACCACTGTTCCACCCATTTCACAATAGTATAATTGTAACCCCCCTACAAATGGGGGTTCCTGAAAAGCCTTCAGTGGGTGTGCTTAAATGCCCTCTGCCAGGCTGGTGTCCTGGGTTTCTGCTGTTTAGAAAGAAATTGCATGAGAATGCCTAATCGCCTCTGCGCCTGTCTCTTTAAGAGCTGCCTATTTTGCAGCGTGTAATTGTTCCGGGTAGTGGCCGAGTGCTTCTATGCTCGAGTCTCACCCAGGCTGCCAGATAATCGCTCCGTTTCTGCCATCACTATTAGCGCAGAGGGAGCTCTGTTAGAAGATGTACTTATTTGCTGATCATTTGTTAGAATAGTAATAATATTGCAGTTCGTTCTAACCTGACTTCTTTACAGCATGGACTTCGTGTGTTGCACCACCATTTTGGTTTTGGACTGCCAGTCAGCACCAATTTTGCACCTTTGGGGACTCAAAAATGGAACCTGTCTCCAGGGGTCTTGTGGGAGCAAAATGCTGTAGGAATTGTAGTTTTTTGCACTTTGACGCCCAAATGGACCTGGAGAGGGGAGCACTTGCTTTGACAGACTGATGGATCAACCAATTGAACCTTGTGGATCAAAGGGAAATTCCCAAGCTGCCTGCAGCAGTGAGGCAGATGTGAGTTGGAGCTGGAAGAGTGAGCAGCTCCTGCTCAAGGAGTTGCTGCCCCATGGGATAGCATGGGGACTTGGCGGGAAGGCTAAGTCTGGCCTGCCTGCTTTCAGCTCTCCCGCATGGGGAGATAAGAGAAGCTTTATTTCGGACCTCATCTCTGAGCCATTTCATTATGCCCCGATCCATGGGCACGATGAGCAGAAGTCAGTTCTGAGTTGGGAAGTGAAGAAGTAACAGCTTGAGATATTCGAGCAGCAATCCTGCATGGGTTCACACAGGAAAACAGTGAAAGGGCCGAGTTTTGGCCTGCCTGCCTGCCTGCTGTCCCTGAGAGGGAAACTGAAGTTTATTCGGACTGAATCCGAATTGTGAGGACGATTTAAGCTACAGATCTGTGACCAGGCTTTAACCTGAAGAAGACCGAAGATTTGCTGAATACGATCGGCCTGCCAGGATTTCCAGCCACCTTTGAACTCCCAGTTTGTGCAGAGACTCTGTAATTGCGACCAGATAGCAATCTGCCTGGTACAGTAGAATTTCTTACAGGTAAATGTGCTTTGTGCTCTTAGTGGGTCGTGATTTGGTTCCCCACTGTGTGCTGAACTGTGCTGTTTTTGCTGAAGGCTGCATCCAACTCCACGGACTGAATCTGTATTCATCTCCTTTTGGCCTGGGACTTGCCACACTGGCCCAGCCAGAATACCCGCTACACAGAGAAAGTCATCGACGAGAGACCTGCCTGGGGATCAGCCCCCTGCTCAATGCCTTGAACAGGAACAACACCTTGGTGATTCGTGTGGGCCCTGCTTCTCCTGGCACTCCAGCTCAACAACCTGCAGTCTCGATTTCATCCTGCCTATGTCCTGTATTAGGTATCGTGAGTAAACATCAGGGTAGCTCCCTGCAACAACAGCTAAATCTAAAGTGTTGTCACCTGATTGCTTTATTGTCTTTTTCTTCATGAACTGAGCCCTCCGGCTCCAGATTACAAATAGTGTGTGTTGTGCATGTTGCTTTCTTCCATCACAGAGCCCCAACCACCTGCAATGCTGGCCTACCCCGGGCAACATTCCTGGCCAGCCCACCTTTTTCCTACCTGGATACCCAGAGTGTGTGACTGTGTAGGAACTCTGAAGTGCATGCAAAACTGTCTGACTGATTTAGCCTTTAAGTCAATCAACCTGATTACACCCCTCCCTTGTTCAAGTCCCCTGAATAAATCATATCTAACTCTTTTTGCATTTAACCTGACTGTGGTTCCAGTTTGTGCCAAGAGTACTGTACTGTTGTTATTTGCTGTGCTTAATCTTGTTTTACACGGGGGTCCCCAGGGTCGAGCTAGAAGAACCAGCCCTGGTGGTAAGTGCAAACAGTGTGGGTAACTGCATGGTGAATAAGGGTCATAGTGAAAGTGATTATTGTATATTGTTCAGGCCACTAGAAGGGAAAAAGGGGGGTTACAGTGTTCCGGAGGGCTGTGCCCAGGTTAGCTTGACCACTAACAACCCTAACCTCTGGGTGGAGGCACCCATTTCAGTACCCAGGCCCCTTAATCTGCTACTAGCCAAGCAGGCAGGGGTGGTAGCCCATGGGATAGCACCACCTAGGGGTTACATAATCAATTCCCATTCCAATCAATTTTTCAATAATTTTACAATGAGGGACTGTATCAAAAGCCCGACTAAAATCAAGCATTACCATGTCCACACTCCTTTCCACATCCACCCATTTATTAATATGTTCATAGAAGGTAGTCAAATTAGTCTCACATGACCTGCCAGAAACAAATCCATGCTGATTTTTATCTATTTGTCCCTTTCTTATCATAATGTCCGTTATAGCTTCGCTAAGAATACCTTCAGTGATCTTCCCTACCACTGAAGTCATGCTCACCAGTCAATAGTTCATGGCCTGATCCTTTCTCCCCTTCTTGTATATAGGTCCACATATGCCCACCTCCATTCCTCAGGCACCACACCTTCCACCAGTGACTTTTGCCCCAACAAGGTGATAACTGGTACCAACTCATCACTTAACTCTTTCAGCATGTACAGGTGAATCCCATCCGGTCCTGCTGCCTTATCCGCCTTAAGCCTCGTGAATCTTTTCAATACCTTCTCTTCTGTTATTATTACCTTTGGATCTAATTAACCCCTTTCCAAACTACTAATTTCTATCCTGTCATCATGATTTTTATGTTTGCTTGCACGCATGTGCAAGAAACATAGTGCCATCAGCGGAGATTTCGGAGATGTGTCACCTCCTCCTCCAATTCAGTCAGTGTGCTGGCAGGCGCGGCCCCTGTAAGCCAATGCATTCTGGAGCTGTCTATGACACGCTCTAAAATGCAGTGGCATACAGTTGAAAGGGGGAGCTACGCTTGAGTGAGCAGCGATAAGATAAGGCTGCTCATGCGCTCCCCCCACAGACAGAAGCCCACGCAGGCGTGCACGCGCCTGCCACGAACTGTATAGCCGACGGGGTGCCCCAATCCCCGTCGGCTGTGCTCTTCCCCCCACCCCAAAGGCTTCCAAAATGCCATGCAGGGTGCCCACCCAGCGTGGCAACTAATATATAACCAGCGGGGTGCCCAATCCCATCGGCTCCACTGTCCTCCCCGGTAATAAGTGCCATGCTGAGAGCCCACCCCAGCGTGGCAATGTATCCTTAGGCGGCAGGGTGCAAATCCTCCGTCGGCTGAATCGCCCCCACAGCCATTCTTGTGCCACGCTGGGAGCCCACGCCGCGTGACAAGCGTCCCACATCGTCCGTTTTTTAACCTGTAAAGAAAAAATGGTCCAACGTGTCTCCGCCCCTCCACAACCTGCACCCACCACTGTGCACCAGCCTCCCACACCCCACCATACTTACCTCCAGACCTCGGTGACAATCTTGAGTGGACCGGGAACACGTCTGCACTCTTCAAAGCCGACCCGTGAACTGAGGAAATGCCAGTAAGCTGTATAATGGGCTAGAAGAGGGTAGTTTCAACTTTGTTGCATATCTCAGGCATTTTTGAATTTTGCACCAAATTTTCAACATGGAGTTTTGGGACCCCTTCTCATGAATGATGTCATTGTCATGGCGTATTCAGCCGAAGGGTGATTTCGCAGTCACTGCACGAAATCACCCTTTGGGCCTGAATAATGGCATGACAATGACATCATTCATGAAAGGGGTCCAAAACCCTAAGTTGAAAATTTGGTGCCAAAATTCTCAAAATGACTGTTTTATTTAGCTAGGTGTTGCAGTTCCTAATCGCAGGCTCGTAAGTTCGCAAATTTTCAATATTTTGACTCCAGATTGCCAACATTGCCATTTTACCACACCTCCTTATGAGTAGTATAGCTGTCATTTTTCACATCTCACCCAAAATGTGTTTCTGCCCATGTAGCACACAATGGCGCAGTCGGTGTGCAAAATCAATGTACGGGACAAATTAAGAAAATCACAGTGACACTGTTCATGAGCAGATGTCTTAAAATGACTATGTTGAAAATTTGGTGAAAAAAGTCCTAAAAATGACTGTTTTACGAGCGTGCATTGCGCAGTTCCTATGCACTCTCGTAAGGTCGTGAATTTTCAATATTTTCACTCCAGATGTTCAACATTGCCATTTTACCACACCTTCTTATGAGTAGTACAGCTGCCATTTTTCACATCTCACCCAAAACGTGTTTCCGTCCATGTAGTGCACAATGGCGCAGTTGGTGTGCGAGATCAATGTACAGGACTAATTAAGAAAATCACAGTGACACTGTTCATGAGCAGATGTCTTAAAATGACTATGTTGAAAATTTGGTGAAAAAAGTCCTAAAAATGACTGTTTTACGAGCGTGCATTGCGCAGTTCCTACGCACTCTCGTAAGGTCGTGAATTTTCAATATTTTCACTCCAGATGTTCAACATTGCCATTTTACCACACCTTCTTATGAGTAGTACAGCTGCCATTTTTCACATCTCACCCAAAACGTGTTTCCGCCCATGTAGCGCACAATGGCGCAGTTGGTGTGCGAGATCAATGTACAGGACAAATTAAGAAAATCACAGTGACACTGTTCATGAGGTGAGGTGTTAAAATGGCTATGTTGAAAATTTGGTGAAAAAATTCCAAAAAATGACTGTTTTACGAGCGTGCATTGTACAGTTCCTATGCACGCTCGTAAGTTCGTGAATTTTCAATATTTTGACTCCAGATTGCCAACATTGCCATTTCCACACCTTCTTATGAGTAGTACAGCTGTCATTTTCACATCTCACCAAAGCGTGTTTCCGCCATATAGCGCTGTCAATGCGCAGTCGGTGTGCGAAATCAATGTACGGGATAAATTAAGAAAATCACAGTGACACTGTTCATGAGCAAAGGTCTTAAAATGGCTATGTTGAAAATTTGGTGAAAAAATTCCAAAAAATGACTGTTTTACGAGCGTGCGTTGTACAGTTCATACGCACGCTCATTAGTTCGCAAATTTTCAATATTTTCTCCAGATTTTCAACATTGCTATTTTACCACACCTTCTTATGAGTAGTACAGCTGTCATTTTTCACATCTCACCTAAAACATGTTTCCGCCCATGTAGCGCACAATGGCGCAGTCGGTGTGCGAAATCAATGTACAGGACAAATTAAGAAAATCACAGTGACACTGTTCATGAGCAGAGGTCTTAAAATGGCTATGTTGAAAATTTGGTGAAAAAATTCCTAAAATGACTTTCTGACGTCGTTGCATAGTTCCTATGCATGCTCGTAAGTTACAAATTTAATATTTTCACTCCAGATTTTCAACATGTCCATTTATTAAACTTCCTTACGAACAGTACAGCTGCAATTTTTCATATATACGCCCAAAATGTGTTTTCACATGTAGCGCACAATGGTGCTGTTGGTGTCTTGAAAGCAATGTTTAGGACAGATTAAGAAAATCACAGTTACACTGTTCATGAGCAGAGGTCTTAAAATGGCTATGTTGAAAATTTGGTGACAAAAGTCCATAAAATGACTGTGTTACGAGTGAGCATTGTGCAGTTTCCACGCACCCTTGTTAGTTCATGACTTTGTAATATTTTCAATCCAGATTTTCACCAGTGACATTTTTCCACACTTCCTTATGAACAGTACAGCTGTCATTTTTCACAACATGGTTGAAGTGTGTTTTCACACTTTCAGTGCAGAGATGCGTGGGCGCTGTGGGAAATCATTGTTCGGCACAGATAAAGAAAATCACAGTGACACTGTTCATGATCGGAGGCACCAAAATGCCTGAGTTGACAATCTGCTGTAAAAAATCTCCAACCTAATTATATTACGGGTGTGCGCTGCACAGTTTCTATGTACGCTCGTGACGTCACCATTTTTTTAAATATTTTTACTAGAGATTTGCAACATAGTCATTTTTTACACCTCCCCATTAAAGAGTACAGCTGTCATTTTTTACATCCTGTTCGGAATGTTTTTGCACCTGTGGTCCTAAATGCTGTAGTCACTGTGCATTAGCAGCTTTCGGCTAACAAACTGATATTCCCCCTGTTCATGAGGTGGGGTCACAAAACAAACATGTTGAAAATTTGGAGTGAAAATACCAATGAATGCCTGAGGTATTAGGGTTTTCAACTACAACGCCCAACCCTATAGAGAATGACAGGCATCAGGGGTGTGACTTGGGATTCTTGCCTGTGATGCTCATACCATTCCACACCCTGCAGTCAGTGAGAGGCATTGAGGTATGCCTTGGACTCTTCGGCCCCAAACTTCACCCCATTCTCCTATATCGCACCCATCTCACCATGTTTCCTAATGAAATGGGGTGCGCATAAGGGCCAAAGACCACAAGGAACACCGTGACACTTGTCAGTCTCTGCAGGGTGGGGTGTGGTGAAATGGCGTGGCCGTTATGCCTGATGACTCAAACGCACACCCCAATGCCTGTCACTCTCTGCAGGGTGGTGGTGGGGTTGGCTTCAATTCAGTACTTCACTGCCATTCCTATTACGCAGCTCTGTAACTTCTACACTACCACTGCCAATGCCAGCAAGCAAACATTCAGCATTGACAAATGCTTGTTATATACCGCACCAAAACATTTCCCTGAATTCATTCCCCATTTCCACTGGATCAGATAACACAACCTCATTACTATTCAATGAGCCTACCATACTACTTCCTCCCCTTCGGCTATTTACATAGGCATAAAAGCTTTTATTGTTCTTGCTCATGGCCAATCTCATTTCAAGCTGTTTTTTTAGATTTTATTATTTCTTTTTTAAGTTTCCTTAAGATCCTCTTATACCTATCCCTATATACTGTTGTCTTGTTCTTTTTCATCTTCGGAAACATCACTTTCTTTTTCCTACAAAGTCTAACTATAACCCTAGTTGGCCAAGGAGGCTTTTTACCTTTGTAGTTATAGGCTTTCCTTTGTGGAATATAATTTTCTTTAATCTCATTCATTTTTTGTAAGAAAAGCTCCCATTATTTATTTATATCCTGATGTTTCATCATACCCCCAGTCTATGCTATTCAATGCTCCTCTCATAGCCCTGTAATCACCCTTTTTGTAAAGGTACTGAGTTGTACTACTTTTTACCAGATTGGTTGCCCAATCCAACAAAAACACTATAGAGTTGTGATCACGTGTTCCAATTTGTGGCTGAATGGTAATCTGTTTGATAATCTCGGGCATATTTGTAAAAATGCCATCCAATATATTTTCCCCTCTCGTAGCTTCCTGAATACATTGCTGGACACCCACTGCCATTAATTCTTCCTGAAACCTACAGGCTATGTTATTTCCTGACTGTTTTTTTCCCCACTGAATTCCAGGCATTCAAATCCCCCATTCTCACTACATCAGTGTTCTCTGCCAGATTGACAATATAATCCAGAAAGGCTTCAGTCTCTTCTAAGCTCATATCAGGTTATAAAACACTGAGATCCTACGTTTTTTGCCTTTGATACCCAGGAGTTCAATAGTTATAATTTCAACACTACCTAACTCAGCAGTTTCTTCTATGCTCCTAATGTCTAATCCTTCCCTAATAAAGAGGGTCACCCCCAACCCCTTCTACCTACCGTATTCTTACTAATCAGTCTATAGCCAGGTATATGTTGGAACTATTAGTTGTCATTTTTCCACCAGGTTTCAGCTGCCCCAACCATATCCAATTTAGCTGTGCTAGAAATTTAGATGATCACCTCAGCCATAGTCATTTTTCACCAGCACTGCTCAGACAGCCAACGTGGCATCCAGCTAAACCTACTGGCTTTTACAGTTGTGGCCACTGCTCAATATGTAAATATCCCATACCTCGCAAAATATTTACACTTCACACTAGGAACACCAGTTCTTAGTTTATGTCATACAATGTCCCTGCCGACAAATCTAAGTGGGTAGATCTATTTGCCAGTTAAAAGAATGCATACCTGAAAACTGAGAGACATTAGGATTAAGCCAGATTCTGCCCTTGGAACACACTTTAGAGACCTTCATCACAGTGATCCAGTGTCTCTAATTTAATGTTATTGAACATGTTAAACCTCTACCTAGAGGGGGAGACAGAACAAGGATTCTTCTGCAAAAAGAGTCTCTCAACACAGGCAGGTTAGCAAGGGTAAAAGGAAAAAGAGACCGCTATGGTTCTCCAGGGAGGTAGCAGAGAAAGTAAATGAAAAAAATGGCATTTAGAAGATACTAACTAACACATATGGAGTGGGACAAGGAAAGTTACCAGGAGAAGGAAGTTAGAAGTTCAAAGGCACAAATGGAAGAAAAGATCACCAGATCAGTAAAAAGAGGGGATAAAACATTTTTTTTTGGTACAGAAATGAAAAGTGAAAGCAAAGGAAGGGATAGTAAGGCTGAAGGATCAAGGGGGGAGGTAGTGTAGAGGAGGACCACCTGAAAGCGGACACATTGAACATATACTTCTGTTCATTGTTCACAGAGGAGGGGGCAGGGGACGGGCCAAGGTTAAAGGACAGGGGCATTGGGGTAGTGAGGTGGACACAAGTCTGTTCACAGTGGAAAGGGTACTCAGAGAACTAGTAATGCTAAAAGTGGACAAGGCAATGAGGCCAGATGGGGTACACCCCAAGATACTGAGGGAACTCAGAGAGGAACTGGCAGAACCTCTAACCTTCCTGTTCAACCTGTCATTTGAAACGGTGGAGGTGCCCGAGGACTGGAGAAGGGAAGATGTGGTCCCTGTATGTAAGAGTGGGATTAGGAAGGAGGAAGGAAACTAGGGGCCTGTCAGTTTGACTTCAGTGGTGGGCAAGGTAATGGAATCACTGTTAAGGAGAAGGATTAGTGAATACCTTGTCACCAGTGAGCTTCAGGATCCGAGACAACATGGCTTCACACTGGGAAGGTCGTGCCAGACTAACCTGACTGAGTTTTTCGACTGGGTAACCAGGGAAGTATATCAGGGAAAGGGAGTGGACATGGCCTACCTAGATTTCAGCAAGGCCTTTGACACAGTTCCACATAGAAGACTGATAAGCAAACTCAGGAGCTTAGGGGTGGGTACTAAGGTGGTTAAATGGGTAGAGAATTGGCTGAGCAACAGGACCCAGAGGGTGGTGGTAAATGGGTTCCACTCTGCGACAGGGATCAGTACTGCGCCCGGTCCTATTCAATGTCTTTATCAGGGACATTACTGAAGGATAGGAGGAAAAGGTGTGCCTCTTCATGGATGACACGAAGCTCTGTAACAGAGTGGACACACCAGGCAGAGTGGATGGAATGAGAGGATCTGAAAAAGCTTGAAGAATGGTCAGGAAATTGGCAACTGGGTTTCAGCACTCATGGTCAGAGGTTCTTCTGCTAAAGAGCCCCATTCTGGTTTAACTCTCTCCCTGCCACCAGCTCCAATGCCACCACAATCTCCAAATTCAAAACCACCCTTTGAAGCCAACTCCTCAACACTCGTAGCTGCTCCTGTCTCTGAATGAGGCCCTACCTCGACCTCTCCTCTAGTGACAATGCCCGCCAGGCTGCTCCCCACCTAGCTCACCCCTCCATCCTTTCCCAGCACACCATACCTAAGTATACCTGGCCTGAGCCTGCTGTCTTATGGTAAGGCCAGTTGATTGCTCAACATATGAAACTAATTGTGTAAGACCTATTTCAATTACCTATACCCTGTAACTCAAATGTATGTTGTTTGACCACAGTGTGACGTGGTACCTCTAACAAATGCCTATTTGTAGAAAACCTGTGCTATGTAAGCTAAAATGCTATATATGTCCTCAATGTGACGAGGTACCTTTGGAAACGAGCCCCTGGCTCAAAGGTTGAAAACTGATTCTCACAAATAAATAAAAAATAAAATAAATAAACACAAAAAAGTGCAAAATAATGCATAAGTGGTGCAAAAACCCGAGGGAAACATACAAAATGGGGGGGGAGGCACTGACAGACACAAATCAGGAAAGGGTCCTGGGGGTGATCATTACAGATGACCTTAAGATTGCAAAACAGTGTGACAAGGCAGTGAGGATTGGGAAGGCTAGCTGGATGTTAGGATGCATTGGCAGGGGCATCACCAGCAGAAGGAGGGAGGTAATAATATACCTGTACAGATCACTGGTGAGACCACACCTCGAATACTGTGTCCAGTTCTGGAGGCCTTATCTTCAAAACATCATAACTAGGGTGGAGGCGGTTCAGAGGAGGGCAACCAAACTGGTACACGGAATACATCAGAAGACCTATAAGGAAAGGCTTAGGGAATTAAACATGTACTTCCTAGAGGGTAGAAGGAGGGGGGATATGATAGAAATGTGGAAATACCTCACAGGGAAAAATAACGTACAGGAAGCCGCATTTTTTCAAAGGAAAAGATGCTCAAGAATGAGGGGTCACACTATGAAATTAGAAGGAGGGAGGTTCAGAGGAAATTTGTACTTCTTCACTGAAAGGGTGGTAGACGAGTGGAACAGCCTACTGGTAGAGGTAGTGGGGTCAGAAACAATTACAGAATTCAAGAAAGCATGGGATAGGTACAGAGGAATATTGGAAGTAAAAAAATGGGGGAGGGAGGGAGAGAGGAACCTGAGGCAGAGTAGGGTCATGGTAGGATAAAAGAGATAATAGGGCAGACTGAGTGGGCCATGAAGCCCTTATTTGCCAACACCTTCTGCGTTTCTGTGTTTAAATGGATTTTTGTATTAGAATCCATGGAACCAAATTGACTCAACAAAGCATTAGACCTAACAATGTTTCTTTAAGGTTTTGATCCCCCAACTGCTTGTATGAATTCTGTCTTCCACTTATTGGTGTATTGTATATGTAACAACACCTCTTGTCACACTCAGCTGGGCTGCCCTGAAGCCCTCGGGGGTCCTCACTGTACCTCCCCAAGGGGCTGGGCCTGAGTCCTGGCCTGATAGTCAGTGGTGACTTGGTGCCTCCACCTGGGGCAATGGTATGGCCTCCTGTGGGCAAGGCAGGCTACCACTCCCAGGAACAATGATGTATCCACCTAATGACAGACCCCTTTGGCACAGTTAGATCAATACCCCCAGCCCGCAATAATGAGAACAGCAAAAACACAAACACTTATGTAATATGGCAAACAGTAATCCCTTGCATATTTAAAATGACCTTAGACAGAGGAGGTGAGGGCTACTCCCATGAGCCTCCATAAAAATATGCACACAACACAGTAAGAGTTCTTCCCCTTCTCCTGGGTGCACCCAGAACAATCCCAGATGGTGGGTACCTCATCGTTCTCAGTTGCAGACCTGCAGTCTCTCATTGGGGCCTTTGCAGAGCAACACAGGTTCAAAGAATATCAGTCTGTCATTGGGGTGGGGATCTTCCCCAATCCTCCTAGTTGATGCAAACAAAGAATCCTCAGAGCTGCAGTTCAGGGTACTCATGGCTTCCCCAGGAGGGTGATGGTCTCCCTGATTCAAGAATATGCACGGAGGGTGGAGGAGGCACTATTCTTCACCTGCCTGTTCATCTTTCTATCTCTCTGGTCTCTACTGCAGCAGCGGATTCACACTGAAGACACAGGGCAGATCAGCTTCTTCTCAGCCAGACCTGGGCTAGTGGCCACCCAGCTTTCAGGGCTTTCCCCTGGATGGAATTTAAGAACCCTTGCATTGAGCAGTCCCCAAAGCCCGAGGCTCACTTTAACTGTCCCTTCCAGTCCAGTCAGTCAGCCCCAGCCCTCCCAGGGAAACCTCCTGCTCTCCTTCTCTCAGCAGCTTTGCCGTTCTCTCCTCTTGCTTCCTGGAGTGGGGAAGGGGTAGTCAGAGAGCCTCCAACCCAGTAGGCAGCCTTCCTCCTGTTCTTGTTTTTAGGAGGAGGGAGCAACAGAACCTTCTCTCAGTCCTCTCTCCATTCGTGCGATTTTTCCTGGCCCCTCTGCAAGTAAGCCCATTTTGGGGGGCTTACACACTCCCCTGGCTGGAAACCTGGCATCCCAACAAGCCCCTTTTACCCTTTTTAGGCACCCATAACAAGTGGCATACACTTTTCTAGCTAGACACCTGGTTCCTAACTAGCACCAACCACAATCGTATTCCCAGATAGGCTTGTATCAGGTCCAGCCACAATAATGGACTATATGCAGGTAATGGAGGGTGTGCATCTACAGTTCCCTACTGCCTCCCTAGGGCAACATAATGGGGGATAGAGAACATGCACCATGGGCTTGAGGAGGGCATTGATTGGCTGATTTGTGGACTCACCTGGGGTGTCATACATGATCTTTACAGTGGGCCGGGGAGGCCGGCCCAATCTTCAAGGCAGGGCATCATTGGGTACGGGGACCAAGTCAGTGGGGGTGGTTTGTCCTGTAGGGTCATAGTCTACCATCCCCCCAGGGCTGACCCGGTACCTCTACACTGTCTGGGGTTAGATCAGGAACAGGGAAGGGGGCCGTAGATAACTCACTGTCTGGTGGAGGAGGGCATGCCAGGTGGCCTTCTTGACTACCCAAAACACTACTTAGAGTGAGCCCCAACACAGGAGCAGTGGGCTGGGCCTCTGGGATAAAGGGCTGGGCCTCTGGGTTCAAGTAGGATGCAGAATCTGGGTGGCTGGTACTTGTGGAAGGGGTAGAGTTTCATCAGTACCACTCCCACTGGGGAGAGGGACTGTCCAGATCCATCTACCACTGAGAGCAGGCAGAGTCCCCCTCCTCGCTCTCATCGCTGGAGTGGCCCCCTTGGCTCTTGCTGGGGTGGCAGAGGGTCAGCGTTCGCACCCCCGGCGGAGTGGCCAAAAGGGGAGGAAAAAGCTGGCTCCCTCTGCTTATGCTTCCCCTGGGTTACCGGCTGTCTTGCTGCCAGTGGGTTGGGTCCCAGGGCAGGGTTTGGCATGATCTCCCCTATGGGGAGCAAATGATTTCGGTTCACTGTTTTCTCGAGCCCACGACCATGCTCCTACTTTATACGACACAATGGCAGGCTAGACAGTTTTTCCACCACAAGGTAACTGTCCGGGATCATATGCTTCCTCTGTAGTCCCAGATTACACAGCAAGACCCTGTCCCCCACTCCCAGCTCTTGACTGCATACTCTGGCATCATACCTCCTTTTGTTCCCTTGACAGCTATGAGCCACCACTTCAGAGGTGAGCTTGTATGCTGCCCAGAGCTGTTCCCTCAGCCGGCCGGTATATTTGAGGTATGACTTATGGGAGGTCCCATCAGCGGATACCCCAAAGCAAAGGTCCACTGGCAGCCGGGCCTCATGACCAAACATGAGGTAAAAGGGGGAGCTCTGGGTTGCATAATTTTTTGCATAGTTGTACACATGCACCAGCTGACTGAACTTTTGATTCCAGTTCACTTTGTCCATGGGGTCCAGAGTGCCCAACATGTTTAGCAATGTCCTGTTGAAGCATTCAGCTGTGGATCCCCCTGGGGTGGTAAGGGGTGGTGTGGGATTTCTGTATGCCATAGGATGACAGAAACTCACTCACCAAACGGCTCTCAAAAACCCAGCCCTGGTCAGAGTGGATTCTTTTGGGGAGACCGTAATGCTGGACATACTGCTGCAGGGCCTTAACCACAGTGCTCATTTTCTGGTCTTTTGTGGGGAACGTCTGCACGTACCAGGTGTATTGATCCATGATGACCAGTATGTTGGCCAAGTTTTTTCTGTTAGGTTCCAAGGACAGAAAATCCATGCACACCAACTCCAGGTGCCCACTGGTGCTGATGTTGATTAGAAGAGTGGCCTGTCTGGGCAAGGTCTTTCACTGGATGCACCACAGGCAGAGCTTGCAGTGGCTTTCCACGTCTGCTTTCATTCTGGGCTAATAGAACCTTGCCCTACATGTGTCTAGGGTGCGGTCATAGCCCAGGTGCCCCATATCATCATGTAGGGACTTGAGGACAGCCCCACGGTATACTGTGGGCAACACCAACTGCTGCTTAGATCGGTCCTGATGGTCCTTGTCCTGCGCTGTATGCAGCAGCAATCCATCCCGCAGGACCAGCTTCTCCCACTCCCCTAGCATTCAACGGGTATCAGGATGACTGCTCTGTACCTGCCAGAGGGGTTTCCCCTCCATGATAGCCTGAAGAAAGTCTCGTATGCCAGGGTCCGATGCCTGCTCATGCTGCAGGTCAGACTTACTAGGCTGAGGCAGGGACAAGAGATCCATGCCTGTGAAATTTAAATAAGCAGGCAGGATAGCTTCAGGAGGGCTCCCAGTACCTTTATACTTCAGGTGGCACATGTGACAATGTCAAGAGGGGGCTCCACCAGTGAGCAGAGTGCTTGAACCAGGACTGATCTGACCTAGGCCAGGGGGCCGTGGGTGTCGCCGTGTGGGTGTCGGGACAAGGCATCTGCATCCACATTGGCTCATCCACTCCAGTACTCCAAACTGAAACTGTATGTGGAGAGGGCTGACAGCCATTGGTGCCCCGCCACATCCAGCTTCACTGTGGTGGTGATGTACATCAGGGGGTTGTTGTCAGTGTGCATGATGAACGGGACCCCATACAGATACTCGTGGAACTTTTCCATCACCGCCCACTTCAGTGCCAAGAACTCCAGTTTGTGAGCTGAGTAATTCCTCTCGGAGGAGGTCAGGCCATGGCTAGCAAAAGCCAC
Source organism: Neoceratodus forsteri (assembly GCA_016271365.2). Taxonomy (NCBI): domain Eukaryota; kingdom Metazoa; phylum Chordata; order Ceratodontiformes; family Ceratodontidae; genus Neoceratodus; species Neoceratodus forsteri. The sequence continues at coordinate 680,890,121 of CM057453.1, read as the reverse complement.
AGGGCGGAACCCCTCAGGATACTCCTGATACAGGATGGCACCCAGCCCACTGAAACTGGCATCTGTGTGCAGGACATAGGGCTTAAGAGGGTCCGCAAATGCAAGGACAGGGGCCTCCCCCAGTCTCCGTATGCTCTCTCTGAAGGCATCCTCACACTCTAGAGTTCATCAGTCCCCAAAAGGTTCCCCAATGCACAGGTACCCCTTACGAGAGGTTTGTCCCTTCTTCTGGTTTGCCAGAGGATAGCATTGCATCAGGTCATTCAGAGGACATACCACGAAGGAGTGATCCTTCACGAACCGATGATAGTACCCTCAGAAACCCAAGAAGGACTGTAAGGCGCACAAGTGGGTGGGCCAGGGCCATGATTGGAGGGCCTCTACTTTAGCTGGGCCTGTCTGCACCCCTTCAGCCGAGACAATGTACCTGACATACTTAACTGCGGGCTGACAGAACTGACATTTGTCGATGGAGACCTTTAGGCTGAACTCCTCCAGCCGGTCCAGGACCTTCATCAGCCGGGCCTCATGTTCTTCCAAGGTCCGTCAAAAGATGATGAGGTCATCCAGATAAACTATGACCTCAAGCAGGTTTGTGTCTACCACAGCCCTTTCCATCAAGTGCTGGAAGGTGGCCGGGGCTCCAGATATGCCCTGGGGCATACGCTCAAACTGGTAGAACCCCAGCAGGCATATAAAAGCGGTCTTCTCTTTGTCCCCCTCTGCCATGGGTATCTGGTAGTACCCACTCTGGAGATCCAGCATGGAGAACAACTTGCTTCCTGACAAGCTGTCCAGCACATCCTCCACTCTGGGTACCGTGTACTGGTCTGGAATAGTCTGCTTGTTTAGCGAGCGTAGTTGATACACATCGTCACTGCTCTGTTCTTCTTCCGGGCCACCACAATGGGAGAAGCATATGGGCTCCGAGATTCCATGATGACCCCAGCATTCAGCAACTCCAGCAGGTGTTTCTGAACATCCTCCACATCCCCAAGGGCTAACCTCCACGACCGTTCCCTGAATTGGCGGTTGTCTGTCAGCCAGATATGGTGTTCTTCCCTAGTGACACAACCCATGTCTCACTCATGTAAGGAGAAAACCCAGCAGCGCTTCACCAACTTGTGGCTCAGACTCCTCCTAATAGCTGTCAGAGATAGGGGAGCTTCTGAAGTCGGATAAGGATGGGTCTGTCTCCACCCCCTGGGTCTTCCTCAGGGACGACGGACACGGCTCCATCACACCTAAAGATAGTGGCCAACACACAAGCCCTCTGGATGGTCACTGGCCTTTTGGGCATGTTCTGAACCTTCACAGTAACTCGCCGGGCACGGGAAGTGTCAAGGGAGGGCAGCATTCCCTGATGGACCAATAACCCAATGGGGCAAGCTACGCAGAGGGGAGGCATCAAGTATGAAAGCAGCACCCCGTGGAGAAATCAGTTGAACTGAGCGATGCCCACCACGTGGCATTTGGCTCCCGGGGGGAGGGTTAGCTTCCTCCCCCATCCACCCATCGGACGACCCCAACCTGCCTCCGTCAGCCCAACTAGGGTTGCTTGTCACCTCAAGCCCCACCCTTTTCATGGTGACTTTGACTGAAGGGCTAGCGAGCTTGCCTATCCCACCCCAGTCAAAGCACATCTGGGCCAACCACTCGAACATATTGGCATTGGTCCCAATAAGCACCGGGATGTCAAACATGCTCTTCGGCTCAGGGCAGACCAACGTGAGGGCTTCTATAGTGGGCGGAGTCTCTTCCCCCCTTGTTGGGAAGGAAATGCTGACAACTCAATACCCATCGTCCATCGTACGGGTAATCCGTGCTGCCTATACCCCACAGGGACAATCCAGACAGGGGTAGGAGAGGTAGATGTGTTAGGTGTTGGTCATAAAAAGGCCAGTGGATGATGGTGACCTGGGACCCACTATCCAGCTACTTGGAACAGGTCACCCCCTCCACCAAGACTTCAGTCTGCTTGAGGACTGATAAGGCTCATCGGCATGCCCCAATTTGGAGGTACCCAAGGTTCGGTCCAAAATGTGGAGCAGGGCCATTTCGGGGGTGCGGGTCACTCTATTACTGGTCCCCATTGAAGTTTTCCTGCTCCCAGCATTTCTCAGCCACCAGCTGCAGGTTCTCCTCTCTGAGGCAGGCCTGCTGTGTATGGACATTCTGCCCGCATTTGCAGCAGAATCACCCATCCTGGGGCCCCAGGAACCATCGAGACCAGGGCCGGGGGCGCAAGGTAGGTGGGTGGCGGTAGCCATGAGTCAGGTACCGCCCTGCCAGGGAAAGGGAGGGATTCCATAGCCAGCTGCATGGTCCGTATCAGGTCCTTCATGCCCTGGACCTCCTGCAAGACTGCCCCCAAGTCCGGCAACCAGGCCAGTTTGGGCAGGGGTGGGCCTTGGGGCCGCAGGGCAGCACTGGTGGCAGCGAGTGCCATCAGTAGGGCTCCCACCTCCTGTTTGGCTTCCTCTTCTTCCACTTCATCCAACAGCTGCTTGAATGTGGAAGGGTCACCTTTCCAGTTCCGTAGCGCAAGGGTGACCACTGTCAGGTGTGAGTGCACCGCCCCCCGCAGGATCTGCTCAAGCCGCATCTGTGCCCAGCCTTGGCGAGCTTGTGCACCATGGTCTCCACCCAGGTGATATAGTGGGACAGTTTCTCACCAGTACACTGTGTGGTGCCCCACAGCTGGCCCAGCACCATCTCCCTCTTCTTGACCACCCCAAAAGTACTCCACAGGATGTCCAGGTATGTGTGGGGAGTGCAGTTGGGATGACTGGCCCGCAAGGACTGGATCATGTCCAGCGCCATACCCTAGTGGCTTTCCAAGACTCGCTTGCATTTTTGCTCCTCAGAACACCTCCATACCTGAATCACCTGGGCGGTCTGGCTGCTCCAGGAGTGGAAATCATCCTCCACTGCGTGCGTCGGGATGGCCCCAGAGAAGGTACGGAGCCGCTTGTACTGCTCATGGGCCATCCCCATATAGGGAGTCAGCCCTCCTGGCAGTGTCTTCGGGAGTGCCCCACCTTCTGGGAGCAGGGTCCAGAGATCATGTAGGGTCTTCCCTTTCTCCTTAAGCCATACCCCCAGCCGGGTTTCAAAACCCATCCACTTCTCGCTCAGGGTGCCCGAAGGGCCCGGCTCCCCTGAGGGCAGGTCGCTGGCCATCCCCTTTTTCAACAAGACCCAGGTCTCTTGCAATGTATCCATGGTGACTTTGGGAGGTATTTCCATGGGGTCCAAGTCCTTCCCCGCCTCCACTGTTATATTACTGCACCCCTTAACCCGGTCTGTCACCAGCCGCTGAATCTTTAACGCCCTGCAGTCGGGCAGAGTCCCCTCTAAGATATCTAGGATGTCCTCTTTTTTTCCACTCTACTGCCACGTTGTGCACTAGCAGGAAAGGTTAAAACCCTCAAAGTCACACCAGTCCTCTATATCCTGGAAAGCCATTATCCTGGTCTCCACTCGGTTGGAAAAGGGGGTGGTCAGCAGGGGCTTACATATATATTATAAGGTATTATGATATGTCCACCTAATTTCACTTCATTATGTTTTTCATAGGTTTTCCTCATGTCTCTTCTGGGTCTCAGTTCAGTTTGTCTGGCTTTACAAATTGTGTCCACACATGCCATTTCAAATCCTTCACCGATAATGTTCTGTTATGTCCTGATGTAGTTATTTGGTGGTCGCTTTTTTCCCTCTGTTCCATTTACATTAAATACACTCCTCTTCCTTTTTCTCACTCTTTTCTTATCTATTCCCCATCCTGCTAGTACATGATCTTTTTCTGTAACACAATACACTGGGGGGAGGGTTTATCTTTGTTTACTATGGCAGCTTTTGGACTCTTAATAATGGTATCACTATATGAGATGCTAGGGCTTTTCCTCTGGTGATCACCCTTGGTGGGTCCCATTGGCCTCAAATGGAAGCCCCATCTGGCCATTAAGACTTCCTTGCCTTTTTCTTTGATACAACCCCTTTCTCTAAGCTCCTCTCCCGTATTTGTTTTCAATATGTTTCTAACTTTTTTTGGGGGGGGGACTTTTCTTAATATTTGCAATTTTGATGCGGCTGTACAATTTCTGCTCTTGTGACCCTTTTTGCTGATCGCCACTTGACAGATCCCACTAAGCACTCACAGCATTTGCTAGTCATATTTAGTTTTATTCATTTACATGTATTTTTAATGCATTAGTATAGTCATTTCTTATATACTAGTGGTCCAGTGAATTCTAAAAATGTACTTTCACTATAAATTGAATGTGTCTATGTAGTAAGTTGTGCTGTCACCTTATTGCATTTTCTGCATAAAAGGGATTACATGTGCTTCTTGGCTCTGCTTCCTGATGAAGAAGCAGTGAGCCCTTGCAACACTGCAGTATTCTCCTGTTTGGATTTCTTCTTTTGCAGATTAAAGCACTTTATTTGCATTATTTTCAGTGTATGCAGTACTTTTTCTATGTTTCTGCACATTGCTTGCCTTTTCAGTACAGCTACACCCAGCTTTTCAGTTTAGTGCATGAGTGCATGAGTTTCTGTGTCTTGCCCCACTGGCCACCAGGGGCTGCAACCTTGCTGGTGTGACAGGTGGGCGACTGCAGTACAGACATCCTGCCAATGGTAGGGTGGGGGCGCAGGCTTAACACCCAGTTAAGTCGAGGGTTTCAGCAGTGGTAAACAGTGCCACTTTGTGTGCTGTTTAGGTGCTGTTTACTGCCATCACAAACCTTTGAACATGCCGCTGTGCCTGTATGCAAGAGGGAACCCCCTCAATTCTATGGGCATAACGTTATGTTAGCACTTGGGAACTAATGGGTTTACTGCACACTACAGGGTTTTCTGAATATAACCCCCACCTCAGAAAAAGCTACAAACTTGGATAGCACTGGTGCAAATCCCATTAGCGCTGGTGCTAAACTTTTGAATATCTGGCCCCAGAAATGAAAACTGAAAAGTGCTTGATTTTAAAAAAATGTTTACTGTATGTGTGTAAGGAGGGGATTATGAGTGGAAAGAAAATTCAATTATTTATTTATTTATTTATTTATTATTTTAAGGGTGTTTTATTTCTAGGGTTAATTTCAGTTTTTTTTGTGTGTAAGGGTAAAGGTGGCAGCCATGTCTGAGATGGAAATCAGGAATGGAGGAAAGTGGTTCATGAATTCTGTATGTAACTTGTCCAAATTCCAGCTCACGTCTGGACCTTTGTCTTTACAGGGTGGTGTTGGCATATAAACAGATGCCCATGGAATGGCAACAGCTAATCAGAACACAGTATTTTGCTTGCCCATTCTCTAAATACTAAGATTCCACACCAGGATGGGCTGGACTCCAGAAAATACTATAACACCTGGATACAGTAGGGAAAATCCTAGTGTTCCCATACGGTTTCTAGTCGGTTTGGCTAAGATGGTATTGCAACACAGTATGTTTTTGTTCAAAAACAAATATTATTTGCAAACAAAGGGTACTGTTATGGGGGCTGCTATGGCTCCTGGTTTTGTAGATTTATTTATGGGAAGACTGGAACAGGAATTTGTTTGCAGCAGTGTCACAAATCCATTTTCTTCACATGTGGATTTGTGGTGCTGCTACTTTGATGGTATAGTCATTGTGTGGTGGGGCACTAAAATTAATTTCCTCCACTTTCTTTTCTGGAGTCTACAAATGTCAACCTTTAAGGCCTGTATTTACAAAGGCAACATAATTACATTCCTGCATTTAATGCTGTTTAAAATGGGGGCAGGTAATGTGGGTATACATCTGTACAAAAAGCACAGACAGAAACAGCCTACTATTTGCTAATAGCTGTGGCCTCCCATATTATATTACCAGGAATATACTGAAAGGACAATTGATTGGAACTCTTACACGCTGTACCAGGCAGGATTTCCCTAAGAGGAATAAAGGAATAGGTTTGGAGGTTCAGAGAGAGGGAATCTGGCTCTGGTGCCATAGGCAGGGCATTGGGCTAGGTGGGTTATATGGAAAGACAGCAGACTCTTATGCCCCTCACTAGTAGGGAGGAGGACTATTGGATCTGGTTGTAATTTTGTTACTATCTGTAGTTGCAGGTCCACTGAAGTCAGAAGTATTCTGCATCAAAACTGGGGTATACTAGAGACAGACCTTAATCTAAATCCCATTGTTGGAGATGGCCCCAGTATTGTTTTAGATGGCCAAAAACATCAGCGATCATGAGGGCATACGTTTTCTCATTGTGCTTGTGGACCGCCCCATTCACTGACTACCAGCCCATCTCAAAGGTTCGTACAGATGTCAGAAATATGTACAGTATTATCCATACATGAACAATGCAAAATTCTTTATTTATTTATTTATGTTTTTGATAACCGGGTAGGCAAACTGATCCAAACCACCATTTTCAGTTGTGACCCGGGCCATGCAGTGGCACAGACAATAGGTAGAAGTTATAATACAGTGGGTACATATAATACAGTGAGTACAGTGGTAGCAGAAACAATGATACATAAACATCAGATCTAAAAAAGAAAAAAGAACAAGTTCATAACTAATATAGCAATGCTTCTCTGATTACCGATAACTCGTTCATTACACTTGCAGCGAGTCAAGACATCATTCAGTCAGTCAAGGGTTTACAATACAGTGCATAAGGGATTGCATTATAGCAATCAACATATTCACAAAGGAGACTAAAAAGTGTCAATAGTTTATTTCATAGCCAGTGCTTGGGAAGTAAGCCATGTGATATAATTGGGCCCCTAAGGCGGATTTCTGGTGAGGGTGTTTCCTAGTGAGTACATACAGGTGGCCTGAGACATGAGCCAATCCCTTAGCTTCGATTTGAAGGCCTGATGAGAGGGTAACATTCTGATAACAGGTGGTAGTCTGTTCCAGAGGGAAGGGGCAGAGACAGAGAAGGCTTTGCTCCCCATGACAGTAGACACACAGGGGGACTACCGAGGAGGGGAGGGATGGAAGAGACCCTGAGACAATGAGTTACCACCCTGGCAGTGAGAAGCGAGGAGTATGGGGACTTTTGCGAGTTCCTGAGAGAGGTGTCAACTAGACAGCCCATGGCATATTCAAAACGGCCCTGCAGAGAGAGCCAGCCAAAGGACTGATATAGAGAGCAGTGAAGAGTAGAGGAAGGGACCTGAAGTGCAAAGCAACAGGTAGAGTTGTACATGGTATTTAGGCGAGAAAGAAGTGAGGAGGACATGGAGGAGAAAACAGGAGAGCAATAGTCAAGAAGAGGCAGGAGATTTCCCTGGGCAATTGCAAGGTGAGCCTCTTGGATCAGGAGGTGGTTTACACAGTAGACTGCCCTTAGCTTCTGGTGTACCCTCTTTATAATGTCAGCAATGTGGAGATTGTAGGTAAGGGAGGGATCAAGAGTCACTCCTAGGTTTCTGAAGGAGGATACAGTATCAAGAGGTGGGCCTGCAGGAGTTACTATGTTTAATGCGGTTTCTGATTTGGCAGCCTTTGCAAGGTATGGCTTGGAGCCAAAGAGCATGGCCCTTTGTTTTTTTCTCATTTATCAGAAGTTTTTGAAGAGGAACTAATTTTGAGCTGCTCCACAGTTTGTCGTGAGGGTAGAAGATATAGATTCGAGGAACATGGCACTATGGTAGATGACAAGGTCATCAGCATAGAGGAGCACATTACAGTTTATGCTCTCTGTGGGGAGATAATTTATGAACAGTGAGAATAATAGAGGCCCCAGTATGGAGCCCTGGGGGACACCAGTATGGATGGGTAATGCAGCAGAGGTACCTCTGCCTTTCAGAACAGACTGGGATCTGTTAGCAAGGTAGCTGCTGAACCAAGCGGTTGCGTCCAGGGAGCAGCCTAGGTTTAGCAGAGTGAATTGGAGAAGGTGGTGGTCAACAAGGTCAAAGGCCTTTGATAGGTCCACAAATACCACACCTGTGACCATACCCATGTCCATGTTTCTAAGGACATGGTTGGAGAAAATGGCCAAGGCAGAGAAGGTGCTGTGATGTTTGTGGAAGTTGTGTTGGAGTTGGCTCAGGAGGTTGTAATTATCTAGATACTCGTATAGTTGGTGGAGAATTATTTTTTCCTAATAGTTTGCTTAGATGTGGGAGGAGAGAGATGGGATGGTAGTTTTCCTGGGCAGTGGGATCGCCAGATTTGAAAATAGGCATCACATGCGCATTCTTTCATGAGACAAGCGTGGTAGATGATGAGAGGGCAAGATTAAATATGTGGGTCAGTGGCTTTACAAGGGCTGGGGAGAGGATTTTCAGAAAGGTGGGATGCAGGCTGTCACTGCCTGGGATGCCTCTGGTGGGTAGCATCTTTAGGAGTTTGCCAGTGACCCTATGGTCAATGGCTCTTAAATAAAAGACAGGGTTTGATGGATGAGGATGGCATGGCTGGGTTTTTGGGCAGAGGGAGGCTATGGAGGGAGTTTGCTGGTGTAGGAGGTAAGGTCAGTGAACATTCTATTGAAGGTATCAGCAATCTCGCCTGGGTGGGTAATGGGACCAGAGGAGGAAGTAAGTTCCGTTATTTGTTTATTTGATTCTGGGTTGAGGAGGGTGTTAACTGAAGCCCAGAAACTATGGGGGGGGTTCTAAGAGACTCATTTTGCAGGTTGGTGTAGTATTTACACTTAAGTGACTTCACAGCCTGCTTGCAGGAATTTCAAAGTTGCCTGTATGCATTCCATAGTTGAGGGAAGGGGGATGCCTTGAAGGCTCTCCATGAGGACAGCTGCAAAGATGATAGCGGGTCAGCAGGGTAAGGCATACGAGGAGAGGTTAAGGGCACTGAGCATGTACTCCCTGGAAGACAGGAGAGAGAAAGGGGTCATGATTGGGACCTTCAAGTACTTGAAAGGGATAAATAAGGTTGATAAGGAGAGTCTCTTTATGCTGAGTGGCAACCATAATACGAGGGGCCTCAGTTTTTAGCTGGAGGGTGGGAGGTTTAGGAGGGAGGTCAGGAAGCACTTCAGATTGTGGTGGACATTTGGAATGCACTGCTGGAAGAGGTCATCTCGTTGAGGACAGTGGGCAGCTTTGAGAGATGCTGGGATAGGCATAGGGGGAAGGTAAGAATCATGGATAGGGAGGATGGGAGGAGTGGGGAGGGAGGGCAGGGACATTAGCTCAAGCTATGGATCCTGCAATATGAGCAGACTTGCTAGAACAAATGGTCTTTTTCTGCTGGCCTCTTTGTATGTATGTATGTCTATATGTTTTGTCCTTTACTTTCATTTGGGCCAGCAGTGCATTTGATAGCCAATGGGTGTTGCCACCTCTAATCCTCCTAGTGGTGATTGGGAAGTATTTGCCCTGGAGGCTGCGAAGAGCTTCCAAAAAAATTGTCACCTCCATGGAGACATCTTTGAGTTGCTAAAGTGAGGACCAGTTTATGGCTCAGGCATCCCTTCACACTAAGTCTGAGTCGTGGGATTTGAATTTCCTAAAAGATAGCAATTTGTGGGGAGGACGTGTGATTTGGTGGTTAAAGCAATGTATATGTAGGAGTGTGGTCACTGATAGAGTCGGCCATAGTGCCTGCTTGGAGGACTAGGTTCTCAAAGTTTGTGTCAATCCAGTTCAGGGTGGAGTGGTTGGGGGAGCAGGGGTTGTAGCTGGTAGGAGAGGAGAGGAGATGACTTGCTCAAAGTGATGTGTCTTTAGCAGATGTGCATATTCCAGTACTGGAAATTCTGTCCAGTGAAAGTTAAAATCCCCGAGTATGATGGTGTCCCTGGAGGAGGGGGCAGATGCAAGGCCATCCAGGAAGTTTGATAGCCCCTGTGCCCCTCCTGAGGGAGGATTTTAGCAACAGACGATGTACAATTTTCTCAATGCACCCAGAACAATTTCAGCAACAAGCCATTCATTGATAGAGGAGGGGGAGGAGCAGGCAGTAGTGGTGGCACTAATATGGTTTTGCATGTATAGTGCAACACCACCACTCCTCTTTCTGCCGGGCCTATCAAGCCGAAGCAATGAGTAGCCGAGGAGTTGGTAGGAGGCATCACTGGGGTATGGCTTAAGCCATGTTGCAGATAGACCCAGGACATGTGGTTTGTAGAGGTGCACCCAGGCTTCAAGTTCAGAGAACTTAGCTGGGAGGCTGCACACATTCAGGTGTGTGACCCTGAGGCTGCAGCATCCTGTCCAGATAGCATTAGCATGGTTGATATGCACGTTTGAGGGTCCAGGGTTGGTTTCCACATCCTCTGCGAGAAGGAGAAGTGAGAGAAGGTGGCAGGTAGGGGGGTGCCAGAGGGGGGACTGTATAGTGAGGGAGTGGAGAAACAAACCAAGGAAATGACGATCATGGTTAGTCAGGAGGGCCAGTATGACAGAGCCCATGGGGCAGAGCTGGTGTGCTTCAGCTTTGTGTAGGGGTCACTGAATATAGGTGATTCGCAGAAGGATTGTAAGTAAACTGTAAGCCTGGTCAGCAGCAAGGATGATGACACAGAAGTCAGTCACAAGTAACAGGCCAGTCATGGTGCATAAGGTAATGTAGAGCATGGGGAGAATATTTTTGTATTTGAAAATTAGTACTGTCAGAGATAAAAATTCTTCCTTGAAGACCAGCAAGACATCAGCTGCAGAGAACGTGCAGAGTAGTTCAGGAGACTAGTAACAGAGATACAGTGGCTGCTATGAAATTAACACCGATAAGTGTTCGGCCCTTTAACTATGTTCTGTTTCTTTAAGAGGAGTTGCAAAAACAGTGAGAGGAGAGGATGGAGATTGCCTGGGGGTGGGGCCACTGAGGGAGGGAGAGTATTTGATGACCAGTTAGAAATACTATGCAAGCAGTAGAGAAATTTGAAAAATCCAGGTTTGGCACCCAAGAAGTCGAATTGGAGTGGCTGAGAGGCCTAGGAGGGTGCCGACCAATGCGAGTGAGTCCTTTGCGGGCCAATTAATCGAAAACTGCAGCTTTTGAGTCAAAGCTGAAAGGCCATACCTGTTTGTTCAGGAGTGGGCAGAGGGTCCAAAAGTGGCTGGCTCGCCTTCCAAGCCGGGGCCGCAAGCAGCAGTGCGTCCTGAGGGGCAGAGGTCCCTAGGTCTGTGAAGGAAAGAAGAACGACATGTTAGGGATTCTGCCAGTTAAGCAGGCTAGGCAGAGCTCAGGCAGGGGTGTATCAGTGCTAAACAAAGAGAAGGGGAGTGAGTGTGAAAGAGGGGCTGGGCAGAGTAAGGACTTAATGGGACTCCAGGGAGTGGCACCGATCTGCTTCAGGCAGACTGGGGCAGACAAAGAAAATGGAAATTAGAAAGCTGGAGGGCCAGGAAAGAGCAGCCACTGAGTCAAGGAGGGAAAGTTATGAGCTCCAAATTACTGTAGCAGCAGAGGATTTCTAAAATGGCAGGCAGGGGCTAGGAGGGCAGGTGAATGAGTAACGGATAGATCAGAGGGTCAGAAAGACTGTCAGGGAAAGTACCAAAAACAGATAAAAAAAAGAAAAGCAGGTCTGGTGTTGGGAGATGGGCGCTAGGTGGGGGAAGAGAAAAGGCAGAGGAATTACAAGAAAACCAGGAGAGGAAAGCCATGTCAGGGCAAAAACACTTGGGTCCGAGATGGGCTATAGGTAGTAAGGCAGGGAAGAGGGGAGCTCATAGGTTGAAACGACAACAAGTTAGACAAGTGCAAATAGCAATTAAAATGGAACAACACCAAAAACAAATTGGCTACTACAAGCAGCAGAAATTAAAAGAAATAGCAGTTACAAAAGCAAGGTTTAAACAGCAGAGTTAGGTTTGAAACAGGAAGGTCCTGTCAAGCTAATCTCATAGATTTATTTGACTGGGTAACCAGAGTGGTGGAACAAAGGGGAGCGGTTGATATTGCCTACCTTGACTTCAGCAAAGCTTTCAATACTGTTCTACATAGAAGATTGACTAATAAGCTGGGTAGGCTTGGGCTGGGTCAGAAGTTGGTCAACTGGGTAGCAAACTGGTTGGCAGTAAACGGTATACAGTCAGAAGAGATGCAAGTCACAAGTGGGGTACCTCAGGGATCAGTCCTGGGGCCCGTCCTCTTCAATATCTTCATCAGTGACATTGCAGATGGACTGGAGGGTAAGATTTGTCTGTTTTCAGATGACACCGAGATCTGCAACAGAGTAGATGATCCAGATGGGGTGGGCAGAATGAGAAGAGATCTGGATAAACTGGCAAAATGGTTGGAAGAGTGGCAACTGGGGTTTAACGCAAAGAAATGCAAGATCATGCACATAGACAAGAGAAACCTTGAAGCCACCTATAGGTTGGGAGGGGAGTTGCTGGCAATCACAGGGGAAGAAAGAAACTTAGACATCATCATCACAGATGACTTGAAATCATCCAAGCAGACCTCTAAAGTAGTAGGTAAGGCTAGAGGGACGCTAGGGTGTATTAGTAGGGGTATCACAAGTCAGAAGAGGAAGATAATAATCCCTCTTTACAAGACACTGGTTAGGCCCCATCTGGAGTACTGCATGCAGTACTGGAGGCCGCACCTGCACAAGGACATTAACAAAAAGGAGGCAGTCCATAGAAGGGCAACCAAAATGGTGCAGGGACTGCATTATAAAACATATGAGGACAGATTAACGGAGCTCAGTAAGTATACCCTAGAGCAAAGGAGGGAGAGAGGTGATAGGATCGAAACATTCAAACACCTTAAGGGCATTAACAAGGTCAAAGAGTCTAACATGTTTCAATATAAGAAAAATAGCAGGATAAGAGGACACAGCATGAGATTAGAGGGAGGCCGATTAAGGGGGAATGTGAGGAAGTTCTTTTTCACAGAAAGGGTGGTGGATGCATGGAACGGCCTACCCCAGGAAGTGGTGGATATGAATACAGTGCAGGGCTTCAAATAGGCATGGAACAGGCATAAAGGAAACAATAAAGATGAGTATGAATAGATAGGCCATTGACAGAGTACAAGCCTATGGCACATTCATAAAGTAGAAAAAGTGGGCAGACTGGATGGGCCTTGCGGTCCCTATCTGCTGTCAACTTCTATGTTTCAATTTTTCTGTGTAAAAATTAGCAGCAATTAGGTAGCAAAATTATCCGATAGGCTGATAGCAGCAGTTTGACCCCAATTAGAAATACTCTGGCAGTAGAGAAATTTGAAAAATCCAGGCTTGGCACCCAAGAAGCCAAGTCGGAGTGGTGTGCTTCGACAAGCTGAGAGGCCTAGGAGGGTGCTGACTAATGTGGAGCAAGGAGTTCATGGTGGGCCGCCAATCAAAACTGCGGCTTTGGAGTCAAAGCTTAGAGGCCATATCTGTTTGTTCGGGAGTGGGGCAGAGGGTCCTAAAGTGGCCAGCTTGCCTTCTGAGCTGGGGCTGCAAACAGTGGTGCACCCTGAGGGGCAGGGATCCTTAGGTTTGTTTGTTCAGGAGCGGAGTGGAGGGTCCAAAAATGGATGGCTTGCCTTCCGAGCCAGGGCCACAAGCTGTGGTTCTCCCTGAGGGGTGGGGGTCCCTAGGTCTGTGAAGGGAACAAGAAACTCTTCATGATACAGTTTATTAATTGCAACTCTTTTGGGGTAGTATATCTACTCTCCTTGTACATGGTGGACTTACTGTGTTGACTAAACAATTTGTCAGTTTAAAATTCATGCTGACAAACATGTTAGGCTAATCCAATGTGAGGATAACAGTTATGCTACTGTACAGCGTTTAAAAAGCTTTGAACGTGGCCACCATTCCATTTCCTTCACTGGTGTTGACAGGATCTCCCTAGAGGGAAGGGGAGGCAATTTTGAAAGTTCTGTTGGCCATCACGAAAGTTACTGGATTAATGAATTGGGAGCAAGAGACAACATGGGTCTACATGATAATTTAGACTTGGCAGCATTCTTGGGGCGAAGCACTCTAGGGATCTGTTTGCTTTATTAGCTGTTTGCTTCCCTTTGTATTTGAAACATTAAAATCATTTTTCTGTCTCTTAAAATTGTAATGGTTTTAGCAGTATAAAAATCAGAGACTCTGTATGTGTATCAGTCACATTAATGCTATCTCAGGGGCAAGCTATATATTATTCAAATGCCTAAAATAATAGGTAAGGACTATGTTCTGGTCTGCAAGTATTTAATTTATATGTCTTCTGTTGCAGAATGTTTGAGCAAGAACCTCTAGATGGCGCACATTTCATATGAATGGAGACTACTTTTGATTTGGTCTTTTTTGTACATGTATATGCTGATATGTTTTTGTGTCTGCACTTTTCACGTTATCATTATAAGCACATTCACATGGTACTAGTTAATCTCTAAAGGGCTCTACCTCCCACCACCTGTCACACCCTCTCCCCTCTATCTCACCCCCCCCTCACATATTTCTCACCTCCTTGACTAACTCTTCTCTGGCTTATACCTCCCCTTCATCCCGCCCCCCAACTCCCCTCCTTAAAATTCACTTATTCTTGACAAAGCCTTCTCTGGCGGCAACCTAACTGCATCTAGCACTTAGTAACGAAACTTTCTGTCTGCTGATTATTTCTGGAAACCTGTTTACCAGATTTTGGTGTCTCATAGTCCACGACTTACGTTGATAATCATTAGCTCAATTTAGTGACTTTTGTAACTGCCTGGTTAAGTGTAACCTCTTTACTGTATGTTCTTGTATTTTAATATATGGATGTTGAATTTAATACACTCAAAAAGCATACAAAAAAAATATGGTAATACCATCGCACCTCCAGTGTTAATAGTACTGTCAATCAATGTTAATAATACTTTCAATCAATGTTAATAATACTTTCAATCAATGTTAATACTATCGTTCAACAGCTGAACGATAGTATTAACACTGGTAACAAAGAGAGCAAGCACCCACAGAAATTCTACAAACTTTTCCTTAGACAAAACTGCCAAAAGCCACACAACTCTGCAAATCACATGGGCGCAACAGCAACCAGCACTACAAAGGTAAGCCTCATCAAAACTTCTCATCCATATATTTAAAAAAAAAATGTATAAATATAGGTGTATTACCGGCGAGAGAACCATCTCAAGGTTCTGGACACGGTAACCTCTCGAGCTTCACTCTTAAGGATCCAACGTGTCCAGAACCTCTCAATGGTATTACTTGCCAGTAATACACTGATACCGATACATTATTTTATATGTAATGTATGTTCTTGTATTGTACTGCTGTTTGTCTTCTGACTTGCAGCCTTTGTAAAAGGGCTATGTTAGCTCAAAGGTAGTAATTCCCAAGCTGAAATAAATAAAATAAATAAATAAATGTAGCATTCATTTTGTGCATTACATATAATATTTAGATTTTGAAGCTGTGTGTAAGTTATTTGCACAAAGTTCACTGTTTAGGTGTTGTGCCCCTTTAAGTGTGGGTACTATTTTTGGCTGCTTTGTGTGACACTGTCACCTCTGATGAAGCCCAGTAGTTGCATGGGTGAAGCTTTAGGTGTTTTCTCTCTCCTTGTTGGTCTCCAGCACTATTTCTTATCTTACGGCACTGCTATGGCCCTTTAAATAAAGGTAGGCTTTCAATACATTATGCCTCTGGTCTGTGGTTTCTTTCCACAGTTGCACTATTTGGTTTTTGATGCTTACAGTTTGGTAGTCTACACCACTGGGTCCCTGTTGCGGCCCCTCCTCCCGTTTACTCCTTTTCTTTTTTGTAAAGATACAATCAAATGCAGCAAAAAGCATCATGGGTAAGCAAGTGTGTATATGTGTGTGTGTGTGCGTATATGCGTGTGTTCTGAGGGGTAAACTAACTAAGAATGTTCCAGTACGTTTGACAACTCAGACTTCGTGGTACCAGTGTTTACTGGGACTCATTAAATGGCCCTGAGCAGAAATAGGACCCTAGTACAAATGAAATGTGGCATAACAGTTAGGCAATTTTTGTATTTTTGTAATTCAGAATAAAAAACATTGAGCAGAAGTTATTTTACAATGGTGTCCTGATAAGGAATAATTTCAGATAACAAGTGAACATGTTATAGACATAAACAATACTAGATACAGTGGGGCTCAAATTTCAGATAACAAGCGAACATGTTACAGACATAAACAGTACTAGATACAGTGGGGCTCACATTTCAGATAACAAGCGAACATGTTACCGACATAAACAGTACTAGATACAGTGGGGCTCATATTTCAGATAACAAACGAACATGATACAGACGTAAACAGCACTAGATACAGTGGGGCTCAAATTTCAGATAACAAGCGAACACGTTACCGACATAAACAGCACTAGATATAGTGGGGCTCATATTTCAGATAACAAGCGAACACGTTACCGACGTAAACAGCACTAGATATAGTGGGGCTCATATTTCAGATAACAAACGAACACGTTACCGACGTAAACAGCACTAGATACAGTTGGGCTCATATTTCAGATAACAAACGAACACGTTACTGACGTAAACAGCACTAGATACAGTGGGGCTCACATTTCAGATAACAAACGAACACGTTACTGACATAAACAGCACTAGATACAGTGGGGCTCACATTTCAGATAACAAGCGAACACGTTACAGACATAAACAGTACTAGATACAGTGGGGCTCACATTTCAGATAACAAGCGAACACGTTACCAACGTAAACAGTACTAGATACAGTGGGGCTCACATTTCAGATAACAAGCGAACACGTTACCAACGTAAACAGTACTAGATACAGTGGGGCTCACATTTCAGATAACAAGCGAACACGATACAGACGTAAACAGCACTAGATACAGTGGGGCTCAAATTTCAGATAACAAGCGAACACGTTACCGACGTAAACAGCACTAGATACAGTGGGGCTCATATTTCAGATAACATGCGAACACGTTACCGACGTAACAGCACTCAGATACAGTGGGGCTCTTATATTTCAGATAACAAACTAACACGTTACAGACATAAACAGCACTAGATACAGTGGGGCTCAAATTTCAGATAACAAACGAACACGTTACTGACATAAATAGCACTAGATACAGTGGGGCTCAAATTTCAGATAACAAGCGAACACGTTACTGACAGTAAACAGCACTAGATACAGTGGGGCTCATATTTCAGATAACAAACGAACACGTTACAGACATAAACAGTACTAGATACAGTGGGGCTCAAATTTCAGATAACAAGTGAACACGTTACTGACATAAACAGCACTAGATACAGTGGGGCTCATATTTCAGATAACAAACGAACACGTTACAGACATAAACAGTACTAGATACAGTGGGGCTCAAATTTCAGATAACAAGTGAACACGTTACTGACATAAACAGCACTAGATACAGTGGGGCTCATATTTCAGATAACAAACGAACACGTTACAGACATAAACAGTACTAGATACAGTGGGGCTCAAATTTCAGATAACGAGCGAACACGTTACAGGCATAAACAGCACTAGATACAGTGGGGCTCAAATTTCAGAGGTTGACGCAAGGCTTGTATCAAGCCCTATGTCACCACCATTGCTTGGTGCAGCTGCACCACACTCTTTTGACGTAGATGCACCTGATTTTAGTAAATTGGGCGCAGTTGCTACAGTTTTCTCAATTTATGGCAGCTTGTGCCACAGATTTGATACAAGCCTTGTAAAAAGGGTCCTCCAAACAGTGCATGTTAAACCAGAAAAATCTGGTCAGTCTTGCAACATTTGGCGCTCGGGATTGAAAATCCTGATCGCGGGCCGGGAGAATGCCTCAAGCCCCATGCGCCAAACGATCAGCGCACCAGTGGCTTTTGCCATTCACGGGGCTTTGAAAGTCAGCCCAGTGTGCAACTTAGAAGGCATTCTATGTCTGTATACAGTAGGCATAACTAAATCTCATGTGCAAGGGAAGGCCCAGCGCAGGAGCTGTAGGGATGCAAGGTCACACTTGTTGCTACTTATGTAATGCCCCTGACATGATGGTAGCAATGTTTACACCCAGAGGAGACTAAAAAATGTTTCTGTGACTTTATGTAACCCCTAGGTGGTGCTATCTCAAGGGCTACTACCCCGGCCTGCTTAACTACTAACAGGTTGAGGGGCCTAGGTCCAATGACGGGGGCCTCCACCAGAGGTCAGGGTTTGCAGTAGTTAAACTAACTTGGTCACAGCCTTCTGGGACACTGTAACTCCCCTTTCTTCCCACTAGTGGCCCATACAATGCATCAGAAATATCTTCACAATGTACACTTACCCCCAGGACTGGCTCTGTCGACTGGACTCTGGGGACCCCCTGTAAAACAAGATGATACAGTGCAAAAGCCACAGTACAATACTTTAACATAAATGAATACCTCAGTCAGTGTAACTGCTGAAACAAACAGATCTGATTTATTTAAGGAGCTGTAACAAGGAAGGGGGAATCAGGTTAATTAGGTTAAACACATTAATAATCACAGTACTGTGCACATATTCAGAGTCCCAAATTGTCACTTTCACTGGGTACCCAGGATGGGGGGGGGGCGAGCCAGGATCGGTGCAGCTGGTTGGGGCCCTGTGATGGAAAAAACACTTGCACAATACCCAAATTGTAATCCGGAAGCCAGTTGGCTCAGTTCATGAAGGAAGGAAGGAAAAGAAATCAGATGAAACGCAATTCGATAAACAGATGGCAGGGAGCTACCCTGCTTTACATAGACATAGAAACATAGACTTTGACAGCAGATAAGGACCACTTGGCCCACCCAGTCTGCCCATTTCCCTACCTACTGGATAAGCTGCAGATTCTAGTTAACCAACAGCCTATTTCCTGCAACCCCCCACTATAATTGCCTTATGTCTGTCCCATGCATGTTTGAATTCCTCCACTGTTTTAGACCCCACAACCTCTCCAGGAGACGGTTCCATCGTCCACCACTCTCTCCGTGAAAAAATTTCCTCCACATTACCGAGCCGTCCCCTCTAACTTTAAATTGTGCCCCCTTGTTCTTACACATCTCTTTTTCTGAAAGATGCTACCCTCCTGGACTTTGTTGATTCCCTTGAGGTACTTAAAAGTTTCTATCATGTCCCCCTGTCCCTCCTTTCATCAAGGGTATACATATTAAGCTCTCTCAGTCTTTCTTCATATGGTTTCTGATGTAGACCCTGCACCATTTTAGTTGCCCTCCTCTGGACTGCTTCCATCCTGTCTATGTCCTTGCATAGATGAGGTCTCCAAAACTGCACGCAGTACTCCAGATGGGGTCTCACCAACTGTCTGTATAGAGGGATAACCACTTCCCTTTTACTACTTGTGATGCCCCTCCCTATGCATCCCAGTATCCCCCTGGCTTTCCCTACTTACTTCTCACATTGCATACCCACCTTTAGGTCATCTGATATGACTACACCCAGATCCCTTTCCATTATTGTTGTTGTTAGTACCTCCCCTGCTATTGTGTACGCTTCTCCTGGATTTTTATTTCCCAGGTGCATTACTTTGCACTTCTTTGCATTGAATCTAAGTTGCCATATATCTGACCATTCCTCCAACCTTGCTAAGTCCCTTCTCATCCTTTCTACCCCTTGTGTATCAAGTCTGTTACAGATCTTTGTGTCATCCTCAAAGAGGCATACCTTTCCTTCCAGACCCTCTGCAATGTCACCTATAAAGATGTTAAAGAGGACTGGACCCAGTACTGAGCCCTGAGGTACTCCACTAGTAACCCCCCTTTCTTCAGAATGTGTTCCATTCACTATTACCTTCTGTGTCCTGTTGTGCAGCCAGTTTTCTACCCAGGCTACCACTCTGGGACCCACTCCCAGGCTGGCTAACTTGATTATTAATCTTTTATGCGAGACTGTGTCAAATGCCTTGCTAAAGTCTAGGTAGGCCATATCCACAGCCCCTCCCTGGTCTATTACTTTGGTCACCCAGTCAAAGAAATCGATTAGATTTGTCTGACATGACCTTCCTGCTGTGAATCCATGCTGCTTTGGGTCCAGTGCCCTGCTAGGCCTCTAGGTACTCAACAATTCTTTCTTTCAGAAGTGATTCCATCATTTCCCCACCACTGAGGTCAAACTAACAGGTCTGTAGTTTTCTGCTTCTGCCTTGCTCCCACTTTTGTGAAGGGGAATCACATCTGCCCTCCTCCAGTCCTCAGGTACCACCCCATCTTCCCATGATTTGTTAAAAAGTGTGGTTAGTGGTGTCACTAGGTCCTCCCTTAGCTCTTTTAGGATTCTAGGGTGAATCCCATCAGGCCCCATTGCTTTGTCCACCTTGAGTTTTAAAAGTTCTTTCAGTACTCTTTCTTCTTTAAATGGGCTGGTATCAACCCCACTATCTAGAGTGCTTCTACTGTTTAGTTTAGGTAACTCCTCCTCCTCTTCTTTTGTGAATACTGAGCAAAAGTATTCATTCATTATCTCTGCCTTTTCACTGTCTCCCTCTGCCCACCTCCCCTCTCCTTTATTAATCTTCCCTATCCCTCCCTTAACCTTTCTATGTTCCCTAATGTACCTATAAAAGGTTTTATCCCCCTTCTTAACTGAGTTGGCTATCCTTTCCTCGGTTTGGCCCTTTGGTTTTCTGACTGCCTTCCCCACTTCTTTCTGCTTTAATTGATACAGTTCCCTGTCGTGTTCCGTCTGTGATTCCTTATACTTTTTGAATGCAGCCTTTTTCTCCTTAACCTTCCCTGACACTTCTTTTGAGAGCCATAGTGTTTTTTTATTCCGCTTTGTTTTCTTTATTTGTTTCACACAAAGGATTGTTGCCTCCATGATGGCAGTTCTGATTTTTCTCCATTGTTCTTCCACCCCTCCTTTCTGGCCATTTGCTAATGCATTCCTCAGGTATTCACCCATTTTGCCAAAGTCAGCCCTTCTAAAGTCCAGTATCCTTATCTTTGTATGGCTTGTCTCCATGGTTGTGTTTATTGTGAAGCACACTGTGCAGTGGTCGCTTGTTCCTAGATGTCTACTGACTTCTAAGTTTGTGATCCTCTCTCCATTTGAGAGTACCAGGTCTAATATTGCTCCCTCCCGAGTGGGTTCCACCACTAGCTGTCTAAGGCATGCTCCCTGTAGGACATCGAGAATGACCCTGCTCTTGGATGTGGCTGCCGTCCATGTTGCCCAGTTAACATCTGGCATATTCAGGTCCCCCATCAACAGTATCTCCCCTTTTTCAGCCAATTTGAGAATGCCTTCTATCATTTTCTTGTCCATTTCCTCCCCTTGAGACGGGGGTCTGTATACAACCCCTGTGCAGATTGTGATGCCATTCCCTGTCTCCAATGTGACCCAGAGTTCCTCTTGTCCTCCCCCTTTACTTTTTAGTTCTGTTACTTTGATCCCTTCCCTTATGTAGAGAGCTACTCCACCTCCTCTTTTACCCTCCCTGTCCCTTCTTCACACTAGGTCTGTCAGGAACTGAAGCTGCTGAGTGTTCTCCTGGGTGCTTTGTACTCACAGACTCAGTGCTGGGAACTGGATGGAAGGCAGATTGTCCTGGATTGCCAGGAGGAGCAGAACCTGTGGAAAAGGTCCTTGTGACTGGACCCCACTGCAGTTTACAGCAATCGGATGTAGTCCGAATCAAGCTGGGGTTTACTTCCAGCTTCATACACTCAATTCACTGTACAGGGGATTTGAAATGCGATTCCCCACAAGCAATACTCACATTTATATGTAAAAGGAAGGTACTATACCAGGCAGGCTGCTTCTCAATCCCGACCGCAATTACTGCACGATACCCAGGAGAACACACAGCAGCTTCAGTTCCTGACAGACCTAGTGCGATTCAGCAACTTCTCCAGTCTTCTAAAGGGTGAGCCTGGTTTCTACTCTTCAGATCTCCTTTCTTCTTCTACAGGTTGGATTCAGTCTGAACGGGTGCTTGCACAGGCTGCAGACTGAAAACTCAGGGCCTTACACTCGCTTCCCATGCTAAAACCATACACCGAAGAAGCACAGAGCTCCCTGTCGCTTCACTGCCAAAACTGATCTGATCTTTCCAGTAGACAGAGCAGGGCATTTCCTTTGAGTTCCTCCCAGTTCAGTTGGCTGGTTTGGCTGTCACTCACAATCAGACTCCCCCTGTTGGTGCAAAAAGGTGCCAAAGTCCAAACTACAATTCCCAGAGGCATCTGCCATATAGTCCCATTGTGGCTGGCTCCAGAGGAGAGTCCAAGTTCTGATTCGCCCAGAGCAGGCTCCATTTTAAAAGATCCCCACAATGATTGGTCCAGTTCAGTAGTTCAGAACCAACACGAGGGAGCTACTCTGCACTGTCCTTGCAACAAGAAAGCAGGTTAAAACAAACTGCATTTTCATTATTACTCTAACAGGTTACAAGCAAACAATTACAACTTTAAAGCGTGCTCCTTCTGCCCACTTAGCGACGGCAGAAACGGAGCGATTTGGCAGTAGCTCAAGTGGGACTCGAGCAGGGAAACACACAGACCCCCATCCAAATTAATTATGTCTGCAGGCAGACAGCTCTTAAAGAGACAGTACCAGAGGCTCTAAAAGCACTCACAGATAAATGGCTTAAACGCCAAACACATTTCAGGCTTGGAGCATTCAAGCAAGCTCCTGGAAGACTTCTGGGAACCCCCATTTTCAGGGGGGGTTACATTTGTACTGAGGGCAAGGGCTGGTTTACCAGGCATAGGGATTCTGGCAGGGAGGTCTATGCAGCTGGGTATCTGTGACCAAAGGCAAGAGACACAAGAGTTGAATTTCTGTGCGAGATCATTATCTGAAGTGATCCAGTGGAGTGCAAGGTTCTAGGACAGAACTTGCTGGTACGTCTTGAGTGAAAATAAGAGTGAGTACTTTGATGCACTTCATGGAGAATAGAATGAAGTGCAATTTCCTTTTGTCACCCAGGGACAGCCAGTTTAATGCACTGGAGAGCTTACAATGGTGGGTATTGTAGTTGTAAGGCAGGTCAAGTATCAGCCTGACTAGCTTGTTGTAAAGTACATCTAATTTGGCCAATCTGTACTTGTAGGCTCCACATACGAAGATGTCCATGTAGACGAAAGAAGGAAGTATCATAGATTGGAGTATTCTCTTTCTGCAGTCCTGGAGCAGTAAGGATTTGTTTCAGAACCAGAAGCCAGTCTTTGAGTCAAGACTTTTGATGAGTTTGTTGAAGTAATGTCTATATTCGCTAACCATTTCAAGGGGGGTCCATCTGTGGTTGTGTAACCCCCTTGTAGGAAGAGACTCTACAGTGGATCACCAAGAAACCCTGTTTTCCTTTTTTGAGTAGGTCTCTGGCCCTAAGAAATCCACTAAGGTGTTAACAGGTGGGTGGTAGAGGACCCCAAAGGAAGAGCAAGCTTCTCCTAGTGGGGGACTTCATAGACCGGGGAGTGGATTTGGGGACGGGTACAGTGAAGGAAAGGAAGGTAAAGTGTCTGCCGGGAAGCACAACTTGGAGGGATGGGGAGAGGATCTAGAGAATCGCTATGGCAGTAGCGAGGAGGGGGAGCTTGATGTCATTGTCCATCTAGGGACAAATGACCTGGCTAAGGATGAAGCAGGGATAGAAAGAGTGCAGGAGGAGTTCAGGGAGTTGGGGAGGGGCCTTGGGCAGGTAGCAAGCTCTGTGACCTTCTCGGAGGTGCTGCCTGTCCACGGCAAGGGGGACTCTAGGAACCTCTGCACCAGGAACTTCAATGCTTGGCTGGAGAACTGGTGCAGAGAGCAGGGGTTTCAGCTTCATTAGGGACTGGGGACCCATCTGGAGGAATGTGAACCTGTACAAGGGTGATGGCCTACATCAATCCAGGGAGGAGACTGTTGTCCTCAGTGAATGGTTTAAATGCTTCATTAGCAAACATTTAAACTAGCCGGGGGTGGGGAAATAAAGCAGGTAAAATTAAACTGCCCACCCCCACAGGATAGTGCAGTCAAATCAGAGGACCATAAAGTTATGATATTGCCAGAGGTAACTAAACTTATAAAGGGGGGAACAGCGGAGGAGTGGAGGAAGGGAGTTAAAAACAGGAAGGACAAATGTAGGAGGCAAAAAGGCAAAAGGGGGATGATAAAAGGAGAAATGGCAAAACATGGAAGGCCATGTATACTAATGCCTGCAGCCTAGGAAATAAAATTTCATACCTGGTGGCCTTGATGACAGACACTGATCTGGACATTGTAGCTCCTACAAAGACATGGTATACTGGAAACCATGACTGGAATGTAGCAATACCAGGTTATACTCTGTTTAGAAGAGACAGGGAGGGTAAAAGGCAAGGGGGGTGGCTCTTTATGTCAGGGCGGGTGTTAGAGCAACTGAGATACAGGGAATGCGGGAGGGGCAGAGGTACTGTTGGTCACCCTTGAGATAGGCAATGGCACACCTATTCACACGGGCGTGATATACAGATCTCCAACACAGGGAGAGGAGGTGGACAGGGTTCTAGTGGAATCCATTCACATAATGGCAGCTAAAGGGGAAGTGCTGCTGGTAGGTAATTTCAATCTGCCAGATGTGGACTGGAGCATCCCAGCTGCTGCTTCAGCCAGGAACAGGGACATCCTGTACTCTATGCAAGGGGCAGGCCTCAGGCAGCTAGTGCTAGAGCCCATCTGGGAGGGTACAATTTTGGACCCGGTACTCACCAATGGGGACAGAATTGTAGAAGTCAGGGTGGACTGACATCTGGGGTCCAGTGATCATCGCACGGTGTGGTTCAGTATGAGTACAGTGGCAGAGTCAAGCCACACAAAGGCGAGGGTCCTGGATTTTAGGAGGGCAGGCTTTACTAAGACGGGGATACTGTATGTCTCAAGAATGCCTTGGCAGGGAGGGATGAATGGGGGGAGTTGAGGAGCAGTGGGCCCATCTGAAAAGAGCCATGGTGGAGGCGACAAACCTTTGCATTAGGCAAGTAAACAACGGCAAGAGAAAGAAAAAAACATTATGGTTCTCAAAGAAAGTGGCCGGGAATGTAAAGGTGAAAAAGATGGATTTCAGGAAATACTAGGAAACACAAAAGGGGGAGGACAGGGTAATGTACCTGGATAAACAGAAGGAGACAGGGAAAGCAGTCAGGCGCGCAGAGGTGCAAATGGAAGGAAAAATAGCACAGGAGGTAAAAAAGGGGGCATGATTTTTTATAGGTACATTAGTGGAAGGAGAAAAAACAGGGATGGGATTGTAAGATTTAAAGGGGAAGAAGAGGAATGTGTGGAAGAGGACCTGGAAAAAGCATCAATACTGAACAAATATTTTTGTTCTGTTTTCTCAGAAGAAGGAGAAGGTGAGGGACCACAGTTAGGCAACATGAGAAAATACGAGAGGGAGGTGGACACCAGTACATTTATGGAAGAGAGAGTCCACGGACTGATTTTTAAGGGGCTTTTAAAGGTATATTTGTATTTCAATTCTCCCCCTTTGAAGCAAGTCACGACAGGTCACATGACATGCTCCAGAACTTCTGGGTACTGGATAAAAGGCTGCCCACAGTGAGCAGGGCGAGCATAATATTGTGAGATTGCCACCTGAGTAGAGGTGTATTAAATAAACCAGATTCTGTGTGCAATATTTGAACCATTCCCTTTAAGGAACAGAGGAATAGATATTTCCTCTTGAGGCTAACTTTTACCCACTGCCAGGTAACAAGTCTCCAGGGACATGGGAATTGTAGTCCTGGTGCTCTACTAAGACTACAGAATCACTGAGCACAGCTCATTTTTATATTGGGAAGGTGGAGGGAATTACTGTGGATCAAAACAGCTAAAGTGAGCCCATGGACGGATTTTTAAGGGGCTTTTAAAGATATTTTATATTTCAATTCTCTCTCTTTGCAACGAGTCACAAAAGGTCACGTGACACTCTTCAGAACTTCTGGGTACTGGATAAAAGGCTGCCCGTGGTGAGCACAGTGAGCATAAGTGCACGCAGAGATGCATTGACACAAGCACGTCTGCGCATGTGTGCTGTGTCCGCTGGGGCCAAAGGACAAAACTATAAAACTGGTAAAAATTCAGCTTGGTCCTGTAAGCTTATAGCAGCCATTGCTGTAAACAAGATGGAGACACAATTTTCATACTGTGAACCTTGTGATATGTATTCAAAGGGGGCAGAAACTGGAAAGTTTACATGTGTTATATGTTTATTAATATATGAACTAAAGAATGTGATTGACAGGCTAAATAAAAGGCTTGAAGTACAACAAGAAATACAAACACTAGAGAAGTTCATAGATGTTGTAGATACTGAAATCCACAATGACATCCAAACCCGTCCGCTTGTTGATAACATAGAAACATAGACTTTGACGGCAGATAAGGACCGCTTGGCCCATCTAGTCTGCCCATTTCCCTACCTACAGGATAGGCCGTAGATCCTAGTTAACCAACAGCCTATTTCTTCCTACCCCCCACAAGAATTGCCTTATGTCTGTCCCATGCATTCTTGAATTCTCCCACAGTTTTAGACCCCACAATCTCCTCAGGAAGGCTGTTCCATGCATCCACTACCCTCTCTGTGAAATAATACTTCCTCACATTGCCCTGAACCGCCCTCCTTCTATCTTTAAATTGTGTCCCCTTGTTCTTGCACGTCTCTTTTTCTGAAAGATGCTACCCTCTTGGACTTTGTTGATTTCACTGAGGTACTTAAAAGTTTCTATCATGTCCCCCCTCTCCCTTCTTTCCTCAAGGGTATACATATTAAGCTCCTTTAGTATCTCCTCATATGGCTTCTCTTGCAGACCCTGCACCATTTTAGTTGCCCTCCTCTGGACTACCTCTATCCTGTCTATGTCCTTGCGGAGATGGGGTCTCCAGAACTGGACACAGTACTCCAGATGGGGTCTCACCAACTGTCTGTACAGAGGGATAACAACTTCCTGTTTTCTGCTGCTGATGCCCCTCTCTATACATTCTGGTATACCCCCAGCCCTCCCTACTGCCTTCTCACATTGCTTGCTAACCTTAAGGTCATCTGATATGATTACCCCCAGGTCCCTTTCCTTTTTTGTCGTTGTTACTACCTCCCCACCCATTGTGTATTCTTCCCCTGGGTTCTTGTTTCCCAGGTGCATTATTTTGCACTTCTTTGCATTGAATCCTAGCTACCATACTTCTGACCATTCCTCCAACCTTGCCAAGTCCCCTTTTCATCCTTTCCACGCCTCCTTGTGTATCAACCCTGCTGCAGATCTTTGTGTCATCTGCAAAAAGGCATACTTTTCGTTCCAGTCCCTCTGCAATGTCACTGATGAAGACATTAAAAGGACTAGACCCAATACTGAACCTCAAGTGTACCCCACTAGTAACCTCTCTTTCTTCAGAGTGGACTCCATTTACAATTACCTTCTGTGTCCTGTTGTGCAGCCAATGTTTTACTTAGGCTACCACCCTGGGACCCACTCCCAGGCTGGTTAATTTGACTATTAATCTTTGTGTGGGACTGTGCCAAATGCCTTGCTAAAGTCTAGGTAGGCCATGTCCACAGCCCTCCCTAGGTCTACTACTTTGGTCACCCAGTCAAAGAAATCTATTAGATTCGTCTGACATGACCTTCCGCTGTGAATCCATGCTGCCTTGGGTCCTGTGCTCCACTGGCCTCTAGGTACTCAACTATTCTTTCCTTCAGAGTGACTCCATCACTTTCCCTACCACAGAGGTCAGACTGACAGGTCTGTAGTTTCCTGCCTCTGTCTTGGTCCCACTTTGTGATGAGGAATCACATCCGCCTTCCTCCAGTCCTCGGGTACCACACCATCCTCCCATGATTTATTAAAAAGAGTAGCCAGTGGTTTCACTAGTTCCTCCCTTAATTCTTTTAGAATTCTGGGGTGAATTCCATCAGGACCCATTGCTTTGTCCACCTTCAGTTGTAGGAGTTCTTGCAGAACCCTTTCTTCTGTGAAAGGACTGGGATTGACCCCCCTATCAAGAGTGCTTCTATTAATTGGATTAGGCACTTCCCCCTCCTCTTTGTGAATACTGAGCAGAAATATTCATTCAGTATCCCTGCTTTTCACTGTCCCCTCTGCCCACCCACCGCTCATTCTATTCAGCCTCACTATCCCTCCCTTTGTCTTTCTACGCTGCTGATGTACCTATAAAAGGTTTTATCCCCTTCTTAACTGAGTTGGCTATCTTTTCCTCAGTTTGGGCCTTTGCTATTCTGACTTCCCTCCTGCTTCCTTCTGCCTTAACTGTACAGCTCTCTGTCCTGCTTCTGTGTTTCCTTATACTTCCGAATGCTATCTTTTCTCCCTGACTTTCACAGCCACCTCTTTTGAGAACCATAGTGGCTTTTTCTTTCATTTTGATTTGTTTATTTGCTTCACACAAAGGCTTGTTGCCTCTGTGATGGCAGTTTTGATGATTCCCCATTGTTGCTCCACACCTCCTTCTAGCCTGTTTGCTAGTACTTTTCTGAGGCACTCTCCCATCTTGCCAAAGTCAGCTCTCCTAAAGTCCAGTACCCTCACTTTTGTATGGCTTGACTCTGTAGCTGAGTTTAATGTGAACCACACTGTTTGATGGTCACTTGTCCCCAGATGGCAACCCATTCTAGATCTGAGATCCTCTCACTGCCCCATTTGAGAGTACGAGGTCTAAGATTGCTCCCTCACGAGTGGGTTCTGAAACTAGCTGTCTAATGCCTGCCACCTGTAGGGCATCAAGAATGGCCCTGCTCTTGGATGTGGCTGCAGCAAATGTGCTCCAGTTAACATCTGGCATATTCAGGTCTCCCATCAATAGTATCTCCCCTTTCTCTGCCATTTTAAGAATGCCTTCTATCATATCCTTGTCCATTCCCTCCCCCTGACATGGGGGTCTGTACACAACCCCTGTGTGGATTGTGGTGCCCTTTCCAGTCTCCAAGGTGACCCACAGTGCCTCCTCTCCTCCCTGTTTACTCTTTTGTTCAGTTGCTTTTATCCCTTCCTTTACATAGAGAGCTACTCCTCCCCCTCTTCTCTCCTGCCTGTCTCTCCTGTAGGTTATGTACCCTGGTATGTTAACATCCCAGTCATGGTTCTCTGTGTACCATGTTTCTGTGACTGCTACGATATCCAGGCATCCCTCTTTCATCAAGGCCACCAGCTCAGGGAGCTTGTTGCCCAGACTACGGGCATTGGTACTCATTACCCTCCATTTCCTGATGGCCTTACTCCCTTTTGCCCCATCCCTGTCCTTCTTGCCTTTGTCACTTTCTCCATTTACCCCTGCCCTTTTCCCCTATCGACACCTCTATGTTGGTGTTTGCTGCACTTACTACCGTGATTATTTGGGGGAGCTTAACACTGAGTAACTGTCCAGGAGGGGCTGATAAAAGGAAAAGGAATAAAGAACAAAGTGAGGAGGAGGGTTCTGAAACAGTAAAAAATGACTGGTGCATGGTACAGGGCAGTATCAAGAAGAAGAAGAAGAAGAAGAAGAAGAATCAGCATTTATATAGCGCTTTTTTCATACACAAAAGGAAAAGGAAACTGGCTCTTGGGGGGTTCTACATTTTTACTAATATATTTGTTTTGATAATTATTTCAGAAACATTACAGAAAAATAGTCATGAGCAACTTGTTAAAAAACAGTTAAGAATTCATAAACAACAACTTACAGTGTAAGAAATCGTTAACATAACTAAAAGTGAACTCAGAAATAGATATGAGGTACTAGGGC
Source organism: Neoceratodus forsteri (assembly GCA_016271365.2). NCBI lineage: Eukaryota > Metazoa > Chordata > Ceratodontiformes > Ceratodontidae > Neoceratodus > Neoceratodus forsteri. The sequence continues at coordinate 680,860,539 of CM057453.1, read as the reverse complement.
AGTTAGCTGTAGAGGACGAGGGTGTTTTGGAAGCAGAGACCTTAAACGATAACATCGTGGCTGATAAGGAAATGGAAATTTGTAACAGCTCCATGAAAGGAATCCCACCAGGATTACCAGAGACTAGTCAGGCCGAAAGCACAGTGTGGAAAACATTACAAAAATAAGCATTTGTCAATGCCGAATGTTTGCTTGCTGGCATTGGCATTGGTAGTGTAGGAGTTAGAGAGCTGCATAATAGGAATGGCAGTGAAGTATTGAACTGAAGCCAACCCCACCACCACCCTGCAGAGACTGACAGGCAATGGGGTGTGCCTTTACGTCATCAGGCATAATGGCCACACCATTTCACCACACCCTACCCTGCAGACACTGACAAGTGTCACAGTGTGCCTTGGGGTCTTTAGCCCTTATGCTCACCACATTCCATTAGGAAATATGGTGAGATGGGTCCTGTATAGGAGAATGGGGTAAACTTTGGGGCCGAAGAGTCCAAGGCACACCTCGATGCCTCTCACTGGCTGCAGTGTGGAATGGTATGAGCATTACAGGTGAGAATCCCAAGTCACACCCCTGATGCCTGTCAGTCTCTACAGGGTGGGGCATTATGGTTGGAAACCCTAACGTCTCAGGTGTTCGTTGGCATTTTCACTCCAAATTTTCAACATGGGTTTTTTGTGACCCCCACCTTATGAACAGTGGCAATATCAGTTCGTTAGCTGAAAGCTGATTTCACACTGCGACTATGCCATTTGGCACCACAGGTGTGAAAACACATTTCGAACTGAATGTGAAAAATGACAGCTGTTCTGTTCATGGGGAGGTGCAAAAAATGGCAATGTTGAAAATCTGCAGTGAAAATATTAAAAAAAACAGTGGTCACGAGCATGCATAGAAAATGCGCAACACACACCCGTAATGCAATTAGTTTGGGGATTTTTTTACAGCAGATTGTCAACACAGGGATTTTAGAACCTCCACTCATGAACAGTGTCACTGTGATTTTCTTAATCTGTCCCGAACAGTGATTTCCCACAGCGACCACTCATTTCTGCGCTGGAAGTGCGAAAACACATTTCGGCCATGGTGTGAAAAATGACAACTGTACTGTTCATAAGGAAGTGTGGACAAATGCCAGTGGTGAAAATCTGGACTGAAAATACAAGAAATCCATGAACTTACGAGGATGCGTGGAAACTGTGCAATGGTCGCTCGTAACACAGTCATTTTATAGACTTTTTTCACCAAATTTTTAACATAGCCATTTTAACACCTCTGCTCATGAACAGTGTCACTGTGATTTTCTTACTCTGTCCTGAACATTGATTTCGCACTCCGAATGTGCCATTGTGCGCGCTACATGGGCGGAAACACATTTTGGTGAGATGTGAGAAATGACAGCTGTACTGCTCATAAGGAGGAGTGGTAAAATGGCAATGTTGAAAATCTGGAGTGAACATATTGAAAATTCGCGAACTTACAGTGGTAGAACAGCATAGCATGTCACGTCAAAACAGTCATTTGGAATTTATTCATCAAATTTTCAACATAGGGTTTTTGGGGGCCTACCTCATGAACTGTGACACTGTCGTTTCATAAATCGGTCTCGAAAGGTGGTTCCGTGCAGTGACCGCGAAATCACCATTCGGGCCAGATTAACAAAATGACAGTGATAGAATTCATGAGGTGGGGTCCCAAAAACCCCATGTTGAAAATTTGGTGAAAAAATTCCCCAAAATGTCTGAGATATGCATCAAAGTTGAAAAAACCCTATTTATTCCATTACACAGTTTACCGGCATTTCTTCGGTTTGCAGTCGGCTTTGAAGAGTGCAGACGTGTTCCTGGTCCACCGAAGATCGTCACGCTGGATTCCGGAGGTAAGTGTGGGGTGAGGTGGGGGTGTGGGATGGCATGGTGTGCAGAGGATGGGCGCAGCTGTTTGGTGAGGGTGGTCAGGACAGTCAATGAGGGAAGGTTTTGTCTTGCAGTTTTTTTTTTTCTCCCTTAGACGGCACAGGACTTGTGCCACGCTGGGGTGGGCTCCCAGCATGGCAGCTGGAAGGCTGTTTGGGGGGGCAGTGGAGCCGACGGGGGATTGGGCACCCCTGCTGGCCATATAGACTGTTGTCACGCCCGGGTGGGCTCCCAGTGTGGCACCTGGAACTCTGTTGGGGGGAGTGTGTGTGTGTGGGAGAAGTGCATGAGCATGCGATATCTTATCGCTGCTCACTGGAGTATAGCTCTCCCTTTGAACTGTACGGCACTGCATTTTCAACTGCTGTCATAGACAGCTGCAGCATTCTTTGGTGAACTGTGGCCATGCCTGCAAACACACTGACTGAATTGGAAGACAGGGTGCCATAACTCCGAAAACTCAGATGATGGTACAGTACTATGTTTCTTGCACATGTGTGCAAGCAAACATAATGAGAGATGTCCTGGTGCTAGGAGACTCCATGATAAAATATAGTGACAGTATAATATGCAGTAGGAGGAAAGAAACTTCAATGGTGGCCTTTTTATCTGGTGCAAAGATACCGGATATCAGAAACAATTTAGATGGGTGCTTGGAGAGTCTAAAAATACGATTACAGTTCTGCACTTTGGAATGAACGACATAGGCAGAAGGAAAGATTTAGACATGCATAGAAACTTTGAGTATGTAGGCTCAGAACTAAAAAAGAAGGGGGGGGTAAGGTAATAATACCATTTTGGTTGCCCTTCTCTGGACTGCCTCAATTTGGTTAATATTCTTGTGAAGGTGTGGCCTCCAGTACTGCACGCAGTACTCCAGATGGGGCCTAACCAGTGTCTTGTAAAGAGAGATTATTATCTCTCTCTTCTGACTTGTGATACCCCTACTAATACACCCCAACATCCCTCTAGCCTTACCTACTGCTGTAGGGATCTGCTTGGATGATTTCAAGTCATCGGTGATGATGACGCCCAAGTCTCTTTCTTCCCTTGTTACTGCCAGCAACTCCCCTCCCAGTCTATAGGTGGCTTCAGGGTTTCTCTTTCCTGTGTGTATGTTCTTGCAATTGTTTGCGTTAAACCCCAGTTGCCACTCTTCCGACCATTTTGCTAGTTTATCCAGATCTCTTCTCATTCTGCCCACCCCATCTGGATCATCTACTCTGTTTCAGATCTTGGTGTCATCTGTAAACAGACAAATCTTACCCTCCAGTCCGTCTGCAATGTCACTGATGGAGATATTGAAGAGGACTGGCCCCAGGACTGATCCCTGAGGTACCCCACTTGTGACTTGCATCTCTTCTGACTGTATATCGTTTACCACCACTCTTTGTTTTCTGCCTATCAACCAGTTTGCCACTCAGTTGACCAATGTCTGACCCACTCTGAGCCTACGTAGCTTATTAATCAATCTTCTATGTGGAACAGTATCGAAAGCTTTGCTGAAGTCAAGGTAGGCAACATCAGCTGCTCCCCCTTGGTCCACCACTCTGGTTACCCAGTCAAAGAAATCTATGAGATTAGTTTGACAGGACCTTCCTTTTGTAAACCCATGCTGTCTTGGATCCTGTGCTCCTATGGATTCCAGGTGTTGCACTATCCTTTCCTTAAGGAGTGCCTCCATAATCTTGCCCACTACTGAGGTAAGACTGACTGGTCTGTAGTTCCCTGCCTCCTTCCTGCTACCACTCTTGTGGAGCGGGATCACATGAGCCCTTCTCCAGTTTCTGGGACCTCTCCTGTGCTCAGAGACTCACTAAACAGTTCTGATAATGGCTCTGCTAGTTCCACCCTTAGCTCATTTAGTACCCTGACAGAGACAAACCCTAGAAAACAGTACACCAGTATAACTGATTTATTGTACACTGCAGATAATCAAAGTTGGAAGTGTCTATTATTAAATGCAAGAAGCATAGTGAAAAAAAAAAACGGATGAATTAGAATATATTCTTAAACGTGACCATATTCAAATATGTACAGTTACTGAAACTTGATGGCAGGCCCAGGATGTTTGGGGAAGAAACATCGGTAGGTATAACCTGTTCAGTAAGGAAAGACCTTAAAAAGATAGGTAGGGGTGTCTCTCTCTCTCTCTAAGGTAAAAACAATATACATGTGGAGTCCCTAAATGTAGGACGCTGTGATGCCCTAGGACATGTGTGGGTCTTACTGTACCCCAAATCAGGAAAGAAAATATTGCTTGGGTTGATACATAGACCACTTTCCAAAAAGGTGAGCGTGGACGAGGAACTGCTCACAGTTTTAAATACAATAAATCCTGAAAATAAAATAATTCCTCTAGGAAACCTAAATATGTGAGGAATAGACTGGAAAAACCCAATTGGTAAAAGCATAGACAACAGTTTTTTTAGATACGGAAAATGGTCTAGGCCTCAAAGAATATGTACCCATGGCCACCAGAGGGGATAATATACTCAATCTAGTCCTCAATTATATGGGTGAAGGAATAATAGGCTGTCAAACAACTGCCCCCTGGGGAATAGTGACCATAACGTGGTCCGATTTGATATTAAAGGGATAGCAACAAAAATAAGAGGAGGCACAAAGATAAAATGCTTTAATAGAGCTCGTTTTGGCACTATGAGACAGGAGCTCCAAACCTGAGATTGGAAAAAGGATTTTAGAAATTCTGATTTAGAAGCTATGTGAAACATATTGACTACTAAACTTAACAAATTGGTTAACAAGCATGTCCCCAAACAGGTAAAATACAACAGTTCAGGAAGAATTCCAAAGTGGTTACATATTTAAGTAAAAAAGACAATTAAAGAAGGAAAAAAAGGACTTTTTCCAAAGTGAAGAGGGTCAATACAGCCAGTGCATGGGCTACATATAAGAAAGAGGCGAAGGCCTGTAAAAAGATTATCAGGACCAACAAACGTAATTATAAATGGCGTGTAGCCAACGCGGTGAAGTACAACTATAAATTGTTCTATAATTACATAAATCATAAGCGAGGGAACAACATACAGGTTGACCCACTGCAAGACAAGATGATCAAGGGCTCTTAGTAAAAGACCCCCCAAAAATGGTTCAAATGTTGAGCAATTATTTTAGCACAGTAGTCAAAAAGAAAACTGATACACGTTTTCCCTCAAAAGAGGATCATACAGAAATAGGATTGAACTTAAATGAGGGGGAAGTAAGGAAGAGGCTGCAAAAGATAAACTCTAACAAGGCTCCAGGTCCAGATGGTATCCACCCTAGAGTCATTAAGGAGCTGGCGGACGTTTTGGCAAAACCAATTACCCTACTGTTTGAGACTTCACTTAATCAAGGTAAAATGGTAGCTGTTTGGAGAAAGGCCACAGTAGTACCAATATTCAAAAAAAGGAACAGAAATCAGGTCAAAAACTACAGACCAATCAGCTTGACATCAGTCATTGGTAAAATTCTAGGTTTGATAAAGGAAAAAATAGAAACATATATTAGGGACCATAGCTTGACAGATTCTATACAACATGGTTTTGTCAAGAGAAGATTGTGCCTAACAAATTTATTGAGCTTCTTTGACGGTGTGCATAGGGAAATGGATGGGGCAAATCTGCCAATGTTGTTTTCTTGGACTATAGCAAGGCATTTGATACTGTTCCCCATTATGAGCTAGTGAAGGCATTGGCAGATGCAGGTGTCAGCAATAATATTGTGGCCTGGATTGAATCCTGGCTATCTGAAAGAAAACAACAAGTGGTGATTTGTGGAATATCCTTGTATTGGGCAAATGTGATGAGTGGAGTCCCACAGGAGTCGGTGTTGGGGCTGATTTCATTTGATTTGCTTCATTTCCACAATGAATTGTGGGGAAGGCCTTTGGGTATCAATATTTGCTGATGATGCAAAAATTGGTTATGTAGTCAATATGCCTCAGGACGCCATTAAATTACAGGATCATTTATTTTTGTTAGAACAATGGGCAAGTAAGCACAGATTAAGTTTTAGCTTAAAATGTACAGTACTGCATTTTGGCAGGTCCAATATCAATGCTTCCTGTGTATTAAATGGTCAAATCCTTGAAAAAACTGTAGAGGAAAGGGATTTGGGTATCATGATCACCAACAACTTAAAATTTAAGAGTCAGTATCACTCTAGTGCCTCTACTGCATCTAACATTCTTAACAGCATTAGAAGGAATATTACATTAAATGATGCCAGGGTGATATTGCCATTATATTCATCTCTGGTGAGGCCACACTTTGAGTGCTGCGTACAGCTATGGTCACCTAACACCAGGTCAGAGAGAAATATTCTAGAGAGGATCCAAAGGAATGAAACTAAAATTATTACTGGACAAGGGGAACTAAGTTATGGGGACAGATTGAGGAATTTGCATCTGTGTACACTACAGTACAGGAGGTTGAGGGGGGACCTCTGTCTGCTATTCAGCTCATTAACTAACAGTGACCACTAGGACTGTTTGGGCCTGGAATTAAAGGAGCACAGCCATAACACAAGGGCACATAGCTTACAGTTAAAAGGGGAAGCATGCAATACGGTCCACAGCACCATTTAGTTTAACCAGAGGGTAATAACTACTTGGAATAGCTTTGCGCAGGAGGTGGTAGGTAGTAGGGATATGCAGTCCTTTAAGGACAAATTAGATAAATTCTATGTAAGTGACTCTACCAGATTCCCCCTTGTGTAAAGGGGCAGGCATTATATGGGCCATATGGCTTTCCACGCTCATTCATTTCTACGAGATTCTATGAGTCCTAAAAGAACTCACAAAACCGAAAGTGGACAAAGCAATAGGACTGGATAGGATACATCCTAGAATACTAAGGGAACTATGGGAGGTGCTGGCAGCACCACCGGTAGCCCTGTTCAATGAGTCTCTTGATACAGGAGTGTTCCAGAGGACTGGAGGAGGGCAGATGTAGTCCCTCTTTACAAAGGTGGGAGTAGGGAGGAGGCTGGAAACTAAAGACCAGTCAGCCTCACCTCAATAGTGGGGAAAATTATGGACTCACTACTTAAAGACAGGATTGTGGAACACTTTGAATCCAGCAGAGCACAGGATCTGAGACAGCGTGGATTCGCTGTGGGAATATCATGTCAAACAAATCTAATTGATTTTTTTGACTGGGTGACTAGGAAAGTGGATCAGGGGGAGTGGTGGATGTGGCCTACGTGGATTCCAGTAAGGTCTTTGATACCGTTCCACATAGAAGACTTGTGAACAAGCTGGGCAGCCTGGGAGTGGGTCACAAGGTGGTAAATTGGGTTAGGAACTGGTTGAGTGATCGAAGACAGAAGGTGGTGGTGGTAAATGGAGCTCAGTCTGAGGAAAGGAGGGTAACCAGCAGGGTGCCTCAGTAATCAGTTCTGGGACCAGTCCTGTTTTGTCTTCATAAGTGACATTGCAGAGGGGGTGAAGAGAAGGTGTGTCTCTTTGCAGATAACACAAAGATCTGCAACAGGGTGGACACTCCAGGAGGGGTGGAAAAACTGAGATGGGACCTAGGTAAACTGGAGGAATAGTCTAGAGTGTGGCAGCTAAGATTCAATGCGAAAAAGTGCAAAATCTGAACCCATGGGAGGATTACATGATGGGGGGGTGGAGATACTGACAGTCACCAAACAGGAAAGGGATTTGGGGGAGTCATATCTGATGACCTAAAGGCAGCCAAACAATATGCCAAGGCTGTGGGTCGAGCCAGTGGGATACTGGGGTGTATAGGGAGAGATATCACCAGCAGAAGAAAAGAGGTGATGTGAGGCCTCATTTGGAGAACTGTGTCCAGTTTTAGAGGCCGCATCTCCATAAGGACATAGACAGAGTGGAGGAAGTTCAAAGAAGGGCAACAAAGATGGTGCAGGGCCTGCACCAAAAGTCATATTAAGAGAGACTAGGAGACCCCAATATGTATACCCTGGAGGAGAAGAGAGACAGGGGAGATATGCTAGAAACCTACAAGTATCTAAAGGTCATAAATAGGGTACCAGAGGGTAGCATCTTTCAGAAAAGGAGCTGTTCAGGAACAAGGGGGCATGACATGAGGTTGGAAGGGGTAGACTACGGGGTAGCATGAGGAGGTATTTCTTCACAGAAAGGGTGATGGATGCATGGAATAGACTCCCAGTGGAGCTGGTGGGGCAAACACAGTGGAGGAATTCAAAAATACATGGGACAGGCATGGGGAACCCTAGCGATAGGAATGAGATGGTAAAGCCAGAGATCAAGTAGGGTCCGCGGCTTTTGCGGTAGGTAAGGAAAATGGGCAGACTAGATGGGCCTAGTGGTCCTTATCTGCCATCAATTTCTATGTTTCTATGTAATTCCTTGGAGCCTCAGGGAGTTGAGCAGCTAGGCTATGCTGGCTTCCTGGGGGGAAGGCAGCTGCTTGTAGCTGAAGAGGTTGCAAGAAGTTGCATTCAGCTTTTGCAGAGTTGAGAAGATGATCAACAGGCCTGCATGGCCTGGTTTTCTGTAAACTAGACTATTCTTTTCTCTGGAGGATGGCCCAGAGCATCGACCAATAAAGTGGCAGAGGCCACATGCACACTGCCCCTGTGGGGCAAAGGGCAGTTGGGAGGAGGTGGGAGTGCATGAGTATGCCACTGGCAGGAATGGGACTATAAAGCTGCAGCCTAACAGAACTGTGCAAAAGGCAATAAGGACTACTCAGTGCTAAACCTCCTGAGCTCCAGGAGAGAAAATCTTAATGGCTTTGCAGACTTAGTAAATTGGCTTTGGGACCCTCACCCATGGCGGTCAGTTCTTGGGTGACGGTTGGTGGTTTGATCTGTGTGGCACCACAGACCCCTGGAGATGCCAGTCCCTCATTTGCCTGTCAAATTTATGTAAATGGACACGTGGACCCACTGGTCACAGGGGTCAGTTTCTTGGCCAGTGGGTGGCAGGTCCCATCTTGTGGCACCATGGACCCCCTGGGAATGGCTGCCTGCCCTAGCCATGTAAAAGCAGAATGTTCAGTGGATCTGAGGGGAGCTGAACTTTAGTGTGTAAAGTCTGCGTTGATGGGCTGTAATAGTAAAGAGTGGTCTCAGCTTGGAAGCTGCAGTTTTGAAGCAGTAAAATACAACTGATCAAGGAGTTGCTATCTGTACTTCCAGAGTTCAGAGAGAAAGAGTCAGAGAACATGGCAGAGATTCTGAGTGAAGTATCTGTTTGGGGCCACCAAATGCCCCTTATTAATTCCAGTTGGATTCTAGAAGGGTGGACCCAGTGAAAGTGCTTCTTCATGAAGCCAAATAGGGAACTATGTGAAACCTAGCGGGAATGGATAAATGGGGATCTGTTTGCAGCAGTCCTGAATTGTGTTACTTGTGGCCAGGAAATGGGGACCAGTGGATCCTGCCTCTGGAGTTCAACTTGAGAGATAGCGAGTAAAGCACCTACTGCAAAATGGGTGAAATGCCTGTGACCAAAAGTGTTTACCCTGGATCTATGAAAGGTTTAACCAACTGCTGCCTGAACTGTGTATACATTTTTGTTTATTTTTTTATTTATTTAGGGATTCGGATCATACCTTTAAGCTCAGAGCTATTTTACAAAGGTTCCACGTCAAACAGTGACAATGACAACAATAACAAACAGTTTATATACAATACTCGAATAGTAGGTAGCTAGTATATAATAAGGTTACAATGTCATTCATAGAACCAATGGTGATAGTACAGTGTCAAGAGCATTCAACTAGGGTAAAGGACAGTGTTTATATGTAGTGAAGGAGATAAAGAGGTGTGACACCTAGTGTGAGAGTCCAAGGAGGAGTCAAGGTGAGGGGAAAGGGTGACGGGGGGGGGGGGAGTGTGCAGCCAAAATAAGTGGCTTTGTCTAGGAAGTTGGGTGGTAGTGGTAGTAGGTTGGTTATAAGGTTTATCCAGTGGGGGAAAAGGCACAGGGGAAGAATGAGAAGTTGCTGTAAAAATGGACTTTGGGACTTTTGAACGATGCCTGCCAGGACCTTTCAGTCCAGAGACTTACTTTTCCCCAGTAGGACCATTGTGCAATGTCTACCTTAAACTGTCCTCCGGCAAATTAAGTTAGTTATTGTTGTTAATCCTTGGTTGGACTGTTTAATGCCTCCAATGTTGTCTGCTAAATATGTTTGCTCCCTAGCCCAACACGTTGAGGGAGAAGACCTGCACTCCAGACCCGTGGAACTAAATGTAAGTCATTAAACAGGTGTTTCTTTGTAGTTCCCTCTCCCAACGGACATTCCATCATTATACCCCTAGACATCAGGGAAGGGAGCTACAATGGGCATTCATAGTGGAGTGTACTAGGTACCCACGATGACAGACTATAGTAGTTGCCCTATATGGGTGATATGTCCTAGATTTGGGTTTGAGTGTATAGCTTAGGTCTGATGTGCCACTCTAGGTCTCCTGGGACAGACCCTTCTGAAGCATGGGGGTTGGGGCTATCAGAGGGAGCCAGAAGGATGGAATTAGACCTCAAGGCTTAGGGAATAAAGAAGATGAAAGGATGGGATTAGACCTCAAGGCTCATAAGAGTTGTAGATATGATTAGTTTAGTTTAAAGCACTACCTCTCATAGTGACCAGCCATATTTCCCCCTCTGACTGGCTGGTGGAGGGGTCATCAACCCTCTGCCGCATGGGCCTCGGCGGGGGGAGGTTGAGTTTAGTGCTTGCTGAGGATGTCAAGCATTTAGAAGGAGTGAGATGTAACCCTCCTGTAGGAAGAGACTTTACAGTGGGTCTCCAAGAAATACTGTTTTCCTTTTTTGAGTAGGGCTCTAGGCCTAAAGAACCCACTAAGGGGTTAATTCCTTGGAGCCTCAGGGAGTTGAGCAGCAAGACTGTTCTAGCTTCCTGGGGGGAGGGGCAGAGGCTTGTAGATGAAGAAGTTGCAAGACGTTGCATTCAGTTTTAGCAGAGCTGAGGAGGTGATCAATAGGCCTGCACGACCTGGCTCCTATAAGCTGGACTATCCTTTTCTCTGGAGGATGGCCTGGATTGTCGACCAGCGAAGTGGCAGAGGCCATAGGTACACTGCCCCTAGTGGAAGAAGGGCAGTTAGGAGGAGGTGGGAGTGCATGAGTATACCGCTGGCAGGAATGGGACTGTAATTCAGCAGTCTAACAGAACTGTGCAAAAGACTGTAAGGACCATTCAGTGCTAAACCTCCTGAACTCCAGGAGGGAAAACCTTAATGGCTCTGCAGACTTGGTAAATTGGCTTTGGGACCCTTACCCATGGGGGTCAGTTCTTGGGTGAGGGTGGGGGCTTAGATCTGTATGGCACTGCGAACCCCCGGAGATGCCAGACCCTCCTTCTTTTGCCTGCAAAATTTACTCAATTGAGCATGTGGACTGTTTGGTCATAGGGGTCAGTTTCTTGGCCATTGAGTGGCACATACCATCTTGTGGCACCATAGACTCCCTGAGGAGGGATGCCTGCCCTAGCCATGTGAAAGCAGAATGTTCAGTGGATCTAAGGGGAGCTGAAACTTAGTGCATAAAACCTGAGCTGATGGACTGTAATGGTAAAGAGTGGTCCCAGCTTGGAAGCTGCAGTTTTGAAGCATTAAAATAGAACTGATCGAAGAGTTGCTATCAGTACCCCCAGAGCTCAGGAAAAGAGTCAGAGAACGTGGCAGAGATTCTGAGTGATGTACCTGTTTGGGGCCCCCAGATTCCCCTTATTAATTCCAATTGGGTACTGGAAGGGTGGACCCAGTGAAAGTGCTTCTTTATGAAGCCAAATAGGGAACTATGTGAAATCTAGTGGGAATGGATAAATAGTTCAGTTTAATACTTTGGTTTAATACTTCAGAGATAGGGTAACACAAGGCCGAGACCCATGTGGTTGCAGCCCCACTGCTCAGTGGAAAATACCTGTTAAAATGGGGATCAACTTTGTAGCAGTCCGGAATTGTATGACTTGTGGCCAGGGAATGGAGTTCAACTTGAGAGATAGCGAGTAAAGCACATACTGCAAAATAGGTGGGCACGGGGTCATTATGTCGCAAGACATTTTGCTGCATGGCACAATTGCACTGCGTGATTTATGCCATGAGGCATATGTCTTTGTTCTGTAGGGGGCTTTGCCCCCACACCCCCCGTTACAGGGGACTGCACCCCCAGACCTACCCACTAAAGATTCTCAACTCCGAAGGGGGTCCAACTCGGGGAGCACACAGGTCTGGGTTCGCCATAATGCCGTACGCTATAAGGCATGTGACATTATGACCCGGTGTGAAATAGGTGTAATACCTGTGACCAGAAAGTGTTTGCCCTTGAGCCGTAAAAGGATTAACAAACTGCTGCCTGAACTGTGTGTAAATAATGAGCGGTTGCTGTAACAACAGACTTTGGGACTTTTGAACGGTGCCTGCCAGGACCTTTCGATCCAGAGACTTGCTTTTCCTCAGGGGGCCATTGCGCAATGTCTACTTCAAGCTGTCCGTCGGCAAATCAAGTTAATTAAAAGTTCTGCTATAGTTGTTAGTCCTGGGTTGGACTGTTAAAATGCCTTCAGTGTTCAAGTGCTGTCTGCTAACCCAGTTTGCCCCCTAGCCTAGCACCCCAAGGGAGAAGATCTGCACCCCAGACACATGGAACTAAACATAAGTCATCAAACGGGAGATTCTGTGTGGTTTCCTCTCCCCACGGACATTCCACCAGCTCATCAGGCAGTGCATTCCATGGTTCCACCACCCACTCAGTGAAATAACACCTCCTTCTTTCAACCCTGAGTGTTCCCCCCTCCAGCCTCCAACTGTGCCCCCTCCCTCCCTCCACTTAAAACCTTTCCGTCCTAACCCTATTTACCCCTTTCAGATACTTGAAGACCTCAATCATATCCTCCCTGTCCCTCCTCTCCTTCAGTGAATAAAGGCTGAGCTCCTCAAGTCTCTCCCCATAGGGTCTATAACCCAATCCCCGTATCATTTTGGTTGCCCACCTCAGAACCATCTCCAGAAGAGCAATGTCCTTTTTCAAGTGGGGATGCCAAAACTGCACGCAGTATTCAAGGTGTGGCCAAACCAGGCTGTTGTACAGCGGGAGAATCACTTCCTTGCTCCTGGAGGTTATCCCCCTAGCAATGCATCCCAGCATTTTATTTGCCTTCACTGTAGCCCTCCTGCATTGCTCAGAGTTATTCATTTTAACTTCCACTACTACCCCAGGTCCTTCTCCCCGCTCGAGGCCTGCAGAGTAACTACGACCAGTATGTACTCAAGGGTAGGGTTCCTGGGGCCCAAATGAAGGACTCTGCATTTCTACGAGTTAAAGTTGAGCCCCCAGGTACATGCCCATGTCTCCAGAGCTTCCAGGTCCTCCTGAAGGGCTACTCTACCCTCTTCCCCATCCACCACTGCCCCCAGCTTCGAGTCATCTGCAAACAGGCTCATTTCACTCCTGATACCCTTTCCAACATCGGAGATGTAAGCATTAAACAGGAGCGGACCCAGCACTGATCCTTGTGAGACCCCACTAATGACCCTTCTAGGAGAAGAGACTTCCCCACCTACCACGACCCTCTGGGTACATCCAGAAAGCCAGTTCCCATTCCACCTGACCAACAGTCTTCCCACTCCCATCCCCTCCCACTTATCCAACAGCTCAGAGTGTGGTACCAAGTCAAACACCTTGCTGAAGTAAAGAAAGGTGACATCCACCGATCTACCCTGGTCCAGTGCCATCATCACCCAGTCAAAGAAATCCACAAGATTAGTCTGACACTATCTGCCCGGGACAAAGTCATGCTGGCGATCATCCAGGTACCCTTTTCTCCAAGAATGCCCACAGCTGCTGCTTTAGAATGGCCTTCATCAACTTGCCACCACCAACATCAGGCTGACAGGCCTATAATTCCCCAGCTCTTCCCTTAAGCCCCCTTTATGGATGGGTACAACGTGTGCCACCTTCCAATCCTGAGGCACCCTACCTGTCTGAAGGGACGTGTTAAATAGGGCCACCAGGGGTGCAGCCAGAATGTTGGCCAACTCCCATAGCACCCAGGGGTGAATCCCATCTGGGCCAGAGGCGTTCTCCTTTTTTAGGGACTTGAGGGCTTCCCACACCCTGTAAACAGAGATGACAATGTCCATGACACCCATCTTTTCAGCAGCTCCATCTTGTTCCTCCCCGTGCTGTGCAGCCCCTTCATTCTCCCCAGTACCAACAGGTAAATCCACATTCAAGACCCCGGTCATTTCAGCACCTTGCCTTCTCATGTACTGCGCCACTCCAACATCCCCTCCAGTGAAGATCTATGCAAAGTACTCATTGAGTACCTCCACCTGCTCCCCTGCCTCCTCGGCCCACCCCTTCCCCAACCTCAACCAGTCTGCCCTTTTGCTCTCCTTCTTTTCCTGATATACCTAAAAAAGCACCCCCACCCGATCCCCTGCACCAGCCACCGCTCCGTCCTCACCATTGCCGATCTCACAACCCTTGTGACCTTCCTGGCCAGTAAACCATACTCATCCCTGTCTATAGCCCCCTGCAGGTGCTTATACCTATTGTATGCGGCCCTCTTCTCCCTCATCACCTCCTGGATCACCCGAGTCCACCAGCACGGATTCCTGGACCTACGCAAACTTGCGCCTTACTCTTGCACATGTCCTAGTAGACTCCAGTATCCCACTCTTAATAACTGACCACCTACTTTCAGCGTCCATGCCTGGTTTAATTCACTCCAAGTGATCCTTGAGAATTTTCTCCATGCCCTTAAAATCAGCACCCCTAAAATCAACAACCACCATCCTTGAGCCATCCTCCCTCCTAGGTTGATGGAGAACCAGACCGTGGCATGGTCACTCCCCACCAGAGGGTCCCTCACCTCAAGATCACTAACCAGACCACAGCCCACCAGGACCACATCCAAAATCTGGCCTTCCCTCATTGGGTCTACCACCTGCTGATTTAGGAACTCATCCTCTAAGACGTCCAACAATCTCTGCTACTTGTCCGATGGGGACATCATAGTCCCCCAGTCAGTCCCTGGCATGTTAAGGTCACCTAATACCACTACCCTGCCCCGTCCCAAACACAGTGGGCCTTGATATTCTCCACCAGACTATCCTCCTGATCATCTGCCAGCATAGGGGCCTATAAACCTCCCAATAGTTACCCTCCTTACCCCACGGCGTCTGCAAGGTGACCCATAACATCTCCACACTACCCTCCGCCCCCTCCACCTGGCTTATACCTACTGTATACCATTTTTAATGATTAGGGCTACCTCTCCCCCCCAACCCCTGCCCTGTTCTTCCTGAGCATAGTGTACCCATTCAGGTTTAGGCCCCAGTCATGTCCCAGTGTGGCCCAAGTTTCAGTGATGGCAGCCACATCCACGTCTCCCTCCACTATCATAGCCTAGAGCTCAGGCAGCTTGTTTCCCAAGCTCCTAGCAATTATCAGGACCATCCTCCAACCCCTTCCCCTATCCCACCTCAGTTTTCCATCCCTAGAGCTTTTGAGAAACTGCCTATCTCCCCCCACTGCACATAGTCAGTACTCCCCGTTTGGGGGAGAAGACAGAGTCCATTCTTGCCGGGCAAGCAAGGATCAGAATCACAGCCTAGCCCTCCCCCCTTCACAAGTTTAAACCCCATCTAGCATGGATAAAACCTGCCAGTTTCTGTTTTAATATTTTCTTCCCTTCAGGACTGAGATGAAGTCTGTCCCTAGCGTACAACCCCCTTGTCCTCCCAGGTTAATCCCCAGTTCCTGACTGCCCCATACCCCCAAGCCCCACACCACTCATTAAGCCACTCATTAACCTCCCTAATTTTCAGTTTGTTTTCCACACTGGCTCTTGGCACTGGCAGGATCTTTCTGAGAAGGAGACTGAGCATCCTATGGCATGGCAGATCCTGGCCAGCTCCCTAAACCTTGCCTGAATCTCCAACATACTGTTACCCTCTATATCATTGGTGCCCAGGTGCACTTGGATGTCAGGGTTCCCCCCACAGTCCTTCACCAGTGTATAACCCAGGTGCATGGCCTTATGTACAGTCAAGCTGGATATACTCTTGACTTTTACAGCACAGGGTTTACCCCTGCCCTGCCCATCCCAGTGGATACCCCAATCACTGAGTCCCCCAACAGTAGCACCCTAACCTTCTCCATATCCCCTTAATCCCCTTTGATAGCACCCCCAGCCCTACCCCTTCCTCAACACTGGTCTTGCCTCCAACTCGGCTGGCACATCCTCTCCATGCACTCCCCTCTCTTCTGTGTCACTCAGGACTATCCCACCAGCTCCACCAGATGAGAAGTCCCCACTCGAGGTCCCAATTTCCACCCCTTCCCATAAAGTTAGTTATCTTGCCCTTCCTCCCAATACATAATGATTTGTCCCCCAGGTCTGACCCCTTCCTCCTCACCAAGTTCTCCACCACCTTGTGTGGGCCCCCACTGATTCCTAGCCGTGAATCCATGAGAATCCCTGACACCCCTGCTGCTCCCATCACTGTCCCCCATAATAACTCACTGCCCACTGCTGACAGACCCCACTACCCCCACAATATCCCCCATCATCATTGTAAATTAGATAGTTTGGATAGGGCCACAGTTGGGATAAAGTTTATGGACTAGCCAAGCTAAATGTTTTTAATCACGTTAATGTCAGCTATCATAAGCAATGTGACAGTCGATGGGCCTACAGTGATCTACCAGCTCAGTACCCAGTAAAGCACCATGTGAGCTCCCTAAGAAACTAGGAGTAATTGATACTGGTAAGAGTAGGTATAGGAGTACAGTGGTAGTAAGCACCATCATTAATGATATCAGTCCACACAGTACCCCTCCATGCCACGGTGGATGCACTCCACAATGTAACTTAATGCTTAACATGTGCTATCAATGTTGCAGTGGTATACACCATGCCGTGTCAGTACTACTTATTGTGTTAGCTGCCACTGTAGTTGCTCAACAGTACAGCTGGACATGGTACCTGGGCTGGGGTGTGCTTCTGACCATGTGAGGCCTGCTAGCTAGCCAAGCTACTGATATTTGCATGTGAATATTTACTTGCCTTAATCTTTCCCTTCCCTAGAACCATGATCTTGCTTCCCCCTAATAAACCCCTTCTTCTTTGTTGCATAACTGTGTCATAAGCATATTACCTGGGGTGTGAGCATATTATTGAAAATGTGGCAAAGTATTATATTTTGGGTAAACTGCTGCTGCACTTTGTGGGATGTGGGAGAGCTGTGTCAGTACAACCGCAGTGGGTTGGTACTGTTTCCTAGGAGGTGGTAGTAGTAGCATATAACCTAGCCCACTAAACCTTTCCCTGGGTGAAGGCATCACACAACTTACTGGATCATCCAGGCTGAGTGAGGAGTGAGTACTTGGGTCATCCAGACTGAGTGAGGAGTGAGTGCTTGGGTCGTCCAGACTGAGTGAGGAGTGAGTGCTTGGGTCATCCAGACTGAGTGAGGAGTGAGTGCTTGGGTCGTCCAGACTGAGTGAGGAGTGAGTGCTTGGGTCTTCCAGACTGAGTGAGGAGTGAGTGCTTGGGTCATCGAGACCAAGTGAGGAGTGAGTGCTTGGGTCATCCAGACCAAGTGAGGAGTGAGTGCTTGGGTCATCCAGACCAAGTGAGGAGTAAGTGCTTGGGTCCTCGAGACCAAGTGAGGAGTGAATGCTTGGGTCATCCAGACCAAGTGAGGAGTGAGTCCTTGGGTCATCCAGACTGAGTGAGGAGTGAGTGCTTGGGTCATCCAGACTGAGTGAGGAGTGAGTGCTTGGGTCATCGATTAGCCGATCACTGGAAACAGGGGAGGTACCCAAAGACTGGAGGACAGCAGATGTAGTCCCCTTATACAAAAGTGGGAACAAAGAGGAAGCAGGGCACTACAGACCAGTCAGCCTCACCTCGGTAGTGGGGAAGATCATGGAAGCACTACTGAAGGAGAGATTGGTGGAACATCTGGTTGTCAATGGACTACAGGACCCAAGGCAGCATGGTTTCACCAGGGGGAGGTCATGTCAGACCAACCTCGTTGAATATTTTGACTGGGTGACCAGGGAAGTGGATCAGGGGAGGGCAATGGACATGGCCTATCTGGACTTCAGCATGGCCTTTGACTCTGTGCCACATAGAAGACTATTACACAAACTGGGGAATATGGGTGTGGGCAGGACAGTAGTGTGGTGGGTAGGTAACTGGCTGGGTGGCAGGACACAGAGGGTGGTGGTAAATGGCTGTCACTCCACAGAGGGAAGCGTGACCAGTAGGGTACCACGGGGATCAGTGCTGGGACCGGTCCTATTCAACATCTTCATCAGTGACATGGCGCAGGACCTAGAAGGCAGAATTTCACTGTTCAGTGATGACACAAAGCTCTGTAATAGAGTAGACACACCAGAGGGTGTAGACAGAATGAGAAGCGACCTGCAGAAACTTGAAGAATGGTCAGGGTTTGGCAGTTGAAATTCAATGCAAGAAGTGCAAGATAATGCATATGGGGCACAAAACCCTGGCACAATATATCAGTTGGGGGTGAGGATATAGCATGCACCAAGCAGGAAAGGGATCTTGGGGTTATCATCTCTGATGACCTCAAGGTAGGGAAACAGTGTGACAAGGCAGCAGGTAAAGCAAATAGGATGCTGGGATGTATAGGCAGGGCATTACCAGCAGGAAAAGGGAGGTCATAATTCCGCTATACAAGACGCTAGTGAGGCCCCACCTGGAGTACAGTGCACAGTTCTGGAGACCATACACGAAGGACATAGACAGGGTAGAGAAGGTTCAGAGGAGGGCAACAAAGATGGTGCATGCATTGCATCACAAGTCCTATGAAGACAGGTTGAAGGAACTGAACATGTACTCCCTGGAGGAGAGGAGGGAGAGAGGGGATATGATAGAGACATACAAGTATCTTACAGGGAGGAACAGGGTGCAGGAAAACACTATTTTTAAGCGAAAAAGATGTTCCAGGACTAGAGGGCATGGGATGAAGTTGGAGGGAGGACGATTCAGAGGAAACATGAGAAAGAATTTCTTAACAGAACGGGTGGTGGACAAGTGGAACACCCTGCCAGAGGAAGTGGTGGGGGCTGAAACAATCACGGGATTTAAGAATGCATGGGATAGACATAAAGGAATTCTGGAGGTCCGGGGTAAGGTGCAACAGACTTCTAGGAAAACAAACTGAACTTACAAGCTCAAATGGGCAGACTGGGTGGGCCATAGGCCCTTATCTGCCGACACTGTCTATGTATCTATGTATCGAGACCAAGTGAGGAGTGAGTGCTTGGGTCATCCAGACCAAGTGAGGAGTGAGTGCTTGGGTCATCGAGACCAAGTGAGGAGTGAATGCTTGGGTCATCCAGACCAAGTGAGGAGTGAGTGTTTGGGTCATCCAGACCAAGTGAGGAGTGAGTGCTTGGGTCATCCTGACCGAGTGAGGAGTGAGTGCTTGGGTCATCCAGACTGAGTGAGGAGTGAGTGCTTGGGTCATCCAGACTTGAGTGAGGAGTGAGTGCTTGGGTCATCCAGACTGAGTGAAGAGTGAGTGTTTGGGTCATCCAGACCAAGTGAGGAGTGAGTGCTTGGGTCATCCAGACCAAGTGAGGAGTGAATGCTTGGGTCATCCAGACCGAGTGAGGAGTGAGTGTTTGGGTCATCCAGACCAAGTGAGGAGTGAATGCTTCGGTCATCCAGACCAAGTGAGGAGTGAGTGCTTGGGTCATCCAGACCAAGTAAGGAGTGAGTGCATGGGTCATCCAGAGTGAGTGAGGAGTAAGTGCTTGGGTCATCCAGATGGAGTGAGAAGTGAGTGCTTGGGTCATCCAGACCAAGTGAGAAGTGAGTGCATGGGCCGTCCCGAGTGAGTGCATGGGTCGTCCAAACTGAGTGAGGAGCGAATGCATGGGTCA
The DNA here is from genome assembly GCA_016271365.2 of Neoceratodus forsteri. NCBI lineage: Eukaryota > Metazoa > Chordata > Ceratodontiformes > Ceratodontidae > Neoceratodus > Neoceratodus forsteri. The sequence continues at coordinate 680,840,709 of CM057453.1, read as the reverse complement.
TGCAAGTGCGAAGCATTAGGAATCAGGTCAGAAAAAAAAAAAACATAACAAACAAAGCAAAAAGAGCAGTGCAGAGCAGAGAGGGTACAGGTAAAGGTAGAGGAGTGGAGTACTGCCTGACAATACAATAGCAGAGAGGGTACAGGTACAGGTAGAGGAGTGGAGTACTGCCTGATAATAGAATAGCAGACAGGGCACATGTAAAGGTAGAGGAGTGGAGTACTGCCTGACAGTCGAATAGCAGAGAGGGTACAGGTACAGGTAGAAGAGTGGAGTACTGCCTGACAATAGAATAGCAGAGAGGGTACAGGTACAGGTAGAAGAGTGGAGTACTGCCTGACAATAGAATAGCAGAGAGGGTACAGGTACAGGTAGAGGAGTGGAGTACTGCCTGACAATAGAATAGCAGAGAGGGTACAGGTACAGGTACAGGTAGAAGAGTGGAGTACTGCCTGACAATAGAATAGCAGAGAGGGTACAGGTAGAGGAGTGGAGTACTGCCTGACAATAGAATAGCAGAGAGGGTACAGGTACAGGTAGAGGAGTGGAGTACTGCCTGATAATAGAATAGCAGAGAGGGTACAGGTACAGGTAGACCAGTGGAGTGCTGCCTGACAATAAAATAGCAGAGAGGGTACAGGTACATTCAGTTCGGTACAAAACCCTAGTGCATTGTACTGCAATGAACATAGAAGAGGTAACACCTTATTTTCACTGGCTGTTTAAATTCGCTTGCAATGGCAGTTTAGTTAATACAGCGAAAATAAAGCTCCAGTGAAAATAAGCTGTTTCACAGTATTTCATCTATAACATATTTGGGCAGCAGATAGCCACTGGAATTACTGACTCAGGCACCTCATCTTTACCTGACCCCATAGCTCAGAGGTAGTGTACTGACGTCATATAAGGACTTGATGCACATATTTGAAATTGGCGTGTGAAAATAATAAAATAAATACCCAGAGAAGGAGCTAGTTACAGTTATGGAAAACAACAATAAAGACAGCTAATAATATTGGCTGACGCACCGAAACTTAAGAGGCTAAGAATATGAGGAATGTTGAATTGGTGGAAGCACTTGAGTATATAAATACACCACTTGCCAAACTGAAGAATCCTAGGCATCTGAATTAATTCATAAGAATGTGTTGAATGGTGGGTGGAGTAGTCCCTTCAGCTGACAGTACAGCATGGGTGCCTGCCAAAATGTGCAGCATATCAAAGCAAACAAGGATTTGTCAATGCCAAACGCGTGATGCTTGGTAAACATTTTTTTTTAATTTTGACCCCAACTTTTGAAGATACTTGTTTTAGGATTCACCTGATAGACCCGACATGTACCATGTATAGTATATTGGCCGGAATGTCATTTCTTACCAGAGGTGCAAAAATACATCTCATTCAGGATTTTAAAAATGACACATGCCACGTTTATGAGGTGGCATGGAAAAATGGCTATGTTGAAAGTTTGGAGTCAAAATATTGAAAATTAGCAAAGTTATGAGTGAATGCTGAAATCGTATAACGTTCAGTCATAACCTATGCATTTTACCATATTTGTACACCAAATATTCAGTGTAGCCTTCTTATTACCCCTCCTAATGGACCTGGTAGATGAAGATTTTCAAATCCCTGTCAAAATGTCATTCTGCGCCACCAAAACATCATTCCGAACCACGAGTACGACAGCACATTTAGGCCAGAATTTGAAAAATAACAGCTGTCACTTTCATGAAATGCTGTGAAGAAATCGATAAGTTTAAAATTTGGGGTCAAAATATTGAAAATTACCAAAAGTTAAGAGCCTGAGGCCCAGATATTCAAAGCTTTGCGCGGTGCGCAAACCGTTTGCGCAAGCTTAGCATGGGATTAGCACAGGTCTGCTATATTTAAAAGGCCAAATAGTGGGTGCAAAATGCATTAGCACTGGGCAAACCATAATTATATGTAAGGGGCACACTGAACATGAATACAGGCGCTGTGGGATATTCATCGGCTAGTGCTGCGCTAAGGTGTTTAACGTGACTTAGCGCGACCCTATGCGCGGTACAAATTACCGCCCAGGAAAAGCTGGTCTTAACCCTGGGCAAACAGTTTTGCATGACATTGGTGCATTGCATGGTTTTGCGTGGGATTTGCACGGCTTGCACGACCCTTACATATGAGCATGACACTTAGAAAATGCCAGACATGGAGGACACATGCTGCTCACTGATGGCACCACCATGATGCCAACAGCTGCCACCAGTCCCAGCCATGCCAAGAAGTAAGGGGGTGATCTGGCCCACAGGGGACATCATGGTAGTGTGGCCATAAAGCACACACCTGCAGACCATACATCTGTGGGGACCAACAGCTGCCAGCACGCACATGCAGCACTGTGGGCATGGTGGCCATTGAGGGGAAGGTGTACGGGTGGCCAGACCTCACCACAGCCCAGGTGTGGCCACAAGGCTGGGACACATCATGCAGTGCACATGGGCCAGTAGTGGGAATACCCCACCACCTGTGTGCCTGTCGGATCTTACGTGCCCACCCCCAGCCACATACCGCACAACTGTATAGATGCCACAACACACACAATCAGCCATGTATATGTCACTGTGAGCATCCCATACCACAGGTGCAGCATCTGTGGATCACACAACAGTGTAACAGTACTGTCCACTGTCAGTAATCATCTGTAAACTGGGCCTGCTACTGTGTGCAGTGCAGTGCAGTGGTCATCACTGCCCTACATACCATAGGCATTGCCTTGTCCCTCACACTACTGGCCTCCTTGCTTCTGTAGTGTCTGCTGTGCACTGTAGCGTGATCTACAGTGTGACGGTTACATGCAGCACCACCACCACTTGTGCCTATGCTGTGCTGTCCCCTGGGTACTTACATGTAGCCTGCAGCTATCATCATGCACTGCCTGACTGACCTACAGGTGGAGCTGCTGTTGGATCTGGCCAGCCCCTGTACTTCCAGACTGACCTACAGGTGGAGTTGTGGGACCCTGCAGTAATGCTGGGCAAACTGCATGCAAATCAGGGCATAATGAGATGCTAATCTGGCTGTTTGCCCAGACACTACCGAAGTAGGCTCATTTGCATGTCACTTTTGATTATAGCAAATTTGAGCCACCCCCCATCTGTCTTCAGATTGTGCCCCCTTGTTCTTGCATATTTCTTTTTCTGAAAGATGCTGCACTCTTGGACTTTGTTGATTCCCTTGAGGTACTTGAAAGTTTCTATCATGTCCCCCTCTCCTCGAGGGTATACATATTAAGCTCTTTTAGTCTCTCTTTGTATGGCTTCTGGCGCAGATCCTGCACCATTTTAGTTGCCCATCACTGAACTGCTTCCATCCTATGTCCTTGCGGAGATGGGGTCTCCAGAACTGCACGCAATACTCCAGATTGGGTCTCACCAACTGTGTGTACAGAGGGATAACAACTTCCTGTTTTCTACTGGTGGTGCCTCTCCCTGTACATCCCAGTATCCCGCCACCCCTCCTTACTGCCTTCTCACATTGCTTGCTTACCTTTAGGTGAGTGACAGACTGCTGATGTAGAAAGCCGCTCAGCTGTTTTCTGATGTGGCTTCATGCAAATCAAAGGACCAAAACCCTCTCTGATTGGAGGGGCTCGGTCCCATGAAGTACACAAAGTCTGCGGCCAGCAAGCAGCAAGTGGTGTCGCACCACAGTGTGTGGTTATTGGTTTAGACTGCTGAGCCCCTACTATTGAGAAATGCAATGGGCTCAGCAGTGACACACTGCCGAAATCCCTATGCATTCCTCACAAAACATTTGGTGTGCACACGAATCAAACGTAAAAAAGAGTCCTTTGACTCATAGACTTATTTCACCCCAACCATGCTGTCACTGGGGTTGGGTAATCCAGAAACAAGGGAAGACTAACACTCAAAACAGCAGGGCCCAGTGCACACTGTGCAAAAATGGCAACAATTAAAAAAACGCAAAGCCCGGTGTTTTTTATCACAGGGAAAGTAAATGGAGCTACCCAAAGCTGCCACCATCAAGCAGACTCCAACTTTCCACTTACTGCCCCACTGACCTACCACCTCTGAGACACAGCTGTGCTGCCACCAGGGTTGGGCGAGGTCAGGAAACAGTGGGGCTGCTGATAGTGAATCAGCAAGCTCAGTTACACCGAGGGCTCCTGTTGTATGGGTAAATCCTTAAGATGGGCTAAAAAGACTGTTATTGGAATAAGCAGGACACAGGATTTAAATATTTTATTAAGGATAAATAATTTATCCTCAGGCTGCTTCAGTGGCTAAAGTAATCATTTATCTGCAAAGTTTAACTCTCATATACATTGTATATGTAGCCCCCCTACAAATGGGGGTTCCCGAAAAGTCTTCCTTGAGCTTGCCTAAATGCTCATTGCCAGGCTGGTGTTCTGCGTTTTAGTACATTAAATGTATTGCCAGAGAGTGCCTGTATAGCCTCTGTGTACTGTCTCTTTAAGAGCTGCCTGTATTGCAGTCTTAATTAATCTAAAAGGGAGCTCTGTTAGAAGATGTGCTTGTTTGCTGATCATTTGTTAGAGTAGTAATAATATTGCAGTTTGTTCTAACCTGCCTTCTTTGCAGCAAGGACTGTTCTATTTATCTCCATCATCTTGGTCCTGGACTGCAGAATGGGCCAATCAGTACATTTGGGACTCTAAAATGAAGCCTGCCTACAGGGGCTTGGTGGGGCCAGAACTTGTAGGAATTGCAGTTTGGGGCTTTTAGCTCCTAAAATAACCTGGTGGGGGGGCCCGTGTTGTGACTGACAGACAGATCAGCCAATCGAACCTTTTGGATCTTGGGGAAGTCCCACACTGCTTGCAGTTTCAGTTAGTTCTGAGTTGGGAAGTGAAGAGATAACAGCTTGAATGATTCAAGCAGCAGCCCTGGAGTAGATTAGCATGGGAGAACTCTGGAAAGGCATGAGTTTTAGCCTGCATGCCTGCCTGCTGTCCCTGAGAGGGAACTTGTGCCTTTTTCGAACTGAATCCGAACTTAGAGAGCAAAGTAAGCCACAGAACTGTGACCAGGCTCCTACCTGAAGAAGACTGAAGATCTGCTTAATGCGATCGACCTGTCTGGACTTGCAGCCACCTCTGAATTCCTGGATTGTGCAGAGACTCTGTAATTGCAACCGGTGAGCCTTTTGCCTGGTACAGTGGAATTTCCTTACATGTGAATGTGTTGTGTGCTTATAGTGGGTCGTGATTTGGTTCCCCACTGTGGTTTGAATTGTGCTCTGCTTCCTGGAAGCTGCATTAGAATTTCCTTACGTGTAAATGTGCTGTGTGCTGCTAGTGGGTCGCGATTTGTTTCCCCACTGTGGTTTGAACTGTATTCTGCTTGCTGGAAGCTGCATCCAGCCCCACGGACTGAATCCAAAATCATCTCCATTGGGCCTGGGCCTTGCCACACTGGCCCAGCCTGACTACCTGCTGCACAGAGAAAGCATAGATGAGAGATCTGCCTGGGGATCAGCCCCCTGCTTCACACTTGAACAGGAATGAAGCCTCGGTGATTCGTGTGGGCCCCACTTCTCTGGAAACTCCAGCTCAACAACCTGCAGTCTCAGTTTCATTCTGCCTGTGCCCAGTATTGGGTATCATGAGTAGACATCAGGGTAGCTCCCTGCAACAACAGCTAAATCTAAAGTGTTGTCATCTGATTGTCTGGTTGCTTTTTCTTTCACAAACTGAGCCCTCTGGCTCTGGATTATAAATAGTGTGTGTTGTGCATGTTGCTTTCTTCCATTACAGGGCCCCAACCAGCTGCAACATTCCCGGCTAATCCATTGTCTCCCTACCTGGGTACCCAGAGATGTGACTATGTGGGGACTTAAAGTGCATGCATAACTGTTTGATTAATGTAGCCTTTAAGCCAATCGACCTGATTACACCCCTTCCTTGTTCAAGTCCCCTGAATAAATCAGATCAGACTTTTTTGCTGCACTTAACCTGTCTGTGGTTCCAGTTTGTGCCAAGAGTACTGTACTATTGCTATTTACTGTGCATAACCTTGTTTAACAAGGGGTCCCCAGGGTCGAGCCAGAGGAACCAGCCCTGGTGGTAAGTGCAAACAGTGTGGGTACTTGTATGGTGTACAAGGGTACTGTGAAAGTGATTATCGTATATTGCTCAGGCCACTGGAAGGGAAAGAGGGGGGTTACAGTGTCCCGGAGGGCTGTGCCCAGGTTAGTTTGACCACTACCAACTCTGACTTTTTGGTGGAGGCACCCGTTTCAGAACTCAGGCCCCTTAACCTGCTACTAGCCGTGCATGCAGGGTTAGTAGCCCTTGGGATAGCACTACCAAGGGGTTACATATAGATAAGGAATACCCAGTGAGGATCTGTCTGATAAATTATTTATTTTCACAAGAGTTGTTTGACCTTGGGTAGCCTCATGAATGGCATAAGCCAGGAGCGATGTGCCCAAAGTCAAACAGCACCAGTTAAAATAAATAATTTATTCCACAAGGTCCCTGCTGCATATTTCATTTGTGCAATCAGGAACTTTTAGGATAGTGTAGGCAGATTTGTTTAAAAGTGTTTTTTTAACTAGAAATTTATAAAAAATGTTCTGGTGCTTTTCCATGTGTAGCTCTGTTTTTAGAGTGGTTGCTAGGTAGTTGGCGGGAATGCCACAACGTCCTGATGGTCACAGTGTATGTTTTGATTGGTTGTTATGTTGTTTTACAAATAATTGAGGTAGAAAAATGCCTACACTTCTAAGCGAGACTGGAGAAATGTTTCTTTTCTTCTGCATCCTTTTTTACGTATATTAAAATTAAGTGGACGTGTGAGGAGCGAGAGAGAAGAGAGCGAGCACACAGAGTGAGCACTGCTAGTCGACCAGAGAGCAGAACTGTCTGAGGTTAAGCAGGCAAACTGACAAAGTGCTACTTATTTAAAAAAAGGTACTTTTTTGAGGTTGGAGTTGCATGTAAAATTTAATATGGGACAGGAGGTGCTGGTGTCGGTAACAAGCAGAGTGGGATCAACATGGCACTCGACTGCAGGATTTCAGCAAAATTCTCAAATTGTTTTGTTTTGCCTCGGCTGGTGACTTAAATGTTTATAGGAGGGAGAGATATGGTAATAATGTGTACTGTGTTACAGAGGTAAGGAAATTGAACAGGAGTGGAGTTGTGGGCAGCAGCTTTAGCTATAAGAGGAATTGGTGCCGGTGGGCAGGTGGAGAGGAATGATGTACCTACTGTGAGCATAAATGCAGGTGAGTGACATGCTCCTGATGTAGACAGCCATTCAGCTGTTTACCAAAGCCCTCTCTGATTGAAGCAGCTTTGGTCCTTTGAAGTACATGTAGTTTCCACCCAGCAAGCAGCAAGTGGTGTCACAACCACAGTGCGTGGCTATTAGTTTAGACTGCTGAGCCCCTGCTATTGAGAAATGCAATGGAATCAATCAATCAATCAATCAAAATCTTTATTCATCCAGGTGAACATCATTGAGCAGAGCTCTTTTACAAGATGGACCTGGTTAGAACAGGGTTGGGTAACATCCGTCATAAAAACATATAAATAGATGTAAATAAGTATATAAACACAAACACAATGGTGCCGTAATAGGGGAGTCAAATGATAAAAGGAAGACAAGGCAAGCCATAACAGAGGAGGATTCAAATACAAAGGGGCAGGTCCACTATTGAACCATGCAACTGTATATAAACCATGTTCTCTGTATAGAAGTACCAGTTAGTTCATTGACCAGGGGCAGTCACTAGTACTAGCCATGAAAATGGCTTGGAGAACCACCAATTAATGGCAGATGGGGTACCAGGAGGGGTATGTAATATGTAAGCAAAGGATAAACATTGTGAGAAGTGAAGTCCCAAGGATAGGTTGGTAGAACTGATGCGATGGTGGGGGCCTATGGGGAGAGGGAAAAGGGAGTTAGGACTCTTATAGTATGATTGGGTGTAGATTGTGGATGAGTGCAGTATAGAGTTGTGAAAAGAAGGCAGGAGAAAGTGGGAAGATAGACTAGTATCAAAGGGAGGATAGAGGCATCAAGGTGATACATGAAAGCATGATGACAGACCAGGGCCAAGGAGGAGACAAGCACTAGAAGTAATTTGTCCATGGTTAAATGGTACAGGTTAGCATGATGACAATTCATGGTCATGGGAAACAATTGCACTGATACATAGATACATAGATACATAGACAGTGTCGGCAGATAAGGGCCTATGGCCCACCCAGTCTGCCCATTTAAGTCTGTAAGTTCAGTTTATGTTTTCCAAGAAGTCTGTTGCTCCTTACCCCTGACCTCCAGAATGATTGATCATTTCTGAGATGCGAATATAAGAGATTGAAAGATGAGATGCAGATGGGTGACCTCAGTTTCAGACTTTTTTGCAATTTATTCCACAAGGAGGACAGTGTAAAGCTTATAGCAGCCCTGCCAAAGCGAGAGTTAACTTTGGGAACCATCAGTAGGAGAGATTTGCAACTTCTCAGGGCTTAATTACCTATTGGTTTTATAGGAAAACAGTCTGTAATGTATTGGGGCAGTTTTTTGGAGATGGCTGTCAGGGTCCATAAGGCTGCATTTTTATCACGTCTGAATTGAAGAGAACTCCGCCCCACTGATTGATATAGGGAGCAGTGGTGAGTGGAATAAGGCAGGCCTCGGCAGTGACACATCTCCGAAATCCCTATGCACTCCTCGCAAAACGTTTGGTGCGCACGTGAATCAAACATAAAAAGACAGAGGCACAGTGAAACAAGCTGTTTGTGTGCCAGGAAGTACAGAGGAGCTAACAGCTGCTCAAGATCAATAAATACAGTAGCACAAGTTTAATTTTTTTGGGTGGTGAGCAAAGCCAGTCCCCCAAAACTTTTTCTAGAGTTTGGTACATATTTCTGTAGCCCCCCCCCATTAAACTGTGCCCTATCCCATAACTTCTCAAAGCCAACAGATATTAAACTTTTTGCATCTTTATTCTGCTACTCCTTTGTCCCCCCCACACACACACACATAATCCTGTGAACACGGAACACTTGTATTAATGAATGAATGAAAGAGTAAATTAATTGATAATTCAAATTGTTTGTTAAATGAGTAAGCCCCACTGGGCACAAGTCCTGTTAAACTGGTTGCACTTCCATTGTCTGTGTATGTGCCACCATGCAGAGACTGTTGGATCTGCTGGCCAGTTCAATATGTCATTAGAGTTTTGATCTCCCTTCAGTGCCAAGTTACAGTAGATGGCTGAATTTAAACAGAACTAATGGCACACTCACCAAAGCTAAAATTTACCATTTATTAGGTGCTGCACACAGTGGGCAATATACCAATACACAGAGTACACTCCTGCATATCACCTTTCTGGCGAGGCTTCATCAGGGGGCCAATTTAGATGGCCACAGGGCACATGCTGCACACACACTGAGAAGGGCTCTTAGTCATGTATGCTGATTCTTAGTTTGGATTGTCAGATGTAACCAGTACACCTGAGAACAGCAAACTTTGACTGCACAGCCTGGACCACCAGTGCACACTGCAAGAAGATCTCTGTAATCTTTCTTCAGCCACTGTTGGAAATCGTGGGGGGTACAGCTGAGGTTGCCATCTCCACCTACATTGGCTGATGAAGAAGCATCTAAACAGGCTCAAGTTGTTATCTGAAGTCAACAAGGCCTGAAAGAAAGGCAGTGATACTTACCCAGTTTTCAAGAGGGTCCAAATTCCAATGTGTTGTAAGCCCTTTGCCCTGCCAGCCTCCCTCCTCACCCAGCTAGGCTGGTTGATTTTGTATTCATTCATATTTCAACTGTATCATGCTCTCATCCAGTCCTGTTGCCAAACTGTGTCCTACTCTGGATCTCTGCTGCTGAACCTTTGACCCTTCTAAGACAGTCATTACCATCCTAGTCCACTTCACAATAGTGGCTTGAACACCATGGCAGGGTTCATCCTTTCTTCCTATCCAGAGAGCAGAGAATGGATCACAATGGTGGGACTCAGGTATGGGGGAAGGGTTATCTGTTTGTGTGCTCATGGGGCATAGAACGTCAAAGACCCAAGTCATTCTACTGCTGCCAATGACAGGTAGTCTCCCCCTTTTCACTGGACTGCACATTACCCACAGTGAATGTGCACATGCGTGTGATCATCTGGAGAATGTCTAATTGTATGTGTTTGCTCAGCACACCAGTGACCTAGGTATGCGCCCCAAGCCTGGATGTCAGGAGCGGAGTCTGGCAGGGAGGGAGTTATGTGCATCCTAAGGATGCTTCCCTCCTGGGGGGGGGTCCAGGACCACTTGTTAGGCGGATCCTGTTGGTGGCTTGTGGTGGGTGTTCATGGTAATACGAAGCCTCAACACATCAACGAATGATGCCCAACCCCGGCCCAGTATGCAGCCACAGTTGGGCCAATACATGGAAGGGGGGAGGGTTAGGGAGAAAAACAGGAAAATGCAGCTGCTCAGTCAACCGGATGATGGCAGCCTGTTTCCCCTCACCACAAAGCCCGGAAGTATCCACACCAATCTCTCACCATGTATCTGGTGTAGAACGAAGTCTATGGGCAAATCTCCTCTCCCAGTTCCCCTGTCATGGGAGGGACCCCGCGGCAGCAATGAAGGTGGAGGGATGGTAAAGAGGACTGGCAGCGGGGCCCTAGGCTGCCCAAAGAAGTGGTCAGCTGGGGGCTTGGAGGAGCATAAAGGAATCACACACACAAAAAAGGACACTGAAACAATCAAGTGGGTGCAACACAAGGCCACCAAAATGATTAGGGGTATGAGGGACAAAAGCTGTGAGGAAAGGCTGGAGGCCCTTAACCTGTTTTCTTTGGTGAAAGTTAGCCTGAGGGAGGACAGGATTGTAGTCTTCTGCACACTCAAAGGGATCAAGATTAAACAGACAAAGATATTTGAGCTAGTGTCCTCCAGCAGGAGGCAGGGATATGCCCCAAAGCTCAGAGGTGGTAAATTCAGTGGTAAATTTAAGAGGCACTTTTTCTCACAAAAGATACTGAACCTAGCACCTCGAGTCCTTGGAACATTGCTTAACAACTAAACATCTGTCTGTCTGTCCATCTATCTATCTATCTATGGAATAGCCTGTTAGAAGAGTCACTGGACATGAAAACATTACAGGCTTCAAAGCAAGCCTGGACAGATTTACCAAAGGAATCATGGGGATACCCCAAGTTATAGAGTGGGTAGGTGGTCTCTGTAAATTATTACATGTTTGCACAGTATACTTATTTATCCCTGCGTATGAAGAAAGGAGGGCAGACATGATGGACTTTAAGGCCCTTTCAACCTTGAATTACTACATTACTATGTCACTATGTTAAACAAAGAGGGTAAGCAAATTTTTGGGCTGCTCTGCCCCAAGGCCCTGCAGATTAGCCTATTTTGATATTTGAACCCTTTTTCTGCTTATATTTCAAAGTTAAATAAAATGTTGCAAAGCAGAAAGGAGGGAGGATTTTAGGCTGGTGAGGGATTGGTGTTGTGAGTCAAATCACGGCAAATGTGATCTCATCTGCAAGGGAAAAGAGACAGGGGTTGGGATGTTCAGACTGCGCCAGGCTGTGGCGCAAGCCTGGGTGCAGTGCAACTGGGATGTGCTAGGGCGCTGACAGGGTGATATTCAACAGTGCTGTGCCATGGCTCAGCACCGTTGAATATCGCTCTGTGGCCACCCACATTGTGCATGGCGCAGTGGCACTGCACCAGCACAAGTGGCCGGAGAGGGGCAGGGGGATGCACTAGCACAAGTGCCACTGCGCAAGGTGCATCAACCACGATATTCAAAAGTGCACATGCAAATAGGGCTATTTGCATGTCATTATGGCCCCATTTGCATGCAGGTGCACCAATCCCCGGCGACTTGCACCTGGCGCCCTGCCAGGCTGCAGCCGTCAGGGACCAACGCCCCCTGCACAAGCGGCAAAATGCCCCATTGCCCGTTCGCGGGCATATGTAGTAAAGCAATACAGTCCTATATCCCTGGTGGTCCAGTGGACTGCTTCCAGCCCGATCGCGGACTTCAGTATTAAAATATAATGTCCTATATCCCTGGTGCTCCAGTGGACTGCTTCCAGCCCAATCGTGGGCATAAGTATTAAAATAAAATGTCCTATATCCCTGGTGGTCCAATGAACCACGTCCAGCCCGATCGCGGGCATCAGTATTAAATTAAAATGTCCTATATCCCTGGTGGTCCAGTGGACCGTATCCAGCATGATCGCAGGCGTAAGTTTTAAAATATTAAATATCATTCCATCCCTGGTGGTCCAGTGGTACCTCCCTCTCCACCCGCCCACTGAGCCCCACCACCCTGCTCCCCCCCATCAGCAGCGGGCAGCAGCTCCCCACCCATAAGCCACCCGCTGCCTGCCGACTGACTACTTACAGTAAGGCTGCACACATTGGTCTAGCGTGAAACCAATAGCCATACGAACCATCAGACTACACAGTCCAGATATGTGAATGGATCTATTCACATATCTGGCCTGTGTAGTATGGTATGAATTGCATGCTCCATTGGCCCACGATGTGGACCAATGGGCATACAGCCCCACTGTACGCAGTCAGTCGGCCAGCGGCGGGCAGCTTGGCGGTGGGGAGCTGCCGCCCACCGCTGATGGGGAGAGGTGGTGGGGCCCAGTGGGCGGTGGGAGGGGTACCGATGGACCACCAGGGATGGAATGATATTTAATATTTTAAAATGTACGCCTGCAATCGGGCTGGATGCGGTCCACTGGACCACCAGGGATATAGAACATTTTGTTAATACTTATGCCCACGATCGGGCTGGACACGGTCCACTGGACCACCAGGGATATAAGACATTTTGTTAATACTTATGCCCGCGATCAGGCTGGACGCGGTCCACTGGACCACTAGGGATATAGGACGTTTTATTTTAATACTTATGCCCACGAACAGGCTGGAAGTGGTCCACTGGACCACCAGGGATATAGGAGTGTTATTTTAATACTAATGCCCACAGTCGGGCATGGGGGGTGCTACCATGACGGACGGTGCCGCCGGAGCTCGGGTGGCCACCCACAGCTGGTAGCTGTTGTGTTGCGCCCTGCAATATGGCAGCTCACCTGTGGGTGGCCAGCTGTTGCTCCCTTTTTTTCTTGCTCAACTGTGTGCAGTGCAAGTAGGGGTTGTGCCTGCTTGGGCTCAGCACATCCCGGGCTGAATATCGGGATGTGCGGAGCATGCATGGGCACACCCCCCCCCACACTTGCGCTGCATACATTACTTATGCGCTCCGGCGCATCGGGATTTGTGCCAGGCACTTTCCCTTTTGAATATCATGCTGGGGTGCATCAGTGGGTTGGGCATGGTGCAACTGTGTTGCGCCATGCGCAACCCTTCTGAATATCCCACCCAGGATGCACAACCGCACATAGATCCTTTAGCGGTTTTGCACCCTGTCGCTATTCCCACCCGCGCTGTCTCTGATGCACAGTTTTAGCATGTGCCATTCTCTATATGTGAACTGACCCAGTAGGGATCTCATTTCATAAAAAATGTGTCCTATAGGTATAATGTTAGAAAGAGTTCTCCCATGAAGATGTCTTCAAATTTGGGGCATTTACATATAGTCTTGAAATGCTCTGACACTGCATTGTCTGCTCTATTTGTCATTCAGATAGATAATGTCACTATCCAAAATTCCATGAAATCTGTAATATGAAATAAAGGTAATTATACAATGGAGTATGTTTAACACTTGCACCCTATTGGTCAACTTGCGTCTTTATCCATGGAAAAATTCTACAGTAACTCGCAGGCTGACCTCACACAACAACTAAGCCCACAGAAAATGAATGCACCACAGTTCTTAAAATTTTCAAATTTACCAAGCCCGCTATCTTGAATTTAAAAGTGCCTTTAGCATTTTACTGCTAGTCCTCCTGACATAAATTGGTAACCAAGTGTTACTGAAAAATGCCACAAATTGCTGTGGAGACTGTTCCTGAATTTGTAATTGAAACAGCTGCCGAGAACAATGCTAACTGGGTGGCTGAATTTTTCTCGCATCCCTATTCAATGCCACCCCAGAAGACCACTCTTGGTCTCTGCAGTACAGCTCTTTCCCTGCACATTTCAAAACTAGCAGCTTGCAACCTCTCACCGCTATCAGTCACCATACAGTTCTCTCTCTGAACATTTCACCAGTCATCTGCTCACAACCCCTCACTGCTCTGTGTCAAGTTTTTAAAAAATAACATGTGATCCCCTTTAATGCACAGCTCTCTCTTTGTCTTGCACTGTTACACTCTCCCACTCTTTCTCTATCTTTTCTTGCACTGTCACTGACACTCTCCCACTCTCTCTGTCCTGGTGCAAGCACTGAAAACAAGTAAGCTAGGCCACTGACTCTCTCCTTCAAGGTGCTGACGTGAACTAAATTGCATCACTCTCTATCATACCGCTCTCTCTCTTTTTTTTCAGGCCTACCCATCACCGGTGCTTAGAGTTTAAAAATTAACTAAATAAAAAAGAAACATAAAAAACATCCAGGGAGAGAGGGAAGTGGGTGAATATTTTATATCACTTCTTGCCCTGGTTGGTGATGATACATTCTTTAACTGAATGGTTCCATTGTAACATAGAAACATAGAAGTGTGATGGCAGAAAAGGACTGACAGGCCCACCTAGTGTGCCATTTGGCTAGCTATCTGCTAGGACATGCCCCCCCTCCAACAATCCTCTGTGTCTGTCCCATGCCTTTTCGAAGCCTTCCACTGTTGCTTCTCCAACCAACTCCTCTTGGAGCCTATTCCACTTCTCCAGCACCCACTCTGTGAAGTAGTACTTCCTAATGTTACCCTTGAACTGCCCCCCTCAATCTGTAACCCATGCCCCCTCATCCTCTAATTCTCTTTTAGCTGGAAGATGCTTCCCGCTGGTGCCCGGTTTATACCCATAAGGTACATGAAGGTCTCAATCATGTCCCCCCAGCTCCCTTCTCTGTTCCAGGGAGTACATGTTCAATTCTCCCAACCTTTCCTCATTGGACAGGTGGCTGAGCCCCTTAACCAATCTTCGTTGCCCTCCTCTGAACTAGCTCCAGCCTCCCCACATCCTTTCTGAGGTATGGCCTCCAGAACTGGACCCCATACTCCAAATGCAGTCTAACTAGATAGGTGTACAAGGGTACTATGACCTCCCTCTTTCTATTGGTAATCCCCTTCTGATGCATCCCAGCATTGTGCTGCCCCTAGCCACTGCTCCCTCACAGTGCCTTTCCACCTTCAGGTCCCTCTATATAATGATGCTTAGGTCCTTTTCCTGTTCTGTTACTTCCAGGTCTCGGACCCCCATACAGTACCCTGTTCTCTGGTTCCTGTATCCAAGATGCATAATCTTATACTTGTCCATGTTGAATGAAAGCTGCCATCTCCTTGACCATCCCTCGGGCCTCCCCAGATCTCTCCGCATTCTTTCTACTCCTTCTGGAGTGTCCACCCTATTGCAGACTTTAATATCATCTGCAAACAGACTCACACCCCCCTTCAAGGCCCTCCACAATGTCCTCTATGAATAGATTGAACAGTAGTGGCCCTAACACCAACCCCTGAGGGACCCCACTTGTGATCATGCCCTCTCCAGATGCTACCTCATTTATAATGACTCTCTGTCTCCTGTCCCCCAGCCAGTTTACTGTCCACTGAACCACCTTTTGCCCCAGACCCAGGCATGACAGCTTGTACAGCAGTCTCCTGTGTAGCATGGAATCAAATGCCTTTTTGAAATCCAGATCTACTGCCCTGTCCTGATCCACTTCCTTGGTGATCACATCAAAAAACTATCAAATTTGTTTGTCGGAATCTACCCCTGGTAAAGCCATGTTGCCTTGGATTCATCAGGGCCCTTACCTCTACGTAATTGGTGATCCTGATTTTCATTAGTTTCTCCATGATCTTGCCCTCCACTGATATCCAGCTCATGGGCCTGTAATATCCCAGCTCCTCCCTCCTTCCCCCTTATGCAGGGGGACCACATTTGCCTGCCTCCAGTCCTCCGGTACCACTCCAGACTCCATGGACCTGTTGAACAGTGCAGTCAAGGGTGCCGCCAATATATCTTTAAGTTCCTTTAACACCCTTGGGTGCACCCCATCTGGCCCCATCACCTTGTCCACCTTCAGGCAGCCTAGTTCTCCCACAGTCTCCTCCACCCAAAATGGACTCGTATCCACTCGCCCCTCCCCTGCCTTGGCTTCTCCTGCTCTGCTGCCCACCCCTTCTTCCTCCCTAGTGAACACCAAGCAAAAATAGTTCTTTAGTAGTTCTGCCTTCTCTCTGTCCCCTTGTATCAGCTCACCCTCGTTTGTTGTCAGCCAGAGTATTCTCTGCCTAGTCTTTCTCCTTTCACTGACATACCTAAAAAAAAAGTATCCCCTTTTTTGATCGTAGAATCATAATAAGGCATTCCAGAATGTGGGTAATTGGGGGAATTATCACTTCACATGTGTTTCAAAGACACTCAACTGACACACTGTGCCACACCATGAGTAAATCCCCCACTAACCCATACCTTGTTGTACCTTATTGCTTAGCTTTAAAAACAGAGCCTATTCCTGCTGTTTAAATCATCTTTAATATCCAATGGTATACTGTTTATAAAAAACTTCAGCGTTTATTTGTTTATTTTGTATTTACAAGGTAGGTGCACTAGATTAAGAATGCATATTTGCAGGCGTGACCTGGGAGAGAACAAGTCAACAGCCACACATGTAACAGTAATTAAAATTATAAATACAGTATTAGACACAGCATAGTACCGAAAAACACAGCATGAATTATCTACACACAGTGCAATCAAAGTAGCAATGGTACTGGGCAGTGCCAAGGTTTGACTAACAGTACATCCATAAACGCATGCACACACACGGATGTGCGTGCATGCGTGTATATATATATATATACACACATACACACACACACACACACACACACACACACACACACACACTTACAACCATGTACATTGCAGCTTGCAGTGGCAGTGCTTTGCACCAGAGGGACTTAATCAATGTTGTCTTGTACAGTGGTATCTCTTGCTCCTAGTGTGCTTTCTTAATTTTACTGTGCATGATCTGTATTTAATATGTTAAACCTGCTTGTTGTAAATTGCATTATAGTGCTTGTTTTTTCTTTGGTATCACTTGGGGGTGGAGAAAAAACACAGGGATCTTGGGAAACCTGAAGCAGTGGTCAAAGACATGGCAGTTAAAGTTCAAAGTCAAAAAGTGCAAAATCATGCACCTAGGGCATAGGAATCCTGGCGCTGAGTACAGAATGGGGGACAGAGGTATTGACATTCACTAGACAGGAAAAGAACCTTGAGGTTCTCATATCAGAGGACATATATAGGTGGCAGGGCAGCAAGACAAGGCAGTGGGCAGGGATAGTGGGATCCTGACGTGCATAGGAAGGGGGTATTTCCAGCAGGAGGATGGTGGTGGTGTTGCCACTGCATCACTTTCTGGTGCAACCCCACCTAGAGTGCTGTGTCCAGTTATGGAGACCGCACTTCAGAAAGGGCATAGACAGGGTGCAGGTGGTCCAGGTGAGGGAAACTAAGATGGTGATGCTGCAGGGTTTGCAGAGGAAACACTATGAGAAGGGACTGAGGGACATATTAATACCTTTAATACCTGCCGATGATAAAAGTGTACATATTCATGTTTCATGTTCTCATGGGACTTGTCCTGTACCTATACTTTGACTGGCGTTTTGTATGCTACTGTATCATGTTCAAAGTTTCCTTTTCTAGTAATATTTTTACATCTCTTGTACTGAAAAGAATTAAATGAAAAGAATATAATTTAAAGATTTGCAGACTTTATTGGATATCATTGGTTAGATCTTCATTACTAAATACTCATTGTGTGACCCTGAGCAACTCATTTAAACTCCCAGTGATCCATTCCAGCTAGGTACAGAAATGAGGAGACCCAGGACCCTACTGCAGATTGGATGGAACATCTCAGCTGGGCTGTCCCGGATGAATACAGTTTAAAATGGCCAGGTTAAAAGCAGGACCCCCAGTGAAAATGAAATATTACATTTCAGCTTAAGCATCCTGAGTAAATACATTTTATAGAATATACATTAGTGCTTTTTGATTAAGATAAAAGTGCTATCTCTCACGTAGAATCCTAGCTATCTAGATACATTTTATAAAAACTGCAACCAATTTGCATATATTTGGTTATCCCCCTTCATAAAAGCCTATTGGGATGGCGTTGAACAGGAATTTTTTAAAATCTGTACAGTTTTCCTCCTACTCACTCCAGATTTAGCTTTTTTTTATTTTACACTTTCCTAAAGGGCGCTTTAAAAAACATCAGAAATATTTTATAGGCATAGCCTTAACAGCTGCAAAGAAAGCTATCACTAAACAATAGTGCCAACCTCAACCCCCAATGACATCATATATATATACATATACACAATGGAAAAATTGACACACAATATCAGGCAACAAACTGATTTATTTAATAATCGCTGGCAGGGGTGGATTATGTAAATGATGAACATATGCACCGGTTTTGTTCCGTGAGACTGGGCAATCATGGTTTCCACAGATCCTAGACAATGGTACAGAAAGTAAACAAAAAGTTACCATAAATAGGAATAGATGCAGAACTATGACTACCATCTATTCTAATTTATGGCATTTATAACCTAAATGTCGTATATGGAACCAAATGGATAGTGGTGATTGTTTGATGAGACAAATCATAATAATTTTATCAATGCAGTAAAGTAATATGTCTTCAATGAGTGTACCTCTGGTAAAACTGATGTTCCAAATCTGTATGCAACAGTATACCTGTATGCTTATCTTTTATCTTTTTATATTTATTTATTTTTATATTTTCAATAAAAAACATTTTTTTAAAAGTGTATCTAAGTTAGAAAAAAAAAGCTTTTAGAGAATACAGGAACTTCACAAGACATGTAACAGAACTGAATGAGGGTGTACCTTCTGCTGGCTTGTGCAGGTATGCATCATCAACTCCCATGATGCCTTGCATATGTGGGGTCTTGACCTTTGCAATGGAGACAAATTGGTTTTCACACCAGGGCAAAACAAAGTGAGGCAACTTCATTTATACTTAAATTAGAATGGAATTAGGGGAATACTTGAGAGAAATCATTGTTCATACCTGCGAACTACACAGGTATACAAAAAATAGGTTGAGGGGACTTTCCCTTTAAAGGACATTTGAAATGAGCTCATTCATCTCACTGAAGCTCTTGAAGTGAAACTTTTAGGTCAGTTAAAGGAGTAGTACACCCTTACATCTTGTAAATATTATTTGTTTCCTTGTCAACAGATATCTCTTTCTGTGTAGCTGCTGGGGATATATATATATATATATATATATATGTGTGTGTGTGTGTGTTTGCCTTAGTTTTTTTTTTCTCTGCCCAAACCACTCCCTGTAACTATCCTGGTGGTCTCCATTTTATGGTTGTTGGCATCTCATTGTACCTGAGAGCTGCACTGGTATGTGACAACATGATGTGTTAGCACCCATTAGACTCCACAGTATGCATGTCTGCTAAATTACAGATCAACAAAACAAGTTGCAGGAAGGTGTGAAATACCACATTTACCTTCAATTTGCTTTACAAACTGTCTTATATGTGTTGCAAGTTTTTTTCTTTTAAATTGCATTCAGTTTGTGTGTTTCTAAAGATTTTGTTCAGATTATGTGTACTTAGAGCATAGAGATACATGGTGTAAGTGGGTGCGGTGGCATCACGTTCTCATATGCTATTGCAGCTCTGAGAGACAGTGAGATTTCAACAACCAGAAAATGGAGACCCCCCCCCAAGCTAGTTACAGGGGCTAGTATGAACAGTTAAAACAAACTAAAGCAAACACATATACCCCCAACAGCTACATGAAGAGTTCTGTTGACAAGAAAACAAATAACATATACAAGATATGAGGGTGTACTACTCCTTTAATGCTTCAGCATTAATTCCTACTGCTCTTTATCTGCTCTACATATTTTGTACTGATTCCTAGCACTTGATTTAGTAAATGGAGACACCTTGAACTTGAGTGTCAAGTGCTGCTGTACAAATTGAGGTGAGTGCTAATCTTTTATCTTGTTAGGTACTACATTTATGGGACCAAGGCACCGCTTTCCCTGGAGTGAACCACTCTTTAAACAGTGGTGCTAAAACAGCTTAAAAAAAGAGATAAAAAGGGAGAGGGCCAGTACTGAGTTCAGACTAGCTAACACTAAAGACGATCTTAAGGGTTTCTATTCTTATATTAATGATAAAAAAGGGAACGACAGAGCTATTGGGTCACTCATTAGGAATAATATAACATTTAACACATCAGAGGATATGGCTGGAGAATTTAACACCTACTTCCATTCAACGCGCACAGTGTAGATTAAGAGTGTGTTGGTATCCCAACTCTTGCATTAGAAGAGTTGAGTACCAGCATGTTCATTAACACAGAAAATGTCCACAAAAAAATTAACAGAGCTAAGCATGGATAAATCAGCTGGACCGGATGGACTCCATCCTAGGCTTTTGAAGGAACTAGCCACTGTTCTTGCCCCATGATTACTGATATTGGGAATAGATCATTAGCAGAAGTCTGTATACACTATGGCTGGTGTAGCGTGACTGTGATACCCAATTCACAAAAAGGGCAGTAAGACTAATCCAGCCAATTACAGGCCAATTAGTTTTACGTCCATTGTGGGAAAGACCGTAGAAAGTACTATCAAGAATGAATTGAATAAGATACTGATGAATAAAGGTTTGGCGGACCACTCTCAGCATAGCTTCACCAAAAATAGGTACTGCACCACAAACTTGATAGGCTTTTACAGTTATGTTAGTAGTAACCTGGACTAGGGAAAGGAGATAGATGTAATACTTCTGGATTTTAGAAAAGCCTTCGACACCCTATCACATAACATCCTGGTGACCGAGCTACTACATCTAGATGTCAGCACCCCTCTGGTCACATGGATAAAAAACTGTTTAACCGATAGAAGCCAGTCAGTAAGAATAAATGGATTCACATCATCTGAGAGTAGCGTTACAAGTGGGGTGCCCATGGGGTCGGTGCTGGGTCTCTTGTTCAATATTTTCATAGGTGACCTGCAGATTGGTTTAGGTAACAAACTGAGCAAGTTTGCAGATGATATAAAATTTAGGAGTATTGTGGACAATGAGTTCCACTTGGGTAGGATGACAAGGGACTTGGAGGACTTTGTAACCTGGGAAGACACCAGTAAGATGCAGTTTAATCTTGACAGATATGTGGTTCTGCACTTTGGCAGACATAACAGCTCACAGAAATATTACATCCATGGGACAAAACTGAAAGTTGTTACCACCAAGAGGGACATGGGTATATTTGCTAGTATCGATCTTAGAAATAGCACACTGTGTAGGACAGTGGCAAATAAGACGGGACATCTTATTAACTGTGTGTGTAGGTTTTTCTTCTCCAGGTCAGAATCGGTTCTCATGCCCTTGTATAAAACTTACATTAGGCTGCACATGGATTATTGCTCTCAGCTGTGGAACCCCTATTTAAAAAAAAGATGTAAGTATCATTGCGAGAAACCAAAGGAAATTTACCAAACCTAATTCTCAATGTAGGAGTAAGCAGCATGACCATAGACTTGAGGACTTAGGCCTATGGCCACTAACCCTAAGAAGAACTAGAGGAAACATACTGTTCATGTATAAAATATTGGATGACCCAACCTTAGCGTGAGAACTAGGACTGGCATATAAGGAGTTTGCTTATTATTCATTTGCTTATTACCCTAGTTTGGTTGCTATGCATTATAATATCCCCCCCAACATTGTATTTGTTTTTCCTCACTATTTTACATTGTGCTGCTGCATATATTGTTCTCACGATTTTACTCCTGTTCTACTGATTCATCCATTGTAACATTGTATTGTTTGTAATGTTGTGCTGTTGAAGCTCCAGGCCCGCCTTACAAATGAGTTGCCTCAAAGGTGTTTCACCTGGCTAAATAAAGAATTGATGGATTGACTGATTGATTGAGTTTAAATACAATATGAGGGGGCACAGGCATCAATTAAAAGACAGACACTCTGCCTAGAACAGAACTCAGGAAATATGCTTCTATACCAAGAGCTATAAGGGTATGCAACAAGTTACCTGATGACCTAGTTAATGCACCAAACCTGACCATCTTTAAATAGAATTTGGATAACTTTATTCAGGGAAGGGAACACTGGTTACCACCACTGAACAGTGGGGACAGCACTCATGGGCCTTGGCCTTCTACTGTCCTAATACCATAGTATTAACCATAGTCTTAAACGGTGTACCTTTGTTTTGCAGTCTTTAATGCCATAGAAAACCCCAAACGGTATATACTTAGATGTGTGTCTCAGTATTTGAGATGCATCAAACCTGGGCCTGTCTTGTACCACACAGGGACAACACTAGCAGTGGCCCAAGTGTAAGTGCCAGAGCACGGGACATGGCACTTCATGGGGCCCCCTGTCCTCATGGCTACAGTACACCACCAACCACCAAGTACACTCACAGGCTGATAGAGCTTTGCTGCTGTGTTCTGCTAGAAACTCGGACAAAAGCAAAAGATACACAGCGCTCACTCTGCTTCCATTAAGCTCTCATTCACTGTGCAAAAAAAAACAAACTGTGCCACTACCTCCGGCACTTTGAGGTGCTCTGCATCAGGGAGAAAGAGCTGCCCACAACTGCTGTACTTTATAGTGGTTGTGAATCAAAATCCAGTACCAAATACCTAATTTTAATCAATTTACAACAATGTGCACAACAGACACTATTCAGTGGAAATTTAAAGGCATAGTGCCTTAATCGTTTTCTGTTTCGAACCACTATAATAAAATACTATATACTCAGATGTTCACATAGCCACTACCAATTAAAAACTCATGCTAGACATCAAATGTTACAGAACAACAGTGAAGAGAACAAAAGAGTACAAAATTCGGGTGATAACAGAGGTCAGAATTTTGTTTTTAACTTAATAGCCATACATTTCTCAAAATGGACTGCTTCTTATATATTAAAAAATTATCAAAATCTATAGGATAGACCTCAAGTGCTACTATTCTTAATATTTCTGATGTCAAATTCATAAGCAAATTTGATTAACAAAGTTTAACTTATTAAAAAAAACAGAACTTAAGAAAACCTTCTGGTACTTTACACTAAGAAAAGACAAAATTGCCAGTGTTGCACATCACTTAAATGAGGTGTCAATGTGGCTCTGATGGTAGCACATCTACTTGGGTGAGAAAGTCATGGGTTCTAGTTCCACACTGGAATTGGGCTCTCACCTAAATGCTGGCACCCGAGTGCAGTACTAGGGGTGTGCTGTGTGACACTGGGCCAGCTGGTTATGATTGTTCTATGATATTTGTAATATAGATGTGGTATGTGAGGTGTCTCACATGAGACATCCTGTGCTCCTGGGTGACAACCCCCCACCCCAGCTTTTAGTAAGAATAGCAGGATATATTAAACCAGGAGGTCTCTGTAATGTAATTAACTTCCTTGAGAAGTTGCATTTTGTAGCTTTTTTATAACCTCCTGTCTCTGAAGCTGGGAAACTAAAATATTCATTTTATGACTTGTTGCTTCTTTGAAGTGGAAACAAAATGGGAGTTTATGCGTCTGCCAGAGGATGGAGATCATAAACCTTTATGACATCTTAAGAGGAAGAACATTTAATATCAGCTGGTGTTAAAAAGCTATATTGCACCTAAGTGATATATGGCACAGTTGTATAAAACCTGTGATGTCCTTGGGAAAATAGGAAGCCAGCCTCCAGTTCAAAGGAAAGGGCTTGATTTAAAGACTGTCATAATTTGGGAAATTAGTTTTTCCTGAAGTCACAGTGTTTAATATACCTCCTGATAGGACATCCTGTTTTGTATAATTTTTATACTCTGAAAGGAGGAGCTAGATGACATCATGGAAGGGGTGTGTGAGAAAGTCACAGTTTAAACTGAATACTGTGTCTGATCTGTGTGATATTTCATTTTGGGCTCTTAAGAAACAAGATCTAACTTTAAGCACTGTATAGAGGTAATACATTAGATAGAAAAAGTCTAACTGTATGTTGGTAGAAGTTTGTCTTTGTTTTCTTTTAAGTGATTGTATGCTTTGTGATATAGTGTTCTGTGTTTACATTTAACATATTTTTATCCATTTTTAAGTAAACCTTTCATTTGAAAGCAACTGCCTTGGTCTTCCAAGTTCTTTCTTTTGCATGTGATGTATACAGGGTTAAGACTGACAAAACTGTTCATAAGCTTGATGGTGTTGCCAAACTGAGAAAAGGTAAGAGTATACTTAAGGTCTTTTATAGCATTTTAAGGGTTCATTTTTGGATGCCTGGTTAGGTGCCCTTAGGCGAAAGATACCTGGCATCCCCCCTCAAAGAGCAGATTATCTGAGCCTGTACATTTGGGTGTGCTAGCATAAGGCTCACAGTTTGAATCCCCCCAGAACTTAAGACCAAAGGTGATTCAGACCCACAAGCAGACAGGAGGGTTACCATGTCCGTTACCTGTTCACAATACTGTGCTAGGAGATTGGCACTGTGGGAGCAGGGGGCCTGACCTGCTGAGTGTGTTTGTGACATGCTGTACTGTTGGGATGTGCCATCTTTGGGATAAGACATTAAACTGAGGTCCCTTCTACCCATCCTGGTGCTGTTTCTGGTGGATGTCCAGGTGGAAGTAAAAGAATCCATGGCACTTTTTGCAAAGAGTAGGAGAGTTTTTTATTAAAGGATACAATACAATCAGAAATGCAGTTATCATCAGAAAAATAAACAGGCCACATTGGGATAAAAAAATAATGCACTATAAGCATCATAGTACAAATGTAATAACATAAATCAAAAAACAATTGACCAGGTCTGGTCACATGTATCCTACAGGCTATCGCCCCCCATCTTAGAGCATCCTAATACTATTAATCTAAGTCTGTAATAGCTAAGTGGTCTCCACAATAATGTTTTATTTCAATTTTATAAAAAAGAATAGGCCTCTCCACCACCTTAACTTTCAGTGACTCATACAACAACAGTTAATCCTGTACTATCTTTCTCAAGGCATTTTTGCAGACAACTTGGAAAACCCTATGTGGCATTCTTTGCTGTCTGAGTACCATGCCAAAGATAATATTTCAAGACAGCAAAGAAGACCAATAAGGAACCCTTCTGATATTTCACCAGTCTACTTGTATAATCCCCTAGTATTAAGTTTCTGTATGTCATATGTGGTAACCAGAGGAGCTGCCAAGCCTGGGTGAGATATAACCACAGGCCCTTAGAGAAGGAACAAATAAGGGCAAAGTGTTCTATGGACTCATCCTGGGCCCCACAGTCCATGAATGGGCAGGATCTCTTCTCAATTGGCTTATGTTTATGATTACCACGAACACTAAGTCGCCCATATGCACTAAGCCATACTGTTTCCCATTAATGTTCTGGAATCCGGACCTCATTTAACATAGATATCACTTTCTCGACATTCGGGGGGGGGGGTGCAATTTTTAAACTCAGGAGTTGTCAGGTTACTATGCTCCATGATATATTGATATAGATACTTATGTGTCATAGTATTAAAAAGGATTGCGAAATCTGCCATTTATAAAGTTTTTGCACTACTGTTTTTAAGAAGTCAGGAATCTGTAATGAGGGTGTTAATTTTGGAGGGGTATCTACCTATGTGGCCATATGTGCCAAGTATTCAAAAACCACAGATGTACCAGGGAGAAGGGAGACTCCCATATTTTTTTATGGAGTGAATCAAAAACAGAGAATGAAAAAACACAATAGGATCTATCATACCCAAACCACACCTTTTCCTTGGGAGGGAGGGAGGTAAGTAAAGCTTCTTTTAACTGGGTTCAATCTACTACCCCACAGCATGTGAAAGAAAATACTATACAGCCGAGTCTCAAATACAAATGGTACTGGAATGATGTACCTACATAAATCAGTCTGGGGATTAAAAAATGTTTTATAATGTTAATCTTCTTTAATTTCTAGAGTTTCCACCCCTTCCAACTATTTATTTTATTTTCACACCCATGTAGTGCTATATCCCAGTTCAATGTAGATTTATTTAAAGTCCCAAAGTGAATACCCAGTATTTTAATTGGTTCTATAGATACTCTGAAATCATGTACTGTGTCTGGAGGGTTTGGTAAGTGGCCTAACAGAAATACCTTACATTTCTCAATATTTAATCTAGCCATGGAAACTTCTGAATACCTTTGTATTTACTTTTGCACTTCCATAATACTCTGCTGATTAGCTAAGGTTAAATAGGTGTCATCAGCATATGCCAGGCCCTTCACCACATCTCCTGGCTTATTCCCTGTAAGTCCTACGATGTGCTGGTTCTGTGAAATGTTTTCAAGGAAAGGGTTAAGGAAAAATATGTATAATAAAGGGCTCGAGGGACAGCCTTGTCTTACCCCTCTGGTAATTTTACACTCTGGACCTAGTGTCCCTTGGAGAAGGGGTGTACAGGATGCATGAGCTTAAAGCATCTTTATTTTTTCAATTAATCCCAGTGGTATGCCGTAGGCCAGTAAAACTTGAAACAAAATCTATGTTTTACCCTGTCAAATGCTTTCTGTTGATCCAAAGATATAATCCATCCTGTTTTTTTTTTATTTCTGATATGATTCCCATACTTCCCATAGAATTATCAAGCGGTGGTGAATTGCCCTATCTGGCAATCCACAGAATTGAGCTGGGTATATTATAGATGTGGCTAGTGATCGAAGTCATAAGTGTAGAATTAGCAATAATATTTTAAAGTCTGTATTGAGCAGGTTGATTGGTCTCCAGTTAGTTAACAGTGATCTAGCTCCAGATTTATGTAATTAAATTAAAATACTTTTAGAAAACTCTCTAGAGACCTTATTTTGCATAAAGTGGAACCAAAAGAGCTGTTCCAAAATTGGAGTTAATTCTGGAAGAAATGTTTTATAAAATTCGAAAGGCAATCCATCCAGTCCTGCAGCTGCAGCCAGTCATCTAGATTGGATTGTTTC
The DNA here is from genome assembly GCA_016271365.2 of Neoceratodus forsteri. Lineage (NCBI taxonomy): Eukaryota > Metazoa > Chordata > Ceratodontiformes > Ceratodontidae > Neoceratodus > Neoceratodus forsteri. Next base: position 680,813,571 of record CM057453.1, on the reverse strand, counting down.
TGTTATTTCTGATTTTGTAACAAATTTCGTGACATCCAATATCATGTTCATAGAAAATTCAGTCGGTTGTAGATGGGAGAGATATGTCGTAATAGTATCGTGGTCAGGTGGTGCAATGTTTCCTTGTTCCCTTAAAAAGTCCATGACTACCTCCATCAGGCCCTGGGAGGAAGAGATTGTAAACCATTTTTACCTATAAGAGTTGATATTGAGGCTGCTATCTGTTTCTCTTTACATGCCACACAAGGGTCAATCACTGGAGTTTTCTGGGTACCAAAAGATAATTCAGCTCTAATGGATCTAGCTCTATCATATTGTAGGGTCTTCATTTCGGTTTTCACTGAATCAATTTGTTGGGACAAATCATGTTTAGAGGAGGAGATTATGGAAAATAGATATCGCAAGTGTTGACGTAAAGCCAAGTATCGAGAATATTTTCTCCTGGCCTTACATTTCCCAAGTTGCGTAAAATATGTTTGTATATCCAATTTAGTTGTACCCACCACTCCCCTAAATCCTCGTAGAGGTCCATTACTGAAATTCTGGCCGCCAAGAGTTGTCGTACAGCTGACTGCACACTACGGTCAGTCAGCACTTGTGTGTTCAATTTCCATCTCGTTTGCTTCACCGACTGTTGAGAGTTTGGGCCCAAGGTCACTACAATCATTTGACGGTTCAAAAATTCAGCTGGGCAGAGAACTGTGGAACCCACCGTCACTTGCTGAGAAACAAATACATAGTCAATAATAGTCTTGTACTGAGCTCTTTTATAAGTGAAATACTTAGTCTGCCTAATAAGATTATTGCAGTTTAGGAGGTCTGCTGTAACTAAACATTTCTTTAATGCAATTAAATCACAATAAATTGTTGTATTAGGTGTCTATCCCCTAGGGACCGAAAGGCTACAAGTGAAATCACCCCCAAAAATTTTCTGTTTTCCCTGTCGCTAAATAAGGTTGTATTTCCTCAGTTAGGGCCACCCTGTCAGCCTTAAACTGGGGCCCATACACATTTTTAAATCAACATGGTACCTTTTCCCAATAGCCATCTAGAATTAACACCCTTCCTGGCACTAGCTCTAATAATCTGAAGAGTGAGAATCATTGTCCCAAAAATAAGATTTCAATCCCATCAGCTCTGTCAGTGCCGAAAGACCAGTATGTAGGTCCCCATGGCCATTCAGACCAGAATTCAGCCTGATATGCTATTGCCCCATCCATGTTTCCTGTAAAAAATAATATGAATCTGTAAATCAAAAAATAATTTGAAAACAGCATGTCATTTGTTAGCATTTAAGAGGCTGTGGCAGTTCAAAGATGTCACTTTCGTGTCTAAGATGGACACCAGCAGTTAACCAGTTAGTGGCCATAATTATCTTCTTTTCTGTCTTCTTTTCTTCCCATTATGTACATTCTCCAGTGGTTGTGATGGCGATGCCCCCATTTCCAAGGTATCTACTAAATCCTCCTCCATTTCCGATTCACCCCAAGATGGAGTTAACAGAATTTCATAGGGATTGTTAGTGTCAATGTGTTGGTTGTCCTCCTTTAGTTGCAATCGGGAAGCTGTCCGAGTTTTAGCTACACTCTGGTCTATTGGGGTTGTCGATGTCTCCTGCACTTCCAGTTCTGGAGGATCTTTGTAACAAAACCAGGTGCAATAGCTCCGGTGCTCCCTCTTCATTCCTAGGCTTTGATGCCCTGTCCACATGTACAATTGGTGTAGGGATAAGGCCAGTAGTAGGGAGAGGATCAGAAGATCCATTCTCCTCTTGATTAGAGGCCAGTGACCCTCCGTGGGGGTTCCATGGGGGCATCTGCTTGCGCTTTGTTGAGCAAGTCTTCTGGGTCAAGATCGTGGGTTTTATTGGCTGATGTCCAGGGTCAGTTTTTATAAACATGCCCATGTTCTTCACACAGGTTGCACCTTGTGTGGTCATTACACTGTGAGCTAGTGTGACCCATCTCATTACAGAGACTGCACTGCAGCTTGTCACACATGCTGGAAAGGTGTGTCCGTGCACCACAACAATAGCAGGCTTTAGGTTGACTGGGATAGAAGCACACTCCCTGGTCTTGCCCCAAGAAAAAACTGTTAGGAATATGCTGGATGCCATCTGCCATTTCTTTTAATTTCACTTTGAATCTCCACCTCCCAGTCCAAAATTGCTCCCCGTCAAGGATGGCTTTGGGGGCACTCAATACCTCACACATTTGTTGTAACCAGTGATATATGTCCCCCACGGGGACACTTTCGTTCTGAAACATGATGGTTACAGATCTAATTAAATGTTTTGTAAGTAGAATAGCTGTAAAGGGAGTCCAAAGCAGGGAGAATTTCAATTTGTTGTATCGAGACCAAAAAAGTTACAAGAAGGTGTGCTGACTGAAAACTGATATCAAAAGTGTCTCCTCTGGAGATGTGAATAAATGCAAATACATCAGCTGGATAGAATCTTAGGGAATCTTTAATCAGGTTTTTACCCACATATTGCCTGTCAGGGCGGGGGTTCCATGCCCCCTTTATATTTCAGTCATACAGCATGTTTCCTAGGTATTTGATCAGCCCTGTGTGCCTTGAATAACTCTGACAACAGTGGTCATTGTGTGGGGTCTTGGGTTGGTGTCTGATCAGTGAGAGTCTGAGTTTCAGGATCAGGCAGGACTGGTGGGTACTGCACCTTATCCTCTAAATTCAAGTCCCCCACCTGGGATGTTTTCTGAGGAGACATAGACTTCCCCGGTTGTGTAGGCTGTGAATCAACAGGGTGAGAGGTGTTAGTGTCATCCTCAACCTCCAGGCCTTTCTGCTCTATATCAGACTGGGCCTGTTGATATTTTTGTGGAAATTATCTCCAATTTATCAATTTTCTGAAAGTCTGGAAGGGGGGGGGCATTCTGGGTGTATTTTGGAAGAAAAGGACGTGGAAGGGTCCCAGGAAGGATCTGGGGTCCATGTTCCATCCTTGTCCTGCATCTAGCCAGCACCTTTTAAGGCAAAATCAGTCCATGGACTAGCTACTCCCTCAATGGGAGAAAGTCCATAAGCCTGCTGTATAGCTACAGCTGCTGTCTCAGGTGGGGGGAAATTTTCCATAGTAGGTTTTATCAACTGACTGCCCTCAGAATCCTGTAAAGCATCACCAGTCAGTAGATGTCTGTGTTGCAACACTACAGTATCTCCCTTTCTGCAGGAATCCTCCGATCTGCGTTTTAAACCCCCTTCCTCTTCTGACACCATCTTGAGAAGCATGTTATTTTTTTTCTACGAAATCACCCTCTAAAATGTCCGTGTTCAACTGTACTGTTGAGATTTCTTCCGAGGAGGTCTGTTCTGTTTGTGAGAGCTTCAGGCAAAAGGGTGTCCTATCAGGGAATGCCAGTCCTGACCCCATCTGCACTCTGTTTCCTCCCCTGAATTTTCCGTGATTTGCAGTTTAGCGTGTCTGTCAGGCAGTGATGCCCTATCTGCTGCCAGTGGCCATCCACTTGTAGACAAGGGTGCAGGCATGCTATCTGTAACACTTTTTACTGCAGGTGTCTGGGAATGCAAGGTAGTCACAACATTCATGTGTGTTTCTGCACTTTTAGTACTACCAGACAGCAAGCCAGTTTGTGGTTTTGGCAATGACATAAAAGAAATCCCAGGAAGACTAATTAAAGGCTGATTCCCCCCCTTGGCACCGCGGTCCCCGGAACTTTAGCTTGAAAAGAAAACACTGTTGCTGCTTTATTTGTATCAGGGATAGTTTGGTATATGACAGTGTCAAGTGGTATCTGCTTTTTGCCTGCCGCAGTGTCCTGAAGTGCATCACAGAGTTTATGTCGTCCCCTGACAATGTGGTAGTCCTCCAGGTACAGTCCATCCCTCGATATCTGAAAGTTCGCCATTGCCTGTCGTAGTGCAAGCTTTTGCCTGTGGTGTCTTTCTTCTTCTAGTCAGTAAAGTTTTTCCAGATCCTCTGCTGTCTTAACTTTCATAAAGCCAGCACTCACATCCTTGTCTCATATTTCTGGTCTCAGTAAATCCGATTCCACATTTGTAGTTACTTCAACCAGACTGTCAGAAATATCGGCCACATCAAAAAACATTTCCACATCTTGTGCTGTCGGGACTGAGGCAGTGGCTGCAGCCTCAGTCTCCTCAATGTCCATTCTCCTCAGCTCCTTGGCCCCACTAGCCATCATGTAAGATGGACTGCAGCGCCCCCTACCACAGAGTGGAGGACTTTCAACAGTGTCCTGAGCAATATTCCCCTTCCCAAAAAATTGATTCATGTAGTTGTCCAAGGCTGTGTGTGGGTGCTGATGTGCAAAATGACTGCCACTACATGTTCAGTCACTTCACTACCAGTCTAGCATTGCTTGTAAAGCGCTTTGGGATACAATGTATATGAAAAGTGCTATATAAATGCCGATTCGTCTTTTTATTCTTCTAAATAGAAAACCCAGGCCATTATAGTTTCCAAGAATGGACTAAACATATTTAATGTTCAGGGCAAAGAGGATGATTAAAGATTGTAGAGTCTCATGGTAAGTGATAGGGGTGAAAGCAGGGGTCCACAAATGGTGGCACCATTAAATGTCCTTCCAGCCCCCATGGCTAAAGAGTGTACTGTGCCTCTCATTGGTGGTCCTCCTCTAGAGTATTCCTCCTCTTCTGCTGATGTAAACCGGGGTCCCTCAAGTCACTTAACAGTTCCTCTCACACCTTCACTTTCTCCTGCTGCTCCTACTCCATTTCCTTCTCAGTACAGTCCTCCTACTACCCCACCCCCCCCAACAGCCACCACCAAAGCAGGATGGCCCTCACACATCGCAGGCTCCTCTGTAATGATATACTTTAGAGCACATCAGTCAAATGGCAACAAATAATCATGTACAATACACATTTAAAGAGCCCCTGACACCGCCAGAGAAATCTATAAAAAATGTAAGCTATAGAAACAATTCAGTTTATATTTCAAATATTTTCCGTAATTCGTTCCCTTTTTTCTTTATTATCGAGGACAGTTGTATAAAAGAGAATTACTGACCCTTAGACTTTATCTGCTCTTTCTGCTTGCCTACACCTGGCATCATAATCCCCTGTTTATTGCATCCTAATTATCTCTACAGCAACAGACTGTGATGTCATAAATAGAACTGTGATGTCAGGTGTAGGCAAGCAGCCAGAAAAGACAGGGAAGCAATCCTGTTTACATGCAGATGTCCTTAGTAAAAAATAAGTAAGGTTGAGAATTACAGAAAAAACATTAAATACAAGCCAAACTGTGTCCAAATATTACATCTTTTCAAAGTTGTCACAATGTCATCAGGGTCTCTTTAATATACGAACATACGAAATTTGCCAGCAGATAAAGGCCTAGAGGTCTATCAAGTCTGCTCGAATGTGCAGCTAGCACCCCTTATTCTGCAGCTGCCCTTCCCTTCCACTCTTCCTCTTCATTAACCCTCCCCCTTGTCCTGTCCCATCCCCTTTTGAAGTAGTCCACTGTTTTACTGGATACCACTTCTGCAGGTAACACATTCCACCCAGCCACCACCCTCTCTGTAAGAAAGTGTGTCCTCATCTCCCTCCTGAACTGTCCTCCCTCTAGTCTCATATCATGGCCCCTGGTGTCCCTTCCCTCCCTTACTTTGAACAGCCCCTCTGTACCTGTCTTGTTTATTCCTTTCATGTATTTAAAGGTTTCAATCATGTCCCCCCTGTCCCTCCTCTCCTCCAGTGAGTACATGTTCAGCTCCCTCAACCTCCTCTCGTATGATAAGTCCCCCAACCCCTTGATCATCTTTGTCACCCTGCACTGCACCCCCTCCAGTAACTTAATGTCCCTCTTCAGATATGGGCGCCAGTACTGCACGCAGTACTCCAGGTGCGGTCTAACTAATGACCTATACAGTGGCAGAATCACCTCCTCCCTCCTCGAGGATATACCCTTTGCAATACAACCCAGCATTTTGTTGGCCTTTGCAGCTGCCTTCCTACATTGTGCGAGTTGTTCATTGACCCTGTAATGAGCACCCCAGATCCTTCTCCTCCTCTGTCTGGGCTAGCTGCACTCCCCCCCAGCTGGTAACTCCTCCTTGGGTTCTTCATCCCAAAATGCAGCACCTTGCACTTTTTGGCATTAAACCCCAGTTACCAGGTATCTGACCAGGTTTCAAGCTTTGCCAGATCATCCTGCAACCCCTGCCATCCCCCTAGGTCATCCACCACCGATCCTACCTTGGTATCATCAGCAAACAGACTGATCTTGCTCTTGATGTCCAATGATATGTCTGCAATGAATATCCCAAACAACACTGGTCCCAACACCAAGCCCCGTGGAACACTGCTTATCACTACCCTTGGGTGTGAGAGCTCCCCACCCACCACCCTCTGTTGCCTTCCCTGAAGCCAGTTTCCTACCCATCTCACCAGCTTTGCACCCGCCCCTGTGCCTACTAACTTACTTCCCAGCCTTCCATGTGGCAGTGAGTCGAATGCCTTACTGAAGTCCAGATACAGGACATCCACTGCATGGCCCCTGTCCAGTTGCCTAGTTACCCAGTCATAGAACTCCACCAGGTTGGTTTGGCAGGATCTGCCCCATATGAAGCCATGTTGTCTGCTGTCCTGTAGTCCTTTAGCCTCTAGGAGGACCACCAGCCTTTCCTTCAGGATAGTCTCCATTAGCTTACCCATGATGGATGTGAGGCAGTACCCTCCAATAAATCCCCCTCTTATTATGGTACCCATTACTCTCACAGATAAGGACATCAGAGAGGTATTGGGATGGCGATCATGGGGGAAAGTTGGGCATAGTTTTCATGGTCTGCCCATGGCTGTGTGTGGAATAGATGCACTGTATACAGTGTCCATTATACACAGTGTCCATTATACACAGTGTCCACCATAGTGGGAGTGCCCAACAACACCAACCCTGATAGACCATTGATTGCTAGCCAGTGCAGTAACACACCACAACTTCCCTAAAGGGAACCATCCCCACTCATACAGCTGGCTGTGTTAAATGAAGGTTGTGCCTTGTGTGCATCTTGGACATCGTTTTTACCTGTGTGAACCCCAGGATATCCACCATCACCACCAGGAAGATGTGTGTCAGGTATCTGATAAATGTTGTCTTGGCAGAGATGCCGTGGGAGCTGAAGTTGGAGATGAGACACCAAGCATGGCATAACATGCATACAGGCTCAGATTAGACACTGGAATGCTAAGAGGTTGCATTGTCTTCTGACAACATCTGGAAATCAGGACATGGCAGAGTTATGTCCTGAATGTGCATACCTGGGTGCTTACAGTTCTGGCATATTATGTCACAAGGTCCTTTTAGGGTATCACAGCAGATGTTATTGGGATGAGTCAGTCATCCATTTCTAGATACCTGTGACAGACCCCCTGACGTAGACTTAACGGTGGAAGCACCAGGACTTGGTTCACCATCTTCTTTTGCCTCATTGCATTTTTGTTATTTTTCACAAAATAAAAAGTTAAAAACCTCTCCCCCATCCTTGTGTGGTCTCTCAAGTGCTGGTAACTGCCCTTCACAGGTTGCAAAGGTACTTCCAGCACACAACAAGGACTACATAAAATTCCCAAATAGAAACGATGAACAGAGGGGTGTCAAAGTGACCCCGGGTTGCTCCTGAAAATAGGCACTTTGCTGTCTAGTGTGCTTACATGGTTAACAAAAGCTAATAAATAAATAAATAAAGTCAGATTCTTTGATATTGCTGGCATGTCAAAAGTACTAGGTACCACAGGCTGCACACATGTGGCCATCATGGACCCATCAGAGCATGGTGATGTATACCACAACAGGAAGGCTTACCATTACATGAACATGCAGGTGGTGAGTGATGCCACAGGATACATCATCTCCTAGGTGAGTTCCAAGTTCCTCAGGTCTAAACATGATGTTTAGCTACTGGAGTGTGCAAGGCTATGGCCACAATTGTGGGCACTGACCCAGGAACAGGGGTGGCTAATCGATAACTATGCATGTTAGACACATAGTACACTACCTTGTACCTAGAACTCATATCAACTGACACACATAAGTATCATGCTTCGCAGATGACAGCAGATATCCACATAATTCCTGGCACCTTATTTGCAAGCACAGAACAAAGCACAGATATGAGAGACAAAGACTGTCACTGAATGCATGTTTGGGATTATGAAAATGTGGTTTTACTGTCTGTATAAGACTGGTGACGTACTCTTGCTAATTCCTGGAAAGATGTGCATCGTACTTTTATAGCCCCTGTAAATGTGCTAGTGACACATTTCTTGGACTAACAGAACAGAGAAACAAGCCAACAGAAGAAGTCCTTGAGGTCGGTTGAGTCTGCTTTAGCGGCCCAAGTCCCCCCTCCTTGACCATCTTGAGCAATCCATTTGTTTATCCTACACCCTCTTGCAGCTCCCCATGGTTTTTGTATTCATCTCCTCCTCTGGTAACTTTGTTCCACCCCTGCACCACCCACTCCATGAAGTAATGCCTCCTTTCATTCCTCCTGAACCTACCCCCCCATCAGTTTGCGACCATTTTCCCAGGTACTCATTATCTCACTGGATTTAAACAGTTTGCTGGGATTCACCTACAAGTTCAAGTTTCAAGTTTATTGCAGGAATAATCCATTGAGCAGGCTTATTCACAATGAGATCCTGAACGCGAAGCAGAAACATGTATAGTACTAAAAAGTAACATCGACTGGGAAACAAAAATATAAAGATACGGTGCAAATACAGGGAATACAAGAACATGGGTTGATATATGACAGTGGTAGAATTTACAAAGCAATAAATTTGGGAAATGTGCAAATTCAGTGAAAGTATAGGAGTGTGTCAGTACAGTGCAAATACAGTAAAACTCAGCTTAGTAATAAGTGCGTTGGAGCATATTGACCATGATAGAGAGGAGCAAAGGATAAAGTGAAGACAAGGATGATAAAGACAGAAAAACAGTGGATGGTATAGCACAGGATTTTGAAGGGGGTGCTGAGGGTGAGAAGGACAGTAGAGGGGATTATGGTGATGAACATGGGGAGTAAAACAGGATAGTACAGGGGGAGGGTGAAGGAGGTAATCATAGGGAAAGGAATGGAAGGGCTGAAGAGAGTAGGGAGAAAAAAGGAAGGGAGAAGCATATGGGTCAGGAGCTAAGATTGAGAGTGACAATGATGGGTGGGAACAGAATGGAGGGTGGGTAAGGGAGGGTGAGATGAACCACGTGGAGGGGAGGGTTAGGTGCAGGAGAAGGTAGAGGAGGGGAGGGAGAGAGGGGATCAGCAGAGGATACCTTGTCGATATCCTTCACGTATTTGAAGGTTTCAGTCATATCCCCTCTTTGCCTCCTGGTCTCCAGTGAGTACATTCAGACTTTCCAGCCTCTGCCCATACTTGTTCCCCTCTTGACCCTTAAGCATTCTCATGGCCATCCTATGGACAGCTTTCAACCTATTTATTTTGTCAGATAGGAGTTCCAGAACTGAATGCCATATGCCAGGTGTGGGTATACCAGGGATCTATACAGGGGTAGTATGACCTCACTGCACCTCCTGCTGATCCCCTTGCTTATATATCCCAGCACTGTTTGCTTTCTCACCACCTTACTGCACTGTGCCACTGGCTTGAGGGAGGTTTTGATCACTGTCACCAAGTGCTTTTCTTTCTTTGATGGTGACGGTCCCCTGGGCTCTTCATCCCAACGTGCATAACCTTGCACTTCTTCGCATTGAATCCCAGCTGCCTGATAACAGACCATATCTCCAGCTTTTCCAAGTCTTTCCTCCAATCTCTTATCGCCTCTTAACAATCAACCCTGCCACAGAGCTTGATGTCATCGGCAAAAAGGCACCTTTTACCCTTGGTGCCATCTTCTCCTGTCCAATTAATATTAATAAATGCAGAACAAACTTTTGAAAATCCTTCTCTTTTTTTGCTGGTTTTCTGATGAGTTTCAAAGGTACTCAGAGTTAAACTATTTTACTTTCAATTATAGTTTTACATTTACATGACTTGAATGGTGGGCATGGGGTAGGGATACAGCACAGAGCTCTGAACCTAGACAAATGAATCTACTGAATCACTGAGCCCTGTGGCATCCCACTCATAATAGCTCTCTTTTCTGAGTACTCTGCATCAACCAATATCCTCTGTGTCTCTCCCCCAGCCAGTTTTCCATCCATTTTGTCATTTTTTCCCCACCCCTTGCTCTCCCTTTTTTATTAGTCTCCTGTATGTGACTGAGTTGAAGGCCTTGCTCAAGTCCAAGTACTGGATATCTACTACTTGTTCTCTATCAATGACCTTTGTGTACCAGTTGAAGAAGTCTATCAAAGTGGATTGACATGACCTCCCTAACACAAACCCATGCTGCCTGTTGTCCTGGAGCCCATTTGCCTTGAGGAACTCTACCCATCCTCTTCCTTCAAGATGGTTTCCAAGAGCTTTCCTACTATGAAGGTCAAGCTGACTGGTCTGTAGTTTGATGACTTATCCCTGTCCCCACTCTCTGCCAGTCTACAATCACCTGGCACCTCACCTGTTGCCAGGCAGTCACTGAACAGGTCAGCTAAGGGGCTGCCAGTACCAGTGCCATCTTGCTCAGCACTCTGGGGTGAGCCATGTGTTGTCCCAGAGACTTGTCCACCTTCAGGACTAGAAGCCCCGTTAGGACCCCCTCAGTTGTGATATTTTCTGCACATTTTAGTGCCCCGCCTCCTCTCCCATCTTCCCTTCCCCTGAAAATGCCCCACTTTTCCTTGTCAAAGACAGAGCAGAAACATTTATTCAGTATGCCTGCTTTTCCATTACCACCTTCCACTCAACTTTCCACCTTCTTTAGTCTGACAATATTCTCGTTCATATGTTTTTCTCTGATATGTAAAAAAAGGCTTGTCCCCTTCCTTTATACCTTCTGCTATCCTCAGCTCGGTGCTACCCTTGGAGTTTCATACATGTTTGTTGGCAGCCTTCTTCATCTCAAGGTATTCTGCCCTGTCCTCTTCCTTGCCACTCCCTCTAAACTTCCTGAAGGATACTCTTTTCTGCCTTACTGCAGTCTTAACCTCCTCAAAGAACCACAGTGGTTTTCTCTGTCTTTTCTTCTTGCCAAACTCTTTCAGGCATGAGCTGGTGACAGTTATGAAGGTTGTACATGATTATGTTCCACTTTCTTTCCAGCCCTGTGAGTTGTTCTAGGTGTACCTGGATTTCTTCCCTTGTGGGATTGAATTCTACCCACCAAAATCCAAGCACCTGAGTTTTTGTAATGAGGTGTTCCTTCTCTATTTCCTGATTAAATCAGACCATAAGGTGGTCACAGTTTCTCAGGGGCTCAGCAACTCTGACATTTGTGCTGTTATTGCAGTTTGACAGCAACAGGTCTAGGGTGTCCCATTCTCTGGATCAAGAAGTCATCCTGGAATGCCTCCAGAATACATAGGCTTCTTCTGCTGCTGGCTACATGGATGCTTCAGTCTATGCTCCCCGCCCTTTCCACCTGCCTTGTCTCTTCTATAGACAGAGCAGCCAGGGATTTTGAATTGAGTTTTGTTTATGTTTTAACAGGCTCAGAAGGCAAGTCTGTTGTCAGGACAGTCGTGTATAATACACAACCGTTATTAGACAAAGTCTGGCCAGAGCTGACATAGCTACAGCTGCACTTTTATAGCACTTGCTGAGCTCATGGAGGAACAGTGTGTCATGCCCAAGATGGCCGCTGGAGCTTGCGCATGTGCACTCAGTGCCAGTGGCCATCTTGGCCACAGCAGACTGTTCTGCTGTGAGCTCAGTGCACATATACGATGAGCAAAGGAAGTTGTGCATGTGCGCTGAGCTCCAGCATCCATCTTGGGCACAATGGACTGTTTTGCTGTGAGCTCAGTGCACATGCATGATGAGCGAAGGAAGTTGTACATGTGCACTGAGCTCTGGCAGCCATTTTGGCCACAGCGGACTGTTGCGCTGTGAGCTCAGTGGCCATGTGCAATCAGCGGAGTACTTTTACTGACTGACTGGATTGTGCTGCAGCTCCAAATCTGTGCTGCGGTTGGAATCCGGTCAGTCATTTTTCAAGCTGCTCACAACACAGCTGCAGGCTATGCACACTGAAGCCATAAAAAGACAGTTAGTACAAGAGTATGAAAAGGAATATGTACATACATACATACATGCACACATTTACATTCAAATGCAGTCCCATTTAATACAGCACCACTTGAACAGAGCTGCTCTGAAACTATGACATGTAGGCAGGCTATGCACATGAAATGGGAGGAGAGATGAAGTAGCCATGTAGTGAAAAGACATTTGAAAATAGTGTGTTCTGGCTCTTGGTACCATTAAGCCCCTATTTGGTACTTCCCACAGTGAATACTTGGTACGTGAAAATGTTAAATTATCAGTTAGATAACTGGGGACCAAACCTTTTATACATTTGAAAAGAAAACAGTATCCGATCCTTTCTCTCCTAATATCTAGGGATGTCCAGTTTAACTCAATGGGTAGGGAACAATGGAGCATCACATTAGGAGGACGTACAGTTCCTACCACAGACCTTACCACTCTATGGTACAATCTGCCTAACTTCAATAGCTCTGCTTTATTACTGATCAAAAGATCAAACTGCTACAATCAAACTGGGGAAGAATGTTGGTTGAGGCAATTTAAGATCTTGTTTCACTAGTCAAGCAATGTTTGTGTTTTCTAAAAGTGCCTAATTTTTGTGATACCTTGAAACACAATTTACTGATATGGTCATAAAATGTAAATTTGGTGCTTAACCATAGGTCCAGATACTCGTAAGTACTGACTTGTTCAAGTATTGACCCATCAATCGCAGTAATATTAAGCTCATCAAACAAGGAGGGCATCCTCCCTGCATCTGATTTAAACAACATGACGTTTGCTTTCTTTAAATTTACAATCAGCTGTTTTTTAATTAACTAATTTAAAACATTTGTAAACTCTAACTGTAATTTTGCACGGACCTCCTGCAGTCCATAGCAGAATAATTCAAGACAGCATTGCCAGCATACAGTTGTTATAGTGGAGGAGGTCATGGTCCTGGGTAGATTGTCAATGAACAATACTTAGAGCAGGGGCCTTGAAATGTAACCCTGCAGCACACCCTGATCCATGGCTCTAGCCTCAGAAAGTTATCTACCAAGAGCCACCATCTGTGATGACCTTGCAAACAGGACCTAAATCAATACAGACCCTCCCAACTAAGCCCCTCGTCAGTCATATTATGTGAAAAATCCAGCAACTGACAATATCAAAGGCCTTTGTTAGATCCACAAACACCACCTTCATGCAGCATTTCTTTTCTTTTTTTTTTAACTCTTTATTTATAAATTTTGCAAGCAAAACTTACAATAAGAAATTCCATGAAAGGATACAGGCATGAATTATAACCCGCATTTCCTCTTACAACGGAATATACTAGACATCTTTTGGAGTATTACAACAATGGGAGAATTAAACACAATTATATTAATGACCTGAACTTCCAACTGCCAAAGGCAGCACAGAGTATAATAGGGTTATTATACAGCAACGAGTAGTTAAGACGATGCCCATTAATCATTCGTCCTTAAAGACACTCTGTAACCCACATAAGCAATTCACACATAATGAGATTATAATTATTTGCCCCAAGGAGGAGCCAAACAGCTATAATACTGATACAAATTATTGTAAACAAAAGCATAGGAGATGGTTTCTGTGAAATCCAGCTATGCTTTAGTGGTGGAGTATAAAGGCCTGAATCTTGGCTGTTGAGGGGCGAGAAGACTGTAATCCACCTCATCGGCTCTGAGACGCCATTTTGCATTAAGGTTAAGCAGTGGAATCCTTGGACTTCAAAAAGCGCTATTGGAGCCAGTGATATATGTACACATTTGTTCATGTATCTCTCTTGTCAAGATTTTCAAGACCAATGAGAGTAAGGCAATTGATAATTATGTGGATACTCACTGTTACACCCAGAAGGGGGTATACCATAGGGCCCAGCCTCCATATCTGTGAAGGGTCATTTGGGATATCATCCATGCCATCATCCTGCTCCAGTGAAGGTTGCAGAATATCTGTGGAGGGAGGTAAGGAAGGTTAGTTGTTAGCATATAATATTGTTGATATCATCCCATCATCCTCACCATCGCTCAGAATTCTTTAGTCATAGCCTTTCTCTGCTAGTCTGTCCCTCAGTTCCTTTGGTTGAATGTCAAAAGTATCCTTACTGCCGCACTTCCTGCATATACACAGGGAATACTGTTTTTTAAATGTTTGGGGTGAGCACTTTCTGTATGCAAAATACTATTTCTTGATGTGGTTTTCTAAAACCCTAAGCCTCTACCACACCATCACTATGTCCTATGAGGGACAGAGTTTAAAAAAAAAGTCAACTGATTATCTGCCAGTCTGGTTGAGGAAGCTCAGATTACTGATTATTGTTATTAAGATAGTAAAAAAACTCACAAATTCCTGTCTCGGTTCCCTCTCAGATGCAGGAAGTGTCATCTATATAGTAACCCAAGAACCAGCTCCTGTCCTCAGAGCGATCTATCATGAGGTCATAGATGGCAGACTCTTCCCATCAAACCATAAAAAGGTTGGCATATGAGGGTGCCATCGATGCTGTCATGGGGATTCTATACATCTAAAGGTAACAGTTTAAATCAAACACAAAGTCATTTTGTTTCAAGGTCAGGTGTAGGGTCTCTATAATAAAGAGGTATGGAGTTTCAAATGGCAATGTTTGTTTGTCAAGGAAATGTTTTACAGCTTTGGTCCCTAAGTCATGTCAAATGCTTGTATTGTATGTTATAAGGTTACATCTATTGTATACCAGATCTAATTTGGTTGCCATCGAAATTCACAAAAAAGCTTCAGCATCCACATGGTGTCCTTGATGTATAATATTACAACTACCACAAGAAGTTTCAGAACCATAACAATAAAGCCTGCAATTTTTTTCTTTTAGAGATACAATACCTGAAGTAATTGGATGAAAAGGGGATGCTGAAGGTGTTTGTAAATCTTATGCAAAGAAATCAAGGCTTCCCCCAGGAGTCTGGCATTGTCCCAGCCTACCCACATACCATAAAAGTAGTGTCTAGAAGCAAAGGTTGCAGTTCTGGTGTAGAAATCTTATACAATTCTCCTGTGAACATGTCAGGCTCAGGGGACTTACTGTTCTTAACTTGTTTAATGGCTTTGTCTAATTTTTTTTTAATTATTGTACTTTGTACACCTTGATGTCCAACTGGCCCCCATCTGTCCAGCTGTCCCACCCAGTCCCATCACCTGCCATCTCCGAGACTTACCTTCTCCTCACAGTTCCCCCATGAATGGCACCTCATTTGAAGGGCTGCCGGGGAGCTGGCTCTTACTCCCCCTGGGCAGAATTTCGTGTCAGTCAGTGAGGAAAGAACCAGTTGATAGTACCAGACCTGTGGCGGGTGGCGAATGGCATCCTGCTTCACTCAGGTGTTTTCCTTTTTTCTGCTCCACCCCCTGCCATCAGGAAGGCCTTGCTGATGTACAGAGTCATGCTGCTAATGTCCCCTCCCTCAGCCCATGGTTCCACCTGCACCATCACCTGTGGTCACCCAGGTGACAGTGTTGCAGCAGAGATTATATTCCCTCTCTCCCTCCCTGCCTCCCCAGAGGAGAGGAGCATTCATGGGATGTTCAACAATCCTCTCCCCCTGCTGGCCCTTCAATTACCTAAGCTCGTTCCATAACCTGAGTCTTTGGCGTCACAAGTGGTATCACTTCCACTGCACCAGTGGACCGGCTGGTTTTGTCAAATTTTTTTTGCAGTTAGTGATTTTTCTCCCCTTGGCTCCCAGCCCCCTTCCAGATGCTGGCCACCCCAGCCCTGCTCCTCCAGTTTTCCTCCAGGACATACTTTCATGCCAATGCTGCATGGCCAACATGCTAGTCGGGGAGTGCAAGGCTACTGGGTAGTCATGTCAGCAGTAGGTTAAAAGCCATTTTTCCCATTTTCTTTCCTAAGGGGTGGCATGCAATGCCACTCCTACATCTCCACACACACTTCTGTGCATGGTGTGTTGGTAATTGTCATGCCTTCCTCCTTATGTTGACAGTCCCTGATTGCCTTGCCCCAGCTGATGCTAGGGGCTTGGCGAACACCAAGCACTGAAACCCTCCCTTGCCAGGAAAGGAGAGCAGTCTTCTGGATGCTCTATCCTCTCCCTTCCTGGCTGACTCCCAGCAACTCAAGTCTGTTCTCGAACTTGGGTCACTGACATCATGTGAGGTGTGGCTTCCAGCTCCTCAACCCTCAGTGTCACCAGGCTGGCAGCTTTGTCTAATTCTTCTTCTCTTATTACACTACTTAGCCCTGTTTTGTCTTCCTCTGACAATGTGGGTAGCTTTATTTCACAGAGGAAGGCTCAATCTCTCCGAGGTGCCCTATATAACTCTGCCGTTCTATACAGATCTGCGTAGAGGCACCTGACATTTTCTGCTATCTCTTGAGGGCTGTAAAGGCGGGTCTGGAATTGTCCAATTTTTATGAGGGCTTTAACTGTGCAGCTGTCTTTCTGCTTACACATTCAAGGTGCCAGCAATTTACCTGCCCTCTCACCAAGCTCATAAAAGCATTGCAAAAAAAAACACAGAAACTCAGCACTTGTGGACAGAGGAGCCAAAGTCAGATTTGTGAGTGCAAAGTGATTTAATGTGGCATGAATTGCCCAGACAAACACCCTACCGCCTGTAGGGTGTTTTGTCAGTATCCGTTTAACTTTCCATGATCATTCTGCCTGACGCTCACTATCCTGACACCAGGTGCTAGAAACACGGGTGCCCGACATTGGAATTTGCCCACAGCAGAGTTGGAATCCTAAAGTAGGGGGTGTGCCCCCCGAAACACAAAATAAACTCCACCACAGGGAAAATCCCAATGTCTAGCACCCGTGTTTCGAGCACCCGGCATTGGAATAGGGAGAGTCTGCCAGCAATTATGGTTTGTCTGGGCAATTTATGCCACAATAAATCACTTTGCACTCACAAATCTGACTTTGGCTGTGATGAGTGCTGAGATTTTGTTTTTTTACTGAGTTGGGCTGTCTGTCTTTCTCAGCACCGCCTCCCCTCACCAGTCAGTGTGCCAATTTTTCTGTGATTTCATAATAGCCTTATTAGGTATATCTCAGCTTGCCTTCTGCACGTCTCCTTATGAGCTCCCTGAGTTCCTAACAGGCTTTTTTCAGTTCTTGTATGGTGGCTGTGCTGCCTTTCTGTTTATGTTGTCTGTCTAGCTCTTTTATCTTCAATTACAGTTGTATTTGAATTAAGGTTCATTGTTTCTCTCGTCCTGCTGCACATGAAATAATCTCCCTTATCACCACCTTTAGGCCATTCCAGACACATTTCTGGGCCACCTCCTCCTTTGAGCTCATATCCCTATACTCCTTAATTATTTCTTGGATTTTGGAAACAAATTTCTTATCAGTGAGGAGGGAGATACTCAGCCTCCACGTGAAACATGTCTCCTTGGGTCCCTGCTTAAGGTCCAAGGAGACAGGCCCATGGTCCAAGACGGTCATATTGTGAATCCTGCTCCCAGTAACCCTCTGTGCTCACTTACATCTACATAGAATCTGTCTGTACATGAGTAGAAGTTGTTCAGGTAAGAATAGAAAGAGTAGTCTCTTTCTCCGGGGTGTTGATGTCTCCATGCATTCAGGAGATCAGCCTCTGTTACAACTGCATTTAATACCTTCGCTGCAATCCTACTGGTTGCCTTATTGCCTGATGACCAATCCCCTAGGGAGAAGGTAAGCAAATAAAGTCACCTGCCAACACTGTGAATTATGGTTTTGGCCATTGCCACTTTCTGGGCAATTTCCATAGCAAACCCCTGTGAGTCCTGGTTGGGAGTATGCACATTAATAATGTTGATATGGGATCCTCCATACAATACTCTAATACAGTGCACCCTCGATTCTCCACCTACAGTACGTTCTTACAAGAAAAATTGGGTGGATAACTGAGGGTGGCAGATGATCAAGGGTGATGCATAATAAGGGGCTATGGACTAGCAAACATTTTGTACAAACAAAATTTGGTGGATAATCGAGGGTGTCAGATAATAGAGTGGCAGATAAATATGAGACCACTGTATTGATGAAACACCCCACCTGGTCCATCTATTGCTTAATTATTTCTATGGGGAATCCTTTTCTTAATAGAATCACCACCCCAGTTTTTTGTTGTTTTTTTCTGCAGTAGGGTGTGATGTAGCTATCACTCTGTCTCCCTAACCTCTTCTCAATTTTAGGTGCTCACTGGGAGACAAGTAGATCTCTTGTAACAGGCAGATTTTTCCATCAGCTGTTTGAGTTCAGCCAGCACTTTTGCTCTTTTTACAGGGTGGTTTCCTTCACACTGAAGGAAATCATTTTAAGGCAATCTATCATATATCAACCATGTGGCACTGGCCCTTGTTCTTCCCTTTCCCTCCTTCACAAGTTATTTTACCCCATGTGTTAGCTCCCTTGACTTCCTTAATGTATTTTTAATGCAAGAGCTTCTATGGCTTCTGAGTCAATGGTTTCCATCCTGGGGGGCGTAGTCTTTTCATCCCACCATCTCCCCGTCTATTAACTTGAGCATCCAGTCTGAATGCAGCTGCTGACAGTCCCCTGAGAAGGCCCTGGCTTACCTCCAACCATCCAGCTTTCCTTCCCGCCCCCAAATTCTGGCTTTCCTCAGAGTCACATACCCACTTCCTGTCATTCTGCTGCTGCTGTTCTTCCCCTGTATGCAAACATTAGTATAGCTTGGTTAATGAGGAACCATGCACATAGAAATGCAAACATAGAAAGGAAACAAGACAAAATAAAATAACTTGAACCAGAACTTCTGTCAGGTTTATTTGTCCTGACACTCTTCCCCCTTATGATGAAACATGACAGTCTTCGAGGTGAGAACTGGGGTATCACAGCTGAGCCTCACCTCAGAAGCCAGCTTCCCATCTTTAGCCTCCCTAAAGGTACCTGTTAATCCTCCAGAGATGTGAGAGGATACTAACGTCACAGAATACATTTCCTCTCTAAAAGAATCCATTTTCCTGACCCTTAAAATTGACTTGCATAGAAACATAGAAATTGTCAGCAGATAAGGACTGCCAGGCCCATCTAGTCTGCCCGAAACCCCTACACTAGTTTGTGGCCTTTGACCCTAACAGGTCAATGGCTTCACACCCCTTCTTCCCACCTCTAATGTTCCCCTTTGCCTGTCCCAGGCATGTTTAAAACTCTCTGCTGTGCTCACTCCCACCACCTCCTGTGGAAGTTTGTTCCAAGTGTCCACCACCCTCTCTTGGCCAGTTGACCCATGGTCACAGCCCCAGGCTCCAACCTATGACCCTCATGTCTCAGCCTTATAAGATGTTGACTATATCCTCTCATTTCTGCTTCAAATGGGGGTGGGTGGGCCATGGCCCTATCTCCACCATTTGTTTCACTATCCACTTCAAGTTGAGTTGCTACACTTGCTAATCCCACCCCCGCACACACACACCTCTGGCACTGGGTAAAGGTTCCATGCATCCCCCAGGATACTTCATATGGCTCTTTCTCACTCAGACCCTCACATATGCTTTTACTTAAGGTTTATGTGGAGCCTTGATGGCCTCTGTGCTGTGGGAGGGGACAAACTTCCAGCACAGACACTGAGGTACCAGGCACATCAGAGAGCTTCCACACTCCCCACTATCATCTTCCTCAGTCTTCAATGGTCTGAGTGTCTCCCCACATTACCTCCCCTCTCCTTCCCCCAGACCTCTCCCCTGTGTTTGTGCCTTTATCCCTGCTAGTCCATTATTATTCTCCATGATTAAGGACAGGCGTGCATGGTAGGGGGATGACATTCCATAAGTGAGGGAAAGCAAGCACCGCAAACTATATCTTGGAGGGTGTCTGTGATCATTACACTACGGGGGAGCTCCAAAATTCAAATACAAAAAAACCTCTGGCCTGTATATTTAGCAAAGCCCACCCATTGTCCAAAATTCCAGAGCACTTATTTGAAGTTAGTGGAGGGTCGCCACACGGCCCTGTCTCTCATCCCTCCCATAGCCCTCCCTCTCACCAGATTTAATAAAACCCACGCATAGCATTAAAACAAACATTAAACACTTCTATTTAGAATTTGCATTAATAGCTAGAAAAGAAGAGCATCCATATCGGTACACCAGTTCTGAAGTCTTTACACAGTAACGCAGTACGGCGTTAACATTCCTTTAGTGGCAGTTCGCACAACTAGCTCACATGGAGCTCTATGAATCCCCAGCTTAGTGCTGGCAAACCTGTGTTCGGCACACAAAGCAAAAGCCTGCTTGTATAGAGCAGGCATCTGCTGCTTCATGACACTTTGCTAGCCTTGTGCTCTAGGTCTTCAGTTGAGCGTGGGTTCCAGATGGGAATTTCAGTGCTTTCAGAAAGTTTTTTATGTCCACTGCTACATCTCCCTGAGCAGCATTCCTTTTCTCTTTGCCTGCTATTGTTTTCCCTTCCTTCATCCAGGTCGCTTTCTGGGGCTTCTTTACAAGGATTAATTCCTCAAGGATGTGCACCTCCACTAATGTCTACTAATATAGTCTATTACATGTATACCTGCCAGCAAAGATAATCTAAGTACATTTATGCAGCCCCCTTTCCTGATTCTATTAAATCTCTATAGCATGCCTGCAGCACCATACCCCACTTAGTGTCATCATTAAGCTTATTTTAGGGGTGGGGCTGTAGCTCTGGGTGGCCATTCAGCCTGTACAAGGAAGTTGCAAGCCAGGCTTTTCGAGGTGAATATCTATTTATCTACTGCACCGAAAGGTTCAAAGTACGGCTAAAATAGCTCCTAGGTCAGCCAATTCCATGTTATAGGTTGCCTGCCTGGAGCCAACTATTGTGTCAGCAGCTCTTTAAGGGATTTTTTTCTTAGTTGTCTGAAAGAAAGAACAAGGCAAGTCGTTTAACTGAAGCGCAGTCAGCTATGAGGGACCTTTTTTCTATTGTTGTTCGTGGCCTGGCTTCGTGCCTAAGAAGAAATTAAAAAACACAATTCTTTTTCCTAAGAATTAAGTCAGGCTTGACTATAGTGAGTGAGACTTGTCAGCTCTGCATTGCTGCAGTGATTTACATGAATTATTTCATAATAATGTAATTTAATATCACACATCTTCCTGTGAGGAACTTGGGCTTGGGTCCCTCCACGGCCACTTGCGCAACTGTGAGTGCATCGTAGCTGGTGGGTTAAGACTAGTCGGCTGACTCCTGCCACTTCAGTTAGCTGCTTTTTTGTTCTGTGTGTGCACAGCAGTGCACTCAAGATATTTTTCTAAGTTTGTGGCTGTGTGCCCATGAAGAAATGTAAAACATATTTTTTTTTCTGAAAATAGTAGTCAAGCTAGTGAGTGAGTAAGACTTATCAGCTCAGCATTGCTGCAGTGAGTGAGTGACTATATTTCTTAATAATATAATTTAATATCAGAAAACTCCTATGTGGAACCCAGGCTTAGGTTCCTCCACGGCCACTTGTACAACTGCGAGTGCACCATAGCTGGTGGGGTGGGACTAGTCGGCTGACTTCCACCGCTTCGGTTAGCTGCTTTTTGGTTATATGTGTGTACACATCTGTGCACTCAAGACATTTTTTCTAAGTTTTTGCCTGTGTGCTCAAGAATAAATTAGAAAATAATTCATATTAATGAGAATCCTAGTGATGCTATGAGTGAGACTTGTCAGCTTAGCATCACTGCAGTGACTTGCATTGACTATATTTCATAATAATATAATTTTAACTTAATGCATGTTCCTGTGAGGAATACAAATATGGTAGACAGAGGGCATAGTACCAGAAAATGCAGCTGGTCCAGAAGGTCAGGGAAAGCTGTAGTAGGTGTAAAGCAGCAAGCAGCAGGAGTGGGAGAGCGTACTGCAGAGTGACACACAGGGTGCATTCGCCTCACAAAATTATGTTTAATTCCATCAAAGCCTACAGTCTCCAGCACCAGTACAGCGCTGGCCAACACCAGGGAAAAATGTAAAAGTACCATGTGCTGCTAGGAGGACATTGTCATAAACTATCACTGATACTACCAAAGTCAATGTGTCTTCTTCATCCCTTGCCACTAACTCCAGTACCACTAGGACATCCTCCTTAATAACCACTCAGATTCAACACCCATCCACTGTGATTATTAGCATCCCAGCTTCCGCTGCAACAGTGGCCCTGCCAGCCACTCCTGCCACTGTGACTGAGACCATTCCTGGCATTGTGACTTAGACCACTGCTGCCACTGTGACTGAGAACACACCTGCCACTGTAACCACGGCAATCACCAGTACTATTACGGTGACACCGGCCCTTACTACCACTGTGGGCCCAGCCAGTTGCAGAATTATTTCCAGTACTGTGTCCACCACTACTGTGACACCTCTTATTTCTTGCCCTGTCTCCAGTACTGTAGAACTTGGCAGTGCAAATGAGGTGGAGGTGCACTCATCGAGGTCTGAGTAATTTCCACTAGGAGATAAACTGCCCATTGATATATCATATGAGGAGGCTAACCTAAGCAACTGTGATGATAAGGTAGAGTATGGGGAGTACTAAAAGCGCTATAAGGCAATCAAGTTGGGTGACCAAAAACTCTCATCCTCTCAAGGTCACAATGGCAGGAGAAAGAAGGCTAGGACTCTTCCCCTTAGAAAGAAATTGGCAAGCTACCCTTCAGAACTTTGCTCAGTAGGTTCCATCCCCACCTGAACAGCCATGTAGAGCAGGTGCAAGGGCATTAGTGGTGCCAGGGGTAAACCCACAGACACAGGTTCAAACAGGAAAGGCTAGTGGGGGCCAAAAGAGTGGTAGTGGTGGTACTGGTGGTACTGGTGACACTAGTCACATGATGACATCAGGAACAGTAAGAGCATGGTATGACTGCATTTCACAATAATAAAAGAAAATAACAGAAAGGTATTGCACACATCATGCAGTATGACTATCAGGAGACGGAATCTCCAGCAAATTTAACAAACACTTCCTTAATAAACCACCCAAAAGTAAAGCATTCCCAGGTTTTTAAAGCATCAGAGTCTGTTCCTGTGGTTCTATTAGCCCCATCTTGTGGTGATAATGCAGACAGTGGTGCTGGTAGTACTGGCAATGCCACAGACCATTTTGCCTCTAAAAAAATGCTACTGTGCCTACTGCTGCCTCTTTTTCCCCTTCAGCACCAAAGAGTCTTCCATGCACCCAAGTATTCCCGGCACGCACCAGTCCCCTGCTACTTGCATACTATCTGGCAAGTATGGAACATCCCCCGCCATCTATGGTCAGTGCCAGTAGTGGAAGTGTGCCAGGCCAGAACTGAATACCAGTCATCCCATCCAACAACTCAGCACATCACACAGCTCATAGGTGAAATGATTGTGTTTGATCTGCAACCCTTTTCACTTGTGGAAGGCATTGGCTTTCAGAGGCTTTCGCCTTTGTATGGAAGGCTGAAGGAGTCAGTCGCACACTACATGCTCTCTTCCCTTGTGGAGTAAGGGAGAGAAGCAGGGGGACAATGCTATTTATATATTTATAACAGGTAAACCACTGTTGCCTAAAATGCCTGTCTCCTTACCAGAATTTCTTTTTGTGTTCTGCCATCATGTAGTTTTCTCCCCGTTGTTCTCTCCGCTTGGTTTTTCAGAAAAGAAGTGGAAAGACTGCCCGCAGTGGAGAATGGAAGGGATTCCTGTGGTGGAATCTTACCGAAGCTGAGCAGAGCTAGATTTATGCAACCTGGGGCCCTAGACCCAGGAGAAATCTGAGGCCCCCCTCACCACATTAGTGCCCCTTCACTGTGACCTCACTCTTTGGTCACTGCATATTAGTTACTTAATCTTTTTTTATGCTCCTCCCAGTGGAGTCTCCCCCATCAGGTCACTCCTTCAGAGCGCCTAGGTCCCAACCTCCCTTCCAACCCCTACCACCAGCCACCAGTTCCCATTGCAACCCCCCCAGGTAACCCGACATAACTCTTCGTCGGGAGGGTCCCTCTCTTCCAAGGGGGAAGGTACCTTACCGGACACTCCTACGTATCCTGGGTGCTGTGGAGCCAGTCTGGGCTGTCTTCCGGGGCTTCGTTGTGGCAGGGCCAGCGCCCATCATCTGTTCGGGTGGGGGGCTCCTTTTTCCTTGTTCAGCCTACGCCCTCTAAATTTCTCAGCCATGCATGAGCATGGCAACCCTGGGCGGGGATGTATTGGGGGGCATCTCGAGGCTCCACGTCCCGAAGCATGTCATCAGTCCACCCCTAGGGTGCTGAAGCCAGACCCCCCCGGGAGGGAAGCATCCAATGGATTCTCTGAATCCCCTCCCTGCCGGTCTCTGCTCCTGGTACCTGGGCTCATGGCGTGAACCCAGGTCGCCAGTGTGCCGAGTGAACCCCTTCACTCGGCCCCACAGATCTGGCTTAGTTACTGAAATTTAAAAAAAATATTTTCTTACTGTCCCTAAAAAGTGGCATAAAACCTAAAATAACCTAACTAAATTGCTTCAAAATGAATTCAACTAATAATATCACTATGAAAAAAACATTGGTCCTAGTTTTGATCATTTATTGAAAACATTTCTAATTTGTCTGGTAAAAATATTGTTTTGGGTATGAAATGTCTTGATTTGCACTTCTGACCCCCCCCACACACACACACACACATAGCTCACACACACAATTATTTGCACTCGCAGTTTGAGTGTTACCATTTTGTCCTGTCAGATAGTACGAACCAGTATTTGGGAGCATTATATGGTAGGGTAGGTCCCATCTCTGGAAAGACATAGGTCCTGGTGGTATAGGAGTTAAACTGGTTTACTTAAGGAGTCATGATGAATTATAGAGATTATGTTGCAACGTGAGTGATTGTTGGAAGAAATCATTTCAGGGATCAAACATTTATGTCACTGATAATAAGCCAGGATCAAATAATGGCAAGATTTATTGATGGGGCGATGAAAATATATTCAGTGGTTCACCCCGAAAACAGAACTACATCAGTGCCAGCACTTCAAAATGAGTGGGATGAGGGAACTTTAAAAAAAGTAACATTTTTAACAGTACAATTAAAATGCATTGTTGATTTCTTGATTTTAGGAGTGAGATTAGAGTTCCTGACACAGCTGAGGCAACTTTGAAAAAAAAATAACATTCTGGCATAGATGTAGCTTCTAGTTTGCATTTTATTACTAAGGGTATTTGCAAGAACACAGTATCTCTGCCCTTTTTAGCTCTGGCTGCCTGTCTACACCTTCCATTTAATTGTGACCTTAAAATATGTTGTTGTACTGTATTATCATAAACAGGGGATTGTGATGCAATATGTAGAGAAGCAGCCAGAGTAGATATAATTCCATAGTCTGTCAGTTTCTATATTCTATAACAAATTCTCAGAGTTTTACTCTGCAAATATTGTATTCCTCATATATTAATTGAACACTGTTTACCCCATTTTATTTATGGGCTAGTGCTGTATGTATTTTACTTGCATATGTGTATGTTCCTGATATATGTTCTCAGGATCTCCTTGTGAATGAGCCTGCTCAATGGAGTTATTCTTGAAGTAAAATTACAATTTTAACTAGTCTACTGGAGCGGGATCTTGTTTTCATGCAACTGTTTTCAGTCATAAAGAAAACTGAGAATTAATTACTTAAAATATATGATGTAATAAAGAAAATGGAATGGAGCTGATTATAAATCTTACTTTTTTAACGTCTTCCTAACTCTCTCAGAGGCTCTTTAAATATAAAGCATACATATGGGGGGGGTGAAGCTAGCCAGTAGCCTGAGTAAACATGTTTTTCAGCTTGCTTTCTCCTTAGAGCTGATTTTGCCTGCTAAATTACCCGCTTTTACTATATTTTCGATTCAATCCCTGTCGGGGTGCCCAGTATAGATCCTTGGCAATAATGGGACTGAAGAAAGTAGAGAAAGCTGCGTCTTTACCAGCAAAATCTGTTGAGGAATATTTGCTACCTAAATTGGGCCTGGTGACCATGGCACAGTCT
Organism: Neoceratodus forsteri; assembly: GCA_016271365.2. Classification (NCBI taxonomy): domain Eukaryota; kingdom Metazoa; phylum Chordata; order Ceratodontiformes; family Ceratodontidae; genus Neoceratodus; species Neoceratodus forsteri. The sequence goes on along the minus strand of CM057453.1, from coordinate 680,787,471 downwards.
ACTATGCAGAACGATCCAAGCATTGATAGGATTTTTGCAATCCTGCAAAAGATCGAAGAAAAAGTAAATTTAACTAACAATTCCTTGTCTGCAATGGACCAAAGGGTTAAAAAATTGGAGGACGGCTTCGAGGAGAGTTTTATAATGATTGAAGAGCTGAATATGCGGCAGGAGGGTTATGCGGGTGTTCAGGCACGGGAGTCTAAATTTTTCTCGAATAAGCTAGAAACACTTGAAAACCAACTACGTGCCACTAATCTGAGGATTGTTGGTTTCCCGAGCATTTCTCCAACTCAGAACTTAAAGGCAGAGATACTGAACTTATTTACTGTCTCTTTGGGACTATCTGAAAAAAAAGTGCATATAAAGAGATTGTTTCGTTTACCTAATTGTAGGAGACAACAGGGTGCGGAACAGGCTTCAACTATTCTGGCCACCTTGGACTCTGTAGAGGAGCGATTGTAGGCTTTAGCTTCAGTCAGAGACAAATAAGGTCTAGATTACCAAGGGATGAGGATCTCGATATTCCCCGATGTGGCTGCTTGCACACAAGTGAAGAGGAAGGAGTTGCTCCAGTTAAAGCAGCGACTGAGAGACTTTGGCATCACGGCTAATTTATTTTTTCCAGCTCGTCTTCACTTTACATACAAGGGTAAGCCCTATCTCTTTACAGATGTTGAGGCAGTGCAAAAATTCCTGGACAGTCTTCTACCTAAGGGAGAGCAAGTTCCTGAAGATGAACAAGATGAGGTTCCTTGAAGGCTTAAAATGACTCTGATTGGGATCTGTTTGTTGCCTCAGCTTTATAACATACATGGTTAATACCTGAAAGTGGGTGTTGAATTTTGTTAAAGGCTTTGGTAATAGTTTATGCTGGCTGTAAAAATGACTGTGGACTTTCAGTGGGGAGGGGGAGACTTTGTTTACATTTTCTTTCAGAGCTGGTCTCTGTATTTCCTGAGAATAGTCCTCTCTTACTGTTAGCCTTTACATAATAATGTTAATGGGATATTTTAATCTTAACTTGGGATGCAGGTTTTCTTGTTACACAGAGGCTTTAACAGAGAGTTTAGATTTCTTTTGTCTGACGGCCTTACTGTATATGGGCTGTCCAGAATAAATAATGTTTGGATATGTAATGTTATAATCTGGTCCCACTAACAATATTGTTTATTTATTGGGGGATTCTCCCAGCCGTTTCCCCTGCTCCTTCATAGTGGACGTTTCACGCCTATATATAGAGTTTGAGTCGTTATATCTAGGTGAGAGCTGCAATTATGTGGGTAAGATGTTCTTGCTTAATTCTTAATTATTGTATCTGGATCCTGTAACATTCTTGATCTGAGAAGGATATGCTTGTCTTGTACAGTAATTGAAATTTTAATAAAAAGTAACATTTTATAAATATATAGAATATAGAAGCATGTATATTGAATAGCACTGTTAATCTTTTATATTTAAGAGTAAAACTTAAGTGGAGATTCTAAGTGGGAGGGAGAAACAAAGCAAAGGAAATGGACATGTTCACACCTTACAGGTCAACCTGGCCACGGGCCCCTGAAGCAATCAGCTACACTTAACACCTAATCAGTTAGGTGAGAATCACGTCACAGTTCAGTCCCTGCCTTGCTCAAGTTACTTAGCAGTTGAGTCCTTTTAAAAAAAATGCATCCCAGGTAGAAGAAAATGATACATGGTTAATATAGGCTGGATATTGCTGTAGGCCTCCTAGCAGGCAGGGCCCCAAGGCACATGCCTATGTTGCCTATGCCTTAATCTGGCCCTGAAGCTGAGCTGTGTAGAGACCTGTTGGAAGGGTATCTCAGTGAGGAGAACTGCACCAGAAAAAAAGAGTGACAGCCTTTCAGCAAGATCTCAGTGCCTTAACCCCCAGTTATCAACCTCTCAATGCTTCTCAATGCTTCAGCTTCAGCTCCTGCTCCTGTTTTTTGCTGTGTGCTGCGTGTTCTTGTCCGATTGATTGTCTGATACGGGGCACAGGAGAACAGGGGAAAGCAAAACAGGAGTAAAATAGGAGTGTTAGAGTGTCAGCGTGTGAGAAAGTGGGTCAGAGAGTGGGAGTTATCTGATTCTTGGACTGATTGTGTGGACTGAGAGTTTGACACACTTGACCTGAGTGAATGCATCTGATTCCAGGCACAAGTAAAAGGGACATGTGCTTACTTTGGCTCTAGAACTTTTTATTTTGTGTGTTTTGCTTGATGTGATTCTGTAAAGATGAACTAGTATTTATCAGTTAGCGTGCTGTTCCCGCTGCTGCAGTTATTGTTATCATTGGTAGTATTCCTAACATCTACTGTTGTCTACTGCTGTCATCGCTAGCTGGTTGGCTAGCGTTTAATGTTGCTTGCCAGATTTTTTGCTTAATAGTGTACAATAACAATAGATATATGATTGGGATAAAGTAAAAAAGTTTAAACTTTACTTTTAATTTTTGCGCCATATGCAAATTGGTCACGTGGCCACTTCCTGTGAAATACCTGCATTCTTGTGGGCTCAAGTAGATCACAGACATGCTTTGGTCTTGTATGGTGGAGAGCGCTGCTTTGCTGCCAAAGTTTTAAATGGATTATAATACTGTAAGAGTGGCTTTTATTTTTTTTTATTTCTTCGAAACCGAGTGGCAGTACTCAGGTAAAATACTGCTTATATTACCAGCTCAATTTCTTTGTTGAAACCTTGCTTATTTTTATCGTAACCTACATTGGCATGTTGGCGTGTCTTTTTGCTGGACTGTCGCCATTCCTGTAGTCAACTTAAACTCTGTAGTCTGTAGTCACAGAGCTGCCAAGGAGACCGAGCAGTCCAAGTAAAATTATGGCATATGGGGACCCTAGTAAGCTCTTTTAAAGTATTTCTTTTTAAAAAAAAAAAAACAGATTGCCAAACTGTGCTTTTTATACATTTTGTATTGAATTTCTGTATTTTATGCCTAAATATTGGGTTTTTCCTTTCAGTGGAGAACCGGAAAGCAAATTCTAACGAGAGGCTCTCATAGAAATATATTTTTCTGGGACAACCAGGATTACTGATGATATTGAACTAAGAAGCTGCACCCAATTTGTAACTGCTCCTGTAATCAAATGCACTTCTTTGAGTCTTGTGGAATATCTGAACCTGAACCTGAACTTTGGTTTTTTACTCCAATATCAAGGTACTTTCTTGCACTGTCTCAGATTTTGATGTTTGCTGCTTACATATTTACACTTTTCATCTGATTGAACAGGCTGGGAACACTTATTTGGGAAACAGAAAGAAAGTAAGAAGAAGAGATTTTTTTTGGACTGGCTAACCTAAAGAAATGTTTTTCTTTTCTGTTTTATGTTTCTTGACTTTGGGACTTTCTAAAGACTTAAGTTATAGAGCATATATGTGTTTGGTTTTCTTTTTTTTCTTGGTATCTTTGCTTCATATAGAGCTGCTGCTAGGGAGGAAGGTTGTATCCTTGGTTCTGGCTGCATATATAATTCACAAAATAATTAGATTATTATTTTAATTTAACTAAATAGAAGAGATTTATGAAAATGGTAAACACCAGACCACAAAGAAAAATGCAGACGTCCTGCTCACCATTACTCAGAGAATCTGTCCTAGAGAAAGATAAAAAGAAAAAAAATAGCTAAAACCAGGCAGACAAAAATAACAGATCATCTCCCTGGATTAACAAGGTTAGAAGTGGACATAACATCTATTCCACTATCATTTACTGAATTTAAGCATAAGGGGAAGAATTATTGTAATATGGGTGTCCAACTTAGTGAGTCGGAGTGCTCACCAGACTTGCTTGAGTATGCCATTGAGTCCCTTGAATTTGTGACTGAGGAGGCAATTCATTCTGGCAGTTTAGAGTATAATGGGCATGAAATTAATACAGAGATCACTAAAAAGACCAGCTGTAAAAACGATGAAGATTGTGAGGCTATCAATTTTGAGACCTCCTTTAATCTTTCCTGTTATGAGCAAAGTAGTGGGCTGAATAATTATACCGATTTAAACATAGAACCGACTAATGTAACTCCAAAGTGTGTAAATGATGTTCTAGCTAGTGATATGGTCCTGCTTCCTGGTTCAGAATTAAGGAATGTTAACACCCAATTGCAGAGGACAATTAGAGGAATGAAGGGCCTAGCATCCAAATATGAAAAAAAAAAGAAAATTTAGGACAAATCCCATTATTATCCAAAAACCACGGAATGTTAACTGTATTAATCAAGAGAATGTACCACGGTATGTACCAATAAGCCTTAATGACGACCTGGTGGCACACATGAGCCATCAATATACTGGAAATTTCATCTTAATGGAACAATTGATTGTGCTCAAAAATGAGATTGCAGCAAATAATGTTAAATTAGTTACTGTAGAGAACAAACTGGAACAAATGTTTCCTACACCTCCTTCTGATTCAATTTTGATAATTGAAGAAGAATCTAAAGTAGGGGGAATTTCTATATCTGTAGTATGTACGCCTTGTAAATCATGTTTAAGACCTGATTTTTCATCTGTAATTATACACGACAGTACAAAGAAAACAATTAACAAGAAATCTAAAAAGCCTAATGGGAAACAAAAGGAAAAGAAAGTAAACACCCTAAAAGAAGTTAAGGAGAAAAAGACAAGGAGAAAGAACAGGAACAAACAAAAACAAAATAGCTAGGAAATGGAGATAAACAAGTAACACAGATTTTACAAACAAATATCAAATCAGGGAAAATGTTGCATGGACTTTGTGAGAATGAGGTTAGAAACCTTGGAAAAGAGGTAGTGGGCAGTGACAAAGATGTCGGTGGTAACTAACTGCACTGTCATCTGATTTATGTCAACACCTTGCTATGTTAGAAAAGGAAATTGATGGCCGGCCCACCGGTGCAGCGGTTGGATTTCTGCTTGCGATGCCAGTGACCCAGGTTCAGGAACAGACCTGGGGAGCTGGAGGGCCAGCCAGGGGAGAAGGATTTAGTGCCCCTAGGGCTGCTGTCCTTCTCCGGGGAGGGTTGGGGAGAATGCCCAGTATGCGAGGACTCCTAGCAGAGGCTAGGAGCACTCAGTAACTCCAGCGGCCAAATGCTCAGAGGGGTGGGGCAGATGCTGGATGTCATTGCACGTCCCCACCCCTGGGGATACAGAAAAATATCCCTGCTTGCAACCACCATCAGTGACACCCACCCTTGGCCCTAATCAGCCTCCAGGCTGGCTCCGGACTCTACTCCCGTGTTTGCGGCACTAAGGGCCAAGTGCCGCAACCCCACCCCAAGGGTAAATCCGGGGGTGTCGGAGTCACAGCCAATATGGACGTGGGGGTTCAGGGGTCCGTGACCGGGCAGATGACCCAGCGGTCGCAGGCGGAATAAAAGAAGAAAATTAAAAAAAAAAGAAAAGGAAATTGATGCTCTTAGAAAATGTTGCCATATTGAAATAGATACTACTAATATAAAGGACATCCATTATCGGGAGACTACATGTAACAATTTGGATATTGATAAAATTAATGTTATTACTGCAGCAGATCCATCTGCTAAGTGGGAAAAAGTAAATTGCACTATTACAGATGGGAAATTGCCTATGGTAAGATGTACAGCCTATTATGATTGGCCTATGGCATCTGAAAAAGATCTGAAAGAGTATGTCCTGAATAATTATTTTTATGATGTAGATATAAGTACCAATGATATGATAAATTTGACTAAAGTTAGAGATGGTAGGAAGCGTACAGTAGAAATTTTTGCATGCTCTCCAAAAGTAGCAAATCACATCTAGTATAATGCAGAACTAATTGAACAAAGAGGTTTGATAGTTACCGTTCCAGATAGGGAGATGTTCAACATTAAACCACAGAATACAGAGGGTGAAGCTCCAGTAACTCTTTCAATGTATGGAACGGCTCCTATATATAAAGAAAGTAATGGGAAACTAAAGGGTGTCATTTGCAACTTGTTTAGAAATGTACTTCAGATAAAGTTAGGAAACCAAGGAATCACAAAAGCAACAAGACCTGAAGTGACTTCTCAAACTGATATTCAACTTAGGGATAGAAGTCTTTCACAGGCACATTTGAAGGAATGCAGCAAGATTGATGCACTAGGGATGTATTTGGTTGATCCAGAGGAAATCTTTAAGTGTCCTATTAGGGGCAATTGTACTTCTAATGATGGGACGTGGCAGGCTTCTGCCTGACTTCCTTATTTAGATAATGTGCTAGTACACTTAGAAGAAAATACAAGGGGAAGTAATACAATTCTCTCATGGAATATATCAGGATTAGCAGGCAGGTGGTCAGATTTAGATTTCTTGTCTTTTATTAAGACTGCAGATATTATTTGCCTGAAGGAGACGTGACATGAAAAAGAAGACGTAATAATCTTAAATCCATGTGAATTAATCCATGCAATAGCAACCAGGGAGAAAAAATTAGGTAGACCCTTTGGTGGTTTAACAGTATATGTTAGACTAGGCATATTTGTCGAACATCACCCATTATATGTCAACAAGAATATAATAGCTGTCCTGCTAGCCAATATGGGTACAAAGTTTATATTGTTTAATATGTATTTTCTCCCGAAACAGTCTCGATTTCATAAGGATGAATTATGGAGTTCATTAAGCAATATATTACTAGAAACTCAAATGAAATATCCTGACTTGGATATATTGATGATGGGGAATTTAAATGCTAGAATTGGCAACTATGATGGTTTAATGGACAAAACATACTTCAACCTTCACCAAGTATTGCCTCCTGCTCTGCCCAGGTCCTTTTTTTTCATGTCCCCGGGTTCAGCTTTTAATGTTGATTCCGTGTACCAGAGAGGGCCCTTCAGCCCTGTCTGAACTGTCGGGAAATGACATACTTTTTAAGACCATGGTCAAACTTGGATAAAGCCTAGGAGGAGTACTGACACATAAGGCTGCTTTTTCCTTCAGATTTATTGGGGTTCCTTAACCACCCTACTTCCTCTATATCTTGATCTATTTGACTTCATAAAATAATCTTATTTCCTAGTGTAAAAACCTTGTACTCACAAAAATCCCCTTTGTCATCGTGATCATGACTTTTGGGCATTGGACAGTAAGCACTACCTATATGTTCAAATATCCTTAGGTGTATACTATCAATGGTTTGGTTATAATGTCTAGGACAATTAAAAATTCTGCAAAACATGTCTTTTCCTAAATCATAAAAACACCAGCCAACAAATTGATGTAAGTGGACGTTACACCCCAAATCCTCACAATTCAATAAATATCTATAACCCTCTAAACTGGTCTTAAGTGTACCAGAATGGCCTGTGTAACAATAATCAAATTTAATTTTGCCCTTATGTAATACATTTTTTGCCTGATAATTAAGAATATCCCTAAACTATCCATCTGTTTCATCATGTTCAATATCTTCCCTTACTGGTATGTGTAATATTTCATTACATTCTACACTTGGTTGAGAAGAAATACCAGTAAATGCCATTTTGTAATTATATAAATTTTACTGTATTTTAAAATAAGGTAACAGTATTACATAACAGCAGTGCAAACAAAAACAATTTAAACAATTGCGATGGATGGGCAGCCCCTCTACTTTAGACGCAATAGTAAAAAAGTAAATAAGCCAAGCATTAACTTTGTCCCTGCTCCAATGTGTCAGAGATAAAGGCAACCTTACCACACCTCAAGTACCCAGATGTTCAAGCTGAGGTCCTAAGAGAGTGCTCTGCACTACTCTGGCAGTCCTGCTTCTCCTCTCCTACCTTGTCTGTGTTGAGGACTGACTTTTATATCTGACGAGGTGGCTGCTAAGCTTCTAGGAGTTTCAATGATACTACCAGCTTAGTAAGGGACATTTCATGTAGCCCCCCCCCCATGCTGTTGGTTGTAAGGGAAAAATCAACGTCATGGAGAATATGACAATAAGATAGCCTCAATGGAAAGAGTATAATACCATCTTAACATTCAGCTTAACTGAACTGGGTTGTGGTTTGTGGTCAAGCCCCAGATCTTGTTTAAGTAGCAACAGAAGCATTTTTATATTTAAAAGAAAAAATTATTAACTTTAAATTGCAAGTAATTAAAAAGGTTTAAGATGCAAATAACATAGCTATATACTTATTCCTAAAGAAGACAACCTGTCAAACTAAAAGCATGTAAAACCTATTTAACATTTAGAACATAGTCATTTAATTTTCAAACTTTAGACGGCACTACTGAAAGTAGAAGCCTCTACAGAAATTAAAGTTCTTAACACCTGGCTTGACAGTGCCAGGATGCGGTTTGTGGCTAGGCCCTAGATCTTGTTCAGCTAGTAACAGAAACATTTTAAAACATTTTTATATTTAAAAGAAAATATAGCCAACTTTAAATTGCAAGTAATTTAAAGGGTTTAAGATGCAAATAATGTAGCCATATTCTTATTCCTAAAGAAGACAGCCTGTCAAACTTAAAACATGTAAAAACTATTTAACATTTAGATTACAGCTATGTTGAGATGTAAAGCTCTTTTATTTTTTATTTTGTAATTCATTTAACATGCCCTCTAGGTGGTCTGAATAATCCATTTGCACTTCCATCTGATTACTAGGTGCAGGCCACTCTTTTATTAGTTGGGCAATCTTTTCGTCAATATCTTGGTTTGGTTGGGTGGCTAGATCAAGTTGTCCCATTTGGGACAACTGCAGGGTGTAGGCTGTGCACTCCCACACTCAGAAGTGCAATGGATAAAAACAAATTAATGAGGCTGGTAATAAGTTAATTGAAATATTGGACACATTCAACCTATACCCTCTAGATGGGAAATTTAGTGGTGATTTGCAGGGCCAATGTACAGACATCAAAGCAACAGGGATTTATCTGTTAGATATTATGTATTGGACTGGTGATACTGAATTTTGGAAGTACCTTTTTGTAGTAACTAGACCAGAAAGTGATCATTTACCTGTTCTACTAATAGGAAAATTGGCCCAAATGACAGAGAGCAATATTGATTGCTTGGGGGAACAACCCATGGAGGAAATTAGAAATTAAAAGAGATTAAAGTGGAGTACACAACTAGAAGTAGAACTTGCAGTACACATAGAAGAGACAATTGGTAAGATATTAGAGAAAAACTGCTATGAACAACACCTAGAAGAACTACTGTATTTGGTGTTAGTTATATTTGAGAACATCAAACTGAAACTGTATAACAAGTTGTTTTGAAAGATAAATCTAACCCATTTAATGCCTGGTTTGATAGAGAATGTCAAATACAGAAGCAGATGTTAAATGCTCGGATTAGGGAAACAAGGTGTGTTAGTGATATTAATAAATGAAAAACCTTGAATCAGAAAAGAAAAATGTATAATGTATTCCTGAAGAGCAACAAACAATACCAATGGAACAAATGGAATGAAATGTTACATACTATACATGAGGGAGATAGTAAAAGATTTTGGACATTAGTCTCAAGGGGTACAAGTACAACTAAAATTAAGATGGATACATATATAAAAGAGCAAGAATGGATTCATTATTTTGAAGGGATTTTTGGGGGATCCCCTGAAATTGAGGTCCCTTTATATACTGTCAATGAAGGCCATTTTATAACTATTACGCGACAGGAGAGCTATATGGCTCTTAAAACTGTGAAGAAAAACAAAGCTCCAGGACCAGATTTGATCCCTTTAGAGGTGTATTTGGCGAATGCTTCTGCTTGGATTAATTTTTTTACTATTTTATTCAATCAGATCCTGCGGGACTATTTTCTCCCTCCAACTCGGCAGGGAGCAATTACTGTCCCCATTCACAAGAAGGGGAACTGATGTGATCCAGTTATGTATAGACCAATAAGTCTACTAGATGTATCTTTAAAAATCTTCTCTAAAATTATATTAGACAAATTACTGATTGATTTGGAGAGAGTGGGAGGAATTAGCAGGTTCCAAGCTGGTTTTAGAGTGGACTATAATACCATTGATAACTGCTATATATTCTCTCATTTACTTGAAAAGTATGTCAACTTACGTTAACAAAACATCTACGTACTATTTGTAGATTTTAAGTCAACTTTTGACACTATAAATAGAAGCATACTTTGGAACATTATGATGGACAAGGGTATTGACATGCAGTTTATACATATAATTGGAAGACTTTATGACAACACATGGACCAGAATTAGATATGGTGCAAACAGACAGTTAACTAGACCCATAGAGATCTTTAAAGGCATGAGATAGGGATGTGTCCTAGCTCTGACTCTTTTCTCAATATATATTGATACTCTTATTGGGAAATATGAGATGTATGATACAGATTGCCCAAAGATTTTGAACCAAAAATGTCCCATTTTAGCATTTGCTGATGGCATACTACTATTTTCATTGACTAGAAAAGGGCTTCAAAACCAGATTGATCTTTTGCTCAGAATATGCAAAGAACTGGAACTACAGATAAATAAAACAAAGACAAAGATAGTCATTTTTGGTAAAGGTAAACCAATAGGTACTTGGAGAATGGGAGCTTGTAAATTAGATATAGTCAAGTCTCATATCTATTTGGGCTTAACAATGACACCAAAGGGTGTCTGGAATAAGCACATTGAAAAACTCCTTATACAGGCAAAGAAAACTGCCTTGGCCTTGGAAAAATTCAACTCTGCCTATGGAGGTTTTTCAATTAGACCAATGATTCTAGCTATTAGAGCCAAATATATAGCACAAATATCATATGCTTCTGAAATATGGGACATGAAGAAAATAAAAAGACTTATGATTCCTATACCTAAGATACTAAGGAAAACTCTCTTGGTTCCGGGATCCTTTCCAGTTTCATACATTAGAGCCAAGTTAGGGCTTGATAATATAGAAGCTGTATTGAATAAAAAAAATCAATTTCTGGCTTAGATTGACTAGGCATCCTAGTGATAAAATTACCAAGATGTGCTTGACAGAGAAACAAAATTGGATGTGTAGTGCCTGTTATAAATTGCTTTGGCTTAATGCTATTTATATAATGCTGCAGAGATATACACTAAATATTCTGAGAGAGTATGTAGCAGAAAATGTCACATTAAGCCTCCAATATAAGAAATATTTCAACAAAAAAGTTAAAGATTATTGGGTTAGCATGGATAAAGAAAAAATTAGAACTTCGAGATTTTCACCATGGTTTATAAAAAATAATGAGGACAATTTTAAACTCTAGCCATATTTGGAAATGCTGGTAGAGCTCAAATTAAGATCTGCCCTAACAATTTATAAATTTGAAACCTTTTAAAGTACTATACTATGCAAGAGGTTCAGAAAGGACACAGACTATTCAGTTAACTGTGATTGTATTATGGGCAAACTGAAGAATCTTATACATGTGGTATGCTAATGCCCTTGGTACAATAGACCAAGATGGTTGCTTTTTAAATAAATTTTTAACATGGAAGATCTTAATCAATTGTCCATTGATAAATATACATTGGTGAAAATCTTGATATATAACAAGGATGAAGTAGCAGTAAAAGCTTTGGCTATCTACTTTTACATAATTTCCCATATTAAGGCAAGGAAAAGTGCTATGGAATTATTGTAAATTATATTACAGAGAGATCATGGTAGTGGGAAGGGTATGTCCATTATGAATTGAACTCTTATAGCTGTTACATTTAGCCCAAAAAGTGTTTCCCAATCAAATTTTCAAAACATAAGATATTTGATTTCTGTATAACTTAATTCAATGATTACCATGAAATGTTACTATGTAAAATGAATGTGCAATATAAATAGAATTATACCACAAGTATCTACTCTCGGCCAATTACAACACAGGAAAACTGACAGTTATTCTCCCACAAACTACCACCTACATGCCCACAGTAGTTTATTCACATATAGCCACGCCCACAGTAGTTTAACCACCTTTCCACAGTAGTTTATTCATCTTAACCACGCCCACAGTAGGTTATTCATAGTCCCCTCTTCTACTATCCACACTGTCTGTCCACTGACACTTGCTCTCCTCCGAGGTTCTTACATAACCCCATGTACACAGTACATAAAAATTCTATTTTTTTTTCCCACTGCATTTAAAATATATAGCAAACTCACCAAAAGAAACCGATTCTAGAGACCAACGGACAAAGATTTTGTTCAAGTTACATTGACACAGCGGCTGCGGGACAGGGGACAGAGACACCGAGAGAGAGAGAGAGAGAAGTCATAAACATTAACAAACCAAATGCCTGTTTTTTACCTCCTTGTACACTGCACATAAAATTCCTATTTTTCTCTCCCACTGTATTTAAAATATATACCAAACTCACCAAAAGAGACTGACCCTGCAGGCTGAACTCGAGCGAGGACCGATGGACACCTTTTTTGTTGAAGAGAGCTTGACACACGGGAGCGGGAAGCAGGGACGCAGACGCCGAGAGAGGGAGTGAGAAAACATTTTTAAAATCATGAACATTAACGAATTAAATGCCTGTTGTTTTCTTCCATGACTACATTATTTTAAACACTCTCTTCCTCAAGCAGACTTACGGGTGTAAACATGTACTTTGAAAAGTAAACCATGACTCTGATCATGCGTACTACCACCGGCACCAATACGCATGTCCAGACTCACTGCATTACTTTTCAAATCCTAATTTTCACATGGAATGCTGCTCATTTTTTACTAAGAGTTATATAAATTCTATGTAACTCCTAGTGGTATAATAGTAATAACATCCATCTTGTAGGAGTATACTTGCAATAACTGGCTTCTGTGATGATTAAACACCTCGGCTTCTCCTTGGCGTTTAATCACCACAGAAGCCGGTTATTGCTTCGTATACTCCTACAAGATGGATGTTATCACTTAATTAATTCTAGCCTGACTATCTAGTCCTGGAAATATTCCTGAAATGAAGTGATGCTTTATGCAATCTTTTTAGTGCAATAAGGTGTGGAACTACTCTGATATTTGTGCAATACAGATCAATGATTTCTTGGAATTTTTAAATATTTATATGTTTTCATGTTGTAATTTGTAATCTGCTATGTGTAATGACTGAATTGTCGAACAATAAACTTGAACTTATTTGCTTACCTGATGCTATCTAGACTGCTAGAATAGAAGTGTCACTTCATGACATGTCAATGGAGTGTGACATTGGGGAGTCCTAGGCCATCATGAGTGGTCATCGGTTGATGCCATGGTGAGACTACTTTGGCAATATGAGAGTAACACCCATGATCTAAAATGTGTACACTGCCACTCTGAGCCAGGTATTCCCAAAGTGCATATACTGAAAAAATCCATGGAGAGGTAAGTAGAGGAACACAGGGAGATTCCAGATGGGGCAGCTGTGCTCGTTGAGCACCTGCAAGCTGAACTTGATGCAAGGTTTGTGAAAGTGCTGGATAGTCACAGCCACAGTTTTGCAACCATGCTGGATCCCTAGTTCAATTGTGAGATCCTTCACATGGCTGTGGATAGCTACAGAGTGAATAATTTTTGACAAGAGCTGTGTGATGAACTGATTTGTTGCATGTGGGGACGGGTGCAGACACCAGCAGCTGGTGAAGAAGCTCATGCTAGAGAGGGAATGCATCTAGCAGGTCTGGTTCCACTGGTGGAGATGAGGAACAATACCTGGTATTGACAGCAGCACTGATGGGAGTAAGTGGGCACTCCTCAGCGTGTCCTTATGTAAGGATTAACAGAAGAGGACACACTCATGGCCTTTTTCTTTGGAAAATATCTTGAAAGCATATTTTGTGGAGTCTCTTGAGCCATTTCAGGTTGATCCATCAGGTTACTGGGCACAGAAGATGCATTCATCCCCTCACTTGGTGCAATTGGCTGGGAGATACAGTACACCATGTGCCTCCCTGCAAGTGTGCCATTAGAGAGGATGTTTAGACCAGCTGGTGATGTTGTTGAGCCTTATTGCTCAAAGCTAGACCCTGAACATGTCCAACAGCTTGTTTTCCTCAAGCTTAACTTGCCATTACTTAGGTACAAATATGAGTTACCCCCATAAAATAGAAAAGTATTATTTTGCTGAATGTTCTTTTCCATAAAGATAACCTGCATTTCCCCCCGTGCTTTCTTCCTGCAATGTTTAATGCACACACCTTCATTATAATATAAACACATTAACTTCTTCTGAACCAGATATAACTTCTCATCTTGATGGTTTAATATGTCCTTATCATGTATGTTAGAAACAGCAAGGACGATGAACAAAAGACAAATATAATAGCCCCAAAGTGAATCAAAATCAAGTGTGCGCTTGCTTCTCATGTTATGACTTCATAACAGTGAGGTTGTGACACTGGATGCACTGCACAGTGCATCACTCACCACTCTGCTTTTGCATAAAGCCTACAGAAACAACATTCCCCAAATCCTCTTGTTTCCCATGTAGCCCCAACATCTGATACAGCTTGCTTAGGGGACCATTTTTACTGCTTTCATCATTTTGCTATCCCTTTCTTGCTTGTAGTCATTCATCTCACAAATAAAAATGACTGCTAGCTATTATTGCTCTTTTAAAATCCTTTCATTTAATTTTATTTTCTTACATATCCACTTTGCTGCCACCCAGCTTACTTAGGGCGCCACGGCAGTCCCACAGGGGAACACTGTCTGTGCCCCCACCTCCTGAGAGGAGTGCCATCCATGGGATGCTCCTTCCTTCCTTCCCTGGCTGGCTCTTGAGTGGCCAAGGCCTATTCAGAATCTCAGTTCGTCAAAGAAGTTAGCAGTACTGACGGTTCTGTAGTGCCACGGGGCTGGATCTTTCTTTCATTTTAAGAAACAAAAACATTTTAAAAAATTTATTATTTTCCCTTCCATGCTGTTTTCTGACAGGGATATACCCTGTAATCAGATAGGAATATGCCCTCAAAACAGATAGGGATCTACCCGGTGCTGTAATCAGATAGGGAAAGGGATATACCCTGTTCAGGCCCTATTAATCATCATTGAGACAGCGGTAAGGTTTTTGCAGTCAGAACTGTTCCACCACACGGCATCTGTCCAGCTCTGTTCTTGAATTTGACCCATTGGGGTGGCCACACAACCATTTTCACAGTGCCATGTTGGTCTCCTAGTGGGATCCCTGCAAGGACACCAACATGACACATTATAAAAATGTTCTATGAGGTCTTGCCGTTGGGCCCCCCACCATGAAAATGGAATGAAAGGATGTAAAAAGAGTCATAAAAGCAGACAGCCTTTTTTATTGGTGTAATAAATAAATTACTGCAAGTAAAAAAGGAATATCAAAATTATGACAGCAGTAAAACACGCCCCTAAACAAACTCTGTCAGCAAAACAGTGGGGTTAATATGAAACAGCTTGATACTGGAAATGTTCTGCATTTCTTGGCTTTGTGCAAATTGCAATTGCTGAGTGAGTGAGTGGCCTCTCTAGACTACTACACTTAATGAGATGTTCTTTATCATAACACCAAAATAAGAAGGATTTGCACCAAGCTGTGACTGATTCTTGCTTGCAGAGCAGACACAGGCCTGGCCTAGTAGGACCATTTTTTTGTCACTTTTAGGAATAAAACACACATTCCTAGCAATTCTCCTGAGAAACACTGAAAATTATCACACAAACGTGTGAAAAAAATTACCCTCTCTAGTTTGGGATTTAGACAAGAAACAAAAACAGTCAATATTTCAGCTGTTTGTCTGATTTTAACAAGTGGATCAAAAGTAGATTGTTCTTTCAATAGTTGCAAGTAAGAAAGGGATAGCAAAATGATGAAAACAGTAACACTCCCCTAAACGAGCCCTACTGGCCAGGCTGACTGACTGCTTGCAGAGCAGAAACAGGCCTAGTATAGTACTATTTTTTTTTCACTTTTAGGGGAAAAAACACTCCTAGCAGTTCTTAGAAACACTGAGAATCATCACACAACAATGTGGCAAAAATTACCTGCTCTAGCTTGGGATTTAGAAAAAGGACAAAAACTGTCAAGATTTCTGCTTCTTGTCTAATTTTAACAAGTGGATGGAACAGAAGTAGATTGATCTTTTAAAGCAGCTCAGACTTCTGACTGCCTTGCCTGTAGTTTCTACAAGTTCTGAGTCACATGACCTGCCTTCAGCGAGCTTCCAAAGTGGCCTGTGATTGGACAGGAAGTCTCAGGAGATCCTGAAGTCTCACACCCTGTTCCAACAGCCAAATAATGAATAACAAAGCACAAATAGCGAATAACTGGGACTCCCAAACATGAATACTCTGTATCTGAAATAAGGTATTCACACACCCCTACCAAGCCTTGTGTTTTTCTGTGTATCAATGTCTGTGAGTTCTGCTTTCTTGTTCTCAACTGTTTACTGTCTTGTGGTAGATGTGGACTTGGATCCCTTAGCTGCCTGTTCTTTTTGTATAGATACAAAAGGGTTGTCGGGACAAGTGGGATTATGGGGCGCCAGTTGAGGCAGAGAACTAGTTAAACTAGGTAAACTAGTGGCTCCAAATCATATTTACAGTGTCTGTCTACAAACCAAACAGTGCTCATGCATAATGTCAACCCAGCTGTCCCTAAGTTTTTTTTTTCTGGGGGTCTAGGTTTGTAGTTCCTCCCTTCATTTCTGTTGTAACTCTTAGCATTCATTTTATTACATATCTGGGTTACTTGGGCAGTGCCCTACTTAGTTCTTCAAAGCTGTTGGACTGCACCAGTCTTTCTGCATATTAATGTCATCACTACTCCGCCTAGTAACAGGCTGAGGACAACACCTAGAAACCCTGAAGTGCTTTTAGTTTCATGGCCAGATGCTGTTCATTCATGCTCTTGTCTGGGGACACTACCAAAAGAGACACATAAATGTCATTCTATTTCAGGACGTCTCTTTCTTTTCTGTGCCTTTTCCCTTTTAATCCTTGCACTGCTTCTCACAGCATTTGTCATAAAATATTATAGGGTTATTATTTCTTCAGCAATGTAAGTGTTAAATGGAAAGGAAAGGAAAGGCTCCCTATTTCTAATAGAGACTTTTTTGTTTTCCTCTGTCTACTACTTTTCCATTGTTTAGGAGGCAGTATAGTGTAGTGGTTAAGGACACTGAGCAGCAAACCTGGAGACCTGGGTTTGAATTCCATCAGCCTCCACTTGCACACTATATGACCCTGAGCAAGTCATTTAACTTCCTTGTGCTCCCAGGTCACACCCGGAAACAAGTTCTGACTTAGTGTGCCTTTCCTGGTTAAACAATTTTCCCTTTCCTTTACCCCCCCTCCCACACACACACACACACACACATACACACACAACTGTTATTTGGGCTGATCCTTCATGGGCCCTTCTTCTGGAAGGAAGACAGCTTAGTAAAGCCAGGTCCCCCAAATGGCAAGCAGGCATGCTCAGCACTAGGCTGCGGGGCCAGCAGCTCTGAAACAAGACAATCCTAGCAATAAGCAACTGCGGATGGTATAAAGTGTTTGTTCTAATGTCAGAGTCATATTGGCTACATTTACATCAGTATAAAACAGAAATACCTGGATGGCGTCCATTATAAATCTGACTAATGCAAAGCTTATTTAGACTAGAAGTAGAGCTGGGCAGAGATCATCCGGATCACCAAATGTTCACATGATACTGATGGCTGTAGAGTTTTTCAACAAGAGAAATTAATCTTGATTGCTTGTTAACCACTAGGGTCTGGATCCTGGAATATAACACTGCTAGAACCAAGCCACCAGCTAGAGGAAGGAAAGGAGGAATCTAGTTTTAAATACCACCATTTGTATGCACTGTACCCCAAAGTGCTTTTGATTCTATGAAAATTTGGTAGTGGCCATTAGACAGTCACAAAGAGGTTATTTATAGATTTGTAAATGTTGATCAGGAAAGGAACACTAAGCTGTGATAGCTTGTTTCCAGGTGCATCCGGGGGCTACATGAAGCTATTTTACTGATGGGGGAGTGTTGGCTATCATGCAGAGGAAACAACTCCACTGTTCTTTGATAAGCACCATGGGATACATATATATATATATATATATATATATATATATATATATATATATATATATATATTTTTGCAAAAACTTCATTAATGCATCAGTTTGGGTTGTTTCACAGTGACAAAAGTGTGGAAATTCAAATTAAAGTTATACCACCACCCCCACACCCGCCTCAAAACCTAACTCCCACCCCCAACACACACACACACAGATATGCAAGCAAGGGAAGGGCGAAGACAAGACAACCAACCAGAGACAAGCAGGATCAGGTAACAAGTAACATACTACTCTGTAAACATTCCATGAGACACAGGCATCATCACAGTCCGCCAACTGTATGAGTTCTGCTGCCATCATAGTGCCTTGGGGTAGACACACACATGCTGGGCAGTCATGGGTAATGGCTCACAGTAAGTATTTTTGCATTACAAACATCAATAACAAAATTTAAGCAGATGCCCATATTTCAATAGTTAACAACTGATGAAACACACGGTATGTTATCCACACATAGTGTATTAGAAATAACAGTTTGTGTGAGCCTAGGAACAGTCATTGTATGTTTGCATTTTTTTTTCTGATACAGTGAGTTAGTCCTAATAACGAACAGTGATAATAATAAAAGTAATTTTTTTGTAGTATCGTTTACAAGTAAGATGTAAAAGCAACAGTTGTAACATGCAAAGGTAACCATAACATACTGTTAATGAGTATATAGCATATAGTGGAATGCAATACTAACTCGAAATTCCACCATACCAAAACGCTGTTCATCCACACACACACAAGAATGAATGGAATGCTGTACTGACTGTATGTGCAGAACAACATTCCATTCATTTAGACTGTGAAGCTCGAGCCAGCAGTAACAGAAAACCGCCACGGGTCAATGTCACTTAGACAGAAGATGACCTTGGAGGTTTTTAAACAAGCAAACAGTTAATCATTGATTAACAGAAAAGCTGGATCAGCTAGATTTTGATCCATGGAAATTGTTTAACTTATATTTCTCGGCCTTGGGACATTTATTTTCCTCGCGAAATGAGACGTCCGGCCACCATGTTTTTTTTTCTAAATCCCACCCACAGCAGAGTGGCAACCAACGGACATGTGTGCTGCTACTTTAGGGACGCCCGGTCCGTAGCAACCACTCAACTCCATCTCCTAGCTAGGGGAGACAACAATTTATTTATCTACAATTGAAATACAGTTTAAAAGCCTAAAAATGTTTTAAAAATAATTCGAGGGGCACCATACACTATAAAAAATACTGGATGGGTAATCCCATGCAGAACGTGTGTATTCTACCACCTTGGGGTCTGATTCCCAAGGACCTCTCGAGCTTGGGAATCAGACCCCTCTGTGGCAAAACACACTGGTTCTGCATGGTTACCCATCCAGTATTCTTTATTTCCAGGTAACACCACAGTATAACAACATGTAATGGTGCTAGTTTCCTACCTGAGCAGTATCTGAAAAGTACTATGTATGTGTCAGCTCTATCTTTCCTGCTACCACATACCTATGTGGTAGCAACGATACTTGCAGGGACCCAGTTGTTGAATTATGACACATATAAATCAATATTTTGAAAATGTGTACAGACTGTCATTGTATGAAGAAGATATGCCAGCAGTAATGTGTCATCATACTGTGCTGGCAGTATAGAGTTGATTTACTGTATTTGTTTTTTCATTACATAGTGTTGTGTGAAATCAGTACAGTGTTGTGATTATTATGCTTACAGATGTGCTGGAGTGGTACAGTAACTTACAATCTTGCCTGTGTCTTGCATATGTGTGTGTGTAACCCCCAGGTGGCGCTACCCCAAGGGCTACTACCCATGCCTGCTGGACTACCAACAGGTTGAGGGGCCTAGGTTCTATGGCGGGTGCCTCCACCCAGAGGTCAGGGTTTATGATGGTTGTTCTAGTTTGGTCACAGCCCTCTGGGACACTGAGACCCCCTTCTAATCCCTCTAATGATCCACACAATGCACAGGAATTACAGTACCAACGCCCCACATGTACACACGGTTTAATCATAAGGTACCACTTACCCTCGAGACTGATTCTGAAGTTTGTCTCTGAGGGCCCCCTGTAAAATAAGGTTAATCAACATACCCAACCAATGCAATGCCTGCTATATAGGTACTGACACTTCAGACAGTTTAAAGTCAATAACATCAAATCTGGTTTATTTAGGGGGAATGAAACACGGAAGGGGGAGATCAAGCTGATTGGCAGAATTAAATCACAGTACTGTGCACTCATACAGGGTCTTAAAAGTCACACTCTGGGTACCCAGGTTGGGGGGGGAGGGGCTAGTCAGGTTTGTCGCCCTGGGTTGGCCAGCAGGTGCAGATGGATAGGGCCCTGTAGAAAAAGATATGCACCACACCAAATTGTAATCCAGAGCCGGATGGCTCACTCCTTGAAGAAATGAAATAAAGAAAATTAGATGACACACTGGTGATTGTTAACAGGTCGCAGGGGAATGCCCTGATTTGTACTCACACTACCCCAAGCTGAGGACCTGATGCAGATGGTTGTTCTGGATTGCCAGATAAACAAGGCATGGAGATGAGATTCTACTGGCCAGGGCCAACTGCTTTGACTAGCAGATGGATTTAATCAGATTAAATTCAGTTCAGCTTTCAGCTTACACCGCACGGTGACAAGAGAATTGGAATAGCTATCCCTCACAAGCATTCAACACATTTATATATAAAGGAAATCACTATACCAGGCAACTGCTCCTAGGTCCTGATCGCACTTACTGCAAATACCCGGGAGTTCACACAGCAGCTTCAGTTCCTGACAGACCGAGCGCAATTCAGCAGTTTCTCCAGTCTTCTACAGGGTGAGCCTGGTTTCCACTTTTCAGCCTTCCTTCCTTTCAGTCACCTCGGATTCAGTCTGATTTAAGCTTGCAACGGCAACTGACTGGCTTCAGGGCCTCTCACGTGCTCTGCATGAAACTTTACTCCGCAGAAGCACAGAGCTTCTTCTCTCCTCATGGTCACAACTGATCTGACCTCCCAGTCGCAATGCAGAGCATTCCCTTCAGGCACCACCCGGCCCAGTTGGTGGACTCAGCTGTCAATCATTCCAAAGCTCTCTCAGTTGGTGCAAAAAAGTGCCAAGGTCCAAAACTACACTTCCCAGAATTACTAGCTATGCATTCCCCTTGTAAGCCGGCTCCCCAGAGAGTCCGAATTCTGGTTGGCTCAAAGAGTCTCCATTTTATAGCTCCCTTTATCCCATTGGCCCAGGACAGCAGTTTAGGTCCAAAATGGAGGGGCAACACACACAAAGTCCCATCTGCAATAAAGGCAGGTTAGACAAACTACAATATTACTAATACTTTAGCTGATTACAGGCTAACAGTCATATCTTTCAGATGGGCCCGCCTTGCGCCTTCAGCCACCGCAAAATGGAGCAATTACTCCGCAGTTCAGGCCAGATTCGAGCAGGGCAACACCAGCCCCCTGGGAAAAGCATTAGTTATGTCTGCAAGCAGACAGCTCTTAAAGAGACAATATGTGGAGGCTCTACTAGCACTCACAGTGCCATTCTAACGGCTTAAACGCCGAGCGCCAGCAGGCAACGGGAACACTTAGGCTTTTAGGAACCCCCATTTGTAGAGGGGTTACATGTGTGTGTGTGTGGTGGGTGGGTGGGGAATATGGAGTTAGGGTTTGAGGAGGGGGCATGGGGTGGGGTGGAGGGGTGGTAACCCTAACATTGAATTTCCACACTTTTGTCACTGTGGAAACAACCATAACTGCCTTAACAAAGTTTTTTGCAAAGAATTTCCTTTCTTTTTGAAAAAGTGTAATATAAGTAGTAAATGGTGTGTTTTGTTGGGAGCGAAGGGCCCTTTGGGCCCCACATTCCCAGCATGCTGCCCATTTGTGCATAATGATATGTGTCTGTGGGAGCGGAGGGCCCTCTGGGCCTTGTACTCCCACTCACACATAAGTACGGAGCCATACAGCAGCCCTATAAGGCAAGGAACCCTTGTAACACTAATTTGCCAATATTTTGGGAACTGTAGCAGCTAGGATGAAAATTCATGTGTTGTTGTAATCATGATAGTAAGTAGTTCTCACAACATTAGTTGACTGAATCTGTAACTTGCACTGTTTACAAGATACGGGCACTGAAAAGTGCTGTGAGTGCTAACTCTAAGGGTATACTAGTGTCCTATGGACATGAAAATGAGCAATTGGAACACCAATTCCCAAATATCTCAGTAACCGTACAAGGTAGAAAAAAAATTCAAATTTCATGGTATTCATGTCTTTCTAACCTACCTCTGGACTTAGGGGGATTAAGAATTTTTGCGATGAAAAATCCGTATCTCGAACCATTTTTGAGATACAGGCACTGAAAGGCATCATGGGCACCGCAATGTTATCCTATGGGAAAATATCTGAACTTCGGAATGCTTTAACTATGGGCCTGGACAATGTTTTTGTACCAAACTACCAAAAGGCACATCTGTGGGACTAGGGCTCGCCACCCTGAATATTTCAGGCCAATAGCACAATCCACCTTGCCACAATGAAGTGACAAAGAAAAGAACACATAGCAAAATGTGTTCATGCAGTGATACCGCTATTACTTTAATGTTATCGCGACACTACTATCTCTATAATGGGAATGCTATCGCACACACAAAAATGTTGCCATGGCTACTATTGTTCCTGTGCTAGAACATTTGCGCAGCAACAAAAAATGTTGCAGCTTTCAAAATACGGCAAAAACCTGAAAAACATATTTGCAGACAAGATAGAGACAAACTAAAGCCATGGTCATGTCCCTCAGGACCTGATTAGGTAAGCACAACTCTTGGTGTTTACTAAACTGCATTATTTTTT
Organism: Neoceratodus forsteri; assembly: GCA_016271365.2. Taxonomy (NCBI): domain Eukaryota; kingdom Metazoa; phylum Chordata; order Ceratodontiformes; family Ceratodontidae; genus Neoceratodus; species Neoceratodus forsteri. The sequence goes on along the minus strand of CM057453.1, from coordinate 680,764,631 downwards.
GAATTAAAGCGTTTTTTCTCTGTCGCTAACTGAAAAACAAGATGGCAGCAGCACGAAAACAATTTCGGGAAGGTCGATAACAAAAATGTGATCGCGAATGTTTTCGCAGTGCACATATAAATTGTTCCATAGGCTATAATGGGACATGAAAAAATTTAATAACTTTTGAATGGAGCAATATTTTTTCACCAAATCTTCAAAAGGCACCAGTTTGACCCAGGCCACATGTAGGCCAACACATTTGAAGCCACTGAAACACATTCTTCAGCCCATTATGGCTTACCGAAGAATTCGCAACAAGCGTGATTCTTCACTTTTTGAGTGTGCTGCAGTTCCACAACTGTACATCCAACTGGAATGAAGCTTTCCAGATCCAGAGATCTATGGTAGGTGGTTCTACATGCCAAATTTCATGCAAATCGTACAAACGGTTGCAAAGTTATTAAAGTGCAAACTTTTAGGTTTAATATAGAAGTGGCCGTGCAGCCCTGTAACTATAGTGGCACTGCCGTGCCAAAATAATATATATATTAATATCTATATATATATATTTTTTTTAACTATATGTTTGTCACCAGTCACTCTGACTGACCCCCCCATCTGGACCGGTACCTCCGGATCTGTCATGTGACATCCCCAAGACTTACCTTCTCTGCTGTGTTCTACCACAAGACCTGCCAGAGGCACCCAGTTCTCAATATGGAGCCTGCGGGGGACCGGGCTGTCATCTTGCTGTGGTTGGTGGTTTTCTGACCATTTCTCCCTGTTGGTGCCCATTTGCACTCTGCCCCTGGCATTCAGCTGTTCTGCAGTGCTGCCATCTAGATTCCTCTTGGTGGCAGGCAAGCCATGGGACGTGATGTTCCCCCTTCCAGAGGGAGGAGAGTTGTCTTACAGATGCTCAATTCTCCATATCCCGGCCAGTTCCTGAGAAACCCAGGTCCATTTCTGAGCCCAGGTTGACAGTATGGCACCCAGTGCCTCAGCACTTCACACCACCAGGCCAACTGCCATGGGATCTTTAACTTCCATTTGGAGAATGACAAGAGATGGGCAGAGGGGACCTTTATTTAACGTCTCACCTGAAGGATGGGTCAGGTGGGGTTAGAGAGAGGGAAGAAGAGAGAATGAAACACAAGAAGGTTAAGTGACTTGCTCAGGATCATACAGTAGGTTGGGGTTGTCATGGGATTCAAAACATGGTCTCGAGGTTCACAGCTCTGTGCTCTAACCACTAGGTTATACAACCTCCCAGTAAACAGAAAGATTGCTGACCATGACAGTAAGACATTTGCTCATCTCACTTTGAGTTGCAGAATCTAGCTCAGAAGCCATATAGCTGGTCTAGCATTTCAGGATATGTTAAGTACTGTCTCCAAAGTTTAATACATGACATAAAAGCACAACTACAAATTCAGCTGAATCAATAAATGCAATCAACTCCCTGCTCACCTGCATTGAGTAATGGAATGAAACAGGATGGTTTGTCATATTCAATATTTCAGCTGAGACAAGACTGAGACTGAGACAGTCAGACAGCTGTGTCTACATCAAAACACCTTCATATCAGTACTGGGCAGGGTCCCAGACTCCATAATCAAGGGCAGATTAATGACCACTTGGTTTACGCCAAGGATCTAAACCCTTCTCATAATGGCTTTATGAGGGACAGATTGAGCCAAAACAACCTGATTGCTTTCTTCGAGGGTGTGACTAGGGTGGTGGACAGGGTAAGGGCTGTATACTGGACATCTAACTGGGCTTCAGCAAGACCTTTCAAACTGTGTGTGCAAGACAAGTATTTGGTCAAAATACACCAGTGCAGCATACTGTACATGATGCACACAAAAGGTGAATTTCTAACTGACTTGTGCCAGGAGGCAGTGAGGTTGTGGTGGATGGGAACTTCTCTGAGTGGACAGGTGTATTCAGCTGCATCTCTTGGGGAGCAGTGCTAGGGTCACTGCTGTTCAACAGAAGGGAGACTGCAAGGGAGATGGGACTTTGGGGAGCTTTTTGGACCTTTTCCTGGCCCTGTCTCCCCAACAGAGCTTCCACCGCCTTTGGGTCCAGACTGGGGTCCCCAGCCACAAAGCTGCCTTTGTTTGAGCCCAGGATGGCTCAGCTGCATCAAGAAGCTCTCTCCTAGCTCCACCAGGACACTTTCTCCAATCCAGAGGGAGGGATGGAGATCATTGGAGAGGCGGTCCCCATCATAAGGGCCACAGCGGAAGGGTGTCTTAAAGAAGCATCTTTGGGAAGTGTCTGTAGGACACTATGGACCTTTCCACCCTCCACCAACCAATCTGCCACTAGGCCCTTTTTACTGAACTCATGGGTGAAATGATGTGGCACTGTATAGATATATTTTTACTGTACCCTGCCCTCTTAGGACCCCTGGGGTACTGGAGTATTCTACTTTTTAATCTGCACTGCCTCTTATGACCTGAGGGATGTTGGGGTATTCTTTCTGTTTAGTCTGCCATGCCCTCTTGTGGGGTGTCAGGGTTATTTTCCTGTTTAATCTCTCCATCTCTTTTATGACCCAAGAGGTGCCAGAGTTATTTATCTGTTTAATCTGCCCTACTCTCTTGTGACCTGAGGGCTGTTGGGATTGTTTGCTTGTTTAATCTGCTTTACCTCTTATGACCCGAGGGGTGCTGTTTTTTCGTATCTGTTTAGTTTGTCCTGCCCTCTATGGCCAAAGAGGTGCCTGGGCTGTTTACCTGTTTAATCCCTCTTGCGACCCAAGTGGTGCTGTTGATATTTATGTGCTTCATCTGTCCTATACTCTTATGACCCAAGGGATGTTGGGGTTGTTTCCTTGTTTAATCTACTCTTCCCTCTTATGGTTTGAGGGGTGGTGTTTTTTTTTTTCTGTCTAATTTTCCTGCCATCTTTGGCCATAGAAGTGTCTAAGTGATTTACCTGTTTCATCCACCTTGCCCTTTTATGACCAGAGTGGTGCTGGATTTATTCATCTGCTTACTGTACCTTGCCCTCTTATCACCCAATGGATGTCAGGGTTATTTTTATCTGTGTAATCTGCACTGCCCTCTTATGACTCAGGAGGTGCCAGGGTATTTTATCTCTTCAGTCTGCCCTGTCCTCTTTTGACCCAGTGGGTGTTAGGATTATTTACGTGTTTAATCTGCACAGCCCTCTACTGACCTGAGGATTGCTGGGGTTATTTATCTGCTTAAACTGTCCTTGCCTTTTATGACTTAAGGGGTGTTGGGTTTATTTACCTGCTTACTGCACTCTACCCTCTTATGACCCAGTGGGTATCAGGGTTATTCACATGTTCAATCTCCACTGCCTTCTTGTGACCCAAGGGGTGTTGGGGGTTATTTACCTGTTTAATCTGCCCTGCCTTTTCTTACCTCAGGGTGCTGGGGAATTATTTTTCCTCTTTTGTTGTGAGGTGTCCTGGGATATACTGCACATTTCCTCTCTATACCTGATCCTCTGTTATACCCCCCTTGCGCTGCCTACCACTGATGACCTCCTATGCATCTACCTTCCTTTATCTACTTCCCTTCTGTCCCTCACTACTGCAATACTAGCATTTACCCACATCACTGTACCACTGTTACTACTCATACCAGGTGATACAGGACCATGTCCACTCCCCATCCTTTCCTATAATCCTGAGCATGTTTCACCTAAACGTCCTAAGCCTGCTACAAAAAACTTTACTACTTCCAACTGTGTGTGATGCAGGTCAGGCAAGAGGTTGTAATGGTCAATCACTGAAACCTGGCTCTTCTCCCAGACCAGTGACACTGACATCACTGTGTCAAGCTATGCTATCCACCACCAAGACCTAAAAGAGGGGTGGAATGATCAGTGGAGTGGTCATGTTTATGGCACTAGAGCTCGGTTTTGAGGCTGTTATGGGTTCATCTAGCCTCACTTCACATGAGCTCATTATTGCCTTCTCACCATCTCCTAGCTCCTCCCCATTTTTAGGGCTGTGGGCGGAGCCTACAGCCCTATTGGGATCAGATCATAGCTCTAAAAATGGCCGATCGATCATGGAACCTTCTGTTGTACATTTGGAAGTATTCTTCCAAATGTCCAACAGAGCTTGAAACCCTCCACCATTATCAGCTGCTACGGAATAACAACTGTACTATTTCAGCTGTTACTTCCGCATTCCATTGCATGAACTGCGCATGCACAACTCATACATATGCACAGTTCCGCTGGCGCCATCAAGTTGTGAATGGCAAAATGCCATTCACACCCTCCCACTGCTGCTGTCCTCCTGCACTGACAGCAGGGTCCCCAATCCCTATGTCAGCATTAGGTAGCACCCCTCCAACTCATGTGGCACACTGGGAGCCCACCCCAGTGTGCCCAAATGTACTTATTGATTTGCCCCACACTGACATCGGAGTGTCCAATCCCTGTGTTGGCAGTATGTGCCCCCCACTGATATGGCACACTGGGAGCCCACTCCAGTGTGCCCAAATATTTGTTTTTCTTCCCCGCCACCAACATTGGGGTGCCCAGTCCCCATGTCGGCATCAATTACCCACGTCCCCAACTCATGTGGCACACTGGGAGTCCACCCCAGTGTGCCCAAATGTGTGTGTGTGCGCGTGTGTGTGTGTGTGTGTGTGTGTGTGTGTGTGTGTATACTGTGTGTGTGTATATATATATATATATATTTTTTTTTTCCTGTAACTAAGGAAAACCTTCCCCTGACATATTTTTGGTTTTTATCCTGTAAAAAAGAAAATGGCCCCTCATCATCGCCCAAATGTTTGTCCCCCCCCACTGACATCGAGATGCCCAATCCCCATGTTAGCATCAAAGCATCAAGTACCCATCCCCAACTCATGTGGCACACTGGGAGCCCACCCCAGTGTGTCCAAATGTATATATTTTTTTTTCCTGTAAATAAAGAAAACCTTCCGATGTGTTTTTGTTTTAACATAAAAAAGGTCCCTCATTATTACCCTAGTCCCCCTCCTCTATCCCCACCCTCCACTGAACACCCACCTCCCTTACCCCCCTTACCCCATACTTACCTCCGGAGGTCGGTGCTGTCATCTTCTCTGGACTGGAACATGTCTGCACTCTTCAAAGCTGAACTGCAAACTGAAGAATCAAAGGTAAGTGTGCTATAATGGCATTCAATGGGGTTTTCAACTTAAGTTGATAAATCAACCATTTTTTGAATTTTGGCCCCAAATTTTCAACATGGGGTTCTTGGGACCCCACCTAATGAACAGTGGCACTGTTGTTTTGTTACTGGGTCCTAAAAGGTGATTTTGCGGTCGCTTCATGGAATCACCATTTAGGACTGATTAGCAAATGACAGCGCCACACTGTTCATGAGTAAGTCCCAAAAACCCTGTGCAAATCTGGTGAAAAACTCCAAAAAGGACAGTATTACGAGCATGCATTGTGCAGTTTCTACGCATGCTCCTAACCCGTAATTTTAATATTTTCTCTCAGATTTTAGACATTGCCATTTTGCACCTCCTTTTAACAGTACTGCTATCATTTTTCACATCCTGCCCGAAAGGTGTTTTTGCACCTGTAGCACAGAATGGCGCAGACGCTCTGTGAAATCACCTTTTGGAACAAGTGAACAAAATGACACTTGCACTCTTCATGAAGAGGGGTCCCAAAAAGGCCATTTTGAAAATTTGGAGCAACACCTCCAAAAAATGGTAAAATTACACCCGGGCGTTGAATAATTTCTACGCACATATGTAACTTTGGTCTTTTGGTAGCTCTTCACAGCCCTATCAGGTCTGGCTAGAACTTGTTATAAGTGGGGTATATAGTTGTGTCAGCCCCAGACCTTGGTACCATCATTGACATCTTCTTGTCCCTGTTCCATTTTGCATCATGTGGGGAAACCCTAATTTATATGACTTGCTCACAACATGAGATGGATCCATAGGGCCAGCAGTACTGTAGTCTGCACTGAAGGCAGCTGAGAGCTGGGTGCCTAGGACTCAGGATAGGTTATGGAGCGAGGGAAATAGTTAGTGTCCCCTCAGAAGTTTTGGCAAATAAGGTCTTGAAGGAATCCAAGCTGATGGATACGCTCAATTTCAGAGATTTTTGCAATTTATTCCATAAGGTGGGCAGTAGAAAGCTAAATGCTGCTCTACCAAAGCGTGAAGAGACCTTGGGAATACAAAGTATGAAAAATGAGGCACTTCTTAAGGCATAAGTTCCTGGCGTGCTTAGCAGGAGACAGTCAAAGATGTATTGGGGAAGCTTTTTTGTGACAGCTCTAAGAGTCCAAAATGCCGCATTTCTATTTCTTCTAAACATAAGGGAGGACCACCCTAAGGCAGCATACAGCAAGCAGTGGTGGGTAGAAAGAGGAAGGCCTGTTATAAATCGATAGCACTGTGATAAAGCGTGTCCAGTTTAGCAAGGGAAGCTTTTGAGCACTGACTGTATAAGAAGTCTGTATAGTCAACCAGTGATAGGAATGTTGATTGGACCAGGTGCTTTTTAGCATCTGTAGTCAAGAACCGGTTAATCCTAAAGAAGAGGCCCAGCCTCTGCCTTAGTTTCTTAAGCAAGTCCTCAATATGCTCCAAAAATGAAAGATTTTGGTCCAGCCACACTCCCAGGTATTTGAATTTCAAGACAAACTCCAGGTTTTCTCCAAGGACAGTAGTGATGTGAGGTAACGCTCCAGTACTAACCAGGTTCACAGCACAACTGTAGCGTGAGAAAAGCATCGCTTTGGTTTTTTAGGCATTTAACAGGAGTTTTTTTTTAAGAGAAGCTGATTCTGAAGACAGTTGAATTCCTCCTGGAGGTCTGCACAGGCAGCTTCAGGAGTTGGGCGACTAAGGTACAGAACCGTGTTGTCTGCGAACAGGTGTATATTTGCCTTGGATATGCTATCATCAATATTAATATAGACAGCAAATAGTAGGGGGCCAAGTATTGACCCTTGCGGCACTCCCCTCTGGAGAGGTTTTAGAAGGGAGAGCTCACCCTCAGCCTTAATCTGCTGGAACCGTCCAGAGAGGTAATCAGTAAACCAATGCAGTGATACTGTGTCCAGACCTATGCTCCTCAATGACGAGAGAAGCAGGCTGTGATCCACAGTGTCAAAAGCCTTGCTTAGGTCTAAGAATATGGCACAGATGATTTTTTTACTATCCAGATCATGGTACCAATCATTGGTCACTTTAGCAAGTGCTGAAATAGTACTATGTCTTGTTCTGAAACCAGATTGCAAGGGATTTAAGAGGTTTTTTGATTCTAGATAATTCCTGAGCTGGGTACTCCCTGTTTTTTCTATAAGTTTTGATAGAACTGGCAAGAGAGATATTGTCTGTAATTGTTCAGATCACTAGGGTCTCCTGACTTGAATAAAGGAATGACATGCGCAATTTTCCATACTGAGGGAATAAGCCCCTGCGACAAAGATAGATTAAAAAGGTGAGTGATTGGCACAGCTAGAACATGATATGCAATCTTAATGAAGTAGGGATTTAGTGAATCATCACCAACACTTTTCTTCAAGTCCAGCTGAAGTAGGAGGTCTTCGACCTCTTTCAGAGATACAGAGTGGAAGCAAAAATCAGGAGCGGGGACATCAGAGTCATCGTCTAGTATTCCTAATTGAGGGCGTGCCAAATATGCAGGAGAGTTATCAAATGCAAGACCAGCCGTAGCAAAATGATTGTTAAAGGAGTCAAGGATACCTTTTTTCTCACATATTTTTATTTATATTTTATTTTATTTATATGAAGTCTAGGAATTACAACCCTTTGAGTCAGTGACTCATTTAAAAAGGATCCACGTCATACACTGAATGAAGACAAAATACAGGGTAAACTATAATACAGTGACTAAGTACGGAGACAGTAATGGATAATACATACATAGAGGAACACCAATGGTGTGAACAGTGAATCATATATTAGAATCAGGTACAAAAGGAACTTTTCCCCTTGTAAAGAGGTTTAACAGCAATCACATTTACAGTTGGACATAATGTGGCCACGTAGCTCAGTTTTAAAAGGCCCCAACCTGGGAATAGATATGGTGTGATCAGGGAGTGAGTTCATCCAGAGTGGAGCCCTGTAGTGAAAGGACCTTTGGCCAGCAGTGGTCCTTGCAAAAGGGATATGAAAGGTAGTAGTGTCAGAGTGTCTTGTGGCCCATGTCGGCAGGCTCGTTTGGAGGAGTGAGAGACAGCCTGGGGGAGCTAGCCCCAGTTGGATTTTTCTGGCAAATATGCAGCTCTGATAGAGTAGACACCCCTGAAAGTTTAGCCATGATGAACGTTGGTAGTGGTCACAGGCATGCGTGTGCCGATCGCAGCCTGTGGCCAGTCGGCAAGCTTTGTTGAGGGTGTGTTTTATGCTGGTCAGGGCAGTGTCGGAGGTGGCGCCATATATGACTATGCCACAGTCGACTAGGGAAAGGATGGAGCTGGAGATGGCTAGATGGAGTGCATCAGGAGGGAGACAGGGTCTAAATTTGTACAGGAGACCAATTCTGACGTTAATGACAGAGCATGTTAATGCTATATGCTCACAGAAGGTAAGGGTTGAGTCAAGGGTGACCCCTAGATATTTAAAACTGGTGACTGATTCCAGCGTGGTACCTTAGGAATTTAGTATGGATACTTTGCCCGTCTTATATTTATGTTGAGGGTGGTCGAAAAGCATGACCTTCATTTTTTTGTAGTTGAGGACAAGCTTGTGGGAGGTAAACCATGATCAAAGCCCCGAGTTTTCCGCGATTCCGCGGATGCAGCAAACCGCGGAAATATCCGAGGAATTTGCCATCACCCACGGAATTCAGCCGCCCACGGAACAAACGTCCGCTTCATTTGCCTACGGGGGTGCCCAATCCCCTATCGGCTTCACTGTCCCCCCTCCAAATGCTTATATGCCACGCTGGGAGCCCACCAGCGTGGCAAATGCTCTATATTTTTTTTGCCGGTGGAGGTGCCCAATCCCCGTCGGCTGAGGCTCCAAAGTCGTTGTGCCACGCTGGGGAGCCCACCCAGCGTGGCAAACGCGTCTAATTGTTGTTTTTTCGGCGGGTGCCCAATCCCCGTGCTGGCTGAACGCCCAAGTCATTTTTCCACGCTGGGGCCCACCCCGGGTGGCAAGCGGTCCGCGACATCTTTCCCTGTAAAGCAAAACTGTCCACAGCCGTCTCCGAGCCCCCTCCCACATCCCGCACCCACCCTGTGCACCCAGCCTCCCACACCCCCCACCCCATACTTACCTCCGGACTCCGGCGCGGCGATCTTCGGTGGACCAGGAGTGTAGCCAGAAATTTCCATTTTGTACACAATCTCCAACAGTTACACCCCCCCATTAAAAAATGTACACATCCTTTCCAAATGGCACCCCCTTCCAAACAAGTCAGATTGTTGTCAGATGACTTCTCTACTCTCTAAAGAGGTTATACATGTATTGGACAATCCTCAGTGGCCTACACTAACCCAAATACTACAGATTAGAATGACAATATTAACAGAGTGGCTTATGGCTTGTGGCAGGCACTCAACAAAACTGTACACAAATGTGTACAGTGAGTATGCCTGTCTACACCCTTGCGGTGGACCGGGAACACGTCTGCACTCTTCAAAGGCGACCGCGAACTGAGGAAATGCCGGTAAGCTGTATAATGGGCTAGATAGGAGGGGTTCAACTTTATTGCATGTCTCAGGCATTTTTGGGAATTTTGGCACACCAAATTTTCAACATGGGGTTTTTGGGACCCCTTCTCATGAATGATGTCACTGTCATGGCGTTATTCGGGCTCGAAGGGTGATTTCGCACAGTGACTGCACAGTGATTGCAAAATCACCCTTTGGGACAGAATACCACCATGACAGTGACATCATTCATGAGAAGGGGGCCCAAAACCCCCATGTTGAAAATTTGGTGCCAAAATTCCAAAAAATGACTGTTTAACGAGCGTGCATTGCGCAGTTCCTACGCAGGCTCATAAGTTCACGAAATTTTAATATTAGCACTCCAGAGTTTCAACATTGCCATTTCACCACACTGTCTTATGAGTAGTACAGCTGTCATTTTCACATCTCACCCAAAATGTGTTTCCACCCTTGTAGCGCAGAATGGCGCAGTCTGTATCTTGAAATCAATGTTCTGGACAGATTAATAAAATCACAGTGATACTGTTCATGAGCAGAGGTCTTCAACTGGCTATGTTGAAAATTTGGTGACAAACACCCATAAAATGACTGTGTTCAGGCGTGCATTGTGTCAGATATGGCAAAAAACAAAAAAGGAAAAAATTAAGGGTAAAAAATGTGCATAGGTGCATGAAATTGGTGTTGAGTGCCGCAGAAGTTCTGTGGTAAATGAGAACCCTGCCGCAGAACTTTGCTCCGATGTGCCGCAGAAAAATCGGGACCCTGACCATGATTCTATTTCTGCAAAAAAGCTCTGCAAGGATTTTTGGAATTGGGTAGGGTCTGGGTGTTGACTAAAGATCACAGCATCATCAGCATAAAGGAGCAGGCAGCCACTGGAGGCCAAGGGGAGGGAGTTTAAATATAAAGAGAAAAGGAGCAGGCCTAGGATGGACCCTTGAGGGACACCCAAACGGACAGGAAGGCTTGTGGAAAGGGTGCTATTTATTTTTACTTGCTGGGTACGGCCATGGAGATAGTTGGAGAACCAGTCAGCTGTCTCTTGAGAGACGCCAACAGAGAGGAGGGAGTTTATCAGCATACTGCGATTGACAGTATCAAAAACCTTGGAAAGATCAATATACACAGATCTAGCCAGGGCTCTCTGATCAAGGACATCATGGATAAAGGAGGTGATCTCAAGCAGGGCAGTGGCTGTGCTGTGCCCTTTCCTGAAACCATGCTGCTGCTGGCACAGTAGGTGGTACGAGTCTAAATAGTCAGTAAGTTGATCTGCAACTATTTTTTCCAACGCTTTTGAAAAGGGAGGAAGTATGAAAATAGGCCTATAGTTACTACTAGAGGTACGGTCACCACTTTTATGAACTGGAGTGATGACCGCCCTTTTCCATTTTGAGGGGAACTGCCCTAGGCACAGAGACATGTTTAGTATTTTTGTTAGGGGTGTTAGTACTGCGTCAAGGGTTAAGGAGAGCAGTTTTGCATCAAGACAGTCACCACTCTGCCTTGTCTTTCCAAGAAACATGGCAAGATATGAACGGGCGACACTAGGGGAGATAGTTTTAGTATTCCCTGAGATGATTTTTGTAGGTCGGGAGTTGCCAGGTGTGTGCCCCGACATTTCCTTAATAGTACTCCAGAATTTAGAGGGAGATTTTGTGGCAGAGTCCAGTTCATTATGGTAGAAAGCAGCCTTCGCTTCTCTGATCATTTTTGTACATAAGTTCCACGCCTTCCTGAACTGGCACCAGTCTGCGTCAAACTTGGTTCTGTAAGCCTTTTTCCAGAGTTTGTTTCTTGATAGCAATGCAGCCTTCAGTTCAGCCGAAAACCAACGACAAGCTTTGTTCCTTGCATGAATTGTTACCACTGGGGCATGTCTGTTTAGTGCCCCGACCAGAATTTCATGAAGTATATCATATACTAAATTTACCGTGTTGGCTAAGAAGTCTTACCAGAGTAAAGTGTGTTTCAGGTCATTGATGCATGCAAACTGGTCAAAGTTCTTCCATGACCTTTTTGTGTTAGATTTACTGATGGTACTGTGTTATGAACTGATCTAATACCAGCAATGAAACAATGGTCACTGACATCGGAGAAAAAAGTGCCAGAATGAGAGAATAGGTGGGGCTTATTAACTAGTATGACATCTAAAACGGTACTATTATTCAGATTCTTTTTGTTGGTGTGTGTAGGCTCACTAATTATTTGTGTCATCCCATGAGAGTCACAGAAGGTATTCAGTGGAGTCAAAATCTTAGATAGCCAGTCGAGGTTGCAGTCCCCTAAAATAATTGTTTCGAGGTTACGTTTCTCTAGTAAAGATCCAAGATAAATTAGCAGCTGCAGCCCAGCTGAAGGTGGTCTATAACAACCTATTACGTGGAGCACAAAGGGAATTGGCTAGCTCAATCTTAATGGTCAAACATTAAAATTTGTTTTTGACAGTAGCTGAGTCAAGGCAGGATGCAGAGTATTTATCCTTGACATAGATTGCCACACTTCCTCCTCTAGTCAATCTATCTGCTCTAAAGAGAGTGTAAGAAGGGATGTTGATCTCACTATCAAGGGTAGCCGGCCTAAACCAAGATTCAGAGACCACCAATACGTCTGGCAAGAAATGGTTAATCCATGCTTGGATCAAGGTAAACTTTTTCATGAGGCTGCAGACATTAACATGCCAGAAGCTCATTCCTTTCAACTTTGCAGTATCGGAGGGAGATGACAGGGCTGCAGGAAGACCAGAATTCAACTCAACATTACCGGAGCATAGCAGAAGAAGTATGAGTATCCTGGAAAGAGTAGCAATAGTTAGTCTCAGTATTTTAGCCATGGTTCGCCTGTGCAGTTTGCCAATAACTGAATGCCAGATGTTTCCCTTAGGGGTGTACTGACCCAAGGCAAGGGAGACCAGTACTCTGGCAGAGAATTGCAGGGAAAGACAGGTGCCAGGGTGCTTAGGAGGGATAGCTTGAAAGGACTGTTCGATACAGGTACAGCCCCATGGAATACCCTGGTGGTGAGCTGGAAGATGAGGAAACAGAATCACACAAATATATCTGTAGCTAGACTTATTTAGCAGTAGGCATTCAGGAGTGAGCCCATGATCGCCAAGTTGTGGAGGAAGTTTGGGCCCACAGAGCATCCCTGGTATGAGGGAAAGGATAAACAATATGAGGAGTGCAGAGATTCCCTGCATGATTAGGCTTACAGCAGCACTCAGACTCTGGGAATACCCAGGACTTTTGTTAACAAAAAGATCCTGCCAGGTAGAGACCTAAGACACTGTCAGGCATAAGCCTATGACAGGCAGCCCGCAAGGGGTTTCAGATTTTAGCAGTAGAGGGGATCCCCTGGCTCAGAGAATAATTAGCAGTATCAGCACTTGTGGAAAACTGATATTCAGAACTAGTGGAAAAGTATTAATCAGAACTGGGGGGAGGAGCAGGGATTTGTCAGGTTTGGGTGGCAGCCAACGCAAGGGGAGTTCCTCAGAAAACGGATGGGAGGAGTGGGTAGAGGATTGCAACCTACATGTGTTGTTGCCCTCTAGTAGCTTTACAGTATAATTTGCAAATGGAAAAGTAGGACTACTCTACACAGCTGCTAAATGAAGAAACATCAAAGGTCAGTGTTTCTCAGCAGTCTTATGCCCTAGTCCAATGATTTCAGCACTAGCTTCAGCGTTGGGCAGGAAATCAATGCCAGCGCTCCGAGCCATCTGGAACCTTTCAGTTCGCACTGAGAGGAAGGCTCAAAAATCCTCTTTCCCTTGTTCAGGGTCTATGACCAGATGTTACTTTATGGGCCAAGGAGGAGCGTGGGCAGCAGGCACCTTCTCGGCCTGTCCTAGGCAGGCGGGTTGCTTGTGGAGGGGACCTCGTCAGTGGTACCAGCCCAGTGGGCTCCGATCAGCCTGAGAGAGAGGAACAGAAGAGATGGCAGTTATAAACCTTGATGAAGGTCAGGGGGAGGGGTCAGGGCAAGGATGGATGAGAGGAAAAAAAATTAACAGTTGAAAGGACTTGGGATGATGGGGAGGGGGTTCTGTTACCGACTCTGGCTAGGTGCTAGCAACAAATTGCAGCACAGAGTTCAAACAAAGGGTGTTAAATGGGGGTATGTATCTGACCTGAAATGTTTGGTGCCAGGTCATTAGGGGCAGGTCTAGTAGCCAGACAGATTAGAAATGCAGAAAAAAAGACAAACTTTAAAAGGTTCTCTCCTTGCACTTTAGAAACCAGATGAAATAAAACCCATCCGGGTATTGCTGCCACAGTTAGAAAACAAGCATTTGTCAATGCCGAATGTTGTCTTGCTGGCATTGGCATTGGTAGTGCAGGAGTTAGAGATGCATAATAGGCATGGCAGTGAAGTATTGAACTGATGCCAACCCACCCCCACCCTGCAGAGACTGACAGGCATTGAAGTGTCCCTTTGGGTGCTTGGTAGTGCAGTGCGGGAAAACATTTTGGGCAGAATGTGAAAAATGACAGCTGTACAGTTCATAAGGAGGCATAAAAAAATGCCAGTGTTGAAAATGTGGCATGTAAATATAGCAAATTTGCGAAGTTACAAGGGTGCATGGGAAATATGCAACGCACGCTTGCAACACTGCCATTTTATGGGTGTTCGGCACCAAATTTTCAACATAAGCATTTTAGCACCTCTGCTCATGTACAGTGTCACTGTTATTTCCTCAAAGTGTCCCAAGAAGTGATTTCGCTCAGCGACCACGCTATTCTGCGCTGGAAGTGCGAAAACACATTTTGGGCAGGATATGTGAAATGACAGCTGTACTGTTCATCAAGAGGTGTGGAAAAATGGCAATGTGAAAATCCAGAGTGAAAATATCAGAAATGCACGACGGTACGAGCATGCATGCAATCTGCCAATGCACGCTCGTAACACAGTCATTTTATGGAGTATCATCACCACATTTTCAACATAGGCATTTTAAGACCTCTGCTCATGAACTGTGTCACTGTCATTTAATAATCTGGCCCAAACGCACACTGATTTCCCACAGCAACTGCGCTGTGCGCCACAGTCGCGAAGCACATTTAAAGGCAGGATGTGGAAAATGACAGCTATACTGTTCACAAGGAGGTGTACAAAAATGACAATGCTGAAAATCTGGCATTAAAATATTGTGAATTCACGAAGTTATGAGCCTGCATAGCAACTGCGCAACACACACTCGTAAAACAGGCATTTGTTGGATTTTTTCCACCAAATTTGGAACATAGGGTTGTTGAGAGGCCACCTCATGAACACTGGCACTGTCATTTCATTAATGGGTCCCGAAAGGTGATTTCGTGCAGTGACTGCGAAATCACCTTTCGAGGCCGATTAACGCCATGATAGTGATAGAATTCATGAGGAGGGGCCCCAAAAACCCTATGTTGAAATTTTGGTGCCAAAATTCCAACAAATGCCTGAGATATGCAGCAAAGTTGAAAAACCCCTATTCATTCCATTATACAGCTCACCGGCATTTCCTCAGTTCACGGTCGGCTTTGAAGAGTGCAGACATGTTCCCGGTCCAGCGAATATCGTCGCGCCGGACTCCGGTGAGGTATGGGGTGAGGTGTGTGGGTGTGGGGAGGCAGGGTGCGCAGTGGGTGGGAGCGGGTGGGGGCAGGAGACTACGAGGGACCTTTTTGTTCAGGGAAGAAAAATAACTAAAACATCGGGACAGGTTTTTTCAGGGGACTTGGCACGCTGGGGTGGGCTCCCAGTGTGCCACCTAACTGTTTTGTGGGCGGGTTGCTGCAGCTGACGGGGATTGGGCACCCTCGTCAGTGAACAGAGAGCTTGGGGGTGAATGTGTGCCGCGGTGATTGGGCACCCCCATCGGCACCTATTGACGGGAGGGAGGCAAAGCCGAGGGGATTGGGCACCCCTCGGCATATAAGAAATGTGGGGGGCTGATTTATGCTGACGGGGTGGGCTCCCCGTCGGCATCAATGTGAGGGGCAAGAACCGAGGGGATTGGGCACCTTGGCATATAGGAAATGGGAGGGCTGCTGTATGCCGATGGGGAATGAGCTCCCCCGTCGGCAAATTTGTGGCCACAGTAAGCCAGCTGGGGGATTGGGCACCCCCGAGGTCGGCCAATGGGCGGCTGTCCGCCATGCTGCTAATGTGGCGAGCACTCAGGAAGGGTCCGCTGTGTCTGACGAGTTTTGCTCGGATTACAGAAGACCTTTCCTTAGATGTGCTTGCCACATTAGCATGCATGGTGTGGTGCCGCTGATTGGGGAATGAGGGACGCACCTACTGATGCGTGCCCTGCATTCGCCCAACAGCGGCCGCGCCTCCAAAGCTGCACTACTGCAAGATGTCAACTTGCGTGCAAGTGCAGCAAGCCAACATAATGAGGCCAAGTACACAAGAATGTTTACTGGCACCAGCTAAGCCTATGCAGAACTAGGTATTCAAAAAAGATTTAAAATGGACAATACAAGACTGAAGTTTTGGGCTGAATAAGAAAGAGTCCTCAGGGGGTGCAAATGAGCAGCTAACTAAAGACGCGGTTTCCTTGACACCATCTCCTGTATGAATAAAAGTGATAATTTCAGCAGTTAAAACAAGATTTTAGAGGACCAAGATACACAAACAGCAAGTTTAAAGCAGCATGGAGGAATTTCTTATTAATCTGATGGTGAAACAGCCCAGGAGAATGGCAAAAGCAAGTAAGAAAGGTGCTCTACATCATCAGACAGCAGGCCTGGGCCAAATCTGCTTGTCAGCAGCAGAGATGGATGTGCTGGGCTGCACCATGATTGATCAGGTTTTGGAAGCACTGAAACTGAAACTGGATAAGTCAGAGGGCATGTTAACAGAGGTTTCAATTCAGTGCACCTCACAAGCAAAAAGAACCATGGAGGTCGAGCAGCGGCTATGCAATCTGGAGGACAGCCATAGCCAGTACTTGAAAAGCTGGCAAAGCTGGAGAAAGAGCTTGAAGACCTTTGGAGCAGTTGGATTACATAGAAACAGAGAAACATAAAGGTTGACGGCAGATAAGGACCACCAAGCCCACCCAGTCTGCCCATTTCTTTTTCTACCTTATAAATGTGCCATCGGCCTTTGCTCTGTCAGTGGCCTATCTATTCATACTCATCTTTACTGCTCCCTTATGCCTATCCCATGCCTGTTTGAAGCCCTGCACTGTATTCATAGCCACCACTTCCTGAGGTAGGCCGTTCCATGCATCCACCACTCTTTCTATGAAAAAGAATTTCCTCACATTTCCCCTTAATCAGCCTCCCTCTAATCTCATGCTGTGTCCTCTTGTCCTGCTATTTTTCTTATATTTAAACATGTTAGAGTCTTTCACCTTGTTAATGCCCTTAAGGTGTTTGAATGTTTCGATCATATCACCTCTCTCCCTCCTTTGCTCAAGGGTATACATATTGAGCTCCGTTAATCTGTCCTCATATGTCTTCTGATGCAGTCCCTGCACCATTTTGGTTGCCCTTCTCTGGAATGCCTCAATTTGGTTAAAGTCCTTGTGAAGGTGTGGCCTCCAGTACTGCATGCAGTACTCCAGACGGGACCTAACCAGTGTCTTGTAAAGAGGGATTATTACCTCCCTCTTACAATTTGTGATACCCCTACTAATACACCTAACATCCCCTAGCCTTACCTACTGCTTTAGAGGTCTGCTTGGATGATTTCAGGTCATTAGTGATGATGATGCCAAGTCTCTTTCTCCTTTGTGACTGCC
The DNA here is from genome assembly GCA_016271365.2 of Neoceratodus forsteri. Lineage (NCBI taxonomy): Eukaryota > Metazoa > Chordata > Ceratodontiformes > Ceratodontidae > Neoceratodus > Neoceratodus forsteri. The sequence goes on along the minus strand of CM057453.1, from coordinate 680,747,259 downwards.
AGCAACTCCCTCCCAGCCTATAGGTGGCTTCAGGTTTCTCTTCCCTATGTGCATGATCTTGCACTTCTTTGCATTAAATCCCAGTTGCCACTCTTCTGACCATTTTGCTAGTTTATCCAGATCTCTTCTTTCTGCCCACCCCATCTGGATCATCTACTCTGTTGCAGATCTTGGTGTCATCTGCAAACAGACAAGCCTTACCCTCAGTCCATCTGCAATGTCACTAATGAAGATATTGAGAGGACTGGCCCCAGGACTGATCCCTGGGTACCCTCTTGTGACTTGCATCTCTTCTGACTGTATACCATTTACCACCACTCTCTGTTTTCTGCCCGTCAACCAGTTTGCCACCCAGTTGACCAACTTCTGACCCACCCCAAGCCTACCCAGCTTATTTATCAATTTTCCATGTGGAACAGTGTCAAAAGCTTTGCTGAGGTCAAGGTAGGTGACATCAACTGCTCCCCCTTGGTCCACCACTCTGGTTACTCAGTCAAAGAAATCTATGAGATTAGTTTGACAGGACCTTCCTTTTGTAAACACATGCTGTCTTGGATCCTGTGCCCCTATGGATTCCAGGTGTTGCACTATCCTTTCCTTAAGGAGTGCCTCCATAATCTTGCCCACTACTGAGGTAAGCCTGACTGGTCTGTAGTTCCCTGCCTCCTCCCTGCTACCACTCTTGTGGAGCGGGATCACATGAGCCCTTCTCCAGTCTTCTGGGACCTCTCCTGTGCTCAGAGACTCTCTAAACAATTCTGCTAATGGCTCTGCTAGTTCCACCCATAGCTCCTTAGTACCCTGGGATGTATACCATCAGGTCCCATTGCCTTGTCCACCCTGAGCTTAGCGAGCTCTTGTAGGACCCTTTCTTTTGTGAAGGGAGTAGTGCTCACCTCCCTCCCCCTGCATCCATGGTGCTGAGCTGTGGGCCCTGCCCTACCTTCTCTTCAGTAAATACTGAGCAAAAGTATCTATTTAGGATAGATGCTTTTACAGGGTCCTCCTCCTCACATGCCCCCTTTTCTCCTTTGAGCTTAGCAATACCCCCTCTGGACATTCTCCTTTCACTAATGTATCTATAGAAAGTCTTGTCACCTTCTTTTACTGTCTGTACTAGTGTTTCCTCAGTTTGGAACTTTGCCTGCCTTACTGCCTTCCTTGCTTCCCTTAGGGCAGTTTGGTATGCCTCCCTATCTTCATCCCGCTGTGTTCCCTTATATTTCCTGAAGGCCAGCCTTTTGGCTCTGACCTTTTCTGCTACTTGTATTTGAGAAGCAAAGTGGTTTCCTTCTTTTTACTTCCTTTTATGTCTAACACAATGGGATGTTGCTTCAAGTATTGCATCCTTAATGCTTGCCCACTTTGCCTGTACCCCCTTACCTGTGTTTCTTTTTGCCAGGGCTAGCTTAACTCTGTTGGCCATTTTATCAAAGTCAGCTCCTCTGAAGTCTCATATTTTTGCCTTGGAATGGGATGATTTAGATGTAGTGGCCAAATTGAACCATACCATGTGATGGCCACTGGCCCCCAGGTGACCTTCTACCTGGAGATCTGTGATCCCTTCCCTGTTAGTCAGTACTAGATCTAGGATAGTCCTGTCTCTTGTGGGTTGTTGTACCAGTTGTTTGAGGCCCTCCCCCTGCAGGGAATCCACCATGTGTCTAGTTCTGGCAGATGTTCCTGCTGGTATTGACCAATCTGTATCCGGTATGTTGAAGTCTCCCATTATCAGAACCTCCCCTTTAGCTGTCATGTTTTGTATATCTTCTAACAGTAATGTGTCTATGTCCTCCCCCTGGTCTGGGGGCCTGTAGACAACCTCAGTTCTTATGGCTGTCCCATTTCTTGTTTCCAGAGTGACCCACAGTTCTTCTGGCTCCTTATGTGTATTCTAAATTTCTGTAGCTTTGATATTTTCATTGACATACAGGGCCACTCCACCCCCCCTTTTGCACCTCGGTCTCTTCTGAACAGTACATAGCCAGGTATTGAAGTCTCCCAAGTGTGGTTACTGGTAAACCATGTCTCACTAATTGCTACTATGTCCAGTTTAGCCTCTGACATTATTGCCTGCAGGTCTGGGATCTTATTTCCCAGGCTGTGAGCATTTGTGTACATGATTTTCCATTGGCCAGATTTCGGTGTGTTAGTTGTTGGGTGAGGTTTGGCATTTCCCCTGTGCGTTGTATGGGGAGACGGACCTTTTTCTTACCTGGTGATGCAAATGAACTGCAAACATGCTGATCCCGGTTTGACCACTAGCTAAGGGGGGAGGGGAGTTCTTCCCATTCGACGTATAGGATGCTGCACCCCTCTCCCCATTTGCTAGTTTAAATATTCTGCAAAGATGTCAAACTTCTGCCCCAATGCACTGACTCCCTCCTTAGTCAGATGCAGTCCATCAAATTTAAAGAACTTTCGCTCCCAGAACTGTTGCCAGTTCCCTACAATACTGTGTCCTTTTTCCCTGGCACCAGCCCTTGAGCCACATGTTTAGCTCCCCTATCTCCCCTTCTCTGACCTTCCATCCATCTGCCCCCCTCTCCCAAACTGTCAGGATCTCAGAGAAGGAGATGTCGGATGAAATGGATGATAGTTTGTCACTCAGCCTGGTCAGGTGTTCCTTGGTCTCCACAACTGACCAGCTGGCGAGATCATTCGTCCCTATGTGTACCAGGATGTCAATGTTTTCTCCTGCTTTATGAACAATTTTAGCAATGTGGTCAGTGTCTCTCCACGCTGATGGACCTGGGAGACATCTGACCATTACCACTGGCTGGAGATGGGTATCAACTCCCCAAATCATGGAGTCTCCTATGATCAGGAGTTTTTTGGATTTCCTTTTTGCTTTTTTTGTTTTTGTTCCTGATTTGGGCGAGTTTTGTTGTGCTAGCTCCTGTGCTGCAGTGTCCTGCTCTACAGTGTCCTCTGCCCCTTTGTTTGATTTCAGGGATAGAGGCAGATACCTGTTTGTAGTGTTTATATGGTTTTTGGAGGTAATATGTTGGAGAGCACAGAGCAATGGGGCACTCGATTTGCCCCTCCTAACCACCTGCCAACCTCCTGGACCAACTACCCTCTGCGGTCTAGGTTCTTCTGTTGGATGTTGGGGAAATGGTAGGTGGTTCTTATAATGTATTTCCTCTTGAATATGAAATTTGAGGTGCGCAATCTCTGCCCATGCTGCCCTGAGCTGAGCCCTAACATCTCCAATGGCCTAGCATGTAGGACAGTGTCCTAAATCCTGTAAGACTGTCCTTCTGAAAAGTGTTCCACAGTACCTGCAGTTAATGATATCCATTCCAGATAAGTTTCTGGGTTTATAACCTGGTCAGAGTAATTAGAAGGAAGAAAATGCAAGTAATGGTTTGATTTTGTGTTTTGTTTTCGTATAACTTGTTATAACAAGTTAAATTACTAGTATCCCTGTAAATGAGATCACCTTGTGGATGCCCCAACTGATCTGCCTCTTTCTGCTTTGCCACAGGAAATATCACAACTGTGGTACCCTATAAAAGGAGTGTAGTAGGGTGGGTGGGGATGGGGTGGGTGGTTGGACTCTTCCCCGCAGAAAAGAAGAACCACTGATGAAAGAACAAGGAGGTAAGAATAGAAACAATCAGTCAACAACAAATGCAGTAACCCTGAAAGCTTATCCTAATGTTAGATAAAACTGTAAAACCTGTAAAGCACCACCTGTAATAATTTCAGAGAAGATATACCCTGTAAGAAACACTTTGCTACAGAGAAAAATAAAGCAGTAACAGAAGATATTCCTCACAAAAGACAATTTGAATCAGAAGATTACAGCAGTAATCCGTTAGCACACACCTGTAGGCACACCTTGTAATAATGCAGAAGAAGGTATACCAGCAACAACAATTTGAATCAGAGAAAAATAAAGCAGTGAAATGTTAGCAACAAACAGTAGCAATCCCTGTGAGTACAAAATAAAATACCAACACACAGTAAATCTGCTTAGCCAAAAGAAGTTTTAATCCATTTCCCTTGCTCTGGTAACGTGCTCTGCTCTGTCCTTTCAGGCAATCTTAGAAGGAAAGAGCTCAGGTGAAGCTAGGTGCCTTGGCCAGCAAACCAAGTCTTCTACCTCCAGGATATCAACTAACCTGACCTTTTAACCCTTCATTCTGTTGGAAATTGCTGACAGTTTGCCAGCTCCAGCCCCCAAATACACACCTAATCCTCTGGAAGAGCTGTGGGAGGAAAGCAATTTGCTCCTTCAGTTTGAGAAGGAAACTGAAACACATCTGAGACAACAAACCTTTTCAACAAAAAAAGAATAAAATAAAACAGTGTCAAACAGTAATTTTGCTTAGCCCAATGATAAAAAGTCACAAAAATGTAAGCACCACCTGTAATAATTTCAGAGAAGTTATACCCTGTAAGAAACACTTTGCTACAGAGAAAAATAAAGCAGTAACAGAAGATATACCTTGCAAAAGACAATTTGAATCAGAAGATTACAGCAGTAATCTGTTAGTACACACCCGTAGGCACACCTTGTAATAATGCAGAAGAAGGTATACCAGCAACAACAATTTGAATCAGAGAAAAATAAAGCAATGAAATGTTAGCAACAAACAGTAGCAATCCGTGTGAGTACAAAATAAAATAACAACACACAGTAAATCTGCTTAGCCAAAAGAAGTCTTAATCCATTTCCCTTGCTCTGGTAAGGTTCTCTGCTCTGTCCTTTCAAGCAATCTTAGAAGGAAAGAGTTCAGGTGAAGCTAGGTGCCTTGACCAGCAAACCAAGTCTTCTACCTCGATTATCAAGAGGATGTCAGCTGGAGAAGTAATCTCCAGTTACGTGGGCTCCCGTAGTGTCTCATAGGAGAGACTGCCTTGCAATTTTGTGCCATCACGCTGCACAAGCTCCTGGGGCTCAAGCTCAGGGAGGACAAACTAAAGACTGAGAGGCCGCAACTAGAGACTGAGAGGCCGCAACTAAAGACTGAGAGGCTTGCGCTGAAACCCCTGCAAGATGAGTCAGTGTGGCAGATCATTTTTCAGCTGCACCATTTTGGTGACTGTCAGGTGATTCTAAAGGCCTATAGTAACTGCAAGGAACTGTTCTTTATTTTATTTATTTATTTATTTAAAAGTTTTACCAGGAAGGCATACTGAGCAGACTACCGCTCGATTCCAGATGTGTTCTGGGGGGTGTTGGGGATGGGAGGATACATAAACACATACATGACACAGAAATTAACACCAAATATATACAGGTATATATACAGTATGTACACAGCAATGCAGCGACAGAACATCAGAGTTAATAAGGCATAAATATGGGGATAGGTACAAGAGATAAGCTGTATCAGATTCAGAGTTAAAACATAGGAGTCACCATATCTGATACCGGTTGGAGAGCTGGGCCCTTGTCTAGTGTGAGCTTAGGCTGCATGAGCAGTCGGCGGAGAAATGCCCTTTGAGGAGGGAGTTGAGTATCCGAGAGGAGGGAGCGTGCCGAATGACTGCAGGCAGGATGTTCCATAGCTTGGGCATGTGAGCTCTGAAAGCCAGTTGGCCACCAGAGGTCGCCATGTAAGGGACTTGAAGGAGCCGGGGGTCACAATTCCTGAGTGAGTAAACAAGGGGTGTTTGAGCATACAGCATAGAAGAGAGGTATGGGGGCAGTAACTGGGCCTAGAATTTGGTTGTGAGTCTATTACAGTGGGACTGGTGCCTATTGATGAGCGAAAGGAGGTTAAGGGACTGGTAGAGGTCGCAGTGGTGGGTGGAGGGTGCACAGTCCAGAGCAAAGCGATAGAAGAAGTGAAAAAGAGGGTCCAGTCATGCTAGGGTGGACTTAGGTGCAGCACTGTATACTACATCCCCGTAGTCAAAAATAGGGAGGATCATTTTCTCCACAACTGCCTTGCGGGCTGGCAGAGGGATACAGCCACGGTTACGGTATAAGGCGCCCAGTATGGGGTGCAGTTTATTGTGGATAGCATTGATATGTGCAGAGAAGTCAAGGTGCTGGTCTAGCCAGACCCCAAGATATCTAAAAGTGGTGCAAGCTTCTAGGTGAGACCCATCTAGGGTCTTGAAGATTGAAGTAGTGGGGAGACGGGAGAGTCTCTGCCTCATGCTGAAGGGTAAAGAGACAGTTTTCTTGGCATTAAGAGTAAGTTGATTTGAGCAGAACCAGAGCTGAACATCATTGAAGTCTTGCTGGAGTCTGAATGCCACTTTCAGGGGGAGGGGCCTGAAGTATACAGCACTGTGTCGTCAGCATACATGTGAATGGATGTGTGTGGGCAGGCTGATGGCAGGTCATTCAGGAAAATGGAGAACAGAATTGGGCCAAGGACAGAGCCTTGGGGTACGCCGATGGTGACAGGGAGGGAGACGGAAGTGGATGCACCAATTCTGACTAATTGGGACCTGTTTGCCAGGTATGATTTGAACCAGCTGGTGGCCGCACTGGCGAGCCCGGCTTGGGAGAGCTTCGATAGGAGAAGGGCATGAGAGACACTGTTGAAAGCCTTAGCTAGGTCAATAAAAATGGCAGAAGTGATGTGGCCTTGGCCCATGGCTATAAGGATGGAATCAGTGAGCCTGAGGAGGGAAGTGACAGTGGAGTGGGATTTCCTAAACCCCGACTGGTAGGGAGTAAAGAAGGAGGAGGAGTCAAGGAAGGAGGACAGTTGCAAGAGGACTAGATGTTCCTGGATTATGGCTAAAATGGGGAGGAGGGAGATGGGGTGGAAGTTTCCAGGAGAAGACAGGTCGCCACCTTTAGGGAGGAGGGGATGACTTCCAATCAGAGGGGATTGCGGCATTAGAGAAGGAGAGGTTGTAGAGGGATGCTAGGGGGATGGCGATGGCTGGGACCGAAAGGTAGAGCATTTTGGCATCCAACCCAAGGGGCATTTACCCTTGGTGAGATTGAGGGTGAGCAGGGCATTGAGAACTTCATGTGGAGTAACCAGGGAGAAGGAGAAGGCTGGGTAGGGGGTTTGGGTGGGTAGGGATGCGGAAGTAGTAGGGAGTGTGGTAGACGGTGTGCTTGAGTGGAGAGGGTCGCACTACGAATGAAAAAGGAGTTGAAAGCAGAGGCTACTGCATGAGATTCTGATATTGTGGAGCCTCCTACAACTAGAAAGGGGTGGGGGACTGGGTGGGAGTGGAGAAAAGTGATTTAATCGACTTCCAAAACTTGGCTGGGTAATTTAGATTGTTTTTGAATGATGATGTGAAAAAGTATGCTTTAGCCTGCCGGATAAGCCTGGTGCAGGCATTCCTAAGTGTTCTGTAATGTAGATAGTCAGCGTGGGTGCCTGATGTTTTGTTGGCTTTCCACGCCTGGTCCCTGGCTCTAAGGTGGTCCAGTAGGTCTGCGGAGATCCATTGCATCACCGAGACCTGGTTGGATGAGAATTCAGGCCCTATATTGGCTTCTGCTGCTCCATCCGGGTTCTCGGTGATACACCGCCCGAGGTTGGATCATTGGGGCAGGGGTGTAGCCATCTTTTTTAGAATGGAGCTGAGTCTTGTGGATGTGCCAGTGGGTGTCACTAGATCCTTTGAGTGTATCCTGGGAGCAGGTACAGGGTTCAGGATTCTCCTCATCTACCGACCACCCGGTGATGGTGGAGAATTCCTGAAGGAGTTTGCGGACTTCATTGTCGACGTAGCACTGGAGTCGCCCAGATGATTAATACTGGGTGACTTCAACGCTTAGGTCGACGATGAACTCTCGCCTTTTGGGAGAAAAATCTCCTCCAACTGATGACAATGTTGGGCCTTACACAGGTGGTTACCTCTGCTACCCATGTAGGGGGTCACTCATTGGACCTAGTGTTTCTACTAGAGTTGATCACACATTTGGGGGTGGAACCAAATGTGTGGACAGACCATCACACCATAAGATTTAGCTTCGGGGCACCCCTTACGAGGCCTGCTCCTATGGAGATGGTACGATATCGCTCTTTAAGGGGAGTTACCCCAGAAGGCCTTTCGGCAGTTTTGGACCTATTGGGTATTTCGAGTGAGTGCATGGATCCAGAGGATCTCGTACTTGCCTATAATAAGGCTGTGGGTGATGCCCTGGATCAAATTGCACCTGTTCATGTTCATCCACTCACTCAGCATTCAAGATCTTCATGGTTTGATGATTCTTTGAAGGAGCTGAGAAGAGTTGGATGAAGGTTAGAGAGAGCTTGGTGAAAGTCCGGCCTGGGTGCTGACAGACTTAGACTGATGGACCATTTTAGGGTCTATCAATCAGCAATCACCCGTAAGAAGGCAGAATTCCTGTCCAGGGAGATTGCTGCTGCGCGGAATCGACGAGCCAAACTCTTTCAGACTGTTGACAGATTGTGCAATCCACTCTGTCTGCAGTCTGGAAGAGATTTTTCACAGATGAAGTGTGATGAGCGTGCTCAATTTATCACAGATAAGATTGCCAGCATCAGATCGGGCATCCGTCCTGCTCTCTCTCTATAGGGAGTTGTGATGGTCCGCGAGAGGAAGCAATCCATTGTGTCTCCTGGTCTGACTTTAGTAGGCCGGCATTCACGGATGTTGTCAGGATTATCCAGACTGTACGACCAACCAGTTGTAGTTTGGACCCGGGCCCCACACCACTGTTATTAAGTTATGTGGATACTACCTGCCCGATCCTTGCTGAAATTGTCTGGAAATCTTTGGAGCAAGGGGTTTTCCCCACCCCCTTAAAGGAGGCGGTCATTCGACCACTCCTTAAAAAACCTTCATTAAATCCAGACGTCCCAGCTAACTACAGACCTATCTCTAACCTGCCCTTTGTGGGTAAGGTTATTGAAAAGGTGGTTGCGATACAGTTGGATGACCATCCTATGAATCACATCTACGAAGCTCTCCAGTCGGGGTTTAGGAAAAGACATAACACCGAGACTGCCCTTGTCCGGGTGTTAAATGATCTCCTAATTGTGAGAGATCAAAAGGCTTATACTATTCTAGTCCTTCTTGATCTCTCTGCAGCATTTGATACTGTGGATCATGGAGTGCTGTTGGAGCACCTGCACTTTCTTTGTGGAGTCGGACTGTCTGGTACAGTCTTACATTGGTTTCAATCTTTCCTCACGGGGTGGACTCAGAAGATTACTATGGGGATTTATTCCTCTGATACCATCTCTCTCTCCTGTGGGGTACCGTAGGGCCATATCTTGTCGCCCATGTTGTTCGCAGTCTATATGCTGCTGTTGGGAGATATTATTAGGCATTACAGTCTGGGTTTTCACTGCTATGCAGATGATACCCAGCTGTATCTGTCCTTTACTCCCAATCAGGATGATGCAGTCTGTCTGCTTAACAGCTGTCTAGCCAAAATCAGTGACTGGATGAGCGCCAGCTGGCTGAGGTTAAACCCAGATAAGACCGAAGTGTTGGTTGTGGACCCAGATCGCCTTGAAGCGGGTCATAGGGCTGAAGTACCATCAGGCCTTTGGCTTGGTGATGCCCAGCTCTTGACCTCAGGCCAGGTGCTGAACCTGGGCATTATTTTTGACAGCAGTTTGACCCTGAAATCACAGGTGTCAGCTGTTGTTAAGTCCTCTTTTTTCCATCTGAGGAATATCGCCCGGGTAAAACACCTGGTTCCTCCGGCTGACCTTCCTACTCTGGTCCACGCCTTTGTGACCACTCGCCTTGATTACTGCAATTCCCTTTATCTGGGGCTACCAGGGGTTGAAATTCGTCACCTGCAGCTAGTGCAGAACGCAGCAGCCAGGCTTTTGACTGGAACATCTAGGTATAGTCATATTACACCTGTTTTGCACAGGTTGCACTGGCTGCTGGTACAATGGCAAATCACCTTCAAGGTCGGGTTACTGGCCTATAAAGCCTTACACGAACAGGGACAGCAGTACCTGAAAGATCTCCTTACTCCCTACTGCCCCTTTCACTCACTCCGATCCACCAACGAGGGATTGCTAGAGATTCCCAGGGTTCATTTAAAAACATCTGGAGCTCGTGCGTTTTCATATGCAGCTCCGGCCCTGTGGAATTCTCTACCTCATCGGATACAAAGCTGCCTGACCGTCGAGAGTTTTAAAATGGAGTTGAAGACTTTTTATTTACCAAAGCTTATGGCCTATGATTTTATATTGTTAATATTGTATTCTTTTGTTATTGTTCTTTGTAAAGTGCTTTGATCTCTTGAAAAGTGTTTTTAAATAAACTTTACTTACTTACATTTGAGCTCCCCTTATACGGACCTTTTTGAGTGGGGTATGGTGGTTCCAGACGGCAAGGAATCTGGACTTAAAAAAGTCCAGGGCAGAGTCAATAGAGGTGGCCTTTGGGATGCTGGACCAAGCCAAGATTTCTAAGTCATTTAGGAGTCCTTCAAGGTCAAGGGATTTATATGACCTGATGAGAAGAGTTCTTGGTGGAGGTGGCTTGGCTTTAAATATTTTTCTTACTATGTAAATCATGTGGTGGTCACTCAGAGAATCTGGTAAAAAGCCAGTGGCAATTATCCTGTGAGGGTGCAAAGTGAGGGCCCAATCCAGTAGGGAGTGGTTCTGAGTTTTGTGGTTTAGATGCATGGCCTCATTGATCTGTTGAGTCAGAATTAGTGCTGCCACCTGGTTGCGAAGCTTGGTACATGCATCAGAGAGCCAGTTCAAACTGAAGTCACCAAGGATATGGAGCTCACCCCCTGTAGCAAGGGTTTTTAGGTTGTCCAGGTGAGCTATGACTGAAGTCATTTTGGAGTCTGGGGAACAATAGGAGCCAGCAACAAATATGGGGATTGAGTGGAGTAAGGAGATTTTTATTAGCAAGGCGTCAGTGGATGGCGGGAGTGCTGATAGCGAGACAGGAGAGTTCTCTATCCGGGAAGATATGTAGATGGCTATTCCGTCACCTCTCTTGGTGCCCGGGCGGTCATGGTGAGTGATGGAGTACCCAGGAATAGCTACTTCTGAGTCCCGGTTGTGTGGTTTCAGCCAGGTCTCGGTGATAATCAGGATGTCAGGACATAGTGATAGTACGATTGGTTGGAGCAAGGACAATTTTTGTAAGAGGCTGCATATATTTAGATGGGCCATTTTGAGGCCTCTGGGTAGTTGGACAGTGGGATGGGGATTGTGATTGGTGCGGGTGGCTGGTCCAGGGTTTACCTTGATGTCCCTTGCGAGGAGGAGTAGTAAAGTTAACACCAGTTTCGTATTAAGTAGAAAACATTTTGGCCTGCGGTGGGCAGAGGGAGTGAGGGAGGTATCCGAGAAATGTCCCTACACAGGGAGTTTCAACACTGATAGCCCAGTGTGGAAAGAAGGGGGGAGAATGGAAGGTCTGGGAATCCAGCAATGCTGTGATGCGAGGGAGTGCTGTACAATTATGGGGGAGGAGCAGGAACTTGGGTGTGTGTTTAGGAAAATGAGTTTTGGAGGAGTAGGTTGCGGATTAGGGAGATACGAGGGTGAAAGGAATGTTATTGTGGCAAGCAGGGCTATACCTAAGATAGATTTGTAGGCTATGTGCAGCATGGTGATGCTGGAATGGGGAGACAGAGTGCAATTTGGCTGTAGTGGCCACTAGCGGAGAGATCATATAAACTGCAAATGGGAAAGTAGGCTGATTTCTGACCACGTGACACTGCCTATGTAATGAAATGCTCACCAAGGGTGGTGGTGGTGGGGGTGGTGGGACAGCTGACGCGAAGCATCAGCAGGATGAGCTCAGTCCTCAGAGCCACAAGGCATTTGACTGCCGCATCTGAGAAAGGCTCAACATCGTACCTGTTGATTTCGTGTCTTAGAAGGACACAGGTTGTACCTGCATTAAGAGTGGTGTCCTAGGCTGCGAAAAAGAGGAAACTCTTTGATCCAGTACTGGCTAGGCCGAAGGAGTGGTGACTGGACTTTATGTTCTCATACCTAGCTCTGATCAAGATCCTGAGTGAGAGACCCATCTATTCATTCTGGGAGATGGATAAGGTGCAGAAGTACATAGTGGAATGGGAAGAAGAACCAAAGCTGAAGGGAAGTAAAGAACAACTTTGCTGACTGAAACTGTGTGGTTTTGTGAGCCAGGTGTTGCCACCCAGGAGACAGCTCCTTGTGCCAAGACATCCCAGACCTTTGCCAAAGCATCAGACTTTATCCTAGAGCCTTCTTATAAAGGGACATTAATTTACACAATCGGACTTTGTTGGTGAAGGGAGGCCTGACTGATGGAAAACTAAATGGTGGGAGGCCAAGATGGCATTGTTTTTTGCCTGCCAAAGATCTAAGAGTTGGGGAATAAACCTGACTCAGATAGTGAAGGTTTGAAACCAGCCAGGGGGATAGAATCACAATCTCTGGTTATCAGAGGAGCTTTTCACACTTTCTACAAAGCCCTATATCGCGCTGAGTGCCAGGACACAGGTAATGAGGCCAGGTCCTTCTTAGATGGCATCACAATCCCAACCCTAACAGAGGAACAGGGAGAGGCCCTGGAACCTCTGATAACTAAGATGGAGGTAATCCAGGCAGTGGGGACACTGAGAGGGGGAAGGCAAGTGATCCCGTTGGATTTGGGGCAGAATATTACAAGGAGCTGGGGAAGCTCTGGTGGGTCCCATGACAGATATGTTTGAGGAAGCAAAAGTGGAGGGGGGGGGGCCCTGCCCACTTCTTGTTATGAAGGACCCCATTGAGTCTGCCTTGTACGAGCACATCACTCTCCTGAACTGTAATCTGAAAATGCTGGCCAAGCTGCTGGCATGGCACCTCAAGCAGATACTACCACACTTGGTGCACCTGGATCAAATGGGCTTTGTGCAGAGGAGGCTCTTCTATAACAACATGCGTAGGTTGCTGAATGTGGTGTGCTGGGCTTTTGGCATCCAGGTACAGCACTTTTGCTGTGGATGGATGCCGAGAAAGCCTTTGAGAAAATAGAATGGGAGTACCTATTCAAGGCTCTGGGGAGATTCCAGCTGGGAGAGGAGTCTGTGGGCTTGCTGAGGTTCGACTGCTCTGTGCTAGTCCCAGGGCACAGATACTGGTGAATGGGGGACTTTCTGAAGATTTTAGATTTTATAGAGGCACACAGCAAGGGTTCCCCATATCCCCTTTGCTTTTTGCCCTGGTTGTAGAGCCACTAGTTATTAAAATCAAGAGCTGGAGGACATAAAGGGGGTGCTTGGTAAATTGGAATTGCACAAGATCACGCTGTACATGGACGACCTGCTCCTGTATGTAACAGATCCTTTAAGAACAATGCCGGCTTTACTACAGGTTATCCATCAGTTTGCCACCTTCTTGGGGTACAAGTTATATCTAAATAAGACAGAGCTTATGGCCATTGGGACGCTTAGGGAAGAATGGCTATGGGGCAACTGGGAGCTACAGGTAGCGGCGAGATCTCTTACTTACAGTACCTAGGGAAGCAGGTGGGTAGAGATATTCATAGCTTGTATGCTCTTAATCACAAGCCCATGTTTAACAAAGTGCTGGCTGAACTAAAACATTGGAGAGCATTCCTTATCTCTTGGATTGGGCACATCAATATTCTGAAGATGAATGCACTCCCCAGACTACTATATCTGCTACAGATGTCACCTATGTGACCCACTGAGGATTATATTAAGAAACTCGAACAGGAATTCTCTTGATTCATATGGCAGGGGAAACACCCTCAAATGAGCCTGCAGCAACTGAGAAGTGGAGTGGAGTGGGATGGGCTAGCCTTTCCAACATACAGGGCTACCAGGTGACAATCCAACATAAGTATGTCCAGGACTAGGTCAATAGAGAGGAGGCTGCTAGCTGGTTAGACTTGGAGGAGGTAGACATTCCAGGTAGGCTATCCATGTACCTGTCTCAGGGAAGTGGGGGGGCAGACTGATGTGTAGTGCAAAGGATGCACCAAATCCACTGGTCTTGCATACCCTGACAGCCTGGGAGCTGGCTAGAAAGCACAGAGAGACAAAGGAGGGCAAAACCATGCTTATCCAGATTGCAGAGAATCCCAAATTCCTTTCAGACCTAGAAGATGGCATGCTCACAGAATGGAAGGAGAGGTGCACCTTGTTCCTGGGGGACCTGTATACTGGAGATGGCATGAGGTCATTTGAGGACTTATGGAAGAAGCATCAGGTGCTGGCTTCCCACCATTTCAGGTGCCTCCAGATTAGAGCATTTGGAAGGGGCCAGGGAAGACATCCAGGGGAGGCTTCCTGCTGTCATCCCTGGAACAGGCCACATACCTGTCTTGGGTATCAGCGAAGGGTCTAATCTCAAAGCTGACTCAATAGGATAGGACTTATCTGACAAGGTTCATAATTAGTGGGAAGAGGACTTGGGGATGCCTATTACAGAGGAGAACTGGGCCTGCATCTTGAAAACACAAATGGGGTTGCTGCTGTGTAATAAATGTAAGGAGCCCCAATATAAATTTCTGCACAGATTGTACTGTCCCCCTACTGTGGTGCACTGTTTCAACCCTCCCATCTCCCTGACTTGTGGTAGGTGCCAGGTTACTTTGGGAACCTATAAACACCAATTTGGAGAATGTAAGTCCCTACAACATTTCTGGACAGAAGTATCCAGGGAACTAACTGCTCTGTTAGGATGCCCAGTACCATGCATTCTCCTGCTCATGCTGTTGGGCATGGAGGACGAGGGAGAGAGGAGGGTTGGGAACCCCACCCACAGTGAATAACAGTGTAGCTCATTGGCACTCTCTTGTATATTCAGAACATCCAGTTCTCCTGTGTGAATCCTACATTACTCCAATGGAAGAATAAAGGAATAATGCACAACATGGTGTGTATCGTGCTGGCATAACGCCATGCCTGGGGTGGTTGGGCACGAGGCTGTAGGCCGAGTGCATCTAACGTCCCAGGTGTGGGGTTATCCCAGCACGACACACACCTGGAGTGCATTATTCCTATTATACAATGGCTTGTTGTTATATACAGAATTAAAAAAATAATTTAAAGATGTTTTTATTAGTGTGGAAAAATATTTTTGTTTCTTAAGAGAGAAGATGAAAACAATCATCAAGTAGCAAAGAATCAAGTGGCTCTGGTGGCGAACGATCAAGAGGTTCATAGTGCTGAGACCTGTGGTGTTATGCTGGGATAACATCATCGGTCCAGCTCCAGACTGACCAATCACAGTCCAAGATTCTTTCTTGCCATTGTATAATATGTGTTTGCAGGCCCTTTCCCTGGAAAAGCTTACATAAACTCTGAGGGGGAAAGAGGAGGTATTCTTAAGAAGCCGGGGCAAATACATAGATTCATTGCTACCATCAAAGCTACCATCCTGAACAGTGGCCTTATTTAGTGCTCCCTATACTTGGGACCATGGCCTGTCAGTGCTCCCAATGACAGAGCTCCAGCTGGTCTCTTTGTATGGCCTTACCTATACCCTTACCAGATATGAAATATGGTTGAGTTTATTTATTTTATTTATTTAGTTTTTTGTTGACCGGGTAAGTGCACTAGGCAAATTCTTGCCTATTTTCAGGCACGACCCAGGGGAGGGGATACAGATGAATGCCAACTCCCAAGTCACAACACTCATCAAGGGAAATGTTAGCAGCAGAGAAGGACGGGATGGGGCTAGATGTTGGAGGGCCTTGGTTGCAAATGCCAGGAGCCTGGGGAACAAAATGGGAGAACTGGAGGCCACCATGATGGAGGAGAACCTAGACATTGTAGCAGTGAGTGAGACTTGGTGGAACCAGCACCACGCCTGGGAGACAGTGATCCTGGGGTATTGTTTGTTTAGGAAGGATTGTGAGGGGAAGGGGGGGAGGGGTGGCATTATATGTCAGGGAAGAGATTGGGGCTATGGAAGGGTGGGAAGAGGAGGGGGAAACAGAGATAATGTGGGTCACCCTAGATAGGGGACAGGGGAAAACCTGCGTGTTGGGGTAGTCTATAGGCCTCCTATACAGGGGGAGGAAGGGGACAGACACTTTGTAGAATCAGTAGTGAGGATGGCACGCAAAGGGGAAATTGTGCTGGTTGGGGACTTAAACCTTCCGGACATCAACTGGGAGGCCCAAACAACAATCTCTGCAAGGAGCAGGGGCATCTTAGAGGCTCTGCAGGGCATATTCCTGCAGCAAAGGGTCAGAGAGCCCACTAGGGGTGCGAACCTGTTGGATGTAGTCCTCACAAATGGGGACAGTGTGGAGGAAGTGGAGGTGGGGGAAGAGCTTGGTACCAGTGACCACAGGGCTGTCAGGTTCAGGGTGAGAGTGGGCAGGGAGAGAGTTAGGATGAGAACCTAGGTAATGGACTTCAGGAAGGCTGACTTTCATGGAATGAGGAAGGTAGTTAGGGAAGAAATGTCAAGGATAGGGGATGTGCAGGTGGTGGAGAAATTCTGGGCAGCCATCAAGAGAGGGGTATTTAAAGCTATGGACTCATGCATAAGAAGGGTAAGAAAGAATAGAAGATGGAAAAGACCCTATGGTTCACTAGAGAGATGGCGTTAGGGGTCAAGGAGAAGACTAGTGCATTCAAGAGGTACAGGAGGACACAAAAAGATAAGGACAGGGAAACCTACAGGGAAAAAAGAAGAGAGGCAGGGAAAAAGATAAGGAGGGCTAAGGAGGCCACTGAGGAGAGGATAGCGAAGCAGGCAAGGAGGGGGGGACAAAACCTTCTTTAGGTACATTGGAGAAAGGAAAAGGGCACAACATGGGATTGGAAGGTTAAGGGGGGGAAAGTGGAACAATACTGGCAGGGGATTTTGAAAAAGCAGAGGCATTAAATAGCTATTTCACCTCAATCTTCACGGAGGAGAGTGAGGGCAGGGGACCAGGATGGGGTGGGGAGGGTGACAACTACAGACTGGTGGGTTTGTCAGAATTTACAGCTGAAGGAGTAAGGGAAGAACTGGGAAGACATAGGGTGGACAAGGCAGTGGGGCCTGATGGGATGCACCCAAGGGTTCTCAAGGAGGTGAGGGATGAACTGGCACCGCATCTGGCAAGGCTGTTTAACTTGTCCTTGGTCACAGGGGTGGTGCCAATGGACTGGAGGAGGGCAGAGGTGGTTGCAATACATAAGGGGGGGAGGAAGGACGAAGTCAGAAACTACCACCCCGTTAGTCTGACTTCGGTGGTGGGGAAGGTAATGGAAACACTACTTAAGATTAGGTTGATAGAATACTTGGAGAAGAATAGCATGCAGCATGGCTTCACCAAGGGAAGGTCCTGCCAGACTAACCTGATAGAGTTTTTCGATGGGGTGACACAGATGGTGGACCAGGGAGAAGCGGTAGACATGGCCTATCTGGATTTCAGTAAGTCCTTCGACACCGTTCCGCATAGTAGGCTAGTGCATAAGCTGGACAGACTAGGGGTGGACCAAAGGATCACCAGGTGGGTGAAGAACTAGTTGAAGGGAAGGAGTCAGACGGTGGTGGTATATGGGACACATTCAAGGGAATGGGCAGTGACCAGCGGGGTGCCACAGGGGTCAGTACTAGGACCAATACTCTTTAACATCTATGTTAGTGACCTAGTGGAGGTCTGGAGGGATGGGTGTGCCTGTTCACAGATGATAAAAAGATCTGCAATAGGGTGGATTCACCTAGTGGGGTGCAAGCCATGAGGCGGGACCTGGAGAGGCTGGAGAGGTGGTCTAACACCTGGAAATTGAAGTTTAATGCACAGAAGTGCTCGGTGATGCACCTGGGCAGAAAGAATAGGAGGGAAACTTACTCCCTTGAGGGGTGGCAATTAAGAAGAAGGAAACAGAAAGGGACCTGGGGATTATGGTATCATGTGACCTTAAGGTGGACAGCCAGTGTAGCATGGTGGTGGGAAAGGCAAATGGTATGTTGGCCTGCATTGCGAGGGTTTTTACTAACGGGAAGAGGGAGGTGCTAATGCCATTATACAGAACCATGGTCAGGCCGCATCTGGAGTATGGGGTGCAATTCTGGAGGTCTCATCTATGCAGAGATATTGAGATGATGAAGAGGGTACAGAGAAGGGCAACCAAAATGGTACGAGGGATGCAGGATGCACCCTATGAGCAAAGATTGAGAGGGCTGAATTTGTACCCTCTGGAGACTAGGAGGGAGAGGGGGGACATGATTGAAACTTTTAAGTTTCTGAAGGGAATAAATAAGGTGGAGGGTGGTAGCTTGTTCAAATTGAAGAAGGGAGCGAACACGGGGGGACATAGCCTAAAACTGGAAGGTGGGCAATACAGAGTTAATGTCAGGGGGCAGTTTTTCATGGAGAGGGTGCTGGAGGCCTGGAACAAGCTGCCGGAGGAGGTAGCGGCAGCTGAAACAGTGGAGGGGTTCAAGAGGGCTTGGGATAGATTTAAGGGGTCAGGAAAAGAGGGTGGAAGCATAACAGAAGGGGTGAGGTAGGGTGTTGGACAGACTAGATGGGCCGCGGGACCTTTCTCTACCATCACATTTCTGTGTAATCTGTGTGTAAAACTGACCTTGAACCAGATTAAGCTGTTGGTGGTATATTTAGTGAATTTGTTTACTACCTGTTGATGAATCTAATGTACTATGCAATTAAATGTTTTATGCCTTGTATGTTTTACCCAAGTTTGTTGACCCTATGTATTGTGCGTAATGTCTTTTACTGATTAAACTGAATAAAAATATTATACAGAAAAAATGGACAACACCTCCATTTGTAGGGTTTCTTGGATTTCTGATGGCAAGTTTGGAATCATTGGATTCTGAACCATTTTTAGGATTTCATTTTTTCGGTATTCATGGCCAAAAAAATGAATTCCTAAAAATATTGGGCCAGACTTTCAAAGGTCAGCCGCAAGTTGCAACAATGGCAGCTTGCGCCGACTGCCACGGCATCAGGAACTCTGTGCCCGATTCAGTATCAGGTAAGGTCCCTGAGCCTGCGTCCTGTGGCTTGCGACATCAGTGGCAGTTTGCCAAACAGATGGCACATCCACAATGTATGCCACAAGCCGCGGGGCTGTCGGCCAGCAGCTGCGCACTTGGGAGGAGGGAACATGCTTGTGGTTCACCCCCCAGCCCGATCCACCCCTCAGTGGTATTATTAAAATATCTGACATCCCTGGTGATCTAGTGTCCCCCCGCCCCGATCTGCCCGTAAGTTGCAAAATTACATTAACTTACATCCCCTGTAGTCTAGTATCCCCCCCAAGCCCCGATCTGCCCGTAAATTGTAATTAAGCAATATACCATGACAGGGTGTGGGTTATGCTGGGATTTACCCACTCCTGGTGTGTTGCTTGGTCACGAGGCCATAGGCCGAGTGAGTAAACCACACCAGGCGTGGGTAAATCCCAGCATAACCCACACCCTGGAGTGGCGTATTGCAATTATACAATGTTCTCCTTTTTGAAGAATTTAAGATTAAAGGTTTTACTTGAAACTGTGTTTTTAATTGTTTTTTTTCTGTAATATCCTTCCCCTGTATGTCAAATAGTTCCTTGTTGCTAGGTAGAATATTGCTTAATTAAGGTTGTTTGAAGGACATGGCAGCCCCCACTCCCAACCCACACAGCCCTACCCCACCTCTGGTTGCTACAACAATTATTTTTCCCCAAGCATAAAGATTGCAAGAGATAACACGTGTGGCAAGCAGCTGGCCCCAGCAGCTGGCAAACAGAGAGAAGAGAGTGTACCATGAGGGAGACAGTGAGGACAGTATAGATCTTCCAGCCCGTTACCAAGCTAAGGATGGGCAAAGTTACAGTTAGAAAAGAAAAAAATAAAGAGAAAGCCTTTACCACGCTATCGTCTATCGTCTGTTGCTCGCTCACTCTCTCTCTTTCCAAGGAAACTGTTCGTGGTTTGATTCTCACACTGTCTCTCACATTTTCTGTGTCACTGGTGGTCAGACTATGGTAAAAAACAAGGCGAACCTTCACTCTTCTGTCTCGCTCTGGAAGACATCCATATTTTGATTTGGAGCAGTCCACATGCTTCAGATTTTTCCTTTTTAATAATAAGTAAAAAGAAAATACTCTCCCCGTTTCAGTGGTAACAAAGTGTGATCCGACGCTCACGGGCTCACGTGCTTACTTCCAGGTGCAATTTTTCGGTTAGGAGAATGGAATAGGTCTGATTCTGTGTTTTTTTTTTTTTGTCCTATGTGATTGGGAAAGTGCTTCATGGAGGGCAGTGGCCCATGATTATAACTGCGAGAACTGGTGATTTTATGGGGACAGAGCTCTTTCTGTAGGGTAGGAAATGGTGAGTGTAAGTTGTTTTTTTTTTTTTAATAGAAACAGGAACGAAACAGGGAAAGACAGCATTAGTACAGTGGTTCGTTTCTGTCAGGGGGACAGGGGACTGGGAAATAGAAGACGCAAGCAATGTGTTTTTTTATGTGAAAAAAAAAGTTTTGAGACATGTACAATGGCTTTGGGGAGTGCTAATTCAAATGTGGAGTCCCTTTGAAAGTCCCGCTTTTGCGTCATGGTTTAGCTGGGAGCACAGATTGCAGGCTGGATTGATCTGCAAAGGGAGTTGCAGATTCGGCTGGCTGGCACTTTTTCCCATTGGTAATGCCAGGATTTACAATGGGTAAATCGTGCCAGCCAGCCAATCACAGAGGAGTATTTTTAAACCCATTGTATAATACAAATTAACTTACTTCCCCGGTGGTCTAGTGTCCCTGCCCCGAGCCCCAATCTGCCTGTGAGTTGTAATATTAAATTATCTTACATCCCCACTGGCTAGTGTCCCCGCCCCCAAGCCCTGATCCACCTGTAAGTTGCAATATTAAAATACATTACATCGCTGGTGATATATTGGCCCCCAACCTCACCCCTGGCAGGTAGTGCCCACCACACTCCCCATTCTGAACCCCGATCCAGCGACCGGCACAGCCCTTCTCACACCACCACCATGGCCGACTGCCAAAGGAACTGTCAGAGCATATACTGTATACAGTACATGTCCTGACAGTTCATTCAGCGAGCAGTCCATGGTGGTGTGAGGAGGGCTGCCAGCGTCGGATTGGGTTCGAATGAGAGAGGGTAGGCACTACCCGTCGGGGGCCACTGGATCACCAGGTATATAATGTATTTTAATACTACCACTTACCAGAGGATCGGGGCTGGGGGGCCACTAGATCACCAGGGATGTAATGTATTTTTTTTTTTGCACTTGCCTGGCTCCCACAGCTTTTGGAGGAGGCCTCGTACCCCCTCCTACTCCGTCTGCCTGGGCTATTCAAGGCCAACCCTACCCTGGTTTCATTGTGCTCAGGGGGCTGGGGTTGTATATGATTTTTCTCCCGCTTTTCTCCCTTTGAGCCCCAAGAATGTCAGCTCGAAGGACATATGTCCAGGCAAACGATGTGCTGATGCACGCCGTTGCCAAGCACCCAGAGCATCCTCCCCTGTTCGGCTCCGAAGAGCCACCATTGCCCCTGTAAGCCTGTGCTTCCACCGGCCCCAAGGAACGTTGGGTGCACAAAACACCCCTGGTAACCCACCCCTGGCAGAGGAGAGCATCTGTTGGGACACTCGATCCTCCACCCGCCCCCCGTGGTCCCTGACAACCTTGAATCCGTTCCTGAACCTGGGTCGCCAGTGTAGCGCAAGGTGTGGTGTCCAGCGCCTCAACCCTCAGCGCCACCGGGCCGGCGTTAATATATTTTAATATTACAACTTACAAGCAGATTGAGGCTTGGGGAAGGGAACACTAGACCACTGGAGATGTAAGTTAATTTAATATAACAACTTACGGGCAGATCGGGGCTTGGGCGGGGGACACTAGACCACCGGGGTGTAAGCTAATTTAATATTACAACTTACAGGCAGATTGTGGCTTGGGAGGGATACTAGACCACTGGGAATGTAAGTTAATTTAATATATTACAACTTACGGGTGGATCGGGGCTGGGGGGGGCACAGTAGCGCACAGTTGCCAACCCTCCCAGAGGATGTCTAAGTACAGTTAGACCAGCTTTTAGCTGGTCTAACCATATGTAGACTTTTGTCCTCTGGGAGGGTTTTCTGAACGTTATATTAGGGGATATGGCAGGCTGCATCTGCCACAAGTCCCCTAGTATCATGCTGCAGCCCATTTTGTGGTGCAAGGCAGGCTCAGACCCCCTTTCCTGAATGCAGCCTGCGTTTGACTCAGGCTGCTTTACTGAATAGCTCCTGGCCACATCTTTTGATGCAAGGTGCCAGTTGTGTCACACATCTTTGATGCAAGCACCTTGCATCATTCTCAGGGCTTTGAAAATCCCCTCATTAACTTTTACAACATGAAAAACCTCCCCCAACCCACAACGAAGGAAAAACTACACTAACCTCCCCCTTCCCCAAACCTTTAGCCCAGTCTTCATCATCCTACCTTAACTGGTATTTATGGACAGTCACTTATGTGACATCATCAAAGGAGGACTATATAAAGCTCCCTTTTATCTTTCGTCCCCATCCCTTGATGAAGCCTTGTGGTGAAAGTGTTGGGGTACACTACCTTCCAACTGTGATTGGCATTTAAGCACTGTAGACAGCAGTGTATGTTTGATGTTGTAGAAATGCTGACATCTACCAGCAGATAATGCAATGAAGTCATCCTACAGTAAGAACTTTGTATGTGCTTACTTTGTGTATGGGCTGTCACGAAGGGTAGCTGGTCTTTTGGATTTGTCATCCTGCCTTAGCTGGCTAGCTTCTGTTGAACAAGCCTTGGGGGTCCCTGCTCACTGCTTTTGGTCTTGGAGGTAATCCTTCTAGTCCTCCAGTCTGCATCAGGAAATCATCCCCCCTTGCCACTTCTGCTCTTGCTAGTGCTATGCCACTTGCCCACCATCTTATCTACCCTAATGTCTGGTAGCCTAGCTGCCTGAAATCCTCCTCTGATAGACTGAAGAAACCTTTGCGTGCTGCTACCTGCCACCATAGTGTCCCAGCTGAATACCTAAACTACCAGTCTTGAGTCCTACCCATAACACTAAAGACAGTGATCAACAATGACAGAACCCTGGGAAAGGGCCCCTTACTCCTCTCAAAGTAAGAGTGGAATAGTGGCTATTCTCCTAGAGTTTTATGCTGCTAGGCCACCTAGACCTCATTCAGGAGGATGGATTCTCATCTCTCATGACGTGAGTTGTTTTGAGGGGGGGCTTCAGCTTCAGTGTCTAGAGGGAGGAGTTAGGAGTGGGACAGGGACACAGACACAGCAGACACGAGTTAGTGGCCTTGGGGCTACAATGATGGCAACACTGCCGGGGCGGCGGGACACACTGAAAACAGTCTCAGCAGCAGCCAGGCACATAGATCATGGAGTCAGTAGGACTCAGTCAGAAACAGAAGAATTAGACAATGGAGCACTCAGGCCACATGCACTGGGTGACTGGACTGACTAACCACAATTACCACCAGACCTGGTGGACTGAGCCGGAGTCATTGGACCTGACTGACCACACACAGTAGTAAAGGCAAGCATATGGTAGGTCACCGGGAAAGGTGTGATGTGGGAAGGTGTCCAGGCAAGGTACTTCTTGTCTTTGTTAATTGTTTAACTTTTTCACTTGGGGGTGTTGCAAAAATTGGTCAGTTTTTGGAGGAAGAATTTCAGAAATTACAATTCTGACTCCGATTCTGCCTTACTAGGAAACAGAATGGAATCAGAGTTAGGATTAGAATTCCTGAAATTCTGATGGATGCAAAACAGAAGACTTTTTTTCATATGTAATTTCTGTGGTTTTTTTTTGTGGGTTTTCTCCTGACCAGTACACCCACGCATCCCCAATGTAACGCATGCATGTGGACGCACATGTGCGCACACTGTTCAGGACACCCCTCCCTTCCAGTCACACTGCTTGACTGCCTGTGCCGGCACCAAACCTCCATTTGGTGACGGTGGGACTACGGGCGGGCAACCCCACCCCTTACCTGGGAGAGGAGAGTTAATGCTCGATCCTGCTCCCACCCTCCCCCCTGTGCTGGCACCCCGGTGACCCAAGGTCGTTCCCGAACTCGGGTCGCTGGCATAGCGTGAGGTGTGGTGTCCAATGCCTCAACCCTCAGCACCATGCTAGCAAACAGAACAGATTTTAAAGTGTCCAAGCATTCCTTTGACTCCAATAGCTCATATTTGTAGAGCGTTAGGCAGGTTATAAGACAGTCCACAGCATATTGTAGTAGAAAAATGTCACACAAGCATACCAGTCACCCCAGCCATTACATCTACCTCAAAAGGTATCTCTTATAGTTCGTAATTTAAAGAAGTAGCCTTCCAAATACAAATGTGATTATCAAAGTGCAAGTGCAATATAAAAACAATACAAAATCGACAGCATAAAAAGTTAAAACATGAACAAAATACAAGTTGGTTACGTAGTTTGAAAGCACTAATTTAAATTGACTGCAAGTGTAGATCATTATTTAACAAATGCCATTATTTGTACAAATTATATTATTTAAGATTTGGAGGCAGTATAGCATAGTGGTTAAGGGCACTGAGCTGCATACCTGGAGACCTGGGTTTGAATCCCATCAGCCCCCACTTGCATACTGTGATACCCTAAAAAAGTCACTTAACTTCCTTGTGCTCCCAGGTCATAACTAGAAACAAACTTGGCTTAGTGTGCCTTTCCTGAGTAAACAATTTCCCCTTTCCCCTTCCTTTCGCTAACAGCTATTTAGAAAAACATGGCATATCTGTAAGTGCTCCCCGAAATAAACTTGCACCGTAACCAGTAGAAGTAATTTACAATAAAATATGTAGACTGCTTGCTGATACTAAAGAAACTCGATCTGGAAAAAGTAGCATGGACAACAAATCCGAGTCCTCTACACCATTGTTTCACATTGACTGTCATCATTAAACCTCCTGAGCCCAGTCATGGCAGTCTCACTGTAGCACATAACTAGTAAAGATACAAACAACAGCAGAAGCACAGGCCACAAATTAAGTAAAGGGTCTCACAATGCAAACGCCTACTGTACAACATTATGACAACAGCCAGCCTCCTTGACAATCTGCTTTAGGAAAAAACTCTGGTCAGAGCTGATAAGGCAGCATCGAGCTTTTACGACTGTCGCCAGAGTATGCCATGCACAAGATGGCGGTGATGACTGAACTGTGCATGCGTGAGTGATTCGGCACAGCCATCTTGTGTATAGTGGCTGTCACTTCCGCAGTTGCAGAAGAAAAGAAGTGCCTCCGAAGTGGGTGTGTTTAT
This sequence comes from Neoceratodus forsteri, assembly GCA_016271365.2. NCBI lineage: Eukaryota > Metazoa > Chordata > Ceratodontiformes > Ceratodontidae > Neoceratodus > Neoceratodus forsteri. Next base: position 680,722,113 of record CM057453.1, on the reverse strand, counting down.
GCGGCAGGCGGAGGGGAAGGGCCGCATAATCACAAGCACTGGAAACTGTGCCACAGCACTGTGGAAGCACATTGAACAGCAGTACAGTCACCTGCTTCCACAGTGCTATTCTCAGATGTTGGCATAACATCTGCGGAGCTCCACCCACACAGCTGTAAAAAGGGGTGGGGAACAGGAATTTTATTTGTAACAAAATCATACAACGAATTCTGTAGAGTTATGAAAATGTAACACTGCCAAGTGTGCAAGACACCGGAGGTCAACACATACTGGTAAACTGATCTCATCAGGCCTGGTTGTAAATGATTACAGAATGGCCTTACACCACAAGGAGCAGTCTGCGGAGGCCATGGGTGATCAATAGATACAATTTATAACAAAAAGGATGGGGCGTTTTATTTATATGAGAACATGCAGGTGTTCCAGGGAAACAAAAACTATAGCATACTTGTGTAAAATATTACAGAAGCAGCTCATTGTCTAATGATAGGGGCCAGAGGGATTGAAATGGACAGCCAGAAAAAATGGTAAACATTCCCCCAACAGGAAAAATAGATTCATAAGAATGGAGCCAGCTCAAGTCGTTCATTCAACCTAGCTTGACAGTAACCCCAAAGAAAATATCCAGTACTGTTTACTCTTCAACAATATATTGTTGTATCCCCTACCCTTCTGTTATTGATGGGTTTCTCAATCCCCACAAAGGAAACATTATGCAGATACTTTTCCCTAGCTTCACTCAAACATGATGAGAGAACATTATCACTGTCACCATTGTTTATTGCTCTTATATGTTACCCTATCCTAATTTTAAAGCAATAGCTCCCACTTGTGTAAAGTGCTACTGTATATGTGTGTGTGTGTGTATAATAGGAGCGCAATAGCACCCCTATAGTTTGGGTTGAGCAGGCTGTGTAATACTAAACTCAAATATTGTACCTTAATAACTTTGGTGTTGTTTGACAGAATAGCTCCACATTTGTCATGTGCTGTCCGTCTGTCAGAGTCTCAAGACATGGAAAGTTTCATGATGGCATCTTGTGCAGTTTTTGAGACATGGAGTGCCAGAAACAGAAAAAAAAAATGTTTGGTTTCCCTATACTTAACACTGGGTATTTTTTCTCTCACCTACGGGCGAGACCATGTGGAATCTTTCCATTAAATTGTCAGGGTTGAAGGGGCCCATGCCAAGGGCATGCCTTGGTGAAAAAATATTATACTGTTTTAATATTATAATGATTTTTTAGTTAATGTTCCAGTGCAACTGGTAAAAAAAAAAAAAGCTATCACAAAAGGTAAAAAAAACATATCACGAGTGGTTATTTGTATGATTTACTTGCTGTGGAGGGAAAAACAGTCGAGATTGCCGGCATTTTCTTTTTACTGTTTAAACTTACAAAGAGTAAAAATGCATACAAATTATGTATTTAAAAAAAACACACACATGAACCTAGCTAAATGTGACCCATTTAGCTATATTCTGGTGTTTTGTTTTTAACTTGGCAGAAATACATTTTCTGGGCACCCATATTCTAGGGTGCCCGGTTTAGTGAGAGGAGCCATTCACCTGTGTTCTCTGTATGATAACAGCATGACGTTCTTGACTTCTGCAGTGGCAGTCACAGCTGGAACTCATGCTGCTGGCTGCAGTGAGAGCAATGAGCTGCCATTTCTCTGGTGTCTAGTGGTGCCCCCTTCCCGTCCCTTTCTGTATGTAATGTTGCTCTGGTATCTAGTGGTACCCCCCACCCTCCGATTGCCATCCCCCTAATATATTGGTATTCTCATGGTGTCTAATGGCACCCCCACCCTCGCCATCCCCATAGTTAATTTAACTTTCCCTGGTGTCTAGTGGCACTCCACCCTCTGATTGCTATCCCTGTACTTAATTTATCTTTCTCTGGTGTCTAGTGGCACCCCCACCCTCTGATCACTGTCCCTGTACTTAATTTATCTTTCTCTGGTGTCTAGTGGCACCCCACCCACTGATCGCTGTCCCAGTAATTCATTTATCTTTCTCCAGTGTCTAGTGGCACCCCCACCCTCTGATCGCTGTCCCTGTACTTAATTTATCTTTCTCTGGTGTCTAGTGGCACCCCACCCTCTGATCACTGTCTCTGTACTTAATTTATCTGTTTCTGGTGTCTAGTGGCACCCCACCCTCTGATCGCTGTCCCTGTACTTAATTTATCTTTCCCTGGTGTCTAGTGGCACTCCACCCTCTGATCGCTGTCCCTGTACTTAATTTATCTTTCCCTGGTGTCTAGTGGCACCCCCACCTTCTGATTTCCATCCCCATAATTAATGTATCTTTTCCTGGTGTCTAGTGGCACCCTCAACCTTCCACTTACCATCCCCATAATTAAAGTATCTTTCCTAGGCATCTAGTGGCACCCCCACCTTACAATCACCATCTCTTTTATACTTTTTGTCTTTCCCTGGTGTCTAGTGGCACTCCCACCCACCAATTGCTGTCCCCATTAGGGTTTTGTCTTTCCCTGGTGTCTAGTGGCATCCCTCACCCTCTGATCACCATCCCCATCTGAAATAAAGAAAACCGTCCTTCTATGTTTTTTTTTTTAACTTGCAAAAAAAGAAAACAGCCCCTCACTGATCAGGCCCCCACCCCACCTCCCACTCAGCACCCACCATCATACACCCCCCAGTACAGTCCCACATGCCCTGACTTACCTTAACAGGTCACAGAGTGAAGATCTACTCTCTGAACAAAGACATATCTTGCTGCCGGAACAGTCGACTGTAATATGAGGAACTAAGGTAAGTGCGTTTCAATGTATTTCGATGGGGTTTTGAACTTTGATGCATAACTTTGTAATTTTTGCATATTTTGACCCCAGATTGTCAACATGGCCTTTTAGGGACCTCACCTCATGACAAATGTGGTGGAATTACGCTGATAATGCCTGAAAGGTGATTTCACAGTCACTTGGTGAAATCACCTTTTTGGTGGAATTTGAACATTTTCACTGCCCTTGTTCATGAAGTGGGGTCATAAGAAGGCAATGTTGAAAATTTGGGGTCACAATATGTAAAAATGGCAATGTTTTGCACATGTGTTGAAATTTTACTGCGCTCACTTGTAACTTTGATAACTTTAAATATTTTGACACCAAATTTTCAACATATCCATTTTTTTACACTACCTCATGAAGGTGACAGCTGTCATTTTTCAAATCCTGGCCAAAATGTGTTTCGCATCTGTGGCGCAGAATGATGTTTCGATGCCGCATAATGATGTTTCAGCTGGGATTTGAAAATCTTCACTACTGGGTTCATGAGGTGGGGTAATAAGAAGTCTGTGCTGACAGTTTGGCGTACAAATACAGTAAAATGCCTAGGTTATGAGTGAACATTGCAGTACTTCAACATTCTCTCACAACTGCATTCATTTTCACTATTTTGACTACAAACTTTCAACATAGCCATTTTTCCACACTACCTCATAAATCTGATATGTGTAATTTTTAAAATCCTGGATGAGATGTATTTCTGCAGTTCGGGTACAAAATGACATTTTGTCCAGTATACTATAAAGGGTACATGTCGTGTTTATAAGGCACATCATAAAATAAGTATCTTGAAAATCTGGGGTCAAAACTGACAAAAAAAATATATAATTGTTAACAAACTTTGTGTATAGTGCCACTCTTGACCCCAACGGATGTGCTTTGTGATCTCATGCTGGTGAGCTGAATTCGGGGGGTGAGCTCAATGATCCAGCTGGATGGGGTAAGGGTGGGGGGATGGTGTATTTATGCAACACCCCCCCCCAGCCAGGGAATGAAAGGTGCAGGGTTGTCTGCACGGACCTGGGTACCATATAGTGAAGCCGGCTGTCCTCTTGGTGTAGGGCCCTGCACCTCTCCCCCCTTAGGTGGCAGAGGTCCCTGTACATTGGCTGACAGATGCACTCTTTGCCCTGTGCATCTGTAGCTGTGACCACATAGAAGTGTAGGCACCACAGGGCCCTGCATTTCCACAGCCCACCAGAGAGCTCCATGAATTCTTCACATCTGTCATTGCACCAAACTGCAGGGCCCACAATTTGTGTGCCCTGCAATTCTGTAGGTGGGCAGAGTCTTCTCTTTGTGCAGGGCATCTGCATGGGGTAAGCATTAGGGTAACAACCCCCAAGGAGGATCCCACCACTGATTCACCAAGACTCTGGAGACCCAAAACCCTAATTTTCTTTCCTTTTGCTGCTTGGGTAGGTGGGCTAATGTCACATTTCCCTACTTTTGTGGCGTTAAGTTATCCTAACTGGTGCATTAACAAAGTTTTTTGCAAAGAATATATACAGTGTAAAGGTAGTCAGAGGGTACTAGAAACAATTGGATGATCTGAAGGTTGCAAGACAGTGTGATAAGGCAGTGGGGAAGGCTAGCAGGATGCTGGGATGCATAGGAAGGGGCATCACCAGTAGGAAGGAGGGAGGTGATAATACCCCTGTATAGATTACTTGTGAGACCACACCTCAAATACTGTGTCCAGTTCTAGAGGCTCTATCTTCAAATGGACAGAGCTAGGGTGGAGGCAGTTCAGAGGAGGGCAACCAAAATGGTGCAGGGCATGCATCAGAAAACCTACGAGGA